>CP130732.1:30486165-32886165 GCA_030553155.1 Nippostrongylus brasiliensis | reverse complement strand
GAGTGACAGAGCCCACTACACTCATCCCGAGTATCTACGAGAAAAGCTTCCTTCTCTCACGTCAAGTCGAGGGAATAATGGAATATCTTATCACCGACGAGATAAGGTGAGTCACTATCAGGGTTGAGTTAGGTAATCGAGCGCAACTGTAAGTTTATATTTTGCTTCAGGTTATTTTATACTATGTATTGTTTCAGTACGTTCACATTTTACTGTAGTTTACTCATAATACCGTGCCTATGCGAGTCGAACTGTAAATTCAATCTGCTGTTTTACTTGTATTACCGCAGAGACAGAGCAAATGTATGGTAGATGTGTTCGATTCTGTATAGCAACTTTTATTTTACCTAATTTCGAATCTCAAAACATTTCGTTCTGTCCAAAATCCTTATTTCCTTGCTGACTCGCCCCGAAGAAATTGTAAAGGATTGAGCGGACCATGTTATTTCTAACCACTCCACTGTTTGCCGGTATGGTAAGGTGGTTAACTAAAAAACTTTAGCATTTTTATCCTCCTTTTTCTCTTTTTCATATTCAAGATTGTCCATTTTCTTCTGATCTAGGTCCGAAGCATCACATGAAGCACTGGAGAACGGTCTCCGACTTGTTTTCACTCTGATTTGTGATTGTCAGGATCTTCACCCCTCCCAAGTGGGTATTTACTCGGTAAGTTTTTTCGAGTTAGTTCTTACATGCAGTGAAGTCAGGCCGTGTAAGATCTTTCACGTTGCATTCATAACGGTTCAAGTTAACCATGCACTTTCTGTAGTTATACAAGGTGTCCCAAAAAGATGTATACACTGTTTAAAATGCTATAACTTTGACGAAAGTGAACCAGTCGAAAAGAGTCATAGCTCGGATGAAAGCTAAGGAAAAAGAAAATTTTCTGGTATGTGTTTGGTGAGGATTGCGCCACGTATTCGACCGCGGACTCGGATTTTGTACCTGATTGATAGTGCATAGGTTATATGCTTGCTCTACTTTGGTCGTAAATAAGTGATATCGCTAATATGAGTTACTCCTGATGCAGTGAACATATCGTCTTGTAGTAGCTTTTGGTTTAGCGTGGAACAGCATCAATATCGATCAATAATTGTAACCACTGTTTGAGAAGCTTAAACTCTTCCAACAGCGATACAATCATATGGAACGAATTTAGAGGAATGTAAAATGTATGCACCATAAAGATCGCGCCATGCACCTGTCCGAATCGTCGGATTCTAGACTTGGTTGAAAGGTCACGGATAACATGCTTGTCCTATCTTGGTCGCCAACAGGTGATATCGCTGATACGCGTTTCTCTCGATGCACTAGACATAGGAACATCAAAACGTAACAACTTTAACATGCACTTTAGGATGATTTTGCACAATACTGCTTACTCTGTTCAAAACCCTAGACTCTTGTAATGAGCATGTAATAGCAACTGTTATGTTGTTAAACTTGTTATGCTTTGATGTTTTTATGTTTACTGCATCAAGAGAAACGCGTAACAGCGATATCACCTGTTGGCGACCAAAGTAGAACAAGCATGTTATCCGCGACATTTCAATCAAGTCTAGAATCCGACGGTTTGGACAGGTGCATCTCGCGATCTTTATGGTGCATACATTTTACATTCCTCTAAATTCGTTTCATATGATTGTATCGCTGTTGGAAGAGTTTAAGCTTCTCAAACAGTGGTTACAATTATTGATCGATATTGATGCTGTTCCACGCTAAACCAAAAGCTACTACAAGACGATATGTTCACTGCATCAGGAGTAACTCATATTAGCGATATCACTTATTTACGACCAAAGTAGAGCAAGCATATAACCTATGCACTATCAATCAGGTACAAAATCCGAGTCCGCGGTCGAATACGTGGCGCAATCCTCACCAAACACATACCAGAAAATTTTCTTTTTCCTTAGCTTTCATCCGAGCTATGACTCTTTTCGACTGGTTCACTTTCCTCAAAGTTATAGCATTTTAAACAGTGTATACATCTTTTTGGGACACCCTGTATATACAGTAGTTCGCGAAAAGATATGTCACCTTGCATTTTTAGGTACAGATCGGTGAAATTGAAAGGAATTTAACTCCAGTTGACGGTTTTAATAACTCTTATTGAAAATACACTGATATGTGCCCTTGTTCGAAATTCTAGATTTTTTTTAAATTTTAAACTCATTTTTATATGCATTTTTAAACGAATGTATCTTAGGAACCACTGAGCTTCTACTTGTCCTAAAGTGATATTCTGATAGAGCATGATTAGCTTGTTCTTATAGGCCATGAATTTTTGTTCCAAGACATTAATAAACCATAAAACTTTTTGTGTGAATTTTTTCATGGTCAAAAAATGGTGAAATCGTGGGACAATCTTTCATATAAAATTACATATATCAGTAACCAGCGAATGAAATACCATCAAACTAGGAAATGTGATAGCGTAAGATTTTCTCTTTCCCACGCATATCTAACTTTGGAGAATAGCCGTCTAATTACAGAGAAAATAGCTAATGAAATTGCATTTACACAAGCGGCCGTTTTACGAATACCCGAAGGTCATTCGATTCCAGATTTCTCTAGCGCATAGCAGACTTATTGCTTGTTAGGTACTTAACAGGTAGCAAAATAATTCCCGCTATTATTCAGAAAATCGTCTGTTGTTGTATGCATCACTATCCCGCCACCGTACGCTGCGCGGGTTTGTGCCCCATTTTCTCTCGGTCCAACTAGAAGATGATTTTCTGAACAATAGCGGGAATTATTTTGCTAGCAGTTGAGTACCTAACAAGCAATAAGTCTAGTATGCGCTAGAGAAATCTGGTGTCGAATGCCCTCCGGGTATTCGTAGAACGGCCACTTGTGTAAATGCAATTTCATTCGCTATTTTCTCTGTAATTAGACGGCTATTCTCCAAAGTTAGATATGCATGGGAAAGAGAAAATCTTATGCTATCACATCTCCTAGTTTGATGGTATTTCATCCGCTGGTTACTGATATATGTAATTTTATATGAAAGATTGTCCCATGATTTCACCATTTTTTGACCATGAAAAAATTCACACAAAAAATTCTATGGTTTATTAATGTCTTGAAACTAAAATTCATAGCCTATAAGAACAAGCTAATCATGCTCTATCAGAATATCACTACAACACAAGCAGAAGCTCAGTGGCTCCTATGATACATCCGTTTAAATATGCATATGAAAATGAGTTTAAAATTTTTAAAAAAAATCTAGAATTTCCAACAAGGGCACATATTAGTGTATTTCCAATAAAAGTTATTAAAACCGTCAATTGAATTAAAAATCCTTTTGGTTTCACCGATCTGTACCTAAAAATGCAAGGTGACATATCTTTTCTATATCTTTTCGTATCTTTTCGCGAACTACTGTAGTTATATAGCGGTTTTCGGGTTATTTTTCACTTTCAATGAATTCTTGCCCTGATTAAGACTGGAAAATAGCCAGGTTAACAACCAGTCTCTTGATCACTTTCTTTTGTGAGGATTTGAGTGTAATACAGTGCAATTGACAGTGATTCTAAGATAAACGTGTAAAATTTATTTTTGATCTTTAGGAACTGTATTATGAACTACTCGGAGCTGTCAGCGATATGACTGATGGTGATCGTCGTGTTGCAATTCTGAGACTGTCGGAGGAAATCCTATCACGGATTCCAGCAAATGTGCGTGTTCTACTCCTCAAGAACCTGATGGTGATAATCGTAATTGAGGTCAGTGGAATTTTCATGTCGTTGTTATTTTTTTAGACTTAGAGGTTGTTATTTTTTTAGACTTAGAGGTTCGGTTGATTTATTCGGTTATTCGGTTTATCTGTTTATTCATTCATTACGTCACACAATGACGAGCGAATTTTCAAAGCAGAGATTTATAAGCAAACGGGCCGCGCCATAGCCCTAAGGGCTCGTTCAGACGATGCGCGTCGAAAATGCAAAATCGAAGCGCAATCAATAATTAACGCCCTTGATCGAATTTGCTCTTTTGCATTAGTGGCGCAGTCCGGTTGCGCCTCATATAGGCAAACTTACTGGTCGCTCGGGTTTTTTAGAATTCTGCCATTCCTTATTAAAGGGAATTTTGACGAAATTCACTTTTTTCGTTTAATTTCTTTCCTATGTGATTATATGCCTAATTTTTTTGCCTATATGAGGCGCAACCGGACTGCGCCTCATATAGGCAAAGGAGCAAATTCGATCAATGACGTTAATTATTGATTGCGCTTCGATTTTGCATTTTCGACGCGCGTCGTCTGAACGAGCCCTAAGACTAGGGAGATTAGCAGCGAGCCATTCTAAAGCATAGAGTACGTAGATCATGTATCGATTAACAGGTTTTGATTTTCATGTTGCTACTGTTTTTTATGGTTAAAGGTTTGATAGAGAAACTGCTCACTATTGCTGTCTTGAACATTGAAATTGTTATGTTCTAGAAACCACCACATGAGCATAAACTGCTCTGCTGGATACTGAATCGCATCAGCGACGATCTGGCTAACAAAGAGTTCAAAGACGAGCTGGGAACTATGTTAGGACTTTTGGAGGATATCTGTTATGATGGTGAAGACGACTCGAGAGAATATCTGTCGTCTGTGGTACGGATCACGTCGACTTTGATTACGAATAACCTCTCGATGCATCAGCTGCGGTGAGTCTTCAGTTCATACTTTTCTGTTTTCTTATTTTCGTTATTCCGGTTTGAAGTCCTTTTCATTCATATGGGGGAAGATCTTAATCATATTCGTTCTCATTTCAAAATTATCGGGCTCCTTGTCCCACGCTCTGGATGGTGCCGTTTATAAATTTCGTTGTAGATTGAATTGCTGGCTCGTTGGGTTTTTTTTTAAACCTTTGCTTCATGAGGTGAAGATGCCTGATAGAGATGAAAACAAGCTTCTGTTACTTCATACCTAGAAACCTTCTTGTTCCCCTCCTTTCCGGATTTGGGAAGACGAGCGACATGAAGTCCGTATTTTTTACCATTGGGCGGATATTCATGAATCAAAAATTATTTGAATGAATTCTAAATTGATTTTTGTTAGATCAGTACCTGCCGAACCATGATCGAAGGTGAATTTCATGAGGTTCTGATTTCAGTGACAATGAGTCGATGCTGACTGAGATTCGTGAACGGCTAATAAGGCGGCTCTACAAACAAATTTTGGACTGCATTCAGCAGGAGCATGGATCCAGCCCACTGGACGTGGAGTGGCTTTTGAGCCAGCCTGCTTCTGTTCTCCCAGAGCCGATCTTAAGGCTTTTAGCTGATCTAAAGGCTTGTAAGAAAGCCATCGAGGACATTAATCACGCGCTCATAAGAGAGGCTCATATGAAGGTACTTATGGAACAAGTAAGATGCTCCATAGGGAGACCACTTTCGAACCTGAATCTTGGACCACTGTAGTACAACCCCATGGGTAACCGGTCAGGGGTCAGCCGCTATACCAGGTCAGAATCTTCACCTTCCCAAGCAAGTCTAATCCCGATTCACCCCATCACAGAGGGATGGAAGACTTGGATAACCCTGATGAGGATCGATCGCTCGAACGTGCGGCTGAAGTAGCGCCTCTAGGCACTGCAGCACGTCGAACTTGGGTGGATGCAAAGCTTACACTTACTCAAGATTTGTAGTTGTTGGTACTGTGGCTGTATCATCGTTTCTCTTTTCTGGAAATTACTAGATTTTCTTTGACATTTTTGAAATTTTATGTCAGCTATCTGTTACGTCATAATTGTTTATGTTATAATTTTTCAGCTGTCACTTTTTCTTACATTTTTGTCCTAGAAATATTTGTAAGCTATTCCTTAGGATTTTCGCGCATGTCCATTTTGATTTCTATTGTTTTTTACTGTCGGGTCAGAATTTGTTACATTGTTAGCGCATCTTACCCAAACCCTTTCCCTTTCTCCTGGTTTTCGAGATTTTTGTTGGGTATATTGCTCGGAACTCGGGAGTGTATCTACGTTACAGAAGGACTTTTTTTGTTATTTGTACCTTGTTGAATTTTCCAGTCGAATAAATTTTCATTGCCTCGGCATTATTTCCTGGTATTACAGTGGTATGTCCGTTGTCGTTATCTAGTCCAACAAGAAAAAATGAAAAATAGCTGTCCAATTCGTGATTGGCTTATCTCTGTAAAAGTTTGAGCGGAGAGAGTAATCCTGATTCTGTTTCTGAATCCAGTCACCATAATTTTCGATGCGAGTCGTAAAGGTGAACTGCTCGGCGTTGAACACCCCTCTAATCGCAAGGACGCGCCATGCATTCATCTTCCACACAGAATCGTTGGGGCAGTTGAAGGCGTATTTGACCTACACAATGACTTGCGGGGTGCAGCCACTATACCAAGTCAATGTTTTTACCTTCCCTGACAAGTCTGGTACCAATTTACCCGACCCCGGAGGGTGAAAGGCTTGCTTGGCCCTTGCCGGGATCGATCGCTCGACCATGCGGGTGTCAGTAGCGCCTATTATCACTGCACCACGCGGTCTCTGATGTGATGTTATTTCAGGAAAGGAAAAAGCAGAAATAACAACTAGTGAGAAACTTGTGATCTAAGGTGGCGCCGATGAGATGGATAAGCAAACAGCGGAGCTACGTGCGCTAGTGAATAATGGCCAATTCGAAGAAGCGCTACGGACATTCGACAGCCTCCAAGGGAGTGACCTAGGTGAACCACAATATTTTAGGTTAAATTTTCAATATTTATTCATGTCCTTATCAATGATCCTTGTTCAGATGGCCTCAGAAAACTCGCTCTGGACACGATTTTCGACGCCGTCACGAAGTATCGAGACAACAATGATGACAACCTGAGAACGCTCATAGTGTCTTTGTTCGAGTGGGTAAACTTAAACCTTTCCAGGTTACCATTAGACAGAGCTTGGCCTCATACCAGTGGAAAAAATTGTTCTCCGAACATTATCCTTTCTATCTCCATCACAAAGGCAGATCCGCAGCTCAAGCGTCGTTCATACTCGGCTGCATATCAATGGAGCAAGCATTAGGGCTCGTTTAGCCGCCGCGCGACGAAAATGCAAAATCAAAACGCAATCAATAATTAACGTCCTTGATCGAATTTGCTCCTTTGCATTAGCGGCGCAGTCCGGTGGCGCCTCATATAGGCAAATTTCCTGGTCGTTCGGGTTCTTTAGAAGACTACTATCCCTTTACCTTACCTTTACTACACTGATACTATCAGCCACTACAATAATCACCATACCAAGATTCAACGACAGTCGTTCATGGAATATTCTTACCTTTACTATTCCTTATTAAGGGACATTTTGCCGAAATTCACTTTCTTTTCGTTTAACTTTTCCCTATGTGATTATGTGCCTAATTTTTTGCTTAGACACGGCGCAACCGGTCTGCGCCACTAACGCAAAAGAGCAAATTCGATTAATGACGTTAATTATTGATTGCGCTTCGATTTTGCATTTTCGCCGCGCGGCGTCTAAACGAGCGCTAAGGTCTGTTTGACAGAGACGCAGAGGACGTGGCAAGCAGACGGCACAACACTTCACAACGTCCCTTATTGTTAGGCCGAATTCGTCACATAGTGATTCTATCCTTTCAGTTGCTGCACTGCTTCACTATCGAGTATGAACCAGCATTTAGTTTGACTTTTTTCAGCGCAATTCATCCGGATCTTCTGAAGTTTCGCATTTGCTTCAATTTTCTCACCGCTAGATCAACACCTCATCTGAATGAGCTTCTGACCAGCCAACTTCGGATTCTGGTGACCCCTGATTTCAGGGAGAATCAGTAGGTTTATTTATTTGGGGTGAATTGGTGGGGTAAAACAGATTATTTTATCGCTTGTCCTTTCAGCCCTGATGAATGGTTGGAGCTGAAGGAAGTTCTGCCGGCGAAGCTGGCAGAACATTTATCGGTCGAGAGCGACGATGATGTGTTATACCCGGCTGCACATGCGGCTCATATCATGTTCATCTTTAAGGAGATTCCATTTTTGATACCGGAGGGGTAACTTTCATCGAATTTGGGAAATTTTGGTCGTTTTCAAGGTGCAGTTGTTGAGGATGTCCAAGGTGTTTGCGGAAGCTGTTAACAGTAGCGAACCCGAGCTGCCCGCTGCATTTCCCCTGCTCGTCTATCACTCCAGAACTCATCCGTTTTCTCCGAAACTATGTAAGTTCGCTTTGATATGGCACAAAAGGCGCACGTGGTGTAGTGGTAGGATGCGCTAATAACACCCACACGATCGAGCAATCGATCCTCGTCCAGGACAACTCAGCTTTCCATCCCTCTGGACTTGCGTAAATTGTTACCAGGTTTGTCTGGAAAAGTGAGCACACTGGCTAGTGCAGGGGCTTACCTCTACAAGTCATTAAGGGTCAAATATGCATCTTTACCGCACTTGTACGATTCCGAATGAAAGACGAATGCATAGCGCGACCTTAGGGCACTGATCAATCAATTTACCTTTACTTTACCTTTATCTCATATATGACCTCACATCAGAATCGCCAAGATACAAAAACCATGTTGTTTTATTTATTTTTCTTTCGTTTTTTTCTTTATTTTTTTGTTTTCAGTGCAAGTCACAAAACCAGTGGTGCTCATTCCAAGTGTTTATCGAAGACCGTTCTTAGTACGACGGCTAGTGGAAGGCCTGATACTTTATCTGCAAGAAACCGAGTATAAGTGTGTTTTAGGTTTTACTTTACTTTTTTAAATTATTCTCTCCTTCATAAGACCCTTTGGAGTGCGCATGAAGCAGTGGATAGATGTGCTGCTTCCACTCGCATGGTCCAGCGATCAATCCTCGCTCAAGTCATCGAAGCCTTCCAACTTTCCGGTGTTGGTTAAAAGGGTGTCAGAACTGTTTGAGAAGGTGAAGGTACTGACTTCTACACATTAGCTTTCGCAAATCGTTGTATGGGCCAAATTCACATCCACTGCGCATCTATGATTCCGCATGGAAGCCGAATGCGTGGCGTATCCTCAGATTAAATTTTGGATCATTTCTGACAGCTCAGAATCATTGTGTTGGAATGGTGTGAAATCTTATTCGGTGAAGATATACTTCATCTTTATGCCCAAAAAAAAATGCAAACCTAAAGGTAAAGATGCTGACGTTGATCAGTCCGCGCCACGCATTCATCTTCCATTCAGTATCGTAGAGCCATTAGGAATATAACCCCGACCTATACAATGGGTTTCGTGTCCAGCCACAATTAAAAGTCAAGGGTTTCACCTCCCAGACAAGTCTGTTACCAAATTACCTGGCCACAAGGCGATGGAACGCTTGTTTAAACCGGGCGAGAATCGATCACTTGACCGTGCGAATGTCAGTAGCGCCTCTTACCACTGAACCACGTGCGTCAAAGTATAAAGTTAGAGAAAATGATGAAAATGATTCAGCTACGAGAGACACTTTGTCAAGCCTATTGTGTCAGATCTGAGCACAATTGTGGAGCTGTTGGAGGACCTGGATACGGCTGATCTTGACCCCTGCTGCGTATGTCTATTTTAGAATTCAATTTTTTCAAAAAGCCTCATTCACGCATTTCGTTCAGAATCTCCTTTTGCCTCTTTTGCGATTCGTCGAGGATTTCGAGCAGCGCTCTTTCCGTGTGCCAATAATGGACAAGTGCCAACAGCTGATTCAGCTGTTTCCCAGTGCTCAGCGATGCCTTCTTTTCAAGTTGATCTTGCCGAAGATATTGGATAATGTGAGTGTTTTGAGGACTAGGGAGCTAAATAAATTCTCTTCATCCCTGTTTTTATGCTTGTTTTAATATTTTTATTATCGTTTGTTTCTTATATTTCAAACCACGAAACCTATTTTCATTCTCTTTTCTATATTATTTTTATACTTTCTCTGAAAATTTCATTTATAGCAACCGGAACTCTATTACGCTGTTGGTATCCATTCACCAAAACTCCACCCACAGCTGATTGATCCACCGATTTTGTCATAGCTCTATTTGAACCTATTTATTCCAACAATTAAGTACGCGGATGGGTTTGGGATATAATGATATCTATTCCAGTCCTTAGAGCGTTCAGAAAATCTCAAAGAGACATCTTTCCCTGAACGATGTGGGTTTGAAAGGAAAAATTTGTTCACATTTAAAATACTGTTGAAAGGGTTTCCGATAATAATAGGCATTTTTGAGGAGTTCCTAATCTGTTTTTTGATAAAAACTGCGAGTAGCTGAGTGATAGGGTGGTCTATTGCGTTTCTAGGTAAGAAGCCGTGGTAAATAACAAGCCAAATGTGCTTGGCAAACAAAATGTCGAGTAATTCTTTGGAGCGATATCCGCCTATAAATTTCGTTTTCATGAGCAAAAATTGGAAGAGAGAAGACTGGGAATCGCGTTTTACATACTATTGGGGGGGGGGCAAAAGTATTAAGGAAAATGCACCAAACTCTTTTATTTCTCGATAACTTAAAAACAATTCAACTGTTCTGAGGGATGTATTCTCCGTTGAGGTCTATGACTTGCTGCCATCATTCAGCCAGCCTTCTGATCCCATCCTTCCAGAACTGCTTCGTCCTGGAGTTGATCCACTGGTTGACATGCCTCTCAAGGTCTGGTTGGCTCCTTGTGTCCCTTCTGGCCAAGAAGTCCTGCAGGCTAAAGAAGAAGTGGTAGTTGCATGGAGAGATGTCCGGAGAATACGGTGGGTGAGGTACACGGACGTACCCTAGCTGAGCAAGCTTCTGCGTGGTTACTTTTACCCGGTGTGGTGTGGCGTTGTCGAAGATGATTAGTCTTTTGGAACGTTGCGGTCGACTAAGTGCGAGTCGCTGATCCACCTCTTCGATTTCCTTCACTAAGGTTACGGAGTCCATCATGACCATCTTTGAAATAGCCTCCAGCAAAACGCAGACCCAGAAGCTCAAAAGTTGCTTATCGCCATGCTCATCTCGTCGAACGAAGGTCGGTATCGAATCACCAGGGCTCACCCAGACTAGCTGCTTGGCAGGGTTAATGTAGAAGACATACTTCTCATCCTGCGTGACGATCGAGTCCAGACTCCTCGGACAAGAGAAATGGCGTAGATTGGCACAGCACATATCGACACGCAAGTGGTCTAAGGTAGCCTGAGAATTCAGCATGTTTCTCAAATACGCGGAAGTGATTTATTTATTTATTTATTTATTCATTTGTTACATCCTAAAACATGGATGTGCTACTGAATAAGAAAAATGTGTTAGTTAAACAGAAATGCTGTTCAGACACAAAAAAACAAACGTTCAGAAAACGTGGTATTAGTAACAAATTTCAAAAAAAAAAGGAGCTCCGTCACTGATAATACCCTCTCTGTATGGTAACTACCATGTTATGAGTTTGGAGAATGCCACAACACATCATAATAGAAGAGGAATAGCGGGAATTCGACGACACGTAAGGTGGAATAATTAGCCGCTGACTTTAGTATCGATGAGGGATAGAGTGCAATGATTATAGCACGTATCGGTCTCCCTTTGCACGCATTGCCGGGCGGGCTCCGTGTCTCAGGTGCCCCTTTAAACTGGTACGTACTCGGCAACGGCTCAGGGAGGAATTCCAAGTGTATTCGCTTCAACTTAGCAGCGGTACGAGTAATGCGAAAAGGCGAGGATAGAGCTGATTAGAAGCCGGGTCAAGCTGAGAAGATATGAATGAACATTTTTCCTAGGGACAAGTTCGTGGCATACTCATAGTACTTACTGCTTGGTACTATTGCGACTACATAAGCCTAAACTTGCATAAGGATAGGATACTATCACTCCACGGAAATCCCAAAGAAGCAAAAGGTAGCTAGAAAAAAAACCGATCTACATGCAGTGCGAAGCCTGTATCTTTCCAATCACTTGCTGTTGTGAAACTGGAACATAGCTTCGTTGCTGAACTCTAGAGATCTGGAACACTAATCGCCTCAAGTAATTTTACTTTTTTCATCATCTTCTTGAAATCAGAAGCATTACGAGCATTTAGTATTGTTGCTGGAAGCATCTGAAGCCACTTGGCCCCGCGGCAAAATATGGAGTTGAAAGCTTTTCTTCGACAAGTTCTCATCAGTAGGGGGCAGAACAACGATAACGAGTATGTACGCCCTCTGCAGGGACGAAACACCCAGTATTTGCTTGGTCTGAGTTTAAGTTCACCTCTTAGCAGTTTGAAGGAAAACACCAAATCACTAGAAATGCGACGGTAAAATAGACTCTTCAAGTTGAAACGTTCTAGCCTTTCGCGGTACGAAGGAATTTTCCGTAATGGGCTCTCAGCATCTAGATATCGAAGGAACACAGTTCGTGTAAAGACGTGCTGCACCTTTTCAATCTTAATTTGAAGTCGTTTTTTGCAAGGGCTCCATATTTGAGATCCATACTCAAGTATGGGGATAACATAAGCCTTGTACAGTTTAAGATATACTGATACCTCTTTACAGTGAACATTCCTTAATATAGTGAACATTGCCGCATATGCTCTATTCACCATCTGTGATATATAAGATTCGAAATCCAGCTTTCCGTTAATGTGGAAACCTAGATCACGTATCTCGTCTACAGCTTCTAGCACAGTGTTTTCAAACGTATATTCAATGTTACTAATGTTTCCAAGATGAAGAACCTTAGTTTTTGATAGATTAATAGGTATCTCCCATGAATTGGACCAGCTTATCATGTTAAGAACGCTTTTAGTTAATGCTTGATGAACAGCGTTACATGAGTCTTTGTTATATATGCCATAGATTTTAATGTCGTCAGCGAACATTTGAACTCGAATTCGTGGGTCTTTGGTTAGCGTTAGAGGCAAGTCAAGGGTGTAAATGAGGAACAAAAGAGGAGATAGCGTTCCTCCCTGAGGAACTCCACTGCTACATAAATACTCTTTTGAGAAGGTGTTTCCGACCTTGACAAAAACGTACCTATCGGTCAAGTATGAATCGATACACCTGAGTAACGATCCTCTGATTCCACTCTGGTGGAGTTTAAGTAGTAGTTTTCCGTGATTTACCTTATCAAAAGCTTTCGATAAATCGAAGTAAATCACATCGACGCTATTTCCCTCATCAACTGCACTAATCCAGTCAAAGACACAATCTGCTAGCTGTGTGGTAGTTGAAGCGCCCGAAACGAATCCATGTTGATCGCGTGGAACCAAACCCTTTTTTGTTATCCAAGAACAGATCAAGTCGCGAAGAATCTTTTCGAATATCTTAATCGGGGTAGGAGAATGATGAATTCTCAACAGGTCTCAAGTGAGTAGCATACAGACACATAAATACGAAAAAGGCGATACTTATTACTTTTGCCTCCCCCCCCCTAATATGTGCAGTACCGGACGTGCTGCAACGATAAAACGGCGCCAGCGGCGCTTCCTCGCGCAAAAACCGCCGTTTTTTTTATATCACCTTTACGATAGATTTAATTCATCAGTAAAAATAAGTAAGTATTTGAACTCAGCAGCTCGAGCTCTATCTTTCCATACATACATTTTCCATTTTACATAAACTTGTTAACAAGCGATTTTTAACCCCTCGATTTTCGGCCACTTGCCCTTTCGATGTCTCGGCTGGTGACTTATCAGCTCGCCCTTCGGCCGGGCAACCACGTGGGGACCCCGTTGGGCATGCGGAGTAAATGAATTGAGGTAGACTCTGTCCGAGTCACGTGGACTCTAAAAATGACAGCGTTCGGCGCAAAAAAGCGCCGCTGCCCCCGTTTTATTGCTGCGACGCGCCCGGTACTGTAGTCATAGTCAAAAAGAGAAAAAGTAACGAAAATCCGTCTCGTTCTTAGCCTTATACGTGTATACGCTAGCTAAAGACCATCCTTGGAACTTATCAGTTAGGCGAAATGAACTTAAATATTGTGTAATAAAATCTAGAAAAATATCGAATTGAGTAGGTTTCCTGGCTCAAAGGGGCTCTATCTACTCATACATACCCGTGAGCAATTTTTTCTTTTTTCCTGTTCCTTGTTATAATGTGATATAAGAACAAGACTCAGGGGAGGTGTAACAACAGAATCCTTAAAAACTGGTCGAACAAAACTAAGATTACTTCTTAAAACAATTAAAGAACTACTTGTTTGCGGCAATAATCAATCAATTCGATCAATAAGTTATTCAGCCGTTCTTTTTTAAACATTTTCCCCTCAACAATTGGCGAAAAGGACATCGTCGTTACCGCAAACTGGTTTCCCAGAGCACATCTCATCAATTGACATGTCGTTCTTTGATGTGTTTCGATGAAGTGAAGTTCTCCAGTAGATCTTCCAAGACATGAAGGGTCGATTTCTAATTATGTTTGTATATTTATGATTTAGTTGTTAAGACAACCATGTAAGAGCAAGCAGTATGCACTCGGATCACAAATCTCTTCAAACAAAACCTAAAAGCTGAAATGAACTTGATAATGAATGGCATGAGGAATACGAGAACTATAAGAGGTAGAAAAACCAGAAAAATTAGGTGATGTTGCAGTTCTATGAAGAAACTTCAAAAACTATTAGACAGACATGAATTTGGTTCAGCTAGGACTACTTAAATAATTTAATTGCACGAAGGCAAGGTGAAGCTTGCTGGTGCTTCCCGCTGAATTTCTTAACTTAACTTTATTACATGCGATAATCACATGTGGAAACGACGTTAAGACGATAAAACACTGATCAACATGAATGCAGATCTCTAAATGATAATATAGAGATCATGATATTCCTATGATATTATGATCGACTTTCTTATTGCAATTTTTTTTCTTTAAAAAACCGCTTTGCAGAATGATCTCTGCCTCGACAACGAATCGACAGTGGTCGCGTGGCTCGTCGATCTTTACAGGAGGAATCTCGAAGAGGAGCCATTCCAGAAGGAGTTGGGCAGCTTCTTGGGAATTCTGAAGGATGTCCGCTACAGCGAAATGTTACAAGCGAGCAACTACTACTCATCGGTGTTCTGCTTGGTGCAAACAATCGCTGCAAAACGGTGAGCATCGGAGCTCCATATTTATTTATTTATTTATTTATTTATTCGTATATCCATTTATTCAAAGCGCAAATCTTTGCGCATCGTCGTACAATGCTACATCACTTATTTTTGTTTTATTTCATTTTATTTTTCATGCACTCAAGGTGTCCCATACCATATCAATGTAACAACAAAAAAGGAGACTTCAAAACGAGGAATCTGCATGAAAAAGTAAACAAACAAACCTGTAGAGAAACTGCCATTTATGATATCACAATTGATATGGCCTATATCCAGGACGCCATCACTTTCATATTTTTGTTGATAAAATTAATAAATTTAGTTACAGTTTCAGCTAGTTAATTATCGTGGAAGTGATGTTAAAATATTATGGTATTAACATTACGAAAAATAGGGCACTAAGACAAAACCCTAGAAGTACAAAGACGTTGTTTCTGATGGTGCTAGGATCATTGCAAAGGTCGGGTCTCAGGCGGAATTCGAACCCGCGTCTCCGGCCTATCCGAGGCACCGTGACGTTAGACCACTACACCACCGTGTCGACTTTGTGATTTTAAGTCGCCATTAAACTTGAAACAAAAACAGCTGCGAATAAGTGAAAACGATGAAAACTACACTGACGATAAGTATTCGATATTTTAACGCTTTTAGAGCTGAGAGCGACCTAAAAACGTAAAACAACCAACCTGAATTTCGAATTATGTAGGTACAGTCCAGTAAAATATACCATTTTCACTTTGGATTGGACACTTTTCAAATCACGTCGGACGTTTTTCAAACCAAATTGGGCGCTTTGTGTTCTCAGCGCGCACAGATATCAGGGGAATATTCAAGTCAATGAAGCTTAACAATGGTCGATGATCAGTACAAGCCAGCCGCTGGCTTATGTGGAAGTTGTACTGATCATCGGCCATCGTTAAGCTTGATTGACTTGAATATTCTCCTGGGATCTGTAGGCGCTGAGAACACAAAGCGTCCAATTTGGTTTGAAAAACGTCCATTTTGGTTTGAAAAACGTTCAAATCAAAGTGAAAATGGTATAAATAGTATCAAGTTGTAAGGGACGCCAAACTAATCGATGAAGCTGTGTCGGAGGCATGGGTAACGGTCACCCAGCTCGGGCTTTTTGGTTAGTTTTCTAATCATCTTTCTTGTTTTAAGGCTAAATCTCGCAATGCTGCCGATCGTAGAGAGCCAGCTGATCGATCCGATCTACGCCCAGTTGAAGGACTACATCCAGCTGGAAGAGATGCGTCAAAAGGACGAGAAGCAGAAAAAGGACGCAGCACCAAAGATTCCTGAAAATATCGGATTTGAGGTGGCCATGCCGGCGCCTGAGGGCACGGTTGTTGAGCAACTGCAGTTGGTGATGTTTGGTTGTGAGCAGTCACGGAAATTCATCGCTGACGCCTTGAGCAGTGTTCAATAGACCGGGATCTCCAAGATTTGTTTAATTTTTCGAAAAATTTCTGTCTTTATGTTTTTACGGTATCCTCAGTTGTTTGTGTGAAAATGTTCTCAAGCGTCATCACTTATGGCACTATACCCAGAGGGTTCGTGGCGCCCTGGGTTAAGGAACCGCACCGACTGATGAGCAATATTCTAGAAAAAGCTTTACCGAACAACTTGTTGTCGAGTGCGGAAGTTATGACCCTCTAATTACCTTGCTCTGATTTATAGTTTCGAGATATAGCGCGTTCGAATCGATTGATCGATCGATCAATGTCGATTCGTGATGTCGTGTGCCGTTTCACATTGCAGGGTTTATCTACTGTACCAGTTGTCAACATAAGCTCACCAAAAAATTCATTCCGTAATTCGGTGGCGACGGATTATAACCTCTGTCTGCGATCGATTGATCGATCGATTAGTACAGCTGCTGCGGCGCGAAAAAGTATGGACAGTGCTTATGCCATAAATGGGATCCAATGATTTATAGTTTTACCGGAATTCAACAATAACACTCGTAAAATCCCGAGGTGGTTGACGTTTATCAGTCCCCTAAGGACGCGCCACGCATTCGTCTTTCGTTTAGAATCGCAAGATGAGTGGAAATGTGTATTTCACAAACAATCTGTGGTGCTGTTAGTGTCCATGTTGTTTGTTATTATCATGCTATTGTTATTTGTAATAATTTGATTGAATAAAGATTTACCCTTTTGTTTTTGGGTTAACGGCAAAGTATAATCTAAATAACCGACCAAAGTTAAGTAGTATCTCTTATTAGGAGCAATGCGGATCTTATGTATTCGGTCTTTTTTTCGCTGAAGCTTGCATTTCAAAGTGTTCCCGGGTTCTATGTCTGAAGAATAGTGTGAAATCATACCATACCTTTCATGGTAAACGGAATCGGGGCCCAAATTCATGAACGGACGAGCGGTCTCCGAAACCGCGGCGCAACCAGAACCAGACGGCAGAGTCGATGAGAGATTGCGTTTAACATACGAAGTTGGGATAAGTAGACAAAGGTGGACGCCTTTCGGGCTATATTCCGGGGTTTATCGAGCGTTTATCGATGATGAATCTGAGCCCTGGTTTTTACCTGGTGGCCCTCAGGGCAACTATGGTTTTCACTCTTTTCAAGCAGATTTTAATCGGATCGATTGGCTCGCCTCGTCTAAGGCCCTTGTTATACATTCGCTCACCCCCCAGCGTAACTCGTCCATTCAGTATCAGACACCGTGGGGGCAGACACGTTTGTACGAGTTATCATGGTGACGCTGGCGTGGTGAACTCGTACAAACGTGTCGCGCCCCACGGTGTCTGATACTGAATGGACGAGTTACGCTGGGGGGTGAGCGAATGTATAACAAGGTCCTAACAGTGATCATCGAGCTCATTAACCATAATTCGGCTGGTGCACTTTTAGGGGAAGAAGAAACATTTTTTTCAAAAAAAAAACAGCAAAACCGTAAAAAAGGTAGCAAAATTCTCGTTCTAAATTTTGGATTTTTGCCCAGTTTTGTTTTCTTCTAGTGTTTCAGGGTTTCGTTTGATGCATTTATCATCCCCCTCTCTTAATGAATCAACCCCTTCCACCCCCCTCGCCTCTGTTGATCATTCGACGACAGCAGTGGCGCGATAATAGCGCTTCAAAAGACCGCCTTTCTTGCGCCCAGTTCGCGTCAGTGCTCCGCTGGCGCTGTCTGGGTGTGCTTGCCCCAGTTCGGTGTATGTTGAAAGAAAAACTGCCTCCTTATTTGTATAACTATGTAGCTTGTATGTAAGAATGAGCATAGATATTATGGTAGATGTGTAAGTGAAACTCTTTAGATTCATTCTAGGCGTTGTGGTGATCTTTAGCGTTTTCTGATCTTCGATATTCCCTCCTGAAAGTTTTTGTACCGCGGAGCCGTCGTCGCAAATTTTATGCCAATTTTCACTTCTCTGATGATTTTGTCATAAATTCGGTTTGTTTCAGGTAATGCAGCGGGCCGTTTCGCAAGGAGTCTCGGTGAGTTAAATATTTGTTTAGTTTTTTTTCGAGCGCTTGTTGATTGACGTTGAACTTTGGTTATTCTGGGGTTTATCGTGAAGATGTTTTCATTTTTGTGCAAATTTATTGGAATTTGTTCAGCGTGTTGGCGCGATCGCTACGGGTCTTGCTGTTGCCGGTGGTGGCCTGGTTTATGCCCTGGAGAACTCGGTCCATGCAAGCAGTGATGCCGTCCATCCGTATCAGCTACCGTGGTCTCACAAGGGCAGCTTCAACTCCTTCGACATCGCATCGTGAGCGGTTTATTTTATCTATTTTTATTCACGAATTTAGTCTGTTAATTTCCGCTTTTTGTTTAGCGGTTTATAGACAAGAACTAGTTGTCTATGAACCGCTAAGCAGTGGTTAGTGCAGTCTGCCGGAACAGAAAGACGCGGGTTCAATTCCCGTCCGATGTCAGTGTTTTGCGAATAATCTAGCATCTCCAAACATATTTTTATTCAATTAATCAGGACGTGGCTTGCAGCCACATAGGAATTATAAAAAATACATTTCATATTGAAGTCACTCTAGAAAACATTAATTAACAGTTAAAATATGTTAGCCGACACATTTGTATCTTTTCTACAATACACTAGTAGTTTCCTGAAACTTCGCAGGGAAAGACCGAGGATGTTTTGCCTCGAACTCTAAATACGGTTGTACTCCGCAAGGCTTCCATAAGTGAAAACGTTGTTCTAACTTCGCCATAGCAGCATTCAGCATTAAGTCCGATATGTTCTCGTTTGGTTCTTGTAAGCGCTGAATCGAAAAATCTGTGTGGGTTGATAAAATCCTCCCTAGTGGGTGTCTCGAACATTATACGGAGGTCCAATGTTTCTCACCTGCTACACAGGAATTTGGTTGTGATTGGTGCCGAAATGCCTCATCACATGATTAAGAGTAAAACTGTTCTGAAATTTGATGTTAAAACTTCAAACTTGACTGGAAAATATGAATTTTGAGGAAAGAGACATTGAGTTCAGAGTTTATAATGTGACGGAAGTGAGCTGATGTTCTTTTACAGGCTAGGCCTGTTTATGTTGTTTGGTGCAACTTTAGTAACGGCCTGAAATTTCAGACGTCGCCTCTGGGTATTCCTCTTACAGCTCTGACCCGTTGTGTCGCTATTTATGTTATAAGCCATCCATTCAAGCATCAATCGTGTTCGCGCGACTGATACTAGCGCAGATTACTTGATTAATTTCTTGTCATGGTCGAATCTATATGTGTCATACGCCGAAAAGTTGTAAAAATCGTCATTAGACAACGCGTGGTGTTTTATATGCGTCGCTTCTATTGACGCTTAATTATATCTTTTTATTACAGCGCACACTTGGGTTGTTTTTATGATTTTTTTTATTAAGAACAGTGGCTGTCTGTATACATTTGAGTCTGGATAAATGTTAGGTGAAAAATCACAAAATAAACGACATCGTCCAAATAAACATTCTGGGTAGAATAATGAAACAGTACCCAGGACAGCGTCTTCGAAAAATCTTAGTTTTTTTTCTTTATTTTCCATATTGGGCCTGAATTGATATAGCAAATAAAGACTATGATGAGATGGAGCCTCTGTTGTTGAGGACTGCCAGTTTTCATCTATCGTCTTAGTGTTGCTCTGATCTTGCATTCATCGAATGAAATCCTCCCGAACGATGAAAAGTTCGGCTGAAAGTGGGCATTGTTTACAAAAAGTTCTCGGTAGCTCCAAGGTTCTTTTTGCTGTAAGCGAGAAATTTTCTATTAGTATGAAGATTGTAACGATTTTTCTTCGAGAAGCCTGTTCAGTTGATCAGAAAACTTTGATTTTCCTCTTAAAGCTCTTGTTCTTCGAGCACATAATTAGTCTCGCAGTATAAACTGGAAGCTGACGACAAACAAAAAAGTACCACGCTACTTGATTATTCATTTTGTGTGCTGAAATGCTCGAAACCATCGTTTGCGTACTCAAAAATGAATAACCAAATATAAATATATGATATAAAAATGAATAACCAAGTAAGATCTAACAATAAGTGCATTCAAGATGTATATATTGCAGTGTTCGGCGAGGATACGAGGTGTACAAGCAGGTCTGTGCTGCCTGCCATTCACTGAAGTTCATCCATTACAGACACTTTGTCGATACGATCATGACTGAGGTAGGATTGTTGACCTTTTCTAGTCTTAGCAGTTTTCCTGCATAGATTGTGGTTGCCTATAACTACCACATAGGATCCTCCTGACATCTCTTACTTGAATAAATAACAATTACTTGATTATATGAAACAGTTAGCCTTGACTAGGGGTTTTCTGTGCTCGTAAGCCTAAAAATGCAGATGAAGAGTTGGGTGTGCAATTGGTGGCGAGTAGAATGAGAAGAGTCGGTCGGAATTGGTGTGAATCACATGTAAGAGTACTGTTCTATCACAGAAGACGTTTGATCACTGCGACGCACTTTTTGACAATCTACTGATCGCGAGAATCTGAAAATTTTTCTTCCTGATTGTTGGGCTTAAAACTTTATCTGGCGTGATAAAACCGACTCATACGCGCATGTCTTTTAATGGTGTTGATTACTGTTTGAATAGAGGATTGAGGTTGATATAACACCTTACTCGTCTAACGTTTCGGTGATGTTCCTTTCGTCGGAGCCCAGAAGGTGGAAAATATATTTAAGCTACTCGCTCAGATGGTTCTTAACTGTCCTGTTCATTTTGTCGCATCATTTTCAGGAAGAAGCGAAGGCCGAAGCCGCCGACGCCCTTATCAGAGATGTCGATGACAAAGGTGCGGTCATCCAGCGGCCTGGAATTCTCACCGACAAGCTGCCCGACCCGTATCCGAATAAGAAAGCGGCTGCCGCTGCAAACAATGGTTCGTTGTTTACTATTTTACTATTTTTTAACCAGTTGATCAAAATCTACATTATCTGAACCGTTCTGTGAAAAATAAATCATTTTGGCTGTAATATACTGATCTGGTAGGAGCGTCCGCTCTTCTTATTTCCATCAATTTCCTCAATATCGAATGGTTCCGTTTTCTTCTTTCTTTTCCTGCCATCCTTTTTTACATTTTCGTCAAATCATCCTACACATTTAGTCTTAACGGTTTTTTCTCCCAGGTGCTGCTCCACCAGATTTGTCCCTCATGTCATTGGCGAGACACGGTGGTGACGATTACATATTCGCATTGCTAACCGGATACTTTGATGCTCCAGCAGGAATTAAGGTCAGTTTTTTTTTAACATACTTTCTTTGTTTGTTTTTCAGTAATTTTGCTCTAAAT
Organism: Nippostrongylus brasiliensis; assembly: GCA_030553155.1. Lineage (NCBI taxonomy): Eukaryota > Metazoa > Nematoda > Chromadorea > Rhabditida > Heligmosomidae > Nippostrongylus > Nippostrongylus brasiliensis. The sequence goes on along the minus strand of CP130732.1, from coordinate 32,864,456 downwards.
AAGTAAAAAACTGTTTGTGAAATGTGTGATGATTCCAGATTGACGATGGTAAAGCGTATAATCCGTATTTCCCTGGAGGAGTCATTTCTATGCCTCAACAGCTCTACGATGAAGGAATTGAATACAAGGTAATTTTACAGAACTTTTTTTCTGAATGAGTGGATGTAAAGTGCTGGGGGAGGAAACCTGCTCTCAAGATATCTTTTATTTCGTGCTCAAAACATTTTATTGAGGAACCAAATTAGTCTCCAAATTTGTGCGATAATGGTTTTTGTAGTGAAAAAATGGTCCATATCATTCAATATTTCCCTATTCCATGCTATTAGAGATAGAATCATGATTTATTATCACTTTATTCTCTCTATTATGTATTCTTTTCCCTAGGATGGAACGCCAGCCACTCAATCTCAGCAAGCCAAAGACGTCGCAACGTTCATGCACTGGTGCGCAGAACCGTTCCACGACACGCGGAAGAGATGGGGATTGAAGGTTCTTTTTCTTTTTTTGTTTTTTTCCGGCATCATTACGAAGGTTTATGATGACATACTATTGATGTCTGGTCCGTGATTAGCTTGAAATTCGGGCAACAGTTTCCTTACCGTGTTGGTCCAAAACAAGGAAGATACCCAACATCGAGGACAAATTGTGCTTGGGTTCATTTTCTTGGAATTCAAGAACACTTTAATCGCCACCAAATCATCCCAATGTTATACATTTTCTTGTATGTTGACGCGTAGAACACGAAGTTGCTACTTGGAATGCCCGAGGCCAACTTCAATTTTGCTCGACCACGTTTTTTCGACAATCCAACAAGCACTCTACTCGTCCTCAAATAAATTCCATGAATTCTCAAATGTTTGGACGCGTAGAATCCGAATTTACTAGTGATAATGCCGTCGTCGAGCAATCGAGCAGTCCAGTATCGCCTCCCGCATTCTATGCAGTAAACTTTTTTTCGTCGAAATATTCATATAATCATGTAAGTTTGGGATGGTTTAAGGAAAACAAAATCTATTTAAGGGTGTCGAAAAAATAAGCGTTAGTGAAAATTGTCCTCGATGCCGTGGTCGACCAAAATTTCAGTTCTACTTGAAATGTTCATCATAATCTATGTATGGCCGAGCGTGGTATAGAGGTAATAGGCTCGACTGAACCGCACGATCGAACGATCGATCTTCGTCCGGACTAACCAAGCATTCTATCCCTGTGGGTTCGGGTAAATTGGTACCAGACTTGTGTGAGTAGGTAAAGACACTGACTTGGTGCAGCGGCTCACACCCGCAAGTCATTGTATAGGCCCATTCACCATGCATCTACGATTCTGAATTGAACACGAATGCGTGACGCGTCCTTCGTGAATTGATCAACGCCATACCTTCACCTTATACATTTTACCTTTACTCTGTGTGCAACTTCTCTCATCGCTCTTCTATTCAGGTTCTCGCCATTGCTCCGTTCGTCACCATTGTTTTGATCTTCGGTAAGCGATACATCTGGACGTTCCACAAGTCGCAGAAGTTCATCTTCAAGTCAGTCAAAGGACGTGAGCCGCCAAAGGGTCAATAAGGAGTGGTGGTGTTGACTTGACGCAGCAGTAGTGATAATCTGATAATCATTGCCGTCGCCGTCGTCCTCGTCACTTCCTAAATAGAGTTCTAGTGCTCGTATAACAGTTGTTTGTTTCGATGATGAGTTGATAAAGTAAGTATATGTCCCCAGGCGATCGACCGACTTGCTCATATACTGCTAGTCGTATATTTGCACATTGTCGTGTCGAATTCCAGTTAAATGTGGCGGAAATCGTTTACCATCTCTCTCTCCATCACGTATGTCTTTTCTTAAGCAAGCTGCGATACGTTAGGATATTTTTTACCTTCAACCATCTGGTTCCGTTCGTGTGTTGATTAGATCCATAGAATGAGAAATGAAACTTATTTACTTACAACGTGTGACAGTGCATACAAGTGTCCGCATTCTTATTACTTACCTCAAAGTATGACAGGAAAACACGATTTCCTGGAAAAAGTCGCAATTTTCCGCCGATACAGGGATCGTTATTTTGATGAAATTTCGGCTATCCACATAATCAATCGAAAGTTCTCGACGGTCTGAGAAATATTGTCCGACAACTGCCTCGATTCATGCTCTTGTACGAGAAAGAAACTATCTCCATTTAAGGGAGCGAAATTGGAGAGAAAAAGTTCTCAAGGATTTCGCCAGGTCGGGACCTCAAAAACCTAATTTTTCGAAAGGTTGCTCATTTCACTCTTCAACAATCGAATCGAGTTCTTCTTTTCAAAAAGTCAATTTTGGAAAATTTCGAAGACGCAGGCATCGGCGAAGTTTTCCGCACCTTCACGGCTTTAGAAAAGCACTTTTTCGGCCTCTAGATCAGTCCCCTCACATATCATTAGATTTGTTTTGACGAGTAGAATCCGAGTTGAGCACATAAGTTTACCGGAGGCGAAATTCGTTATGGTCATCTTTTGGAATTTTCGTAAACGTCCAACATCTTTGCATGTTTGAGGCTTTATGAAAGTTTTGGAAATCTTTAAAAGTTCCACTATTTTTAGTATCTGCTGCCGTGCATCGTCTAGAAGAACGTATATGATCGCATCGAGCTGTGTTTTCGGTGCTGGCCTGCAAGGTGCGAAATCACTGTTGCAGTTTTCATATTTAGCTGTTTCAATATTTACAACACATGAGAGAGAATTCAAGTGAACATCGACCAAAAACAGCTATCATTGAGAACAAATAGAGGTCAGCACCGAAAACACGGAGCTCAGTGCAATCGTCAACCTCCTTGTAAACGATCTACGGCAACAGATACTAAAAATAGTAAAACTTTTAAAGATTTTATAAAACTTTTATGGAGCCACGAACATGCAAAGATGCTTGACCGTTACGAAAATTTCAAAAAATGGCGAAACACGAATTTCCCGTACGATCATTCTATGTGCTAAAATTCGGATTCTAGTCGTCAAAACAAATCGAATAATATGTGACGCGACTGATCTGGAGTTCAAAAATGTGCTTGTTTGAGCCCTGAAAGTACGGAAAAGTCCGCCGATGCGGTGTCCACGAAAATCGAATTTCGCCTATGGGCATTCTATGTGTTAAATTCGGACTCAACTCGTCGAGGCAAATCGATTGATATGTGATGGGGCAGATCTAGAGGCCGTAAAAGTGCTTTCCTGAGGTCACGAAGGCATCGGCGAAAATTTCAAAAAATGACGAAAGACGAATTCCGCCTACGGGCATTCTAACTTTATTTTTATTAATTTGAAAGCTTGTGTACCTGGCGAAAAAAAATAACGGGAACGACCATAAGGGAACAAATAGACCATGAGTGGTCTTTTGGGACATTTTTTAAAGGAAATTTATTTGTTCGTAAACACACAAGCTGCACACATGCGACAGAACAAATCATCATTCAGCAAGCTGTAAGAAAAGGTCGATGATGAAAGAGAGAAAGACGAAGAAGTGCATAGAAATCTCATACATATGAAGGTGACTTCTCCGCGTTACATGACAAACTTGGTCTTTCTAACAAGAAGGCACTTGGAAATTCACCACTATTGGGTAACTAGTAACAGAAATAAATATCTAATAGTAACGAAATGTACACGATTTTTTTGCTGACTCAACTAGAATATCTAGATAATAAAACATTCGAATAGTCCTAACTAATCTCTAAAATTCAACTTAAACAATCTAACTAACAACGTGAGCACACCGAAATTGGATGACTTTTGCGGACCAGAACCGAGCAAAAAAATTCTACGGTCAAAATCACACCAGTTACCTAGACAATAAATAAAAATACAATATGAATCACAAGCCGTTCAGAAGCAGACGGTGATCAATCAATTAATCAATGGGAAGATTCCATTCGTCGCAGAGTGTTGGCAATCGTATCGCGGAAAAGTTGATGGCCCTGGAGGTAACCCACCACGTGGCCTACTCGATCCATTTCAACCACACGCATTCCCGGCCAAACCTGCTAAAACGGGTGAGAAATAAAAATTACCTATTGGACAACATATAAAACGCGAAATCGAAGGAATACAAAAAACTTACCCGGAAATCGGGGGCACCGTGCGATCGCAGCACGTAAGCATCTTTCTCGGCAACAATCGCAGTGCATAACGAGGGATCTACTGGAACTGGGTAATTCTCCAGACTGGTAAACTCGTCCATCAGGATGCACATCATGTTGTATGCCAGGCCAAGGCGATTGGATTTGTTTCGTTCGTACTGAAACCATTTTTAGAATTACTCAAGTCGCGTGGTCGAGTGGTAGGAGACGCTACTGACGCCGTCATGGTCGATCGCACTATCCCCGCCCGGGCTAACCAAGCCTTCCATTCCTCTGGGGTCGGGTAAATTGGTACCAGATTTGTCTGGGAATGTAAAGAGAGTAATATGGTATAACGGCTAGCCTCCGCAGGTCATTGTACGGTCCATATACGCATTCATCATGCCTCTACTATTCTGAATAGATCACGAATGCAGTGGTGCGTCGTTAGGGGACTCATCAACGCTGGAACCTTTACCTTTACCTTAACCAAAAAAAACCCAACCTCCCTTCTTGTCAACAGGGAAGAGAACTTTTTTGGATTCAGAATAAAGTCATCAAACAGTCGACCACCGTTTCTTGCAACCATTTTTGTGGAGTCTTGAGACTTTACCACAATTTTCTTTACTTCTAAATCCGAAAACATCAATATTTGCCTTCATGAGACGCCCAAGAGTCTGCTCCTCTGAGTGTACGAAGATAACCACATCGAAGTTTTACCCAGTTACCCAACTTTAAATGGAAAGGGTCATGAAAATTCCGTTATTTTAGGCATCAATTCCGAAATTATGCCAGAGGACACCACAGGTTAGGGAGAAAGATAAGTAAAAGAAACGACAATAACAAGAAAATTGGCTAAAGGACTCACCATGTCCTCCACCCAATTCGTTTCCGGTATACTTCGCAACTGTTCCAGATAGTTCCTATCCTCTAACTGTCGTTGAAGTTGTTCGTAGTTGATCGCGGCACGCAGCGCACCTTCAAAGGATGTACTTACACTCCAATTTCTCAAATCAAATTATCGATAAATACCGTAATGTTGCTTGAATTTTGAAGAGACAGCAAACATAAGAAGACTAATCTAATATTTTTTTGCTGTCTAAATCACAAATGAAAACAAAGCCAAATAGGGGCTTTGACAAAAGTAACATAAGTTCGAGGCCTAGGTAAACTCTCTGAAATCATTGAAATTTCAGCAGTCGAAGAAAACTCAAATTCTGTCCTGAATACTTCACTTTTTAACAAAGGAAGTCGAAAGTGCTGTCCACCAACAAATTTTCGACAACCTTGTCGCGATAAAATCACTGTTAAACATTCGTTTACACCATTTTATTTACTTTGTACGAATTAAGCACAATTTAGATGTAATTCCCGACAGCAATTAAGAAGGTAAAGAAGCAAATAAGTTAAAGTAAGAAAGTAAATAAGTTATAAGTAGAAATAAACCAGAAAAGAGACCAACCTTCGGTGAACGCTGGTCTGGCCGAAGTCCATGAAAGACATGGAACAACCGCGATCGGCTCACGTACATTCGATCCAGCTAGTGATGCCATGAACCCACCCATAGATACCTAAAACATTAGGATTTAGCGAGCGGGTTCAAAGGGCAACAAAATAGTGTTAAAAAATAGTAAAACCATACCCCAGAAATTGCCATCGGGCCGTAACCTTCCGATCGTGCCCATGAAATGAGAAAGTTGCACTCGGAAATAAGAGCGGCACCCATCACAAATAGATCGGAGACGTTCTCGAGGGACGATCGAAACTGTTGGGGTGGTTTGCGATCGGCATAGAATGGATTCTGTATGAGGATCGATCCGACGCCTTCTTCGAGTAGGCCTTTGGCAAAGCCCACTTCTCGTCTGAACCAGAGAACCATTTAAAAGAGTGAAATGAGTGGTATAGATCGGGTAAAAGATACCTGATGTAGGAATGATCGCCGGTACCGGCTAGGTGGATACAGACCCCTTTCCGACGCACGGCGGGCAGGTAGGCTCTCCAGCGGGCCCACTGGACACAGCCCGGCAACTGGTTCGGGAACATCACCGCGTGAGGGCTGCGGAATCGTCCTTCGATCATTCGAACGCCCTTCGTGACTTGTTCCTAATCAAAGAAAGGATTCATTCGAGACAGCAAAAAAAATTGAAAATTATATCAGATATGATATAATATTGTTCCTTTAGTATCGTTACTAATTTGGTTGTATGCACATCCATGTGGATGTAAAGGTAAAGGTGCCGGCGTTGATCAGTCCCCTGAGGACGCGCCGCCGAATTCGTGTTCAATTCGGAATCGTAGAGGCTTGGTGAATGCGCGTTTGGCCTATACAATGACCTGCGGGCGCCAGCCGCTATACCAGGTCAATGCCTTTACCTTCCCAGACCTGTCTGGTACCAATTTACCCGACCCCGGAGGGATGAAGGCTTGGTTAGCCCGGGCCGGGATCGATACCTCGAGCGTGCGGGTGTCAGCAGCGCCTCTTACCACTGTACCACACAGGCCCACCATGTGGATGTAAGGATAAATAAATAAATAAATAAATAAATATCAGCAGTAACCCTATGCATTTACTCACTTGCTACTATGCCTTACAAGGTTTTAGGGAAAAATTTTACTGACCGCCTTTCCACCCAAAACCTCGTGAGGAAAAACAACAAGAGATTAGTTGATCCTCAATACCGAAGTTTAAAAAAAGAGAACTCGGTATCATCGACTTGATCTTTTAACTGGATGACACTCAAAAATACATCGCTTTAGTAGCTGTACACCACTCTTGCTTCCGTTCGTTCGAAAAAAGTCTTTTGGGGGCTTCCATTCTTAGATTTCATTCTCATCATCACAAAAAAAAAAACGACTTCAAGATGCGTTTTATTGGAAAAATGCGCTAATCGCATATTTTTAGTCAATTTTGATATTCTGCGGTCGCCATCACATCTTTATCACTTCTACGACTTCGAGATTTACTTTACTGGAAAAATAATGCGCTAATCGCGTAATTTTGATTAATTTTTTGATACTCTGCGGTCGCCACCACATTTTTATAACTTCTAATAAATTTATGAATTTCGATTTGGATTTACGAGATTTTCGCCACCTCTAATCAGTCTTCGTTAGTTCGTTTTCACTCTTTAGTCAAGTTTTCGGGCAGGATTTCGAATACGATGGACTTCCACTCGTTCGAACTTCAGGACTACACAAGCCATTCCCAAATTCCCAATTTTAGTACAAAAAATTTCGGTACTTTACTACTTGAGTTGTGCCGTTTGAATGGGCGGGTTCAGGGGGTGGAGTCAACCAATGACGCCAGAACGCTAACAACACCACGTCGCGCCACGGTGGTGACCACGCTATCCACGATAGCTAGAAGAGGTTCACCCGCCGCTGACTCCACCCCTGAACCCGCCCACTCAAACGGCACAGCTCAAGTAGTAAAGTACCAAAATTTCTTTCAACGAAATAGAAACTAGTAAACTTGTTGGTGGTGTATAATTATGAAACGTAGTGTATATTTTGAACTGTTCCGGTAGCACTATTTAAAACCATGAGGATTACGCGATTACACCAACCACGGCGACCCAACAAATGACATGCGACACACCAGATTCAAGCAAACTGGAGACCCCAGATCCTGCCTATGGGTAACAGTTGCCCTCGATGGGGGTAGGTGTTACGATTATTACCCTCAACTCGCCGTAACTGAATGGTTCACGTACCTTCTCGATTATCATCTCGGTCTTTAGCGATTTGATGCATTGCTCGGCTCGTCGTTTTGACATCACCTCGATCTTGTGCTTCATTAATCTGAACAAAAACTAAGTAAGATAAAAATGATAATAACGATTGCGACGACGAAAACGAGGCGAAATATTTTCTTTTATATTTTTGAACAGGACAGGTTTTAAAGGGGCAGTTTCAGGGGTAATAAAGGTAAAGTAGTATTTAGAAAATATGCAACAATACAGTACACTTTTAAAAAACTCCGATTCTATCAATGTTTCATTTTCGTGATTTATTTAGACCTATGAAACTACACAATATCAATTATCCATCGAAATGTGTGCATTTCTTTGAGAAAATCCCACTTTAAATTTATTCCATGTCCTTTTCTATCGATTAAATGTCAGATTAGCCCTTGAGGAGTATTCCTGATAAGAGACATACTTATCACTGCAATTGTGCATGATATAAATTTATCGAAAAAAGGTGTTTCTCTCGTTCTCACGTAATCTTTGATAAGAAACTGGTGAAATGTGTCGGAAAGTTTCTTCAAATACCACCGAAACCCGAAATCCGCGGGTTACGCGTGATGGATTAGTGTTTTCATAGAAAGCGCGGCGATTTAGCGCTATGAAAACCGGTTCAAAAACGATAGTGGCGCATAGTCGAGATGCCTAGATATTGTTCTAGTCGTAAATGTTTTCAACTCACTCTCGAAACGTCTCCGGATGGCCCCAACTTCTCGTGAAAAGCTTGCTAAATACCAGAGCTCTGCGCAGAAGCATGTCCGTCTCAGCGGCCAACGACGTGCCCGCAGCCGACACGCCAGCCATCGTGGTGCTGGCCAGCCAGTCACCCAATCGACTCAGACTCATCGAGCAAATTGTGAGTAAAGATACCTGAATTTATTCTTCGAATTATTTTCATTTATTTACTGATTTATTTGGGCGCCCGTGCTACAGTGACAAGAGACCCTATTGACACCCGCACAGTTGAGCGGTCGATAGCCCTTGGGCTATCCAAGCCTTACATCTTTCCGGGGTTGGGTAAATAGGTACCAGACTTGTCCGGGAAGGGAAAACACTGACTTGGTATAGCGGCTGGCCCGCAAGTCATAGGCGAGATACGCATTCACCTTACCTCTACGATTTTGAATGGAACACGAATGCGTGGCGCCTCCTAACGGTTCTAGTCAACCTTGCCATTAAAAGTGAAAGAAAATATGTAAAAGGAAAAGGTAAGGGTAAAGGTTCTGGCGTTGGTCAGTCCCCTAAGGGCAATGACTTGCGGGGGACACCAAGTTGGTGTCTCTAATATCCCAGGCAAGTCTGCTGATCCTGGAGGCATGGGAGGCTTGGTTAGAGCAGGTGGGGATCGATTGCTTGACCGGTAAATACGTTGGGAAAATTACGAGAATTATGTAAAATTCATAGTGAATGCGTTGAATGGTTCTGGAAACCACGCATAAAAAACTTAAGATTTCTTAATTATGAGTAAAACGTTTCGATAACTCAAATAGAATCGAATTTCTAACACACCTTTCAGTAGTTATGAAGAAGTATACCCATGTGAAGGTGCCGACGATCAGCTCCGACGGCCGCCGCTTTCTTTGGAGAATCACACGAACAATGACTAGAGTTCTCCCGGCTCAGTTATTTTGATTACACGTCTGAAATCGATTATATTAAAATGAGCCATTTTTTACATGATACGAATGAAACTCATCGATAAGATACACGGTTAATCATCAAAACACGGATGATACACCAAATGCGAGCTATATGGTTCTCAAAGAAAGTACAACTGCTATATGGTTGGAGGTGGGTCCAGAAAAACAGAAAAAAACAAAAAGCTCTAAGGCATTCCATTCGCTAAAATAACAAATGGATTACTCTAGTGCGACATGTTTCAATCGTCAGACCATAGAACCCTCTAAAGTTAAATTCCTAAGCCCAAATTTTGAATTTCAAGAGTTCTAGGAATAGAAGGAGACGAAATCAAACAACTCATTGAACGATATATTTGCAGGGAATTAAAAACCCGATCGTCCGGGTATCGAACTTCGAAGAGAATCTGCCAAAAAGCCTGCCGGTGAGAGAATTCGTCGAGCAAACCGCGGTCGGCAAACTGCACACCGTTGTTGAGGAAATGCGAAGTAAAAATGTGGGTTGGACTGGAGCCAAGTTCGAAAAGATTTCAATTTAACATTAGAAAACAATTATATTCACATGAAAGAAGGTCCTAGCACGACTCCCCTTCGCCTGTCCTTGTTCTCTGATGTCTTAGAAGCAAAGATGTTGACGGTTATGGGGTCTATGGTCTATGAGTCTTTCATTCTGTTAAGTTTTCTAGGGACCAATGCTCTCTCTGTTATTCACTTTTTGTTTTTAGGAGATATACGACGTAATAATCGCTTCCGATACGGTGATCTACTTTGACGGAGAGATCGTTGGAAAGCCGGCTGATGCCACGGATGCCTTCAACACTTTGAAGAGGTTAGAAGCAAACATAACAGAAATTAAATTGAATTTCAAATTCCTCTATATCCAAATAGTCTCTCAGATTCAGCTCCTTAACATTTCTCTAATCGTCAAAGAAGGAAAATCAAAGAAAGACAAATAAAAATTAAAGAAAAAACCAAATTAGACAAAAACGAAAAAGAAAAACAAATTAAAGGAAGACAAATAAAGCTGAACAGAATATTGGCCGATCGCCTTATTGAACTGTTTCACCTAAAACTTCAAAAAGGGAGTAAACCAAAAAAAACAGTAACCAACATTCGTAACTTCAAGATGACCCATCGAAAGATTTCTCATTCTTTTCTAATCCAATATCGTCACAGGAATGCTTTCATGTTTTCCTGTTCGATGATACTACGCTCCTCGCAAAAATGGAAACCTATGCGGGACCCGAACCTGTGGTTCTGACATATCCTCGGAATATAAACCTGTGTGTGACGCAGTGGGTAGGGGCGCTCCTGGCACAGGATCGCTCGAGTGATCAATCCTCTATCTGGATTGACCAGCCTTCAATCGTTTCAAAGTCGGACAAATTAATAGTAGACTTGTCAGGGAAGGTGAATAGAGTGACATGGTAAAGCGCCTGACCCTTGCAAGTCATTGTAAAGGGTCAATTCTCATTTATCATGCCCGTAAGATTGTGGATGGAAGATACATGCATGGCGCGTGCTTATGGGAGTGAACAATGGCGACACGTTTACGTTTACCTTTTAATAGCTACCTGTTCAGACTACGAGGACGTGAACACTTCGTCTACACCGGTGTAGCTCTGGCCTACGCTGACGGCAGTGAGGAGGTTTTCAGTGAGGAGACTCGTGTCGAATTTGGCGACTACCCGGATCGAATCATTCATCAATACGTAGAGTCCGGTGAACCTCTGTGAGTGCTACCCATTTAGTATTTTGCGTTGAGTTTCTCACAGTTTAAACATCGTTTTCCCCGCTTTAAAGTTGGACCGTTATGAACAAGTTCAGAGCCTAGATTCATGAACGGACGAGCGGTCTCCGAAACCCTGTCGGCGATAAACCCGCTCGATACCGTCGTGGTCTCCCAAACCCTGTCTCACCGCGAGGTGTGATAGACTCGTGATAGACATCGATTAAACCACGGCGCGCGTTCAAGAATATCGGTTTGCGCGCCGTTCAGGGTATATCTCGGGGTTTATCAGGGGTTTACCAATGATGAATCTGGGCCCAGGTAAGCCATGAAGGCGCGGAGGTAGGGAAATACGTATTTGAATCAGTAGAAATCAGAAGAAATACTCGAAAAAGATCAAATTCGTAGCAAGTATTCCTAATAACCTTCCTAGACGAAGTCTGAGCCAAATCGGTTGGGTAGCTTGAGCCAGGCCAACGATTTTAGCCCTACCACCTGCATTAAAAATTCAGATTGGTTTCCGGTCGATATTCGATAAACAAACGTCAAAATCTTGAACAGCATGCAAAATAACCACTCTAGACGACGTTTAAGCGCAATCGGTACTGAAAATTGAAACAAAAAATTGAAACAAAATGTCTGTAAGCACAAATGTCCATAAAAACCAAATCAGAAGTAATTAATTAAACATGAAATAGAACTAAATCGGATAAACAACAAAAAATGCAAAGCGTCGAGCATAATTTCCAGCGTTTCCTAATAAAAATTGGGGCTCCTTTAAAAGTTCTGGAAACTTTCGAACTTAAAAGGAACAAGTGGGTGTTCGGAGAAAAGTGCAGACAAAGAGGCACCGCTCCGCTGTTAAGAGTGGAAGACCGTTATCTGAGCAGTCACGGCCAGCATTTATATAGTTCAACAACTTCTTGAAAACAATGAGTTCTTGAAAAACAAGTGTTGAACTATGTCAGTCACACGGCAGGCGTTGAACTATCTCCGATGTACTATAAACTAGAAAGTTCTATTAATTGGCCGATCAACATAAGAACAACTTACATCAATGATCGGAGGGTAAACGTCGCTGTTCTTGATAAAAATGAGAATTTAAGGCGCACCTACTCCTGCGGTTTCCACTGGAAATTCGGCTCCTAAGAAAAATCTCAGCGCGATTCATCACTAACATCATATAGCAGCTTAGAGGGTGGAGGAGAAAAGTGGACCTAAAATTTATTTAAAAATTGAAAAATTGAGGTGCACATGAACACGAACGGTGTTCGATCCTCTGGCTGAGAGTCAGCATTTTGGCGCAACGGCTGGGGCGGGTCCGTGAACCAACAACTCCGGCCGGACGCCTACCGTTTCCACTTAATCCCTGGCCAGTGTCAACGATAGTTTTGGAGAGTTGTTTAGAGTAAAGGTAAAGGTAAAGGTAAAGGTAAATGTGCCGTTTTTGATCAGTCCCCTGAGAGCTTTCCATGTTTTTCTCCCATTCAGAATAGACGTATGTTGAATACATATTTGACCTATACAATGACTTGCGGAAGCCAGCCTCTATACCAAGTCATTGTCTTTACCTTCCCAGACAAGTCTGGCACTAATTTACCCGACCACGAAGGTATGGAAGGCTTGATTACGGTAAAAAATGGTCCGATGACTAGTGAAACAATAAAAAAATCGATTCGTAACAAAAATCCTATTAGTCCTGTTAGCACAAATTCTAGAGGAAGAATTGTCGAAGTACATAGATATGAAGCAGAATAGTAGTGCAGTCTGCCGGAAACAGAAAGACGCGGGTTCAAATCCCGTCCGATGTTAATGTTTTGCGAATAACCTAGCATCTCCAAATATCTAAGTCAATCAACTCATTCTCGTCTATAAACCGCTAAACAAAAAAAGCGGCTAATAGCAGAATAGTTTCGTGAAGCAGAATATTTCCTTATAAGACATAGTTTACATTTCTGACAAAAGAAATGATTACTGCATTTGTTTTTTTAGCTAGGGCGGGGATCGATCACTCGACGGTGCGGGTGTAGTAGCGCCTCTTACCGCTACACCACGCGTCGTGAAGATTTGTCCATAAATCTACAATTTTTCAGAGGGCGAGCCGGATCCTACGGTATCCAGGAATACGGTGCTGTATTCGTGCGAGCCGTGCACGGTTGTTTCAGCAACGTCGTCGGTTTGCCCATCTATCGAGTTCACAGCGCCCTCGTTGCCAAGGGGATTCTGTAGATTTATTGATTTCAATTTTGCTTTATGTTGTTCTTATAGATAAACATTCCGTTTAGTGGAAACATTTTACGCTCAGCAAATAGAAAGCAAGAAGTGAAGAAAGCAGTCAATAATGTGGTAGAGAAAAACCGCAACCAATTAAATATCTACAACAAGAAGAACTACAGGATCGTTTTTTCCAGCCCTTAAACGAGCGTATAATAAAGAAGTACTTCACTAATCCCGGGACCCCTCGACAAGGAGGGCAAGGCATAGAATAAATTTGACATCATTTACCGTAAACAACGTAGAAGAAGTAATAGAAAAATATAGGGATTTTTCCTTTTTTGTAGGGACATCGTATCTAGACGATTTTCAAAGGGTTAGCGTAGCTTGGTTCAATCGGTGGGCATAGCCTGGTTCAGTCGTTTAACCCGGCTGGTTCCCTTTGAGGTTTACCCCGGGGTGGAGTTTGTACGGCTATGCCGGGTCAAATGAGTGATTTCAAAGTCTCAGCATACCCTCGTATTTTCCACATTATTAACCGCGTCCGGCAAGAAGGAATAAGACACATTCAAACTTTGGAAGGTACTTTCGGTAACTGATAATTTGGTGATATTTCAAAAAATATTCTAAATGAAAATAAGCGATTTTTTCAAAGTCCCATTTTAACATTTATCAACTTTATAAAAGGTAGAGGTCTTGGCGTTAATCAGTCCCGTGGGGACGCGCCACGCATTCAGCTTACAATCAGAATCGCACAGGGATGGTGCACGCGTATTTGGCCTATACAATGACTTGCGGGGACCAACCGCTATACCAACTCAGTGTCTTTACCTTCCCACACAAGTCTGGTGGTATGGATCCGTCACCGAAGCGATGGAAAGCTTAGATAGCGCGGGCGGGGGTCGATCGCTCGACCGTAAGGGTGTCAGTAGCGCCTCTTACCACGGCACTCCCCCAACAGGAACATTTTTACCTTACCAATTCAACCAAAACACGAACAACGACGGAAAACTAACCGTGTACTTCACAGAATCGGTGCATGTCAATGTCCAGAGTCTTCATATGTAGTTACATGGCAAGTTTAAATATATGTAGTAATGTTATAAAATGTCACAATGGCGATAAAAAATAATAGTAGATATACAACGCAACGCACATCACAATGGATCACTATAACGGATATGCCACCGAGGTTGTTCACTCTATGAAATGTGTAAAAGAAAAACGGTAAACCCAGCGACGATGAGAATGGGTAGAGAAGGGTAACTGCTGCTGCTGTCTAGCGCGTTTGCTGGAGATTCACGACAGGGCCGTTAACATTATCAGATGCACACACGAGAGAGCTCTAAGAACGAGCAATCTGAGATGTCGAAAATTCGAGAAAATTCTAAAAAAAAGTTACAAATACAACGAAACGTTTGAACTTTGCTTATCGAAATGAGCAGGTGGAAACTGGACGACATCGTCCCGGACGGAACGCTCAACGCTCAACAGCGATCGATCGATTGCTCTTGTAAATGATAAATTGGTTAGCTAACCCTCTAAGGATGCGCCGTGCATTCACGTTCAATTCAGAATAGTAGAGACGTGGTGAATGCAAATTTGGCTTATACAATGTCTTGCGGAGTACAGGTAAGCTTCTTCACCTCCTTAGACAAGTCTGATACCAAATTACCCAATCCTAAAACGACGGAACGTCAGGCAAACCCCGCCCAGGATCGATCGCTCGACCGTGAGTGTTAGAGTAGCTCCTCTTACCACAACGCCACACGTACCCATTACGATATTTCCACCGATTCAAAAATTGTCGATCGACTGCAGGAGAAAAAGCGATCACGTCGTGGGACCATTGGCCTAGCTTCAAGGTTGGGGTTAGAGAAGGGATAGAAAATTAGGAAAAACCAACAAAAATGCAACTTGTCGCAAAATATAACAAATATAAAACGAATCATGCATGATATTTACAGAGGCCAGTGACTAGAGAAAAGCGCAAATCGTGTCGGAGAAGTGAACAGATTCTAGATGCGAGCTATATATGGATAAAGGGTAAAAGTGCTTCTCTCGATCATACCAGGCTGCGCCACGCACCGGTTTTTGCTCCGCAAAAGTACTCGCGGTTGACGATCAGCCGGACAGACGGGTGAAAACACCAAGTGCATCAGTTGAGACGCGGAAAAATAGCAAAATATCGACTAAAACGGGGACTCATCGATGATGAATGCACAGCTGACGAATCAATGTGTGAAACGTGACAAAGAGCAGACGGCAGAAAACACTTGAACTTCAAAAAAAGGAGAAGAAAAACGACAAATAAATACATATCGCTACATCGAAACTCACTACTACGCGGATTTCTTCACTAAAAACACCCACGCACAAACAGCGTGACATCAAGGCAAAGGTGTCGCGACTTGTTGGGTAAAGTCGTGCAGAATCGATAAATCGATCAGCGATCATGACGAATCCGATCCACGAGTCTCACGAATTGTGCCCGCCGGCGGTATTCTGTAGTTCATCATCGGATCCGGTGAAATCATACCCAAACTGCTCGGACGATTCGTTGTCGAACCGGTCGAATGCTCTTCGGGAACCGTTTCGAACGCGGCCACCCTTAAATCGTGAGATGATTTTATTGAGGAAAAAGAACAGGGGAAATGAACTGAACATAAAATCGTGCAGAATCCAGATAATCTATCAAATTTTAACTTGGACAAGAGGAAATCAACCCAAATCAACCCGAATTGATGACGCTAACGTCTCACCGAATCTCTTTTTCATTGTCTACTTCATGGAAACCCTCAAAGTTCAGCATGCTCCAGGAGAGGATTAATCAGAAATCTCTATTGGGAAATTTAAATCAGTAGGAAGACACCGCAGATAGAGCAGGGGAAGGAAAGGAAGATGGTTAGACGAGAGATGCACTCGAAATGTGAAGCATTGCCTATAATAATAAAGGGAAAGAAAAGAACATAAAACACGAAATTCGAAGAAAGAAACGGGGAGAAGCACTCTCCTATCTTTGCACTTCGTCCTGCATAAATTCCTAATTGGATGGGTTTGATTTTATTGAAACGGACTAATAGTTCGACCTCCAGAGCAGAAAAACGGGTTTCAAAGACGAGGAGAGAGGCTCATTCACACTTGACAGCGCAGCAAACGCCAAGGAGCAGAGACGCAGAGGACGCGGCCCGCGTAAAAGACAGAGTCCACAAATACTCTAAGATGCCCAGCAACTTGGCGATGTGTACCGGTTTCATTTTCTCAAGAAAATGTGCAAAAGAAAATGTGCTTGACAAATGTATCGCGTCCTCTGCGTCCCTGTCGCACTCTTGAGCATAATAGCGTTTCTTCGCTGCCGAGGATGGAGGGAATTTTAGAAATCCTGCCTCAGGGGTGTGTTACGGTCGTCATGTTATGGAATTCAAGTCAGGCAATTTCATTCATTCACTCAATTACAAAAATAGATAAACGCTGAAAGAGCGCTCGTGGTGCAGAAGCGTTACTGACACCCACACGATCGAGTGATCGATCGCCACCCGGACTAACTGAGTCTTTTACCTCTCAGGGGTCGTGCAAATTGGTACCAGACTTGTCTGGGAAGGTATGTACTGACTTGGTATAGTGGCTGGCCACGGCAAGTCATTGTATTGGCCAAATAAGCATTCAGTATGCCTCCATACTTTTCTTAATGAAAAATGCATACTTATTTGTTCATTTTTTATAAAAAAATAAATAAATAAGTATGCCTCCACTACTCTGAATTAAATACGAATGCATGGCGCATTCTAACAATAAGAGGGATGATCAACGCTTTAACTTTACTTTAACCAATGCGAGGGAGAATTTTAGTACGGACCACACATAGTCGTGAACGATCTCGCAACCAGGTAAGGTAAGGTGTGGAAATTGCATGGGAAGAGTACAAAACAGCACTTGCCTCTCTAGCAACCTGGCCGAACACCGAAAGTGCAGCGCATCCTAAACTGATCAGTAGCAGATCAGATACCTTATTCACTTAGGGCTCGTTTAGACGCCGCGCGGCGAAAATGCAAAATCGAAGCGCAATCAATAACTAACGTCATTGATCGAATTTGCTCCTTTGCGTTAGTTGCGCAGTCCGGTGGCGCCGCGTCTAAGCAAAAAAAAAAATTAGGTGTACAATCACATGAGGAAAAAATTATACGAAAAAAAAAGTGAATTTCGTCAAGATGTCCTTTAGTAAGGAATAGCAGCCTTCTAAAAAACCCGAACGACCAGTAAGTTTGCCTATATGAGGCGCCACCGAATTGCACCACTAATGCAAAAGAACAAATCCGATCTAGGACGTTGGTTATTGATTGCGCTTGAATTTTGCATTTTCGTCGCGCGGCGTCTGAACGAGCAATTACTTTATCATTTTTATAGGAATTACAGCTCCTCGAAAAAGTATAGCATAATATCGCATCACTGAACATCCAGACCTATTTTAGACCTTCACAAATGCCTCAAACGGAATGAAATCTGAGCACTAAATTAGCTTAAAGAGTGAGAACGATCCGGAGTTCTTGCGGCCACTAGTTGTGAAAAGGAATCAATTAATCGTCACAGAAATCGATGAAGAAGTAAAAAAAGCTTGGAGTGGCCTTGTTAAGATTAATCAACACCGCTACAACTGAGCTTCCCTCTCATCAAAGCAAAACAATCCAGCACCTACCAACAAGGAAGCACGTGCTGAACATCCATTTCATCTGTAATACAATTCGGCACGTATTTTTTAGAGAAAGCGAAGAAACATCATTCACTAGTCGCCCAAGACTATTCCTACAGATAAAGAACAATTACTGTTCAAAAAAGTCAGGTTAGGCCATTTAGGGCAGTTTTTGCGGCCACTAGTCGTAAAATTATGGAAATGCCGCTGGGTAGGTAAAGCCTTGGGCAATCACGTTTGTTTGTCTATTACATGGAAATACCATGTGCAGAAAAAAAATTTGGAACGCTTCACGAATTTGCGTGTCATCCCTGCGCAGTTAGCAATATCACGTTAGCAATATAACTGCGAACCTGCCAAAAACTAGGAGAGCATGAGAGAATTGTTGAGCTTTTGTGACCTCTGACAGAAAAAAGAAAAACAAAACAAAACAATACCTTTTCGAGGCTTTGTCGTTGGCCTCCTTCTCGGCACTTTGTCGCTTCAGCCCACGTCGTTTCATTAGCGGCGCCGCATCGACCTCCATCAGGTGGAAACCGTCGCGATTTGCTGTCAGGAACGCTTGCAACGTCTCGTTGAATGTTTCACCTGAATAAAATGTAAAAATACTTTTGACAAAAAATATTACCACTGCGCCAATTTCAATACATTTATTTTCCTTCTTGCAAAATTGCTGTTTTCAATTATTCTGACTTTTATTCATTTTCCCTGGTATTTTTGAAACCGAAATAGATAAAACCTAATCGCTTAGGTCAGGGTGAAATGTGACAGATCTGAAGTTTTAAATCCAGAGCAAACGGTTCCTCAACTGAAAGGAACCAGGGTGTACAAGAAATTCGAACGAAGAAGCGATCGGTTCAGAAAAAAATAAGAAAGGAGATAGTAAAAGAAAAGAAAACATCAACTCCGATGCTTGATCGCTAGCAAACGAAGTGGAGAAAAAGGGATCCTAATAATTTTTCGGATATTCCACTATCTTTCGGCAAAAACGCAAGCGACAAAAGAAGAATTATATGAAATTAATTTTGGTAACGCGAAATCCAGGGCGCACATTCATCAATGGCAAACTCTCGATAAACCCCGAGACATACCCCGTACAGCGTGCAAACCGAGATTGGTGAACGCGCGGAGGGGTTTAATCAAGGTTTATCGCGCCTCCCGGGCCCACATTCATCATTGGTAAACCCCGAGATATAGCCTGTGAACAGCGCGCACCTTTCTCCACTTATCCTAACCTTCCCATGTTAAACGCGATCTCTCATCGACTCTGCCGTCTGGCTCTGGCTGCGCCGCGGTTTCGGAGACCGCTGGTCCGTTCAGAAATTTGGGCCCCGGTGTGGCAGGGTTTGGGAAACCTCTACGGTATCGTGCAGGTTTATCACCGACGGAGTTCGGAGAACGCTCGTCCGTTCATGAATCTGGGCCCAACGAAAAAGAGGTAAGGTCATGTAAACCGTGCATACCTGCGAATGAAGGCAAAACATTCGGCGTCTGAAGAGGGGTGGTAAGAGATGCTGACGAGGAGTGTAACCAGGCATGTCGTGACAGCTCCTGCATCGACAATCGTTTTTTCGGGTCCACCGTCAGTAACCCTGAACAATTTGGAAACAATAACCACCGAAAATTGATGGAAAAACAAATGCAAAGAAGTTCAGCCAAAAGTCACAATTCGAGGCGAAACCTTCCGCATATCGTCTCTGCTTGGTTTCAGAAAATTAGCCCGTTTTAAATAATGGTCGCCTAACATAATATAACCGTTAATCATTGTTTTGATGTTGTTTTTAATGTGAAATGCCTTTGTACTTTTGCGGCTCCGAACGCCCATGTTCCGAATAAATAAAAAAGGAATACAAACCCTTCTAATACCTACAACATACACACGATTGACATTTGTGGCTAGTTTCTACGTAATTCATTTTGAATTTCGATAAAATCACCGTTCGTAATTTGTCATACGATCCTTTTAAAACGCATTTCCCACCTCACTTGTGATACAAAAATCTCAACGTGTTCGGAGCACGAAGGTTTGCGAACCCGAGATCTCCGAAATTTCATGACTCGATCATGAATTTGGACCCTTCGGCCGTATGCTCGCGTCTCCCGAGCTGGGTTTTATTTATTTGTTTGTTTGAAATGCGCCGACGTGCGAATAGCTTTGAGAACAGAAAGAAAACATCAAAAGTTTTGTTTCGAAATTCGAGAAAAAACGGATCCAGACCTATCCATGACATGAACCCCTCAGACTAACCGTTTATGAGCTGCTTAGCTTCAACGGACACAGCTCGCCAAGCATCGCCTTCGAACGAGAACTCGGCTTTCCTTATCCGTTGCATAATCTCGGTAGCCGATTCGGTTTTTGACCGAGCATGGAATGGCACTTGTCCCGAGAGCATCGTGAACTGAAAGAGGTACATATTTATTTATTTATTGAATACGCCATCAGGCGTGCCATTACAAGTGAGGTTTAAGTGAATTGGTGGAAGGCGAGAGGTCCTCATAATCACTGACGACACATATGTTCTGCAAAACAGAAAGAAGTAGGAAATTAGTAAAACCAATTTTTAGTAATGGTTGTTGTTTGTTTGTTTTGGTTGTTTTCTTCACTATTAGGGTGGCTCAAAAGTTCGTGAGCATTTCAGATTCTTCCCTTATTCATAACTCAAGATAAGCAAATAAGTGACTCGTAACGTTATCGTGGTTAGATACAATTCGTTCCGGTAAAGAATTGTGCTCAACCGATAACCTTATTAGTAATTTGTTTTCCATGAGTTATGAATGAAAGAAGTTAGAATCTGAAATTCACACGAACTTTCGGGTCACCCTAATAATTTGATTTTTGACTATTACACAACTGGCCAATAACAATTTACATTAGATTCTGTTCTGTTTTCCCAATTTTTTAGTTGATATTGTTGTCAGTGTATAAGCACTAATGCCATTAATTCTACATGTGTTTCCCATTTGTTTTTGTGTTGTGCGCACTTTGGTGCATTTTAAATGTATAAATAAACTAAAAGGATCGCTTGAATATTTCAAAATCTCGCCCACCAGCACAACTCCCAACGACCACAGATCGCACTGTTCGTTGTACTCAGGCAGAGTATCGCCCAGGTCGAGCACTTCCGGCGCTGCATACTGTAACGTGAAGCAGGGTGTCCTGAAAAGAACCTCCTTCCCAGTGCTGATACAAATTCTGTGAGAGATAACACAACAAAGAACTGTCTCTAATCACCGAAATAATGAAAAAATAGAGTACTATTCTAATACAAAGGTAATAGTAGTACTAAACAAAACGCAACCAACCAACAGTTTCGGAGCGGTGAGTGGAACACATTTATATGATTTTTATTAAATTCAAGCGAAGCTAAAAAGCTGATGAACGCTGATTTGAGAGGCAAAGCCGAACAAAGCGCGAAAACGTGAAAAATCGATCGAATCGATAAATCAAAGCTCTATTTTCGTATCGGTTCCTGAGCACCGCTCCGACTCTTCTACCCACTACGTCACAACATCTAAAGAGGAGTTCAACGTGCGGAAACACGACTTTTCCAAAGAGTTCGCTCGCGTACACGAACCGCACGACCTCGTCACGACGGCTCCACTTCAGCCGCTAGCCACTTGACAAAAGCTCGACTAGCGCAATGCAGCTTTATCAGCTTTTGTTCGAAATTTCTTCAAAATTGAAAAAAAATCGAAGTCTTTACAATATATTGTCCTGGTTTTGACGCAAGAAGTCTACAAAAGAGCTGGTGGACCGGAAAAAGCAAAGAGGATTTTGATCGGAGCTGAATTTCATCTTATTTCCTGATGACAAGAACCTCATCATCTGAGCTGCCTTTTTGACTTCTTCATCGACGAGAATCAACTTGAAAGGCGTATATAGTATTATACACCTTCAGATTTTAATGTTACGTTATGTGTGTAGTCAGGTACTTATCGACCGCCATTATTGATCGGACGGTTTGACCTGTGCCTCAGGCTCCGCCCGTTGTGCCTGGTGACTCATGGATTATGCATTCATTTGCCCTGCTCCGGAGGACTGCTGTAGAGACAGCGCAGGATCAAAATAAAAGCCAATCATTTTTGGTCTGAGCTCTAGGCCCAGATTCATCATTGGTAAACTCCCGATAAACCCCGAGATATACCCCGATCGGCGTGCAAACCAATATTCTTGAACGCGCGCCGAGGTTTGATCGGAGTTTATCGCGGGTCTATGGCACGTCGCGATGAGACAGGGCTTGGGAGACCTTGATGGTATCGAGCGGGTTTATCGCAGACGGGGTTTCGGAGACCGCTCGCCCGTTCATGAATCTGGGCCCTGGAAGAGAGCGGTCAGTGGAACGATGGACTCCTTTGGATTCTTTTCTACACGCCCTTCTAGTATCAGGCTCGCTCTAGTTGTTTTGCGGCGCTTTCTTTTAAAGCTGAATATTGTTCGTAACATGTTCGCCTGAGGGAATATACGAAACAAGAAAGTTAGTGCCCATTTTATTACAAAATTTTTAGATATTTTTGCTAATTTATTGATTCTTTTATCCACTTGTGATATTATTGCCAACATAAATATTTTTGGGTATTTTCGTGCGATAGGTTCTGTCATAGGAGATAAGTCCTAGTACTAACGGTGAAGAAGCAGCCAGCAGACCACTTATAAATTCCCTTATTGTTAGGGATCAATTAAACATGGAGACAGACCTATTCAGGCCTAATCGAATACAGTTTCAGTCTCTTGTTCACCATTCTTTCCCGTAGTCAATAGTTCTGCTATATAATTCCTCCGTTTCTCTCTATTCAGTTTCCATTTTCACTGGTTTTGAGCCTTTGCTAGACCAAATTTTCTGTCGGTATTTGCGCTTTTTGGCTGCTCCCAACTTCCGCCATGGTTAGTACAGTTTTTTTTCTTAACGAAGTTGGCGAATAGACGTTTGGCGGCCGATAGGCCGATGGAAAGCTGATGATAATAATAGCGGAAACTATCCAAAATGCTAGTGAAATAGAATTAGTTTTGCACTTGGCGAATAGATAATCAGAACTGAAAATTTAGAAAGTACGCCGACAATTAGAAGAACGAAAAAGCATAGCAACGAAAGCGAAGAAGTTCAAGCAGTGATTGACCTGCAAATCGGGTACTTTCAACGGCCGCTAAGTAGAAAATTGGATACTTTCATGATGTGAGACCCTCTGGTGCCCAGTAGACACGCATGATCTACCTCACTTCCCCTCGTTTCTAGCTGCCCTGAGAGGGTTCTGGCTATTCCTTTTCTTTAGCAAAATCACCGACTTCTTCAGAAGCGGCTGGCATGTCCGGGCCGCAGAACTCCACAACGTGAAGCAGCTGACCGGGCTGTTTTCCAGTCAGCTGCTTAACGTAGGACGATTCTGGCCCAGAACTGGGAGCTGTTAAATCTGCACCGTGCAAATGAGAGAAACGGACAAGGTTAATCGGCGGTGCGGTGACGAGGCGTACGGCACGTGCGTGACGATGCGATATGTTTGTTACGGTCGCGTGTCGTGGTGGGTGGATGGGCTGGCCTTGCGCGTACATTTTTCGATACACTGACTTCAGCTGTTGCTCTACACATGTCGGTAATAATCGCGCGAAACCGAAATCCACCAATCGTAGCCGGGCGTTCGAATCCTCGCTCTCGAACAGGATATTCTAAATAAGAAAAATCACAAATCTGCTACGTCATTACCTGCAAACAGATGAAAGAATGTAAAGAAAAAGGTAAAGGTGTCGGCATTGATCAGTGCCCTCAGGTGGCGCCGCTTTATTAGTGTTCCATTCAAATAGTAGAGGCATGGTGAATGCGTATTTGGCCTGTAGACCCAGAAATATTCGGACTACGAACATACCAAAGATCTACTAAGTTTCCAAAGCGCGTTCAATAGAACAATTACAAAGGACAATCACGTTTTTTTCTATTCAATAGTTAAAGCCATTTCTACTACGATTGAATGTTGACCTCTACGCTTGGGTTAATTTCTACCAGAAACGTCTGGGAGGTAGTATATGATTGAAAGAGGTGGAACTCATAGGCTTAACTGGCAAATGTTAGGATCAAAGCTGGAAGGTAAAGTGGCCAGTTTTACCAGTCCCCTAAGGACGCGCCACGAAGTGGTCTTTTAATCAGAATCATAGAGTATTACTGAATGTATACATACATATTTGGCCTATGCAATGTCTTGCGAGTACCCCCGCTGTCCAAGTTGGTGTCTTTATCCTCCCAAACAAGTCTGGTACCGATTTACCCGACGCCCAAGGAATGGAAGACATGGTGAGCCTGCGCAGGGATCGACTGCTCGATCGAGCAGATTTCAGTAGTGCCTCTTACCACTGTACTGGACGTGCCCATGAAAGAAAATCGTCGAATATCGCGGGGTCAACGTGAAATTTTACCTTTTTTTATTTACCGCGTTCTTGTTATGAACCGTAGAAACAGATAGAGTGAAGACTGTGCTGGTATCGTCGCAAAAATCGCGACTCAGGTGGGACTCGAGCCCGCGTCTCGTCCCAGGCCTGGCACTGTTATGTTAGTACGCTACACCATCCAATCCAGCAGGCTATCGTCCCCTATTAAGCTGGTCATCCGCCCTCCCTTAGCCCCTTTCTCGAACAGGAAGCTAAGTCCATTTAACTCGAGAAAGGTGCAAAGGGAGCGCGGATGACCTTCTCAGTTAGGTCCGAAAACTTGCGGTTCAGTGGTGATGGTGCACAATCATGATGCCACAAATCGGCGTAAGATGCGAGTTCGAACCCCGTAGGCGTCGCAAATTTAGCGATCAGCCTACATAATCAAAACAACATTTACTATATATAATACTAAGTAAGAAAAACGCGATAACAAAAACAGAAAGTTACGTTGAATAGTAAACTTCTCAACGACCAATTTTATAAAACTTAACACTTAGAGGGTTAAATTTTCCCGCAAAACGATGGTTTACAACCAAACTAACAACACAGCGAAAAAAGTCGATTTATATGCTCACCTCCGGTTTGAGATCTCTATGAACGATTCGCTTCGAGTGCAAAAATCCAACCGCTGACACCAGCTGTCGCATGATGTCCGCTGCTTCCGCCTGGAAGTTGGCAAAGCCTGATCTTTTGCCTTTACATGGATAAGCAGAACATTTAAAGAATAGCAATTGCCTCGGTGAACTTCTCCAACTTCCTCAGCCGCTTCAACAGCTCTTGTCCCGTGAGCAACTCCATCACAATGTAGAAATGCAGTGGGTCCGAGTGCACGTCAATCAGGCGCACAATGTTCACGTGACCTGCAAAGAAATCGTCTGGAATCAGCAAAGGGCAGCAGCAACGGGCACTTGCACGACAAAAACAGCTGTTTGGCGGTATTTTCGTTAAAAATATGCTGCACACTTTAGAAAATAAAAAGAAATGTACAGAGAACAACGTTCTCATAAGAAAGGCCAATCCGCTTCAGATGGACTACATCTGTCTACCTCGCCGGAAATTTCGTAAAGAGAAATTTCAAAAACTTGAGAAAGCTAGCCCAAATTTTTGAACAAAAAGCAAAAGGATCTGTCAACCCCAACGAATCAGAATTAATCGCGAGTTTTTTTTCAATCTCTTGGTCAACAAATCAGCAACGTGCCGAAAAAACTTATAATACCAACAGCATACAAATCGAACAAGAAAACCACTAGGTTAATGAGCTGGTTAAAAAATGAAACCACTAGGTTCTATTTTGCAGGTGCTTGTGAATCATCGTCGCGTGTATGTAATTTGCATGACAACGAACATTCAAGTAAAAATAATAAAAACCAAAAATATAAAAGGACTAACCTTTCACGATATCGAGTATCCTTGACTCTCGCTGGGCTTGTGTGGCGAATCGTTGAGAAACAATTTTAACCGCAAACAGAGCGCCATCTTCTATTCGCTCACAACGCCTGTGAAAGAGTTTGAAGATAAGGTAGCCTTTAATTCACTTACATTCATTGATTTTAACATCTAAGCTAAATCTAAATGTAAATTCATTCATACATTTTTGGCTGTTTTCATAAAATTATGTCTACTATGTATGTGCTACGCCGTGGGCAAATTTTTACGGAGCTACAAGTTATCCGCAACCTTCCTGTAATGTTGTGAAATGATGTGAATTAAATGCTACCTTATCTTATCCTAAATTCTGGCATTTTACATAGTAAGTTCCATTCTTTATGATATTTGGAAGAAACCTATCCAACAACCGTCGCGAATGACCGATGAAAAATGGAAGAGCATAACGAAAACCCGTGGGTACACCATAGGTTTATCCCTCCATTCTATAAGAACAATAGTATATGCAAAAAGTTTAGTTTAATTTAAGTTTGAAGCAAATGAATTTACTAGACGTTTAGTTTGAATTTCACATATTTCAGGGAAAATAAACAGTATAAAAAGAATCTATGAAAACAATCCGAAACAGCATACCTTACTACGGAAAACGATCCTCTACCCAAAAAGCCCTTCTCTGTCGTGTCCAACCGATATTTTCCAAAAAATGACGAATTGGCAAGTAATGCCTAAACAGAACGGTAGAAAAGCTATTGATCATCGAATCTGAAAAAAAAAACTTTCTAAAGAGATCTCACTTGAATGTCTTCCTGCATTAGTTCCTCGCCTATTATGTTGTTGTTAGCAAAGATCACAGATGGAGAGATGTACGAGTATCCCTAAAAATGGCACGAGTTGTTAAATAATATCAATAGTTAAATAATAAAACAAAATCAATCAATAATTAAATAATAAAACAACTTAAGCAATCTTAACGATTAGCAAAAACAATTTTATAATCATGCAAAAAAAGTAGGCCGCAGAAATATAAAAGAAGAAAATATGAAAAATGAAAAAGGAAACAATAGGTTCTAATAACAACTCTCTTTCAACAATATCTGCATCTAAAACATGTCTTGGATACACAAAAAAACAAGCAGTGATGAAAGAGCAGTTGTAAATAAATCAAAGTCAAACACAGAGCAAACAAGTGCAATCAAACAGCAATATATTGGCAATTTTTATGTAAAGTATGAAAATATGAAAATGGAACAAACGAAAGAATAAAATCGCAGCTAACCCTGAATAGCATATTTGCGTTCACTGGAGACTCTGCTGGTGAGTATAATGGTTGTTGGTTAGTGAACTCCGTAGCGAAATTTTGTACATCAAGCTAAAAAAAAACAAAAATAATCAAGGTACTCTATGAACAAAGGAAACATTAAAAATGAAAAGTAAAATTCCTGACCATACCTCATGAGTTAAGTTTGGCACAATGAATGGAGTTAGTTGGCGTTTGGCTACTTTATCCCAATCAATGTCTCGAAGGAATTTATGACTAAAAAAGGTAATTTAGGAGAATGGAAAAAGGATTCAGAAGTAGAAAAAAGAAAACTTCAGAAATAAAATGACATGAACATACTTCTTGATTTCATTTACTCCATTGTATCCCAATCGCTTTTCCAGTTTCTTCTCAAGTAGGGCGGCGATGAAATCGCGCGCGTCCGGGTCCATGTTTTTCGGGAAGGGAACCTTTTTGGTTATGATCCTCCTTAATTAGAAAAAATGCAATAATGATAGGAAATAGGCGAACATAATGCTTTGTTTTGTTCCTCACATCGTTCGATGACTACGTTTAACTGATAGATATGTTAAGCACAGGTATGAATGAAGGAATAAATAAATAAATAAATAAATAAATAAATAAATAAATAATGGCATACTTGGCAATCTCCTTGCTAGAATTGGCTGCTCCATCAACCGTGAACGGACTGCAGCCGGTGAGAAGCTCGAACGAGATCACCCCCATCGACCACCAATCGACAACGTCCGAGTAACCTCCTTCTGGTCGATTGATCACCTCCGGAGACCTGAAACACCCAGAATAAATAATCCTCCCGTTAGAAAAGTTTACAATGAAAACTTTAGAACTAGAATTAAGGCTCGCGTGGTGCAGCGGTAACAGGCACTACTGACACCCACATGGTTGAACAAACGACA
This sequence comes from Nippostrongylus brasiliensis, assembly GCA_030553155.1. Taxonomy (NCBI): domain Eukaryota; kingdom Metazoa; phylum Nematoda; class Chromadorea; order Rhabditida; family Heligmosomidae; genus Nippostrongylus; species Nippostrongylus brasiliensis. The sequence goes on along the minus strand of CP130732.1, from coordinate 32,836,368 downwards.
ATGATAATAATAATATGATATGATATGATATAATTATATTACTTTACATATCTATAATGTGTTTTCGTAACAATGTATTTCAGCAATCAAAGAAGAGATTCCAGCGATTCGGCGCACGTGGAACAGTGGTAAGAGGCGCTACCGACACCCGAACGATCGAGTGATCAATCCACGCATGGGCTAACCAAGCTTTCCATCCCTTCGGGGTCGGGTCAATTGGTGCCAGACTTGTGGGAAGGTAAAGACGCTGGCTTGGTATAGCGGCTGGCTACCGCAGTTTTTGTATAGTCCAAATACGCATTCACCATGACTCTACGATTCTGAACTGAACGCGAATGCGTGGCACGTCCTTAGGGAACTGATCAACGCCAACAACTTTAACCTTACTTTTTATAGAACTATAAGAGGGTTCACCCTTGGAACTGCCACTTGTCACAAGCTCAAAATCGCCCCTCTTGTTTTTTATAACTTACAACACAAAGAACTGGTTTTGATCTTTGATCTCTTGAGTTTTAACGAGCTAATATAGCGTTAATTACTCTACTGCGTACCAATTCCAGTTAGCAAGCAAACACACTTCCCATTATCGTTATCCCTGCAGGATCACTCACAAATTAGCAAATTTCGTCTGGCGCTACTAACGTCCTTCCAATTCCAAGGTTCTACTAGCACCAGCCTATCTAGCTCACTTCAATATCGACAATTTATGTAGTCATTTTACGCAAAGAATGAGTACGAATGGTTTCGAACCAAAGCTATAAAAGCTTCAAAGTTCCACTGATTTCAACTAATTCCTACTAATATCCCGGAAGTCATTATATAGTCCACTAAAAACCATTTATTGATGCGTCGTCAGCGGTGTTACAAAACCGATCGACAGTGCGGCTTTCATGTCATCCGCGCGGTCGATCGATCTATCGTCCTCCGTGCAAACCAAACCTTCTATCCCTTCGAGGTCGGGTAAATTGGTCCCAAACTTGTGTGGGAAGGTAAAGAAGGAGTTGGTATAGCGGCTGGTCCTCGCAAGTCATTGCATAGGCCAAATACGCATTACCATACTTCTATGATCTGAATGAAAGACGAATGCGGCGGCGCGTCCTTAGGGGTCTGATCAACGCCAACACCTTTCCCTTTACGTTCGTCCCAGAAAACAGATAAAGAAGATGTGAAACAAAGAAGAAACGAAGGCGGGAGGATCAGTGTAGCACGCCGTAACCTATCTGAGATTATGCTCAAAAAATATTGGACTCAATTGGTCAATACCCGATTATCGTGAACTTGGATTACTGTGAACTTGGACTCGAATGAAAACGGACCCTTACACAGCACTAGTCTCAGAAAAGTTGAGCTGTGCCAGCGGAGTAAATCATTCTCATTTTTGCATGGAGTTCTACATTAGACTAGGTAACTGTAAGCTTTTTAACAGAGAAAAGAAGAAAGCAAAGGAAAACTGTCCGTCATGACATGCTAGCAGCTGTTCACTTAGCAAAGCAAAGAACGGGTTAGTAATTTCTGAAATCCACTCACATATATTCGATAGTTCCACAGTAAGAATTGGCACGTTCAAGTTCCTCAGGCAGCATGAGCTTGCTCAGCCCAAAGTCAGTGAGCTTCACATGGCCGTACTCGTCGAGCAGGATATTTTCTAACTTCAAATCGCGATAGATAACCTTTCTCTGTAATACGGTAACGATGACTAAAATGAAAAGGAGTACAAAAAACAGACAAGGTCTAAAAATATTATAAAAATTGACCCACCTGATGAAGGTTGTCAATAGCTACGATGAGCTCAGCGATGATAAACTTGGCCGCTGTCACATCGAATGAACCGCGGGCGCACAGATGCGTGAACAGTTCTCCACCACGAACGTACTCTTCAAAAATTCCATGAAGAAAGTGAACAAAAATAGGCGATTTATATACAAAATGATGAACGGGATTTTAATAAAATGATTCCAGGAGCAACGTAGGGTAAAAACTAACCCATGACGATGTGCAGTTTTGTGTCAGTCTGGAAAGCATAGTACAGGTTGACCAGGAATGGCACTCCACGCAGACGCTCCAGCACCTGACGCTCGGCCAATGTGTGCTCTAGCGTTTTCGGCTTTGATAGAACCTGAAAACAATCACACTAATATATTCTCACTATAAAAATTTGGGCGCTCGTAGTGTAGTGGTAAGAGGCGCTACTGTCACCCGCACGGTTGAGCGATCGATCTCGGGCTAAATAAGCTTTCCACCACTCTGGGGTCGGGTGAATTGATAACAGACTTGGCTGGAAAGGTAAGTATAGTGACCTGGTATCGCGGCTGGTCCCTGCAAGTCATTGTATAGGTCAATACGAATTTACCACGCCTCTACGATTCTGAATGGAACACGAGCGCGTGGCGTGTCCTTAGAGAACTGATTAAAGACCTTTAGATTTTACTTTACCCCTTACATCTCAAGAAGGAACTATATCCTACTATGTAATAAGAGAAACCGCGATGTTTGTAATGGGTGGCTCATATGGGTCCCGCCACGATTGCCCGTTACCGTACACCAAGAGCACCCACTGCGACAGTGGAGCTGATGAAACTATTATACTTCAATTGTTTTCCTTCTACTTTTCAGGATATTTTTTTCGTTTTTCGTTGTTTTCCTTCTACTTTTCAGAGTGTCTGTTTTCATTTTCCTATGCTTACTGATGTCATTTCCTTTTTTTCTGTTTAATTTCATTTTTTCTGTGGTTTTGAGCCCTCGCTAAGGCCAAATTTTCTGTCGGTATTTGCGCTTTTTGGCTGTCCTCAACTTCCGCCAGGGTTAGTGCAGTTGTTTTCCGAACGAAGTTGACGAACAGACGTTGGCGGCCGATAGGCCGATGGAAAGCTGGTTTCCAACATAACTAAAACCATTCCACCACACTATAATGATAAACAGTAAACATTAGAAAGACCGAACTTGAGCCTTTTGTCTCCTTTGCCGCCCGCTGAAGAATTAAGACGTTCATGATATTATACAGCATCCCTTGTTGTCAGAAAAGAAAACATGATGTTTTAAGGGAATCCGCTTGATGGCCGTGAACATTGTTCAATTCTCTGCGGGACCGGTTTCTAGCCCGATCTCACACATGTTTTACAATCACCCTGGTGTTGCTAATCAAACGATTTCACTTTGGCAACGGCGTGGCGGAAAAGAATTCAGGTCACGCGGGGATGTCGACCTATCAGCAAAAAGAGACCATTGTCCTTGGTCTTTTGTGAGATTTGAGGCATCAGGTGCACTTGAGAAAGAAGGACGACTCAAAATTACGTAAAAATAGTCTCGGCCGTATGGTCGTTAATTGCACATTTTCGTCATTAACCGGAAAGGATAAATACTTAAGCAAAAGCGGTTTGCGATTATTAGCCCCTAAGAATACGCCGCGCAATCTACTTCCATTGAGAAACATAGAGGCGCGGTGAATGAGTGCTTGATTTTGACACCGCATGGATAGAAGGATTGATTATCTTGAGGGCAGACCAACCGCGTGACCGTGAAAGTGGAAGTAGCGCCGCTTAGCACTGCACCACATAACTAGCTTGACGTAACTTGGAGAAGTACTGGAAGATAGTCGTTAGATTCAGTAAGAAAATAGTGTAGATTGTTAGTATATATGATCACGGAATACTGCGAAAAGAAAACTTTGCTATAACACAGAACTATTCTGCTATTTGCCGCTTTTCAGTGTTTTGCGAATAACCTAGCATCTCCAAATATCTTAGAAAACTTTGTCTTCCCGCGACTCCCTTTGTTTCTAGTGAGGATTCGAAGAATAGCATGACATCCATCAAAACGCGTTTTCTTTTTAATAAAAAATTTGGCAAGAAACAGTCAAACACCAGTGAATTTTATCATGAAGGAGATAGCGCACTCTATCATTCGTTCGGAAAGGGCGGTTTTGGTAGTTAACAGGTCGATAAGAAAAAGTGCAAATGCACTAAAATCATGGAGAATGAAGACAAAGCTTATTTTTCGGAATATCAGCGCTAAATAGGGATGTTGCCTGAATTTACTACAAAATTATGTTGAGTTTTTTCTACCAAAGATATCTACTATGGACTCTACCAGCCATCAGAACCAAATAAGGATAATTTTCCCCTCAAACGGGATTAACAGCGGCCTTCTCTGCCGCCAGACTCGATAACAACGAGAAAAAACACGGCTGGTGATTGACAGCATTGATTGACCAACGGTTCGCATACCGTTCAGTTAGCGTCAACAAGAAACATTCGCTACCCCGATGAACAAACGGTTGCACGAAAGCTAAGGGAAGAAAAAACATCAAATGGATAAAAATGAGTGATCTCAGCATGCTAAATAAAGAATGAAAAGGAATAATTAAAAACGAGAAAGAGAAGTTACGAACCCTAACTTTCCGGAGCACTTTCATCGCATATATCTGACCGTGATCCTTTCCACCGATTTTTCGCACAAGGAACACTTTTCCGTAAGCTGAAAATGTTGTAATAGACATACGTATTGTTCTTTTTTCCCTTTCCTTCCATCCACAAAGCAGTGAATCAACATGCAGGGAAGGAACAAGGAATCGAATTCATCTTCAACTGTGTAATCCATTTGTTTTCTGCATCCAATACTTATTAATAGGCAAAATCTGAGCGTAAAATTGGAAACAACCGTAATAAACCAGACATTTTCTGGGATTCTAACGTTCTTGTGGACAATTTTCTCGGCAAGTTTTCGTTCTCAAGAGCGTACGTGGAGCAGTGGTAAGAGGGGCTACTGACACCCGCACGGTGTACCGATGAATCCTCACCCGGGGCAAACCGAGCCTTCGACCCTTCCGAGGTGGAGTAAATCGGTACTGGACTTGTTTGGCAGGGTAAAGACACTGAGTTGGTATAACGACTGGCTCTCGCAAATCACTGTATAAAAATACGCATTAACCATGCCTCTACGATTTCGAATAGAACACGAAAACAGTGGCGCGGCCTCAGGGGACTGACCAACACCTTTACCTTTACCTTTAACAAAGCGACTAGTAGGGCTTTTTTTATCCCTCTTTACGCTTTTTAGTTTTCAGGCGATGGTCACACCGGAAATTAAGTCCTCAAAACCCTACCACGAGCGCTTTGCACTCCGAAGCCGCTCTATTCCTTCACTCACTCCGAAGCTGAGTAACAAGAGGGAATCCTGCAGTGTTACACAAATAGCGCCAGAGGCAACATACGATTAATTTCGTTCGGGCGTTTGATGATGCAGCAAGCGAAAAGGGGCGGGGGATCGATCCAGGGCTGGTGCATCATTGTCAGATCCCTATTTCAGCGATGCCTACCGCTAATCCCTCGTCACGACGTGCCATTTTGAGTAATGCGTGCTGCTGCTAGTGGAAGACTGCAAAACAACGTGCATAGATCGGGTCTGACGCATGCACGAATGCACGCACCGCACTACTCGACAACAAAACAACAACAACAACAACAACGACGACGACGACGACGACGATAAACAACAAGAAACAACAACAAACTAGAGGACTGCTAGGAACACGTTTAGCCCACCTCCCTTGCCGAGAACTCGCAACAAAGCGAAGTTCTCCATGGAGATCTTCTCCTCGCTCGGCAATTCAGTCGTCATCCTCGCTTGTTCGCCTTCGCGCCCTCTTCGCTTAGGTCAAAAACCCGTCGACGGCGGCGAAAACGCCTGCAAACAGCGGACGTCAACGGCACGGACAATGAGAACTAATACGAAAATCGAGAAAGAAAAACGAGAGGAAATGCCGCGATAACACTAATTTCATCGAGCACAACGAACGAGTAAAATGAACGAATTCAAGAAAAAAAAACGACATGACTGAGAATGTAGCTAAAAACAACTATCGACATGAAAGCCTAAACACTGCTATTTCTAGTGCTGCTTTCCCAAAAGGGTATCTGGACGAGTTAACAAATACTAACCGCTAAAATCACCTAACCAATCCACCAGAAATGCGGAAGAAAATAAAAGAAGAAAAGAAGGTGGAAAACATGGCGCAGTCTCAAAGCAGAGAGGTGAACATTTCATTTATTCGAATCGCCGGTCGTTGATATGTGGTGAATGAGAAAAAAGTAGTTGCACAGACTGGACTAAATCTCAAAAAAAACTTTACAAATGCGGAGTGTACCTTCTATTTTTGAACTTTCTGTCAAACCTAGACATGTAGAGAGTTAGACAAGTACGACAGAAAGCAGACAGAGGAAAGAGACGAAAAAGAATTCCGAGGGAAAAGGTCGAGACCAGAAGTGGAGTTACCGAGCATTCACCTTGCAAGTTCAGCTAAGAGAAACAACAACGATATCTGATCATTCTCTGATCATTGGAAGAGACTAAGAATAAATAGAGGAATAACAAGCAAATTATCGATTGATTCCTTGAATTGCTCGATTTCATTAGCCCTCTAAAAAGAACACCTCTAAAAATGTGACCTACTGAGCTCGCAGCTAGCAAACGTTATTAAATATTTACAAGCATTATCGAGAATTTTCTTCTCAAGTGAACCAGAAACGTTTCTGATTTAGCCAGGTAGACAAAGGTCATCTTCGCTTAGTGCATAATCAGATTTGAACACTGTTACATCAGACGCCTCCTCGGTATTATTTTTACCATTATTTTCGCTAGTGATTCTTTGCAATCACCTTTAAAAAACACTTGCTTCACTTTCTGTACAGGTAAACCTCACGAATGTCTTTGAAAAACAACGGTTTTGTTGTCACGGGGATAAGTAATGATGATTGGATGGAAAGTTTCGCAAACAATCGTCGGGTATGGTGACTAATTCCATGGCAAACACAAGAAAATAATGAAAAAAAGAAAAAAGAGAAACAGCATGAAAAATAGGACGCATGAAACGCTGCTATGGATGACAACAAATCAGATTAATAGATTACGACGTCTCGAGAGAATTCAAGTTCTAACTGGAAAATTACCTTCGTTGCTAGTCGAGTTAGAGCCGAGAAATTGAAACGGAATAACATCGCTTAACAGGCTGAAGTAATGATGGGAGATTACCACTAGAATACATGGAAAAACCAAAAATCTAGAAATTAAGCCCAACTCGGAACTTAAAACCAAAGAGTTCAAAACCAAATATTACAGTATATATCTTTAATTTTCTGTCTAGAACAATGCTCACTTCCACTATTCGAAGGAATAATTAATAATTAGTAATAATTAATAATAACAATATATTTAGTACAAATGTACAAATATAAGTCATTCAACTAGTTCTCGTCTATAAACAGTAGGATTTATGTACGATCAGATCCCGTCCAGCTCCGCAAGGAACCTGAATTTCGGCTTATCCTCACTTGCCCTCAGAAGGAAACGAAACGATCTTTTGTTGTTCCATAGGATCATTCACGGAAGGACGAGCCTCAGACCTGCAGATCTTATGTCGCTGAGAAAAGGAACCACCCGAGGCGGAACCGTTAAATATGATGTTGGCAGAGTAAAACTCGACTGTCGACGTCATTTCTTTACTGTTAGGACTCTTTCTTCATTTGAGAAGCTCCGCAAAAAGGCCAAAATATCAGTGAGTCATAACGTATTCAAAAAAATGCTCAATTCCGTTTTAACTCCTGAACCGCACACGTTATCCGGCTAGGTGCCAACTACTCCAAACATCTCTTTTTTTTCCGCACTGCTAAGTTTTCGATTTGCTTAACTGTCATTGTTCCTATCTGCAATTCTTTGGATAACAAAGATTCTGTTATTTAGGCAACACATGTCGTTTGATATTCTAAGGATTGTTTTTTTGTTGATTGTAACACAAGATAACTTGTGTAATAAATATATATAAACCGCTAAACAAAAAGCGGCAAGTAGTAGAATAGTTTCGTGTAACAATAATAATAATTAATAACAGTAATTAATGATAATATAAGTATAAACACTAATAACAAGTAATAACGGCTGGCCCCAAAAGGCATTGTGTAGGCCGAATACGCATCAGCCGTGACTTACATTCCTGAATGGAACATGAATGCGTGGCGCGTCCTTAGGGGGCTGATCAACGCGGACACCTTTGCTTTATCACTGTAGAATGATAGTGACAACGAACGTTCAATGATAACAATTATAATAGAATAGGAATGGCAGCCACACAGCTATGCAAACAACCGTGTCTGGGCATCGAGCCAGGCGCCCTCAATAGCTGTGAACCAAACCGTCGCGTCGTTTGGGCGGCGATGGGTGTAAAAAGCTGCCGGGAAAGGCAAGAATCAAGCCGCCCGACGAAATCAGACCTCCAAATTAAGGCACCGAAAAAAGAAGCACTTTCGCCCAGAATTTCCCGCTCGGCAGGGCAAAACTTGCGACCGAGCCCTTACTGAATCGAATAAATTCTCGCAAAGCGCACGAAGCTTCAGTTTTACGAGTTTATCGTGTCCAGAACGTATCACACAACAATCGAATGTCAGCCGAAGACTATTCAGCTGTTGTAAAGGGCCGAGTGAATGGATTCCAAAGATCAATTATGCTGAATTCAATAATAGCTCACAACAATTTGCCCATTTTTATGTGTGAAACATTAAACACTCTCACTATTCAAAAGCATAAACAGCAAGTCGTAATACTAAAGCTAGAAACAATTCGCATAAAAATGTGTCGTATAGTTCGTCGCCAGCATATTTGTCGATAGTATGTCTTGCGGTGTAATGAACTAAAATTTAGATTCTAAGTGAAAAGACCGTCTTTAACGTCGAGTAAACACCAGGAGCAAATAGGAAAATGAGCGGAAATGGCAACGAGCTCATATCACAACATTTATGATATTTTTTTAAAAAGTTTTTTTAAAGAAAGTTTAGCTTTTAAGCCGCTCAACGGCGCACCAAAAGTCAAACGGCGGTTTGAAGACAAACAAAAACGTGCTATATAGCTAAAATAGCTAAAAATCAAAACTAAAAGGTTAGTAAAGCAAGCACAATCAAACAGATAGAACAAATTGAACTTCAACCTCTAATAGAACTCAAAATTTTTGAGTTCAATAGTGTCTTCACCACTGTTGTGAGATTAAGAGATCAGCTTTAATAATTTCTTAATATGAATATCAACTTACAAGTGTCTGCAGCAACCTTTCACTCAACTTACTGACAAAATAAAGAGCAAAAAACTGTTTAAAAAACAAAAAGAAAACCAGGAAAGAGAAACCTGACCACTATTCTTTCCCAATCGACGCCGGTGTTTATTACGAATACCAGAGACGGTTCATCTCATATAGGTGACCTGCGATGCAGATGATTTGGCCACTTTCAAAGATATCTGTAGGACCGATGTCATAAATAAACAAAAAAATTAAAGATAAAAAGTACAGGGTGGAAAACGAAAAAAGCCCATTTCATTTTTCACTTACTACACGGGTCAACGCCGTGTGAATTTTATCTCTATCCTTGGTAGAACTTGCGAAGTGAAAAGAGACAGTATATGTAGAATCAACACTGGGAACTGTTCAGTCAAGGTAATGATAGAAAACAGTATTTCAGCAGAATGGCACCCATAAAAAGGCATGCCAGTGAAGGATTCTAGATAGGAATGTGTACCTGCTACGGGGCATCGCCAGAGATAATTGAATCTACGCCGAAGAGATAAAAACAATCGAACGCTGCCATGAAGACAGCAACAACACAAGAAGCAAGATAAGAGCGCGTTTCGATAGGCACCAGCCCAACAGGATTCGATATTTCCCGTTGGTAGGGGTGTTCAGCACCGGGCACAAAACCCATTGTAAACATCGAACAAAGCCATACATTATTTATTTGTTCATTTATCGATAGACAGCACGCAAAAATCACCTTGCAGCAAAACAAACAGCATGAAAATTGAGCGGAAAACACATAACCAATAAATAAGTAATAATAAATAAGTACTAATAGTCGAAGCAGCAACGTCAAGAATTTACCATATTTGCCTATCTTACCTGACCCCTTTCAAATAGGAGAAGCGGATAACACTGATCCACTTCTAACACAAAGGTAAAATGGCTGAAGTTCATCAGTCCCTTGAGAACGCGCCATGCATTCATCGTTCGTTCAGAACTTTAGAGGCATGGTGAATGGGGCCAATCCACGGATTTCCGGTGAAGGCTCATCGATAACTAATACTAATGTTAAAAAGTAAAGCGGTAAACGATAGATCAGCTCCTCGGGATACGCCATGTGTTCGTGTTCCATTCGGAATCGTAGAGGCATGGAAAAGTGTACTATGGCAAGCAATGGACTTCCAGGTGCTACTCAAGTCAATATCCTCACGTTCTCAGTCAAGTTTGGTACCAACTTACCTGACCCGAGGAAATCGAAAACTTGACTAGCCGAGACGGAGATCGATCGCTCAACCGTGCGTGCGTTAGTATCGACTCTTACCACTGAGCGATCATCCATGCCGAGAATGACTGAGGGTCAATTCGAGGGTTTTTTTTTCTCAGGAGGAACCAGTTTTGGCGGACATGGACGGCACTTTTCGTAAGAAATCAACTATCGCAAAATGAATATGACATTAGATGGAGGACTTGCACGACTAACCTTTCCGTCGACATTCTTGGCACTTTGCCATTTTCGGCCATAATTATTCCCTCGGTAAAATAGCAAAAATATTCCGGAATAATAATTTTTCAGAGAGCTTCATTCGATCTGCCTCGTCACCTCATCTACTTCATCCAGATAAGTTTCAGCTCTTCTTGATGCACCAGAAAATTTGTGTCCTATTTTGCTTGCGTTGAAAGCAGACGTCAGTTACTAGACGGTCAAAACAAACAACACAACACCCCGCGTCAATGCAAAAAGCGACCAACCGCCAGCTTAAATGACGACTTGTCGTAGATGCATCTGCAATTATTCTCTCTATAACCTTGCTTTATTAAATCCTCGCTGTTCGCCGTCTGTAGCGTTTCCTTTTAGTTTCGTTTTCTCGTGTTCTGATATTTCTATTTCTCTTATCGTTTCTATGTTCTTTCGTGTTGCTTAGCGCGTATTAACTAACTACTTTTTATGTTTCACTGCCTGTCGGTCACTTATCTCCGGTTGTGTTCCTTTTTTACCTACGCATGCATTTCCTTTTCTTTTACACCACATGATGATTCATGTAAGAAATGATGATGATGATGCAATCACAAGGATCACCGGCGGCGACTTTGACTTCGAAGAACGTAATGGCGGGTAAAACAAGCGAAGATCGATTCCGTCGTAGAGTCCAAGCGAAGTTGGCAAACATGCTCGTGGTACTCGAAAAACGCGCCTTGATTATGTAAAACCGTCACGCGACTTTCAAAGAGACCATGGAATGAGGGAGGTAGACACGGGAATGCGGAAGGAACGCAGATGGTGACACAACGCATAATAACATTCGAGAAGTTCGTGGAGGAGAAAAAACTCGACGATGAATCACCGACGTCCAGCTTACGTCACCCCAAAAAAGCTGTTATCGATAAGTGATCGACAGCAGTCTCCAGCCTCTCTCGTCGTTGATCGTCGGCATCGATACAACAACTTTACAGTGCTAATTGCTTCTGTCTAATATTAATTTATTTATTTACAATTTATACCAATTCATACAGTTTACAATTTTTATATATAAATTATTCTTACAAGCGGTACGCTCAATATTAGTGATATTAATTAGAGCAGAAGCAATTAGCACTGTAAATTTGTTGCATCGATGTAAATTAGATGTTAGTAATGGAAATTTAAGGTTTCGTAATACGACGTGACAGTGAAGACTTTAGGCCGTTGAATAAAAAATTCCAAACGACAAGTGAGATTAGAAGAATAAATTAATTAAATCGATAACAGCTTGCTACGGGTAGTGGAAGCTGAACGTTCGTGATTCTTTGCAAAATTTGCAGCAAATATTTACCTCGAAATTCCCGAAAGGTGATAATCCTTCTGAGAAGTCTTTCGGAAATGAGATGTTGAAAACATGAAAAGCAGTCCACGTTCTGATTCAGTGCAATATTACGCTTTCTCGACATCAATGTTGCAAAATTTCCTGCAAGCTTTGTTAGCAGAAGGGTGACATACAAATCAATCACTTATAGCAATGACTGGAAACCGACATTTCAAACAGCAATATAAGAGAAGAGAAAACAGTTGACTTGGTGCTAACGCGGCTGATAATCGGCATTTCGAATAGTTGTGCAGTCGCGTACAACTCGGAATACAAAATGAAAAGGAAAGCGTACACAATCTATATTGATTGATTGAACGGACGTATACTTGAAAAAGGATGTCAGATTCGTGTTCAGTCCTCTTCTGAATCATCTCCTGATGATTTTTCGAAAAAAAAAAAGAAAAAAATGAAAAGTAACGGATCCGAACAGTCACTTCTAACAGTGCCAGTGTGAAGATGGTTGCAGGGAATGTGAAGCCAGTCATGTAAGTAGATTTATTGCATAAGCTTCAGCTTACGCACAATAACGCTACAATCATAGTAGATAACATATCACAAGTGATAAGACCATTAGGAGTAATCTCCATCAAACGGGCGAAGAGGAAATAAATGTGAGAAGAAAATAGGCGTAAGGAAAATGGACACCATATCACAGGATGATGATAACAAATGATGATAACAAATTGACATCCAACCACAAAACGCTCTCGAGACAATTTGCTTATGTCATTTGTTGAACTCCTTAACGGCGATTAAAGTCTTCAAAAATGATTAAATCTCGTCTTATCGGAAAGATCAAGCGTGTTGTACGCAATTGCACAACCCACGCCTAAGGCTGACGCGCATCGCTCGCACGTCGGCTAGGCGGTAGCAGTCCCGAGGATTTGAAGGTTAACAGGAAATTTATAGAGGGCGGTAATGTTCCATGAAGTATCCGTATACACAGCGTTGAACAAACCACACGTGAAAAGCCGATTAGAGCTGTCTGCCCCCGAAATCGGTTGTTGTCACCTCGGCAGCGGTAATCGTCACGAGCGCTTAATCGGCACCAGACAGCTCGAAAATCGATTGTCTGTTCAGCCGATCGATTAATGGCAGTAGGAGTTATTGGCACCCTCCTTCCAGGTCACGATCAATCATTTCGCGAATAGAGCTGGAGCAAGTCGTTGCAGGACCGTATTCGCGCCCTTGCAGCTGCAGCAGGACGGCGAAAGTGTGAACGCACCATTTCGACTTTTTGAGACGGCGAATATAATAAAATCAGTAGAGAAATTGAATCAAATGAAAGCAAAAGAACATCCAAGCGCTGAATAAACGAAGGATATTGATTACTAATTTGATGATTAATAATTTGATTACGTTTAGCAAAGAAAAAACATAGCAACCCATGCCTATAAATAATTACAAGCTGACTAAATGCAACGACAACGTGACAACTAGAGCGCATTTCTGGGCAACGAGGGATTAGAATACATAATTGCAAATAGTTTGAACCCAATACGGCTTACGTGAGTCAGAGTCACATCCACCCACCAGTTTGCAATATTATTTATTACAAATTATTCATTAGAAAATTTTGTTAATATCCGCCAAGTATATACAACTTCCAAAGCGGCTATAACCGGTATACTGTAATTTTTCTAGATCCTGCATAGTGTGTAGATTGGAATATGTATTTCGTGCTAGGACCCTTGAGTGCCTGCAGCGCAGGATGCTCGAACACCCATAATGCTAGTCGATAATTGGCATTCTGACCTAGGTAGCTGGTGCATTTTTAGATCTTCGTTCCGTTGCGCGCGAATGAGGATTCAAAAACGAATACGTTCCTAATGAACATCCTCGCCAAGTTCAGGTGTAAGCCGATCTTCCCACTCGCTCAATCGAAGTCGCATCCGTTCTGGGCCCAAATTCATGAACGAAAATTTAGGGTATATTAGACTCTGGGCGAGATAAACCCGGTCCATGCCCCAATATTCGCATTCATGACAAACGGGTTTGCGATACTCGACTCGAGTGGCGGATGGTGTTTCTATGACGTTATGGTCCGTTGTTGAATTCTTGAAACGCGCTACTGATACACATACGGTCGATCGATCGATCCTGGTCTGGGCTAACCAAGCCTACCATCCCTCCGAGGTCGGGTAAATTGGTACCATGCCTGCCTGGGAAGGTAAAAACACTGACTTGGTATAGCAGCTGTCCTCGGCAAGTCACTGTCTAGGTCAAATGGGCATTTCCTATGCATCTACGATCCTGGGCCCAGATTAATCATTGGAAAACCCCCGATAAACCCCGAGATATAGCCCAAACGGTGCCTACCATTGTCTACTTATCCTGAACTTCCTATGATAAACGCAATCTCTCATCGACTCCGCCGTCTAGTTCTGGCTGCGCTGCGGTTTCGGAGACCGCTCGTCCGTTCATGAATTTGGGCCCTGGATGGATCACGAATGCGGTGGAGCGTTCTTATAGTTAGGCGACTGATCAGCACCAATACCTCTACCTTTATCATTTATCATTCTTTGTGCCATGGTGATAAGTGGTGCTGCTAGCAGGGAATCATCGAAAAGACGAGGAGGGTATCACAGCTAGTCGTTGATCTCCACCCCCATATCGACCAGTAACGGGTTTATACTCAGCGGCAAGCAGGGCAGCGCTGAGATGCACAAGGTGAGGACGCAGAGAGAGCCGGTGTGACAGGAATGTCGAACGCAGGAGCTGCTGAAATAGGGGAACTTGTTGGAAAAAACCCAAAACGACTATACACACCCACTAGCTGAGCATCGCGCCGGAGCGGACAGTTACACAGGAATCCGGGTCCGGCATTTGCCCTTAGGGCTCGTTTAGAGCGCGCGCGACCGGCGACGCGACGACATGTAAAAGATACAAATCGATCAGTTCCCACGGTATGGTCCACTCGCATCTTTTCCATGTCTTCGCGTCGCGCGTCGTGCGCACTCTAAGCAATCCCTAAGGGATAGTCACTAACTCTGGAAGTGATTTGCTGCCAAACGAGATATTCCAGTAAACAAAAGTGAAAAGTCGATAGAAATCCTAGTGTCGGGACCGGAGTCGGATGATTTACGGATTAGCGACGCGAAAGGAGTGCGGATAACTGAAGGCGGCCCTGAACAGCAGCACGAGAAGCTCGCAACGAGAGAGACCTCGAGAGAGCAGTAATGTTGAGAAAGGTAGGCGGAGACACTGTTCGATGAAGTGTATATGGCTGCTGGCACAATTAGAGGTAATGAGTGACTGCAGGAAACACTGAGCCACTGAGGCTCGGCCGTCCAGCCTAGCCAGCCGGAAAAACACGGAGCGCTCGGCACGATCGACGTGTGTTCGTTCCTATGTTCATTCGTCTCTGCCCTCTGATTGTAGGCGACTTGCTGGGCCGGGATTCATGAACGAAACCGCAGGTGAATTTCACCGGCGATTACATTTCACCGACCACTTCACCGCCAAAGTGATTCACTGCGTGTTGAGGAATCACGTTTTTGCGGGTAACCGAGGTGAATATCATTGTCACCGGCCGGTGAACCGTTTATGAATCCCGGCCTTAGTTGAACATTAAGAAGTTTTCAACTAGGCTCAGCGCTGAATCTTTCGGTGTTACACCTCTAAGGGCTGTGGCGTACAGGCGTAATTTTCAGAGTTTGGGCTCCATGTCCAAAGCCCCTTTAATGGAGATCTTACCATCGAGAGGGTGCGAGACCTATGGCCGCATGCCCACCTCCCCCTGGCCAGGTTAGGGATTCCATCCTCCCCCACAGATACGATGAACATAATTGTGTTTCAACGATATCTCTGTACCTTACCGTAACGCTTGGGCGAGCGTGGTGCAGTGGTAAGAAGCGTTCCTGACACTTGCACGGTCGATCGATCCCCGCCCGGACTAACTAAACCTCCCATCCCTCCGTGGTCGGGTAAATTGGTACCGGACTTTTCTGGGAAGGTAAAAACACTGACTTGATATAGCGGTTGAATCCCGCAAGTCATTGTTTGGGCAAAATACGCATTCACCATGCTTCTACGATTATGAATGGAATACGAATGCGGCGGCGCCCTTCGGGAACTGGTCAACGCTGACACCTTTACCTTTACCTTTACCCTAACGCTTTACTAGAGGGAGGGCTGAGGGGGAGAGGACGCGTTTATGTGCAGAACAGACAGAACAGATAACCCAGCGACAGCACATACCGCTCTCTATGAACTCCTGTATATGATAACGGCTCCATAGCCACAATCATAACTGGCGCTGATTCCAATGTATAGGAGGGTATACGCTCTGATAAGAGGGTATAAAAACACCTGGAGCGAGAAAGATTGTTAACTGTGACTGCCTAGTAGAGTCGAGCATTCAAACTCGGTGCGTTTAGTGGAGCAACCTGCGCGATAACACATTGAAATCGTGTCCAATTTAATACAATTCAATTTTTTCAATTCACTGAGAAAAGGAAAACGTTGCTTGAAAGTGCAGCTTAACGCGAGCAATAAACATTTGGTTATAACATACAAGATTTTATTTAGGCTCCAAAGAGCACCACCTTACAGTTCGAACCTGGGCCCAGATTCATCATTGGTAACCCCCAATAAACCTCGAGATATAGTCCGAATGGCGCCCACCTTTGTCTAGTTATCCTAAACCCCCTATGCTAAACGCAATCTCTCATCGACTCTGCCGTCTGGTTCTGCCTGCGCCGCGGTTTCGGAGACCGCTCGTCCGTTCATGAATATGGGCCCTGGATTTCCTAAGCTTGAGAGAAGGAGAAAACTCTGGCGAGCTTCAGCAGATTCAAAATTATTGTCAAGAGACAGTGACCCAGCCTTATCTATCGCTAACAGCTAAAGAGCGCCCACTGCCCATTTTGCTGGCGTAGGAGAATCCTACGTCAATTAGTAGACGATCAAAACAAACAGCGCAAATCCACGCGTCATTGCAAAATGCGACCAACCGCCAGCTTAAATGACGACTTGTCGTAGACGCATCTGCAATTGCGGACTTCTGCGGAGATCATCCCGAATGAAAATCTTCGCACGATCGCGTCGCGCCGCGATTGCCGTCAAATCAACCGCACTCTCACCGAGCCAAAGTAAATACGCTCCATTGTGAACAGTTTTGCAGAATCTCTGCATTTTTATCTATACTGATGACATAATAACATAACAGCTATTACACGCTTTAGGCCATTGTTATACCGACGCTCACCCCCCAGCGTCTGCCAGCGCAACTCGTCCTATTCAGTATCAGACACCGTGGTAGCAGACGTGCATGTGTTAGTTGTCCTGCCGGCGGCTGGCGGGACAATTAACACACGCACGTCTGCTACCACGGTGTCTGATACTGAATGGGACGAGTTGCGCTGGCAGACGCTGGGGGTGAGCGTCGGTATAACAATGGCTTTAGGCATGTAAGGATAATGGAATCTAAAAGAAATTCTAACGTCGATATTCGCGCGGCCTTGAAACAGACGGAACAAACCGTAACGGAACGCAAAAAAAAGAAATGAGGAAATAACGTCAAGATACTACATGACGTAGGATAAGGAGGAAGCAACAGGCTAACAGAGAACTTTACTATCAGGCCTAGTGCAGTTATTCAACTCAGGAGCAATTATAAGGTCAAACGCTTTCTAAGCACTCTGATGATATAATAGGTAGTTACCCATGCACAGCGATCATTTGCGCGTTAAATCAAATGCATTGGACGTAGAGCACAGTAAGGCGAAGCACAACAACGCGCATCACTTGACCGAATCATATCGTTGCGTCGCGGTGCGACCAAAGTATAAACGGACCCGAGGCAAGAAGTAAAATGGATACAACAGACCACGAAACTCTTACTCTGATTTTTTCGAAAAGTAACTTTTCTTTGCATCTATTGCAAACTGGCCTAAGTTTTGTTCTTCTTGGAGACTTTAACATTTAATGTTGACGGACATTAAATAAACAAATTTATTAACAAGTTTTGTGGATCCAATGAAGAAACAGGGAAATTAAATCTTTGCAGGACTGAAAAAGAAACTTAGTAGAGTAAAAAGCCAGACAAGAAAACTTAGTTGCAGGCGAAGAGTTTCTGACGTTGATGCAGACCAGCTGGGCTGAACAGCTGACCGACTCGGCGACCGAAACCCGTGATTAACCGACAGACAACATGGAACATTCGGTCCGTGTCAATAACGATGAAAACAATGAAATGTTATCAATGAAGTGAAAGTTCAAAGAATAAATGAAGTGTCTATTCACAAAGAAATTCCACACCCCGTCTCG
Source organism: Nippostrongylus brasiliensis (assembly GCA_030553155.1). Classification (NCBI taxonomy): domain Eukaryota; kingdom Metazoa; phylum Nematoda; class Chromadorea; order Rhabditida; family Heligmosomidae; genus Nippostrongylus; species Nippostrongylus brasiliensis. Next base: position 32,818,203 of record CP130732.1, on the reverse strand, counting down.
AGCCGATCGCGACGCGACGCGATTGTCAGTATTTTCATTTATAAGTTTTATCAACAAAAGTCTAACAGTGATGACGTCCTAGCTATTGGGCAACTAGTGATATCATAGGTAGTGTGTTTTTTGTATTGTTTTGTTTGTTCGCGTTTTCGTAATGTACGGCATGGTAAATAAATAAATAATTAAATAAATAAACAAATAAATAACATATTAAGTAAATAAATAAATAAATATTATCTCGCCACGACTAATTACAGAGGCTTTTTGCCATTTTTTGATCATCCTGCATAGCGCATTTATCAAAGTCCAAAATATCGTAGATTCAGAATTAAAATTGAATAAAGTAAAAAGAAAAAAGAAACAGCTAAATATGTGCAAGATGTACTGGGTACAGAACCATCAGTGAAGGGGGAAAATTTCTATCAATCAAGCAAATCAAAAGGATTTTGATAAATGATTTAGTCGAAATACTTACCAGAGGGAGCCCAGGAAATCATGCTATGATTTGACTCCAGAAAAGCGATAAGGAACCGAAGGGCTGATCGTTCGGCAAGCGGAAGATGCGAGCGATGCGGAAGAAGTGACCATCTCAAATGCAAATCAGGAAAGGACAGAAAATGTCCGAGAATGATTCAGTGCGATGATTCACCAGGGAAAGAAGGCCGTTGTTCGGCGAAGTTCAAGCAGCGGTTTGGCAAACATCGTGTGACACTCGCCAGAGCGAAGGCCAACACCATGCCCGGCCTTTTACTGCAACCCGCCCACGGCAAAGGTCAACGAACAGAAAGGACTATCAGGTTGGTGCAAAAGTTCTCGGACATTTGGTATACAAAACAGTTCATTTTATAATATCTGATAGCAAGGAGTCATTTGAAGTAGGCACCATTTAATATCAATGGTCTACTCTTATCTAGAACATTTTTTGACTGGAGCCGAAAACAGCGGGGAAATCCTTTCAAAATTCAAGAAGTCGCAAAAGTCCGAGAACTTTTGCACCAATCTAATATCACGTGTGTTTATTTATTTATTTATTTATCGTGCACTTGACGTGTGCCCTCAAATAACAAGAACGATGAGGAACGAACAAGCGAAAAAGCAAACTAAAACAAAAACTGAAACAAGAAATGAACCTAGAACACTGGTATTAGCAAGCATGATGTTATTGATACTCGCTCCCTATCACTGATCGGCATCTAGCTAACTGATGTCGCCTAGCTGCACTAATTCGATTAAAAATTATCAGTTAAAGTAACTTCCATAGTAGGAAGGAAATGCTAGCTTGTTAATATTTTTGTTATAAATAAATAAATAAATAAATAAATTTATTACATGCGGTAATACCACACGTGGTGTTGGAAAGTACGGTAACTAACAGCACAAAACTCCAACATAATGACAAAACCGAATCGAACAAGTTTACGAGATCGCTTGAGAAGCAAATACAACATTAAGACAGCTCTTATCTCAGCATTTGACTTCAAAGAGATGGAAACCTGAGTGTCACTTCTAAGCAGATACGAGTTTTGAAAATATTTTCGCATTGTGAGGACCTTGTATTTATTACCGTGTTGAGACAATAAGAATTAGCAAAAAAATAGCTTTGCAAATCAAAAGGAAACCACGAGAGACGAAAGGTCCAGAGAAAGAAGTCTTTCCTCCTATGTGCCATGAGAGAACAAAAAACATAAGAAAAACTATCGAAGAACAAATTTCGGCTCGAAGACGTAAGAAAAGACAAGGAAAGAGGGGAGCAGATGTTTTTTAAAAATAATTTTCGAAGCTTTCAGATCGGTAACTAATTGTAGGTGACTCTAAGGAATAATACTTTCCATTGAAGAAATGTGATACTAGGTACAGCATCGAACTGACACAATTGAATATAAATAGAGCACGACAGCAAAAAGTATCACTAGGATGTTTTCCAATATTTCTGTAAGAATTGAACAACGAATTTTTGCGAGTGACTGGTACCAAAAATATTGAATATTTACGCCCAAAGGTTGGAAGCAAATCTATTGGCACAGAGAACAAAAAATCGGGAAAATTGCAGCAGAAAATATTCTTGGGGAGACTAGCGTTGAATTCAAAAAAAGGAATAGGCAAGATGACGGAACGAAAAACTTGTAAAAGTGCTCATGTAGGGACCGAACCAGCTCGTGGTGATTCACAAAATGCATTTCAAAACAGAAACTCTATCATAAAGAGTATTGTACATCTTGAAGACCGAAGCGATGCCGCAGATTTTTTTCATGATCCATTTCTTGGGAATTATGGAGCAAAATCAGCTTCAAGTTGATGATAATGACAACAACAATCCAAAAATCTTTCGATTAAGAGAAAGAAAAAGAAATATCACGAAGAGACGTACTAGATGCCGTCGAAAGTGACGCAGTTTTATGGCTGCCCTTTTGATTGCTATGCTTTTCAAGGTTATCAAATGAAAGCTTAATGAAATGCCCTGGGGAGACATAGGAATTGGAAAACATCAAACTTTTACGTCAAAGTCTGGGCTTACACGGGACAGAAAATTTCCGGAATTGCTCTAGGAGAAGCTTGGGGTCAACAGCGAGTGCCCAAAAAAGCGATAAACAGCCGAGATAAAGTGCAATACACTTCAGGCGAATCAGCGGAAAAAACCGGAAAGAACAGCTCCTCCGACGTGCCGATTGGGATTTCGCGGCGACGCCCCAGGGCGCGCGGTCCCTTTATGCGGCCATCAACAACAAAAAAGAGGAAGGCAGAAGAAAACAAGAAGAATAACAACAGAGAGACGAAGGCCAGCAGCAGCAGCAGAGCAGGCGGGAATCCCGTCTAGTCTGGCTCCGGGCCAGCCGATGGCACCGATCGATCGTCGGCCGCTCTGTGCTGTGTTGCTCTCGGAGATGACGAAAAACCAGTTCGACACACGTTGATGAATTCCACCGATTCCCTCCGCAGGTGATAAGAAATCGATGGCAGACGGCGGTGTTCGACGGGGACCGGTTTTTTCGCTGGTATTTTTAACCGCTATGGCAAGTCGACAATACTTAAAAATGAAGCAGCAGCGAGCAACTAAATTAAACAATGACATGAAGTACATAGAAGTATATGCTAATTTCTCTCACCATTTAGGCGAGCCTATCTATTTATTTATTTTATTTTTATTTATTTATTTCTATGACGCACACGCCAGTGCGCGAAGAAGTAACAACAAATCAACAATAACAAAACAAATCAGAAAAACACAAAACAATTCTTCTTTGCAAAGTAACTCGAACACCCCGGGAAAAGAACAACAAATAAGGGTAAACAGCTTATGGACGAAACGAGGAGTGAACAATACAAGTCCAGAGGAGATAGTTTGACCGAGAGAAACAAAAAGAGATTGAAACGAGATTGAAATCTAACATTGCGTCAGCAGAGTATGTTTAATGCGCCAGAACCTATAGAAAACCAGTTTTTTGAATAATCTTCACGAAAGAAGGAACCAGCCTTTTGCAATACATTTAGGAATGAAAGGGATAACCCGTAGGCGGAAAAAGACCTAATTTTTGTCCTAACACACGGCTTACGTATTTTGAATAGACCCCCTCTAATATATAGATTTACTTATTTATCGTGAAACAAGTCATGTGTCAGGGATACGTTGAACAAAACGATTATAAATAGGACGAACAGCCAACAACGAACGTTGATTCGAAGTCCAGAATGAGGAATTCAAGTGTTTACGAATCATGATTTAGCGGATTATTTGCAGTCTGACAGCGTAGAGAAACGATTCGAATCACTCTTTATGGAGAGCTGTTTTACACAGCCTAACCATCTCGGAACCAGCACGAACACAAAAGAAATGTAGCTAAAATCTAGCTCTAGTTTTTGGTGACAGAATAATAAAGAGTGAAGAAATACAGGGTAATACAGAAGCAAATAAGTACTTCACCAATCAGGAGACTCCTCAGTAAGGAGGGTTGACTGTAGAATGAACTGAGCAACATGAATCGTTAACAACGTAATGAAATACAAATGCTTATACAAATAGAAGTGGTGTGTGGTGTAGAACTCACGAAATTCTCATAGTCGTTACGACCGGATGAATGGCTTAGCAGGGTGCCTCTTGCTATCTCGTATGTATGTTTATTACATTTCGTTTTTGCTTACTGTTTTTGTTTTTTGTTGTTTACTCTGAGTGGTAAGACACCCATGTAAAGGGTAAACAACAAGCTCTGGGATCATAAGATTAAAGAAAATAGACGAGAACATAGGAACCCTACACGCTCTCTAAACAAAATAAAACGACAAAACTAAGATGGACCCGAGAAAAGGGCATGGGAACCATAAGAATGTAGAAAAACTAGAAAAACTAGGTTAAGCTGCAACTCTAGAATCTATAGAAAGGAACGCCTGGTTGTCTCAAGACATCAGAGCTAGAAAGAGCTAGAAAACGGCTCAAATGATAACTAAAGAATAAAGGTAGAAAGAATGGAAAATGCCCTCCGTAACTCTGGAGACTTTAGAGCTCTACTTTTATAACCGCTCTTTTACCACTAGATCCACAAATTATTGGGTTTTCGGGAAAGTTCTGTCACAAAATAAAAAATTCGTAAAAATTATCGAGAAGCTGATAGCATATGTTTTATTGCATGCGAGAAGCGTTATGACCTACCCATGACTACTGATCAATAGAACAAACATTCTAGAATATCCTGAGCACAGAACCATTCTTATATATCGCTATATATACCTTATATTCATTCTGGAAGAAGGGAATTAGTGATCTGCCCAAAAAATAGGTGATGGTTGTTGATGTAAATGGTGATTATTTTGTAGATCAAAATTGTGTTCAAATAAAATAAGAATTTTTGAAAAAAAAGTCCGATTGATGACAGAACTTCCGCGGCAACCCAATACCAGTTACTACTAACTTACATAGCCGATGAAAGGAGCTGGTAGGAGGAGCCTGAAAAGGAGCATTTTCTGCCCGGTTGAACTCGACTGGATTCGTCTATGAAGAATTACCGGAAAACCTGGTCGGTTGCCTGGGACCTTCTTTTCTTTGGGAGGTAATGGAACGGAGCGAGGGTTCGAGACGACGGATTGAGCCAGGTTTTTCTCCGACTCATTTCAGATACACCCACATATGCACTGCTGGTGACACCTCCACACGCCCATTCGCCCACATCGCTGACTCAGCGAAGTGAAAGAAGAAGAAAAAGATAGAAAAAGGTCTATGTATTTATTTATTATTCATTTCGGAACAAGTCAAAAGAAAACGAGGAAACGGAACTGAGATACAACCTTGGAATCCTTTCGAAACAGCGCCTACTCCCTCAAATGAAATTTATGTTTGAATTATTTCTGGAGTTGGAAAAAACCAAAAGAAAGTAGCGTAAACACTTTGACGACTTCTAATGTGAAGTCGTTAGAGCCACTGATATTTTCTCGAGCATAGAGCGATCATCTTCTAAATACATACATACCATTTCTCGAGGAATTCGCGTAAACAACCACGAAAAGCGCCTCTAATGCCAGAATATTGACAAAGAAATTTCGCGAAAATTAATGATACTTGGCTAGAAATTTCATGGAGCTACTGCGGATGTGTTGAGGGAATTATCTGCTAGGATTCAGCACAGGTGAGATTAGGAACTCATGACATACCCAGAGCCAGATACGATGAAGTGTACTCTCGATTTTAATATTTTCAAACTTTCAGATCCACCACCACTGATAAGTTAACAGTCAACCATGTCCCCTCATACGGTGGGTGTGTTTTTTTTGTTTTTTATTGACCCCCCAACTATTGACGACTAGAAGATTCCAGAAAAATCTAATGTCTAGAACAGCCTTTGTTGTTTTTGGTCCTAATAGATGATCAGCGATTCAACTTTGACATAGGGGTTATCCGCTACGACTGTTTATTTTTTAATGATCCCAATCGATTGGGGTCAATGAAAAATAAACACCGACTGTATGAGGAGATATGGTTAGTTGTTAACTTATCGGAATGGGGATCAGGATCAATAGATGGAGCAAAAGGAAGGACATAGTAAAACAGGAGATGTTATAGAGATAAAATCAAAAACGCAACATCACACAAGTTCAGAGTACAATTCTCTGGCAATGTGATAAAAGTGCAGAACAGCGCCGTTTAGCCCGTCGTTTGATGACTCGGAAACTTTATAGCGAAGCTACTACATAGTTTGGTTTTGAACTCTAAATCTAGATATTCCTCCTTTATGCTACACAATTATAGTGCTCAATTATGATTTGAGAAAAATTATAGTTTCAATCCAGTTAGGTGCACACACAGCTACCAATTAAGGATGTCCCATAACAAGGTCGACATCGTTATCTCGCCACAGAGAGAAGAGAACTAGCAGTTTATTCTTTGGCCTTGAGTGTAGTATGTCACTAGATTGTTTCGATTCTTTTGTTTTGCTTGCCAAATAGACCATTTTTCACTTTAAGATGTAAGATAAGTAAATACATAAATTTACAAATGAAAGCTATGCCTTAGCTAGACTGTCCAGAGAGCGTCCTAAGGGCCATTTGAACCAGAAACTAATGAGTTGATCCGGCGAAAACTCCAGGCGGTGTGCCCTCAGGGCGTGCGTAAACAAACTCCAATAGCAATATGCTCATGCAACGGCTTCAGCGCTTGAAAGCGCTAAAGCGAACGAAGAGAGAAAGAGTAAACAAACAACAAGCGGGGCGTTGCGACACACTTCCCCCTTCCTCGCCTCCTGTGGAAGGAGCCGGAGTGCTATCGGAAGAAAGAAGGCCTCGGGGCTCTTCCGAGCCGAATCGTTCGGAAACTATCAAGCGAGTGAAGGTAAAGGTAAAGTGGCCAGCGTTGATCAGTCTACCAGGAACGCGCCACGCATTCGTGTAAAATTCAGAATCGTAGAGGCGTGGCAGATGTGTATTTTGCCTATACAGTGAATTGCGGAGCCGCTATATCAAGTCAGTGGCTTTACCTTCCTAGAAAAGTTTGGTGCCGATTTACCCGATCTCGGAAGGATGAAAGGCTTGGTCAAACCGGGCGTGGATCGATCGCTCGACCGTTCGGGTGTCAGTAGCGCCTCTTACCACTGTTCCACGTGCGCCGCGCTATTTTACTGAAATATTTTCACGAATTTCTGAAATACATTGTTACGAAGACCATTATAGATATGGAAAGTAATATGATCATATCATATCATGTTATTATTATCGAAAACAACTATAGATATGTAAACCGTTATCTTATACCGGACGTGTAAAAAACCACACTGTATTAGTATTATGTCATATTATTATTATTAATAATAATATTATATCGTGTTATTATTGCTGTTATATGTTGTAATTAACATTTAATTAGTGGTTAGCCCGGGGCGTGTGTCGATCGCTCGACCACGAGGCTGTCGGTAGCCCCTCTTATCACTTCACCGCCCATGATTCTTGTAAGGTGGTATCATATTGGTTTCGCGCACAGAGGTAAACTTCTGGGTTTATTGCAGGGTGTCGAGCCGGGTGTGTTGGCCCGATGATGTCATATAGTTAGGTTTTTCCAAGGCCCTTATATAGCCGGTGACGTGCGTTGGCAAACGAATTTTGCCCTTCTTGGTACATCAATAGCGACGTCAATTGGGGCGACGTCATTTTAGTGAGGCGACTGATTGTGATAACAACCTTCTTTTCGGAAATTAAACCCAGAAAAATGGTTGCCCCATACAAAAGAGCGCCCGTGTCGCAATAGTAAATGACGCCACTTCCATCAGCATGGTCCAGCGATCGCTATCCCCCAGTTTATTCAGGCTTTCCATTAATCTGGGGTCGGGTAAATTGGTACATACAGCATATACTCAACATATACGGCGTTTGCTCGATTCTGCTACTTTTTGGACAAATTTGGAAGTGCGTTTGTTTTTGAACATTAACTATTTACCTTTATTTATGGGGCCCGCGTGGTACAGCGGTAAGAGGCGTTACTGACACCAGCACGGTCGAGCAATCGATCCCAGCCCGGGCTAACCAAGCCTTCCATTCTCCGGGGTCGGGTGAATTGGTACTAGACTTGCCTGGGAAGGTAAGGACACTGACTTGGTATAGTAGCTGGCCCCCGCAAGCCATTGTACAGGCCAAATACACATTCACCATACCTATTTGATTTCAAACGGAAGACGAATGCGTGGCGCATCTTAAGAAAGTGATCAAAGATTTGTTATATAAATAGTTACAATCAACAAAAAAAGCGGTAATATAAGCAGACTGTTGCCCGTCTATAGTTCAAAGGCTGGCATCGAAGATCATACAAACCTTACTGGCTCTGATTACATAACAGTTGCTCAGGAAAACACCGTCAGTGAAAATGATCACTTTGAAAACAAAAAAAAAATCCAAAAATATCAAAGGTAAAGGGGTCGGCGTTGATCAGTCCCCCAAGACCGCGCCACGCATTCGTTTTCCATTTTTCATAAGCGAATTTCATAAGCGTGGATACTGCATATTTGGCCTTTACGAAGCTTTGCGGGGTTAGCTGCAGTACAAGTCGGTGTCTTCTAAATTTCGGTTAACCCATAACCCTGTTCTTCGACTTATACCGCCTGCTACACCCAGGGCAGCGCTGAATTACTTCCGCCTTCTCGTTAATTTCGCATAACTACCACCCTCCGCCTGCTGCCGAGCTACTTCCGGGATTTAGAGAGACGTTTTCACCTTTAAAATTTGGAAATGCAACGCACAATCTTTAAAACACCACATCAGATGAGGAGAAGGCTTTTACTTCTGAGAGTTTTCTAGTTTTTCATTCAAAAGACAGGTATTCAATAATCTGTTGATGTGCAACGCATGCCGATTTTTCGAAGGTTGGGATGCCAAAGTGGTCGATCCGTATCCTAAGGACGCGCCACGCATTTGTTTTCCATTGAGAAACAGGGAAGTATGGTAAACGTGCATTTGGTCTATACAATGACTTACGAGAGCCAGCCACCGTAGAGGTCAAGGGTGTTACCGACGCTTTTTTTTTTGACCTGATATTTTTCTGAAATATGAAACGCTAAAATAATTTAAAAAAGAAAGTATTAATTTTACTTCACAATTTTTTATTTGAAACTAAAATTATATTGTATTATGGCCACCATTATTTATTATTTGACTGAAATCCCGTCCTATTACAGAGTTAGTTTTTGCTTCCTAGAATCGCTAGAAATCGACGTTTCATGGAGCTTTGGCAAGGTTAAAGGTAAAACGTAGAGGTAAATGTAAACCGCGTTCTGGCTCGGGTAAATTGGTAAAAAAGTAGATGCGAGTGAGAGAAACATCTTGCAACTACACGACAAAGATCTTGCTACCCAACGAGGCTTTACCATCTCCTGCAAGGGTAGAGCGTAAAAATAAAATGGCAAGGTAGTCGGGCTTCACCATCTCCTAGACTTCCATTCAGAATCGTAGAGGCTTGGTAAATACGTATTTGGCCTATACAATGACTTGGGGGAGCCAGCCGCTATACCAAGTCGGTGTCTTTACCTTCCGAGACAACTTTGGTACCAATTCACCCGACCGCGGAGGGATGAAAGGTTGGTTAGCCGGAGCGAGGATCGATCTCTCGAGCGTGCGGGCGTAAGTGGGGTATCTTACGCTGGGGTAACTGCTCCGGGCGCGTTTTTCTCAGTAATAGCCGGATGGAACAGGGCAGAGTTCGTTAGAAGAGGAAAACACTGCATACGTCAGTAGATGTGGGGTCCCTCAGGTTGTTCTCGAGACTCGAGAACGGGGCGGAAATTGATCGCTGACGACGTGTGGCGTCGTCGCTGAGTCTCTCGAGCAGCTCCAATACAACAACAAAAACTCGCGATAGCAACTGCAGTAGCGACGGATCGGCCACGCCTCGTCTATTTTGCAGAGAACGACGACGGCCAGCAGCCAAAGCAGCAGCAGACGCGACCCCTGGACTTGAAAGCTCACGAGGGATGAAGGTTTTACTCTCATTACACGCGCAAAACATATGTGCCTCAGTCATAAAAGCGCTTCTGACATCCGAACGATCGAGCGATCGATCCCGGCCCGGGCTAACCAAGCCTTGCATCCCTCCGGGGTCGGGTAAATTGGTACCAGACTTGTCTGGGAAGGTAAAGACACTGACCTGGTATAGCGGCTGGCCCCCGCAGGTCATTGTACAGGCCAAATACGCATTCACTATGCTTCTACGATTTGAATGGAACACGAATGCGGCGGCGCGTCCTCAGGTGACAGATCAACGCCGGTACCTTTACCTTTACCTTTTACACGCGCAAAACATATGTGCCTCAGTCATAAAAGCGCTTCTGACATCCGAACGATCGAGCGATCGATCCCGCCCGGGCTAACCAAACCTCCCATCCCGCCTGCATCTGGTAAATTGGTACCAGCCTTGTCTGACAGGGCATAAAGACGAACTGTTTCAGTTATTCAATGGGTTTATTATTTGGTTTGAAATTATCTTTCTTCTCTTGATATTTGGTTAGTGGATTATTGTGGATTGTATACCAAAGACAGGTTAGTTTCAACTTATTTTCTATAAAGTCTTCCTCCTTGCTGATGATACCCACAGAAGAGTTTATATTACCTTTCGTTTACTCGTCCAAGGTATGGGTCGAAACGAGCTTACATACTTGTTTCTTTCATAGGCCTTTGTTTACGCCAAACACGCATTCACAACGCCTCTATGGTTCTGAATTTATTGCGAGTGCGTGGCGCGTACTTAGGGAACTGACCAACGCCGACACCTTTACCTTCACCTTTTTACTGCTGAAGGGACAAGATGATTTTAAATAGAGAGAGAAAGCGAAGGTAGAAGAAAAAGGAAAACAGAAGAAGACGTCTTGAAAGAGTCGCGCTTACGAATTAAAACCCTGTGGTGCGTTCATAGTCGGCTGCCGAAATGGCAGCAATAAAACTCGTTTAGCTCGTATTGAGATTATCGATTCAGATATGATTTCTGCTGTGTAAACTTTGTTCCAAGGTTTGACATATAGTAAAGGTAAAAGTGTCGGCGTTGATCAGTCCCCGAAGGACACACCGCCGCATTCGTGTTCATTTCAGAATCGTAGAGACTTGGTGAATGCGTATTTGGCCTACGGAAGGACTTGCGGGGGCCAGCCGATATACCATTTCAGCGTTTTTGCCCTCCCAGAAAAGTCTAGTACTAATTTGCCGACTTCAGAGGGAGGGAAGGCTTGGTTGGCCCGGGCCGGGATCGATCGCTCGACCGTGCGGGTGACAGCAGAGCCTCTTACCACTGCACCACGCACGTCCTGACATATGATATTTTTGTTAATTCTGTGTTGTAAGTACTAGGTATGAGTTGTATTTTATTTTCCCATAGTTACCTTAATTATAAAGGCTCGGGATTTAATGAGCAAGCCTGTTTTTTAAAGAAACTGAAAGCCGAATTTGGACAGTACGAACTAGAATCTTGTAAACTTCTCTAATTGACTAGTAACAGTTATAAGGCGAGTCATTCCGCCAAAAACGCGAATCTACCGAAACAATTTTTCTTGGTATTTCTACTGAAATGGAGCTATTCACTCCAGAGTTCAGTCGCTACAAAAACAGAAAAAAACTTGCCGGCAGCGGCGGTTCTTCTATTTTGAAAAGAAAACGTTTGCAAAAACCAGAATCGAATAGAGAACCCACCGCAAGAGCATCTGGTGATTCAGATCTGCCATCAATAATATGGGCAACATTTGAACAGAGGATAAACGCTTTATTTGGAACGAAAACCATTGAAAAGGAGAGGAGGCAACGAATTAATGTGAACGTTAATATTTTAAATTTAGCTTTGATCACGGCAACTTTTAATCAATGACAGCTATTCGTGTTGATTATACAGTATAATATTTCACTTCTTCCATGAATTTACCAATAGTGGCTAATTTGCAGCTGAAAATATGGCTTTTTGATAACTTACTTATCCTTGCATTCTGCTTGTCTTATCTGTTCTACTTTTCGGTATTTTACATTCACTTATCTGTTAATGTTAGTACTTTTTTCTCCCGAATTTTGGTGGGTATCCGCTTTGGACACCACAAATTTGAGGTTCAAACCAGTTCACCGCAAGAAAGAGGAATATAAGGCAAGGTTACCGCTACTGCCACAGGGCCCAGACTCGTCATTGGTAAACCCCCGATAAACCCCGAGATATAGCCCGAACGATGCCCACATTTGTCTACGTATCCTAAACTTCCTATGTTGAACGCAATCTCTCATCGACTCTGCCGTCTGGTTCTGGCTGCGTCGCGGTTTCGGAGACCGCTTGTCCGTTCATGAATCTGGGCCCACTGGGCCCAGATTCATCACGGCCGGTGAATTTGAGAACGTAAACCGGCTTGGTAACCCAAGAGAAGATAGATAAGAAGTGAAAAAAGTAGAAAAAAGATCTGAGAAACTCTCGAAACAACTGCACTTTACATCGCCTTCGCTGACAATCCTCGGCGTCTCAGAAAGCGGAAATGAACGAGGAAATGGAGGAAATGAAGGGCACTGTGACGTACAGGGACCATGTACGAATAGCTGATAAGGATTCCTTCCCATTTTTAGCCTTGGATGTCGGCTACCCCTACCTTTAGAGGTGAACGGTTACCCTGTTGGAGTAGGCAACGTCAAGGGTGGGGTACTGGGGTAAACATATGGAGGAAGCAGGTGATAAGCAGCGGAAGAAAAAGGACCTTGATCAGTGTCTACTCCTTCACTGAAGAAACAAAGAGGAAAGGAGAAGTCGGTCCGATAAGAGAAAGAAAGAAAAGGGAAAGAAGAAAGAAAAGAGAGAAGAAAAGAAAGAGAAAGAAAAGAGAGAAAAGAAAAGAGAAGAAAAGAGAAGAAAAGAGAAGAAAAGTTACCACTCACAGAAAGGAAACGCCTACAAATGTCCGAAAATATGGAAAAGAAAGGAAAAAGGAGGAGAGGGAAACCATGGAAGGAAGGAGCAAATTGGACAAAAATTGATAAAGGTACGGCTAAATCGAATGTAGTCTTACTGAGCTTACATAGGAATATTTTTTAGAAATAATCTAAATATCGATAATTTCGCACCTTCTTCTCCATCATCTCGGCTCTCTTTCGATCGTCTGTCATTCGCGGACCCCATAGTTCATATTCGGGCGACAAAATGGAGCGAACGTTTCTCTGATTGCCAATAGCCAATGTGATCTGAAGCACCGATTATTAGAAGATATTCACGCACTCTAAAATCCTATCGTTTTATCATTTCTGAAAAATTAACGACGAATTTTTGGCTTTCAATTTCTTTCCAAAATATTTTCACTCTGATGTGTGTACATAGATTGCCGCACTGGTGTTACTCTAGACAGCGAGGCAATTTCATAAAAAAAGTAGAAGTTTACTGTTAGGTTTTTTCGCCATAAACTAATTGTTCAAAACCTACAAAACAGTTTTTTGAATGTCTCGTCGTTTTAAAAATTTTAAAACTAGAATAGGATGAATGGAATAGAATAAAATAGAATAGGAACATCCTATTCTAGGATATATAATAGTAATCCGTAGAAAAGTGGTAATAAAACTGGAATTTCATGTTAATTTTAAAACTGTCAAAATTCAGAACCAAGTCTCAATTTTATACCCCAACTACGACAACAAAATAGGATTCGTTTCCGGGGTAGTTGAGTTTACGCTGGTAGGAGGATGATATTTTTGAGCAGAAGGGAATGAGCTGTGCTTACTGCACTAATATTATTCAAAAGTTATTAATTTAATTCAATTTAATTTATTCCTACACCGCACGAGGTGTGCTCACAGTCAAAAAATATTGAACACTTCATTCATAGATGCGCATCAAACTTAATTGATGATTTTTTAAGGACCTTTCCGAAGAAATTTTCAAAAGGGTTATTCTGCTCAAACCCAAAACCTGAAGGTATGCTTCACACATTTATGGATGGTTGTCTTCTGATGGGCATCGATCAGTCGACCGTGCTCTTGACAGCGGCGCACCTGACACTCCTCCAATTTCAACGATCAGAACGTAAATGTCTTTTATTATAAAGGCTTCATAAAACAAATTTCTCATCAGGCTCGAAGTTTAACTTAAGACGTCGAGACGTTCTTTCTTTTCATATCGAGAATTTCTATTTTTCTATTCACCATCTTTTTTCACAATTTTTCTCTCGCGTTGTTCTATTTCTGTTGGATATGTTGGTATATCTAAGTGATGAGTGAAACAGGTGAGCATCTAACTCACATTTTAGGAAATACTTTGTCTACCAGGGCGTGCATGGCCCAGTGGTAAGAGGAGCTACTGACACTCGCACAGTCAAGCGAACGATCCTCGCTCATGTAAGTCTAGCCTTCCATCGCTCCAGGGCTGGGTAAATTGGTACCAGAACACGCCTATACAAGTTTTAGCGGAAGACGAATGCGTGGCGCGTACTCAGAAGACTGATCGAACCCGACTCCTTTACACTTTACCCTTTTTTAGGTTATAATATGTGATAGAACGCCCTACTTCGTTAAACAGATTGCCAATGAAAGCATTGATGAAACAGGTTAATCCAGAATTTGCAAGAGAACAAATTTGAGAAAAAATGATTAAATTTGTACATTTATGGACCAAATAACCTAATACTAATGGTAACCAACCTCAGATATCGCGGCAAGAGGTGTGGGTAAGAGGATCAGGGCAACGATAATGAACGCCACTTTCTTCATCGTCGGTGGTGGCCAGGGAAACGCTCCGAATAGGCCAAACTGCAAGTCCAATTGTAAAAAATGAAAGAAAAGGTAAATGTTTCTCACAAAAATCACACATAGGGCAAGTTACCTACCAATATGAGAAAAGGTGACAGCTTCCATAGTAAGTAGTAGGAAAGGTTCCATAGTATTCGAAGAAATTTGTCTTCTTGCTGGAATAATCTCATTTAATAATTTCATCCCAAAATGATCTACAAGAAGTCGTTTCTGTAAGGAAATATTAGAAAAAGGATCGTAAGTGATCAATTGAAATAACAGCAGGATCCACGTAAGTGACCTGACTTCGCCGGAGGGGTGAAAACATGAGAGAAAATTTATTTTGTTTTTTCATCCATAAAATAGGGACGAAACCTGATATTTTATAATTTTTATCATAGAACACTTGATTAGTGATGCACAGTAGCAGAGGAACAGAGCAAACTCAGATGAATTGCTAGTTCGACTAGAAGAAAATCCAGAAAAATTTAATATTCGGTGTTTTTTGGTGAAATTAGGACAATCGAAAGAGTCGCGTTCCGGGTAGGATTCGAGCCTTTGCCTCCGGGTTATTTGATCCTCCGATAAGCCGAAGAAGTAAGCAAGAAAGAAAATCCTGGGAAAAACAGAAAACGATGGACCAGTATACTTTGTCCTCTCCGCTTGAGATTTTTCAAAAAAAAATTCAAGTCTTTAGAGGCCCCACCTTACCGGAATCCATACTAAGCACATTGGCGTGAACTCTAAAAAATCCATAAAGAACGCCGACAACGAATAATTCAAGTAAAACCACAAGTGCTGTTGCCATAGGTATAACGGTGCTCTCGATCGTGACCACGGTGGCGAATCCAAACTGAACAGAAAATACCCAATAAAATAAACAAAAGGATAAGATAAATAGATAATAAAAGCACATGACTAATACCAGAACAGCATAGTCTACTTTCTGGTTCATGAAACGCTAAGCAACTCTCGTTCGCAGTTCAGAGAAAAGTTTAGAGATCCTGGGAAAAACAGAAAGCTATGAACCGGAATATTCTGCCCTCTCCGCTCAAGATTGAAAACATTTTTCAAAAAATCGAATTGAATTGAATTGAGAAAATCAAGTCCCAGGAAAATTCGAGCAACTCTGTGATACTCAGAATGTGACAGCCTCGGAATAGTGTATCATTATCACAGCTTTTTAAAAAGGAGAGGTTTCTTCGTTCATTCACAACGAAACAATTATATTCACAAGGAAATTAGCCGATTAAGCCAAAAGATTGTTTTGTCTACAAGAGGAGCAGATTTGTTTTAACCACAACCGAAGAAAGTGACATGCCGCAGTTCTTTTAGCACCACAGAAGAAGTTTGTAGAAACAAAACCAGAATGATTAAAACCCAAAGGTTACCTTCTCATGGAAATTGGTTGGAAAGCGCACTAGATTTACATTAGGTAATGGTAAAAGTAAAGTGGGCGGCCTCACCCCCCCCCCGGAGAATGCGCCGTGCACTCGTCTTCCATTTAGTACAGTAGAGGCCTCAGGTTATGCGTATTTAGCCCAAACAATGATTGGCGGAAAATTCGGTATTCGCGTCTTCCCAAAAAGGTCTGATACCAAGTGATGCAGGAATGGAAGGCCTGTTTAGCCCGGATGGGGATCGATCGCTCTGCAGTGCGGGTGCGGAGGTCAGTGGCGCCTCTTACCACTGCACCACGCGGGTCCTCATCCACATTTAAAATAATGCAGAACAAATATCAAATAAACCTAACCTCACTGTTTATTATGAAAGAGAGCAATGCGAAGAATAGCACCGTCACACGGGCGATCATCTTCCTCGATGTGTCGTCGGACAGCAAGTCCAGAGTTGTCACACAATTGGTCACCATAGATTCCAGTGCTAGTGCCTGGAATGATCTAATATTAGCCATTTATTTTTACATGACGACTCAGCGGCGCGCGTGGTACAGTGGTAAGGGCCGGGTTTTACTTCTTCGCCCGCCGCCGCCCATCGATAGTGCAAGAGGAATCTCTACTCGACTAGCCCGTTTCTTAATCATTTTTCAATATATTATCGAAACGACACTGTTTCTGAATGTACTCTTTGTTTTTGTTGTAACCCAAATGGAGATAAAACGTGCTCCGCAAGCAAAAAACGCAACTGAAATCATCACTTCTCCTAGTCACCTACAGTTAAACCTAAAATTGAAAGCTTACAGACAAAAAACGTCCGCTTCTGACTTTCCTTTTTCGACAATAAATTTAGACTGTTGATCGACTGTTGATTTATTCGTGAATTAATTAATGATGACAAAGCCAAGCGAGTTTGATGTGTCCCGCAAGGGATTTTTGATAAAATATCAGCTCGGTCAGAAATAAAGCCGCGAAGTGGCCATCGCTGATCGTTTTTTGTCTGTAAGCTTTCAATTTTAGGTTTAACTGTAGGTGACTAGGAGAAGTGATGATTTCAGTTGCGTTTTTTGCTTGCGGAGCACGTTTTATCTCCATTTGGGTTACAACAAAAACAAAGAGTACATTCAGAAACAGTGTCGTTTCGATAATATATTGAAAAGTGGTTAAGAAACGAGCTAGTCGAGTAGAGATTCTTCTTGCACTATCGATGGGCGGCGACGGGCGGCGGCGGGCGAAGAAGTAAAACCCGGCCCTAAGAGACGCCACTGATCTCCGCATGGTCGAGTGATCAATTCCTGGCTAACCGATCCTTCCATCCTTCTGAGTTGGGTGAATTGATACCAAGCTGGTCTGGGAAGATTAGGACACTGCCCCTGTATGGCGGCTGACCCCGCAATTCATTGTATAGGCCAAATACCCATTCAAGATGCCGGGGGACCGATCACCGCCGACCCTTTTACCTTTACCTTTTACCTTTATGCCTGACCTCAAGGTAATCTGCTCTAATTACAGATTGAGAAAGTATACAAGTAGCTGGCGAACACACCCACTGACCGAAAGACGAGGTGGACTTACGGTGAGCTATCTGAGCCGGGATTCATGAACGGTTTACCGGCCGGTTACACGATGATATTCACCTCGGTTACCCACCAAAACGTCATTCGTCGACGCGCGGTGAGTTACTTTGGCGGTGAACCGGCCGGTGAAATTTAACCGCCGGAGAAATTTACCAGCGGTTTCGTTCATGGATCCCGGCCCTGCGGGAAAAAGGTATGGGTAAAGAATGAGGATGCCAAAACAGAAAACGAATTTAGTGGCAAAAAAGGAGATCCAGGAGTATGTTTGCGCTAAATGTAAGAAAATGAATAAATAACCCCGAGCAGCTAGCACAGAAACGTCCGACACAAAGAAAGGTAAATGGTAGAGGTCGACGTTGGCAGCCCCCCTAGGACGCGCCTCAGGTTCCACTCAGAATCATCGAGACATGGTGTATTTCGCCTATACAACGACTTGATGGAACGAGCCGCTGTTCAATTCAGTGTCTTTACCTTACCAAGCAAGTGCGATACCAGTTCACCCGACGCCGAAGAGTGGAATGAGTGGTTAACCTGGGCGAGGATCAATCGCTTGACCGCGGCATTGAAAGTGGCGCCTTTCACCGCTGCACCACACTTTCGGAACACTAAATATTCAACAAAAGTAGAAAATTTACTGACGTTATTGACCAGGGCGAGGAGTAGAAAACTGCAGGATAGGAGGAGATGGAGGAACGGTTCGAACGGGCCGTAAACGGCTAGATTGGCCGCCGTTGTCCAGTAGGAAAGGAATTGCGAGTAGATCGATTCGCTAATCACTGATTGCCCTGAAAATAACAGTGTTGTATCAAATGTATATTCACTGGCAAACTATAATTTCGGACTAGAATTTATTATAAAATCAAATTCTGAGAAAATTCTTGCGAATACCCTTTCAATGGTGCTACAGATAATCGGCCCAAAACAATTTTAAAAATTTTTGTCACAAGAGATTAGGTGGATTAACTACAAGTATGAAGGATGTGAGAAGTGTTTGCTTGTTTTCCCTCCTTCTCCTTCCTAGGAAAAACAACTATTTATCAAAATTCTGGTCTCTAGGAACTGTGGAAAGCACTGATATGGAACTTCTAGCTCAAAATAAAATGACATTAAGAGAACGTTCTCCGAAAAGCGAAACGCTGACGAAAGTAGCAGCATAATTACAACCGTAAACTGCTACCGTGAACTACCGTAAACTACCGTAAGACACGTACGGTAGATATCGTAGCTGAGCGCATCATAATTGAATAGATACGGTCCGCCCGTTACTTGGAATAGAGTATGAGCTGTGGCGAACAGCACCAAGGCGACGAACATGTAAATGACCACCGCAATAACATCACTGAAACGTTAGATGAACATTTGCTTACTTTTTAGTTTTCATAAATTTTTGTCCATCTGTTTGTTGCCTTACAACAAAAATATCATAAGCAGAACATGAATAATAAATAATAATTAGCAATAATAATTCACTTACACAAAAAGATTGTTGGTGAATTTGTTTTGCGAACCCAAATAGAACAGCCCACCTTGTCCGATGCGTAGAGTAACCAACGTCTGGAACAAATCCAGAATATCTGTGCGATCTACTGGAAAGAATTTGTTATCCAACAGAAATTTCCTGTGATCTACAAAAATTTAAATGGGATCTATCGAACAAATCCTTGTTAACTTCCGAAAAATCCTTGTGATCTACAGGAACAATTCTTGTGAACCAAAAAACACTGATATACCAAGAAATTTTTGCTATCTATGTCAATATTCCATTGTGATTTACCCGAGGAATCAGAGCAAGGAAGGGGGAATGCCGAGAAGAAGAGAACCACAGCAATGAATCCGTTACATGAGAAGTGCCAGAGCTCATGAAAGGACAAAAATAATCACAGAAGGTGACATAAAAGACATGAGACAAATAAAGAGCGTAACATTCAGTACCGAACGTGTAGCAACGACAAAACGGTGGAAGCGGCGCTCTCTTTCGCTGAAACCGCCGTTTCTCTTTATTCTCTTCGAAATGAAGTTATTCTCAAGAATAAGTAAGCAGTTGAACTCAGCCGTTCAAGCTCTATTTTTTCAGATACATTTTTTTTCATACACAAATAACCACCGTTGGTGATATACAAGCGTTAGAACCTACAAGACTGTTAAACCGTTTCATATGGAAGGTTTTAGCGGAATTAATACATCGTAAGCCGCTATAGAAGAAAATCGAAACCGCAGTTCACTCCTCTGCCGACAGGTGATCAGCCGTTGAACTGGAGTATATCAGTCATAATAACACAAGTTTAACAGGTGAAACTTTGTGATCTACCGAAGATTTTCGTGATAAAATGAAATTTCTCTGTAATCTACAAAAAGAATTCTTTTTCACTACTGAGACAAAGATCAACAAAAAGTTTGATGAGATTAAGGAAGATCTTTGGTAGACCAGGAATTTATTACCAGTTGAAAAGTGTGGCCCCGCAAGAAAAACCTTAGAATTTATCTAATTTTGTTGGGAGAAGAAAACAGCTACCAGTAAGACACCGCTAGCCCAGACTTCAACTCCGAGGTTGACCTCTGTCAGCATGGTCATAAAGGCGTCATGCTGAGTGACAAGCATTACACTGATCACCGTGAACATGATCGAGTTGAACACGATCGTGGCGACCACACACGCCTGAAAATCCGATAACATTGCAGAATTATAAAAACGGGGCATCTTGTACAGCGGTAAGAGGTGCTACTAACGGTCGAGCGATCGATCCCCGTCCGGGCTTACCAAGCCTTCTATCCTTCCGGGATCACGTGAATTGGTAGCAGACTAGTCTGGGAAGGTAAAGACACCGAGTTCGTATAGCGGCTGACCCAGTAAGTCATTGTATAGACTAAGTACACATTCGCCATGCCTATACGATCCTCGATTGAATGCGAAAGCATGGCGCGTACTTGAAGGAATGATCACTGTCGACCATGTTACCTTATTTCCTTATATAAAATTCCGTGGACGTTTCTGGACAAGATTAAGCCTCTCGAATAAAAGCTATGTACAAAATCAAAATTCTCGTCACATTTTCAACGGAACTATAGGGGAAGGGATTCAGATACCATCGAACCAAAATTTCACGACGAATAATTTGCTGACAACCTTTTGGAATCTCCTGATATCTGTAAGCAATCACTGTAAAGCTAAAAAGTAAATGTAAAGGCGTCGGCGCTGATCAAAGAACGCGCCTTGCATTTTTCCAATCAGGGCCCAAACTCATGAACGGAAATTTGGGGTATATAACACTCTGGGTGCAATAAACCCGGTCTATCCCCCCAATATTCGCATTCATCACAATCGGGTTTCACGCTCTTCCTACAGCGGACCGCACGATGCCTCGCCACGCCAGCGGGGAGGGGGGGGGGATAGACTCGTCATATCCCCCGAATAAACATAACCCCCCAAATTCATAAACGTGGTGCGTTAATGAATGCGAATGTGCGCGCCGACCAGGGTTTATTCGCAGGTCTGTGGTGCCGATACCCGTCATGAATCCAGGCCTAGAATCGTTAAGGCTTAGTGAATGCGTATTTGGCCTACACAATGACGAGAAGCCACTCGCTATACTAAATCAGTGTTCTCACTTTCTCAGACAAGTCTTGTACCAATTTACACAACATCGAAGGATGGAAGGCTTGGTTAGCTTGAGAAGGGATCGATCATTCGACCGTGCTGGTGTCAATAGCGCTCATTAACACTGCACCACGCACGCTGTAAGCAAAGCCTATATCTGCTGAATATCGTTACCTTCAAGAAAAAACCTCTTCCTTGCATTAGCAGCCCGAACAGCAGCAACCAACTGATGAAGTAGATGAAGATGTCATCTCTGGAGGGATAGCCAAATCCTGACGGTAGACCACTGTCCACGCCGATTTTATTCAGGCTGAAAATGTCGAAGTTGGTACTAGCGTCGGACCCAGACTTACAAATCGAAAAATTGATACAGTCGCAGTTGTTATAATGCATGTACATAAGAGGTCTAATTCGTCAAGACGCGTCTTTAGCGGACTGATCAACGCCAACATTTTTAACTTTTATCTTTAATTCGATAAGATTTTTAACTAAATAGTGCTGATAGCAAAATTTTAAAGCTGATTCATGGATTCCTGGTGAGCAGAGAAGAGAGCTGTAGCAAGAACAGCGAAAACATCCGCTTAGATGTTTGATAAATTACTAAATTCTTAGTTCAAAATGGCACCCTAATGAGCTAGTTTCTCGTTTTCCTAGAACCTTTTTTCAAAAATTGGAAAAATTCAAAATTTGGAACAATGAAAATAGAGCAATAACGAGTGACAAAAATAAAAATAAAGGTGTAGGAAAAGGAAAAGGTAAAGGTAAAAGTAGAAGTGTCGGCTTTGATCGAACCCCTAAGGGCACGCCACGCTTTCGTGTTCCATTCAGAATCGTAGAGGCATGGTGAATGCATATTTGGCTTACAATGACTTGCGGTGGCAAGCCGCTGTACCAAGTCGGTGTCTTTACCTTCCCAGACAAGTCTGGTACCAATTTACCCAACCGCGGAGGGATGGAAGGCTTGGTTAACCCAGGCGGGAATCGATCGCTCGACCGTGCGGGTGTCAGTAGCGCCTCTTAGCAGTGTACCACGCGCGCCCCTAGTAAGAAGATAACTTACAAAAATTCTCGCGTCGGTAGCGCATATCTGGTGACGGTGAACGGCAGCACATTTGAACTTTCCATGTCGAAATTTAGATTAATCGCCGAGCGTACACAATCGCCACCGAAAGACCTGACACATCGTCGTATAAGTATTTTTAGAAATTTGTCAAAATCTTCTCATCGAAACCAGATTTAGAATTTTCTTGAATGAAAAAAAAACGAGCGACGAACTTCACATTGTAACGTTTGGTCCACGACTCGTCGTCGGTACCAACACCCAGGTCTTGGGTTGTGTATTTCTCAGCGAAATCCTTCTCCACGAAGTCTTCATCATACTGTTTCTGGCATTTCACCAGGGCTTTACAGGCTGGAAAGGATACTTTTATATATTTTTTCAGCTTTTCAAATTAAGTTTTAATCTTACCGGGACCATCTTCTCTGTTCGTGCACCGATGCCATGGCATCTCATTGGTGTATATTTGCATCGAGTGGATTACTACATTAATTAGCGAAAATATAAAGGAAAAATCCACCAAGGTTACCAGAAGACCGAGGATGAACATGGAGATTCCGAGACCTAGAAGCAATTCCCCTCATGCAACATTTCGGTAAGGAACCGTTCTCCGCTGGCTTAATTTAGTTGTGTTGGTTATCCAACTGGGACGTTTCTTACCTTCCTTCCTGGCAAAGGGTTCATCTTTATTGGATTTACTGTGTGCTTTTAACAAACCCATTTACCAATCTCGTTAATCTTTTTTGAAGCCAGATTGACAATTTCCTTGACTTAATATATTAATATTAGATTGGTAAAGATTAATCTGATTTTGATTTCCAAATAAATCGGGTTCTTTTTTTCAACTTTTTCAAAACCCTAAGCTGGATCCATAACTCTTTCGTATTTGACTCATACATGGTAAGGCTGATGGAAACATCACAGGTGAAAGCGAAGCGATGAAGTGATAAGTGCTGATCAGACTACTAAGGATGCGCCATGCGCTCATCTTCCATTTAGAATCGCGGGGGTACAGTTGAAGGGTATTTGTCCTATAAAATGAGGTCCTATAAAATAGAGGTACACCAAATCAGCGACTTTATCTTTCCAGATAAGTCTGGTACCAATCTACCGGGTCCTGTGAGGATAAAAGGCTTCATTAGCTTAGGTGAGGATAGATCTCTTGATCGAGTCAGTGTCAGTGGCTTAACTTGGCACCGACGCACCTGCTGCTCTTATACCCCAAGATAGCTGTTCTTGCCCGGGATTCGTTCGTATAAAATGACTATTTATTATTATTGAATGTATTTGATCACTTTACAAGCTTTTTGAACAAATTTTTATTTTATTAATCCTCACTGTTCTGCATTTCGTTTACATTTATGTGCTTATAAGAAACGTCATACCTGAAGCTATCGGTGCTATTCGTCGGAAAACCAGAATGGCTGTCATTGTGGTGAACTGACCGAGAGTCATTTCCAAGTAGGCCAGCGGCAGACCAATTACTAACATGCAGATAAGGAAAACGGGAATAAAACAGACTGAAAATGATGAAGGTGGATGAACTTAATTGCGTTATTTCTTTAACATATCTCACATATTCTTAACACGAAAAACGAATTTTATTTTACTAGCTCTTCAATACTTATTTTAGCATAGTGGTTAGTGCACAGCCCCGGACAGGTTGAGACGCGGGTTCGACTCCCGCCTGAGATGCGATTTCTCGGATAAACCTGGCACCATTCTTGCAACATTCTATTCTGATACTTATTATATTATTCAGGTCATAGCATAATCCTTAATATGGGCACTTCTTCAACACGTTTAACACTAGTAAAAAATTAGTGCTGATAAATAGAAGGTTATTGTTTACAGAAAAATTCATACCCCTACTACCCTTGCCCATCCCTGTAACTTCTACATTGAAAAAGGTAGTCGCAAGGTATGCATAAAGGTAAAAAGGTAAAGGTGTCGGCGTTGATCAGTTCCCTTAGGACGCGCCATGCACTCTTCTTCCAATCAGAATCGTAGAGGCTTAGTGAATGCGGTTGTGGTCTATACAATAACTTGTGGGTACCAGCCGCTATAGCAAGTCAGTGTCTCTACCTTCCCAGATAAGTCTGCTACCCATTTACGCGACCCCGGGGGATGGAAGGCTTGGTTAGCCCGGGCCGGCATCGATCGCTCGACCGTGCGGGTGTCAGTAACGCCTCTTACCATTGCTCCACGCGGGCCTTGCGAATAAAGGTAAATACTTAATGTTCAAAAACAAACGCACTTCCAAATTTGTCCAAAAAGTAGCAGAATCGAGCAAACGTCGTATATGTTGTCATGTAACAGACCATCACATGGAAGGCGACGAATTTGTCGGTCCACATTTGCGTTTGAGCGCCCATTCTGGTCAGCTTACCCAGTATCATCTGCAATTTACCACGCTTCTAATTTACCTGGGTATGCGACGCACATTCGTCATTTACTCAGTATCGCAGAGGATTGATGAAAATCTATTGGGCCTCCACAATGACTTCAGTAGTTCATGCACTGTTCAAGGAAATCTCTTAACCTTATTAGACAAGCCTGCTATCAATTTACCCTACCCCGTGGGGAGGGAAGAATTGGTTAGCTTAGGCGAAGATCGATCGCTCGACCATAGGCGTGGTAAAGCGCCTCTAACCACGGTAATCAAGCGTGCCTTGGAGGCAAAAGAGGGATACAGAAATGCTGAGAATGTATGTACAAATCAGCGTCTCTGCGGTCCATCTTACCTTTACCCGATGAAAACCGAGAAGGGTAAACACCTAGAGGGATTAACCATCTAGGTTACGGCCTGGATATGGTGACCGCTACAGTAATCGGTAAAAGTGAAGGTGTCGATGTTGACCGCTTCAATAAGGATGCGCCATGCTTCCACCTTCTGCTCTGAATTCCAGAGGCTTGGTAAATGCGTTTGCGATTCATAAATATATGACCTATACAACGACTTGCGGGGACCAGACGCTGTACGAAGCCAGCGTTTTTACCTTCCCAGACAAGAGCAGTACCGCTTCATTTTATCCCGGAGGGATGGAACCCTTGGTTAGCTCGGGCCAGGATCGATCGTTCGACCGTGCCGGTGTCAGTAGCGCCTCTTACCGGTGCACTTTCGCTTCAATCATGCTTGCAAATGGGCTTACCCTGAGCTCTTCATCCTGAATTCGTTCATCTCGCAGGACTTCGAGTGATTCGGAATCCAAGGAATCTTGTTCTCTCTCGTTATCATCAGCAACTTGTCCTAGAAAATTCAAAGCCTCAACAGGAAATTGGAAATTTGACATACATTTATCTGCGTTGTATGCAGCTCATACGACCCATTTATACTCGGCGGTAAAGCGGAGCAGCAGCCAACTGAGCTCAAACCGTGGCTTTCTCGAGAATGAGCTTCCAATGGGACCCGCTACTCACTAGGACTTGGCGAGGCGCCGTTATTGTAAAATATCTAAAAAAATGTCCTGCCGTTTCAATCATCATGCCGCATCCTCTGCGTCTCTGCTCTATGCTTGGTTACGGACTGCTGCGCTGCCGCGAGTATGAATGGACGTTCAGAATGATCAGTTTTAATGACGTAAGAAACTTGCTTTCGGAATGCGAGTCTTCCTTGTCCTGCAAAAAATCATACTCTTGGCAGGATCTAACAGTATACAATAAAGGTAAAGTGGTCGATGGATCAATCCCCCGGGGATGGGCCACGCATTCGTGTTCAATTCACAATAGTAGAGGCATGCCGAATGCGTATTTGGTCTACACAATGACTTGCAGGGGCCAGAGGCTGTACCAAGTTAGTATCTTTACCTACCCAGACAAGTCTGTTATCAATTTACCCGATCCCTGAGAGATAGAAGGCCTGGATAGTCCGGGCAAGGATCGATCGCTCGACCGTGCGGGTGTCAGTGGCGCCTCTTACCACTGTACCACTCGCGGCCAGTTGGACGAATAGCTCACCTTCCATCCAGGGGCGGCGCTTGATTCCGCATCCTGTGATGTAGAGCATTAAGCGTATATAGAAACTTTTCTGAAATCCGTCCACTTACAGATAATTGGTGTGCATCATGAGATGCTTCCTGGGTCATTTCCTGACAACCGCCCTACAAATGAACCCATACTCTTCATCGTAAACAAACTAGGTTTCAATTTTCTTATCACACCCAGATACTGACCGAAGTGATATCACTGATACAGCCCTCTCATTGTTAGTCTCTCATCAATCAACAGAGTGGTCGGTGTTGAACAGACGCCTGAGAATGCGCCAAGCACTCGTCCCCCATTTAGAATCGCAGACTTGCGAAGGCCAGCCGCTGTACAAATCTGTTTCTTCACGTTCCCAGACAAATCTGGCACCAATTCACCCGACCCCAGAGGGAAGTATTTTATTTATTTATTTATTTATTTATTTATTACACAAGCATGCTTGTGTGAGACATACAACAAATTCTCCGAGGAAAAACATGATAACTGGTACAAATCGAACGTTAGCTAAAAAAAACCAAGCAACAATGACACAAATAAGAAGAAAACAATCGAAGTAAAGTAATGTAAGTAGTGTAACTAGTGTAATGTTTGAACAACCTGAACGAGGATCGATCGCTCCACCATGCAGATGCAAGTGACGCCTCTTACACCTGCACAACATCTTCCTCCCTCCTGAAATAAAAAATAAGTGCGAATTGTAATCATTACGATTTGTCGAGGGAGTTTTTCAGCAACTTATAGGCACACATCAGCTGTCAGTAAAGATACTGTCATCGAAGACGTTTAGAATCGCTGATGGCACAGCAAAAGTTTTATTGGATATTCTAGGTATGTAATATTTCCGAGAAGAGGAATGGTGCAGTGGTTAAAACCGCTACCGACAGCAGCACGATCTCGCGATCGATCCCCTCACAGCTCACCAAGCCTTAAATCACTCCGGGGTCGGGTAAATTGGTGGCAGACTTGCCTGGGAACGCAAAAACACTGAGCCGCTGGCCCCTACAAATCATTGTATAGGTCAAACAAGCATTTACCATTCCTCTACGATTCTGAGGAACACGAATGAACAAGAATGCGAGGCGGAAACTAGGAGGTTGATCAGGCCCGACCACGTTAGCACTTTACTTCTACTACGTTCTACCCTCAGGGGACAGGATTGAGGCCTTGTTAAATGGTGGGAACACATTCATTGTGTAGTTGTGACCTGTTTTTCTCAGCACTTCTTGTCTATTTTTTTTTTGATTTTTCTCGAACAGGAACTTTTTTTTGCAAATCCTATCGAATTCTTCATAATCCCCTCTTCTAGGAACTGCTAGATGTACAGACATACGTCAGACATCAGAATAGATTAAATTCATGTGGATAAATAAATAGGTAAATAAATAAATAAATAAATAAATAAATAAATAAATAAATAAATAAATAATAGATACATATACACCGACGCCGCTAATTAAACGGCAGAAAGCAACGAGTAACCCATCACCGCCAAGATAGCAACTAAATTATCAACGAGAAAAACTAGAAAATTTAGATAATTTTATTTTAAAGCCAAAACAGAGGTGGCCACATTTCATTTCATTTTCATTTATTTGCCACATGTCCACATGTCCTACCACGAAGTACACCATAGTTCGAAATTCCTACCGAATTTCCAAAAATAATCGAACAAATCGATATATTTATTAAAATTTATAACAGCGGAATAAGAGGTAGAAGTGGACCAACTGCAGAAACAAAGTCGAAACTTTTTGAAAAAAAAATACGGAAACAAAATGGACCAACAAGTAGAGAATAGAAGTTTTCTAACAAAAACCGAGTTTCACTAGCACATCTAAGGTCTAACTAGGGAGGTTGCTCAGCGTGCTCCGAAGATTCACAACGAGACCCATATTGTTTTGTAGAGCGTCGAATGGCGATTACGACGGTATGGTTTGTTTTTGCTAAATGCAAATGGATGGCCCAAAAAAGGCAAAAAACCTTGAAAACTAGCTAGTGGCAAATGGGATTCTAGATCGCAACCACCAGAGATACCACCAGAATCGACCAAAATTCAAAAACAAATGTCAGATTCGTGATCAGTGCCCCGAATAACCCCTGTAGACAAAATTTGAGCTGAATCGGTGATTTTGACCTAACCAGCCTTATTAGTGTTGAGTAGTTGCACGAAGGTCCATTTATCGAGAATATCTTTATTCCGATTGTTCCACTTTTTGGACTCTAATCAACACAGAGACTCCAACTTGAATGAGTTTCTTTGATTTTTCATCAAGATAGATCAAGTATTTGGGCTGTTGACAAATCCGCAATTCACAAATCTAACATCGGCTTTTCCCATTGCGTGTGGTGTGAGCTTGCTAGGGTCCGTGGTAACAAAGTTGGGTAGTTATGTCGAAATCACCGATTTAGCCCCAACTTTGTCTACGGGGGTTATTCGGGACGCTGATCACGGATCTGACAATCGTTTCTGAATTTAGGGTCGATTTGGGTTGGTTACGGTAGATATGGGTCACATACATATGTACTAGAAGACATCGTCGTTTGTGCGTACTTTGTTGGCCATACTCCTCCCAAACGCGATTCTATCCCGCAACTGCGCCAAAATTCCAAAAGGAGCGTATTTTGGTATCTAGCATAGAAAGGCCAAAGGAAGGCACAGCAAAGGGACCGATCCACCGACCATCAGATTGAGAGTCCTGCATGTCATCCACTGAGCCACCATGATACGATCTCTATCAATTAACACCTAGAAGTGCTCTCGCCACTAGTTAGTGGTCAAGATTTCTTGCTTTTTTTTCGGGCCATCCATTTGCATTTAGGAAAAACAAACTATACCGTTGTAATCGCCATTCGATGCTCTACAAAACAGTATGGGTCTCGTTGTGAATCTTCGGAGCACGCTGAGCAACCTCCCTCGTAAGGATTATTTACAGGGGAACAATGGCAGCAATCGTTTTCTAAACTATAAATTATTATAATTATTAAGTGAAAGTAATAGAAAAACCAGACACACAAGCTCTACATTCTCTCGATAAAGGATATCAAAGGAGCTGCAACTTCAAATTCTGGAATGATCTGGAAACATGGCAACGGTGAGAATTAGAAAAATAGGATAATTCGTACAGGTAATACTTAGGAGGATAAGAAACCTTACAATAGATACAAAAATGGTTGAAACACAAATAGAAATATTAATTCTATACTATTTAGTCCTCACAAGGTTCAACGATGGAGAGTACGCCTCCGACCAGATGAAGACTTCCCGTCACCAGCACATCCAACGTCTCGGTGGCAGCCAGCAGTTGGACCCATTCCACCGTCGATGTTATGCAGTCAAACGTAAGCACTTCCTAAAGTGAAAAACTCGTTTTTAAGAGAATCGATCGATCAGGCGATTGAAGACTTACTCCCGTTTTTCACAAAGAATCTTGAAAGCAAGGATTGATATTCTATCGAAAATTGTCGACAAAAACCCGTATAAGATATTGTAAAGGTGGAGGGGTGAAGGTGTCAACGTTGATCAGTTCCCTAAGGGCGCGCCACGCATTCGTATTCCACTCAGAATCGTAGAGGAATGGTGAATGCTTGTTTGACCAAAACAATGACTTGTGCGGGCCAGCCGCTAAACAAATCAGAGATTACGTTGCCAATCTGGTACCAATTTACCCGACTCCGGAGAGATGGGAGGTATGGTTAGCCAGGCCGAGATCGATCGCTCGACCGTACGGGTGCCAGTAGCGCTTCTTACCTCTACACAGCGTGCTGATTAGGTGTTGTACTGAAAGGTAAAGAAGAACGAAATCCAAATAGAAATTGAAAAATTCAACCTCACCCCTGTTCCAGTGCCTTTCCATGTTGAAGCACACAATTGGCTCCGCAGTTCTTGGTCCTTCACCGACTGGTTGATATTGGTCAGATCAGACTTCAAATCCAACGAAACCTTCAAGGCTGTAGGACAAAACAGCGCGTAATCGAACGAGTGTTTCTGTAAAATGAAGCGGTAACTTTTAGTAAAACTTAGGAGATAACATTTAAAGGAATACAGGGGCAAATGAGCAAGAATTTCACGCTTTTCAGCGCAGGAAGGGAAACCTCAGAGGGCACTCAAAAGGACTGACGGAAGGAAAAAGCAATTCCTATCTCACAATGTAAACCAACCGATTATTGAGGAAATCTTGATCCGTCAAAGTAGTACGGACTTCATTTGGGGTTTGATCAGGTTTGAAACATCTCACGAGGGTATAGGGTAGTGGAGATCCCGATCCTCATGGATCACAAAGCTGTGGTAAGTTCGAGATATAAGAGTTAAAAGTGAATAGTACAAGTTTCGCTGGAGAGCTGTAAAATGATGCGGATAATTAGCAGCTCGGTTAATATCATCATTGGAGAACACCTAATTTCAATTCAGGTAAATTACAAGAAATTCTGAGATCAACCACTTTCAAATAAAACAAATAATAAAAAATAGAGGCAGCACCAGCTCACCACAAGATATGGCAGAAGAGTGGATGGCTTCCGATCAGCAGTACATTGGAATATGAGGACTCTTTTGACCTTAGGCGACTTCCGAGCAGCGTCATCAAACCACAAGGAGCACATCTAAATCACATTTTAAGCTCTCGTGGACCATAATTCATTGCAATATAGTTTTTCGGCTCTCCGAAAACTAAAAATAAAGCTGCATGTGTAAAAAAAATAAAATTAAAAGCGTAGGCGATGGGCGAATACACGTATAACTCGCCAAAACTTTAAGAATTCACCTCCATGCTCTTCGGAGTATGCGCACCATCTAAATAATATCGAATCCGACCAGCGTCGACTATCTGGCTTCTACCCCTCCATCGACATGACTCCAGCGCTTCGACAACCGCTGGAGGCACATGGAACGGCTCCCCCGGGTGCCATTCGTTTTCCAAAGTATCCGGGAACACCAAAGCTGAAGAAAATAAATTAATTAACCTCAGTTCGCAAAAGAGTGCACCTGGAACCGTTACCTTCTCGTCCCATTTGTTTCAGCCATGTCCTAGCCAACTGTAGCGCCAAGGAGATGTTGATCTTTTGGTGATCACCTGCGATTCCAGCCGAAACGCAGCCAGCTGAGAAGGAGTAGGATTCGTAAGGTGGTGCCAACTTAAGCTCTATCTAAAATAAAGTCGAATAAAGTAGTATAAATAGGAAAATAAAGTCGAATAAAGTAGTATAAATAGGAAAACTAATGGTGCTCACCCCTCGCTCCAGTCCTCTGTTCACCATCACTTCGAGTGCTTCAGACGGAGCCGGACTAGCAATTGTAGGTGAGCCGCTCTTTATTATACCTGCTTTGTGCCAGGCGATATCAGGTAAGGTAGAACCCAATAAGGAGGTGTGATCTATATCCAAAGTAGATATACCACAAACGACTGGGTGCCTGGAATGAGGAAGCAAGTATCAAAGTTTCATGTTCCCCGAAGGCACTTACTTTTGAACAAAGAAAATCCACAACCTTTGAGAGAAATAAAAGCAACTTTTTCAAAACAATACGAATCAAATATCTTCAGAAATCAAAAATCAGTAAAAGAACATCAAAAAAGCAAAACTGAAAAGTAGATGAAAAACATACTGAACGACATTCGTGCAGTCGAATTCTCCACCAATACCAACTTCAACAATCGCAACGTCAACACATTCTCTGAGGAAGACGTGGAAGGAGAGAAGTGTTAGAAATTTGAAATATGGCGGCATCCCTTCCGTGTGTTCGTCCTGAAAGACTTTAAAGAACATAAATACCGTCAATCCAATAACATATGGGGTATGATTTGTGGTTCCTATCTTTTTCTTAGGCTGAGTTTTGTATTTCTTCTCGCTTCGATGTGATACGCCTTAGAGCATATTAAATAAAAAATAAACAAATAAACAAATGATAGAATTCTCCAAGTTCTCCCTTCTTGAAACCTCGGCATAATGTTGGCATGACGTTGATGATGTCGAAACGTTAGGCCATCAATAAAATTTGGTCCACCTACTAAACTCGTTCGGCACAGCAGCATACGAGAATAAATGATAGAATTCAACAAGGATTCTATCACAAAGGCAGCACAAAAAGTCCAGCCAAAGCTCGTTCTATGGAAACCGCGTCGAACAAGACAAACGTCGAACAGCCCTTACACAAATATAAACACAAAGAAGACAAAAAGAAATACAGTAAATGAGATGAAGGTACACCACGAGTAATCGATAGCATATCAAATGTCTTGAAAAATGTCTTGCTCGAACTTAGTTTTTTTTGCTTTTGTTCTTGTTTTCTTTATTGAGCAGCAGAATAACCTAATTCTGCACCTTTCTGAATCTATTTGGAGAAAAACCCACAAAAAATGATCGCGGACATGGACAGCAGAAGTAAAGGTAAAGGTAACAGTACCCGCGTTGATCAGTCCCCCAGCCGCATTCGCGATAAATTCAGAATCGAAGAGGGTGAATGCATAGTTGGCCTGTACAATAACTTGCGTGGGTTAGCCGCTATATCGAATCAGTGATTTTACCTTACCAGAAAAGGTCTGGTACCAATTAACCCGACCCTGAGGGATGAAAGGCTTGGTTAGCCGGGCCGTGATCGATCGCTCGACCGTGCTGGTGTCAGTAGCGCCCCTCACCACTGCACCACGCGTACCTCTACAGTAGAAGTACAAAGCGAGAATAATTAGTAAATGCTGGTTAAAGGAGAAAAGCACTTCGAAATTTCTTGAACTTACGTTCAAAAAAGACAACTAGCTGACAACTAGCTGGAGTCAGCCACAACATTTTTCAGATCCAAGTTGGAAAAAAGGGAAGACAAAAAATGTTTGGAAAACAGAGATATCATTTATCTTAAAGATCATCTCAAATACTTCGAAAGTGAATTAAGAAAATACCACACACCTTTTTTAGTCGATTGTAGACCGTGAAAAAATGCTTCGCGAACAACGTCTCACTGATAGGGAATCCATTGATGCGGATCCTTTCTCGAGCGTGAACCAGATGCGGAGACCTACAAGCCGTGTTCATGGCGTATACCAAAATCGATTTTTCAGGATTTTCACAAAATTTGAACTTCGTTTGGTACATAGAAAGGTGCAAAACGCAAAACTGGAACACTATACTGCTAACATTCTCGTAGGAGGAAGAAAGTTCTTCTAAGCGACTGCAATGCACCTACGTATATAAACCGGTCCGAAACCCGGCTTTTCTCAGAATCGATTCGACAAATGCACATGTGGATCCTTTGCCTTTCGTACCACTCACATGAATCACGTTCAATCGATCGATATCATCGAGCTGAAATTTTAATCGTAGCATTGAAAACTCGTCCAACGGCACCGACTCACCAACTCGACCTCACTTCAATTCCACATTGACTGAGATTTGCGATCGTCTTTGGAATGTTGGCCTCCTGAAGCATTCCGCGCTTTTCACGCGCCTTCTGTATTGTGATCGCATTTGATTGCAGAGAATTCAGATGTAGAATGGCTGCCTGAAAGTCATCGTGGAATGCCAAGAATGCATAGCACTTTTTTAGAGAATGAATATATTAAATAGAGAAATAATGTTGAGACGAAAATAGTGGCAGGAACACTGTACCGATACCGTAAGACTTTTATGGGTCACCATACCCACAACCAGCTGACTTTTACCAAACCACTTCTAATATCGATTAGGTAACACGGTAATGTCTAGAATTCAATCCGGTGATTCCAGCTATGCCGGAAAACAGTTGCAAAGGTCGTTTCATGGTCTGCATTCAAACAGTTATCTGAAGAGCCTTATCAATGCATTGATAAGGACTAACAATAGCTTCTTCCGCACTAACTCTGCGCCTACGTCTAACCAAGGCGCAGAAATTGAAAATACTTTAAACTTTATATTCGAAATAACAAGCCTAGATGAGTCGGGAATCAAAAGAGTTGGAATCGATTACGCTCAGACGACTACAGAAAGGAAAACGACGTCAAATTAAAGCGACTACAATTTCGGTTTGGTTGGAGAAATTATTTTCGTCAAAACTCCGTATAGAAATGTTGCCAAATGCCGATTTCGGTAGGCTACATAGCACAGATGTTACTCAAGCCTACCAGGACCGATTCAACGCCTGGGACCAAGATGTCAGATTCATACTTCGCACCTTCAAGCTTTCGGCGAAATTTCAACACTCAAATTTTCGTCTCCTCGGGATCAAACTTGAATAAAGAAATAATAATTAATGATAAAAAATTGAATGGTATAAAAATTGAGTAATATGAATCAATGAACGATAAGAAATTGAGTGATATGTGGTGACAGGGATTATTTGGGGTACTGATCGGCAGGTACAGGATTAAAACGAAGGGAATCTGTACCTACGCCAAAGTGCAAGGATCGAACTTTTCATTTCTAGAAGCAGAAGATTTTCATATTCTTTTTATTACTCTTTGAATCAATTTGAATCATTATCTGCAGAACTGCGGCCCACTATGTATACCAAAAAGCGTAACGGAACCGTGGGCACTTTTCAACCTAACGGACACCACTACTCGACTTTTTTCAGTCGTCGAAATTCGCTGAAATTTTGACTTAGGGGGTTTTTGGGGTCCAGGACACGAATCTGGTCCGTTTTTCACCTCTGGTCCGTTTTTCACCTAGTGGTCTCGGACCACACACATCGATTACTTGGGTGGTCCAGTCAGGATCCTTTGTCTATGGGGGACTCAGCGGACTCTAGTCCTCGATTTTTTTTCGAAATTCGAAATTCGCTGAAACTTTGCACAGGGGTAATTGAGGGCGCTGATCACGAATCTGCTGTCCGTTTTTTACGAGGGTGTTCTCGGACCACCCAAATCGGGTGATCCAATCAGGATCATCGATTTCGCTGAACTTTCCCTATGAGGGTTATTTGGAGTCCAGAACACGACGGTGAAGTCCGTTTTTCACCTGGTCGTCTCGGACCACCCATATCGACTACTTGAGTGGTCCAGTCAAAATCACCGATTTCGCTGAAACTTTGTCTATGGGGGTTCTCTGGTGTCCCTAGACACGATGGTGAAATCCGTTTTCGAAATGGTGGCCGAATACGGTAGTTATGGGTGGGCACCTATCTACCTTACCTGGTGAGACTCACCTATAACTACTATTCGGCCGTCATTTGGAAAACGGACTTCACCATCGTGTTCAGGACGCCAGAGCACCCCCATATACGTACAAAGTTTCAGGCGACGTCGGTGATCCTGACTAGACCACCCAAGTAGCCGATTTGAGTGGTCTGAGACCACCACGTGAAAACGGACAGCAGATTCGTGATCAGCGACCTCAACTACTTCCCTGTAAAGTTTCAGTAAATTTCGAATTTCGGAAAAAAAACCGAGGACTGGAGTCCGTTTTCATAATCTTTTTGTTACTCTTCGAATCAATTTGAATCTTCATCTTCAGAACTGCGGTCCACTGTGTATCCCAATAGGCGTAATGGAAGCGTCAAAAACATTCAGAGCAGAGCTTCAAACATAGAAAGGTTATAAATTTAGCTGCAAAAAAAGGAAAAAAGGTACAAATGAAATATAAAGACTCCAAACCAACCTCGTAGGGAGTCTGGGGCGCGTCCTTGGCCAGCACTTGACTTTGTCCGTCCCGCATCATGGTTCTGGCCTGTAGAAGAGTTGAGCAACAACTGGACGGGTTCGATCGGTTCACGGCCGTCGACACCACGACCCGACCGACTCGGCCGAACAGCGATCGATCGATCATCGTCACTGTCCGCCCTGTACACGGCGCAGAATTCACAAAAGGAAAAATCAGGGATGATCAGACGTCAGATGGTTGGCGGTGTACGTAGCTACGTACAGACATCGCACCTGACGCCTAAGAGGAGCTTCTTGCAAGAAGTATCTGATCGCGTCATGTGCCCTCGGGGCATTTCCAGCAACAATGGAATGGGATGATAATTGACAAGGATTCTTCCCGCCAATTCTCCGGATACGACTGACTCAGGGTTCCTCTCTGTGCGTAAAACAGCAGAATATTTATTGATTTCAAGACTACCGGATGAAAGAGGTGGAACGATTTCATGACATCGGACTTCTGAAGGCTTGTAAGAACGGAAAGGATTTGTCTTTTTATAAGAAACCGCAGTGTGTGACAACAATTACCAGGTAGATATAGAAGCTCGGCGCAGTGATAAGATGCGCACTGACACCCGCGCGGTCGTGCGATCGATCGTTGCCCGGACTACCAAAGCTTTCCATCCCTCTGGGATAGGGTAAATTGGTACCAGACGTGCCTAGGAATTCGCCAATACTGACTATAATAGCGGAAGTTGGTACCGAATGACTTCAACCCTACCTAGCCCCACAAGTCATTGTGTAGGCCAAATACACACTATGCCTGTACGATACTGAATAGAAGACGAAAGCATGGCGCAACCCTGGGAACTAACCAACACTGCCAATTTGCCATCACATCCTTATTTATTCTCATTTATTTATTCATACTTTGTTCTTATTTATTTATTCTTCATTCTTATTTATTTATTTATTTTTACATTTCATATTTGATATTTCACCATATAACACCATCCCTTCAAGTCGAAGTTAGGGAAGATTCTTTGAAGAAAATCTTTGAGCACTTATGAAAGAGAAAAAAACACATTAACCAGAAAAACCAAAATGAAGTGAATTGATAAGAGAAAGCTAGCATTCTTTCCAGCAAGAAGATCTGGTTACATAAGTGAGGATCAGAATTAAACCGGTAACGTCAGATGAAATAACATACCATTAGGGTAAGAGTGTTCTAGACAAAAGCCGGTAAAAATTGTATGTGCTAGTCGGAGCCTTACTCAAGAGAATGCGGAGCGTATCACGGTCGCTGAGCAACGCTTACTGCAGTCTCTTTACCCCTTCCTTTATCCACCGCTGTAAACAAAACGGTACCAAAAGGACACTGCAAAATCTCAGAGGGTTTCGAGGGGTGCAGATGAGATCCGATGAGAACATGTACAACTAAAGGGGTACAAGGTGAAGGAAGTCAACTGAAGCCTTAGTGCCGCGCTTACACCTACATGTTTTCCCGTTCGAAGTGTCAATATTAATAATGTTACACTAATATGTATAACATTACTTTTTCAAGGATATATATTATTAATAACTCTCGTTAGATACCATATGATCCCTAATTTCCTATCGATTTCAGGATTCCTTTACTATTCATATTATTCAGTTGCAGAGTATTCCTGCTGTTTGTTCTGCTATTAATTGGAATGGGCTACTAATTTTGTGGAATTTATTCGATTGTCAGGATGATTTGTTTTGATTAATTTTACAGTTTAAATTACTTTACGGCCTCTCTTCTTACTGAGGAGTCCAGGAGAGGCTTATTTTTTCCTTTTTTATTGCGCGTCTAAGAGTAGGGACGAAACGAGCCCTTTATTTACTCATTACAGTACCGGACTTATCTTTTGATCACTTTTCGGTACTTACTGGTATTCAAAGATCGGTACAAATGCAAAATATGACCCCTTTTGCCGACCCCTCAAGTCTCGTCAGGTCGGCTCCCGAGCCCTTTTCGGTTCCTCGAGTGCCGACCTGGCGAGGCGAGTCGGCAAAAGGGACCATATTTTGCATTTGTACCGAACTTTGAATACCAGTCGATAGAGCTCGAGCTTCTAGGCTCAGATATATGTATGTATATTTTCACAAATAATTGAGTTTCAACAAAGTTATTCAAAAAACCGCTTTGGAACGCTCCTGAGCGGCTTTTCCGGGAAGTGATCAAAAGACATGTCCGATAATGTAGTTT
This sequence comes from Nippostrongylus brasiliensis, assembly GCA_030553155.1. NCBI lineage: Eukaryota > Metazoa > Nematoda > Chromadorea > Rhabditida > Heligmosomidae > Nippostrongylus > Nippostrongylus brasiliensis. The sequence continues at coordinate 32,780,145 of CP130732.1, read as the reverse complement.
TATTTTATTGAATTGGATTGTTCCCTGTTGAGCTGGATTCTGCCAGAGCAATAGCCTGGCAGTACGAACAATCAGCTAAATCCGCTTATCTCCATTTGACAGCTGTTCAAACTTCGACTTTTTGTGATCTCTAGAATCCTGTCGAAGTTGTGATGGTCTGCGTTCCTTCTCCAGACGAAAACCAGGGCATCACGGACAACGACGATCCTACTTAAGTTCTATGATTTTCCCTTCAAAATCCTGTTCTCACCTGAATCGAAGTGTCTTCCAAGCGTATAACGTGCTAGCACATGGAACGAACTTTTGGTCCTACGGTTTTTACGCAACAAAAATCTATATCTAGTCATGAAAAAGCGGAGGACGAAGAAACGAAACGGCAAAAGTGCTCATACTTCAGTTAACTTTAGTTAACTGTAAGTCTCGCATTTTGCATAATTCTGAGACGTATTTTTTTTGAAGTTTAAAACGCTCCCTCGCCTTTTCGTGGTGTTGGGATCGACCTCATTCGGCTGTTACTCCCATGACTCCATTATACCACGGGTCGAGCTATTATTGAATCAGTGTCGACCCTAATGCACAAGTGAGGACAGGTGACTGACTTGGACAGAAATGGAACGAGGAAGTCAGCATTTCTACAGTAAGCCAATGTCACCGATTGAGTGGTTGACGTAGTAAACCCAAGAGCATACCCATGGCTAAATGATGACTACAATATGATAGTAAAGTTAAAAGGTAAAGTGGTCGATAACCAACCAACCCCTAAGGATACGCCACGCACTCGCGTTCCATTCAGAATCGTAGAGGCATGGTGGATGTGAATTTTGCCTACACAACGACTACAATACAATGACAGCACTCTGGCCATACTGTTTGAGTGAGATTTAAATCTAAATTTCTACCGATGAATTTGTTATTTTTCAGTTTCAATTGTTACAATTTCCAAGATGTATAAACCTTGGTTTTTACATTTTTTTCGAAATATGTATTTAGTGGCATTGCAACATGGGTTACACCTTAACGCTTTAATGGTTCACATTCGAATTAGTGCACTATAAGCGGTAAAAAGACTCCTCCTGTCTGGTAAAGCAATCCAGCCATTCCTTTCCCGCATCGAAGACGGACATGGTGCAGTGGTAAGAGGCGCTACTGACATCCGCACGGTCAAAAGGTCGATCCCCACCCGGGGCTAACCAAGGCTTCCATCCCTCCGAGGTTGGGTCAATTGATACCAGACGTGTCTAGGAAGGTGAAGACACGAACCTGGTATGGTGGCTGGCTCCGCAAGTCATTGTATAGGCCAAATACGCATTCAACATGCCTCTACAATTCTGAATGGATTACGAATACATGGCGCGTACGTTGGGGGCTGATCAATGCCGACGCTTTTACCTTACCTTTTACCACTACAAGTGTAGACCAAGGAGACGTTAATGTTTTTCGACCAAAACTAGGTATTCCCTACCTCTAAAAGGATCCTCTGACTTTGGACTCCCCTTCAGTTACCCAACTCTTTGCGATCGTTTGGGAATCAGGAGTTTTAACTCCAGCGATTTTCAACTTTAGCTTCCACAAAAATCCTTTCTGGACGTGGACAACTCGTTCTTCCCCTTCGGCTGAGAAATATTCAACGTCTTCCGTCCACGATCCCTTGTCTCAACGCCCAAAGCCGTTGTTTACAACTATTTTTAATTGAATCATTCCATTATCGACACAAAATCATCGCTGTTTCTATAAGACACCCATGTTTAGCGATTATTGAAAGGTGCAATTTGAAGAGATTGCAATCACGTCATTTGTTAACGCTTGCCTAAATGGGTAAATACGTCGGAACCGAAGAATGATTCACTTCAGGTAATCGATCATCGATCACAAAGTGATAGTAAAGTTAAAAGATAAAGCGTTAACCAACTCCTAAGGATACGCCATGCACTCGCGCTCCATTCACAACCGTAGAGCATGGTTGATGTGAATTTGACCTATACAACGACTACAGTACAGTGGCAGCACTCTGGCCATACTGGTTGTATAAAATATAAATCCACATTTCTACCGATGAATCCGTTATTTTACTGATTTAGTTCTTACTTTTCTCATAGCTGGTTTGATTTGAACTGCTTTCGGAGACAATTCTAGACTATATTGTTTTTCTGCCCGCTGCTTCTTATCCTTTGAATTAAATCGATCAATCAATCAATTTATTACGATTATGAAAAACAGTCGATAGACAAGAACGTTGTCTACTATGTAGATTTAATGGTATAAAGGTAAAGGTAAAAAAGTGGATTAGTTCTCTTGGAGCGCGCCATGCTTTCGTATTCCACTTAGAATCGTAGAGGCTTAGTGAATGCGAACTTACAAAGCCTTTCGCGGTCCAGACGCTATTCATGCTACAGTTTTCACCTTTCCGGACATGTCTGATTCCAATTCAGCCAACCCCAGAGGGAAAGAGGGCCTGATTACTCTGCGGGAGGATCGATCGCCGATCTGTGGGTAAAGAGAGGGTAATAAGAGGGGGGGGTGAGGGCAGATTTGCCGACTTTGTGGTAATTTTCGCTGTGCAAAAATGTATGGTCCCTGTCTCTCGAAGGTCTGAGCGGTGGAGGTATCACCGCTTAGACCAGAGACCATACATTTTTACACAGCTTGAAAATTGCCACAAAGTCGGAAAATCTGCTCCCTTCCTTATAACCCTCTCTCTACCATCGCTCATCCCTCACCGAGGAGACTGTGAATATCAACATTCACCCAACCATGATCAAATATGGCTAATTCCGTCTGTTCGCTGGTGCTGCAAGGGTCAAAAGGAGCAAAAACCATCGCCTATTGTGCGAGTGTACGATGGCGTGGCCGGTCAAGTGCCCACGTCCTTCAACTCACTTGGTTTTTACTCAAGACCTCCGCCTTCTCCTTCTTCTTCTCCTCCTCCCCTACTCGCCAACACCTTGAAGTTTGACGAATGCCTGCTAAAGGTCACATAGTATCAAGGTAAAGGTAAAGGTTAATAAGGAATACAATTTCAAGAAACAGTACAGGTGACAAGTAGAATTAGTGAGAAATATCCAGTTAAAGGTAAAGCCGTCGACCTTGATCAGTCCCCTAAGGACGCGCCACGCTTTTGTCTTTCACACAGGATCGTAAAGGCATGTTTAGTGCGTTTGTGGCCTAGACAGTGACTTTTGGAGACCAGACGCTAAAAAAGTCGGTCTTGCTTTTTGCAAACCAGATTTGCAACATTTGAGCCTACTCAAATCAATCATAGCCAAGCAACGAATGCAAGACGCATCCCAAGGTCCCCTTTTAACACCGCACAATTACTTTTTCCGCTTCTGAACAGTGTTAGCGCTTTATCAATAGACTTTTATTGTTTCGTAACCAAATCCATACACTTAGATATTTGGAGATGCTAGGTTGTTCGCAAAACACTGACATCGGACGGGAATTGAACCCGCGTCTTTCTGTTTCCGGCAGACTGCACTAACCACTGTGCTACGTTGCGAATCTCCTAGCATCTCTTTCTTAAGGCCGGTCGGGCTGTAGCTATCAGCACTCACCCGTAATCACGGGAATGAGCCGGTAAGCCGATATCGACAGTTACCAGTTAAGCTGATAGGTTAGTGCAGTCTGCCGGAAACAGAAAGACGCGGGTTCAATTCCCGTCCGATGTCAGTGTTTTGCGAATAACCTAGCATCTCCAAATATCTAAGTCAATCAACTCATTCTCGTCTATAAACCACAAAAAAGCAGCAAATAGCAGAATAGTTTCGTAACAAATCCATACACTTATAAAAGGTAAAGGTAAAGGATACGGGGCACTATTCAACATAACGGACAGCGGTACTCGATTTTTCAGGCGTCGAAAATTGCTGAAACTTCGCCTATGGGGGTTATTTGGGCTCCAGAACACGAATCTGCTGTCCTTTTTTTACGTGAGTGTTCTCGGACTGCCCAAATCCTACTTGGGTGGTCCAGTCAGGATCACCGAATCCGCTTTGTCTATGGGGTTCTCTGGTGTCCTGAACACGATGGTGAAGTCCGTTCTCCAAACGGTGGCCGAATACGGTAGTTACACGTAAGTCTCACCAGATAACGTCGGTAGGTACTCAACTATAACTACCGTATTCGGGTGCCATTTGGAAAACGGCCTTCACCATCGTGATCAGGAGACCAGAGAACTACCACAGACAAAGTTTCATCGGAATCGGTTATCCTGACTGAACCACCCAAGTAGCGATTTGGGTGGTCCGAGACCACCCACGTGAAAAACGGCAGCAGATTCGTGACCAGCGTCCTCAATTACTCAAAGTTTCAGCGAATTTCGACAACTGAAAAAACGAGTACTGGGGTCCGTTTAGTTGAATAGTGCCGGTTACGGTGAAAGTACCGTCGTTGATCAGCCCCCTATGGACGCGCCACGCATTCGTCTTCCACTCAGAATTGTAGAGGCGTGCTGAATCTGTTTACGGCCTGTGCAATGAATAGTGCGGGCCAGCCGCTACAGCAAGTCAGTGTCATTACCTATACAGACAAGTCTGATACCAATTTACCCGATCTTGGAGAGATGGAGGGCCTGTTTAACCTGGGCGGGGATCGACCGCTCGATCGTGTATGTGTCATTTGCGCCTCTTGCCACTGTACTACGCCTCCGGAGATTTCAATAAGTAGATAAATAAGCTAAAATAGTCCCCATGGTCCCTCATGTGGAAATCCACATGAGACGAGTTGTCCACGGGGACTGGTGTGTTCGGAAAGCGTTCACAAAGAACAGTCATAAGCAATGGGATTGAGAAGTCGTAACGATTTATAGCAGTTCGATGCTTGTCGGTTACGAGCATGGCAGCCGCTTCGAATAGCACTTTGTTTGATAGATTCGTGTGGAAGACATTCGCATTAGACCACTTGATGCCATTGCCTATGGGAAAACTTGGCGGTGACAAATTCCTCAGAAGCGCGTTTAAGTTAAATTAGATGCTCAGGAAAAATTGTAACCGGTTTAGGAAAAGTCTACAGATTGAGATCTTTCATTCATTTATTTATTGACGCGAGCTTTTGCCCACGTAAAAAACAGCATAAAAATAACAACAACGTATTCCAGACTACTTGGCATTACAACAACAAATATAATTAGTCTTGTAAACGTAAAAAAACTGGGAACAATAAGCAAACAAAACATTATCAAAACATTAGAACAACGTAAGAACAACAGGCTAAAAGATCTTTTTCCACTTCACTACTCCCTTCGTTCTATATAATTCTATTAACCAATTAACTGAGCAAATAGGTAAAAGGTGAAGGTGCCGGCGTTGATCAGTCCCCTAAGGACGCGCCACGCATTCGTCTTCCACTCAGGATTGTAGAGGCATGATCAATGCGTATTAGGCCTAAACAATGACTTGAGCGGTCCAGCCGGTATACCAAGTCAGTGTCATTATCTTCCCAGTCAAGTCTGGTAGAAATTTATCCGACCCCAGAGGGATAGGAGGCTTAGTTAGCCCGGACGAGGATCAATCGCTCGGCCAGGCAGGTGTCAGCAGCGCCTCTAACCATTGCACCACAAGCGCTCATCGAAACAAGTAGTAGCGGTGATTTTACCAGAGTTATCGATTCCAAGGCCAAACCGCTTGATCTAAAAGAGCTCTAATAAGAATTCACTTCAACAAAATCTAAATAATGCAAACGGTTACAAGTTAAAAAAAGAAAATGCTGGGCTAATCTTACGATTAGTCTTATAAAATAAAATCTTGTTTTATAAATTTTCTTGTCATTCACTGAGCAGCTCAGAACTTGAAGAAATTCCTTTCAAAGAAGAATATTAAAAGTCTAGGATATTTAAAAAGGAGGCTAAATTTGTATATACCTGCTACACCGTCTCGAAGTGCCTTGCACCTTTTCCAAAGAGGTCTCATCCCACCAAAAAGACAAACGGTTCAGCTTACAAAATGTGTAAAATCTGTGAGAAGTCTTATTCTCCTCCACGTTGGGTAAGAATTTACCATTCTTAGGTGAAAAGAAACCACCAGAATTCGACAGCAAATCCCGGCGCAGTGCAGTAACCGAGTTGTTTTTCACAACACCGCTGGCGGCACTTCACTGAGAGCTCATTCATCTTCGACCACCCCACACCAGCACCTTTCGCTCTCGATTCATCACCCTTCCAACCGCAAACCTCTCGCACCGCCCTTCTGCACCTCCGGACGAGTTGCTCCTAATCATCCTAACCATCATCATCTCCTTCCCTCTGGCAAATGGTGTTGGCTATTCTGGGTTAACTGGACGGAGGAGAATGGTCGGAGCAAAAAACCAGCCACATTACGCGCTGCTGAACACGGCAAACTATCGACGTCGGGTAAAGCACTCCTTAAATGGGCCGGATCCTCCGCTGCCCGACGACGATCGACATCGGCTTGCTTTGTGTTCGACTGACGAAAAACCACCCGCATTCTCTACACATCGATCGAGATTGTTCACCTTATTTAATAGTATCCATCGTCTTCTTGCGACAACTAAGAGACAAAAAAATCAATACCACCGAAAACTTCCTTTGGAAAATCAATACCGCTGGAGACCTCCTTTGAAAACGGACTACTCTTCTGATATTAGGACATCTGCTCGTTAATACCCTCTTGACAGAGCCCAGGAAAGCTGTACGCCCAGTCCTCATAGTCGCTTTGCTGCCAAGTATAAATGGACCGTGAGGCAATCGGCAAAAAAGATGCTATTCTATCCATTATAGACGAACAAGCCGTGGACTCATCCTAGAAATTGAACCAATAAACTCATATTGATACGTTTACGATTCGTAGCAGCTCTATTCAGTAAGGCTCGTTCATACTCCGCAGCATCTGCGACACGGTTGAGCTGGAACGTCGGTCTATTTGGACTCCATATTTCGTCTCATCCCAGGTTTACGATGACTGCGCGATCCATGTCATTCCTGGAGCACTGCCAACTATTGAATAACCTTGCTGCATACCCAACATCAACGGTCGCATCAGTATAAGGTACCAGGGTAAAATAAAAGTCTCGGGAGGTACCGCCTCGACTGAAATGACTTCAAGCAGATTTTGAAGCATTTTTTGGGTGAACTTACCATGACGAACCCACCAGACGATTCGTCTGACCTTTTACTCGAAAGGCGCGAAGCCATGGAAAGTCATAGTCTAACCCGAAAAATGACCTTATTTTCTGGATTCTCATAACCTGGGCCCAAATTCATGAACGGACGAGCGGTCTCCAAAACCTCGTCGGCGACAAATCCGCAGATACCGTCGAGATCTCCCAAACCTTGCCTCATCTCGAGCTATAGACCCGCGATAAACCCCGATTAAGACACGGCGCCCGTCCACGAATCTCGGTTTGCGTGTCGTTCGGGGCATATCTCAGGGTTTATCGGGGGTTAACCAATGATGAATCTGGGCCCTGGAAGGCGTGAGTGGTACAGGGGTAAGAGACGCCATCCGCATGGTCGAGCGATCGATCCTCACCCGGGCTACCAAGCCTTAGAACTTTCCGAGTTTGCGTAAATTGGCACCAGACTTGTATGGGAAGGTAGAAGCACTGAACTGGTTTAGTGGCTAGCCACGGAAAATCGTTGCGTTGTGTGGGCCGAATATGCAATCACCATGCCTCGATTCTGAATGAAAGATGAATGCGTGGCGCGTACCTAGAGTACTGATCAACGCCGACCCTTTACCTTTACCTTTAGCTCATACCCTGATAGGTATCCGTCATCGCCGGTCAGTGCTACTGTCCGACGGACCCGAATGGAGTGGCGAACTCGTAAATTGTTCAGGTGGTTAGCAATTTCGGGCAACGTCGGCGCTCGCCGGCGCCGCCACTTTACTGAAACGCCCGTTTGAATTGCCGTCATAAACACCTGTAAAGTGTGACAGGGTATAGGGTCAAGGTTTCGCCGGCTAAAAAAACCAAGGGCCGTATGATGTGAGGCAATAAATAACGGCACGCTTCTCTGCACATCGATAATTGTGCCTAAATAAACCGACGAAGGGCTTGCTACATCCAGAGCCCAGATTCACGAACGGACGAGCGGTCTCCGAAACCACGGCGCAGCCAGAACCCGACGGCAGAGTCGATGAGAGATTGCGTTTATCATAGGAACTTTAGGTTAAGTAGACAAAGACGGGCGCCGTTCAGGCTCTATCTCGGGGTTTATCGGGGGTTTACCAATGATGCATCTAGGTAGGCTCAAAACCAGCAACAATGACAAAAAACTCAAAAAGCAGGTATCGTTTGGAGCTAGGACTTGTATGGCGAAGAAAGACTGAAGGGAACGAGTCAATATTTGTATAAAGCTTTCCAATATAACATTAAAAACTCCTTTTGAGCCTCGTGCGGTGTCACGGTAAGATGCGCTGGTCACACTCGCACGGTCGAGCGGTCGATCCCCGCTTGGGCTAACCAAGCCTTCCATCCCTCTGGCGTTGAGGGAATTGTTACGAGACTTGTCTGGGAAGGTAAAGACACTGACATAGTACAGCGGCCGGCCCCACAAGGTATTGTATAGATGAGCATCCACCGTGTCTCTACAATTCTGAGAGAAGCACAAATGCGTGGCGCATCCTTGGAGGACTGATCCACGCCGATACCTTTACCTTACTAAAAAACTCCCCTCCAGTCTCGAACCGTCCCTCATATGCCGCTCTCGGAGGGAGCGATGACAAGCGTGACGATATTTACCTCATCCGCAACAGCCTTGACCCCTAGAGGAAACGGCCAGAGCGAAACGGGGTCGAGCGGGGAGGGAGCTGGGAGAGGAGGGATAGGTCAGGTGATGACGACCCAAATGGGTATAGGTGGATGGTAATGGAGGTGACCCACCTCCATCATCATCCCCTTATACCCTCCATCTTCCCCCGTTTACCAATTATCACCAACAACATCCTCAGTGAAGTGCATTCAACATTGGGCCATCCGTGATTTGCATTATTAAATTCGACGGCAGCTACACTGAGCAAGCAGTCAGTGAGAGAATTTGGCCCTTGCACTGGCACGAAAATTTGGACGACAATTTTTCAGCTGTTAGGCGGAAATTAACTTATCAGTTTATCACAAAAACAATAAGAAGCAGGTTTTACAGGATGGATGTTACGCTAAAAACGCGCTTCCGATTCACCAATCTGAGCCTATCTTGTAAAAAATCATGTGCTGCTAGTCTTCACAGTTGCCGAGAACGCGCCACGCGCACGTTTCCCATTCAGAATCAAAAATGGTCACAAAATACAATAACTTTCGGGAGGTTACCGCTGTTCAATGTCATACGGTGTCAATTCGTCCTTTCCGGGTTAACATTTTTGATGACCCGAACTTCCACAATTGCAATGTTTCTGGAGAATATAAAAAAACATAATACAATTTCGATAGCATCGAAGGGGCATTTACACTTGACTTGCAAAGCGGCGCAGTAATGGTCAGAGACGCAGAGGACGCGGCACAGCAGTAGGTGCGTCATGGGTAAGATTTTTGGGCATTTACGGCGCCAACGCAACGTTTACCGGTATCCCAGGAACAAAGTAGGCCAAGTTATTATTGTTGGAAAATTGTAGAATTCAAAAAAAAATTATCAAAGACCTGGACCATTAGACATGTTCCCTCGGTCACTAGTCTAGCCCGATCAGTTCATTACGCGTCCGTTGTGCTTCGAACAAAGCTTCTTTGAATGGCCATCATTGCTTCATGAGCGCGCGAATCGTCCACCTTGTCACTCCTACCCGCTTCCCGGACTTTGACGGGTGGGATGGAACGAGCTGGAGCGCATCATCACATTTTAATAGCTAGTATTGAAGACAATAACAGCGCTAAGAAAGGAGCTAGGGCATTAGCAATCCATCTCCAAATATAGTACCGCATGTGCCGCGACGATAAAACGGTGACAGCGGCACTTTGTTACGCCGAAAGGTGCCGTTTTTGGGGTCCACGCGTGGCGACCCGGGTAGAGTCTACTTCAATTCATTTACCGCATTACCAACGGGGGTCCTCACGTGGTAGCTCGGTCAAAGACGGAGCCTCGTTGAGTAATAAGTTACTAGAATGAGTAGGGGCTGAAAATCGAAGGGTCGAAAAATCGCTTGTTATTAAGTTCCACGAAGATAAAAAATTGTATATGAAAAAATAGAGCTCGAACTGCTGACACGTACTTGTTTCTACGAATAAATCAACTCTGGATCCCGATTAAGCTGATTTCTTACAAGCGATCAGCTGAAAGTCGCTAATCAAAAGACAATGATATTGTTAATCAAAATCCTAGAGTCAAAAATAGTCCAACTACCGAAGAAATTGCTGTATAAAATGAGGAACTGAAATGATCAATAGAACCAGATGAGAGTAGAACTTGAAGCTTGGAGGTCCACATAATGGTACAAAACTTGAAAATTTATGTACTTTATTAACACCATATTCTCACCACGAGACCGACCCTTTATCCTTTTTCTGTTTGTAATTGATGATAAGAATTGCATAAATCATCGGTTTGATTGACGTCGACCATTTTTATCATTCCTGCACCTTTTACGTGGCATATAGTATTCTAATCATGCCTGTCCTTCTCTTTTCTCCTGTTTCTTCGAGTTGTTTTCTCGTTCTCTGTTTACATAATCGTGAAATAAGAGATGAAAAACATAAGCTCTGTCCAGCTTAACTCTCCACGGGTTCGCCTCGTTGATTTGTACCGATTCCGTTCAATGACCGATCCGTTCACTACGGGTCTTTCTCCTAGGGCAATAAGACCCTTTGAATAGTCATGACGAGTTCATTTTATGGGCATTTTATTTTAATCTTCTCTCTATAGCTCCTACTTGTCGCGCCATCTGGACACTGGCCATTGCACCAGAACGGGCTGGAAATGGCCTTAGTTGCTGGAGGACACGAAGAAGCACGGGTCCTGTTCGGTAGACTTCGAACAGTTTCTTCGACTATCTATCTACGTCAAAAAGCTGGAGAAACTCTGCTGCAGCCTGAGAACATCGTTCTGTATGCTTTCATAATCAAATGCATGTGTATATGCATATGTAAGTTGAATTTGGTCGAACGCATGGCACATCTATAGAGAAGCCTTGTAGAAAACCTCTAAAGATGACCTCTGTCGCTTTTACTCCGGAGAATATTCTATAATTTTCAGAAGACACTGTCAAACTAAAAAAAACTACGAAGATTCCCCAAGTTCTCTCGGATCACGGGTAGGTCATAGACTTCTTTGCCTTTTGCGGTTTCGTGGGGAGATTTTTGCAAGTTGATCAAAAATGCGAGGGAGGATGAGATGCTTGGCCGGGTAGTTCTACAAGGTCAGGGAATATCGAGACACTTTTAAGGCCTCTGAGGACGACGAAAGGGTCGAAACGTCAGGTCATAATAAATTTTGATCCACCTTACAGTTTAACTACAAAGATTCTTCTGGCTACAGAACAAGTGAGAATTCAATCTTAATTAGTCTTTATTTCTGAGTTGTAATTTAGTTGAAAGGATCTATATCACTGACCCTTCCCAGACTCCTTACATTTGCTTTCAAAACTCCCTTTAGGTCTCTCTGCTACTCACTTCCGCTGGACTTTTGGCCCACTTTAATACGGAGCATAAAATAAACAAATATACTAAAAAGTTTGAAAAAATCGAAATCAAATTCGAGCAATTCCCGAGGAGTGCGTACAACTACTGAAGGAACAGCTATCTATTGCAATGATAATGGAATCCATCTAACAGGTCACCCTCAACTAAGTAACGAAATATAAGAAAAAAACTAGAGAAAATTAATATAAAATCCATATAAAGTCCTCAAAAGCATCAGAAATTCGATTTCACGTTTCAAACAAGGGTCACAAATGCATTTTTATGGTTGTTACTGAATGCAAGTTGTATTTGAGTAAATGCTTCAGATAGTTCCACCTGTAGCTTCAGTCCATTTCTCTAGCAAATTAAGAAATAAATAAATTAAGTAAGCAAATAAAAAAGCAAATAGTAAAATAATGTAGAGAAAACGCTAGACAACTCCGGCAATACTACTGAACGAAGATGCTGCCAAGGAAATAGCTAGCCAGGCGAGACTTGTAAGCAAGAAGGATTGGTTTGGTGAAGGATCAGAAAAGGGGAAATTTTTAAAAAATCTGATTTAATTCGCGTGCGGTTTGAAATAACCCCTATTTCATGATAAAATAAGAGTCTAGAACATTTAACGAGAATACAGCCGTTCAAGGGAAAACGACTAGCGGAAATGATAGAAAGGACAAGTGATAAGGACAAACGGAAATAGACAAGTCATAGACGACAAAGGAATAAACGGAGGCGAATATACGGAGATGAACCTGAATGAATAATGCATCGGTCGATAAATGATCACAACGGCCGGGGTGACTAGAATGTTCCGGCGGAGCGACCCGACCTGGAGAATCGAGAGATCAAACTCGCCTCACCCAAGATGGATCGTCGGCTTCAACACTGAAGGGACCACCAAACTCAACTCAGAGAAACCAGTTTTATTTTTTAATTATTTATTCATTTACAGGCAGTACGTGAGTGGTACCGTGGTAAGCGGCACTACTTAAACCCGCACGGTCGAGCGATCGATCCTCTCCATGGCTAACCAAGTCTTTCACCCCATTGGGGTTGAGTGGATTGATACCAAACCTGTCTGGGAAGCTAAAGGCACTGACTCGGTGTAGCGGCTGGCCCCGACGAGATACTATATAAGATGAATACGCATTCACCATGCTTCTGCGATTCTGAAAGGAAGATGAATGCGTGGCGCGCCCTTAGGGGACTGGTCCCAGCTGATCTCTATACCTATTCTGGCCTGTGGAGTGATTCGAGGTGTAGATCGTGATTCCAATGCATTTTTTTTCGGATTATGATTGAAGACATGAAATACCATTACCGGGTAAAGATAACCGATTTTATCCAATCCTCATCCTAAGCGTTTTCGAAGTTTTGATCACGGAACCCAACTGATATAGGTAGGATACACCTGTGAGTGTTAATCAGAATTATCGCAACGTACCCTGATCGATCGATGGCTTCGAAACACTAACAGACTTAGGGTGAGCTCCTCAGGTAACGTGTATAGGCGAGGTCTGAACAGAGTTGGGTAAGTAATTCTCCTGTTTCAACTTAAGCACAGAAGGTGGAAGTGACGAGCAAACATCTGATACCTATGTCACCAGTTGATTCTCAAGACACTTTCTCCAGAAACCCAGTCTGTGCCGGTGGGTATAGGTAATCGTTATCTACCGTAAAGGTAAAGGTAAAGGTGCGTTGATCAGTCCCCTATGTACGCGCCATACATTCGTGTTCCATTCAGAATCCTAGAGGCATGGTGAACGCGTATTTGGCCTACACAATTACTAATGGGGGCCAGCCGCTATATCATGAGGCTTTACGTTCCCAGACAGGTCTGGTACCAATTCACCCGACCCCGGAAGGATGTAAGGTTTGGCTAGCAAGGGCCGGGATCGATCGCTGGACCATGTAGCGCCTCATGCCACTGCACCACGCGCGCCCTCGTTTTGTACCGCGCGCAACTGAAACTTGAAAAACCGACGTCCGATCTGCGAAAGTCGTGCACTCAGATTTAACTTTTACATTTTCAAAATTTTGAACACAAAGTTGAACGAGTCACACATCGGGATAAGTAGGAAAGCGTCGTCGCGCACGCCGTGTGCACAGCTTTCGACACGCATCGCGACAGCATCGCGTGACACAAAGAGGTTTACTTTGCACTGTTTTCGAGTTCAGAAAGGTTGGTTGACGTTGGTGTGAACTCGGATAAATCGAATTCTCAATCTTGCGCTGCTGTTAGTCTAACTGCAGATGTGGCAAGAAATGAACTGCGCCCCTAGAATCGACAAAGGTGACAATTTGCACTTTCACTTCACCTGATAATCAGGGTGGAAGCCTATTGCTCTCACGAGATTTTTGAATGGGCCAAGGAGTGAGCGAAATGTAAAAGTGACTCGGATCTTTGCCGGAAATCCGTGACATTTCGACTCGAATTTCGCCTAGCCGCGGAAATTCACTCGCCGGTTTTCAATCTTGCTCGTTTTTTAATCGCGTATGCGATCCGGAGTAGATGGCTACGATGGGAATTTTAATGGCTTTTATTCTCATGAAAATTTCCACGGAATCAATTGTGTATGGCGGTCTAATTTTCCAAAGAATTTCCAAATTTAGTGGAATTCCATATAATTACAGTCCGGAAGAATACAAAATTCATAGGTTTGACTCTAAAAGCGTCAGAGCAGGGCATCCAATGACATGGGAAGAAGCTCAGCTCCATCATGAATGCGACCGTGGTGAAATGCTAAGAGGCGTCACTTTCACCCACAAACTCGAGTGATCGAACCTCGCTCTGGTTAGCCGAGCCTTCCATCCCTACTTGGTAGGGGAAACTGGTACAAGTTTCGTCTGAGAGAATGAAGCCATGGGCTTAAACAGCATCAGGACTCGGAAGACCTTTTCGATGATGTAACTACCATTTTGAACGGAAGAGAAGTGTGTGGCGCGCCCTTAGGGACTTATCAACGCATTTATGTTTATTTTAATCAGCCTTATCACACCTGCATGCTTCGTACAAAAATGACTAAGTGTAACCTGAAAAGGTTCAAAGAAGGAATCTGCAAGTTCTCCAGTTGAGCGAATTGTCACAGTGAATGGCCAAGTGTGATTTGCCTTATTCAACACACAAGATACCAACGTTTCTACCGTACCTGCGTTTCTATTCCTGTGAATTTCACTCCCAAAAAAATCCATGTGAGCAGCAAAAAATTGTTGGTGTTGTTTGACATGAACGTATGGAGAGTTATTGATCCAAGGAACAACCTCAATTCTCTTCCCCAATGAAACAGAAGCGATTACTGTCTCTTATTTGAGCCATAAGGAAGTAAACCTGGGAGTAAGTTTACCCATAAGGCTATACGAGCCTTCGAAACAGCGCTAGAAGAGGTTTATCGAGAAAGTTTCTCAACCCACTCTTGGATCTCCAGCGGCCCAGAAAAAAAGCGCCGAATCGACTACAGAAAAGGGACCGCCGAGGTGACACCATAGGACTGCTCGGCTGGGGCTATTCGTCCTCCGTGTCACTTTGTTCTATAATTCTTCGTTGGAATTTGTATGAATGAACGAGAAGTGGATATTGCCTCAGAATTTACCCACAAGGAAGCCCGGAAGTAAGCTGGCCCATCAAGGCTCTCGGATAGCTACAGATTGTTACACAATGAAACAACAACAAAACGGATTTGCTACAATGTTCCTACCCCGGTATTTATCATCCGGCCCAAATTCTTCTACTCGACTGGAACTCTGTTCAAGGAATCAGGAGGGGTAACGTCTTGATCCTTAGTCTCTACGGAGCAAATCGAGAAGTATGTTGATGCCTCAAGACTCCATAATAGCTATGTAGGGTGATGAAGTATTACTGCAAACGGTTCCCTCTCTCACTCTGCAGATTTCCAGAGGACCCGAAAAAGTGCCGAGTCGACTGCCGGCCGTACAAACCTTGTCCTCAGTAGCCGATCGATATGGGATCATAGACTCCGTTCCTTGAACAATAGTCGCTCCTTATCCAAAAAGACTCGCCATTACCGAGCTTCACCGTGCAGGCCACTCCACGATGAGCATTGCAAAACTGCTGAAAATCATCCCTCGAACAATCCGGCAACCAAATTGAGCACTTTCATATTGCAAGCATTGTTATGTTGTTAGTAATTCATCAATAAATTTTCATGGTGTGAAGTTGTCCTAATGAAAAATTATAAAATCGTTTCAACGACCCATATTTTTCGGCCACCCTGTAAAGGGTCATGAAGCACAGCAGTTTGTGAGTTCGCTGCAAACGGTTCCCTATCCCACTCTGCAGATTTCCAGAGGACCCGAAAAAGTGCCGAGTCGACTCCCGACCGAACAGGGACCACCCAGGGGACATTGTAGGAGTCTGCTCGGCTGGGGTTATTCGTCCTTCGTTTCACATTTTTCTATAGTTCTTCGTTGGAATACGTATGAGTGAACGAGAAGTGGATATGGTTCCAGAATTGATCCACAAGAGAGCCTGGGAGTAAGTTGACCCATCAAGGCTCTCGGATAGGTACAGAGGATTACATAGTAAAACAACGCCAAAATCGGTTTGTCGTCCGGCAAACTTTCTTCTACTCGAGTGGAACTCTGCTCAATGAATTAGGAGTGGGTAACGTCTCAAAATTGATCCTTAGCGGTTAGGGAGCAAGTCCAAAAGTATGTTGTTCTTTCAGGACTCCATAATGTTTGCGGGACTTTGCAGGACTTCCCGTTTTCGGCCATTTTTGGTCATTTCCATTCCGTCATCCGTTAAAAAATTTACGCACACCCCTGATAATAACTATAGAAGGTCATGAAGCACAGCAGTTTGTGAATTTGCTGCAGTTGGTTCCCTCTCCCACTCTGCAGATTTCCAGAGGACCAAAAAAGTGCCGAGTCGACTCGCGGCCGATCAGCCTGCGCGGGAAGGGACCACCCAGGTGACATCGGAGGCGGGCGGCCCCGTCCGTCGGGGTTGCCCAGCAACGGCGCCCCGTGGCGAAGGAGGCGGGGCGCCGCGTTGCGAGCGGGGCGGCGCGGTGCGTCGACGGGGGGCCAGCAGTTCACCTGCCGGCCAGCCTGCGAGATGGACGGTGGCAAAGCGCTCGTGTCCGCCGTCTCGATGGAGTCGCTGAACTCGGTGAGCACCGAGTCGTGCTCCCAGGTGCGGACGCTGTTCGTCTCCGGCCTGCCCATGGACGCCAAACCCCGAGAGCTCTACCTCCTATTCCGCTCCTATCGCGGTTACGAGAGCTCTCTGCTGAAAATGACGGCCAAGAACGGTAAACCCACCTCCCCAGTGGGATTCGTCACCTTCCAGACCAGCAAAGACGCCGACGAAGCCCGGAAAGCCCTCCAAGGCGTCCGGTTCGACCCCGATTGCGCCCAGGTGCTACGTCTCGAGTTGGCCAAGTCGAACACGAAGGTCAGCCGACCGAAGCAATCGCCTCCTCCGGTGATTCCACTGGCGCCCTCGCTACAGACCGTGCCCCAATTCCTCGCCCCTCTGCAACCGGCCGAAGCGATCATGCTCGATCAACATCCGCTCCTGCTCGATCACAATCAGCTCTTCTCGCTGAGTCTGCCACGATTTCCCGCGTCGGCCACCGCTGCGGCTCATTCCCTACCTCTGGCCGGTATTCTGTCGTCTGAGAACGCCTACCACCAGAATGCAGCCCTCTTCCAGGCCGCTTTGGGGTTGAATGCCCAAAACGCCGCCGCCCTTCAGGGCTGTTCAACGTTGTTCGTCGCCAACCTCAGTCCCGGGGTCACCGAGGATGAGCTCCGATCGGTGTTCAAGGCGTTCGCCGGATTCACGAGGCTTCGAATGCACACGAAGAACGGCTCGTCGGTCGCCTTCATCGAGTACTCATCGCTGGCCTCGGCCACCTCGGCTATGATGGCTTTGCAAGGATTTCAACTCGGATCCTCAGAACGTGGTGGAATTCGAATCGAATACGCCCGGAATAAGATGGCCGATGTAAATGGCTGAGTGGTTAGTCGGTAAGTATTCTATTATGATTGTCGTTTTCTTTCTATCATTATTGTATACTCATACTCAATGTGGTACTTGTTTTCAATTTCATTTACGTTTTCGCCTTAATTTGCCCACTTTTCTCGCACTTTCAACACTTTTGTCAAGGAAAACTCTGGTTTGGCCCTTTTACTTCCTCAGTTTCGCCCACCTATTCCTTTATTTCTGTCCTATGATGGTAGATCCCAATAAGTTCTTGAATTCTTCGTAAAGCTAAACTGACCAGAGGGGCGCAGTTTAATTGTGGGGAAAACGTTTCTTTTTTACTATTTATTTTGATAGTTCGGGTATATAACTAGGAATTATACCCCCTTCAAAAGGAAAACACTATTCATCTGAATCTTATCTGGGCTTCTAGCGATAAATTGATGATTGCTGATTAGTTTCTGTTTTCTGATTTTTTGAGTTTCTGATTTTTTTCTAGCGCACCTATCACTTCCATTTAATCATATTCCAGTAAATTGAATATTTTCCAGTTAGAATACTCTTGTTAAGATTCACATTCTAATAAAGAAATTCTCAGCGTTGTCCTCACTATTCCTAGAGAAGCTTTTTTCTTGTAAATAGAATTATAATCCCATGTGCCATCTGGGTAATCGCGTCTTTCATCGCACTACTATCGAACTAATCCCGATAAGAAATTAGATAAATTTCAATTTATTCTGAACGCTAGCTGTTTATTGAGTACTATTGGTGGGTTACGTATAGATTTATGACCTGATTTCGACTGATTATGATTAGGACTCCCTAACCCATTCTGAAGGAAAAAAAACTGACTTCTGAAAAGGTTCAAAAGCTAGCAAACAAGCTGCCCTTTTATACGAGTTACTCGAAGTATTGACTTTGCAAATTGTACCCAGGTAATTTTTCCTGTGGCTTTCAAACTATCCTTGGTGATGGAACACTGATAAGGTTGCTTTTCCTATTTTTCGCCATTTCCGGGCTGCTATCTATTTATCAAAAGTGCTACAACACGTAATTGTTTGCATGGTGTGATTTTACGGCGCTTCTGATTACACACATCTCTTGTGTCGCGGTTTCCCTAATCAATTCGTGGTTGTTGACGGGTGTAGGGAATAAACAAAACACTGATAACAAGAACATCGGGACAGAACAGTGCTAGAGAAATGTTAGAAGCATTCCCAAAAATGTGTAACCTTTTGATATTTAAGCTCTATTTTTATTATCTCCAACACTGGACTTTCAAATTTATCTCGTTCGCATGCAAAAATGCTCGCTCGTTCCATTCCACGATTGGGTGGTTGCATACTTATCGATTATTAAACCGATGAGCTGATTTTTCTACCCTGGATCGAGAAGTCTGATAAGATTTAATCAATATCCTATGCACTAACCTGTTATTAGGAGGAAGGTAACAATTAAATCGACCCGATTTTCTGATGAACCTGGTTCAATTCTGGGTAATTTTATCTCAAAATAACCCTAATAGATGAAAGGTGGACATATATGGCTTAGTGTCGGTGCTAGTGGCTGATATTTTCGTACTTTTCTGAAAACCACCTTAGTAAATGAATCAATAATTACCCAGTAGCACCTCAGCTTTATTCGGAGTCGCTTTCATTACCACCGTAGCCCTAATAATAGGTTAGGCCGTAAAGAGTGGCATAATCGTCGGCTCCTCTCAGGCTCCCTCCCCTCCCGCTATCGATCAGATGTTATCGGATTCCTCAGCCCAGTGGAGAATCATCAACTCATCTGCCGAGTCGTTTATTGTATCGATCGCTGGGAACGTCTTGAAAATGACATTAAATCATCGAAATCTGTGAAATATACTCTCCCCTGGGCCATTTTTATTTGAAATTCCCGCTATCCTGTTGTAAAGTTCGCGTTGTGCTCAAATCCTATGATTTCAGGAGTACTTGTGTTCGTCTGGGGGTGTCGCCCGAAAATAGCCGATGGAACCGAGACGACCACTTCAACACTCCCACGTTCAATCATCACCAAAGCCAATATCGATCGGATTTCCACCTGGTTCGTCGATCAATACGGTGACGATCACTCAGGTCGTTCATTCGTCACCAACCGAGTCATCAACGATTTGTACTTTTCTATCTGACCACGTATGTTTCTTACACGTTTTACCATTTTCCGATTTCTTCTTATCGATTTGTTCTCCGCTTTTTTATTTTACTGATTTTGTTTTATTCCGTTTTCTTTTCTTTCTTGCTATATAGTTGTATCTACAACCCACCTAGTATTTTCATCACATCCACTTTGACGACACTGAGCCACATCACGCCCACGCTTTTACTATTCATTTTTCGTTCCTCACCACTCCCACCCACCCTCTCGTCACACCGACACTGAGAATGTTTCTAGAATGAGCTGTCGCACCTTCCTTTCCTTCTTTCATCCTTTAATCCTTCCTTCCTTCCGTTTCAAATCTTTGTCGTTGTACCTCGTACCTCATCAGTTTCTTGTGTGTGTAACCCAGCATCAGCATCATGATCCTGATCATTTCCGCCTGAAAAATATTGAACGAGCTTTACCTGTCAGATCTCAAACAGATCGATCGATAATAATAGTAGCGAGTTGAAGCTTGTGACGACGAGTGATGTGTATGCTCAGTGACGGTCGAATTGCCCCTTTCTGGCTGATGATCGATCGGTTAAAGTGACGGTTTGACTGTCGCTGATTTGATTTGATATGTTCTATGAATGTTCCCCCATTTTCATTCTGTTAGAGCTAGAGTGAGTCGCTTGTCTAGCTGTTGAGCTAAACCCACCCGCTTCCTCCACCACACACACCTGTCCACACACCTGTACACCTTTGTACGTCCCGGGTGAACTACCTGTCCAGGTGAGTTCGCCTCGGGGCTCATCGAGCACCATCATCACCTTAAACATTACAGCCAGCCGCCAGCTGCAGCAGAAGCAGTTTCTTTCCCAGCATTTCCTTCATCTCGTGTATTTGCAGTCTGTGATGACGTTTTTTAAAAGGTTGTTAGGGTCAACGCGCCTCACTTGTTATCATTATCACATCAGTGTGTCCCAGCGTCCCCTCTCTATTCATCCGTTCATGCCCCCGATCGTCCCGTCCCTTCAATATGTTTCACATTTGTTCTATTCGTCCATTGTATGTTTGTAAGTACTTTTATGATCAGTTATTGCTCCGGGACGACATAGTGATACCGTTACTTATCGATTTATCGGGTCTAACGGACCGAGATACTCTCACGTCTTATTTTTTATAAGTTCTGCCGGTATCACCAAGTCGATTTTTCTGTGAAGAGCTAGAGAGATCAGTTTTGATTGAATTTATGGCATTCCACGTGATTATTATGATAATTATTATTGAAAGTACTACTACTAGAGGTCTGTACTCATCAGCGTCAACTCCCTTCAGTGTGCGTGTTGTTATTGATTATTGATTGATGTTCAATTTCTATATTCGACCTTGTATGTACACATACCATCACCTACAGCAACAAATCGCTGGCGATCCCGAGCCGCCCCTTGTTGGAGAGTATCAGTTATGTTTTATACATACATTTTTACATCTATATGTTCTCAACATTGCATTGTTTTACATCGTTTTATCATTGATTGATTTCTTCTGATAGCTTCATCACACACATCTTCGCTTGTTTTATTTCCGAATATATGATTGTTTATTTATCGTTTATCGATCTATCATCTTAGCACATCAGCAGCAGCAACAAAGCACAAATTTGAACCTATTGAACACACATCACACACACATACACAACACACACCACCAATCCATAATTCGAAACCCTAACCCTCGGTGACTGGGTATAGACTACGATGGGTTTTTTCGACGCTGAGTCATCCGGGGTTAAGGTTTCGTTTCGCAGATTTTAACACTTTGACGACAATATGAGCCACCGGTGGCTCATGCGTGTCCGTCCGCGTGGGACATTATGAGCCACCGGTGGCTCATAACATAACGCGCGGGCACGAGCGCGTGTCCCACGGCGCGGCCACCGCAAAACAGCGATTGTCGTCAATGTGTTAAGCACACAATTTCTGTGCACAGCGATGTACATCGTGTATTGATCGATCAATAGCACATCAGCAAAATCAATAACGTAGCAGAAATGCCTAGAAAAGCACACATGTCCACTTTCCTAACTACCTAAATTGGGATTCAACCGTATTGATCACGCACTGTCGCTTAAAGCTATGCCATTTTGCTCGGGTAAAGATGGAGGTTTAGTACGGGGTATAGAGGTTGGGTGCAGGGGTATGGAATGTCTACAGGTACTCGACAACCCTTAATAGAGCGAGATGGTTAGAAGTGGGTTAATGATTTGTCAAAGCCGTACTGATATTTTACAAGCGACTATTAGATGCGCGTGGTGCAGTGGTAAGAGGCGCCATCGACTTCCAGCTGCAAGGTCGGTCGATCAATTCTTGTCAGAGGTCAACCTAGTCTTTCATTAGTCCGGCCTTCCGCGTCCTAGATCTTCAGGTGTTGGGGAATGTCTAGTGCAGTGGTAAGAGGTGCAACTGGCACTCGCACGGTTGAGCGATCGATCCTCGCCTGGGGATCGATCGCTCACCAAACATTCCATCCTTCCGGGGTCGGGTAACTTGATACCAGACTTGTCTGAGAAGGTGAAAACACTGAGTTGGACAGCGGGTGACCCTACGGGTCGTTGCGGATTGGTCAAATACCCATTTACAACGCCTCTATCCAGGACAGATCAGCGCCGACCATTTTACCTTTACTTTGACCTTTACCCTTACCTATACCACCTGGGCCCACATTCACGAACGGACCAGCGGTCTCCGAAACCGCGGCGCAACCAGAGCCAGACGGCAGAGTCGGTGAGAGATTGCATTTAATATAGGAAGTTTGGGATAAGTAGAGAAAGGTGCGCGCCGTTCACAGGCTATATCTCGGGGTTTATCGGGGTTTACCAATGATGAATGTGGGCCCTGGTTGGATGTTAGGGCAGAGGAGAGGGGGTTGGCCACCATTGACCATCACTGAACATCGAAAAAGCGCACGTCGCTATGGGCGCGCAGCGAAGCGAATAATTAATCCCCTCGCTGTCGACATTCACCGGATTGTAAAACATATTACCTGTGTGCCTACCAAACGAGTCAGTTTTAGCCCATTTTACCAGGGACCAGCGAAATAGGTGTTCAAGGGGGACAAAATGATGCCTAATGTTCGACAATCTGTACAGCTGAGTGGGAAAATGCGAAAAATCGCCGCCGACGGGGAATACACCGACGGCGCACGTGTCTGCGAAGGCGATAAACGCAAGAAAATCCTCTTTACATCGCCACTTCATTCATTTTCTTATCGACGGAACGGGGGAGAGATAGAGATAGATGGGGCGACCATTAATCACCTTAACACCTACGAAATACTGACGAATCACAACCTTTTAGAAAACGGGATGCTGTGGGGACAGGTTTCCTGTACACTGATTCATGAACAGTACTACCCGAGATAGACCCTGCGAAAGGTACTCCAAATAGTACGGTAAACCTTGATTCGTTTGCGCACACCAGGGTTTTTCGAGGTCTAACACACTTCATTGGCACAGCGAAGGCTTGTGGACCCCGAAATGTTAGTATTATTATTATTATTAATATTAGTAAACGCGTTGATGAATCAGGGTTTCCGAGTCTTTTGGGGTATTCGAGCCCTCTCCAAGCTAGCGAGTTGTGTTAGATCTCGAATAAGTCCTAAATAAACCCTGAACGAGCCCCTGCAGGGGTTGATGGACTACACCCTGAGTCCCTTGGAGTACATCTCGGGGTTTATTTCAGGTAAGCTGCTCATAAATCCAGGCGCTGGTTTCTGCTAATAGCTAATGGGTCGGCGGCAATATATAATACAAGAGATTCGAAGGCAAGTAATGGCACAAGGACAGCGTTGTACATTGCAATGGACACACACGGGTAATGGGTAACACAAATGGTAAACACAGGTTATAAGAGCGACCACCGAAGCTGTACGGCAGGTATCAGTTATCCGCCGACGAGCTGGGTATCGAATCTTCGAGCTCGGCCAGCGTCTTCTGCAGGTACTCGATTCGTTCGTCTTTCCATGAAATCTCATAGCGTAGACTCTCCATGTCCTTCTGAAACATCGACTAGACTGATGGTGTGGGTCCTTGGCGGATAAACAGAAGCGGAGTACGGTAATTCTGAACTTTCAATGGCTATTTATACTTGGCAGCAGCTTCAGCTCCAGGCTTATTACAGAGAGGTTTCGCCCTACAACGCTGCCCTGCTGCTGAGTATGAACGCACCTTTACAAAGTCTTCAAGCTAGATAGGAGATTTATTCTGGTGATCTCCACCTTCAAAATGAAGCAATGCGGTAGCGGAAATTGAATTTTTCAAGTTCAAAACTTGACGGTAAAAAGTAAAGCTAAAGTCATCGACATTGATCAATCCCTTCGGTATGCGCCGTGAATCCGTCTTCCACTCAGAAATGTAGACGCCTGGTTATTGCGAATTTGGACCACATAAATGGCGAGAACCAGCCGCTATACTGAATCAGTGTCCTTACCTTCCCAGACAAGTCTGGTACCAATTTACCCCGGATGGAAGACTTGGTTAGCTTGGGTGAGGATCGATCGCTCGAACGAGTGGGTGGAAGCAGCGCCTCTTACCACTGCATCACACGTGTCCCAAAAGTTGGTGAACATCTCTTAGGGTACATAGTAGTCAATATCCTTCACAATCAACAGCGGTAGGCATCTTTCCGTCCAGGAAACCATTGACCATTAGAGAGTAATTTATACCAAGACGGCACAATCTATGACCTCTCAATCTTCTTTTTCTACGTCATTTTTGGGAGTTACTAGGGTTATTGAGCCTCAACCCAATCTGAATCAACAGAGACTGGTCTCACCCACCCGATAAACACAGGTTTTCTAAAGGTGAATGTGCGGGTGCAAACACATGGGGGTGCCCCCGACGGCCCGGTTTCCGGTGTCTTCGGCATTGTTCACAAATCGGCTGGTGTTCGCCCCCCTCGCCAATTTGCGCCGTCAAATAAGGATCACCCCGGGTTCATTGTATGTACTCTCTCGGCTATTATACCAGCATTAGAGCCGGTGAACCTCGACATATCCGACAGTAATTCGTCCGCTAAATGCCCGCATTTCGGCGTTTTTTCAGTGAAAATCGGCCAAACTATAATCCGCCGCACCAGCTCAATCACTGTTTGGATAAATTTGGACGGGATGGAAAGGGGGAATAGAGATATTTTCGAGCATTTTTTGCTTTCTCAAACGACCAGCAGTTTGCTAAACGCAGAAGGTCTGGGTAAATGGGTAATAGAATTATGATAAAAAAACAAATAAAACTCAGGTATGAGGTCTACAAAAGTGCTTTTTACCCTCTCCTCGTTATCTATGACCTTCTCGACCAGGCAAAGAAGGAAAGAAAATATCTGTTTCAACGGATTCGATCAATATTTTAGTATTACAGATGCAACTACCAAACGTAGCGAAAAATAAAACCTCCACCTTTAGATAAAAGGAAAAATATTCTAACGAAATAATAGAAGAACGAAATAATTTTATAACGAAATAATTTTATAAAATTGGAGTATTGAAATGATTCGCTGAATCGATTCAACTCGATGGAGAACCCGTGAATAATTTGATCTCTTTTAGATTTCATTTTAAGGCTCCAAAGGGTTTTCGGGAGCTTTTCAAGAAGCCCGTTGAAGATGGAACCGCAAATCTTTTCCATGCATCTCAAAAAACCTCTCTAATAACTGCATTTTTCTCACATTTTTCGAATTCTAATTCAATTGGGGAGGCCAAATTTAAACTAATAGCGGGAAACTATAATATGTATATTCAACGTATCATTGGGATGAAAACGAAGTCGATGAGCAAAACGGAAATATTCGTAGAAAATGCCGAACGAGAAGACAAAACAATTATTTGCCATTTACAGCAGCACTGCTCATTTTGCCATTTAGTATGAACTTTAATATATCTGAAGAAGATGCTCGGGAATTCTAGGGGTCTACTGCGTTCTAAGACATCAATAATCAATTCTAAGAAAAAATAATGATGCGATTTTAATCAATAGAATGGAAAACACGCAACGTAAGCCAGAAATCTTAGAAATTGTATGTGAAGTTGATCGGCGAGTAGCCGATCACCCAGCGGGGTTTGGCGTCAGTCGCATTATGTTCCGGGGTCTATTTCGAGTATAACATTCATGAATCTGAGACTTGGTTTCTTTGATATCAGGCTCGAGACCTATAAGACTTTCTCTCCAATCCCCGTAATCGTTGATATGTCTGCTCGAATAGAATCACAAACGCTGATTCATCAACTCGCTCGGTGGGTGTATCCATGATTTATTCGAGGTTTATGGGCTCTCACTACCTAGAGGTCTTCAAATCCTCGCCGCGTCAGTAAGGTATGCTAGACCCATAAACTCTGAATAAACCCTAAACATAGTCAGCTGCGTGCTTTGATGAATCGTGGTTTGCGCGCCATTCGAGTTTACTTCAAGGTTTATTTCGAGTATAGCATTCACGAATCTACGACTTGGTCTCTTTGGTCTCGGTCTCAACGCCCAGAAAACTTTCCAATATCCATCATATTCGAGGAGTATGCCTGACTCCCGTGATTTTACCAGCTTAGGTATCGGCTAATCACCCAGACCGTCTCAGACGAATTACCGCTAAGTGGCTAGCACGTCGTCATAATCCACGCGTCGCCGTCAATCACCTATATTAACACCTGAAGGAAGCCATAAATCGGACGAGTTATCTCGCCGGCTCGAGGAACACTCCGAGTGAGAGCCTCGAGGAGCAGTTTTCATTCCATTAAGAAAGGAGGGGCCGCTGCAGCTCTGCCGTGTGCCCCTCGTGCCCCATGGCTGCTTGTTGGATGACGAACGATGGCGTGTTAGCTCCATGGTAACTGTCGAAAGCAGCCCTCTCGGCGACGAGGAGCCGCGGAAAATCGGCCCAATATGGGCGATGAGGAACAGACCGGGGGCCGCGGAGGGACCGACTCAATCACCTTACGCCGCCAAACCAACACCTCGACGACCGAACGAATCAATCGCACACCTCAACGATGATGGATACTGGAGAGAAGGTCTCATAGGCATCGAGTCTAGATCCAAAGAAACCAGGGCCAGATTTAGGGAAGGAATATCACAAATAAACCCCTGAATAGGAATATAATCAGGGCCCATTCGGGGTTTATGGATCGAGCACACCTTGCTGGCGCGGCAGAGGTTTGGGGATGTCTAGGTAGTAACAGCCTGTGATCCTCGAATAAACCTCGCCACGCGAGTTGATGAATCAATGTTTGTGATTTCGGTAGGGCAGACATCTCAACAACTATAGAGATTGGATACAGAAAGTCTCTTAGGCGTCGAATCCGAGTTCAGGGAGACATTCATGAAGGTATACCCCAGATACACCCCTGAATTGAACCGAATGGCACGCAAACAACGATTTATCAAAGCGTAAGGTTAAATTCATTCAAAGCTTACATAGGATTCACGGGTTTGGCACACCTTGCTGGCGCGGCGAGAGTTTGGAGATTCTTAAGTGGTAACGACCTATGAACCCCAATAAACTTTTAAGAATCACCAGAATCCCTGGAAATCTCTGTTACCATTTTCCAAACCACTGAACCGGTCCGTCAGAACCAGCTTTTTTTCGGAACAAGTAGAGGACCACAAAGTCCACTTAATTGCGCCACGTTCACAAATTACCCTCGGAGGAGGAATCCCGTTCCCGGGCAATTAGCTCCAGACGTTGAAAAGCTACAAAACCTCCTGGCCGGGTGCAAATCCCGTCCCTGGATCCTCTACAGGGATCTCTACCAGCGGACACGACCGTTTTGGTAGAATTTAACCCTAACTAGTATTTTTAATGCCGTGGATCAGATCTCTTCAGGATTCAGCGAAGAAACTCCGCTCAGGATCGTAATCGGTTTTCTATAGCGCCAGCAAAATCGATAACACCTGGAACACCGGAAAACTTCTCAGCAAGAGGAACGGCAATTCACGAAAAACTGGAACGTGAGCTTGTTTGGGGCAATTTTCGCCCAAAACGGGATATTCGGTAATGGGTCTCCATACGCGCATTATACGACACTTCATCTAATAGGCTAACTAAATAATTGCCCTAAAGAGCTCGTTTTTGTTACCCAGCAGTTTATCCATTGAAAACTTATACCTTTCCAGGGTAGACAGTCCCTTACTGGGGGAGAAGAATCTCGGATCTTTTGAGAAAAACAGATCAGATAGGCTTAGGCTGCCCAGGGCAAGTCGTAATAGAGAAAGGAAAGAAATTGATCAGTTACCCGACCAGGTAACTTTTATCCAAAGAACTGACAACTTGTGGACATGTTTCAATCCTCGAATAAGTCAGAGCAAAGACTACTCGCCTAGCGATTATCACCTTATCAGCAGCTGGAACGACCAGCTGCTTTTCACCCGACGGTACGAAAAACTCGTCCGTACGAGTTTTCGAGTTGTCTCGCCGCGGCACGCGAATGTGTGGATGTGAGAATAAACACTATGAATACATAAATGCCGCTGCTGCCGCTCTGGGCAAACAGGATTGCCACGGCCATACGATAGCCAAAAAGGGACCCGATTTTCCGCAGAATTTTTTCCAGCTTGGATGCGATCAATGGGCGCGTGTGGTACAACGGTAAGAGGCGCTACAGACACCCGCACGGTCAAGCGATCGATCCCGACCCGAGCAAAACAAGCCTTCCATCCCTCTGGGGTCGGGTAATTTGCATCCCTCCGAGGTCGGGTAAATTGTTACCTGACTTGTCTGGGAAGGTGAAGACATCGACTTGGGATAGCGGCTGGTCCATGCGATTCATTGTAATGGTCGAATACACATTTACCTTGCCCCTATGATTTTGAATGGAACTCGAATGCATGACACGTCCTTAGGCCCTTGTTATACGTTCGCTCACCCCCAGCGTAACTCGTCCATTCAGTATCAGACACCGTGGGGCCAGACACGTTTGTACGAGTTATCATGGTGACGCTGGCGTGGTGAACTCGTACAAACGTGTCTGGCCCCACGGTGTCTGATACTGAATGGACGAGTTACGCTGGGGGTGAGCGAACGTATAACAAGGGCCTTAGGGACTTATCAACACCGCCCACTTTACCCTAACCTTTACCTATACGATCGATATGTGAACCGGGGGCCGGCTGAAGTGCGACGGGTACACTGACCGGCCGGCATCGATCAGACCGTTCGAGGCCATATCGCCTAATTACGATACGTAACACTACAATGCGTCCTTTCAGAGACTCGCAGCGGCAAAGTTCGCCGAGGGAGCAGAGATCAGTGGGGTTTGGAGGGATGGTATAGAGTAGGCAGGTGGGATGGATCGCCAGGTAGCCATATAACTAGGTAGCCAGGTAGCTAGGTAGATAGTCGGACAGATATGCGATGTGGCGACGATCAAGGTCAACTCTATCACAGCGGAAGATCTCTCGACCAAAAAAGGACGTGCGAACCTCCACACTGCACCGCGATCATATCCAGTTATACCCAACGATATTGCTGGTATATTGCTAGTAGTCGAATCGATTACGGTTAGTCGGTTCGAAGGGACCTAGCCGCGACGGATTTATGCCATGGTGTTGTATACCCTTCATGAAATGGCGGGTATAACACTTCTGAACCACGAAAACTACCAGAAAGCTTATCAGCACATCAATTTCATCTCTAATTTTGATTTACTCTAAAATAAATGACCGACGTTGATCAGTCCCTGAGGTCTCCAAAGCTACCGGAGAACACGAGAGACAAAGTCCCAAAACTATCGACAAGGTAGCGCTCTCCTCAAGTAAAAATGAATTTCATTGCTTAATTTCGGAATTTTAAGCATGCCACCTTTACGTTACGTTATCTGACGACTGTCTTTCACTATCTTGGTAAGCTGAAATTGAATTTGGATTTTATTTAGCAAAAAAAGTATTAAAATAAAATAACGGCCAGTTCTTAAGTCATGGTGGATCCTCGTACAGCCAAACCACTCTTCTACCCCTCAATGATCGGGTTAATTGTTACCGGACTTGTTTGGAAAAGTAAAGACACTGACTTGACACAGTGGCTGGCCCCACAAGTTATTGAACTGACCAAAGAAGCATTCACAACACCTCTACGATTCTTGATGAAAGACGAGTGCATGGCGCGACCTCAGGGACGGATCAACGTCGGCATTTTATTTCAGAGTAAATCAAAAACAGAGATGAAATTGATGCGCTGATAAGCTCTCAAACTAGAGATGAATTTTGAACAGGGACGTTTATCAGTCAGATGAAGTGCTCAACAGTAAATCTAAACAGGTAGCTTTTACCCTAACGAAGCGTGGGCAGCATACCCAGGACGAAAACCCTATCTGGCTCCCTAATGCAACTGAAAGGAAATGAAGCAAGGCCTCATAGGCCTGACGACAAAGTGAAAAAGAGAAAGATAGGAACTGAGGCCGTCTCAGTCAGAGACTGACGGTCAGGGTAGACGATCGAAAAACGAGGACTTAAGAAAGATGACCGATTTTTTCCGACGAAATTGAAGGGCACGGGTGATTTCTAGCAAGTTTCTGCCCAGATGATCTAGTTCGAATCGGCTACGAGCTCATTAACTGTGTCCTATTGCATTCCACTATCTCCCGGGTAGAACGCAGGTAAGATTGATTTAGGTTAAAGTGCGCGCACAGGTGAATTCCATCATTCAGACGAGAGTCGATTTGTGTAGCATTCCCGCGGAATGAATCATCTGTCGAATCACGCCGATAGAATAAAAAGCATTAATTTATTCACAAGATACTTTATATTTCTATAGAGAAGTTTGATTCGCATTTGTTTGACAGGCTCTTAGCTGGTTCTAGCTACTTCGTGAAAGAAATCGAAGTCATGGAGGGTTTACAAGGAGCCAGGAGAATGGAAAACATGAAACAGAACGATAACCATGTGCCGCTTCTTAAATATAATTTTTAAGCTGACTTTAATAAGCTACACCTAGTATACAGTCCCTTTCATAACTATTCGTTACTTCCTGTTTGAACTGCTTCAATATGTCTGCCAAAAGAGGTTTCGCAGAAATGTCCAGACTAGCCCCTGAGTAGCCTATGATCGATCCGAACCTCATTCCGTTGGAAAACCCTTTGGATAGCATTCTCCAAGTTCTCTCTTCTTTCTGGATCTGCGTTTTGATTTTCCCAACGAGTCCAATCGTGAACAACCGAATTAGCGTCTTTCGATAAGCAATGACTTCTTGTCATTCACACCGTGTTGTGGGCTTCGGAACGGCCTTTGAGTACGCTATTTCAGAATGCAAATTGCTAGAAATACGGCAAGGTTTGGAAGCCCAGGAATGTCATACTAATGAAAAGGCAAACATCGACCCTCTACTAGGATATGTAATTATAAAATTAATAGATTTATAAGAAAAGTAGTGTGGTGGCGATCCCAAACCCCTCACTGAACCAAAAAAATAATGCTCGAAAATTTTTATTCTTAAAATTTGAACGCAAAAAATTAATGTGTAAAGTAACCAATTAGCACTTCTGTTGGAAGAAAGCGTGTCTTCGGGTTAGGTGCGAAGTTTGATCGCTCAAAGGTGGTGGTGTCGCTAACAACTGTAGCATGCACGGGCAAAAGTTACGACGAGAATAAACCACAGTCTCTTCAAGAAAGGAGATCGGGAGGGGTGAAGGTAAGGGTAAAGGTAAAGGTGAAGGGTTCCCGTTGATAGGGCTTTCAAGAACGCGACATGCATTCGTTTCTCATTTAGAATCTCAGAGGCAAGGTCAATGCGTATTGGGTCTATACAATGATTTTCGGGGGCCATACCCTACACCAAGTCAGTGTTTCTACCTTTCCAGACAAGACTGGTACCAACCTACCCGACCCAGGAGGGATGGTATGCTTGACTAGCCCGAACCGGGATCGATCGCTCGACCGTGCGGCTCTTGTCCGCCCTAGGGTGAACTGGAGTACTATAGTACAAATATGAAATGCACGAGCAATTTTCAGCGGAAAAATTTGAAAAAAGCAAGTATCTACTGAGGTGTGGGCGTTTTCGCTTTACGAGATACGGACACATTTCTCGAGCTGTCTGTTCGTCTATTCGCAGTACATATAATGCGCTGTGAATAAACATTGTCGAGACGATGTCTCGAGTTGTGAGTGAAGTGTGTGCGAACCGCGCGAACACACCCACTTCGCCGCCCGACGCTGCGCTGCTCACCAACCGACGATCTCTAGCGACCATCAAGTCAAGCGCCCCGCACCCAGTTCATAGGCCAACTGGGTTCTGCCGGGGTCGGTCAGGTAGCAGCTGACCATAAAAATAGGAAAATCTCGAGGTCGAGTGGAGCCATGGCATTTCCACACCACCGTCAAGCGATCGATCCTCGCGCGGACTAACCAAGCCTTCCATACCTTCGGGGTTTAATTAATACCAGACTTGCATGGGATGGTGGAAGTCATTGTATGAACCAAATACACCCTCACTATGCCTCTACGATTCTCAACAGAACACGAATGCACGGTGCGTTCTTAAGGGACTGACCAACGCCCATCCTTTACCCCTACCAGTTCACAGTTCAGAACCATGATGGGGAACATCTAAACCCTAGAAGTCTGCCTAATACTGCGCCACCGTTGAAAAACCTTCATAATCTTCAAAGTCAGCGCCTACCGCCCATATGAGCTCATTACTGTGCTGCTTTGCTGCCGAGTATGAATGGACCTTGGAACGTCCATTTTTCTTAACGAATCCTCTTTTTTGCCATGAGGAAACGTGCTTCAAGGTCCGATTTAGAACCTGCGTTGTTATGGTTAACTGCTTATCAGTGGAACAGCTTGTTATCCACAAGTTCCAGTTTATCTCCGTGTTTGTCATCCTCTAAGGATTCATCGACGGGGTGATGTCGTGATTCGAATGAATTAGCTTCCTCCTGTTCACCACCATTTCACCAATAGTATAGATGGGATTTCTCAGAGCGCTAGGTGGTTTTCTGGCAAAAGAACTTCACTCACAGAGAACAAAAGATAATAAAATGAGCTTTTTACCAATTTTCAAGAATGATGTACAATTTCTATCGCCGATCCCTTGCCAAGAGTTCCATCGTAAGGACCAGGGAGTCATAAAACAACTGGCACTACATATAGGGAATTGTTTCATAAGTGTAGAGCCATAAATTGTACTGATAAAATAATGACACTTGATAACTCACTACAAATAGGCAAATAACTGATAAGTTTTTAGTTTCTTATGTCTGACGTGAAGCGAAAACGAAAAAAGAACATTTGAAAGCGTTTTGAAAGTTTTTCTTGTAGATGAATGAATTCCCATTTTAACGGATTCAAAATTAATTTTAATAAAAAATAATAAATAATAAAATTAATTAATTAATTATTTTTTGAAATGGGAATGAATTTTTCGGTTCCAATCTTCATTCATCATAGATGATATCCATTATATTTGAAGCGAACCCAAAAAAGTTTTCAAAAGGTCAAAGAATCGTAATGTCTGGCGGCGAACTCGCTTGGGTTGCTTTTGAAAGGTCAAAGAATCGTAATTTTTGAGCTAAACCCGTTCAGATCGTTTTCACGCGCGGAACACCATTGTCTGATATTTCTGCGGTAGTCGCCCAAAGATCACCAAGGTAATGAGCCAATTTGGCAGTTTTTCTTCAAAAATAGGGCGCGCTGGGTACAGTGGTAAGGGGCGTTACTGACAACCACGCGGTCGAGCGATCGATCCCCGCTCGAGCTAACCAAGCGTTCCATTCCTCTGGAGGTCGGGTAAATTGGTACAAGACTTGTCCGGGAAGCTGCTGACACTGACTTGGTATAGCGGCTCGCCACGCAAGTCATTGTATAGGAGAAACTGCCCATGTTTCACCGATTCCAATTGGAGCACTTCCTTACGGACTGCCAGCACCTTAACCTTAACCTTTACCTTTTACCTAAGCTGAAAAGGCGTCTGCTGATTTGACGAGAAAGCAAGCCGTTGACCTTCGGAACCGGATTGTCCAGTGTGTCTGCGCGCGCGTGAACTCATCATCTTCTTATTTCCACGAATGCACTCGTACGCCACCGGACACACCATCATACTATAGTTCTAGAGTGGTTCCCGTCCCCTCTGTTCTAATCGAAAACGATTTCAGACGGATGAAAAACCGATCGAAATGGCAACTTGCACGAGATTCGCGTCGAAGTGCTTGTTTTTTCGTTCGCGGTCCATCGCCGCCCCGTCTCCATCAAATCATCGACTCTCGTCAAAATCACATGTGATTGAAGGGAATCTCGGACATTTCGAGAACGCTCGACTGATGAGGGAAATGACGAACGATCGATTACCTTTTCCATTTTCCAAGAGGCTATTTGGGAACAACGATTTGTAAATAAAACTTCTGTACGACGCCTATCCGCGTACAACAGCCATTTAGGGATGGTGATATGTTTACAGCACTCTTTGTAATAGGGAATCAAGTATGATGCTAAACAGTAAGAAAGTTAGCAGAATAGAAGTAAATTAGGATACGGTATACAGAGTACAGTTCTCAGAAGCCTGTAAGAATTTTTTAAGACGGAAATCGCAGTAAAAATCCGGAGATTCAGAAAAAACGAGCCATTTTCCAAGCTTGTTTGTAGCAAAGGCAACGGCAAAATAAAAATGTAAAGTGGTAGGCTTTAACCGTCTCCATGGATGCGCCGTGCTCTCGTGCTCAGTGAAAATTGTAGAGGCTTGATGAATGCGTGCTTGCTTGGTTGCTTTGGTCAACTCAGAGGGGCCTATCGCTTGGCCGTGACGGTGGAGTTAGCTCCTCTTACCGCTGTACCACCAACGCCCTTTAACACGTTGACGACAGCGCTTTTTTCGCGTGTCTGGCGCGTGGGGCCAACCGATTTTCTAGCGCGCCGAGGCTGTGGCATGATGCCGGCATACGACGAATATTTTTTCCAATATGGAAGTGGATGGTAAATCTCGAAGACTACATATACAGTCCTGTAATATCGGGGATTGTGACTATTCCTTTTTTGCAATGAAAATAGAAAAATAACAGCTGAAAGCTTTTAGAATGTCCTTTTCCCCTATCCAGGTTAAAAGGAAATTGTTATTTGTTCATTGTTCATTATTTGTTTATTCTAATAATCAACATTTGTCTGTATTTATTTGTTTGTTTCATTAACCAGTATTTGTTTGCATTTATTTGTTTCTTGCAATAACCATTATTTGTTTTTACTTGTAAAGAAAACTAGTGCACAATCAAAAATTCCAATAAATCAGAAGCTAAGAATCATTTTCATGGACCATGCTTCCTATAACAATGTGCAAAGGTCTACTAAAAAGTGGCACAAAAAATCCTTCGAAATTCTGAAATTTATCGAGAAAAATACGATACAAGACTGTGGCGCAGCGTTGCGCCACACTGTCGTCAACGTGTTAAAGTAGCAGTACCACTCGGAAAATCCTATCTTCTAAAGACAAACTTTGATTTTATTTGAATTGATTGTTACTGATTATTGGACGTTACCATAGTCTAGTCTTATTTACTGTCTATTTATCTATTAGAACCAAAAATAAAGAAGATGAGAATTGATTTAAAAAAAGTACAATGAATACCAGGACAATTCCAAAAATTTCATAAATTCAAAGTAATTAGTGTCACCTTTTAGAACCTTTCTGTGAGAATAGATTGCACGACACATTTTTTCAAAGCTGTGTGCTTGATATTTTGATGGTTGACGCCTTATTGGAGTGAGCAAATTAAGAATACTATAAATTCACAATAGCGTCCATTAGTCCTGATTGCTTCTAATCTCTACCGGCTAGCTAAGGAACAGAATGATCCTGCCTAATCACCCTGACAACCTGATGATCAGAAACCGCCGCCGGGAGCTATTCATATAACTTCTCATAAGATAAAAGATATGGGCTGATAACAAGGCTTGTTTCGATAATCCGCCGGCAACAACCACGTGGCTATTCAAAGCCCTCCGTCCCCGGGGACTATGAAATCCCGATAACAGCAAAAATATAAAATAATACGAAATTTTACAGGGTTGTAAGATCTTATCAGGAGTGTTCCTCAAGAATTTCCTAGTCCTGATAAGATGTGAGACGGAACACGTCGGCTTTCAGGAAGTAGACATCAGCGAGCTGATAGGAAGTGATTGCATAATGTGACGTTGCTGGCCGACAGCAGAATTTTGCAGAAGAAAGTCAGCCGGAAGTCAAATGAGATCGCGTCAGAAGCAAAAAATTTTTCTATTTCGTATAAATTTCGCTTATTGTTATTGCCTTATTTACACAAAATACTAATGTCAAGGCGTTATAATCCTTCTAGCATTACCTGATTTCGATCCGAGCCTGGATACACAAAGGAAAAATGATTTCGGAGAGTCCGTAGTTTACAAAACCCAAAGGTAGAGTTATGGCAGACTAACTTGAAATGAAATGAAATTAGCATTGGTTCGTCATTAATAGGCCGGCCGGTAAAACTAGGTTACCTGGGCCCAGATTCATCATTGGTAAACCTCCGATAAACCCCGAGATATAGCCCGAACGGCGCTCACCTATGTCTACATATCCCAAGCTTCCTATGTTAGACGCAATTTCTCATTGACTCTGCCGTCTGGTTATGGCTGCGCCGCGGTTTCGGAGACCGCTCGTCCGTTCATGAGTCCGGGCCCTGGTCAGTCAACTAACGGCGATCCACTCAGGGGAATCGTGGTAAACTTAAGGTAAATAACGCGGTATTTCATACCCCTTTGGTGCAGGAGTTTTGGATACATCACAGAAGTAACGGCGCCGCCCCCCCCCCTAGGAACGCGCCATGCACTTATCATCCAATCAGAATCGTAGAGGAGTGGCATGGTCCTATACAATGACTTCAAGTCGAAAACCGTGGTAAATTCGCCTTATGTTCGTGATTTCCAGTAAGAGAAGCTTTGGATAACTAGAAGCTAATATACCATACAGAGAATCCCTTCATCCCTTCGTGCTTCAACAAAGAACGAAGAAAAACATAGAACGTAAGACTTCCTCTCTAACATTCTTGAAGGGTGAGCCTACGAGATCTTTATAAATATCACACCATATAAGCTGATTAGCGCAATCCATTCTTATTATTCAACCTTTCACTGGAAGATATGGGTAAAAAGTATTCAACCTTTCACTGAAAGGTATAGGTATTGAGATTAGGAAAGGATTTGTTGATTGAAAATCGCTTTTAGCCAAGATTTCATGGTTATTTAAGTTAAGGTTAATGAAAACCGACATTGAACTATCTACAATCCAGGGTAACCCAGTAGGTAACCTATCGACCTTAATAATGCTTGCGCCAGCTCTTTAACCCAAAACCGAGGCATTTCTGCTAGAAAAGTGAAATATGAGTAACACAGTTGTTCTATGCAAAAACTGCTGTCCAAGGTGAGATGGATGCGGTTTTGGGCTGGATTCTTAACCCACCTACTCTTAACCTCAACATCCCAGTTTCCTTCTCTTGTTTCAAATAAAAATTGATCGTACAAGAAGTGTTTTGTGCTAGTGTCATTCATGAATTTAACACGTTGACGAAAGCGTGGCGTTATGCCGCGCCACGCTCGAGCGGCCGTGTGGGACCGTGTGGCGCAATGCCACGCCACAGTTTTGTATTGTATTTTTCTCGATACATTTTAGAATTTCAGAATGCAAGAAGGATGTTTTTGTGCCACTTTTTAGTAGACCTTTGCACCTTGTTATAGGAAGCATGGTATATGAAACTGATTCTTAGCTTCTGATTTACTGGAATCTTTGATTGTGCACTAGTTTTCCTTACAAGTAAATACAAATAATGGTTATTGCAAGAAACAAATAAATGCAAACAAATACTGTTTACTGAAACAAACACATAAGTACAAACAAATACTGATTATTAGAATAAACAAATGATGAACAATAAACAAATAACAATTTCCTTTTAACCTGGATAGAGAAAAAGGACATTCTAGAAGCTTCCAGGTGTTATTTTTCTATTTTCATAACAAAAAAGAAATAGTCTTAATCCCCGATATTACGGGACTGTATATGTAGCCTTTGAGATTTATCATTCACTTCCATTTTAGAAAAAATTCGCCGTATGCCGGCATCATACCACAGCCTCGGCGCGCTAGAAAATCGCTTGGTCCCACGCGCCAAACACGCGAAACAGGCGACGTCGTCAACGTGTTAAGTACTCGCGATATCAGGACTCTTTTTGGTTACTTTTCATTTGATAAGGACGGAAGATTTGCAAAACCATCATGTATGCCAACTCTAACAATGGAACAAGAGGCCCGAATCGGGTTCCGCTACCGACCGGTGGCTTCCTATCGTCCATTACCCTTCTTTAATAGAATTGCTTTGAAACGGCGACGTCGTTTAGAGGATCCAGTTACAACATTACGCGGCAATCTCCAACACTAATCACCTATTCCGTAGGTTCTCATATTCGGACGCATCACTCCGAACCTGATTCGTCAAGGTCAACTGGCTACTTTGGACGCCGAATTAGCGCCAACAATGTCTACCCTAGTACTCGTTGCAATGACTGATTATCACCCCGAAGATCAGGCGACATTTTTTGTCAAATTTCCCTTTTACAGTGACACTGAGAGACAATAGCGACCTCCTAAGGGTATTTACAGCGCTGTCAACAAGTTCTATTGAACGAGCTGCACTTCAAAGGTGCCGCTATGTTTCACGAAAAGTAGAACCGTCTGGGGAGCGGAGAATTATCTCGATCACTAAGAGAAGGAATATTTAAGCAAGTTCAGAAAATATACGTTCCCCACTATTTTAAAATGAAATCAGGAGAACGTAGCGAAAGTCCGTAGAAGAATTCGAGTACAGCTCTAGAGAGCCAACGAATACCAGAAAATGGCTTCAAAATAGGACCAGTTCACAAATCTCGAGGAGGTAAGAAAGGGGAAGAGAAAGTGACGAAAGTGTAAGATTCCTGGATGAGTTCCTCCCTGATCGGAATACATATAACCGATCAGCAAAAAGGTGAAGGTAAAGGTGCCGGCGTTGATAAGTTCCTAAGGACGCGCCATGCACTCGTGTTCCGTTCAGAATCATATAGGCATGGTGAATGCGTATTTGGCCTGAACAATGACTTGCGGGGGACAGCCACTATACCAAGTCGGTCTCTTCATCTCCATAAAAAAAGTCGAACCAATTTACCCGACTCAAGAGGGATGAACGGTTTGGCTAGCCCCACGGGGACCGATAGTTCGACCGGCGGGCGTCAGTAGCGCCTCTTACCACTGCCCCACGCAGGCTCTCAATTCCTTCATGATTGGATTATGACCGATCAGAGCCTCGTATAAATCCACTGGTCTAGGGTCACAATGCCTCGGATAGACCTGAGATGTAGGGCTAGAATTCCGCTGGAGCAGCGATTTCAGCGATGATCCTAAGATCATCAGAACATCAATGGGAGAATACATGGGCGGTTTAGCTAGTTATCCTTCAGAGCTTCCACGAACACTGCCGTGGTAAATTTTTACCCACCGGGTATTCCTGCTCAGAGCTGCTCAGATGGCTTAACGAGTCACACTGGTATCCACTTCTCAAGCTAGCTACTCACGAATGCCAGTGAAGGTGACTCGAACCACGGCGATCGCCGCCTGCTTATGCAACCCGTTCTCACACGCGAATCACACGCTTCCCAGGAACCACTCTGCGTCCAGGGTAATGGGTAGAGGGATCGTCGGCTCGGCCAGCCTCTGGGGCGAGCTTTGGTCACGGATGAAATCCTTCTGGGTGGGTGCCTGTTACCACCAACGACCAATAACAAACAAAAACACACACACGGCTCAAACCGAAACGGCTATTTGCACAAAGCGGACTCGTGAACGAGGAAAAAATGGAAGAAACTGGGTCATACCAGTAGAACCACGACAACCGCTTCTGGCGGATATCGCGAAGTTCGGCCTAAAGTTCAGGTCGATTCGATTCCAGGGGTTTAGCAAAGCGAGAGAGACTCATAAGGGAAGTACCCGGATCGATGGGGAAAGAGAAAACTTTCGTCCAGGAAAGAAACCAAGAACAACGAGAGGAAAGAAAGAATGTGGAATAGGTATAAATGTAAGGTATAAAACACCCCCGTAATACCTTCCAGTACTCCTTTAATTAAGGAGACGCAATCCAGGACAATAGGCAGTGAGCGTGACAGTATTTTAGGTTCTCTGCCGTGAGTCCGAAGAAAAATGACCTTCTCCCCGAGGGTATAATCTCTAGTCCCACAGAAGCTATCATCATGCAGCCTTTTCCCTTTGAGTCTTCTCCCTGAAGTCCACTTTATCTTCGAATCTCTTACAAACGGCCTAATTCTCCCTTGGAACTATCGCAAAAAAGTGGGGTTGGTGCTACGGATTTTCGTTTCAAAAAAAAATTCAAAAAAACTTGAGTTTCACAATTACGTCAAAAGTGTAAGGATAACCATAAAAGTAGGAGGTAAAGGTAGAAAGGTAAAGGTGTCGATATCATGTTGAATGCGTATTTGGCCTATACAATGACTAACGGGGGCCAGCCGCCATACCAAGTGTGTTTACCTTCCCAGGCAGGACTGATACCAATTTACCAGACTTCAGAGGGATGGAAAACTTGGTTAGACTGGGCGGTGATCGATCACTCGACTGTGCGGGTGTCAATAGCACCTTTTACCACTGTACCACGCGCTCGATTGGATAAGTTCACCAACCAAAACTATTAAATGGCCCTACTTCCATCTAGAGTGATATTGTACCGCAATTTTCCTCTCAATTTTTGCGGCATTAAAGGCCCAAAACTTCCTCCGGTCACTCGGCTACCGTATTCGTGGCTGAATTCGGCCGGATCTCGTCAACGTTCGTCCTCCTCACGATGAACACCACCATGAACGACGTCGAACATAATTGGCGCTCTAATCGGCGACGCCATTTCGGCCGATGTGCCACTCCACCACCACCGCACGCTCTCAACTACGAAACTGGTAGGAGCCGATGAGCGAAAAAAAGCAAAAACGGGACTTTGTTCGAATTGCGGGTATTTGGTGAAAAACACCGAGAGAAGAAAATTGCGATGAGGGTTTTTCTGGGGATACGGGTCACGGGATTCAACTTCCGTTAATGATTTTGTTGTGTCATGCACCCTTCAGCGACCATATTTCCGGTCACGCTGTGGTTTCGAAACGAGCGGGGAACTCACAGGGTACATCAACATGCATTGGACCTCATATCTCAAAGGCATAAGGGGAAAGCACTGGTCAGTCTAGCGCGCCATGCATTCGTCTCTCATTCACAATCACAGAGGCTTGTTAATAAGTATTATAAATATGCACGGCGAAACTGACAAGGGAGGTCAGTGAACTTCCCCCGACGATTCTTAACAAGACCTATATGTTCTTATAGAGCTTGAAGCGTAGATCACAGATATGTAATTTATTTTTGCTGAATGGCAGTGGGTGGTCCGAAAATTGCAAAAAAAGTAAGCACTGCTCTGACAACACTGCTGAGGGGCGCTAAATAGCCCCTGAGGTGAGAGGTTCACCGAAGTGTGGATCGGTAGCGCAGCGCTACCGCAGTGGACTGTTGTTCAGAAGGTCAAAGGTTTGGATCCTGTGGATGTGTTTTTGTTTTGCTTCAATCGCATTGATACCAAATGGTGCTCATTTTGCGATTTTGTCATGGGGATTGAAGAAAATCATGTTTGAAGCACTCTAAACCGCACAAATTTTAGTAAATGACAACATTAATATGGGTAGCCAATATCTACCGTAACTTACCTTAAACAGACGCAAATTCACAAACTAATGTTGGATTCGTGATCAGCGACCCAAATAACCCCCACATACGAAGTTTGGACAGAATCGGTTGTTTTGACCTTGGCACCTTACTTACCCACCCTTACCATAGCAAGGGCTCACCAGCCCACACACAACGAAACCCCTCATTAGATACCCTCACTTGTTTCAAATCACAAAACTAGTGCTATATTCGTGACCAGTGTCTCAAATAGTCTCATTAGCAAAGTGTGGGCGAAATGGGTGACCATGACGTCTCGAGCCTCATGTCAGGTGTCGGTAGAGTTGCCCAAGGTTGAGTCTCTGATGAATTACTGGTAATATTATGGCACCATTCAGACTCTAGCTGTCAGAAAATCGTCAGCATCCACTACCTTCGTTCCAGAAATTGCCTAGGAGTCTCACCTGGATTGCTGACCACGAATTTTACTTTTGCTTCTGAATTTCTGATTGATGACCGCTTACTATGGCAAGGGTGGGTATGTGAGGTGCGTGGGTCAAAATCGCCGATTTCGTCCAAACTTCGTGTGTAAGGGTTATTTGGATCGCTAATCACGAATCCAACATTAGTTTCTGAATTTGCGTCTGTTTAAGGTAAGTTACGGTAGATATTGGCTACCCATATTAATGTTGTCATTTACTAAAATTTGTGCGGTTTAGAGTGCTCCAAACATGATTTTCTTCAATCCCCATGACAGAATCGCAAAATGAGCACCATTTGGTATCAATGCAATTGAAGCAAAACGAAAACACAACCACAGGATCCAAACCCTTGACCTTCTGAACAACAGTCCACTGCGGTACCGCTGCGCTACCGAAGCACACTTGCGTGGACCTCTCACCTCAGGCGCTATTCAGCGCCCCTCAGCAGTGTTGTCAAAGCAGTGCTCACTT
The DNA here is from genome assembly GCA_030553155.1 of Nippostrongylus brasiliensis. NCBI lineage: Eukaryota > Metazoa > Nematoda > Chromadorea > Rhabditida > Heligmosomidae > Nippostrongylus > Nippostrongylus brasiliensis. The sequence continues at coordinate 32,737,871 of CP130732.1, read as the reverse complement.
TTTTTTGCAATTTTCGGACCACCCACTGCCATTCAGCAAATATAAATTACATATCTGTGATCTACGCTTCAAGCTCTATAAGACCATATAGGTCTTGTTAAGAATCGTCGGGGGAAGTTCACTGACCTCCCTCGTGAGGTTTCCTTCACATCAGATAAAGGACCGTCGACCACTGATAGCCAAGTTAAAAGGCAATGTGGTCGATGATTAATCAACCCCCAGTATACGCCATGCATTCGCCTTTCACTCAGAATCGTAGAAACATTGTGAATGCATATTCTGTCAATGCAAAGACTTATCGGAGCCAGCCAGTATATGAAGTCATTGTTTTCACTTTCCCAGACAAGTCTGGTACCAATTTACTCGACTCCGAAGAGATGGAAGATTTTGTAAGGCTGAGCAGGGATCGATCACTCAACCTTACGGGTGTCAGTAGTGCGTCTTGCCAATACACCACGAGCATTCTTCTATGAATGAAAAAGACAATAATTCGGCTTGATGGTCTGCATTCTGAACTGTTCATTCGTCCAGCAAACGCCCTACGTTGAATGTAACTTTGCTGTCTCGAGGTTGTATGGATTTTCTTCGAAAAAAAAAAACAAACTATTCAAAAGCATTTTTCATCTGACTGAACTATTCCTCAGCCCTAGGAAAAAACCAGAATCTATACCTACCGCAAAGTTTCTCTGAAAACTATACAACAGGAACCGTTCTGCAGCCCATTTCCGATGACGACGAAAGTAAATCGTCAACTGAACAACCGGAAACCGAGCCAGATAGCGCATTTACAACCCTACTCCGATGCAGCTGAAGAGCGCCATTAGCTCAAGCCAGTAATGCAACCAAAAAAACGTCGTGTTAGGTTTCTTTCGGGAACCCTGGCCTGAAGAACTGAGAGGGTAAGAATCTATCACCTTGCATAGTTTTACCCGAAAGCTGAGCACAGCACAGTAAAGCTAGGGCAAGAGAGGATCAGCTGCTTCATCGAGTGCACTGGGGTCGAGCAGAACTTGAAAACTTAACAAAAAGGAGCTCAAACTAGGACAGAGGAATAATTCGTAGAGAAGTCGATTGGATTGAAAACCAGGAAGCTTTAATGTTTTCTTGATTTTATATTATGAATCGTCTTGCTGTAGAGGACTTGCGACTACTTTATCTATTTCTCATCATCCATCACTGCCTATGTATCATCAATGAAAATGATAACTGATGATAGAGGCTACTTTACCGTTCGTCCTCCTCTTTAGAACAATTCACAGTGCAAAATGAGAAAACTACAAAATTTATTTCCAATCCAGTCAACGTCCTCCCGATCCATGCTTCTGTTCCAATTTCAACTCTTTTTCTTCCAACTTTAAGTTTTTACTCTACCCCAGTGCACTCGATAAATCAGCTGATCCCCTCATTCCCCAGCCTTATCCTGCTGGACCGAGCTTTCGGGTTACATTACGAGGTGGCAGATCCTTTCCCAGGTTTTCTTCCATGCAAGTGTTCCCGGAAAGAATCTAGGCGCATTTCAGCTACAGCACCTGCTTGGACTAATGGTGTTCAGCTGCAGTAGGCTTATATACCATTTTCTCTTTGGATTGGAAACTTTTCAAATCACGTCGGACGTTTTTCAATCCAAATTGGACGTTTGTCAAACCACGTCAGACGTCTTCTGTTCCCAACTTGTGATATCTGTAGGCACTCAGAACACAAAGCGTCCTTGTGATTTGAAAAATGTCCGACGTGGTTGGAAAACGTCCAAATCAAAGTGAAAATGGTATAGATTCGCTAAACAGGCCCGATTTTCGGATGTTTACCCAAGAATTTACCCTCGGCACCATCGGAAATGCTCTGCACGACGTTTCCTGTTGCGCATTTTCAGAATGACTTCTTGGTAGGTAGAAATTCTGAACTTCTTCCAGGGCTGAGGAACAGTCGAGCCAGGAGAAAACCAAGAACTTTTCTTTGAACAGCGAGAAGCACAAGGGTTATAGACGCGCTAACCTGACTCGGTTTCCTAAGTAAGGATCTCAGGTAAAAAGCCAGCTTCAAGTCAGAGCAAATCCGAAATTCACCTGGCTGAGCCCACTTTGCTCTTATTCTGCGCTCGCACCACCTCGGCATGCACACCTGCCGGAAGTCCGCACTGGCGGGCAGTCAAATCGACACAAAACCTCCGGCCATAATTATGATTTCGACTGCCAAATCGACCACGAATGCGCCCCACCGAGCCCGTCGGTAACTGGGGGTTGAAAAGGCCGACCAACTCTCGAACGCTCAAATCCGGATCTTTACTTTTCTTTCCAAAAGGGGACCTAGAACTGCTCCAATCACCTTAGGAATACGAATACCAGAGGATGGAAAACCAAGCGTACCTTTAAGAAACCAGCCATTCAACCATCCAGGTTTATTTATTTATTTATTCATTTATTTATCTATTTATCTATTCAAAATCCAATGGCAGTTGATAACATGTGAGTGTACCGAAGCAAAAAAAGTTCATTTCAAGCCTCCGAAAAACAAGGCCACCATGTTAGCCATGACCGAGGCAGCCAACTCAACCAGAGTGCTTCTGCTACTCAGCGATTCGTGCGAACTATCATCAAGACGATGATTTTTACCCCATGCCAATGTCTCCTGTTCCACAAGGTTGAGCTCGAAAACCAGAAAGTCAAGTGATAGGTATTGATCAAGTCCTCAAGAGCGCGCCACTCACTCGCCTTTCGGTTAGAATCGTAGAGGAATGACAAGTGTGTATTTGGTCTACACAAAACCTTGTGGGCCAGTTGTTGTACATATCACTGTCTTCACCTTCCGAGACATGACTGGTAACAATTCGGTGGACCCCGAAGGATGTATGGTTTGGTTGACAGGGACCAGGATCGATCGCTCAACCGTGCGGTTGTGGGTAGCGCCCGTTTTGTCACTATATAAGCTAAAACAAAACAATACAAGACACAAGAACAAATGAAATAGTATTCAGAAAATAAAAAGAGTAGCTCGTTTCTTCCCTACCATGTACGAGCTATTCAATCTAAATATAGGGTTGCCTTCCTTGTTTGACATGAAAAGCTAGTTCCTTCTCTCAGCCATCATCACTCCTTCATCACTTTCTTTCTCTTTATTTTCGTCATCACTGTCTTCATTCGCCATCATCGCTTTATTTCCCTTTATTTTCGCTTCTTTTGCTTCTCGACAGAAAAAAAGCAAAAAGCGTACGAGGTTTGTAGAGAGATGAGGTCTTTATAAGCTCCAACGTTTCATCGTCTTTAGAACCCCAAAAGGTTGTTCAGAATTTTATGACTGATCTACCCGTTGATACTCTCCATATCTCAACAGTATTTCTGGCATATTTCTTGAATAACGCTCCGAGTTCAAGATTTTTCGAATTCATTCTTCTTTTTCCTACTCTCTCTCTCTGGCAATTTGCCAGAGCACCGGAGCCCCATGAAATCGTTCCTACGGCGCCTATTGTCTGTAGCACATTGACATGTGGGTCGGTTCTCAGCGCTTGATAAACAAGGAGGAGACGATCTTTCTGGAAAACACGTTCACGTGCCGAGGCCTGCCGGCTCACACAGGCCATTTAGGGCTGGTGACACCAACGGGCTCTACTCGCTTATGCATGAACATGCATCCCTTCGCATCTGCCACGCATCACACGAACACTCCAATGGATGTCTGCTGCTGACATCACAACACTCAACAGACAAGGGACCATCTTTATTTGCGAAATGAAGAATTGGGTGGACCGCTGTAGCCGACTTTTTTCAAAATTCTTTCCTGTGAAACCGTTGCTTCCAAATTATCTATCAAAAAATTCCAGAAATCTCATGGTCCAATAATTTTTTTCTGAGAAATCCGGAACCAATACTTTCACGTCATTTCCATGATAGGCTGAGAAACGTTGTATGGCAATGCACAGACATTTGTTTAAGAAAATAAATATCTAAATGACCTAGAAAACTGAAACATAGCGATGCTACCGCACCCTAGTGGAGATCTTCCGTTACTACGGCATAGAAGGCACGAGTTGTGGAAGGAAAATTGCACATTTCCCAAGCAAAATTTGAAGAAGTAAGATAAATTTTCATCATATAATATTCAGCTTTGTAAGGTTTGGCAAGAGGCTTCGATGGAGGGTACGCTACAACGTAGGAGTTGTAGGTGATGTGTTCGACGTTGATAGGTCCTCCGAGCGTCCGCCACGAACTCGACTTCCATAAAAAATCGTAGTGGCATGGTGAACGTCAATTGGCCCGAAACAATGGATTGTGTGGGTCAAGCACTGAACCAGATCGGTGTCTTCACCTTCCCGGACAATTTTGGTACCAATTTGCCCAACTCCAGAGGAGAGGAAAGCTTGTTTAGCCTGGGTGAGGATTGACCACTCGACCGCGCGCGTGGAAGAAGCACCTCTTCCCGCTGCTCCATGTGCGCTCTCTACCGCGGATACAACATAAACTGTAGGAATAATTGTAGCTGGCGATCAAAACAGAAGCACTATATCCAAATAACGATTCAAAAGCAAACTAGATCATTTCTAAAAAGGTACGTGAACTTTGGCAACATTGAACACCTCTTTCTTTCTCTCATTCTGCTTTCTTTCTCTCCCTCTCTCCCGAACTTCATATTCATGTAAAATGCCATGTCACAATTTTTGGAGGATTTAATTGAATAGAAAAATGAACCGACGAAAATACAACGAATGTCTACTTAACAATGCAAGCGCTGCCAAAGATAACCACGAATGAGGTGTGTCAACTGTTTTTGTTTACAGAACGCCACACCTGCGGATATCTCAGCAGTGGAGAGAATCGGCATGTGGCGTGAAGTAAATGAATCATCGGAGAGGGAGAAAAGCGATCGGGACCAGTTCGAAAACCCAAACCCAAGACGGTGATGAAATAAGTAAGAATAAAACAAATAAAATAAAATAAAAAACAACGAACCTGTTGCAGTTCACAGAGTCGCTCGAGCTCCAGAATCCGATTATCGCTGCGTCGTAGTTGTCGTTCCAGCATCGTCACCGTGTTCTCCAGTAATCGGTGGCCTTCGTCCAACGATCGGGCCGTATCACTCCTAAGAAGAAGAGATATGTGCTTAACAGAAGCTTCCTTGGAACCTTCTACGACCCATAGTAGGGCTACTGCTCTAACAAGGGAGCCGAGCCGAGCCCTCCGGACACGTATCCTACACACTAGCCACTGTACTTTAGCGAGGCACCGGCAAATCATTGTATGGGCCAAATACACATTCACCTAGCCTTTACGGTTCCGAATGAAAAACGAATTCATGGCGCATGCCAAAGAAGACTGATAAACATCAAAACGCTGCCAGACCCGTTGAGAATCGCCGGGGGAGTTCACTGATCTCCCTCGTAAGAGCGTGCGGCATAGTTGCCTAGTGGTCTAGCAGCGCCCGGATAAGCCGGATGACGCGAGTTCGAATCCGGTCTGAGTCAAGGTTTTTGTGAACACCGAACGCGCCACGCTTTTCACGGATCTTAAGCTTCAAGTGCGAACGCTGGACCGCGCCACAACTGCTTTCATTACAGCACACCTTAACCAACCAACAGCTGTATCATTTTATGACACATCGCCCGCCAATCCGCTGTCAATCGATGCACAGAGACTAAAAGAAATGCCACGCTCGAGCACACCTGAGCGCACACCTCGGGACCGAATTCGTCATCGCCAACCACCAGACTTTTGAAAACCCAAAAATCGAAATAAAAATTCAGAACTCAAAGTTCGAAAATTCACCATAAAGAGTCTCGTATTCGGGCTGCAGGCTGTGAAAGACGGAAAAAAGCCCCAGCAAAAATTGTGAAAAAGTGCACAGAGTCATGGTTGCAACACTAACCACTATATAAAAACCTAATATGCTTTACGTGCAGCTTCAAATTCACAATTTTCGACCCCACGTCAGCTTCAAATGTCAGTAGATATCCAAGTCAGAACCATGTTGTGGCACAGCGGCAGAATGGACAGGATAAGCTATAGTGATTTTCTTTGTTGTCAGCCATATCGGATTACAGGCGCTGATTTATTCACAGGCATCGGCCGGGCATGGCGACAAAATCTTTTAAAAAAAGGAAGGAGGAATGAACACTATATTCTATTCATATTTTCTGGTCAGACTCTTTTCGATGAAAGTGCTTTTAGTCTATTTAGTGGGCTCCTTTGAGGTTCTGTTTAGCGCTTAGCGCTTCGTAAATGCCAATAAAAACCGAATTTCTAGACTCACTGAACTTGGGTAGATATGATTCCTGCAAATCCTTCTATCCTGTGTTTAGGGCGAAAATGTGAAACAGGACAATAGTAACCATTCACTTGCTGTATACCATGTATACTTCACTATCTAGTATTTTGATTATTCCGATTATTAATAGGAACCAATCACTTAATCCACGGGTAACCAAGAGAATAGAATGTTTCACATACATAAGCTAGAAAAGTGTTGGTTTACTAGGTTGGTGCAAAAGTTCTCGGACATTTGCGACTTCCTGAATTTTTGAAAGAATTTCCCCTGTATTTTCGGCTCCACTAGAAAAATGTTATAGAGAAGAGAAGACCATTGATATTAATGGTGCCTTCTTCAAATGACTCCTTGCTATTGTTCAGATATCATAAAATGAACTGTTTTGTAAACCGAATGTCCAAGAACTTTTGCACCAACCTAACAGAAGCAGTTCTAAAAAGCAGATGTAAGGAGGAGTAAGTAGGGAAGAAGGGAACCAGGGTATGATATCATTTTCATGAACTAACCCAGAGCCGTCGTCTCTCAAATTTCCGTTCAGGATCGACACTTCCGTGTCCAAGTCGTCCACACTTTCTGCGGCGACAATCGGTGCCGTTCCACATGTGGCCAGTGACAGCATCGATTCGTCACTTCGACGACTCAGATCACTCCTCGGCCTGGAAATTATTAATAGTTATTTAAATTTTACATTAATCCACATCACGTCAAAAAAAGAAAATGAATCACAAAATTTGGAAACATTGATCTTTCTCAGTTTCGTGTTCTGAAACCTTGCAAATACAGTGCATCCAGACGCTGTACGTTGACAGACGATTAAAATCACTAAAATTCTTCCCAACTTTCCTTTTTGATAATTATTTTAGCTCATTCTTCATGCTTTACCAAGTTTTCTAAGGTCACTGCTTCTGTATGCTTCTGTAAATACAGCGCGTTTCATAAATATACGCCACGCCCTACATTTTACGCCCTATATTTTATAATTTTTTGGAGGTCCCCACTTTGACGAAAGAAATGCAGTTTTTTTCTTGGATGCTATCTAAATCAGCATGAGAAATAAACATAGAATACATTTTTCAGGACCCATAACCTGATCTGCTGTTTTTTATAATAATTTTTTCATTCTCTGCGGATCGCCACCACACTTTGCCAACGGGAAGCGATATTTGGTAGGAAAAATTACTCACCAAGACAAGGGCAGAAAACTGAATTTTTTTTATAAAAAAACAACGCAAGAAACCACGTGTTCCAGAAAAACGTTTGCCATGGTTATTTTTCACGATGCTTACACAAGCATTTGAAAGAAATCTGCATCTCTCCCAGCAAAGTGGGAGCGGACTGTAGTAGGACTATAAGAGGTCATAATTTTAGATTCATTACAAAAACAGCGACACGGGCAGGATTCGATCTCACGTCTCAGCCTATCAGAGGCGCTACCATAATAGAATGTACACCACTGAGCCGTGCTCTCACTTTACTCTCAAAATGAGACTGTAAGGATGAACTGAGTTGAGTCAAAGATGAACTTCATTAGCGGGAGAGTAGATTTAGCCAATAGTCCGAATACGAACAGCGAAACTTCTTGGCCACGCCTGTCAGCCTACATCTCTCTTGTTTCTCGATGAACAGTGCGAGTTTCAGAACAATACGCGCGAGGTTGATCAAGACGATATGACTCCTCGGGAACAGGTTCCCGCACTACAATATATCAAAATCACATCACGATTAGTTGAGGAGGTCAACAACAGCCCATTCACCCCACTCCCACGGAGGGAGCCTCTGACGGGACCGAGTTATCGAGCGAAAACAGTCAAGTAACTTTTGTAACAAGTGAATTACAGGAATTTCTTGATCTTTGAAAAAATCAAATTAAATGTTTCACCGTTGACGTCATGCTAACGTCTGTTTACACTTGTATATTATGCACACCGCACTCATGCTCTAGACTCTCGCCCGTGTTGACCAGAATTTATACAGATCCGACCGTCCCTCTTTCTCACGCACCCACAGCTTACTCTTTTCGAGTTTTTTTTTTGATTTAAAAAATTTCAGTGTAACCTCATAAAGTGATCAAATTATTATGAGTCACCTTTTTAGTTTATCAGATATTTTATTTTTACTATTGTTATCATTACTCAAGTCCAACAGTCACATGTCATATGAGTGTTTCATCTGTTCGAATTCTGTTGATTGGACGACTATAAATAAATAAAAAATATTTGAGATAAATATTTGCAAAATATTTGATCTATGAAACTCTCCAAGCACACTCTTCTCGAAATACCGGCACAATCTTACCCTACATACAGTACCGGACGCGCCGCAACGATAAAACGGCGGTAGCGGCGCTTCGGAGCGCCGAAATGCGCCGTTCCGGTGTCCACGCGTGGTGACCCGGGCAGAGCCATCCGCAGTTCATCTGCGCCCCGTGCCGAACGGGGGGCCACGCGCGGTAGCTCCCTCGAGCCACCCCGTGGGGCCCCCTACTCCTCGTTTGGGACGCTAATAAAGGACGCGCCGCACATTTATAAGCGGCGAGGAGGAGGCGGAGCCTAGTCGGTGGGACGGATGCCGCATATTTATATTCGGCGACGAGGGGGCGGAGTCTAGTCGGTGGCGAGTGACCAGTCGAGGGACGGAAGCGGCAACGGGATCTAAAAGTCGAGGGATCAAAAAAAATCGACTGAAACAAGTCTTACGAATTTTGGAAAAATGTATATGGAGGGATACAGCTCAAGCTGCTAAGCTCGAATATATACTTACTTTTGCAAATAAACCAATTTTTAAGAAGTTATTTAAAAACGGCGGGTTTCGGCGCTCCGATGCGCCGCTGCCGCCGTTTTATCGTTGCGGCGCGTCCGGTACTGTAGTTTGATGATGCTATGTGGGAGGAGGTTAGTAAGGGCAACACTGAGCTAAAATAATGCGGAGGCGAGGGTGAATGTAGGCCAAAGATCGTTTATACTCTGCAGCAGGCAGTACAGCAACTGTAAGGCGTACAACTTAGACACAGAGAATGCAGCGAAGCGACTCGCGCTATTGTTGGGAATTTCCAGGACGATGATATACTTTGAAAGAACGATGGAATGGATCGGACCGAGATCGACCACAGTGTTGAAAAGAGAACAAGCGCAAGATAGATTGAATCGCAGTTTCAGCGTGAGATCCGCTCAGCCGCGGCACTGCTTCGCTGTCGAGTATGAATGAACATTATGGCTAACACTCGCAGCTGCTAAAAGATGGCTCACGAAATGAAGAATTCAGTTCTTCCCACGCCTATTCCAATCCTTAGGTTCTTCCTAAAGATTTCAAGATTTCACGACACAACCTTTTTTGACGTAACCAGGACATTATTCTCTTCCGTCGGCCTATGCTGTCGCTAATTTTTTAGCTAGTTATTCATTACAACACGGCCAATAAGTCAATAAAAATTATATACGTAAGTAACACGAAAATCAAACGGAAACCCACTCCTTAATGCCGTTCTTCGTCTCCTTTTGGAAATACTGCTTGAACGGATTCGACACCGAATGTACAGGCTCATCGACGGCACGTCGCTGAGGGGAAGGTATGGCAGAGTCGGCAAAATGTAACGGTGATGGTACGAGCCGTGGTGAGATCCGAGCGTCACCGGGGCATCGCAGTGGTGGATTCGGACTGCTTCTGCGGAAGAGGCGATCCAGAGACAGGTGACGATCCCTTGGTGACGGTGAGAGCCGGAGACGTTCAGCTTTTAGCGGTGGCGTTTCATGAGAGTCACGAAGTGATGAGCGGGCGCTGGAAGCTCGGATTTCGATCGGTTCCGAAACCGGGGTCTCGTTATCGAAGTCGACAATGACCGGCGGGAAGAGCTCCTGGGGACGATCGGGTCCCTCACGGGAAGGAGGAGGTAATGGGCTTGGCACTGGTTCCATCGGCGGCGCAGATTTTTGAAGCTCAGCGACCGCATCGGCTGCTTCTTCGATTTCCTCTTCGGATCTTGGACTGCAAATAACAAAAATAACGATAAAATCAAAACCGAAAAGCTTGAATGGAGCACGAAAAATAATTAAACTCGCCCCGCGAGGTATATGTTTTTTCTCATTTGGAACAACCTAACGAGCTTTTTAGAGTTTCAAATAGAAGCTGTACTTCCTCATTTCAAGTAAAAATCTCCAAGAGAACCACAAATATTTTTGACGTTAATCACTCGACAAATATCAATTCGCCTCTGATCGCATCGCGTTAAACGGGTCATTGGTGGTTCATGGGTTGTTCGGTTTGACGGGTCGCTGCACTTTGGGACAGACGTGGGTAGATGACGAATTACATCCGAAATTTTTATATAGAACAAAATTATTCCGCTCAGGGTCTCATCAGAGTATCCTGAAAACAAGATCAATGGCAAATTTTTAAAAAGTTATTGAAAGGGCACGCATGGTGCAAGGTTAAAAAGCACCACTCTGGCCTACCCGATCGATTGATCGGTCCTCAATCGAGCCAGTAGCCAGTCCTTATCCCTTAGGGGTGAAGTAAATTGGAAGCACAGGTAACTAGAAAGGAGAAGATACTGAATTGACCAGCGGCTGGGACTCTCGAGTCATCGTATACGGCCAGATTTGAATCGAACTGCCACTGCGGTTCTGAATGGAGCACGAATGCGTGGCGTGTTCTTAGGGTAATGTTCAACGCGGAACACTTTATTCTATTATGTTACAACTCTCTTCTAATGCTGTTTGGTTGTTTTGAACACTTTCTAAAGGGCTGATATTACTCTGTAGTCCGATCAAACACGGAAATTTCGTAATGTAATGCACGTATTGTAGGGTCATTAGTTTTCAAAGCTTTGAACGAAGTACAGGTTGGATAAAGGCACTTACTGCTTGCCCTTCTTCAGTGATCATCAAAATGAACATAAATCGAGGTAAGATACGGACAATTTTCAAAAATTTCTCAAAATTCAAATGAAGATGAATTGAGATAAGATAGGAAGAGTTTTCAAAATTTTTTCAAAAACCTGAAAGAAAGCAAGATCTCGAACAATGTGTCGATGCTTTAATGGTATGTAACTGAGGATGCGCATGGCTTAGATGACTAACGTGTTCTACCGACCACAAATTAACAGGATTTTTCCAAAGAAAAATTCTCGTGTACCAGCCCATTTCTTCATCATAAGGCCCGTGTGTTACAGAGGTAAGAGACGCTACCGACACCCGTACGGTCGAGCGATCGATCCCCGCTTGAGCTAACCAAGCCTTCCATCCCTCAGGCGTCGAGTTAATTATTACTAGACTTGTCTGGGGAGGCAAAGACACCGACTTAGTATAGCGGCTGGACTCCGCAAGTTATTGCATAGGCCAATACGCATTCTCCATGTCTCTACGATTCTGAATTAAACACGGCGCGTCCTTAGGGACTGATCAACGCCGATACCTTTCCCTTTCACCCTAACTTTCAAATGATCATCCAGATATTTAGCGATAAATTCCTGGAAAAATCGTTCACGACTAATAGCTCAGTAACCGAAAGAGCTTATCATCGCCTCAGACGGGGCGCTTCAACGATCGTCGGGGAGCGCTAATCGCCTTAGCGGGTGATGTGATAATACCAACAAATGCGCGACGTGGCCGACACTTCACCACACGATCAGACACTCATCAACTTAGAAACGCTGCTCGAAAAAGAAGAAAGCCAGGGAGAAACCAGCGATCAATCACCAACCACGGATACAACACCATTAATTAATCGACTCTTCTCGCCAACGAGTTGGAGTTGGGACCGGAACGTCGTGGCCAATTTGAAAACCTCTGAAGACGGCTAGAGCAAAGGCTCAAAACCTAATGGGAACAGGAGCTATTCTTTTTTCACCGCGAAATGCTCCTTTAGATTTCTACATGATGTACACTTTAGAAGGGCGTGCACAAGAAACGGGGATAGAAGCCTAATCATGACCCTTAACAAGGGTTTGAAAAATAAAGGGTTCGGGACTCTAACAATAAGAATCTACCACACTGGTCATCAAAAGAGCCAACATAATAAGTTCAACGTTACATGACACGGATATGGGTGGAGCACCGGTACAAGACTACGTCTATACGCATGGTCGAGTGATCGATTTCCGCCCAAGCGAACCAAGCCTTCCATCCCTATGTGGTACCAAACGTCTTTTCGAAGGTAAAGACACTGACTTCGTGTATCGGTTGGCCCTCTATAGTCACTGCATGCACCAAATAAGCATTCACCATACTTCTACGATTCTGAACAGAACATGAATGCGTGGCGCGTCCTTAGGGTACTTACCAACGCCGACACCATTACCTTTTACCTTTAAGCTCTAGAAGGGCTTTCAACACCACGAGCGATCCTCTCCCATTCCGGTCAAGATCCACTCCTTCGGGTAAAATAGTACTGGGCCTGTCTGCTAAGGTGAGGACCCTGACTGTATAGCGGCTGATACTCGCTAGCCGTTGTACTAGGCGTATGCACATACCATTCTCAATGAAGAACGAACGCACGGCGCGTTTCTCGAGGTGGATTAACGTTGATTAGTTTAATTGGACTTTTTACACCTATAGTAGTTTCCGTGATTAAAGAACGTACGCAATCGACAAGAAAATTATCAAGTACCTTGAATATTTTTCTCTAAAATTTGGGTAGAGTAGAAAGTTGAATTTATTTTAGTGGTCAATATCACACCGGATTTCTACTTTTGACCTGATCTGATTTTAATTGCGGCTTTAATAATCATTCGATTTGAATATTCCGTTTTTGAAACAATAGCTTCATGTTGAGCTTCACTGTTCTTCTTTTTGTCGAAATGTTCAGTTGTTCACTGTCACGAGTTACACGACTACGCTCGTACTAAATAAATAAGAAAATAAAAAATAAATATCAAAGTGACCACAGAATTGAGTTTCCATCTTGAAATATACTGTTTAAACTAGGCTTGAAGAGGTGTCGTGTTTTAATTGCGATCCAATTAACCATTCCCACGAGCGATAACTAACGAAAACGGTAGAATTAGGTCGTCTCCGTTAACTCTCCTCTCCGGAAAGATTAAATAACGGTCACATCGGACTTCTTCAAATTTCCAAAGGGTTTCTAAACCACGACAGGTAATTCATTCTATTTCCAACAGTGTTTTTAATCGGAATAGTCAGTTTTGAAGAGAGTTATGAAAGAACGGCACATTAATCCGCGACCAGCTACTTCGGCTATAACAACGGAAACGAAAATAAAATCTAAAAAGGACGAAGGAAAACCCGCAATTTTGGCATTTTCAATACGAAACGGAGAGAGAGGCATGAGAAATACCCACACTTTTGTTTGATCGCCCTTATGTTTGATCGTTTGTAACCTCTATATTTATTTCCTATTTTTCTATTTTTTTTTCTGAAGCAGAAAAGAGCACCACAAAAATTGTTAATTTTTTAATTAATTAATCCTGTAGAGGACTCGTGCTCTTCGTAAAAACACCATCAGCCTTCACTCGACGCAATTTCCCGTCATTCGTTACTTCTTTCTCCTTTTGCTTCCATTACAACGACGTCCGGTAGTACCAAAAAAGCGCGGAGAGCCAACAGGAGCGGAAACGGCAGAAAATGGCACTTAATGGTAGCTGACGAAAAAAGAGGACAGGAATTCCGGAAATGTTGCTACCTAAAGGAGAGTTGTATCCTTGGGATCCTCTCTACCTCCTTTCCCGTCAAAGTATAGGGAGCTTAGTCGCAGCTCCCTATACTTTGACGGGAAAGGAGGTAGAGAGGATCCCAAGGATACAGCTTAGCTTAGCTTTAGCTTAGTAAAATGATCAAAAAACACAAAAAGAATAAGGAATCAGCAGGTGTAAATTTAGCATTCGACATCACCTAGAAACGGTGATTTTCGGTGCGAAAACCACACAGCATCGAATGGGTGTTTTCGGAAAAAATTAGGATTTCTTCCATAATTTTCCATAGATTTCTTAACCCTTCTTTACTTTACTGGTGATATGCTATGGGAGGGGTGAGCGTAGCACAGTGGTAAGAGGCGTACTGATATCCACACAATCGAGTGATCGATTCCGGCCCTGGCTAATCATGCTTTTCATCTCTCCGGCGTCAGGTAAATTGGTACCAGACTTGTGTGGAAAGGTAAAGACACTGACGTGGTATAGTGTCTGGCCCCGCAAGTCACTGTGTAGGCCAAGTACACAGTAACCGTACTTCTGTGATTCTGAATAGGAGTCGAAAGCATGGTGCATCCCGAGAAGGCTGATCAACGCCGACACCTTTACCTTTACCTCTATATGTGCTATGAGGAAACTGGAGGAACTTCAAGTGTTACCAAAACGAAGCCAATCAAAAATATGAGAAATGCTGCAACTCTTCAATAAGAATCTTTCTACAAGAGAATCTCTCAAGCAATTTGTTTCTTTTTCTGCAGAATTTCACCTCGTTTGCTGGAATTTTCATGGTGAATCACTGCGGAAGTGCAACCCAATGAATGGGAATTAGTCAGACTGTAACCCGTCAACTAGATCCCTGCCTCATTCGAATGGACCTCTGAAGAAGATAAGTACGCGAAACAAACCGGTCTGATCGTTCATTTATTTCGTTGGTGAGTTAGCAGGCAGGAAATGTTTAAAACGATTCCGACCCATCGCTTTTGTGAGGGGTTACTCACGTGAAAGTGAAACAATTCAGAATTTCATTTCATCACTGGATAGATCACGCTCTTCCGATTCCAGCCACGTCTTTTTAGTCAAAAAAAAAATGTTGGAGAGAGTTATGAGAGGGAGACTGTTAAAAGCGTTTGATTAGTTCATATCGCGTTTTGGCGGATGTTTACCTACGGTAGAGGTGAAGGTAAAGCAGAAGAGGTCGGCGTTGAAGTCCTCTGAGGTCGCGCCATGCATTCGCCTTCCATTTAGAATCGTAGAAACCTGGTGGATGCGCATTTAGCCTATACAATGACTTGCTGGGGGCAGCCGTTATACTAATTTAGTCTCTTTACCTTCCCAGACAAGTCTGGTACTAATTTACCCGGCCTCGGAGATATGGAAGGCTTGATTGGCTTGGGTAAGTTTCGTTTTCTCGACTGTGCAGGTGTTGATAGCGCAACCGTTGCACCACGCGCGTTCATACAAAATAAGTAATACCTACCATAATTTCATCCACCACTTTGGGTAAGTTGCGAACTCGGGAAGAGGTCTTTCTGGTAAATAAAAGCGTCCAGTCCCCTAGTAGAAATGAAAAATTAAATAGGAGAAACAACCAAGCGCCGATTCCACTACTAGAAAAGCGTAGCTGCACATCCCGTGGAGGCAAATTCCAAAACACAGGAGATGATTGGCTCGACACGCAGCAGCAATCAACCTAGGACTCATATTAATGAAATATTCACGAAAATCGTTGCTATACCCACTACACAATTGTAATCGTCTGGACAATCGCAATAATACGGGGATTGGGACACTCAAAGTCAGCATCCATCGGCTTGAAAAGAACAAGAAAAGAATAATAAACAAGTTTTGCTATTTGTAAACCTCGCATTGATGCTAAAGTAGAGGCCTAAAATTTATAGCTTAGAATATCGACTAAATTTAATCCAGCTGTTCCGTGACTTCACGATTTGTTTTTGATTGATAAGAACAACTACTATAGAATATAAAAAAGACTCCTTGAGAAATTGACAATATTCTACGTCATTTGATAGATTAGTTCTACAGATAAGTGATAGAATTATATTGAAGGAATACAAATCCATAATCCATGAATCTGCACCGCTTGATTTATGCCGAAAAAGTCATTCAAGACTCAAACATAGGTTACAAATACATTTAAATATATACTAGAAACTGATTTTGCAATGCTAGGGATTCACAAATGGTCGTCTCAGTAGCATAGCGGCTATTGCACAACCCGGAAAGGTTGAGACGCGGGTTCGAATCCCGCCGGAGATACGATTTTTGCGATGAACCTAGCACCACAATTACACTATCAGATTCTAGTATACATTATAGTAACCTGAGAAAAAACGGTAATAAAGTGGAGTTTCACATTTAAATATATTTAAAAACTCTGAATAATTAAATACTAACGAAACATGGCAGACTCACCTGCTTACTCGACCTTCCTGAACTTTTTGCTTCACCTCAATCAACTTGATGATTTCCTCACAGTCTTCTCGTTCGTCAATCGAACGATAATCTGGCTTGGTCGTCTAAAATGAGAAATTATAATATAAAACTCGGTTTCACAAGTCCATCGAAAACTTGAAAACTAACCTGAGAAAGGAACCTAAACTTCATTTCGTTGTTAAGATCGGAGGTAATCAGTTTCGGACTGCCGGAACGCCCTCTTAACCGAAGCGGTTTCGATGTGGTGTTCAGCTGACCTAAAGCAAAAACACTTGACTTAAGGGAATACTTCGAAAAATTAGGAAGAAAAGAAACAAAAAAAAACAAAAAGAAAATAACTAAACATACCGGGACGCAGTTGCAATTGGACTGGCGCTACGTCTAGCCCAGCTCGCCACTCGGGTAGAGATACGGCCGGAGTTGGACCTCTGGTCGGGGGATATAGGTCGGGATGGAACTGATCCGACTGAAATTTTACAAATAACATCAAAATTTTTTTCAACATAGGTAAAGCTGAAGGTGAGGTGGTCGGCGTTAATTAGTCCCCCGAATTCGTATTCAATTCAGAATCGTAGAGACACGGTGAATGCGCATTTGGCCTATACAGTGACTCGCGGAGACCAACTGCTATACCAAATCAGTGCTTTTACCTTCCCATACAAGTCTGGTACCGATTGACCCAACATCGGAGGGATGGACGGCTTGGTTGGTCCGGATCGAGACCGATCACTAGACCGTGTGGATGTGAGCAGCGCCTCTTACCGCTGTACCATGCGCGCCCTTAACCTCGACATTGATCAGTAAATATTCTTTTGTTACTATTACAACGAGACAGTAAGTAGACAGAGACGCTGCTGTCACCCGCACGGTCGAGCGATCGATCCCAGCCCGGGCTAACCAAGCCTCCCATCCCTCCGGGGTCGGGTAAATTGGTACCAGACTTGTCTGGGAAGGTAAAGACACTGACCTGGTATAGCGGCTGGCCCCCGCAGGTCATTGTATAGGCCAAATACGCATTCACTATGCCTTTACGACTTGAATGGAACACGAATGCGGCGGCGCGTCCTTAGGGGACTGATCAACGCCGGCACTTTTACCTTTACCTTTTACTACTACAGTGTTGTTCAGAAGTACAACTTGACATCGTTAAAGTGTCCGATGCTCTCTGTGCTCAGTTCGCTCGCAAAAATCGAGGCTCTAGCGGGGCTCGAACCCTCGACTCTCGCCCACAACTGAGCATTTTATCCTCGCCCACCCAGTCCCATTCTCAAGCTGAATGACGTCTTTCTTCCACCGATCATCCAACAACGATATGAACCAGTAAGTCCAATTAGTCAATGTAAGATAAGCCAGAAGAATTTTTAGTTTTAATGCGGTTTTTTGCCTTTATTACCCCTTTTTCGAGGATTACTGCTATGTCAACCACCCTCTCACTCCCGTCGGAGTCAAGTAAGAGTAGTCATTCTGAGAATCCTATAAAGCGGGGGTTATGTTCAGTGCGGATTCTCTATGGCACTCTAGAGCATCTTGGAAATGACTTGTTGGACAAGACAGTAATTTAGTATGAGCACCGCCCGGGACTTGAAATTACCTCTCGAGAAGCTGAGAGCAAGACTTGGACCAAATAGTTTACAAAAAACGAAATACGAAACACGGGAGATACCACCATGAATTTTTGAAAATAGGGGTTCTCATCGCCACGTTGGCGGGGTTTATTTTTCGGTTAAAACGTCGACTGCTTGCCAGCAAATAGAATGAAACAGACAAATTGCGGAAGATGAACGCTGACTAATTGATGTACTACAAGTGTTAGAAAAGGTGGGTGCGGCATTAAGCGCCGGTGGGCAGTGGCAAGAGGCGCGACTTCCACCCACAGAGTTCGGCGATCGGTAGTCGCCCAAGGCCTACCAAGCCCGCTGTACTTCCGGGGTTGGGTGTGATGATACTACACCTGCCTGACAAGGTCGAAATGAGGTAAAGGGTTGATGAAACGATGCGGTCTGTAGGGCTCTACAGGATGACTAAATCAATGAGACAAGGTGGAGTTCACATAATGACCTCGTTCAAATTTATCATTTCGCATGGAGTACACATTGATACATTATAAAAATAAAATAAAGGTAAAAAAGAGCCAAAAACGACAAACCATTAAAAAATTACACTCACCCGCCTTGGAACTATGAAAGAAAGAGGTTGAATAAGTAACGACTGCGGATATAACCTGAAAAAGGTGCACGGCTATGAAGACAATCCTGATTCAATTAGAAAAAATCCACACAAAATTCAAGTGTCACTCAGTTCTCACATTCTAAATTATTTTTGTGACTCCTACATCGTCCTCCACTTTTCATTTTCATTATTTTCACCCCGGCCCATTCAGACCATCTAGTTACTTGATTGATACAACCCTTACATTTCCGTAATAAGATAAGGTGTCGACGTTGACCAGTCCCCTAAGGACGCGCCACGAATTTGCGTTCCATTCAGAAACGCAAAAGCCTGGCGGATGCGTATTTGGCCTACACAATGACTTGCGTGGGCCAGCCGCTGTACCAATTCAGTGTCTTTACCTTCCCCGACAAGTCCGTGTACCACGGAAGCCCCTAATTCAGTGAATACACGAATTATTTTAGAAAAAAAACAGCAACGAACCTGTACACCCGCATCACTTCTGCACCGGTTAAATGAAGAGCTCGTTTCGATATTGTACAAATACACGTATGTGGCGCCTGTTGCTGACATTCGGTCAAATATATCACATACGGAGTGCGAGTAGTTAGTTCATACAAACGAAATGTGGAATCGCCCTAAAATACTCATTCTTGAGGTTGAAACAGTTATGAAGAAAATCCTGAATCGACCCGCCAACAAAGTTATTTGCGAGATTTTATAAATTCCAGTAAACTATTCAAGCAACTTGAAATTGAACAAAACTATAGTGCTGTCTAAGGAGAAAATCACCTTTCCAGATACATAAAGAATATTGAGATCGGGATCGAAAATCGGGCAAAGTAAACCGGACGAGCCGTCGATATCAATTGTGGCAAGAGGAGAACCGAAAGACGAAATAGAATAAATCGCAAATTGGCGACGATTAATTTTCGTATTTCCGAACGTTATCAATCGCTGAGCAGTGGCAAAAATCACCTGGAATAAGATTTGCTGTAATGTAGAAAAAGAAAACCAGAAGCAAGATATCAAAAGAGAAAACATTTCAAGAGCGAAAATTGTCAAGTCCCCTTTAAACAAAACAGATACTTTCTATCATTGTCCTTCTCCTTCACATTGACCAATTGGTCCTCCACCCACATTCACTACTTTACCGGCGGAATGCGGTTACCAAGATTACCAAAAACGACTTTTCACCATCATCCTGACGTCATTTCTAGGTTCACGGCGATAACGATAAGTCAGGAAGTTACCAGTGACCAGCCGCTACCACTGTTAGGTATCCGACACCCGTCCACGCCAATGGGGTAACTGATACCGCGCGATTTATAAAGAGTTTACCCCTTGTGTTGTTGAATTGCATCCGAGAGTCAATCAGGGCACATTTCCAGGCTACCCCAAACGGTGAATCTGGGCTAAGCAGCGTCAAGCTGGTTACCCGTTCTGTACTGCTGCAGAAAGACTTTCAGCATTGACACAAAAGAAGTATTTACCAGAGGTATAATGGTAAGAGGAGCAACTGATACCCGCCCGGTCGAGGGATCGATCCTCGGCCGGGCTAACCAAGCCCTCAATCCCTCCGAAGTCACGTAAACGGATATCACACTTGTTTGGGAAGGTGAAGGCACCGACATGGTGCTGACTCCCGCAAGTCATTGTAAAAAGCCACATACGCATTCACGATTGGCTCAGCGATTCTGAATTGTACACGAATGCATGGCGCGTCTTTAAAGATCAACGCTGTCTAGCTTGCTTTACATCTGAACCAGTATGATGAGTATTCGCGTTCCAAAATTACCCCTCCCCAAGAGCCCGCAAAAGCCATTCCCTTCTCCCGATGCACCCCCGCATCCCATTACTCACACCAATACGCTTGAACGTTCGTAAATTTTCCGGGTCTGTGCTATTTATTAGGAACGGGGCCGTCAAAACCCAATAAAAATCGTCGACCCCATAAAAGACCATAAAAAGGCAGCCACTCACTTTTGGCGGCATTCCACCGTCATGTGGCAGAGCGGCGCTCTTCATCGCATTGCCAGTGCGAGCGTCAAAAATACAAACCCTGCAAGGTCTGGTAAACAATTAAAAATTCATTTATAAAATTGAAAAAATAATAAAACTACCGATGTGATTGCCTCGACGTGGCGGCAAATAATGCAGAATTCGGCGCGAACGCTATACAGGATGAGGAAAAATCGGAAATCTGCAATGGACCGCGCGTCAACTACTTGGCATCGATTGCCTCAGGCTGTTTAGATGAGCTACCTCATAAATAACGGAATTAGCCTCGATGTCCCAGAGGAATATTTTACTATCGGAACCGGCCGACAGCAACACATTATCTACCGTCGTGTGCCATTCGATTTGATCGACTCGTCGTGAATGCTTCGCTAGCGTTCGAACACATTGCGCCTGTAAAAAATTAATGTAAAGTTAGCAATTTTTAAAAATCCAATAGAACAACAACATCAAGACCAGGGCTCAATTCAGAATTATAATAGAAAATCACAAGCTAGCACAGCGACAAAGGCGGAACATGCACTACTGGTGTGGAATAGGACAAGATTCCTTCTCTTACAAAAATGCCGGAAGTTTACAAGAATATGAACAGAG
Source organism: Nippostrongylus brasiliensis (assembly GCA_030553155.1). NCBI lineage: Eukaryota > Metazoa > Nematoda > Chromadorea > Rhabditida > Heligmosomidae > Nippostrongylus > Nippostrongylus brasiliensis. The sequence continues at coordinate 32,716,741 of CP130732.1, read as the reverse complement.
AAATTCTTTGGTTCTCTTGGGAATACGCCATGAACCTTCAGAGAATATGATTGTACTTTTGAGCAATTATTGCTTCCTTCTGGACAATCTCCCACAAACTTCAAACGGTAACCCAAAGCGCTTCGATTTATATTCTGATTTACTTATTAATTTTTTAAATTAAAACTAATCGAAAAACCACCCGACTTATATTCTGATTTACTTATTGATTTTTTAATAAGAACGAATCGAAAAAACTACCCCTCGTCAACTGGACATCTGAAATCCGCCAAGTACTCTACTCTCTAAACACGTAAAACTTTCTCACACTTGTTATAGCTTCCTTTGAATCAGTAATGGAGACTTCTTGTGTCTCCAAACATTTCTGAAAACTTTGAACGATTAGAGAAATATTAAATACTTACTTAATACCTACTGTGAATACATTGACTAAATTTGATCTATAACTCTATGGATATAATATTTTTATTTCTTACATTACCTTATTTGCTTTCATTCGATTACTTGCTTGTTATGACCTTTATTTCTTAATATTCTATGCAGCTCCAACCACGCCCGACCGAGATTTTTTTCTGGCTGCCAATTTTTCGAACATTAGGAGCTCCTGTAGCTTTTGGCGTGGTCCCAGTCATACGGCTAGCTATGGGGCCTCAGGTTTCATGTCTAAAGTTCTACTAGTCCGCGCTTCGAACTGTTTTCCATCTTAATGACATAGCCTCTTCCGTAGGACTGTATTGGGAGATGTGTCTTCGTGGGCTCTGGCCTATGGCTACCAGGAAACATTTCTGCTTACCTTGTATTTTTGTTGCTTGCCCTTGAAATTTCAGTTACTATAGAAAACATCTATGTTTTTCCTATATCGCGAACTTTCTAGTTTCTTTTTTTTGCGTCTAAATGCTTGCCAGAGCTTTCCAGAAGTGTGCCTGTTGAGTTTCCCAGAATGGCCAAATTCGCCTTTTTTTCTTGTTTCCCTCTTTTTCATTGAGTTTAGCTCCTGTTCCCTGACTTACTACATTTTTTTATGCGGCACTGACTCACGTTCAATGTTATGTTCGTTTCAAGATCATGGCGCGTCTTTGTACGCATATAATAAATAAATAAATAAATATGAGGATACTTCCTACCCAAAATATCACAAAATATTCACGGATCTGACCCACTCCAACCACTTTTTAGCGAAAATGTCTACAAATGGGTAAGCGATAAACAAGCTGTTGCAGCCATTCCAAGCCTATTACACTTCAGCTATCTGTAGCTTTTATATAAAAACTGAACCACATCTCGTCTAGCTAAGCAATGCTCGTAATGAAAAATTCCTTCCCAGATGATCGATAGCCTCACCTTCATCTGATCTGATATGTGCCATATCTTCACAGAACAATCAGCTGAACCACTGGCGAGCACATTGTCGTTGAAATTACTCCATTTAATGTCGGTGACCACGTTCTGAAACGTTGCTAATATACACAGTGAATTAAAAGAAAAAACAATCGATTGCGGATACTGTATTACCGTATGATCTTGAAGTCGAACAAGTCCAATGCGTCCATGTTTGCCAAAATCTTCATGGGTTCCAACCTGAAGCAAATGAACTATTGGACCGTCCGAGTTTGCTCTACCGCTCCTTCAATTTTACAGATCACTTTAAGATTTTTAACGCGAACAGAGGCCATATTTATAGATCCAAGATATAAAAATAAAAAAATAGAGCGCCAGCAAATATTAAACCTAAACAGAATCACTCAACAAGAAGAGAGTAGAGGTAAAGCTAAAGGTAAAGGTACCAGTGTTCATCTGTCTCTAAGGACGCGCCGTCGCAGCCCCTATACTAAGGCATCGTCGTCACCTTCTCAGACAAGTTTGGTACAAATTTACCCGGTCCCAGAGGTATAGAAAGCTTAGTTAGCTTGGGCGGGTATCGATCGCTCGACCGTACGGGTGTCAGTAGTGTCTCTTACCACTGCACCACGCGTGCCCAACAACAAGATATATAGATAAGCAGCGGAAATTATCGAAATGGCACCGCTAAGGAATGAAGTGTTAACTGTTTCAAAAAAAAGTACAGTATTTGATTGAGAACTCACAACAATCTGCCCTCCGGCTCCGCCATCGATAGCTACAGCCAAGAACTTCGGATTCGCAACGACCGCGGAGCCGAGTCCACTACCCCAGTCGAACCATTCGGATCGCTGGGGTGTCTGGCCAAATATGTGGCGAAATGTGGCCGCACGACTACCTGATGGGCACTCTTCCTCTGAAAAATACCTCCTTAAGGACCTTCTCTTATTGTGTCCATGAACTGGAATTCAAATTAGAAGAAAATGAAGAACACTCCTAGACACAGAGTCCTATCTACAAATTCGATCCCTAGCAACCAAAATAAATTATTCCCAGTTCAATTTTCAGTTCCACCGAATTTCCACATTCGTGTCGCTTCATGCAGCGGCACAATCAGTCACCCAAGCGGTCTGTTGACAATTCCCCGCTGTTTAGTAGCAAACAGAAAAAGCTTCCGCTGTCAATAGGCCACTCGTGACAATTATTCGCCGCCCAACAAAGAGAAATTCCATTTTCGACAAAAGTCAATCATGGCGGTTTGGCTCAGCATGAAAAGACACTTCAGAGAAACCTAACAGCGGTTTCAGCTCCTTTTCCACCTGAAAATCAATGGAGACCAAAAAGAGGAAATAGGATAAATATCTTCTATTCTAGTCGAAGGACCCTTACCAAAAAGGAAAATTTTTCACATTTTTCACTTATGAGGTTTTATCGTGCTTCACTCATACAGTAAATAGATAAGTAAGGAGCGAAGATGTTGCTGATAGATCATGGAAAAATAGGCTAAAAATTAAAAATTGGCCGAAAAACCTATTTGACGCAAGCACAAATATGCTGACAGAAAAGAAGAAGCCGTTAAAAAAGCACCCAATGACAAACTTTCGATTAAAATATCGAATATAATGAGAACATATGGTGTTAATTTTTAATTTCAAGAAAACATCAGGCCACAACAAATTTACCAGCACTAAGATGATGAGCATATTTTGCCAAAACCAATGAAGATTTCGGGAAATATACAGACAAACCCCTTCTTTTTCTCCAAAATGAAGTCACGATTGCCTAATAAAGTGCAAAAAGGATGAATTAAAAGGAGAACCGGAACAATCAGCTTGAGAAAGCGATTTTTCACACTGAAAAATATAAAATGAAATATAAAAAGTTTAATGCAGCCAGATAACCTTACCTGCTGGCATGTGACAAAAAGCTGCCTGGGTACTACGTCGAGAGCATAGACCAACTGCACCAACTCCCTCTCGGATTGCTAAAGGGCAACAAACTTCCCGAAAGCATTCGTTAAAATTTCCTCTGAAATCAATAAATCGGTATTACGGCATCATAACCAAACTCTCGACTCAATAAAACACATTGAAAATAGAAAATGTTATTCAGAAATAACAATATTTACAAGGTACGAATGAACAGCTGAGATGTCTAGCAACAATAAACGAGCGGCGTCACTCAAAATGATTCAAATAGTCGGCGACTTCGGCGTTGCCGTCGATGGTTTTCAAGAACTTGTTGTACTTGTCACGAATGATTTTGAAGGTGAACGGTGAGGAGTACGGCAGCCCGGTGACAGGGTCGCGGTATCGAGCCGGTTGACCCGTCACTGCACACACGTACGACGGCCTAACATCTGGCCTTTTGAAAATCTGAAAGAAAATGTACTCAATTTTCACCTTTTTTTCTTCTAGAATTATGTTCTGTGAAATGGAATGACCTTTAAACGAGTAGTTTTCTGAATGATTTTCCACTTTTCAAGGTCTTAGCAGAGTGAAACGTGCCGAAATGTTAGCACGTGAAGATTTGTGTATAGTCGAACATGGAGCCTATTTATTTATTCACTTACTTAAACAACGACAATAGATCAACAATACCATTCGAAAACAAAATCAAATCAGTGCAAACGAGTTCGTGAGGTTGGCAAAAGCAAAAAGAGGGCAAAAGCATCTCTGCTCTATATGATTCTAGATGTTTAAGGGATTCATGACCTTTGACAAAAAAAAATTGGAAAATCCCTTCTGAATCCATTTTGTAATTCAAACCAATTGAATTTTCTTTTATCGGACACCAAATTATTTCTGGTTGAGGAAAACCGTTGCGCTCCCTAAGAAAAGACTTAGAACTCTTCTGCCAGTTGAAGGCGGAGGTTGCTACTACAGCTATATAGCAGTGAAAAAGTGATTAACGTTGATCAGTCCCTAACGATGCGCCATGCAAGAGAGCCTCCGCTAAATATTTTTCATGGAAAGCATTTTTAGTAGCAAACAACAGTAATACAGGAAGGTAAATCTGGAAATGGAAATTTCGCCCATTCTGCAACGACGACATTCTGGAATAACTCCAAGTAAGACTGACCTTCGTTCAGTCAAACATTTTTTCATAAATTTTAAGAATTCCGAGTTCCTATTACTGTTCTTAGAAACGAAAAAAGAAAAACGACGACGAGTGTTGACCGAATGAACACAGAAAATACTATGTATGTAAGTAAAATCCCAAACACACTATAGGAGGTGTCTCTGCCTCGTCATCCAATCTCTTGTTATTCGAAGAATAAGGTCAATAGGGTTACGAAAGTCTATCCAAGCTTTTAGGACCGCTTTTATAGCATGACGAAGCAGGTCGTATTTGCTAGACTGCTTTGCACAAAACACTAAAACACCGAATTTGAATCGTTGTGCTTTCAAATAAAAGTGATAAAATGATTACCGTTGATCAGCCCCCATACAATCGTCCTCCATCCAGAATCGTAGAGGCATGATGAAGGCGTATTTGGCCGATACAATCTTTTTCAGAGGCCACGCGAGGTCCAAGTCAATTCACTCGACTCCGGGTATTGATCTCTCGACCGTTTGGGTGTCAGTAGCGCCTCTCACTGGTGCACCACGCCAACCACTGATTCTAAGTAACATAGGAGACCTTTACGTTTTAACAGATACTCTGGTGAAGGAAATTTTGAGAGCCACGACAACAAAGTGAATCGCTTCCACTGTTTGCTTGTTCGATGAGCAAAAAATTTCGTCATTATCTAGAACAAATAGTTCGTTAACACCCTACCGCCCAACATGGGTCCTTGGCTTAATTACTAATTCTTGAACATAACAATTCACTAATGTTAAATCGTCTGTCCCCTTGTGACTTAAGAATGGAACCCAGTAGGGTACCCTTTTTAACATAGCAGGTATTCGACATAAAAGAGCGGGTATTCGAGTCGTTCTCGAATGGACCTATGGAGAATTCCCCGAAACTATTCCATTGTTCGATTTCCGCCATTTCACAAAGCTGGAGTAGACTATTTTGCCAAGTTCTCTCTACTTGAAACCTCGGCAAAGACTATTTTGCATTCAAAATTATTTGCGAAATAAGCGGCTTGAAAAATCACACGCATCATTTTACACATTTTTTGGGAATGGCGCAGTGGTAGGAGACGCTACTGACACCTCCACGGTAGAGGGATCGATCCTGAGCAAACCATTTCTTCTATCTCTACAGGGTCGGAGAAATTGGTACCAGCCTTCTCTGGGAAGATGAGGACACTGACTTTGCATAGCGGCTGGTTCCCGCAAATCACTATATGGGCCAAATACGCACTCAACATGTTTCTAGGATTCGAAACGGAACACGAATGCATGGCGCGTCCTCAGGAAACTGATCAACGCCGACCCCTTCACCTTCACCTCGAAACAAGATGACAGGGAAAGGAAATCGGCAGGATTCAGAGCTCAGCTGTGAGGAATACACGGACGAGGCGGCTGATGTGTTCGTTAACGAGAATCTGCCATTGTCGAGCGAAAAAGAAAGTGAAGCACATGTGCTTCTGATGAATAGGACAATCCAGCGAATCTTCAATAAAGGGCATTTAATGATAAAAACGCTGCTGCACTTGCTAACATTGAAGACCAATCCACTATATTACGGAACAAATCTCACTCTCTGACTCCTTTCTCCAGTCATTTCCCAAGACATCCTATATCTCACAGGATGTCTAGCGAAATGACTGGAGAAAGGAGTCCTATATTCCACCATCTTTAACTTTTTGAAAGCCTACCTTCGTAGATTATACCCGTACAAAAATTAACGTCCAGGAGACTTGGACAAAAAAACTGAGTATGTCGTGCCTTCTGGATAATCTAAATTAGTACCAGACCCATTTTGGGAAAATAAGCATACCGGCTTGAACAGCGACTGAAGACGATAAATAAGTGAATGATACCAATGATTAGGGTGTTTGCATAATTTCAGTGCAGGGCTCTGCTGCATTTGGGAATACATACCAAAAGAGAAGTGTCCGAACATGATCAGACCCTAATGACGCGCCATGCACTCGTCTTCCATTCAGGTTCGTAGAGGCATGGTGAAGACGTATTTGGCCATTTGCGGGGGCCAGCCGCTAAACCAAGCCAGTGCCTTCACCTTCCCAGACAAGTTTGATACCAATTTACCCGGCCCCGGACGGGTGAAGGGACTATTAGTTGGGGCGTGGATCGAATACTGGCCCGTGCGGATGAAAGTAACTCCTCTTACCTCAGACCTCCATCTTTACAACAAAACAGTCCCAGTTTGGAAAAACTGCTAATAGATACCGCTAGGAGGTGCTCTGAGAGGCCTTTGAGTGGGTATACTTTTTTATTTTAGGTTTTTCTGGAAGTGATTCATTATTAGGACGCGCGCGATGCAGTGGTAGAAGGCACTACTGACATACCCATGGTCAAGCCAGACTTGTCTGGGTAGGTGAAGACGCTGACTTCTGCAGGGGTGGGCCCCAAGAATCATTATATGGGCCAAAAGCGCATTCACCACGTCTACGGTTTCAAGTGGAAGAATAAGCAAATATATAAGCTTGTGTTTCGAACAAATAAATTTCCCTTAAGAACAAAAAAAAAAGGTAAATATCTAGAGGAAGCTAACCTTAATGTCCGGGACTACGACGGTGGTCTCGCTGATGGTGTCCTTGATGGAGATGAACGGCGGTGGCACTCGTCGTTTTGTGGTCGCATGTTCGCGCTTCTTCTTCCGTTCCAATTCGAATTGCTCATATCTGAAAGCGACGAGACAATCTGTTACATAGGGCCCGCATTTCTTCCATATAATAGGATTAGTGAGGCATTGTGAAGGCTCGCGGACCGCGCAGCTGGCACCGATTGCCGCTCACAGGCACACGGACGGCCGGCCCTATAGAAGAGGACACGGATGAAGCCGCGCACGAAACTCGACGCCTCGATGAACTTCGCTCGATTGCTACTCCATCATGCGTGCACAGCGCGAACAAGTGAAAAGCAGACCGGATAGGATAGCCAGAAAACGCTCAAATTCGTTGGGAATTAAGAAGAGAATGATAATACTGAAATCACTTGAAACTAGACAGGAAACTGAGCTAGGTTAGAATTCGCCAAATACTGGCAGAAACAAGCAAATGATTATCGACAGTAGTGGTCAACGACAGTCCCGGTCAGTATTTCATGAACACCTTTCTTTTTTTCATAGCGGATGCGATCGCCTGGGAAGCGGGACCTTTCATCCTCACCCGGGCTACCCAAACCCAGACCCTCGCCCAGGCTACACAACCCTTCCATCACTCGGGGATGGGGTAAATTGGTTAGACTGATTTAGGAGGGCAAAGATAAAAGACTTGAACTGCGGCCGGTCCCCGCACGTCACCCTATAGGACAAATAGGCATTCACCATGCTTCTACGATTCTGAATCGAAGACGAGGGCATGGCGCGTCTTCAGGGGCGGAATAAGGTTGCGAGTGTGTCCATACGAATACTTGCCATCAGCTGGCTGCTTAGTTCAGTTGGGGAGCCAACTGATGGAAAGTTTGTGATTTCATCTTCTTAGACAAGTCTGGTACCGTTTTACTTGGTCAGCCTTCGACGAGTGCCGATATAGTGACCGATCGAGTGAAAGTAGCGCGCCTTTAAGCTGCTATACACTTCGAACATTTAATACCAGCACTGAAGCGGCCTATAATCCGACTCAAATGAAATGGAAATTTAGGAAATCTCGGCATTATTCCACTTTATCAGTCAAAATCTGATTGAAATTGAGAGATCTGGGAGACTGAAATCGAAGAAATGAAGCAATTTCATCAGCTCCCTTGTCGCTTGGGTGCATTTGGTGTACGGTAGCAGTGTATCGAGACGGGACCTGTATAAACAACAGCAAAGGCAAAATAAAACAGAAAGATCGACAACAGGAGCAAGTTTCAAATATTTCTCGAATAGGTGGAAACGAAAATGTTGACAGAACTAGTCTAACGAGGAGAATGATCATCGAAAACGCTAAATAGGCGATGAACAACAGGTAATACAAAGCTCATCCTCGCTTAGAGGGGAAAATCGGAGTGTAGCTCCACCTACGCTGCTCTTGGTACAACTGGAGCCGTGCTCTAAATTTCTGAAGTTTCGAGAATTCAAAGTTTTTAGCCAATTAATGCATATGAAACTAAGCGGCGAACTGCTCAGCTGACAACTGCACAGCCTACCGTACTATAGCACAGACGATTGAAGTGTTTCTGTTGGAGAAACACAAATCGATAGCAGAACACCTATGTCAGCAAAACGCCCAAAAACGATTTCTCTCATGAGCGTATTCAGCTGAACTACTATAGCACGACACGAACACCTCATTAGAGGATTAATGAGGGCACGAGGCTTCGTGACAGCTTGAGTTGCAACGAAATTCGCTTAGCTCAGCGAAAGAACCAGAATCTTCAGCTGCCGCCCAGAAATCGACGGCAGGGCGGGCCTTTTTTTGAGCCTGACAAAAAATTGAACTCCACCTGACACTATGACAGGTTCGAATTCGAAAAGTCCCAGACCTAGAAAAAACTGAAAGAACAGCACCGGCTGCAACATCACGACAATGCTGACGGAACGACGGATTTCTGAGGAAAAGAGGAAAAATTATTAAAATGGAAATCAAAGAGCATCAAATGATCGACGAAAAAATAGCTGATCGCTGGAGTTAAATGTAAAAAGACAAAAAATAAAGCTGGCGACAATTTGAAAGAAGTCTATCCAAGTCGAAACCTTCAGCCGCAATAAATCGAACAACTAAAAGCTCGCATCGCTAGCCGCACCTCGTTACCAGATCGATGGGGATAAAAGGCTCTGACTCTTATCAGAAATAAAAGAAATTATTACGAAAAAAAACGAAATTTTTCAAGCGAATGGCCTCAACGGTTGCGCAGGAGGCAGAAAATGCATTCTTCTTCTCTGTCTTTTCTGTCTTCTCGCACACCAACTACACAAATTTTAGTGCTGGTGACGTTTTAACATTTACTCCTACATTTATCTATTTAATTTTAAGTTCAGTGACTCATTCATTCAATAATTAACACGTTGACGACAGCGCCTGTTTCACGTGTCTGGCGCGTGGGACCAAGCGATTTTCTAGCGCGCCGAGGCTGTGGCATGATGCCGGCATTCGGCGAATTTTTTTTCAAAATGGAAGTGAATAGTAAGTATCGAAGACTACACATACAGTCCTGTAATATCGGGGATTGTGACTGTTCCTTTTTTTGCAATGAAAATAGAAAAACAACAGCTGGAAGCTCTTAGAATGTCCTCTTTCCCTATCCAGGTTAAAAGGAAATAGTTATTTGTTTATTGTTCATTATTTGTTTATTCTAATAATCAATATTTGTTTGTATTTATGTGTTTGTTTCAGTAATCAGTATAAGTTTGCATTTATTTGTTTCTTGCAACAACCGTTATTTGTTTTTACTTGTAAAGAAAACTAATGCACAATCAAAAATTCTAGTAAATCTGGTGCTAAGGATCATTTTCATGGACCATGCTTCCTACAACAATGTGCAAATGTCTACTACAAACTGGCACAAAAACTTCCTTCGAAATTCCGAAATGTATCGAGAAAAATACGATACAAGACTGTGGCGCAGAGTGGCGCCACACGGTCCCACGCGGCCGCTTGAGCGTGGCGCAGCATTGCGCCACACTGTCGTCAACGTGTTAAGCTCTATTGATAGTAATTCGCTCACCCATTTAACTTCATACTCAGTCGCTTCCGTTTTTATCCGCATTTATTAAATGTAAAGCGCAATATCAATAGAAAGAATGGTGCAAATCAAACGATGCTTGTGATAATGCGCACCTGATACTATAGAATAAAATAGTGAGGAAACCGATAAAAGGATACTATCTCAGAGAGGTCCTGAACCTCTTCCAAAACGCCATTTTGAAGAAACCGTCTTCTTATTATCATCTTACTAAAATCCATCATTTATCATGTCCTAATTCCCAAGCAAAACGAAAAATAAAACAAGTGAAAATAGCTCGAAAAACCGCAAAATTCTAAAACGGTCTCAGATATTCAGCGAACTACTGTTCTTCGAATTGGTAAATCTAATGAAACCAAAGCTGAAAACTTTATAGAAATTTTAATAAAAAACGTGAATATGACGCGGTTTGACACACTTAGAGGATAACGGATGAGGTGGCGAACTGAGCAACTCGAGTAGCGGTGGCCAGTGAAAAGAGAGCGAGCGAACGGCTGAATGAGCGAAGAATCGATGAGCTCATGCATTCAACTAGGGTGGAGAACAATAAAATTGCACTGCCTGAATATAGCCGAGCTATTGGTGCTGGTGGTATTTAGTGCTCAGCTTTCCCCCTTTCCTTTTTTTTCAAAAAGAAAACTGAATTTCGAAATTTCCTTTGGTAAGAGGAATGGAATTCCCATTTTCAACCGTTTTCTATGGTTTTGTTTCGTGGAAATAAACAATAAAACAAAGACAAAAAACCGCTCCAGAGAGCTGATATTGAAGTCAATGATTCCGTCTTAAAATGACATCTCTTTTTCCAGGTCTTTACTTCTGATCGTCTTCTCTTCATTTCAGCCCCTTACCATGCATACTCATTCAAATGTGACACGAAAATCCCATTCTCTCAAACAAGAAAAAAGCACATAAGCACATTGAACAGTGCTCATCGTCGATTACCATCCAATAGATACATACACCGTGTTCAGTCTGGTGTTTATACTTTCTGTATGTTTTTCAAAGCGAATTGGACAATTCTCAAAAAATATCCTATAATATTCTATATATTCTAACATTTTTAAAAATGAAACAATTCAGGGTACGAGGAATAAAATTTCGGTTTTTCCCTGATAATCCAAGAATTACTGGAAATAATCCAAAACACGCATATAGATCTGTCAAACAATCAACGAAAGCCTTCCAAGTGGCTCAAAGCATAATAAGAATTTCATGAAACGTAAAATATATCACAACTACAGGGTGCGAAAAATTACCCGGACAAAAATATTGCGTTGTAACTTCAACGAAAATGTAGATCTGACAATGAAACTTAATATACAGTTTCCTTATTCCCTTACTAACAGAAAAGTATTAATTTCGGCCCCCTTTCTTACGGACACATGTCCTCAGACGAGTAGCGAACCCATAACACATGCCACGGAGGTAGTCTTCTACTATATCGTTCTTTGCCTCAGCCAGGGGAGCTTCCAGAGGAGCCAAAGTTTTGTGTTGTGTAGGGAAATTCTCGCTCCCAGTAAGTGACCAGAAAAGAAACTAGGGCGGTTCAAATCCCCTGAGTTCAGAGGTCAGCCATCTTGTGCTGTGCGGCGTAGGACAGCAAAATTATGAGTCGATGATTGCTGATCATTCTCGATTTGGCTTTGCCATTCGCACATTGTGAACTCAAATGAACTCAGGCTTAGAATACATTTGAGTTTAGCGTAAACGTACCCACTACCCCAATATTATGTTGAAAGCTTAGTTCTAAAAGTTGTTATCAATTGTGCCAAACGAATAACTCGTGGCGCGCAGGTAGTCCTCATCGAAATCATTCCATGTGTTTGTTAATGGTGCTATCAGAGGCAGAAAAGTTGCACATCAGATACAGCACACTTTTTTCTCAAAACCTACTAGACTAGAAAATCAGTTTGCTCAAAAACATTAAAGAATATTGAGGTAAAAATAGCAGTACGACCAGAGAGGTGTGGACAGATGATGGCCGATAGTTTCAGATTTCGTTTTGCTATTACCGCTGTGCAAGCATTCAAGAGCTCAAACTTGGATAGCGTTTGTATGTAGTATAATTGCATAATATATTCCAATATGAAGCTCAGAGTCCAGTTCTGCCAGTAGTTGTGGCCTGTGGTGCATTTGTCCGGGTAATTTTTGCGCACCCCGTAGATGAATAAAATCATAATAAACATTTTCATTTGTTTTATTTGATTTGTCAACTGTCTAATTTGATCAAAAGTTAATACAAACGAGTTCAAAAAACGAACCATCACATGCATCCTCGATGAAAACTGAGAAAATTTCTGATTAAGCTGCCTCTAAACATACTCCACGAAACTTTCTGGCTTCTAAATTCCGAGAATGGTGACCAAATCGTACAAAAACAATTCAGTTCAAATTACTCCAGCTAGCCAATGTATTGTACAGCTGACGCGGCTGACTAGCCTTCGTTGGAGCCTGGAAAGCCAAAACGATGTGAGATTATTCCATGAAAAACTATTTCAGATTGCAATGCAACTACAATGCACTGGATTAACCAGAATATAGTTACTTTGTAATCCGAATTTGTCTTTGGGGGATAATCTCACACCTATTTGGCTTTCAAGGCACCGATGAAGGCAAGTAGGCCGAAACGTGGCCGAATAAAACTGTAAGGCCTTTGTTATACCAACGCTCGTGATGAGCGTCAGCTGCTTGCGAGCGGTGAGCGCCCAGCCGCTAACCTCAGACGCGACGCACGCACGCACGCACCCGAAGCATACAGAGCAATGCGCGGGGTGATCGACCGACCCCCAGCGAAAGGGTCAATCGCAGTGCAATGCGCAGCGACTAGAGCGTGGAAGGTATGCGAGCTTGTGCATAACAGCCCGTGAGCGTCACCACAACAGCGTCTACGTGATAACTCGTACAAACGCGTCTGGCCAACGGTGTCTGATACTGAATGGGACGAGTTGCGCAGGCAGACGCTGGGGGATGAGTGTTGGTATAACAAGGGCCTAATACATTGGCTGGCTCAAGCAATCCAAACCAAAGCGTACCGTCACGATGTCTTGATTAGTAGAGAACCTGACATGGAAAATACATCCACAAACACGTAACAGTGGAAGGGCTTCTCAGAAAATCTTCGAACTGCTCCTCCCTTGGCAGTCAGCAAGTGAATCAGTCATTCGACCGTACAGCTAAGGCTTTTTCTTTCTTCTCAAAACAAAGGGCTGCATGCACTTCCACATAAGAAAACGTCACTGTTCATGAAAACGTCAAGAGAGGCGAGAAAACTAAATACAAAGCGCGTTCATACTTGACAGCAAAGCGTTTCCGCAGATGAGCCGAAAATCCGAAGCTGAGAATCGGGTTTTCTTTGCTCCTCTACAATCTCGTGAGAGTCGAATCTGTCTAGATAATGCTTAACGTCGTGTTCCAGCTGCAGAGCGACCAAAAACAGTACTGACGACTTAATGCTCGACGCATCCTATGTCTCTGCTTCCAAGTATGAATAGGCCATTAGACTTCGGCTTCGGCTCAATTTTGCGCGAATTCAGTCACAATGCCATTGGGTGGACAATGATGGAAAGATTGCGAAGTCCCTTCACAAAATATCAATTTTTGATCGGAGACTTTTCAAGAGAGCTACAAGAAATGGAAACAATGACTCGATTAGCGTTGAATAGTCCCCTAAGGACGCGCCGCGCACTCCTATTCCACCCACAAACGCAGAGGCATGCTTTACGTGTATTTGGCGCTCCAAGCAATTACCTGCGTGGGTCAGGCACAGTAAATGTCAATGACTTCATTTTCCCAGACGGGTTTGGTCGCAATTTACCCGACCGGGATGGGAAGCTTCGTTGGTTCTAAACGACCGTGTAGGTAACTGTAGCTTATCATTGCACTTCGCGCTCCCGAGTAAGAGGAGCATACCTTGAAACAGCAAAAATTTTCTTACAAATTTCCATACGACCTTAATTTTGCGAAAAGACCGTAGTTCACTTTTCTTCATAATTCTGGATCTTGATTGCAAAATTTGGCCACCATATCGACAGCTCCATCAATCCTAACAGGGAACGGCAATTCCGAGAAGGTAAAGGTAAAGGTATTTGCATCGATCAGTCGCTCTAAGGACACGCCCCGCACTTGTCATAAATTCAGATTCAATGGGCATGGTGGATGCGTGTTTGGCTTCTACTGTCTTGCGGGCCTATCCGCTATACCAAATCAGTATCTTTACCTTGAGACAAGTCTGGTTCCAATTTGCCAGACCCCGAAGGTGTGTAAGGCTTGGTTAGTCCGGGCTGAGATTGATCGCACGACCGTGCGGGTGTTAGCAGCAGCTCTTACCACCACACCACGAACCACAAGGTTCTAATACTCCAATGTAATTTTGGACTCTGAGGTTGACTATAACATAGCATCTAGCTAGTGGTCGATGTTAGGTCCCTAGCGTATAACTGCGAACACTCCTCTGGACATCCCTCCACTGCGGACACATCTGATAACGAATTCGATTCGATAATGCGGAAGTGGCTCGCTTTTTCCGTTGATATTTCCCTCAGCGCTTTTCACATGATTGTTCGATGCCAGAGTGTTTAGATGACGGACGGTACAAATCGACTCGACAAGAATTCATCATAAATTCTCGAAAAAAAAAGAAGAGAAACTGCGAATTATCGGAACAAAAGCTCATGCATCACGAGAATTGCAGGAGAACGCTGGCAATTCATTTGTCAAATGCCAATCTCTACAAATCTTAGGAATAGTACGGTGGTACCTACCTTTTCATTCAAATAGTTTTTAAGCTTATCGAACTATTATTTGCGAATTGACTTTCTTTCGATAGCTGACATGCCCAGCAAAGTGTAGGAATCAAATGAATAAGAACAAGAAATAAGATAAAGAGATAAAGGTTGAAGTGTCGGCGTGAATCAGTCCCCCATGGACGCGCC
Organism: Nippostrongylus brasiliensis; assembly: GCA_030553155.1. Taxonomy (NCBI): domain Eukaryota; kingdom Metazoa; phylum Nematoda; class Chromadorea; order Rhabditida; family Heligmosomidae; genus Nippostrongylus; species Nippostrongylus brasiliensis. Next base: position 32,701,728 of record CP130732.1, on the reverse strand, counting down.
ACGCACTCGCCTTCCATTCAACATCATAGAGGAATGATAAATGCCTATTTAGCCGAACGCTTAGTCAGCCCAGACGAAGATCGATCGCTCGGCCGTGCGAGTTCCAGAAGCGCCTCTTATAACTGCACCACGCGCGCTACTTGAAAGCGGTAGAAGTGTCAAATAGAATCAAAAAATGAGGAGCAACAGCAAACGAGGGGTGTTAGGTCCTAAGTTGTTGATCTGTCTGCCAGCGAAAGCGACAATAGCGGAGAAAAGAGTTACGTTACGGGGTGCAAAAATTCAAGCAGAAAATTAGTATAAACTTGTATAAGTCAGTGATAAACTAGTACATAGAAATATATAAAATAATTGAAATTAGTACATAATATTGTATAAAATTAGTATATACAAACTGTAGAAGACTTGCTACAGATGCAGTACAGTGGCTGCCCAAAAACGGAAGTGGCGATGGGCTGGAGGCAACAGGTTTAATGGGTCTGTGGAAGATGAAAGCGGTAATGGGGCGAAGAATGCGTAGATGTAAGGACAAATAAAAACCATTCCTCTCCCACTTTCGTCTGTTCAAACTAATCAAACCCTTTTCTCGACGATCTAACGCCGATGTAACCTACTACTGAATACTGGGGATAGCAAGGTTAATATCCATATCCAAAACTGTCTATTAAAGGTTGATGGGACCTTAACGGCTGTTTTGGAGTGTTTTTCTCTTTCATGCTTGATTTTGTTCGAATTTATTGAACAGCATGGTAAAAAAAGAGTTCCCAATGTTATTGCGGAAGTTCATTTGCGAATGGATGAGTTTTTGCAAAGGATTTAACTGGAGAGCCAACCACATTAACGAAGCCACAGCGTTTCCAACCGAAAGAAAAATACAACGGCAAAGCCAAAATAAAACGGAAACTGGACCATAGAGATAAGTTTCAGTATGCACTCAGTCATGCAGTTTCTCTGGGCGAAAATTTTCACAAAAATTGTGAAAAAGAGTTCTCATCTCCAGGAAAAATCTCCGAAGTAAGAACAGAAATTAAAAACGAGAAGAGGGAAACTATTTGGAGAAAAAGGCTTACTCAAAACAGAGCCAAAGTCTCTTGATAGAGTGCAGGTGTATGAAATTGCAAATTAAAACGAAAAATATCTACACCCACACGAAAAGCATATTCAACAAAACCGCATAAACTCACATGTAATCAAAATTTTGAAAGAATTCAATATCATTTAAGTGAACTGTCACGATTCAAGGTTTTCATTTCAATCCAAAATAAAAGGAAGTAAAGAGCACTAGCCACTCTTTCTTGTGGAACCATCGATGAGATACGCTTCAAATCAATGTTGCGACACCACCACCACCACACGAAAAAGTACAGTCGTCGTCGGTCGAGTCGACGTTGTCTTGGATGCCGACGAAATCTCATTTCTCTGTCGTCCGGCAGAGAGCAATTGCACTGAGTATCGCACAATCAAATGAATAATACGAGTTGCGCCACGGTCGAACGGCTGCTTAGCGAAAGGCGAAAGTTCGGAAAGGAGCGCCCGAAGAATAGCGAGGGCATTTTTCGAACCTTTGACATGTTTGGATATTTTGCACGCGTGATATAGTGGCGAGAAGCGCTACTGACACCCGCACGGTCGAGCGATCGCTCCCAGCCCGCGCTAACCAAGTCTTTCATTCCTCCGGGGCTCGGTGAATTGGTACCAGACTTGTTTGGGAGGACAAAGATAATATAGCGACTGGAACTAGCAAGGCGGTGTGTAGGCCAAATACGATTCTGAATGAAATGCGGCGGCGCGTCCTTAGGGGACTGATCTACCCCGACACCTTTACCTTCACACTTTTACGAATATTTCAGGGAAACATTTATAGGGAAAATTATGGAAAGAAAATGGTTCGCTCAAGCTGTTCGTAATTCATCCAATTACTGAGATAACTTGTGGATATATTAGATAACATTTGTAAAAATAACCGGTTTTATATCTGAAGAACTCCCAAGATTTGTTTCGAAGAAAAGTTGTTGAACGTTTTCGAACAACGATTTATTAGCGACACTCCTACCTTCTAATAGAGTGATCTTTCACTTTTTCATCATATTATGTTCAAACTAAACGCAGAAATATCTATTCGACCACACTCAGCTATCGGGATTACCACAACGCGTGTCATAAGCACCGCCTAAAACCATACCTGACCAACGAATTCCCTCCATAGGAATATCAGAGATCAAAGAAAACCGTCTGTTCAAGCCTCTACCGATTGAATCTAGCTGCAATAATTCGAGAACCAAGTTTTTCTCTTCAAACCCTTTAGATACGGTAGCCATGCTCTAGCGCAAGCCAAGGAACCGTATTTTGAGCTCGAGGCGAAAAATCTTGGGCCATTCCCTGAGGAGTTCCGGAGAGTTTCCAGCACTTGAACACCGCTAGACGTATTTTAGGTGTTGATCATTGCTTTCAAGGGAAATGATCAAATACAAAAAATAATTGAATATTATTAGTGCGAATTATATTTCTGAATATTTCCTGGCTCTGACCCCTCTCCCCTTCAAAAAAACCACACTTACTCCGATCCTGGTCCATTTCACATCCGGGAGCTAGAAAAAACAAGCAATCTGATTTTCATTCAGCCACCAAGGTTCCCGACTTCACTTATACTGATTGGGGCGACATTTCGGCGAAGAACTCTACTGTTTTAGAAAAAAACATGATCAGATAAAGTACAGCTTAGCCTAGAAACATTATCTCCTCCTTCAAAGGAGACCGAAAATCTACAAAGTCCTAAGGCACCTAGCTTGTACTAGCAGATGCACTTCGGAAAATGAGGCTACTTATCGAAATGTATAATGTTTGAAATGTCATAACTTTGGCGAGAGTGAACCAATCGAAACGAGTTATAGCTAGTATGAAAGCTAAGGAAAAAGTAAATTTTCTGGTATGTGTTTGGTAAGGATTGCGCCATGTACTCGACCGTGGTCTCGGATTTTGTACCTGATTGATAGTGCATGGGTTATATGCTTGCTCTGTTTTGGTCGTAAACAGCTGATATCGCTGCTATGAGTTACTTCTAAGGCAGTCAACACATCGAATTGCTGCAGCTTTTGGTTAAACATGGAACAACATCAATATCGATCAATATTTGTAACCACTGTTTGAGAAGCTAAAAATCCTCCAACAGCGATGCAATTATAAGAAAAAAATTTAGAGGAATGTGAAGTGTGTGAACCATGAAGATTGCGCCATGCACATGTCCGAATCATCGGATTCTAGACCTGATTGAAAGTTCACGGATAACATGCTTGTTCTACTTCGGTCGCCAAGAGATGATATCATTGTTACGCGTTTTTCTTGAAGCGGTAAACATAAAAACATCAAAACATAACAAATTTGACAACATAGCAGTTGCTGTTACATGTTCATTACAAGAGTCCTGGATTTTTAACAGAGTAAGCACTATTGTGCAAAAGAATTTCAAAATGTGTGTTAAACTTGTTACTTTTGGATTCTTTTGTGTTAACTGCATCAAGAGAAACGCGTATCAGCGATATCACCTGTTTGCGACCGAAGTAGAACAAGCATGTTATCCGCGAACTTTCAATCAGGTCTATAATCCGATGATTCGGACACGTGCATGGCGCAATCTTCATGGTTCACACACTTCACATTCCTCTAAATTTTTTTCTTATGATTGCATCGCTGTTGGAAGATTTTTAGCTTCTCAAACAGTGGTTACAAATATTGATCGATATTGATGTTGTTCCATGTTTAACCAAAAGCTGCAGCAATTCGATGTGTTAACTGCCTTAGAAGTAACTCATAGCAGCGATATCAGCTGTTTACGACCAAAACAGAGCAAGCATATAACCCATGCACTATCAATCAGGTACAAAATCCGAGGCCACGGTCGAGTACATGGAGCAATCCTCACCAAACACATACCAAAGAATTTTCTTTTTCCTTAGCTTTCATACAAGCTATAACTCGTTTCGATTGGTTCACTCTTGCCAAAGTTATGACATTTCAAACAGTGTATACATCTTTTTGGGACACCCTGTATAGTGCAATAATACATACATAACTTTTAGGGCCCGCGGGGTGCAGTGGTATGAGTCGCTACTGACACCCCCACGGTCAAGCGTTTGATCCGGGCTCGGGCTAACAAAGCTTTCCATCCCTCCGGGGTCGAATAAATTGGTACCAGACATGCTTGAAAAGGTAAAGATACTGACGTGGTATATCGGCTGGCCTCACAAGTCATTGTACAGGCCAAATATGCACTCACCATGCCCCTACAATTTCGAATCGAATACGAATATATGGCGCGTCCTTAAAAGACTGGTCAACGCCGAGGCCTTCACCTTTTACATTTATGACCAGTCTTCTAAGGGCGCGCCATACATTCGTATTCGATTCGAAATTGAGGGGGCATGATGAATGCATAGTTAGCCTATACAATGACTTGCAGGGCCAGTTGCTTTACCAAGTCAGTATCCTTACCTTCAACTTACCCGACCCCGATGGGATGGAAGGCTTCGCTAGCCCGAGCCAGGTACATCATTCTTTAGTTCATAACACAAAACCTAAAAACGATAACTCATTATAAAATAGCGCATAATTTGAGCTTTTTATGAAGAATTTTTAAGTCGTTCTAAGTGAAAAGTCTATTTCGCACGACACAACACAAAGCCTCAGCGGAAAACGAACCGGCAGGAGGGCGACATCTTTCGCGAATCCATTAATGACTAAGAAGACAAAGTCATGGAGAAGGATCAAATTTCGTGAACGCGGAAAAGCAGGAAGAGGATTTCACGAGAAAATAAGATACACCTCGAAAAATGAGGCTACTCATCGAGATGTGTAATAGTATAATATAGTAATACATGATTTGTGATTGATAAAATAATAATTAAAAATGATAATTAATTATATAAAAATGCATAATTCGAGACTTTTATGAAAAGCCTATTTCACGGCAGAAAGCCTCGATGCAATTCACTAACGGCTAAGAAGACAAAATCATGTTAAAGGATCAAACTCCATAAAGGCAGAAATGGAGAAAGAGAATTCCACGACGAAATAAGGCAACATTCGAGACGACGACGAAATCGACTTCATTGACGCCTAGACGGGCCACAAACTCTCTCTCCCTCTCTTAGTACCCGGGGGCAGTCGGGCCACCACTCGCCGCGCTTCTGTCCTCCTCAATTGCAGCCGATTTGTGTCTCCTCTGTGTGTGGTGTATGTATATGTACGTGTGTCCTCCGCCCGTCCACAGCCCACCCCCCCCCCAATAGCCCACCCCACCACCACAACCACCCTATTGATCCCTCGGGCCCCAGAAATGTGGTGCAATAGGCTAACCACCGACCGAACGGGGGTCGACCGAACGGCTAACGGCTCTCTGAACGGCTGGCTAGGACGATGGACGAGAACAAATGCCACTCTCATCACTGCCGACGAGAAAACAACAACCACCCGACACTTGAGTCGACTGACCACATATTCTCTACCCGCCGCCATTTATTATACCCACGAGGTTGGATTGCGTGCCGAAACGCCAAAACACTTCCCCATCCGATCTGAATAACGACCGTAGTTCCATGTTGTTCTCTAGTTCGAGGTCGTATTTCAAGCTTGAGAGGGAAAAGCTAGTCACTCGAGTTTAACGGATGCAATAACACCTGAAATCTCCATCCTTTAAACCTCAGCATAGGTATGAACCATTGTTTTCCTCTCAATCATAAAAATTTCGTGGCTTTCAGGTGTAAACTAAGCTAAACAAACGCGTAGTGCACTGGTAAAGGCGCTACTGACACCCGCACGATCGAGACATCGATCCCGGTCCGGCTAACCGAGCTCTCCATCCCTGCGGGGTCAGTAAATTGGGGCCAGACTTGTCTTGAGAGGTAAGTACACTGAATTGGTATAACAGCTGATACCCGATAGTCATTGTATAACATGTATAGGCCAAACACTATGCCTCTACGATTCCGGATGGAAGGTGAATGTCCTCAGGGGAATGATTAAAGCAAGCACCTTTACATCTATCTTCTGATGTAAAAATGAATATGTGGGGTTCCCACACGGGAACTTCATAAGACGGCAGGGAAATTGGGGTTCATGGCTTTTGAACAAAAAAAGTTTCCCTCCAACGTTTCTCATTGATTTACTTCTCAAAAAATACAAATAGAAAAGAGCAGTTAGCTCAAACCTTAAGATAATTCAAAATTCAAAAACCAAAAGGCTCACAGCAGCAAACAACAACGCTTGCTAAGACATTCCATTTTTCAAAGAAAAGAGAAAATAGGAAACTAAAATTTGAAGAACTCATACTTCTTACATTATACATCAAGTAAACAAATGTAACAAAAAGCAATGAGGTGGATGTTTCTCAACGACGAGGACTTGGGCGATTCATCTTTTGATGTATCCTCTGTCAAAACAATAAGAAGAAATTATAAGTAAATTACAAAAATTCACGGATGGAGAGAGCTGTTCTCACTCTTCCGTCCCTTAATATCGGATTTTCGTACTTATCGGTCATCGATGTTTTTCCGGAAACGCCATCGAGGTCAATACACTTATCAGGGGCACTTATCAGACCACGATTACAGACAAAAATGGAAGGCACAAAGTGTAATCACCCGATACAACGGCTACCAATGCAAACGACATCATAACGGAGAAAAGCGCTTTCCACATCTATTTGCCCTCAAGCAAAGGAACTCTCGCAGACTTTTCCCCAGACTATGACATTCTCTCACCAAGTACCTTTCCTTTGATTTTTCTCACACAGTTTTTCTAACCATAATATTGGAAACCCAATAAGCAGATCACCACATTCCTCACTCTCATCAAGGAAGGGACTCGAACTTCAATTTTTAACAGCAATCAGCAATGTCTAACGGCATTCTGGGTGCACACTTTCTGATGGAGGCAATCCTTCTACACTAAAAATTTGAAAAACGCTCCTCAAAAATTTGAAAGGAAAAACAGCGAAATTGCTTCACCAAAGTCAACAAACACGCATACATGACCAGCCCAAACAAAATTGGAGGTGTACGCCGGAGTCAACAGGCTAAGATCCCGCTGAGCCTATTATGCGGTCCATTGCTTAGCTTATGGGAACCACCAGGGTGCAACAAGTTCCGAGTACTAGAAGATGAGTACAATTTACTTCAGAAAAAGTACTAAGTCTCCAAGGTGACCGAAACGTATAAATTCTTTACAAAAAGGTATGCACTAAAGGTGTGCATTATAGGGCGCAGAGGTAAGAGACGCTACTTCCACGGTTGAGCGATCAATCTTTGTTGGGACTAACCAAGGTTTCCATCTCTCTGGGTATACTGCTTGTCAGGGAGGATAAAGACACCAACATAGTATAGCGACTAGCTCCACAAAACATCGTGTAGGCCAATTGCCCATTCAACGTGCATCTACGGTTCCAAGTAGAAGACAAGTGCATGGCGTAAACTAAGGAGACCGAACAAAGCCGATTACTTTACCTTTGACTTTCCTATGCCCCACGACGACATTATTGACGACACCACTCAACCACTTCAAAAATTGAAAGACTAAAATTCTAAAGAGTTGTTTTTGATTCCTCGTGGCCTTGGACCGACAGGGCTTCCCAATCTTTTCTGAGTCCCAAGCTATACCGGGATTCAATGATGCACCCTAGTTATAGTACGAACGATATACCTAGAATGATCGGCTGGCTCTCGATTTTGGCTGCGTTCTCGACACACTATCGCTGAAAACGTGCAGCGAAAAGATATGAGTAAGTATCAAAAGAAAAAAGTCGCTAGGATGTTCCATCCACAACACCACAACTACAATTTCCAAACGGATTGCAGAAACAAATTTTGAACAAGACGAAAAAAGACCGCTGTTGTCGCAGCCTAAAAGGCTTTGGCATCAGCCAGTACCATTTAGCGACACTAATACTGAGAAACCCTGAAGGTGCACCACGTTAGAAATGCCGGTGGCACTTTCTCACACGAAAACCACTCAAAGGCTCAGTAGCTCAGCGAATGCCCTATATATGACCTATTGCTGTCACCGAGTGACCGCTATGTTACCGTAGTCTCCTTCACAAAAAGGTATGCTGTGAAAGGTAACTGGACTTCACAGCAGTCCTCCTTGCATATTTAACTATTTTTAGAGGTCCTACGGCTCAGCTGCCGGCGTGAGCAGTTAAACATTTTTCCAAGAACCAAGGAGGCCATTAGAGAACTTCTACGATTCCAATAAATCATCGCCAAATTTAGAAAGTCATTTTCCGTTTTTCATGCGCTCCTATTCCGTGGTCTCCATAGTGAACAGCGTCAGCAGGACGGACACTGACGCAAGTGCATATTACTCATCATGAATAACAGCGTTACATAGCAACTCGTCAGCATTGTGGGTCCCGATCGTACTTCGGAATCTAACGATAAATTGAAAAAATAGTCACAACGTCGAGAATAAACGACAGTCGGAGAATACTACGTAAATACTTAAACTACTTCCAGTTTGAATAGCACAGGCTAACCAGCTGCTCGAAACTAAAGCTGTCTGGCTTGAAAGCGGTGCCAGCAAAGCTCCAACGACCGTCCCATCTGGGGAGTAGAGCCATTGGCTCGGTGGTTTCCCGGTGCCGGTGTAGCGGAAAAGCGCACGACGTAAGTTCCGAATTCCGCCTGGGTCGCGATTTCTGCGACAATCTTAGGCATCGTCGAAACGCCATCTACTTTTGCTACACATAGAAATTAACAATAAAAGAGCATAATGGTTTGAAATAGCTCGGACAAGGAATGAAAGGCCAATGGTTCTTGAGAAGGAAATCTACTGCAGACAATCCCGCAATTTTTCGAGAATAATATAGCCTGCAATTCCTACCCATGCCAGGATTGTCGAGCGATCGATCCCGGCCCCGGCTAACCAAGAATTCCATCCCTCCGAGGTCGGGTAAATTGGTGCCAGACTTGTCTGGAGGGGTTAGAACATTCTCTTCGTATAGCGGCCGGCCCGCAAGTCGCTATATAGGCCAAATACTCATTCACCATGCCTCTCAAGTTCTGAATAGAACACGAACGCATAGCGCAGTCGGCTGATCACCGCCGGTACCTTTATCTTACACGTCACGGTGTGCCGGGTACAAATATAAATAAAAATCTAGCGATCATAACGGTAAGCAAAAGATACAAAACCTCGTGGACGAGTTCGACTGAACGCGCCGCCGAGTTTGTTGTTGCAGCTCGACAAAAGAGCAAAGCGAGCGGACCGCATTAGTGGTGCATGAACTGGACTCAGCCATGCACTTCTTCTCTGGATGCAACTTGTCATGGCAGAACTGGTTCAAGCTTAATCCGAATTGATGCTTCTAGAAAGATCAAGTCGTCGTAAGTGTAACGAGCAATTGCGCGTGTGCAGCAACGGTAGGACTTCTACTGAGACAGCTTCAATATCTCACTGCCTTTCCGTTTCTTTAGAAAAACAGCCTGTCCACAGGAAGCGGATCATTTCCAGGCCAAACATTGATAAAAATATCATAATCCAGTCCCTCATACTCTACAAACCTTAATCACTACGCTTCATCTCCTGTAGACCATAAAAGGCAAAGGAAAAAGTGTCGACGTTCAATCCCTTGAGAACGCGCCGTCGCATTTGGGTTTCATTCAGAATTGGAGAAACGTGGTGAACGCGCATATGGTCTATGCAGAGACTTGCGGGGCCGGCTGCTATACCACACCAGTGTCTTTACCTTGCCAGACAAGCGTGGTACCAATTTACCCGTCCTCGAAGGCATGGAAGGCTAGGTTAGCCCGAGCGTGGATCGATCGCTCTACCGTGCAGATATCAGTACTCCCTCTCACCACTATTCCACGCGCGCCTACATAAAGCAGGAAGCGAAAGGTAAAATACCGAAATTCATCTCTAAGCAGCTTCAGAGCATCAAAAGAACTTCCTGGTCGCAATAGTTCACCTACATGAATACGTAGAACAACCGTCTGATAAAAAATGAATGCCAAGAGGAACCATCAATGCGAAAGTGGCGTAATGCGGGGACAACGAAAAACTCGAAACGATTGCCCGCACGACAAAGCGCTGAGGGACAACTGTAAATACTCCACTTGTCTCGACGTTCGCGAATGGTAACCACCTTGAAGTTCTCGGAAGTTGTTGAAAATTCGCGCGAGATATTGTCACAGCCAAATACCAGCTGTAAGATGAACAGCTCAATGTCTCAGGAGGTTGGGTGTAAAATTGTCAAGAAATGAACAGCTGTAGCTTGCTGCATGAAACATTAATGATTTCATATTGGACATGATTTCATGAATATCCACTTCCGCCTTAAAATTTTGCCATTGAATCGCACTTTTTAAAAAGCTAACTTAAGCGGGGAAAAATAGTATTTTCTAGAAAAAAATTCCAACGATGTAACCTATCATACGACAGTCGACTGTTCCTAGCATTCTTTATGTAGCTAATTAACGGTCATTTGGCGCGGAATGGCCTTCAGCTCTCCCTGAACCAACCTATCTTCTTTTGTAGGCTATCTTTCGCTTCTTATAAAAATAAATCATAGAAATAATATGACAATACAAAATTTATAAACTATAAACAGAGTATCTAAAATATAATACTTTACCTAGTTTTTATGTAATCTCATACAATTGTAATATTGAGTCACAAGTTACTTTACGAGTTGATTTTGGTTTATCCTACGTAGAATTCATGTCCTGTTCAACAGTCACATATAATATTAACTACTTTGATGTTTTGTTTGCGTATTTAAACAAAAAATAAGCAATTCAAAATATAAGCTACATCTGGAAAGAGTAGATCACTATAAAAATCCAAGTCACTTCTTCTAATTATCTGAGCTAATCGATAACCTTATGAAAATCTTCGTTCAATAAAGAGCTAACGAGCTGCTGGTGTTGCAGAAGAAGTGACTAATTCGAAACGAAAATTGCTGGTTGAAAAAAGCAAACCAGAGGGTAGCGGATGTTAAACGTAGTGTAAACGACAGATAATGATAAGAGCAATGCCAAGTACGTCACCAAATAAAAAGTAACCATTATATGTTGAAGAGCAATTAAACATAAAATAACAGAAAGAAATGATGTCACAAGGACAATTTAATTGAAAGGTTAGCCAGTTCCAACTTATCAAAAGGAAGAGAAAAAATTTCAGAGGATCGAACATAGAGGAGAGAGCTCCAGTCACGAAGTCGCAAAAAAATCGCATCAAGAGAAGAAAAATTATGCCGCACGGAATAGCGAGCAAGGACAGCGATTTTCGACGACGAAATCTTCGTACTTGCAACAAAAATCGATTCACCCTCAGCGAAAAATCTCGAAACGCAATTTGAACAAAAACCACTTGCAACATCGGAGAGTTCGACGAAATGTCATTCCGGTAGACAAGATAATCTATGCATACCTCAAAAAAGTGTTCAAGAACAAATGTCTGACACGCGCTTTCTCATCCCATCTCACCCGAACAGAACAGTCTAACGATCAGTAGAAAACCGCTGAGGACATAAAAGAACGAAAAACTTGGATTTGAGCAGAAATCATATCAAAGCTTAATAATTAAAAAATGATGAGTAAAGTATACTTGATGCACATTATGGGACAGTTGATGGCTTTGAGGAGTCTCAGTACAGAGTCGGCCATGATCGGTCGTAGAGTATTTTGAGCGAGATTTCCCTACAATACCAACAAAAATGATGGCTTCCAATTTCCTTGACTTCAACCTCCACCAATTTCCTTAAATTCATATACTCCATTCCTAGCCAAACTTTTTAACCGCTGTACATGAGAGATAACCAAATTTTGAAACAAGGAAGCAATCACTGCAGTTGGCTCCGTAACAACCACCTGGGCCCGGATTTTCCTCTTTTTTGCACCTGAAGGTATACTTCCCACCAACAATTTGGAGAAGATCAAAAATAGTGATTACAAAAAAGTGTTCAAAGCAAACATCGTGAGCAATAAAATGTGCGACGAAGAAAAGAAATAGGAAGAATGCTATTCTAAAAATCTATGGAGGTCGTGCACGAAAAGAATGCAACCGAGAGTAATCTATTTTGGACATTTGGAAGACTTTTGTCGAAATATTAGGTTGAGTCATAAGTAATCGGACATTTGCGCGCGATCGGATTCAAGATGAAATTTCTAGTCAATGAGGACACCTAACAAAACGAGTAAGGTATCATTCGATAGAGGGAAAAAAGCACTACAAAATATCATGCCACATCTTCTTTAGTAAAGATGACCACTGTTACAATGGCTCCGGAATTTATTTCATTCAAATAACGTATTTGCAACGTCATGCTTTTTCTGTCTCTATCTAGTCACTATTTAGACCAATCTTTTGAGCGCTTTAACCAGATTTATAAAGAAGGTGTTCCCGTTCAAGGCGCCATCTACCCTTGTTCTTGAACTTCTGCATTGGCTACTACGCCATCGAGAACAAGGAGAAGTCAGGACGTCCGACGGGGTTGGATCTGGACCTATTGAGGAACGAGGTAAAGGCCGATCCATGCCAAACCTCTCGTGAATTATCAGACACCTTTAGTGTTCTTTAGTCAACTGATGATCAAGGACTAAAGTCGATCAGTAAGGTTAGGAAACTTGGTCGACGGATACCTCAAGCCTTTACCCAAGGGGCGCGGGTCGCAGAGTAGACGCGGCAGTTTCTCGTCTCATTCTCAAGTACAGAAAGTACTGACTGAACAATCTAATCATTGGTGATGAGAAACGAGGGCTCTACTCTAATCATCCCAGCTGTCTCCGATTAGTCGACAATGATAGAAAGGCTGAAGACGTTCTAAAACCTGACAAGCACCCAATTTGGTGGTAATGTGCGATTCCGGACCATTTGTAACAAAGAACAACGTTACCAAAGAGAACGTGTTGGATGGTTGTATAGCGCGTTTTTCCCTCTATCGAATAGTACCTCACTCATTTTTAGAGGTGCATTTATTGTCAGAAAATTTTATCTTGAATTCGGGCACATGCGGAAATGTCCGATTACTTATGAAGTGTCTCATATCTAAATTCAAAGGTTTCGACGAAGCTTCATAGAAAAAAGACCAAACGAAAACGGATGGACTGAATGAACCACGGACAAAAACGTCGCATCATACTCACGGAGAGTATAATGACTGGAAGTCGCAATGAAAAAATAAAAAGACAAACTAACTTTCTAAGCGACTCGATATTCGCCTTTTCCGTCTGCTCCGCTTCCTTCAATCTGGCCGCTTGCGTCTTCGCGTCCACGGAATTGGCAGCCACCACCTTTCCGGCCATCCTCGTCATGGCCCACGCTTTATTCTTTGTGGCCGTTTCCGGGCGAAGCCCTCTCGACGGTTCCTGCAGAGTATCAATTGAAATCAGCTTAATATAACCGAAATAGAAAAGCGACATTCACTTTGTATCCTTTGCCTTTCCGTCGTCCCCGTTTCTCTTCATTTTCATCGTCACTGATCGGTTCATCTTCTTCTTCAGGCTTGTCAAAATCAGAGTCCACTTCATCCACATCGGAATGTACCGGAGACTCGAACACGTCATCGGCATCATCCTTAAGCGACTTACTACATATCTCTACGTTGAATTGAATTGCTTAAAAGAAAAAGGCGACTGCACGTGAAGTAAAAAGTTTCCCAACAACAATTCTTGAAATAAACCAAATGAAGAGAGAAATAAAATTCCGACGACTCGCCTCGTTGAACCCTCCACCGTAGGCACTTTTGTAGAAATCGTCCTCTTGACTAGTCGACTGAATGAGCTCTTTCATTTTATTTCCCGCCGTGGAGCGCCGGGCACGTGCGTTGACCATGAGTTCCACCTGAAAACTCACATCTACATCTGACATCATTTATGAAAGAAAATGGTTGTATCCAAGTCATTTCTTGAAATCTGTGACCTTCAAAAGTCGTTAACTAGTGTTCGACTTGCATCTGTGTCGTTATTATTGAACGGAAACCAGCATCACGCCCTTTGTTGTTCTTTTTTGTTTTTTTTATTGTTTTTACCCTTATTTCTGACTGCAGTAGGTTATTCATGATATATCGTTATCCGCCTTAAATGAATAAATAAATTTATACTTGTTCCACAATTTTGCTTGATTGTGAAAACCCTTGAAAGGTATAGAAACCAATTAAGATAGAAGTACATTGCCTGAAGTTTTTCTGATTCTCACACCCAAGCGGTCACTTCAGTGACCAAATCATGATCGATGATGCCATCAACATCGGCCGTAAATCCACTCGTCGACCAAACCTCAGCGCCTGACGTCGCTCAAAAAAATCAAGTGGACACAAACAAGCCGAGCGCATCTTCGCTCTTCACGACTTACAGCACAACAATGACGAAAGGGAATAGTATAATTTAACGACCTGAAAAGCATGAACTGGGAAATATTCCACTATGGTAAATTTTCATTTCAAAAGTGGCTAATCCTAGGAAGCAGATCTAATGTTTGCAAAGAGCTCCTTAAAATGCAGGTTAATTCGAGTCTTTGATTTCTTAACAATGATAAGTGCTTCACAAAGGCTGAAATGAAAACATGCACTGTGATAGGTACAGCCGTTAAAGCAATAGAAATAAAAGTAGAACATCGTGTTAATCGGCGTAGATTCATAAACTGCATTCAGCTATCGTATTTTACTACTGTCACACTTTTATTTCAAGCCCTATCACCTAATCGTAACATCAGTTGGAGAACACTAAATCGGTGAATTTGACCCGACCACTAAATTCAACGATATGGGTGATGCTCGAGCGAAATTCGAAAAACAAACTTTGGAATTGGTATCAGTATGCAAAATGGCCTCTCTAAACGAAGTTTTAACCAATTCCAGACCCGGACGACCAGATGTTTGCTGGATTACCCTGCTAGCCCTGCAAGTGATATGAGTGGTCCTAGGCGAAAAATCGTGGAAACGAACATCAGATTCGTGATCAGCGCCACCAATAACCGAAGTTTCGAGAAAAAATTCCTTGACCAGGTCCGTGGAGTCGGAACTTTTGAATCGTCCAAATAAATAAATATGTGTCCATGTGTGTTTCTTCGTGTTTTCATTGTTTTGTTTGCCTGAGCAATCATTTTAATTGCTAGGGAAAGCAGATGAAAGATAAAAAATATGTAGATATAACAGCTACTAGAATTCAACCGTATTTTAGAATTGAATCAGGAGGTTTTAGGTCTTTTCCTACGCGGTTTGCTTGACTTACGAGCACGTATAATTTTGTTAATATACCTATTGAATTTTCTTACTTGAACTGACAACCGCGAGTTATCTGTTATAACATACGGGCTACCGCAAACGTCTTGAATAGATAAAATAAAATAAAAACAGAGCCAAAATGCAACATTACAAGGCTCTTACCGATTTCCGTACCTTGATGCTACGTTCACAGTGCATCCGGTTAACTTTGATTTTAACTTTGTTGTTTCTTTTACTTTTATTACATGGTGCGTCATACTGACGTATGAATAAATAAATAAATAAATAAATAAAATAGAGCTGCTCTACCTTAACTGCTCTGCACTATTGAAAACGTCTGGAATGAAAGCGTGGTTTTCCCTAATTTTATTGAGAAATTTTGTAATCGCGGTATACTACCAATTATGGGTATCACTATGTGTGTATATCACACCTGTTTTTAGTTTACCGATATTTCAAGTGAATAAATAAATGAATGATAAAAACAATGTAAGTACCTGGACCTCCTCATCACTGCTACTACCGCTCTCATCGGTGTTGTTAGCGGAATTGCTACTGTCCTCTGCATCGCTTGGGTTCTCCTCGGTGAGATTTCCATCACCGCCGGCCATCTCCCTCTAAACAAAAGAGACTTCGACCAAAAGCTTCCAAACGAACGACGAACCGACGAAGAACCGATGAAACCCGTTCCAGTGGAAAAAGCTCGAAAGATGTGAATGCACGCCGGTGGCAAGAAACGAACGAGGCAGACGGACAGCTGAATGAACGTGAGTGGAGAGGACCGGTATGAGAACGAAGGTGTCCGCGTTCCAACGACTAATTGCCACCGTGAGAACTACCGTATGATCTTCGCATCGTAAACTAGACCCCACAAGAACAACTACAAGGACCAAAGCATAAAAAGGGAAAACAGCGACATTTGTAATAGGCGCCAAAAAAGCCGTCGGATTATGTGCTCCATTGCCAGAAGCAGCGCGGGCTTCGCACGCGCGCGTCTGACGGAACTCGGTGCACTAGGCGGCGGACTCCACGATAGTGAATTCGATTGGTTGCACTGTTGAATCGGCTGTTATTTCTCTTCTCTGAGGCTGATCAGATTCTTGTGAGATTCATTTTCCTCATTTCAATCATATTTTTCTCTTTCTGGAGTCTTTTCCGAGTTCTTGTTATTCCTTAGAAGCCGTGACAATAGTTTGTACGTCCTACGTGACCTCGTTTAAAATGATTAACCAAGAAACATCAGGGGCGGTCATTAACCTCCGTCCGAATACTCCAATCAATTGACATCCCTGGGAGTAGTCATTCCAGAGATCAGCATTGTTTACCGCTCCGTGTGTATTTAATGGAGACCCTGCGTTTTATTTCGAAAATAGATCCCAAACCACACCCATGTCCTCGATCTACCAGATCCGAATTGACGACACTCAAAAACCTCCTGAACAGTCAATTTTGCGCTTCTTGCAGCCTTTCGAAATTGCACGTGGGCTTTTTGTGGCGCATATAATTTCGAGTCCTTTTTCGGTGCTATGTGTGTTGCGTCTACACCAGCTGAATATGTTTTGTTATTGTTGTTGTCCTTACGAGATGCCTGAAGAAAGCTATCTCAAAAAATCAAACTATTTCAAAACAGATAGTTCCCCGTACTCGATCACCAGGCGAAGTATGGTACTGCTGAAAAACGGGACCTCTGAAATTTTTTCTGCTGTCATCCCTAATTCACAGAGCACTTTTTTTCAATTGAGTGAAAGTTTGAAACGCTTGGAAATGTCATTCACCCAAAAACAAATTGAGAAGAAACTTCAGAAGTATATACGATTCGTACTATTTGTTTCGGCTTATCGCTAGACGAGCAGCATAAGTATGACATCAGGTCCGGGTTTTCTTCAGTTGGGGCACTGATTCCTTCAATGTAGTTGAAAACTTTATTACCTTCTGTATAATTTCATCATTAACTTCACATTCCAACTATTAACTCAAGATTGGTAGTTATTCGAACGTGGTTTGCTGCAATCATTACTGTAGTTATTTACTCCAACTGGTCAGCGTGTACTTTTTACAAACAGCCAAAATAGCCGTTTCCTCATTGCTCGTACATTGACTTAAGTCGGATATGAACGATGTAATTAGTTTCAGGCAAAATGGGTGATATGGAAGACTCGATCAAACTTGACGATGATGATCTTCTTAGCACCACAGGAAACAGCGTAGCGGACATGGCTGTAAGTGCTTCTGCTTATTCTCTCAACAACATTTGTAAATGGTCATTTATTTAGGAATTGTCTTCCATTGAACAACAAATGGAAGAGTTCGAAGAGGAACAGAGGAAGATCAAGCAAATGCAAAGCGATATTGAGGTTGATTTCTGCTCACCATGACCTATCCGTGCTTTGTGTAATTAATTTTACAAATGTTCAGGGACAAATGAATCTTCCGAGAAGTAGTAATGGTACAAGTAGCCCTGCAGTTCTTACTCCGGAAGAAAAAGCGGAGGCTGATTCGCGATCGGTGTACATTGGCAACGTATGTTGGGGCTCCGCTCCTCGTCTACTTCATGTTTTCATTGGTTTACCTAACTGATGGTACGCTATTTAGGTTGACTACAGTGTTACGGCTGAGGAGCTCGAGAAGCATTTTCACGGGTGCGGATCTGTTGCACGCGTTACGATTCTCTGTGACAAATATACTGGTCATCCTAAAGGGTATGATTTCTGTGCGCCTTCATAATCTCATCCGGAGGAACAGCGGTTCTCTTTTTTGTTTGTCCTTCTGAAACAAAAAAAACAAAGGACGAATTATCCGTTATTCTGAATTCCATTTGTGTGATTCGAGATGGTTTTTTAGATTCGCATATGCAGAGTTTGCTGACAAGGAAGGAATGCAAATGGCGCTCGCCATGTCAGACAGTCTTTTGAAAGGAAGACAGATAAAGGTGCGGTGATGTATGCTTTTTTACTCTAACGGTATTTTTCTAATATCTTATTTGTCGCAGGTGATGGAGAAACGCACAAATCGTCCTGGAATTTCCACCACAAATCGTCCGCCTCGTGGACGTGGTTATCGTGGACGAGGTGGATTTATGGGCGCTCCGCCTGGGTATATTATCAAATACGTACCAGTGGGAGGCTACCGTCCTCGCGGAGCGCGTGGTCTAAGGTGAGACAGTTTTTTTTTCGTCGTTTACTTCCACGAGAAAGATGGTTGCTCTCTCTGGCTCCATTGAGTGCTTGGTTGAGTTGTACAGGAGAAAGTGGGAGGAATGCTGAATTTGTTGAACAATCAGTTGTGTAGCTGATCGAAGGGGATCAATCCGCTCTGGTTATTCCTAATAAATTGAACAGAATGATAGTGAATATCTCATCGGCGATGAGCATCACTCCTAGGGCACGTTTAGGCGCCGCGCGGCGAAAATGCAAAATCGAAGCGCAATCAATAATTAACGTCATTGATCGAATTTGCTCCTTTGCATTAGTGGCGCAGTCCGGTGGCGCAGCGTTCAAGCAAAAAGAAATTAGGCATAATTTTTATAATTCAAATTCATATTTAAAAAAAGGCATTATTTTTTAAATTCCCTAATCACATAGGGAAGAAATTTAAAAAAGCGAATTTCGTCAAAATAACCTTTAATAAGGAAAAGCAGCCTTCTAAATGAAATGAAATGGAAAAACCCGAACCACCAGTAAGTTTGCCTATATGAGGCGCCACCGGACTGCGCCACTAATGCAAAGGAGCAAACTCGGTCGAGGACGTTAATTATTGATCGCGCCTCAAGTTTGCATTTTCGCCACGCGGCGTCTAAACTAGTCCTTAGAGTTGTTGGGTGGAAAACCATCTATTGCGTTTGGTTCGAAAGGGATGACGTTTTCGAGGGTTCGAAAAAAAAGCAAATATTTTTGTTCATGTTTCCCTTCGGCCTACGTAGTGTAGTGGGTGGTATCTTTTGGTGTTTGAGTCGCTAACCCTCAACATCTTTCCCTCGTTTGTCGGGTGGCCTTTCCATTTCACCTCCTATTACTGCAATATCTAATTTTATTCCGGTAATCGAAATTTTTAAAGGACAAGAGAGAATATGTCATTCTCTTCCCACCTCTTTCGAATGAAAAATTTGAACAAAATCATATGAACGTGTTCTAATTTTTCGTTAAAATTGGTTTGCTGTTTCTGGTCGGGATTTGAGATTGCAAATGGCAGTTCTCATTGCAAAAAGAAAAATCCAAAATCCGTTATTCTTTCGTGAACGGTTCCACTCACTTTCGTTCTTTTCAGACGTCCTCGTGGATTCCATCCATACACGTGAGTGGACTATTCCGCAGCTCGCGTTCTGTGCGTTATGTTTAACATGCAATATGGCATTTTCTGCTGTTTTGTGTGATTGTCATCGTTGACATGCTGTAATTTATTGGTGGTATCATTTTATTCCTTTCTTTACTTTGCTTACGCAAGGTTGTATATGGCAACCCGTGTGGTAATTGCTACAACCGCTTATCACGGATCTTTTTCTTTTTTCGTAGAATACATCTAAACCGATCGTAATTAGCCCCTTATTTTGTCGTTTTATTAGGTTCCAGTTTCGATTTTGCAGGCCGGAAAATGGTATGACCTCACCAGAGGCGCGGGCAGAACCTATATAAACCCCCTCCAATACAATTGTTTGTTGGTTCGACTGCAGTGGTTGTATAACTTGACGTTCAATATCGAGAGCACGTTCTAGTATTGAACTCAAGTTACTTGTTATTGTATTCACGAGTATTACTAATATATAATTTGAGTTGTAATATCGTTGTTGGTTTTTGCCTGTTCTGTCTAAGAATGGAAGATGTGCGTTGAGAGGATGAGGTGACGCTTTTGACGTAGTTCGTGTGCAGTGGAGGGGGTTGTGTGGCTGTTCGCGCCGTGTGATCGTCGCTGTGGCGTAAATGCATGTGCAAGCTGTACACCTTTTGGCACACATTTCCTTACTATATTCTGTCCGCTGTCTGTTTAGTTGTGGTAGTGAAGCACACACACACATATACGATTTTCTCTGCAGTGAAATACGTGCATATTCCGATATTGTTGTCTTGTTAATAGAATGATAAATTGTCGAAAATGACTATATGCTGTTGTTTATTCGAGGCTTAAGCGGAGCCAGCCATGTTAGGAGTCGTGCTCCAATGGTCTTGCCTTTTTGAATCTCATGACGACTATTCTAGAAAAATAGATACGTTGGAAGACATGTAAAAGTTAAGATATGGAAAGTAATCACCAGTATGCTGATCTGTCCTATTGGGATGGAAGATTTGCTGAGGAGAAGGAATTTGAGTGGCTTGCAGATTTTGAGTCGTTCAAGCACCTGGTGTTACCGATGTTGACTCCAGATTCCAGGTAATCGACCTTATAGATTCGCTGAATTTACTAATATCGAAATCCACTGCGGAGGAGTCGGTACTCAGTCAGAGTGGAGTGGGCTATTATATCTTGTTGAACTTTGGCAATCGCCATGCGCCCTAGGGGTTGTTCGTTGTTGGTTGTCTAAAAATTAAACACGAGAAAAAATTCAGAATACTGCATATCGGTTGTGGAACAAGTCAGATGTCCATGCAACTATACGAAATGGGCTTCACGAAAATTACGAATGTAGATTTCTCTCAGGTACGAGTAAGTTTCATGTTGAACATAGTCAACATAGTCAATTTGCCTGAGGCACTGTAATCAATGCGAGGTTCCACGCCTTTATTCTGTGCTGTTATTATTTGAAGCGAAGTGCTTGTAGAAGAAATCTGCATCTCTAAAACGGAATTGGCAAATACCTCAAAGCATTAGATTTCCAACATTATTTCTTTTCTATGAAGCTCTCTATGAAGAAGCATTTGAATCTGCCTTTCAGCTTAATGTCAAATGTCATTCAAAAAATGATGCTTTGTCATTTTTTATTAATTCCAAACAGTAAAAATGAAGTGTAATGTGGGGAAAATGAGTCTTGCTTGCAGCCTTGCGACTTTGGAAATAAAACAAAGGTAGTACCTTACGAGACGGTGGCTACACAACATCGGCCTTTGATCTGCACGATGCAATTCACTCCGCCAAAGCAAAAGAGGGTCGAGCGGTGCGGACAAGAACATATCAAGTGGTGGCGTCTTAAGGAAAAAGAAGCCGAAGTTATCGGTGGAATACGATTGCCCCCGATTGTGGATGTCGACAACACATGGCAGAATTTGAAAACCGTGGTTTACGAAGCTGCACGGACTCAATTAGGAGTGACCAAGCCAGGTCGACGTATGGTTGACAGACAGACGTGGCTCTGGACGGATGAAGTCAAGGAGAAGGTTCGGGCGAAGAAACGTCTCTACAACGTCTTCCTCTGCAATAAGACGGCCGCAAACTGGTCCGCGTACCGGGAAGCTAGGAGGGCAGCTAAGAAGGCCGTGGCTATAGCGAAAGCTGCTCACTACGATGAAGTTAATAGAAGACTTGAAACGCGCGACGGGGAACGGCTCATCTACAGACTTGCGTGGACTCGACATCGGCAGTCAGAAGATGTCGAAAAATTCCACGGTGTGAACGACGAGCACGGCCAGTTGCTGATGGATTCTAAGAAGGTCATGGAACGGTGGCGTGATTATTTTGAGAAGATCTCCACGGAAGAATTTCCTCATCCCCCGCTTCCTCACGCTGAACCTATAGCTGGTCCAATCCTACCCATCTCGGCTGAAGAGGTGGTGATGGCGCTGAGGAAGATGAAGCCTGGTAAGGTAACGGGTCCGGATGACGTGGCTGCAGAACTGTGGAAGTCACGCCATTGGAATTCCGGCATCTGGCTCGCCACGTTTTTCAACCAGATCATAGCGGAAAGGAGGATGCCCAAGGATTGGCAGTCAAGCACGACGATCCCGATCTGGAAGAAGAAGGGTAGTCCAGCGGATTGTCTTAGTTATAGACCAATTCGTCTGCTTTCTCACACTATGAAAGTGTTTGAGCGTGTAATTGACAGACGAATCCGAGACGTCGTTGAATTATCCATGAATCAGTGCGGCTTTGTTGCCAACTGTAGCACCACCGATGCCATCCATGCGGTTCGACTTCTAGTAGAGAAACACAGGGAGAAGCAAAGACCTCTGCATCTTGCCTTCCTGGACCTAGAAAAGGCATTTGACCGCGTGCCGCATGAGGTGATCTGGTACGCACTACGGAAACAGCTCGTTCCTGAAGAACTTATAAATTGGGTACGGATATTGTATGCCGACCCGAGGAGCAGAGTCCGGGCAGCTGCTGGAATTTCGGCAGAATTTCCAATATCGGTTGGAGTTCACCAAGGATCGCCACTCTCTCCTCTCCTCTTCATTGTTGTTATGGATGCCGTG
Source organism: Nippostrongylus brasiliensis (assembly GCA_030553155.1). Classification (NCBI taxonomy): domain Eukaryota; kingdom Metazoa; phylum Nematoda; class Chromadorea; order Rhabditida; family Heligmosomidae; genus Nippostrongylus; species Nippostrongylus brasiliensis. Next base: position 32,679,177 of record CP130732.1, on the reverse strand, counting down.
ACGAAGGATTTGCAAAGACCTGTCCCATGGACTTTGCTTTATGCAGACGATGTAATGCTTGCGTCCGACGACAAGAGTGAGCTCGAAGTGCTAGTGCAAGCGTGGAGTGATCGACTGGCGCAGTTCGGTCTTCGCCTCAATGTAAGGAAGACGGAGTACCTTTCGACCGATGTGAATGACCCTGGTACAATTACGATTGACGGAACAGAACTTGTAAGGGTCAGCACCTCCAAATATCTCGGTTCAACGATAGCCTGCGATGGAGACCTCAGCGGCGAGGTGAACGCTCGAGTAAGTAGCGCTTGGACGAAGTGGCGTGCGTCTACCGGCGTACTATGCGACAGAAAAATACCGGAACGTTTAAAGTCGAAGATCTACCGGACAGTCGTACGGCCGGTTGCTCTGTACGGAGCTGAGTGCTGGCCTGCCACCAAAGAAGTCGAGCGCCGCCTCAGCGTAATGGAAATGAAAATGTTGAGGTGGATGGCAGGCGTAACACGACTTGATCGTAAAACTAACGCTGAGATAAGGGAAAGGTTCGGGGTGGCTCCAATACCCGACAAACTTCGCGAGTCCCGTCTGAGGTGGTACGGGCACGTGCTCCGAGCAAGTGACGACACGGTGTGCAAGATTGGACTCGGTCTCGACATACAAGGTACAAGACCGAGGGGACGCCCGAAGCAGCGCTGGCTGGATACGATACACGTAGACCTGAAGGCAGAAAGAATTCATCCAGACCACGCGCGGGATAGAGCGGTATGGCGTCAAAGAATTGGTAAAGCGGACCCTGCTTCAAAGCGGGACAAACGCTAAAGAAGAAGAAGAAGATCTTCCCAGTCACTACATCGTCAAGATCGCCCCTTAGTTGAAAATTTGGATTATAAGCTCTTGGATTGATCGATTTTCAGGTTTTAGTTGACGCTGGTCGCGCTGCTCACCCGGAAATGGAATGGGTTTGTGATGACATCCGATCTCTAAGCAAAATACCTTCCTGCTCATTTGACGTCGTGTTGGAGAAGGCTACTCTGGAGGCGTTGTTAGTTAAAGAAAAGGTGAACATCAAGAATCTTACCAGCATAAAAGAATTTGAACTCTGTTTTCGAAGGCCTAGGGTAACCAAAGAAGGGTTTTCTAGAAGGTCAGAAGTCTCGAACACAATTCATTTCCAGAGCACGTGGAGCCCCTCGGATTCTGCGTTGAAGACCGTCGACGATGTTTTCAAATCTATAGCTCGTGTTCTAAGTGCATCAGGTGAGCATCTAACCTAAATTTGAGTTGATACTTTGTCTACTAGGGCGTGCGTGGTCTAGTGGTAAGAAGCCCTACTGTCACCTGCACGGTCCAGTGATCGATCCCGCCCCGGGCTAACCAAGCCTTTCATCCCCCGGGAGTTCAGTAACTTGGACGAGTCATTGCATAGGCCAAGTTCGCATTTACCGTGCCTCTACGATTCTGAATGGGGGACACGAATGCATGGCTCATTCTTAGGGGACTGATCAACTCTGGGACCTTTACCTGCACCTTTCACTTGGTCTACTAATCGCTTCTCGGCCTTTTGGCTAAGATCAAAGTTCAGTTTACTACGAATATCCTTTCTTTCTAGGGGTTTTCATTTCGATTTCGTTCACGCAGCCACATTTTCGAGTGCCCGCACTTCTACGACTACCCGGATGGTCGATATCGGTCAATGAATTCGGCGATTTCTTTCACTATTTTGTTTTCATTATGCGAAGAGGTGAGGAAACATCGCAGGAGGTACGAGATCGATTCGCTCGGTTAGCCCCTGATTGGAGTAGGTCACTAGAAGTTACGGAGTAGAAGATACTGGTAACTGCCTCAGTTGCACCAGTGTCGAAGTTGTCCTCAGATAATTTCCTATCTATAGTTGTTGCTGTGATCTTCTCCATGTTCTTTATGGAGGATGTTCCTATATCTTCATTGAGACTAACATGATGCTAGTATACTTGTCGGTTATTGTAACTACAGTACTACTAGTACGCCTATTAGATTCTCCCAGATTAACCATCGGAATAAGTTTTACGATATATTCACCTCTAATGTGTGCCTTGAAACGTTGTTCTGAATTTCCAAGAAATTTATAAACAAACTGGTTGCAAGTGATGAACACCTTATGGGTGCTTGCATCTTGACATGTAAGCAGTGCTTAACGTCCATGTAACCGTCGTTTTGTTGAATTGTTTGACGGTTTGTATCATGCCTTATTTTGTTATTTGAACTTGTTGGAGTTGAAGGTTTTATTGTATTATATTTTATTTATTATTCTTTTTACATTCGTGGATCGTGCCATTAACATTTACATTACTCATTTGCCCTTGTAACAGCTCTTGATAACTAAATAAATAGATAAACAAGTAAGATCATCGTTCGTCTTAATGACTGTGAGAAGTTTGAGACAACGAATTTCTCTTCTCATTCATTTTTCCTTTCATTTTTCTCTCATTCGTATGCCGCTTCCAGCCCAGGTTCCTATATATGTGGTAACGATGCTGTGTATAAATGAGTTTTGAAATTGCTTTCTGATCTATTTGGTTGTTGTTTTTGATTTATTGTGACGTGTTCCATTGTGACGTTTGTAACAAATTTAGATCATTGCTCCCGCCATTCTCGGGGTAGATGTAGGAGGGTGCAGCTCCTGAATTTTTCATTGGTAAAATTGTACTCCTCTACAGTTTTTCGTGATCTTAAACAATTGCTAAGATGAAAAATTATGAGTAAAATAATGAAGCCTGGAAAGCTATTGGAGAAGGTCAGAGAGCAAGGGAAGGGTGAGGATGATGAATACCTCGGCCTCGTGATAACTAGAAAATTACAAGTTGTGACTCATTTACCTTTACCTTTATGGTAGTTACGCTGACCCAGATCACTTCTGGTTGCCATCGGCAAGCACTCCGGGAGATGTGGCCCTTTGGTTTAGTGGGTAAAGGTAAAGGGTGATGACGACAGCGTTCATAAACCCCTAGGGACGCGCCATGTGTTCGTTTCCCAGTCAAAATCGACAAGGTGAGTACGAACTAGGCATATACCATGACTTGCAGAGCCCAACAGTGCATCAACCTTACCAAATACGTCTGGTACCAGTTATTATCAGTTTGGGTAAAAAGAAAACCCGGTCCTGCAGCGATGATGGTCTTAGTTAGCCCAGGCGGGGTTCGATCCCTTCGTCGTGCGTGTGTCAGTTGTCACAGCTGCCAGCTCGGCAGGTCGCCAGCAGCTGTGCGCGGTCCCGCGACGAATGCCCTGGTTATACTTGGCCGGCGACGATCGTCTGACTAACCACTGTTTGAAGAGGATTAAGCTCTGCACACTTCGTCCTTCTAGTATTAGAAGGATTTTACTTCAGATTCAGTATTCTCTGCCGCGTAATAGGTGTTATTTGTGTGGTTACGTCTCCTCCTTCCTGTTTCTGGAAGCTAATCGTTGTTGCGAATTGTTTGCTCGCCTTAATAAAATCTGAGAAGTAGAAATATGGTTCTTTTGGAACATTCTTTGTTAAGATAGAAAAGTGATCTGTTTAAACGCAATACTTTGAATGTATTTGTGTTTTGCTACATCAGTTGCCGGGTTTCTTAACTAATTGCGATTAACTTGTTGGTGTTTTTCTGCGTTTTTTCTCGATCATTTATGGGAAGATGTGAAGAGAATCTCACGTGAGTGTCCTTATATCACTCGTTTCTCAGGCGTTTGATCAGATGGCTGGTCACCTACCAGCTTGTGTCATCGATAACGGCACAGGTTACACGAAACTGGGCTATGCTGGTAATTGCGAGCCACAATTCATTATTCCATCTGGTGAGTCAGGACTTTCCACGATTCCTCTGCTGAAGGTTTTCAGCCTGCCTTGTTTCCAGCTATTGCGGTCAAGGATAAAGTAGCCAGTTCCAATGCGGCTGCTCTCCGATGGAACACTTCAACAGGTGGAAGAATAGATGATCTCGACTTTTTCATAGGCGACGAGGCGCTTTCTCCAGCTGCTGCCAATTACTCTGCTAAGGTATCGGAGGGTGCACTGAGGTTTTTCTCCCATTTTCTTTTCTTTTTGTAATCTTTCTTTTTAGTACCCCATCCGTCACGGTATTGTTGAAGATTGGGATCTGATGGAAAGGTTCTGGGAGCAGTGTATTTTCAAGTATTTGCGAGCCGAACCAGAGGACCACTTCTTTTTATTAGTAAGTGTATTGCTCAATACTATACCTGCTTAAAATGAACTCCAAATACAGGTCATTTGTTTATATATGCATTCATTTGCTATGCATATAAGATTGCTAACGGTGAAAGTTGTTGGTTGAACAAACCACCGTGAAAGCACCAAAGGACATGAAATTTTTGAAAATTCGTAAACTATCGGCGAAGTAGGCAATGTAGAAGGTCATCGAAGCGTCTGGTGACTCATAACATTTAATGTATTAGGTTGTCAAGAAATAAATTGCGTTTTTTCGCACATCAAAGTTCAACTTGATTTTTCTTGTATAGCTTTTCTTCAACATTTAAAATGTTGTATAATATTCAAAAGAAGGTCCTTACGGAGCTGATTCGTGTCTTTTTGCTTCATGAATTCTAACTTGGGCGGAAAGCAGTGAAGGCTCATGAAAATACTTTCTAAACGTAGGACCTGAATGTTTCTCCAGGACGCACTGTTCGGCTCTGTATACAAAAATCCGAATTCGGAGGAACAAACCTCCAAAGTAAGCCTAGTCGATGTCGGATCTCAAAACATAGGGACGATTGCCTGAAGTCAGTAATGAAGTCTGGTGAACGGAAAACTATTCGATAGGTAGCAGAAGGATCTCAGGTGTCATTTTCGACCATCACTTTGTATGCTGAGAAACATGAAACGGTGAAAATGATAGATTATTGGGCACCCCATGAATTTAGCGCGCATCAAATGTCAGAGCTATGTCGTACCTCTTCAGCGCTGCTGTTGCTCAACCAGAACGGGCCTTTTATTAATTGACCTGCTACCTGCGATGCGGAACGGAACCTTTTTAATATCTTCCTATGCAGAGCGCAGAAATTGAGCAAAGGTGAGCCGTCAAAAAATATTCCAAAGCCGACATGGCATGAAAGGATGACTATAGTCGCCGTCCAATGGAATTCTGCACGAGTTTTACATAGTGAGCTCATGAAGCCGGGTGAATCGAGCAACGCAGATTCCCAGTGTAGCCAAATCAGTAAAATCTGTGTGATACTGGCGCGTGTGAATCCAGGAGTGGTCGAAAGAAATGACCCTGTCGGCTTTCGCGGTGACGCCAAACCTCACGTCTCGCGAAAACCGCTCCAGAAGTTAAACCACCGCAGCTATGAAACACTGCCTCATCCAGCGAACTGACCAGACCTCTTGTCAAAGGATCGCCATATTTCCGACCGCTTCAACGTTTTCGTCAAGGACAGGGTGCTCAGGAATCAGAGAGGTTTATGTATCATTGGCAAGAATACGGCAATTCTAACGTCGCATACCTCATTTAAAAATGTTTTGTTTGAGTGGAGTTATGGGCATATGAAGTTACGCGTCAAAAAACGCAATTTATTTCTTGACAACCTAATATATAGACCCTTCCCTATCTAAACTTTATCAGTGGTTTTTGAAGAACGTCGTAAGCATTTACCTTTATGAATTATGATGTAGATTCTCCTCTTGGTTAACGGTAGAGCTCTCGGTAAACCGTGGTAAACGTTCATTTGAAATGTCAGGTTTTTGTGCCGAAGTTCCATGAAGCATTAGCTGCTTTTAAGCGTGCATTCTAATTTTTACGAATCCAATGCCTAAATCCGCTATTTAATTAGCTGAACCTAATTCCCCTTGTCAGCTCCTTAGCATTTACCTTTATCATTGTTTTTATTTCTCAGACTGAACCTCCGCTAAACACTCCCGAGAATCGCGAATACACTGCGGAAATCATGTTTGAGTCCTTCAACGTGCCAGGTTAGAGTCTGCACTCGCTGTTTTTTCAAAATGTTCTTTGTTAATTATTTTGATTGATTTATTTGACATGTAGCCAAGCAGGTCATAGGTCGTGTTTCCTATTTTTTCTACCTATTAAGGTCTATACATCGCCGTGCAAGCTGTGCTTGCCCTTGCGGCTAGTTGGTCTTCACGACCTGGAAACGAGCGACCATTGACTGGATTGGTAAGTGAAATCATTGAAGATGCCGTTTCTTGCTCTATTTGGGAACGTAAACATCGTTTCTTGTTTTGTAGGTTGTCGATTCTGGAGATGGTGTCACCCATTGTATTCCTGTTGCTGAAGGATACGTCATAGGATCGTGTATAAAGCATATACCTATTGCTGGAAGAGATATCACATACTTTATCCAACAAATTCTGAGAGACAGGGAGCCTACTATCCCTTCTGACCAGTCTTATGAAGTCGCTAAGGCAATCAAGGTGCGTTTTTATTCAGCATTTTCGGATTTTCACGTCTTATACTTCCTGCCATTTTGAATTACATACTATCGGCTTTTGTTTCAGGAGAGGTACTGCTATGTTTGCCCTGACATCCTTAAGGAGTTCATAAAGTATGACACCGACGGGTCGAAATGGTTGAAAACCTATCACGGTATCAACAATATCACGAAGAAGGAGTTTGTCGTTGACGTAGGATACGAAAGGTTCCTCGGACCTGAAATCTTCTTCCATCCCGAGGTACATTTTCGGCTTATTTTCGCTTTCCGCTTCAGTTTTGGTGTAATTACCGTGCGTACACCCTTTAATCCCTAGTTGTTTGCGCCAGATTGTTTTCTTTCCAGTTTGCGAATCCTGATTTCACAACGCCAATCTCGGACACGATAGACACTGTCATTCAACAATGTCCTATTGATGTGCGTCGAGGGCTTTATGAGAATATCGTCTTGTCTGGAGGATCCACAATGTTCAAGGTCAGTACCACCTGTGTCCCTGATATACGCCAAGTCAGCTGAATTTCTCAGTATTTTTTCATTTCCACATTTCATGTAAGTTCTCAAACCTTTTCTGAAAATTTTGCTAATCACTATTGCCTATTTTACTCAAACACAATTAATGAATGAAAATTTGCGCTAGAAGTGAAGAATAAATTCGAATTTTTAAGGATTTCGCCCGCAAATTACAACGGGATATCAAGCGAATAAGCGAGAACAGGCTCGCTATAAGCGAAGCTCTGAGTGGTGGAAAGCTCAAGGTGAGTCTGATTTCGGTGACTAATGAACTTTCTTCTATTCCTTTCTTGCTTTGAAGTCTCGTATTACCTATGATAAGCGATTTATCATCTTTTCTTCCTTTCACCTTCTACTCTTACCATTTGTAACTATTTTTCAAAAGTTCGTTACATTGAAAGGCTTCAATCTTGCGATTTAGCGTGATTACTGCATCATTAAGTGTGTTATTTTAGCCGAAGCCTATCGATGTTCAAGTGATATCGCACAAAATGCAGCGATATGCGGTTTGGTTTGGTGGATCCATGCTAGCCTCAACGGTACGTTTAACAGAATCAGAATCTCTGTTTTTGTGGAATGTACTGTTTCTAAATTTAATTGTCATATGTTGGATTTTACAGCCGGAATTCTACAAAGTGTCCCATACGAAGGAGGAGTACATGGAGAAAGGCCCGTCGATTTGTCGTCACAACCCTGTTTTTGGAGCGCTCACATGATTTATTATAGTTTAGTTTGTTGCATTTTGTTCGCCTGACTTACACATGATTTACTTCATTTATTTCCGCTGACCGATCGATTTGCTTGCTTATATATGTTCATTAATTTATTTCGCCTTCTAGTGGTTGTAGCTTTCATCGACCTTCTAACGTGTTTTCCACTCTGAAACTCAGCTGTTTCTTGAATCTGCTCCTTGTTTTCGGTGGCCGAAGGCATAACTAAAGACATTTTTTTATTATCTTACTACCCGAGTAGAACAAATTGGTGAAGAAGGTTATTAAGCATCGATGCCTTCGGTTACTTGTGTCACGTGCAGTCTCTAATTCACTTGTACAGTCTTGGAAAATCGAAGTAAATTTTTATGGCCTATTTCCTGGATGCGAAATTGGTGTTGCGAACGTTCATACATATTGCAGTAAATGAAATACTTGTGGTGGCAGTTTAAGGCTACGGTTTCAGGTTCAGTAATGGATCTTCCGATAGTGAGTTATCTTAAGGATGAGTATGTAGAGACAAATTCGGGCAACAAAATCTGTAAAGTGCACTCGACGAAGGACAGTACTATCTGTGGAACGCAGAATATTGTTCTCAATGGAAAGGTTTGTCTTTCGTCACGGTTAGGGCTCGTTTAGACGTGGGACGGCACGCGGCGCGACCTAATGCAAAAGATGCAAATCGACCATACCGTAGGAATTCCCACGCTATGGTCGCTTTGCATCTTTTGCATTAGGTCGCGCCGCGCGGCGCCCCGTCTAAACGAGCCCTTAGGCTCAGGTTCGAATGCGAGCAGATGACTCTGAAAGTAGTTGAGTGCGAAAATGTCTTTTTTGATGTCATATTAGATCGAGTTAAGAATAGAAGAGTTCTATGTAGATAATTCTATGCATTGACTATGTGAAAAATGTCTTTTTCAGAGGCGAATGATGAGTGCTAGTGTTGGTATTGTTTAGGACAAATTCACAAAAATGATTTAACGGTAGGATCCCGTATTTCTGTCGCCAGAGTTAGTTGTAAGCGGAGCCTTTGCATCGATATTTTTGTACATGTTGATTTTAGTAGTATGACTCTAGTAGAGGCGATGCTACTCTGCCAAACGCCAAAGAGCTAAAAAATCAAAAACTATCCATATTGCTGAAATTTGAGTATAAGATGGACGATTTCTAAGGTATAAGCTCAACTTATTGCGCCAACACGTTGGCATGATGTATCTCCATCCTTTTTATGAGGTTGTTATAAAAGTTTCGATGTCAAGTGTTCAACTTTGCATTTGTACGACTTCGGGATCTTTGGGATAGACTTCGGAATTTTCTTTCGCACTACTGAACCCATTGACGATCGTGTGTCTCGCCGGCGGGACACATCGCAGCGACGCAGGGAGCGCGCGGTCGTCAGAGGGTTAAAGTCGAGTCAAGTTTGTATACGCTTTACAATGTAATTAAAGTGTCCCATCCGTTTTCGCGTATCGACGATTGCTTGCAGAACATCGTGCAGAAAGATGTCGTGATTCGAGGCGATTTGGCAGCCATACGAAGCGGCCGATTTTGCATCATTCGAAAAGGAACGATAATTCGGCCCAGCTCCAAGAAATTCAGCAAAGGAGTCACCCTGTTTCCTGTTCACATTGGAGATCATGTGATGATTGAAGAGGTCAGCGGTTTTTTGAATGTGCTACTTGAATCACTTTAATTTTGAGACGTAATTTTGAGAAAACTTATCTTGCCTGCAATATAATATCGAAATGTGAGCTGTCAGATTGTTCAGTAGTGAGCGTCAGAAAATTCATCTGGTATCTGTTGCTACTTCAATTTTGAATCAGTTCACTCACCACTCACAAGATACTGAATATTGGGCGTGATTATGATCTAGAATCCGATCCGCTTGGAAAAATTATTTCATCAAGTACAGTCTCCAAACAGTAACTGTAAAGGTGAAGGTGTTGGCGTTGATTAGTCCCCTAAAGACACGCCACGCACTCGTTTTCCATTCAGAATCGTAGAGACATTATGAATTCGCATTTGACCTATACAGTGACTTGCGGGGACCAGCCACTATACCAAACAGTGAATTTACCCTCCCAAACAGGTCTGGTACTAATATACCCGACCACGGAGGGATCGAAGGTTTGGTTGGCATGGGCGAGGATCGCTCGAACGTGCGGGTGTCAGTACCGCCTTTTTCCACCGCACCACACGCCCCCGAACAGTTACTTTGCAATAGCCATATACTATTCATTTCAGAACTGTGTCGTGAGCGCAGCACAGATATGCTCCTTTGTTCACATTGGATCCAATTCAGTGATTGGTGGAAGCGCTGTACTGAAAGAGTGCTGTCGAGTGCTACCGGGAAGTGTTGTGGCGGCCGATTCCGTATTCCCACCCTACAGTACAATAGCCGGCAATCCGGGTACGTTTTCCTCAATTCTTTTTCGATTTGTATGAAAGGGATTTATGACCTAGAGTTCGCTGTTTGGTTAAAGGATAATAGGGCGCGGTCGTGTGCAAGCAGTTCTCCACCCTGAACGTCACAATTTCTTAAGAGATTGCGGGAGATTGTGTGCGGGAGATTTTCTCTTTTTTCCAATTCTGGAATAGCATTTCACCGAATTTCATTGAATTTTGCTTGTTACTTCAATCCCTCGAAGTTTTGAATCTTTCAGCGTGCGTAATTGGCCAAGAACCAGAATGCACAGAAGATTTAATGACCGAGGCCACGAAACAGTACTACGACAATTTTCAACCGTCCAACGTGCCCAAGGCTTCTTTTGCTTGAAAATTACGGGTGTTCTTATAATTATTATGCATAAATTCTTATTTGCTTAAATTAGTAGCACAGCTCAACGCTTCAAGAAGAGAATGACCCGGCCTGTCGACCGCTAGTGGTTCAGTTCAGTGATTTTAAACTTTGCAGCCAGTTTAAGAGATCATATTTTTATTACAGAGGCATTACATATACACTCAACAAAACTAATCTGTACAGTACTGAAATCAAGTTCGCATATCAGATGTAAGTAAAAACGTGATTATGATACATTGAAAGGTTTGAAGACTTCAACGGTGCGTCTCTCAATGTTGAAGAATACCTATATCCTTTGTCAGAGCGTCCTTTTCGCCATCCATAATGTTGTCGTATTCCTAAAGCGGTTGTACTTCGTTTGTTAGGCAGATGATATTTAGAGTCCAGTTTTTTTTTCGAAAGATTAGATTGTTTGGAATAGAAATGAGCGTGGAGTCGTCTCTAACAAAAGCGTGTATGGGTAAAAGGAGAAAAAGTAAAGGTATCCGGCGATGATGAGTCGCCTAAAGATGCGCCACGCACTCGTATTCCACTCAGAATCGTAGAAGCACGGCGAATGTGTATTTGGCCGGACCTAGTAGCAATTTACACGATCCCTGAGAGTGATGGAAGCCTGGGTTAGACCGGACGAGGATCGATCGCTCCACGGTGTGGGTGTCGATAGCGCCTCTTAGGGCTCGTTTAGACGCCGCGCGACCAGGCATCTGGCGATTGTAGGGGCGATGGCGTCATCGCCACCGTGTGCCGCGTGCAATGCAAACCGTTTGCTGTGCACTGCACGCGCAGCTTCGAAAATATCCGAGAGTTCGCTTTCTTTACTTTTTTTGTGTTCGATTTTTACTACAAATCGGCAAGAAAGAAAATAAAAATAAAGAAAAAAAGGAAATTGAAGTCAAATTGCCAGGAGGACCAATGGAGCTAGTTAGATCGAACAGGGAAATAAGTATCGATTCCGGGAAATACAAATCAACAAACCCAAGATTTGGTCCACCCGGCCCAGATTGGTCCAAATTCGACTTTACAATTAAAAGCACTCCCTTTACAATTCGAAAAAGAATCACAAGAGGAATGACTATTTCTTCGGAGCTTACTGATAGGAGCCACCCTACGAACGGCTCTATTCTGACAGATATTGGCGATTAAATTTATTTTAGCTTTTTGGACAGATTTTCGGCTTTTGTGACCAAAGAATTGCAAATCAGAGGGCAAAAATAAGTGAGAATAAGTGAGTGAGAGTAAAATAAGACCTTTATGCCCGCGGCATACAACGCAATTGATCTCACGTCTACGTTTCGGTAGGCGCGGTCTGCTCTAAACAGATCGCGTCGGCGGCAAGCGGTGCGATCTATTGATTTTGCATCTTTTGCATCAGGTCGCGCCGCACGCCGCCTCACGTCTAAACGAGCCCTTACTACTGCGCTACGCGCGCCAAGGTATACTGATGGCAGAAGGTGAGGGATTATAGTTCAGTCCCTGACTCAAGTGATAAAGGTAAAGAGTCGGCGTTGATCAGTCCTCCAAGAGGAATTGAGTGATAAGGGCCAGGAAATCTCGGAATAGGTGCTTACCTCTCCGACATCAAATGTTCACCATTCACATTTTGGGTATTTTCCTCGTTTTCATTCATATTAGCTATTCATAAGGATCAGCTAGAATTATATTAAACTGATTCTCTTCCTTTTTGACAATAATCTGAGTTGGTGAACTTCCTCTACAACAGCTTCCCACCCACATTAAGTATCACAGTTCGGTACATTTGCAGATTTGAAGAATAAACCCATGTATTAAAAATCTAGATAAACATTACATCAGGTAGAAGAGTGGCTAGGTCCTCCATCTTCCCGAGTCGGTCGATGATTTCTCGTGAGGTCAGCGCTACAAGGTGTGGCCGAATGACGGAGAGAATGTCCATCAACTTTTTCTTCCGGAGCAATGGTGGAATCTTAATCATTTCAAATGTATCACATAACACATGAAAACGGTGAGCTTATTTCTTACCTGGTTTGAATCCGATCGAGACAAGGGTAGGAAGAATTCTCCGTTGCTAGCTCTGAAAACACCCGAGTTATTGATAGTAATACCTACTTGTTCCTGAAAAGGAAACGATAAATTTATATACCTCTCGATTGTGCGCTCCGTGGATTGTTTGCGTTGTCGCTTGTGGTCTTGTAGTTCTTTTCCTACGGTGTCTTCAGTACGCTTCAGTTCCAGCTCGTACTTAGCCTTTAATGAATGATTACGTTGATGAAGGACGAGAGGTAAGCCTAATTCTCTAGTGAAGGTAGATTACAACGAAACGAAGCAGCAAAGAGTTGAAATCGCGGAATTTTCTGGAAATTGAAAAGTTACCGCCCAAAAAAATCAGTGCAAAGTCTCACCAGAGATCTACAGCTCCTCCATAAAACTTTCTGCGCTCTTTCAGCAGAGGCTTTTGCTCGTTCCGCATATGAGGGAGGGATCTCGTACTCGGAAAATATGTTCGATATCCGATCTTCCCATTCTTTCGTCAGAGCGAGCGCCTCTTCTTCACTGTGCCAGTTTGCCTAAACTTCTTTTATATTGTGGCCAGTTACTCTAATATTCTTGAGACCCACGTAAATACAAAGAAACAACTACTGTAACGGGTGAAGAGTCGGTGGTGCTACACATAGGCGGAAAGCTTTTGATGTTTAATTGCTTTCCGTGGCCATAACGAAACCGGTAACAGGCTACGGTAGAACCGTAATAGTCTACCAGCACTCATGTTTTCCAGAACTATAACTATATCTAATAGGAATAGTATATGGGTGCCGTTGGAAGTAGCCGAATGTAGAGGTTCAGCATCACAACGCTCCAGAAAGATTAGGGTCGCGGGTTCGAATCCCGCTTGAGGAACAATTTTTGTGAACAAGCATCACCGTTCATATGACGATAAGACTTCCTCGAATAATTTTGAAGTAAAACAGCTTTACTGCAAATAAAGGTAAAAGCAAAGATGTCGGCGTTGGCCAGTCCTCTGAGGATTAGCATTCGCATTCGTGTTCCATTCAGAATCGTAGAGGCATGATGAATTCGTGTTTGGCCTATACAATGATTAGTGGGGGCCAGCCGTTATACCAAGTCAGTGTCCTTACCTTTCCAGACGGGTCCGGTACCAATTTACCCTGACCCCGGAGAGATGGAAGGCTTGGTTAGACCCGGTCGAGATCGATCGCGCGTACGTGCGCGTGTCAGTGGCGCCTCTCTCCACTGCACCACTCGGGCTCATTCTACTAAAAATATTGTGAAAAATGATTAATATAACTCACATTAGAGGCTTCGTCGTCCATGGCAGAGTAGAGACGATCCCATGCCTGTTGGCACGTGTCACTCGAAAGTGATACAGCGATCGGCAGTGGACGACTATAAAACTATCAAAATTACGACTCAATTGCTAAATATTGAAAAATGTAGATTATTTACGCGGTCGAATTGTCCTTCTCTCCATCGTCGTTCGTTGGCGTCGCCGGTGGTTCATTCCGCACAGGTTCGTCATTTTCTTGGAACAATACCTCGCACTCGACTTGAGCTGGCACATCCTCATGGGCGCACGAGGCGTTCTCCAACACCTCACTTTCCTCGAAAGACTCTTCTGAATGGATCGATAACAATAAATGTAACATTTTACAAACAAATATGACTCCTACCTATGGATGGAGTACTCGAACAGTCCTCAGCGGAAGGATTGTCTTCCCGGCGCTTCTAAACAGACATCATTGACTACAAAAGAAATCAAAAGAATGGAATGTGATGTCTTGACTTTCAATTGATGATTTCGAATTCGTCTCTGAAACAATGTATCTGGACTTGTTCCTAGTCTTACACTATTGCAAGGCACGCAGCAAGTGAGTTATAAATCCATCTCTGATGCTTACCCATTAAAAATCTAAACAAGTTTGTAACGAGAGAAATACTCTCACTTTAATAGAGTTGATTCCAACGGGGAAAGGCATACCAAGTAATACCATACCCAAGAAAAAAATGAGCCACACACTTATTTGAACCCATAATTATCCTACTGAAGGTGATAATATTCGTGACCGATAACACCTTATACCTTGGAAGCTCCTCATCAGAATCTGCCTCCATTATAAAACATTCACGTTATACAACAAATATGTTCATCATGTTAAACTCCACAAAATTAGCCTCTCATGAAACTAAAACTTTGGCAAGAAACTGCGAGAAACGGCCGTTATGTTGTTTCACATTCAAATACTCAGCATTTCTTGGCAATGAAAACTAAAAGACGAAAAACGACATGTCAGTATGGGCAATCTCTTTAGAACGCCAAACTCTGGACGCCAGATGAAACAAAAAACTCATTACATGCTTATCAATTTGAAAAATCACGAATGCTTAACGATAACCAAACTGTGTAACGGTTTCCCAAAGTTTTCTAGTTTTCATTCCGAACATTCGTCAAAATATGATTTGAGCGTGATTAACGAGTCTTTAAGCAAACTGTTTGCTGCGAACTTGAATAAGAAAACGGTAATACAAATCCACAGCACATATAGAAATTAATACGAAAACCTACCTCAGGGCCATATCGGGTGAGGTAGCGGCTCTCCATCATCGATTCTTTAACCTCTTCTGAATAAAGGGTTGTTTTCGCAAGACTTTTGTCAACAAGAATGATTTAGACAATAGCAACACAAATTAATTTAGGCTAAACCTACGCGTGAAATTAAGCGAAGTTCGCCGCATCCTTGGTGAATTGTCAGACACTTCGACAATACTCTCGGCTGGAGAATTCTCGATGACTGCCTTCGATGAAGATGGGCCTACTAAAGAACTACGACTGCAGAGAGACTTATAGTATCTAATGAGTAGAACTAACAAAGTTTTTAGTTCAAGTTTAGGCAAGAAATCGCGACTCACAATCACGTTCCTGCCTCTGCTCAGGAACTCCCTTTGATGATGCCATCTTGTTTGCCCGTTGAAATGTCTTCACGAAGCCGTACCTATCAAAGATTATCTCCACGCCGAATTTCAGCTCCAAGCTGCAATCGACTAAACTTTATCTCTCACAGAGCAACTCGATTCTTAAAAAGTCATAAACTAAATATTCGTGAAGCTTACGCAGTCTTTATGTTTTCGTCCATTTTTAATTTCAGTCGATTATAAAGGAACATCATAACGCGGCACTCCAAATCCGCTCGGTGTAGATTGTACATCATGTGACGACGGAACCTGTATTGAATTTGAACTTTTACTCTCAGCAACATATTCGATTTGTCCTAAGAGTGAAGTCGCGGATGAGGCACCAAATTAACGGTAAACTACAACTCACCGTGTCGTAAGACTGTCCACCGAACGTTTCACTTTCTTCTCCTCAATGTACATCTTCCAGATTCGCAAGCCCTTCGGTTCTTCAGCGGCAGGATCCATAATTTTTAATTTCCTGGAATAATACCTGATAAGCGAACTTAATTTTTACTTACATGTAATATGGGAACCTACTCGTACAAGTACATCCACATCAGTGTCTCATCATATCGCGTGTAGGATTGCCGCGCTTTCTTCGTCTGTAAAAGGCAAATGAGAATGACATGGAATAGTAGGCTATCGTGTAACAAAATGTATTAGCCTATCCAGTAAACAAAGTATATATTGATGTATTTGCAAGGTTTTTTACTATTCTGATCATTAAGAACTAAAATCTTGACTAAAAACAGTATACTTTCTAAACACTTCACCTCTTGCCCGGCCATTTGTCTGCAGAAGAGTCCGATCTGAAATTAGAGAAAAATAGCTCGTGGAGGCTCAAAGTACAGTAACATTATTGGTAGAGAACAGCATATAGAAGACCAGTCGGAGTAGGAGGGAGACGGTCATGAAGGCAGATTGCCCTACTTTCTAGTGGTGGATTAATTGGGTGAGCCCGTTAGGGACCCAGATATGGGACCGTATGCTGTCTCTCACGGGCGCTCGGGAGTGAACGAGGCTCGGAAAGAACGGGCGAATAAGATTCCGCTCTTACTCGTCCGTTCCTCTTCAACCCCTTCCACTCCCGAGCGCTCGGGAGAGACGAGCATAGGGGTCATGGGCGCTCTCTATACCATCGTCGATCAAGCACCACAAATCGCAGTAGGTGCTCAAGTACGTGACGCTATTCATGACGGGACCACCGGGACCACCAATTAATTCTCTAATTGCACCCTAATAACAGTCTGCCTGGCCTGCCAACTCGAACATCATCGGAGGCGCGCATGATACCGTGGTAAGAGGCGCTGCAAACACCCGCACAGACGAACGATCGATCGTCGCCTGGGCTAACCAAGCCCTCCATCACTTGGGGGTTGGGTAAATTATTTCCAGATTAGTCTGGGAAGGCAAAAACTAGTACTCAGTGTAGCGTCTCCCTCATGTCATTGTATTCACCAAAAACGAATTCACCATGACTCTACAATCTGAACGGAACACAAATGCGTGGCGTATCGTTACGGGACTGATCAACGCCGACCCGTCTACCTTCACAGAATGAACGAACCACAGTTTGAACTTCGACTCCATCATACAGAGGTCTGACGAAGTCCGAAAATCCTAGTCCTAGAAAATGGGGTGTTTCGGGGTGTTTACGGGGTGTTCCTGATTGATACGGGGTGTTTCTGATTGTGACATTCAGTGGAATTTTCGGAACAAACCCTACGAACAAATAAAGAAGGCAGGGCTAAACAAACAACTTTGTATCGACATTCGTCAAGCCAACATTTCTTTAAAATGCATTGTAATTAGTTGAAGTGGCTACAGCTGTGAGTGAGTGACACATAAACAACCCAAAAAGCCTCATCCTCCGTACTCGGAATGCAACGCCAACAAGATTATTTTCACATCTCTCGTATCTGTAGCAAACTGTGAGTACTGGATAATTCCATAGGTGCAAATCAAACACACGTAATAAATCATTTATCCCACTCAAATAATAAATATGTATTTGGTTTAGTGCGTACATATAGTCGAATTTTGGATATTAGAAGATACTAATGCAATAGTAGCAAATCACAAGTACAGCTGACAAACAGCGCGATGGTGATGTCCATCGCAATGTAATCACAATGCGCGCAGCGTGGAACGGAGAAGAGACGGGAAGAAAAGGGAAAACCCTGGGACAACAGAAAACGGCTGAACAATCGGATCCGGGAAGTCCCACAGCACAAAAAGGCACCGATTCGACTGGTAGCGAAACCACATTCTAGAAAATGATCACAACTTTTCGAGGTTCTATCACCTCGTGTGCATAGTAAGGCCGCTCGTGATTGATATGAAAACATGAAAGGAAAAAAGAAAATGATGCACCTATTTTCTTTAATGAAGGGACGTAACATTTAAGAGTAGAAAACAAGAAAAGTCGATGTATAGCAAGTGAGCAAAACAAATAACGACTTATGAAGAAAACACGCCTACAGGATAGACAGTTGGGGACGTATTGAAGCTCTTTCGTTCTTCACGGCACCTCCTTTCTTAGCGCCATCCACCTTGCGAGGGCGACGAGCCGGCATATCACCGGCGGTGACACCGGAAAGCACTGACGCGTCGATACCGAACGCCGCCAGCTGCTCAGCAAGCGACCGCTGCAGGTCTTCGAGCTGCTCCGGAGAAAGCGCGTCAGACTGCATCTGAATACCTCCGCTGACAACCTTAGCCGCAGGTTTCGGCTTGTTCTCTGGGGTTGACTTCTTCTCCTCTGAAAATAACAATTCATGAATCTATTTGAAGCAATAACGGAGGAGGAAAAACGTCAACGACGTACCCTTGTGAGTGGGGCTGAGATTTACGCCAGAGTCCGCACCGAGAGAGCTCGAAATACTAGACTGACTAGTAGCGTGCTTGATGGCCGCCGCCTGGACGGGTGATACTGCTTTCGGCATGCCCGGTGGAGTCGTTGTTGTAGAAACTCCCGATGGTCCTCTCTGAGCCGCATCGGTGACTTAAACAGAAGAATACTCAAATAACGTGCAAAAAGAGTCAATCCAATATAAAAACTACAAGGATTTTGTAGATGGTATGCTTTTCTGCCAACGTGGCATAGCATAATTATAGCTCGAATTCATCGTTAGCATGACGCCATAGCCATTTAACGATTCCCTTTTTGTTTTCAAATGTCCCCGTTGGAACATATGCCCGCTGCCTTGAACGTCCCCACATCTATTAAACAATTGGAACTGACGTACACAAGACCGATGATTTATGCGTCATCACGTTCCACTGCTACCAAATTGTTTTCTCATTTTTCCCGCAGATAGCTCCCCAAACGTAGGAACGATCGCCTTACAGTAACGATTACGACGCTATTAAATGTTCAATATCCTTAGCATCGTTTGGGATGAAATGTGTTTTCACAGACTATATCGTATGCTACAAAAGAGGCACACCAGACTTTCATGTTTCCATAAAATTTGGTCTCCTATCTCTCGACCAAAAACGAAGGAAGCCGGTTGCATGCAGGTCACTCAGCAGTATTCCGACTTATGCCAAAGACTAGATATGACCATTTATCACATATTTTTTGGGGGGGGGGTTTCCAAATTTTAGACCATTATTATCTTCATTATTATCAAGTTTCGAGGATATTGCAAACTGATGATAGAGTCGCAGCTCTACTTTTCGTATCAATGAACAAAGTTCCTATTGAACCATCTTCTGTACAAAACCTCGAGTACACATAATATCGAGTGAAAACTACAACGCTGCTCACCTGAGCCGAACTTTTGGATCAGTGAGATCAGGTGGTCAAGGTTGGCGTCGACGAATTTCGAGTTCGCTCCGCACGCAGACAAGAGTGCTTTCTCGCGATCAGATACGGCCGCACGAAGCGCCTAAATAACAACCTTCTGTTGTTTGCCGAACGGATCGCACTCACCAAGAGATGATGAAACAATACAAGTAAAACTAGCGAAATGAACCACCTTGAAAGCCTGTTGAATTTGCTCAGTCACTGCAGTGCTCTTGTCAATTTGGGGCTTTGTGTCTTGCGCTAAAAAATTTCAATCGGTAGCCAATTCATTGCCAATTCCACTCTAATGTGACAAAAGGCGATTCAGATGCTAACGTAATTGTCATCATATATGACGGCTTATTCGCTTATCATCCAGAACGGCACGTATCGCAGCCTCGTATGGGCTATCGTAACCAATGCCGCTCAGACGATAAGAGAAATTTACGGTCGCATAAGTGATGTTTCCTGTCAATCGGAGAAATGAAACAGCAAAACTCACCCTTCCCTTGGATTACGAACCCATTGGTCTGAGGTGCAGTCTTTTGTGGCGCAGGCGCTGATGTCGGTTCCGCTGCTGGAATCAGTACAATAATGCAGATCGCCTTCATACTTAGCTAGTTCAAAGTGGTCCGTCAGATATGATCCCTACATCCAATTCGAGCTAAAATATGTAAGCCCCATCTGGGGTCCTCTTTCCCGCAAGAGAAAAATGACGGAGCTTGTACTTTGGACCGAAATAGAGACAAAACTTTCTCCGCTGCTGCTTGCTTATTACCAGCTGAGGAATCAAAAACAAAAATTATCATTATAGGTCGAATGGCACAAAAAGATCGCAGAAAGACAGAAAACAAACAAATGGATGACGTTAATGCAGTGCAAAGTTCTTTTTTTCGGGAGTGCGAAATTCAATCAGTTCCAGGTCCTGCTACCTCTACACCACGCTAAAGCAAGATTGTCGACATATAAAATAGTGAGCTTGTGACTCACATTTTGTCTGCGGTGCGACCTTCTCCACCTTGGAAGCGGACGCCGTGGATGGTGCGACGGGAGCCGTCTCGGTCTCAGTGTTCTGCTTCTTCTTTTTCTTGTTCTTATTCTTGGAAGAACTGCCGGCTGGGCGAACCCAGTCATCCAACACTTCCGACGCTCCATCTGCTAATACGTTATTCGAGGAAGTTTAAAGTGATCTTTTCAAGACAAAGCGCTCGGATCACTGGAAAGATACCTTCACAGAACGCCTGGATCGTTCGTTCCACATTCATATCCAAAGAGTATAGAGCCAATATGATGTCATTTGTACTCACACCGTGCACTACTTCACGGACTTTGGCGATCTTCTCGTTGATCAGTTTCTTCTCCGCTACCTTCGACATGATCCTGGAACAATTTTGTCCGTAGTAGAACTACTAACGACGAATTTAGACGAGTAAGCTAATCAAGACCGATTGGAGAAACACAGGATCACAAAGCCAAGGCATACAGTAAAAATGAACCAAAGTCTAATCTGACGCGCACGTCATCTAGCAATCACAAATAGCAGTCGACAAGGTAAATCCTTAAGCAATCCATCTCGAGATATAGAAAATTGTACAAAATGGAAATGGCCCTTAGCAGGATGACAGACTGGCAAGGCCTTCAAAAAAAATTTCCTTCTAAACGCGACATCAGTATAATTACTTCAACCACATGCAGCTTACTCCTTAAGATGAGAACGAACCCAAACCTCGCCAATAACAGCCACTTATTGGGTAAAAGCGAAACAAATCGAAACCAAGTCTACTCGTTGAACTGAACCCGACTGAAGCACCATCAGAGGGACCATCCATGAAGAGGTGCTATCTCCTTCTGAACAGCTTGAAGAGCCACAACAATCTACTCTCTTCAACAACACCATATATTACTCCTCAAGATCGACAAATAAGCCCAAACCCAAAGGTCATGCGGAAGGTATAAAAAGAAAGGATCAAAATCGAGTCTCATCGATGCAAAGAGCGAAATCCACGGACGATCAGCGAAGGAACATCAACGACGACACGGCTCACCGCCATTGACCTTGATAAATGCGAAGTTGGCACGCAACGCGGCCGCAGTGCGGCTGACATGCACCGAGTACGGTAGCCGGAGCTTCTCAAGGGAAACTCCTCTCTCCCCTTGATATAACTGCATTCTATCTTCATAATTAAGACTCTGATAGGACCCGAGGACATACAACGCAGGCATTTCGCAGCTGAACTGCACGGGTAGTGTTGAATGGCACTGCGGAACCAGTTTTGGGCGCGGTGGTCCCGTAGCGATTGCAGGGCGCTGGCTACCGTAATCCAAACTGAACTGCCCCCTCGCATTGGGGATTTTCCCACATGTTGTGTGTTCGCTTGCATACGGTGGTGCTGCTCATTTCTTTCTTTTCTCGTTTATTTTGTACTCTAAGAACGTGTTTCAACTTTCAGTTGGCCGTAGTGGGGCTGAGCTTTGCTCAAGTTTCATTTCACTGGGTATAGAACTCCAGTACCTCTCAGGCGCTACCTAAAATTTCACCCCAACGGTTTGGACATATGCAAAGCTACCTAAAACTTCATCTTCATGGTTTGGACATAGACAGAGCTTTCCGGCGAAATGTGGAAGGGATTTCTGTGAAACTGACGACGACCGTTTACAGTTTGGTTCTGTTTGGGGAGCTGATTATAATTCTGACATTTCAACGTTCCGTAGACGAAGTTTTGAACTACTGACCAAAGACTGTTCCGTGACTTTCGCAACAACTTCCACAATTTCGGCTCACTATTGATGTATTAAGGAAGGCGGAATGGGATGGGTTTTTCCGCTCCCCAGCGTTGCTTCGTTCATGGAGGCGTTTGCAAATTGTTTCAACCATCCTCTAAGCCGTCCTCTATTGTGCTGTAAGCCAGCAGTAACGAAGTCTTAACCTAAATTTGGAAAATCGTGGAATTCTATCTGTTGTTTGTTCTTGGAGATACTGTGTTTCATGCTTTCCATTGTAGGGGTAAAAATGTCGAAGGTTTCGCGTGACGCCCTAAATGAAGCTGTGGCCGACGTGCTCAAAGGTGCACAGGAGAAGAAGAGAAAATTCCGCGAGACGGTCGAGCTCCAGATCGGTCTCAAGAACTACGATCCCCAAAAGGACAAGCGTTTCAGCGGCGCCGTCAGGTACTCCTACCTGTAGTTTACAGGGAGCCATTGCAAAATGGCGGACCCTCACCCAGGGTCTTAAAAATTGGGGAGGCTTTGCCGAACATGTAATAGCTACGCTTGCGTGGTAAGCGTTATTTTCATGAAATAATGGTTAATGGTAAATATATGTGGTTTTGGCAATAGGTTCGCCAATATTTGCTACGAAAGCACTATTCTTTCTTTTACTAGCACGTATACGTGTGCCTAGGAAAACACAGTTTCAATTAAGTGATAAATACCATTAAAGCTGTATTTAAAGATTAATTTTGTGTAGTGAAGGGATTCCATAAAGATGGGGTTTCCTACGTGAATGTATCTCTTTACAGACTGAAGAGCGTTCCCCGCCCAGCCATGAAGGTGTGCGTGTTTGGTGACCAGCACCATCTTGATGAGGCCAACGCCAATGGCATCCCATGCATGAGCGCCGACGACTTGAAGAAGTTGAACAAGAACAAGAAGCTGATCAAGAAGCTCGCCAAGAGCTACGACGCCTTCCTTGCATCTGAGTCCCTCATCAAGCAGATCCCCCGTATCATCGGTCCCGGTCTCAACAAAGCCGGAAAGTTCCCTTCCGTCGTCTCGCACGGTGAGCCTCTGGCCACTAAGGTTGAGGAGATCAAGGCCACCATCAAGTTCCAGATGAAGAAGGTAAGCCAACTTTGTCGATATCCTCCCTAGTTTGAGAGTATGAAGTGGATGATTCCAGGTTCTTTGCCTGTCCGTTGCCGTCGGTCACGTCGAAATGACTCAGGAAGAGCTCGTGTCGAACATTTCGCTTTCCATCAATTTCCTCGTCTCGTTGCTGAAGAAGAACTGGCAGAATGTCCGCTCCCTGAACATCAAGTCGACCATGGGCAAGGCTCAGCGACTATACTAAGAGTTGTTATTATCGTTTGATAAATTGTTTTGTTGCCTACATTGCTGTTGTGTCTATTGGGAGTTCCCATTGACGGTTTACTGTACGAAATATCTCCCGTAAAAACGAACATTGTACAGACGCGAACACCTCTTGCAAATACTTCACAGAACGCCGATCGAAGCCAGTTCTCGGTGCTCGGCTTTGACCTGTGGTACCAGACATCTGGTGCTTTTTTGGCGTGGGTGTGGGTGACATGTCTCTCATGTCGTCTTGTTGATGGGGAGCAGGAATGGCGAAGAGAATGCCAGCTTTATTGAATTCGAAAGCCGGTATTTTTGCCTAAGTCACAGAAATGATGGCCTGCTGTTCTTGCATCTGGTTTGGTATCCAAGTTAACCTGGTTGTATTTTAGTGTACAGAGAACTGTTCTGTGGGTTGGTGTAGTTTGAAGCTGTTGAACTATAGGAGCAGCTGTGATTTTCGCGGGTACATTACTGTGAAGCGGCTCTTTGAGCGCATGCTTATCTCTTCTTAATGGGGATGGGTACTCCCAGGAAGATTCGTATTGGTTCCTCTCTACGCTTGGCTAAAGCACGATTGGAGGACGTACCGGGAAATACCCATTCCTCATGGCAGAAGTCATCATTTGACCACTTGGTATGAAGTGCTGAAAGCGTCGCATTCGGTTTTGCTCTGATTTTATTTTTATTGATAGTCTTTTGATTAACAATGGAGGGAATTGCGTTGTGTGGGAAGACCAGTGGTGACCTCTTTTAGTCAACCTTTTTCGGGTTTTGGCTGTTTTTCGGGTTTGTTACGATACGATGGTTCAAACTAAGGCTGAGAATTCTTGTTGGCGTGAGAAGCATGAACGCTGCTGTTGGAGCTACGTATGGTTCACGGTTAGCGGTCACTGATTCTGGGGTTAGTTTTCCGCATTTCTGAAAAAGTATTACATGAGTGAAAAGGTTGGTATTGATTAAAAATTGGTCTGCTTCTCTACTGATCGGTAGCTCTGCTGTTATCATCAGTTCCCTTCGTTCTCCACCTTTTCTCACTCCTACTAGACCTTGTCGTTAACCCCACCATTGATGCGCAGGTGTTTAAATTATCGGCTATACGAAAGAAACTCACATTTTTCAAACTATTGGTTGTTGTGAGCCTTCGTCACAGTTACTTTTTTAACGAAGGTTTTAATTGAGCTTTTCCAGACGGAAACGTTAAGGAGTGATGATCCATTCCGTTGAGCAGGCAGGTGAGGGCGACATGTCGGCCCCAAATCAACAAATTGTCGCTGTAGTTGGTGACGAGTATTTTGTGGTGAGCCTTCGTTATATTGACGTTCTCTGAAATTGAAAACAGCTAGTGCTAACCTTCAACGCCTGATATTTGGTTATTGTATGAATCTCTATCTTTACAGCAAGAAAATGCTGCTCTTGTTGTTGTGATTCAAAGCGATTTTCAACCTCTACTAGAGCTTTTGTGGTACAGTAGTAGCAGGCGCCACCAACACCGGCACGGTCGAGCCATTGATCCCTACCCGGGCTAACCAAGCCTTCCATCACTCCGGAGTCGTGTGAATTGGAGGCAGACTTGTCTGGGAAAGTGAAGACACCCTTTTCCTCTACCTTTACCTTTTAGTAGAACTCGCAGTTGGTGTTGTTTCTTGTGAGGAACTGCCGGGCGTGATTATTTATTTATGTTATTTATCTATTTTGTATCCCTTTTAACTTGTTTCTAGCTGACCAATCGTCTGGTGGATGCTATTGGCAACCAGAGCACGAATACAGTCTTCCACCTGGACACCAAATATTACCAAGCGCATGTTGGTGTTCGTCAGTTTCACAACGGTCGTGAGTTGTTGAAAGCGAAGAAGCAGGAGCCCGACCTCATGATTGGTGCTGTTATCTTAAGGTCTGTTCAAAATATCAAACCTCTTCCTTATTACTCGAAAAACTCCAAACTTCCGAATTTCTAGGCTCGGATCTAAAGGTGATCTCGAAATGATGGAAGAAGTGGTGCAGAAGCTCAACTGTGATTCTCATGTAAGAATTTCTCTTTCCGTACTGGGTGTCGCTGTGATTTCTAGTTTCAAATTCTCTGATTTCATCCTAGAAACTATCCTCTAATCAATTCAAGGTACTCGTGGTGGACCAGTGCTCACAGGACTGTCTCAACTTTGCACAGTCTTGGGCCCACAGCTTCAGATTTGAATTGGTGATTCTGAATCCTGACGAGGTACTCTTTCAATAATTTTTCTTTTGATTTTTTGTTCTAGATTTTCAAACAAGGATTACTTACAGAATCAAAGAGAGGAAGCTAGATCTCTGAACGAGAAGTGCGGAATATCGAGAGTGGTGGAACTCATAGAGAACGTGTCGTGGCAGTTGAAGAAGGATAGCTTCAAGAAGGTAACGCCCTGACTAATTTTGAACTAGGAAAAATCGGAACAATTTCATTTTACTGTCGTATTTAGATCACCGGAAAAGAAAGGCTGGACCACTTGCTGTCGTTCATTGAGGGCATGAGCGAAAGTAGTGGTGATTCTGATCTGGAACCAGATGATGAAGATAAAGGTAGTTTGACGACAGAGATACCATATCTTATTTCTCTGAAGCATATCACAACATAAATTTGATAACTCGTTCCACTCCTTGGTATGGTAACTATTAAGCGAAGAAGTGCTTAAACCAGCAAAGCCGCGAATACCGTGGAACAACTACTTTTATAGTGTCATGTATGATGGTCAGCGTTGGAACATTATTTTCCTCATATTTTTTGTCATTTTTGTGTTTTCTCGTCTTTCCCATCTTACAGATCGGTTATAGACCTTGATTATGGGAAATCTTTGGATGGCTCTAGAAGCAATTTTGAATTCGTCTTGAGCCCTGTATTTCCTCATGAATTTTAAGCGCGATCGTTATCCTTTTTTTGTTGTCAATGCTGATTAGTTAACACCTATCATGCTCTTGATTCAATATTTCAGTACTTATTTTGTTTAGAGGCTATTTGGCAAGCCTTCAGCTCGTGCGCTGTGCCACCGCAGGCGTCTGAAGCAGTTAAACCAGCATGTCCACCAGAAACTGCATGTGAGGCCTCTGTCTCGGTGGATGTTACGATCGTGAAAAATGATCGAGAACCAGAGCAGTGGTTCTCGGGGTTACTAGAGTCCAAGGTGAGTTAATCTCTGTGGTTACTCAATGAAAGGAACAGTAACTTTCCTTTTAGGCAAAAGGTGTCACCGATTGCGACGCATCTGATGCGGAATTCAACAATTTTGTGCAAGCAATGAAAAGTGTGAGTTTATTTTAGTTTTGGATTACGTGTAACTTGTTATATGTGGTATACGAGTATCGTGGGTGCGTGATACAATGGTAAGGGGCGCTATTGACACCGGCACGGTCTAGTGATCGATCCCTGCCAGGGTTAAACAAGCCCTCCATCCCTCCGGGATCGGGTAAATTGGTACATGTCTGGGAAGGTAAAGTACTCTCGGTATAGGGGCTGGCCTCCGCAAGTCATTGCATAGGCCAAATATGCTTTCACTATTGCTTCAACGATTCTGTATGGAACACGAAGGCGACGGCGTTTCCCTGGGGGACTGATCAACGCCGACACCTTTACCTTTACGATACATAACTGGTTTACCCATTCGTTGAAAATCGTTTCCATTTAACTTTTCCATGTGCGCAAATTACAATTACAATTTAGATTTTTTGAAGCTTAATTTTGGAAGAATTCTATTATTTTCAGACTCGTGACGCTAACATGAAGCTGACAGATCCAGCAGCACGCGCGGACAATGCAGCCGCGCTGCTCTCCAAGATTGTCGACCTTAACATAAAGAAAAAAGACAGTGATCACGATAAAACAGATTAATATTCTTTTTGATGTTGACATAGACCATTATGATTTTTATTCATTTCTCAGTCCGCTTAATTTCCAGTTTTTATTCGATTCCGTGAGTCACTCGGGTATATATGAAGCGAAAATATGTTCATAAAGTATTCATATTAATGTACAAATCACTCGGGACAGCATAAGACCACAGTAAGATGAAATGAAAATAATGATGAAAATGAAATGAAATGAAATGGATGCGATTGGTGTGATTCTAACCCTGTGTTGATCAACTACCAATTATATGTATAGTAAAATGTTGTAGTGTGGATTAGTGCGTGTTTAACTGATAGCGCAAACCAGTCTCAATAGTATCTCGAATTGAACGTACATGTTACTTGAGAGCATTGTAGTATCATAGTACAATGAATGGAATATCGGGAAGACAGCTAGGATACCCATCACGATAATCTTAAACCTATAATCGCACACGATTCAGTACAGAGGCGTTCAGTCGATTTTGATATCTGGAATATCACAAACGAAAAAAAATGAACAAACGAACTCATACATAGTATTATATATCAAGTAGGCAGCAAAGCTAATACTTAAAAATAGGTAGAGCTGAACCACACGTTGTGTTTCACAATGTGAACGAGAGCGTCATATATGATTGAGAATAAGGTTCGCTGATGATGCACATCTTGACGATAGTTTAATGGCGGCGCGATTCCATTCCGTCGAATGGATGCTACTAGCTCAGTAAGTACAAAAACGCGATCGGTTCATTTGAGAGTGCAGACACATTATCAATGAGAATGACGCAAACATTGCTCCTCAGTCGTCACCTGGATGTTCCGGGCAGCAGTTCTTTCGTTTGAACCAATCATCGATGCATCTGAAAGTGAACAACTGTCAGCTTGCACTAAGGGTGTCTTCCCAGCGAACAGCAAAGGGCACTGGACGTGCATTATAAGGTGGATGCTTCTACGTGTTAGAGCAGCATGGAAATCACTATTCAACACCAACAAAATTGAATAAATGGAAAAATAATGGAACGGTGAATCTGCAAATACCTCGGCTACCATGCAACGTTTTTCGTAGCTCACTAGAATGAATAAAACCTCTTACAAGCAACATCTTCTGGGCAAGTTCACCATGACCTATATCACCACGCACCCAGTTGAAACGAGCTCTACGGTAAGGAAAAAGGTAAAAGGTAAGATATCGGCGCTGGTAAGTCCCCTAATGAGTCGACGCCACATCCCTGTTCAATTCAGAATCGTAGAGGCATGGTGGATGCGTATTTGACCTAAACAACGGCTTGCGGGGCCAGCCACTATACCAGGTCAACTGTCTTCGCCTTCCCGGAGAGCTCTGACATCAGGTTACCCGAGACTATGGGGTGGAAGGCTTGCGAATTCCGAACCGGAATCGGTCGCTTGACCGTGTGAGCTTCAGTAGCGCGTCTTAGAACTGTACCACTCGGCCCTGCTGTACAGTAAGTAAGCGAATATCACACGGAACACATCGTAACTAACTAGCCTCACTTTCCAGGTTCTTTTGATATTGAGATGAAGAAGAAATAATTCAGTTACTTTTATGATTAGGCAGGACAACCGGATGGAGGTTACTCTATTTCTAGGCAAATAAAGACCTCCGTAAGTGAACGATAGCTGCTATCAGGATTGGTAGAATTGACGCACGATAAGCAGAGTAAATACCGGATGGATAACTGAAGCACCGGGAAGGTACGAGCTTTCAGCCCAAACCTCAGTTTACACTCTACAGACTGCACTACTGTTGAATATGAGGTGCCCTGAGAATCATAGGAAAAAAAAGAATTGAAAAGAGTGCTAACAAATACGAAGCTGATGAGTTAAAACACCCCTCGTCAACAGGAATTCATGCAGGACAGGGAACCCACTCCCGACACTAAGGAACGGAATTTAAAAAAAAACGTACTGTTTATGATATATGCAAAGGCAAGGCAAGCGAGCGATCACGGCTCCAGTAAGCATTTCTTCAAGGCAAATTGAACATTCGCCCTTATCTTCAGTAAGAACGTCATCTGAAACACCACAAATCTGCAAAAGAAAATACAAAAATTCTCCCATCAGGCACAAAATTTACGCAATGAAGAATTTTGGATCCCTCAGAAATGAACGAACTTTTTCGAATTTAAATTTAGCAAAAAATAATTAAAAACCGCTCACCGTTATATGTAATTTTCGGTCTAGTAAGGCACATTACAAGATGTACATCAGCCTCATCTGAGGGAACGGTTTTGTGACAAATAGGACATGTCATGTCTTCGGTACCTGAACACCAGCTGAAATGCTTAGCAACGACAAAAACAGAAAAATTCAGTAAAAAAAACTTTTATAGCCTGGCGCTCAAATTACAAAATGAAACCCGATGCTTGGCTGATAAGCTCTAAAGTTAAATGACCCTACCCATCATGAAAACAGGCATCGAGCGTCTGCTTAAGTTACCTCGCAGCCGTCCTGACCGAGCGTGGTTGAGGCTCAGACCACCATGAGAGCGCAGCCTTCAAAAAAAAAATTGAAAGGATTATAAAGCAAATGAAACGGTACTGATAGTAAAGAAAATACTTTCACTTTTAAAATCAAGTAAAAGTAAATGCAAATGCGTCGGCGTCCATCATTTCCCTGAGAACGCGCCATGCATTCGTGTTCCATTCAGAATCGTAAAGGCATCGTGAATGCGTATTTGGCCCATACAACAACTTGCGAGGGCTAGCCGCTATACCAGCTCAGTGTCTCTAGCTTCCCAGACAAGTCTGATACCAATTTATCTAACCCCGAAGAGTGGAAAGCTCGGGAATCGATCGTTCGACCAAGTGGGTGTCAATAGCTGCTCTTACCACTGCGCCCTAACTCTAAAAAAACTACTTGAAAAGCTATAAACCAAAGCTCACCTCATTGGATGTTGGTGAAGAGTAGAGGGACCAGCATCATCCTCAGATCCATTTGAATCCGACGACGAACCAACTATGCGAGCGTTCCTTATCGTCTAAAAGACTTTCTTTTCATGATTTGAAAAATCCACAACAAAAAAATCCATACGGTCAAATTCTTAATTCAGACGAAGGGAAAGGCACTAGTGAGCGAGAACTGGATTCACGTCTCGCTTTACTGCCATCGATCGTCAAAGTGCGGGTCCACACCAAGTGTACTTTTGAGATGGAAAAGAATAGTCGCTAAGGAACGATGGGGTATGCAGAACACTTCTACAAGACGGTAGAATGTGTTCGTTGAACATGCTACACTTTTCTTCCAGATGTACGAAAAATATGACGACTGTGAAGTCAAGTTTACAGTCAAAAACAATCAGCGGCATTCTTTACTTCTTTGGCGCATAATAACATCGCTAACTCATGATAATTCGAGAACAATTACCCGAGCAAAAAAGCTTCTCGATTTTGCTGCTTTCCTTGAAGGTTTTCTGGTTTTAATTTTCGATTTTGGCGTCTGAAACAACTGAGCCCTTGACTTTTGTTCTTCACAAACACCTCTGATGATTTACAGTGTATGTGGAGGCGAAAGTATGCATGTTTCTACTTCTGTAAGTTCGGTAACTTTTGTCAATCGTTTTCTAATAACCACACACAGTCTAACCATTTCGCAACTTTTGTTTATCAACGATAAATAATTTACCCAACATCTTCTCAAGGTCGCACTAGTTGTTCCTAAACGCGTTAATGAATCACAACTTCCAGAATACTTGAAAGACTTCCGGCACGAAAAGGAGAACCTTATGAGCGCTACTGCGTAAGGACAACATTAGTGCAGTAGACTACTTTCCTGTGAAGTGGGCAAAATTTATCGACAGGGCGGCACTAACGCTTATCATTTCACTTAGAATGAGGGCTATGGGGGGTTGCAAGGTACAGCCAAAGAAAATCATTTCCCGAATTTTTATTTTACATCGTTATTGTTTTTTATTTTTCACAGGAACTGTTGATCTGTTGTTTGTTGTTCCCAAACTGTCTTTCAAGAATGCAGAACTTGGAAATACACGTTTGGAACCAAATTGACTTCTTTTCAGTGTTGCAATTATTCAAGAAGTGCATAACTTCTATCGTCTGCACACGCCAACCCAAACAGCACCCACACAGGTACCGAGCTTACCTGTTTGAGAAGCAAAAGAAAAAAAAATACCTAGGTGTTCCAACTAGCTAAACCAACGGACCTGTAAGAATTCAGCAGCGGTCATCACCGATCGGCTCGGATTTCTAGCGTGATCATCGTGTCCGCCTTGTGCAGCGCTAGCAGTATCGACGGAATTAGAACGCGGCCTGTCCTCGGCCACGGACGATTGCCGTCCACCCATCCACCACGACAGCTACAGCCTGAAACTGTACAACATATAGCCTAAGGCAACTATTAGCTCGATCTCGACTCGACGTCAAATATCGAAAAGAAGTACGCTTGAACGCTTCGATAAAAGCTGGTAGCTTTTGAGCGGTTTTGAAGAGAACCTAGTTAGCCACTTGGTAGTTAACCTAGTGCCCCTCATCTGTGACGGCAAATATTTATTCGCCAACAAGAAGATGACACAGGATAAGAATTCGGCAATTCAAGTTCTGGTGACAGGAGACAAGTGAAGTAGTAGGGTATCAGTTGATAAGAATCTGAAATAAAACAGTAAAATCTCTGCCAGCATTGTTTTTCGATAGCAACAGAAATTCGACTCATTCAATTTCTCCGGTAATCTAGAGATATCTCACTTTGAATAACTTAGAACAACTGACGTCTAATGGGTACCATGATTCTTGAGTGAATCATTCATCAATCACCGAGCTACAGAATATCACACATGTTCCAACTGCACTTCATACTAGCTTAGTAACCTCGCAAAATAGGTAAGTGGTAAAAAACGGGGCCTGGAAGAAATAAGTATCCAGATATTCACAGTTCTACTCCGGTTTGAATTTAATCAATCTGCCTCCAAGGAAGAATTCTACAAATCTTCCTCCGCTCGTCACAGGAAAGCTAGCCGATCGTCATTCGTTGCGGATTCCAAAAGTACAAAAACAACCGAAAAGAACCGCGAAATAGAAACAAAGTGTTCCGATGGAAGAATAAAGCATACTCGCGCAGTACATATGGGACTTTTTTTTTACAAAAAAGAGATGGTGCAATGGGGGTGGGGGTGTTGCCGAGAGAATACATTTCAGAAGGCCCTCTCGTTATAATTACTCTCATCAAAAGATCAAATTTCTTAGATTAGAACTTTTCAATTTTTCATACTCGAACATCAAAACGAAGGAGCTCCTGCGGAAAAACAAGACTTCAGAAAGTTTTTTCCTCGCCTGCACCTCCAACCCACATAGCACCAACTCGAATAAGTGGAACAAAAGGAAAACATCGTGGCTCACAACCTCATTAGGGCCGGCTGTTGCACAAAATGAGACCGCCCTGATAACGGTTGCAAAAACGATGAAATACTATCAGTGTAACCGAGGAGCACCCAGTATATGTTCATTGAACAACAGAAAACACTGTGTAGCAGGTGATATGTCCCAAGGAAATTCAATTTTCTGGGAAGTGAGGAAGAGTAGGTAAAATGATGCAGGAGTTGGGAGTGTAGCTGAGGAAAAGTTCGTCATAAATTTTCCACAGAAATGTGTTCGCTTTGATGTTCGGATTTTAAAAAACCGAAAAAACAAATAAAAGAACAACTTGATCTTTTTAATGATTGAGTACATATAACGAAAATGGGGGTTGGGGTGCAGCTAGCAAAAAAATCTTCCTAGACCAGATTTTGCTTACAGAAACCTGCTCAATTTGGTGTTCGAGTGTGGAGACTGAAAATTTCAACTTAATATGAATTTCACCTCCTTTGGAAACTTTAATAAGTACAGCAAGAACAGCACCTTCACCAGCTGCACCCACAACTCACATAGCACCCGAAAATGCCTGAGGGAATGTTCTTCTCAGCTGCACTCCCAACCAACATAGCGGTGGAAAAACAATGAATACCCATATTCCAGAATTCAAGGGATTGAAGGTGAAGAGAACAGGCTTATCGGTAATGAAGTGGTAATTAGCGATCGATAATCGATCCACCGGTTCTAAAGCTGAACCAGCGGGTCAGCGAGGTGTTCGGTGGCGGGCTCGATGGCACGAGACGGCGGATTCGATCCGTCGACAACTTCGGGGGGCTATTATGGGTTGTGAGGTACAATAATAACTGCTCAGGCGACCAGATGAAGCCGAAGGGGGAAGCGATCAATAAGGGGAATGAACGTCCGCAGGCGAGTTCGTTTTATCAGCGCCGCGCCACACGCATTTTTACGAATTCACCCTGGCACCGTAGCGCGGCAGCCGACCGCCGTTCCTCCGCACAACTAGCCGGGTCGGCTCTCATTTCCACCCTTCTAATCTCATTATACCCGAAAGTAGGTCCCTTGATGCTGGACTGTCCAGTTAGGACAACCTTGGGTATCTGGGTATTAGTCGAAATACCAGTGTTTGTAGAGCTAAATATTCCAAATACTGTCATTGAACCTCTTCATGGCGTTACCCGTATATCAAAGTTGGTTACTAGCTTAGGTATCACCATTGTACTACATTTGTAGTTGTTTCCAGAAGTTCACGAAACGGTCAGACTTTCCCACCGTAATTAGATAACAATCCAGGGCCTAAATTCATGACGGGTATCGGCACAATATACCCGAAAATAAACCCCGGTCGGCGTGATTATTCGCATTCATGAACGCGCCGCGGAGTTTATTTGGTTGATATCGCCGGTCTATTCCACTCCGCGGCGCGTTCATGAATGCAAATAATCGCCCCGACCGGGGTTTATTCTCGGGTATATTGTACCGATACCTTTCATGAATTTAGACCCAGGAGTAGCCCTGAGGGTAAATACGCTAAGGCTTGCAAATTACCCCTTAAAAGCTCTGGCACTCGAGGGAGAGCTAACAAACATCGGTTAAGTTTAGCTAAAACAGGATACAGGTTTCAGTTTTTTTCACAAAACGCGCCGGATTAAAGCATGACAAATTGAGTAGGAAAATAGGTTGAATCGAAGACCTTTCTTAGACTGTTAGACTCCTATCTTTCTAAAGCTAAAGCCTATCTATCTATCTAAAGTGCCCTGTTGAGGGACAACGTACTTCAGATGTCTCTTGGTGATTCAAAAACTTTGTCGACCAGCAAATCAAGGAACACTATCTTTTGTTTTCATTCGTTGTTAGTGTCTAGGATGCACTCTTATTCATTTTTCACTGCGCTTTAGTAGCTCAGTTTAGTGCACTATTTTCTATGATGTCTGTTGTATCTTGATTTTATCCCATTTCTATTTTCTCTCGCGCTTTCGTTTAGTTATATGTGCTGAACGCGAGGATTCGCGCAGAAATCTTTCTGTCTTCCATAACGTTACCATTCACCGTTAGATGTTTGTCTTATGTAAATCGCTAGTTTATATGTCTATTTGTGTTATCCTTCGTTGGTTCATTGGTTTTTATTGTAGCTTCACATGATGCACTCTTGTATTAAAGAAAGAAAAAAAGAAGATGCGAGACGTGACGAACTCTTAAAAAATCGCACATGATACTATAGTTCAATGCAACTTTCTCGCGCGCCCGTAATTACACACTATGCATTTTGCTGACGCCTATTTTCCGCAAAACTTCAACGACGGTCGTAATGTAAGGTTACGGGTAAACAGGTTGAGAAACCGTCGCCATTATTAGCATGTCGGATAATCGTTCTAGACGGGGGCTATGCCAGTATTTTGTTGGGATTAAGCTGTTTGTAATGATTAGGTTTTGTAGTTAGTTAGACGATATCCCTTTGTGATCCATTTTGCAGTATTCCATGGGGGCGATTGCATGGGCCTCTCAGTAGGGTGATAGGCTGATAATTTCAAGCATGCTATGGGACAGCAGCAATGGTAGCCATCGCTTCTGCGTTATGGTCTAGATTGATTTCCATTGCTAATATGATCCTTATTCTAAAAGTTCTACTGAGGCCTCTTGTTCTTCATCTTCCTTTTACCATATTCATCTTGCTGTCGTCTCCTCGATAGAGTCATCTACATGAGTCATCTACATACGGTCCTTGCATCAATCAATCGGCGTTTCTCCAAATTTGTTTATGATTCGGCTCTTTGTCTGGAGCCGAAAGGGCTCCTCCTTTGTAGCCCCCTCGAGGACCATTTTCTTTGTGTTCGGCTTCTCAGAACTGTGGTCACCCATCGATCTGCTTAACTACGAACTTGCTTTCTCTTATTTTCGCTCAAATGTTTTTTATCAGGTGCAATAGTCGATCAGTGTCTTAAGGATGCGCCGCGCATTTGTCTTCCATTCAGAACAGTTGAAGCGCCGCGAATTCGAGTCTCCGTCCCCTGTAAAAATCGGCACTTTCACACCCCTCCCCCAGACGAGTCCGCTACCAATTTGCCTGACGTTTGAGGAGTGGAAGGCTTGTTTATCCCACATGAGGATCGATCCCTCGACTCTGCGAGTGAAAGAGGTATCTTTCATTACCCTTCAACCCGCGCTCCATGGAGAGATCCAATATTATTCAGTCAAGCAACCAACTCACATCTTCGAGCTCTTCATAATGTCTTTGTTGGCAATGTTTTCTGTCATATCTCCGCTTATCTCGTAAACAATCTGCTCTGGCGGCCGCCTGCGCCTTCATACCGAGTTTCTTCGTTCTTGCCCAGCTGTGCGATGTTCTTTCAATCACAGTTATCTTACCGAAAAGCCTATTCAAGACTTATTCCTATTTGTTCATTTATTTTCAAGCACGATAATCCACTAATATAGTCCTCTATGTTTTGGATGTCTTTTGGCAATGATATTTCTACATTAGTGGCACTTGAAGTCGCTCAAGTTCATAAGTGTTGAATCATATCTCAATAGCCCAACGATATTTTGTCTTTGGTATGACTAATCTTTATCTATAACGGCCAATTGGAAAATTCCTTTCACTTATTACACAATTTCATACAAGATCCCGCGTACATATAAACGACACTGCTCGTTAGAAATGAAAGCCTTCAATACGACTTTCTGTGGCTCCGTAACACGTAGGAAAGGCACGGTAACTAAACCAAATTGAACAACAACTAAAGAAAAGCTAACAAACAATGTTACAATAAGAAATGAGCGAAAGGAAAACGTTCAGTACCGGGAACTTCAGTAACGTGGATATTGGGTTACAAATTTCCTAATATTCCTGGGTTTATGTGTGTTTTCATTGGGTAAGTCTCACTTTAAAGAGCCGTTTCGTTCCTGCGCATTGTTCTGCTTCCGAAATTCATCGGTCGTTGAAAATTGTTCGTCTATATGGTACACCGTAGGGGATATGGTGTGTGTTGTAGTTTTTTATGGTTGTTTCTGTTATTTTACTTCTTCGAATACAGCAGTAATCTAGTGACAGGTTTACTTTCTCTTTTTTTATGTGCGCTGTCGCACCTACAATAAATAAATAAATATCGATCAGAAATCTCCAGTCACTCTCAAGATTTCGATTTCGGCCGGGCACCGAAGGATATTGTTAAGATGACAACCATCTGCACAAGTTTCTGCGGATATTAAGTTTGTGATTAGCAAATCAACTACGCTCTCAGCTAAGTCGAAGTTTGAAGATGTGATCAATCATTTCTGCTCCTCTATTTAATACCGCGGTCGTGTATATACTACCAGCTGTATTCCTGTGTAGAACAAATGAAATCTTCAGAAGATTTTCTTAAATATTTCAGATGGTAGATCGACCATCGTCCAGCGCAGCAGCGCCACTCAGTACAGCTATTTCCTCGCTCAAAGGAGTCCACAACTCTGTTCATACCTTGAACGAGGATATCAAGGAAATGTTAGAGCAGGTCGATACGGTTGAGAACCTACCCAAAGCGCTAAATCTTGACCGAATTGAGGGGTGGCGGGAAAGGTATGTTATATTATGGGTTATTTTTGGGTAACCTTAACTACATTTACGTGTCTTTATTTTAGATTATTGACTAAAATTCGGATGAAAATAACACAAAAAGAAGAGGAGTATCAACATCAAGTGGAAACCAAGCTCGCCAAAATACTAAAAGTGGTGAAAAACGTCGGACCTTCGATGACCACGATAAGCTTTAGTTTTGCGGACGATTTGAGAATGGTTGAAGAATTCATTAGTGAGGTATGTCAAGTCCTTATATTACTGTACCGTTTTTATTCTTTACAAACTTGAGTGAAATGATCAGTATTGACTCTACAAATCTTTCAGTCAGTAGATCTAGTCAGCGCTCATTTTCCTAAACTCCAGGTCTATCGGGTGGCCTCGAGCAACGTCCTATTCACATCAACCATTCGCCATTCAATTCCCACCATTCCGCTCAACGTAGAGGCAGCTATATCTAGGCTTATTTTCGATCTAAAAGCACTCGAGTCGTTATGACCTTCGTCCGTGTTTCTGATAATTTGTTATTGTCGCTGTTGTTATTCGTTATGTTGTTGCTCTTTTGATAAAGTTCTAGACTTCAATCTTGAATCGTTACATAAATGTCCATAGTTCATCGATCTACTTGTGTTTTCACACCTTTTTTCGAAAAAAGGGCCAAGTGTAGCTTTGAGGATGTCGAATGGCTACTACAGTTCGCTTTTAACGACATTTGAGGAAGAAGAGCACATGCCTAATCTCGAGTGAGTATCAGGTTCTTATTTGGGGATATTGCTTTTCGAGGAAGTATTTTATTTTTATAATTTCAGCCCTGTTTTGAAATCATTGCGAAGCAAAGCGAACGGGTCGGTAACGGCTGGATTTCCGTATGATTCTAAGTTCGTTAAGGCGTTACTCAAAGATGTGCATGTTATGATTATTGGAGATTCGCGTAAGTGTTTCACATCTAATTGCAATTTTGATTTCCTGAATTTGAAGTGCCTTTCCATGTCGTTTTTAGTGATGAGAGGCATCTACAAAGACCTTATTGTTTTGCTACATGGAAACGATCTGATTGACGATGCCCAATTGAGGGCGAAGACCGAGTCATCCTTTTTTGGCGATCGTCAGGTACGTTTTATTGCGGTAGCGCCAAACAATATTTCTTTCATAGACTGTTCGTTTTCAGATTGATATCCTTCCACTTGAAAACGATCGAGTGTTCCGACAAGCTCGAGAGTTTCAAACCGACGTGCATTTAATACAGTACCTTTTCACGACGAGGTAATTCACCTGCTGACAGTTTATCTTTCTTAAAGGTTAATCCTGGTATTTTCCTAGGGTCGGTGTTTTTTGTGTGGATAATTTGCTCATTTCTTCGAGCTAGAAAATCTATAGTACAGAAATAGTAAAGCAAAGTCGTTCTCCACGAATTAACTGTACCATGTTCAGAGTGATGAAAACGGACGTCGACATTGCCCTGTTAGAGCTTTGTTCTGCCAACGAATTTCCGGACGTGATTTTCATCAACTCATGCCTTTGGGACATAACGCGGTCAGTTGTGTTTCAATTTGCACCTCCATATTCTTACCTATCCGCAAATTATCTCTTGCTGATCACAGATCTGACATTCCGCAGCAAAGAGGGTTGAATTTGCCCAAAAAAAAATGAAAAAAAGTGATTCTAATCCCCGTCCTAAACAAAATCTCAAGACGACCTTCCAGAGACTTCCATCCGCGTTATTAATCCTATCGGTTTCGTTGAGGTACTTGAACAGTGCCAAGGGTGGACTGTAGGCTACACGACTAAACATACCAACCTCTTGTGGCTTCTGACTATCACAAAAGGGTCTTGTCCAACTTAGCTCAGGAGGTATCAGTAACAAAATCGTAGCGTTGAGTGGTCTGCAGTTTCCAGCGAATTTTAGATGACACACTTTTCATTAATTTGCTATCCGTCTTCTAAAGAAATAGCAAAATAAAAAGCGAACATATAATTCTTTTTAAACTTCGTTCTTCAAATTCATATCTTAATTCTTTTTTTCATTTAATGTTCCATTTCAGATATAGTCGTGCCTTTGATCTGGATGTTCCTCCAAATGTGCAAAAACAAGCTGGTGTTGAACGTCTTGCTCTCGAAGAGTTTCTTGAGCGGTTCGTTGATTTCTGTGTAGCACTAAGTAATATAGTTTCTTTACAAACACTTTCAAGAGTTTCTATGCTGCTGCGTCGTCTTCGCCTCATTCTACCGGCCACCACACAGGTAGATATTTGTTGATTTATTGAGCGCTAGATTTCAATATGAAGATCTTATTCAAGGTTGTTTGGATAAACATGCCGTGGCCTCTTACTGTCGACGGTCGTTCTATCCTGAATAGAGCAGACAACGCCGAAACAAGACATTTGAATAGGTGGGATCTTTACATATGGTCCTTGGTCTAATTTTTAGTTTCTGTGTCTTTTTGAAGTTTGAACAATCGTATCTTTTTATGGTTTCGATGATCAATTTGTTGCATTTAGGATGATGATTGTTGATGCGAATTTCCGAGTTTCGCAGTTGTTTCGAGCAGCCGGCTATGATGTCTTGGATATTGGGTTCTATATGCGAAACCAGTCGCTTTATTCATATCGCGTGTGAGCACTTTATTTCTCTATCTAATTCTCTTTCTTTCCATATGTTTTTCTTTTAGGAAGGATGGGGTGCATTGGGATTGTGTCGGAACGCGCATTATGACCCAGCTAGTTGTTGGTCATCTCGCGAGATCATGGAACATACCTCTTCCGAACAGAATCAAGGACAAACTCGCTAAATAGTAAGGCTTTATCCACTCTTAATTACCTTACATATACATATATTTATTTCGTGTTTCTGATAATTTGATATTTGAATGATTTTCTCTCCTCTGTCAGCGCTGAAGAGGCATGCACCTTGGATCCTAAGAAAAACTGGGCGGCGTTTACCTTGATGGGTTTCGATATGTCGACGCGATCTGGGAAGAACAGCCGTGAGGAAGTGTCTTTTCCGGAGTCTATTCAGGTAATAGGAGAATATATTCTTGAGTATCTGCTGTGAGCGAGATTTTGTGAAGCTAAGGTTCCTCAGTCCTTTTCACTCTTCTCTTTATCCTCTTATGTCTGAATAAAACCAAGTGTTTGCTGTTTTTGTTAAACATTGTCCTCTTCAGCAAAAGATTCGCGCCGGATTGCTACAGGAGATCAAGGAGCAGAATAAAGAGTGAGTTTTCGAGTTCTTGTTGGATTTGAAGTTTTCTGATCTTCTGGATTCTTTACCGTTTGAACCTTATAGGCTTTACGACTCGTTGCGGCGCGACATTAAAATTATGAGGATCTCCAAGTTGTTTGAAGAAAACCCGACTATGGAAATGCGCATGAAAATGGAGGATATTTGGGAGCTCGATGAGATGGTGTGTTTTGTGGCGAGCATTTTTGCTTCGTTTTTTAATTTCTATCTCTCAGCTGTTCGAAGACTTTTAATTCTATAGTAGTTAAAAAAATGAAAGGCTTTCTCGTTTTCCGCTGTGTGAGCAGCAAGAGTTTACAGTTCAAATTACAAAATTACCGAACGCGATACAACAAAAACATCATGATGGGTAGAGGCGAGGCTCTATGTATATTTATCTTATCCACTAAATTGTTTTTTCCAGACAAAATCGTTCCCAAATCATGCCAAGTTCTTGAATAAAGTGAAACCCCAGGAGGTTACTGTGCTTATCAATGAGGATGTATCGTCTCGCAAACGCAAGCATTCACCTGATAGGTGTTGAACGAATTATCCGAAGTTCGTTCCGCATTCGAATGGAGTAGGTGTTCCCGTAGCTGACATTTAATGTAAATTGTGTTATTTTGAAATCCGACTAATTGTTTATATCGGACTGAAGTCATCTTACATCATGTTCTGTGGCAATTTTTCTCAAGACGCAATAATATGACCACAAGAAGTCAGGTCGCTTTACTTTTCTCGTTTTGTGGTGCGTAATCGTCGTTCACTTATTATTGTTCACATTGAACCATAAGGTGCCTTTTTGTTCTGAAATTTGTTTCCGTTTTTTTTTGTGAAGTTAGCATTTGTGGACGTTGTTGAGTTTTACAGTTGTTTTGTATTCCTATTTGGCTACCTGTAGTTTTTACACTCACAGCTTTATTCACTTGATATTTTGTCATGGTGCATGCTTTAATCACTTGTTGTGCTTCGTTCTCTACCTGATCTCTATTGGTCTTAGATTTGGCCTTAATAAACGGTTTCATTGTTTTGGCAAACAAGAGGTTGAAAACTCAAAAAAAAAAGAAATGAAATGAGAATAGATCAGGAGAATTGTCGGTCACTGTCCCAACCCTCCACTGATCTCCACGCCACTTTAAGAAATACAAGATTCTACTCATATTTATCGCGATGTCTGGTTGTCTAGCACTCGGTCGAAGACCAAGGCACACCATCTGGGACCCATTTATAACTGCTTTTTGACCTGGTTTTTGTTCCTCTCCCTCGCCTCAGGCAAAATGGCGCCTATCTCGCAAAATAATCGCCAGTATAAGCCCAAAGCCGGCACAAGGCAGAAAAAAACGGACTTCATTGAGGTGAAATACAAGAATGCTTTCAAAACGGAATTAGAAGCCTAAAACAAGTATGTCGTGGAAGAGAAACAGTGGATTTTCAAGATTCTCGTGGTGGAGGCTTTTTCTCAGATCGTTTTTAATGAAACCAGCAGTAGAAAACAATCTCTCGCACTCTGACGATGTGGCAGGTGCTGACCAATACTTTATTGTAAGTTTGCTTGGGAGCAGGTACTTCGCTGCTTTGATTTCGTTCTTCCAGAAATCGAGTGCATAATATCGAAGTCAGCAGAATTACTTCAGTCTCTTTTGTTAAGCTTCACAGTGGAGCTCTTCAATATCTACTTCCGCTTCCGTGTTCCACCCAAAAAATAGCGGAACACGGAAATGGAACGGAAGGGCAAAACGGCCTGGAAAGGAATTCGGGACTCGGAAGCGGAGGTTCTGCACACCTCTGGTGATAACCCATTGGTGGTGCAGAACGGCGAAAAGGCCTACAGCTGGAAATTTGGTTCTGCAACGAAGGAACTGTATGGATGTTTTTCGAGCACTTAATAATGACAAGGAATGGTGATAGCTTGGCCGTTGTACCTTACAAGAACACGGCTAATAAAACGATAACGAAATAGTTCTAAATCGATATTGTCGCTCCGTCTCAAGTTCGACTAACTTCACGGGAATTTGTGGAATCAAAGCGACTCTAGAAGGGAATATATCTATTCTCAGAAGAGGTACGAAGTTTTCCTTCTTTATTCACATAGAACATGGAACACCTCATGCCTACCACTTATGCAACTCCATGAAGACCACTATTGTTGTACAACGAGGCGGTTATGGAGCTCTAGACAATAGGAGCCCTTTTACTATGTTTTTGTTGTAAACTAATATATTATTTATTCCTTCAAAGGTATGAGACGAGAAGGAAGAGGCAGGGGTCTTAATCGTTGAAATAAGTGAGGAGACGGTTTGAGTCAATAGCTTGACTAGACAGGTTGACCCTTC
The DNA here is from genome assembly GCA_030553155.1 of Nippostrongylus brasiliensis. NCBI lineage: Eukaryota > Metazoa > Nematoda > Chromadorea > Rhabditida > Heligmosomidae > Nippostrongylus > Nippostrongylus brasiliensis. Next base: position 32,636,628 of record CP130732.1, on the reverse strand, counting down.
CTTATCAGGAGCTGTGGCTTCCACGTCACGACAGCATCCACATCGGCTAAAACCTCGTTGGGTGAACTAATCAACGCTAGCGACCTTATCACATTAACTATTTGTTTTACCAATTTACATCACTGTTCGGAAAAGAACAAGCAACTGCAGTCGATCAATTTCAATCAGTTCAACTTCGATTTTATCCTTCATTCTTCCTTTGTGACATCAACTCAATAAATGTAATAATGTTGCTGGCGCCAGTTATGATAACCTGCCGCGAGCTACGATAGGTGGACAGGCCCTAGATTATCTTTCACCCACGCAAGCCTCCATTTGCCCTTCGGTACAGTTTCGTGCCATCTCTAAGTTTTCCTATCTCTAAACCTAAGGATAGAAGAACTTGGAGTACTTTCCAAAAGCGGCTTCTAATTCCAGAAAACCCGGGTGACAATGTACATAAGAGATACCAGAAACATATCTTGATGTTCTGGAGCCGTACAGATACATGCCAGCAAGGAGAGTGATTGGTTGATAGGCAAACGGAGCCAATTATTGGGTGCCTGCCCACATTAGTCTCACTACTATAGGTACAATACTGCTCACAACTTGTGTCCCAAAAAAAACGTTCTGAACGCTCCAGAGCGTTTTTCTTTGATATTGGGTTATATGAGAATTTGAAAATATGCGTAGACTCCTCTTCTTGCCCTGACTTCAAAAATGAGTCAGCTTTGCTTTTTGAATTTAAATGATCCAGTTATGGGTAGAGCTCGTAGATGCGTAGATGTTGTAGTGATGGTGCTAATTTCATCGCAGAAGTCGCGGCTCAAACAGAATTCGCGGGTTCGAATCGTGCCTAAGCCGCATTTTTGCGATCAACCTACCACCATTATAACAATATCTACTTCTAGTAGTAATCTGCAGAAATGCCGCAATAAAACTAAAATATCCATGTGATCAGTGGTCCTTCGTTGACAGGACTCCGAAACCGTTCACTCTGATACCGGATTTGTCGATCGTTGATGGGTGTTATTCGATATGGATCATCGCACCTAGAGATTATCGGGATGTTCGTGAAACATTCCGTTTTATTTCAGCGGCTGACACCGAATTCTAAACTGGCGCCCTGAATGATCGCCTATCATAGGCGAGACAGGCGAATTTAATTTCGCCTTCTAATCGATTACATCCTTGTGAATGTGTGAAAACACTTATAATCTTTTCCAAACATCTTTCCGTACTGTTTACTTTTGAGACCTGATTTCTGTTATTGACCTGATTCCTGTTATACAACGACGACATTCTGTTATAGTTTCCTGGAAAATGACTCCCGAAAAGGTGCCCCTTTCACGGTCTCGTGAAAACAGGTATGATTTCTTCATTTTTGAGTCCTTCCTGAATCCATTTCCGACGTTCATCCGTGTCGTTTTTTAGTTGTGGCACGACACATTGCCTAATAAAGTTCCTGAACGGTATGATTGGCCCGGGCTGTTTTTCCGTTGCGATGGCTTTCAAGCAAGGCGGATTGTGGGTGGGTTTTGGCTAAAGATTACATCGATCAGCTTTTGTTGATGGGATTCTTCTTTGGTGATCGGGTTCTTGATAATCGCAGCTGAGTTTCAGACCGCTTTTGTGCTCGTGTTCGTTATCGGAACATTGAGTGCGTTTGCTATGCATAAAATTGTCCGATGTTCACAGTACCTTTCGCGTGTGTAAGTCAATTTTTCAACCGTAACTTCTCTGTTGGATTAATGTCCGGTACTGTAGAGGAAATCATTTAGTTACTTTGCTAGTAACTAAATGATTTCCTCTACAGTACCGGACGCGCCGCAATGATAAAAAGGCGGCAGCGGCTCCTCGTAGCGCCGAAACCCGCCGTTTCCAAATAACTTCTTTGAAATTCGTTTATTTGCAAAAATAAGAATATATTCGAGCTCAGCAGCTTGAGCTCTATCCCTCCATATGCATTTTTCCCAAATTCGTGAAACTTGTTTAGTCAATTTTTTGACCTCTCGATTTTCGGATCCCGTTGCCGCTTCCCTCACTAGGTGACTCACCACCGAGTTGGCTCCGCCCCCTCCTCGCCGCCTATAAACATGCGGCGCGTATTTTCCTGGCGTCCCAAGCTAAGAGCAGGGTTCCCACGGGGTGGCTCGAAGGGGCTACGCCGCGGAGCCCCCCGTTGGGCATGGGATGCAAATGAACTGAGGTTGACTCCTCCCGGGTTACCACGCGTGGACACCGAAGCGGCGCATTTCGGGGCTCCGAAGCGCCGCTACCTCCGCTTTATCGTTGCGGTGCGTCCGGTACTGTAGTAGCGTGCCGTCCCGGTTTCGGATCCCATCATTTGAAAAAACTTGCGTTAAGGCCAATAAACTGGTCCTATGCAGGGCTATGCGCTAAATTGTGGCCGTTAAATTTTTTAACGACTTTTTAATGGCAAAATTTGACGTAAAAACCGTTAAATCCGTTAACTTTTTAGTGTGGTGCCGAAACCAGCGATTCATCGCATAACAGTAGAGCGCATATTGTTAACAACAATTAAGGAATCTCGTACAGAGAAAGCATAAAAAAATCAAAGTCAAGAACAATCAATGATTGAAGCCAATCAGTGGAATATTAAATTTGAGGAACAGAAGAGCTGTGCAATTTGCGGACGATAGCGACTTACGAAAGTCGGTCAAAACTTGATTCGCAGATGAGAACACTTTCAAGTTCAACTGTTCCCGGAGGAGCTCAAAAGTATTCTAGAATTAGAGAATTTATGTGGGGGAAAAGAGATCGTGTCAGAGGAGAACTCCAATGCCCAGATTCATCATTGGTCAACCCCCGATAAACCTCGAGATATGTACAGTCCGAACGGCGCCCACCTTTGTCTACTAATCCTAAACTGCCTATGTTAAACGCAATCTCTCATCGACTCTCCCGTCTGGTTCTGGCTGCGCCGCGGTTTCGGAGACCGCTCGTCCGTTCATGAATCTGGGCCCAATAGGTGAGCAAAATGTTTGGTCGAAGACCGCCCCGTGAAAAAGGTACTGACCGCATTGAACGCAGCAAGGACACTTGAATTCGAGCGACTGGAAACTAGAGGGATCACTGTTGATGCTACCGAGCCAATGCAGTAACCCCGAGGACCAGCGAATGGGAGGTCCACCCTATCCCCCATATATGCCCTTTTGAAATGAGAATCAAAATCGAGGCGGTAGCGTGTAGCGTTTGGATAGTACTGTCTACCTCACTGACGTTTCAGGTCAATAAAATGTCGCATGCCACACACCCCAACACTTCAATACCGGTCTATTAGAGTAGTTGCGATACCCTTATTTGTCCAACGTTTACTCCTGCCTTCTATCAAAAAGTTTCTACAGAAATGGAAGCGACTATCTGGACTACGGCGATATGGCCGAGGCCGCTTTTGGGCACAGCATCTATCCCATATTGGTTCGTCATAAACACAAAGCGAAGTTGGTTAGCGCTTATCACATTATTAGTAGTTAGCTATTAATTTTCAAAGTCTTCAACTGCCAGAAATCGGTATCAGGCTTGCCGTAGTAAGCAAAGACACTGACTTCTACTGCGGTGACCCCGCAAGTCATTGTAGAAACCAAATACGCCCTATGTGGCCCTTCGAACGTGAATGGGAGACGAGTACCATGGCGCGTCCTTAGAGGGCTTCCGAAGACCAACCATTTTACTTTTTACCTCTAACGAATTTAGCCTATATAACTTCAGTCCCCACTGGTCTTCTCCAAGACCGCCCCTGGGTGCGTTATCAGTTTAAAAGGGCATCATGGATACGGGCGCGCCCTTGGGTGCGTGTTCTAGGAGGTATAGATCGTTCTATGGTCGAAATTACATAAAGCACACTTCTGCATTTTCTTCATCTTTTCTTGTTTATTCCCTTTTCTCCTCCTATAAAATAGGCATGTTTCATTATGCACACGTCCAGCCGCGTTACAGTAAGGTAATCATTTCTGGTCAGGAATTCCAGCCCATTTTTACGTGAAAATCTGCTACGACCACTTCTTTTTCAGATGATGTCACTAACAAGATTTCTCTTACATTAATCGTTTGAATTTTATAACTAACCAACATGGTTTTGTTTTCGTAGTTTGTGTTATTTAGTGTTGTTCTATTTGTGTGTTCCACTTAACTTTCACAGATACGGCTAAGTGCGTATCGAATAAGTAAATAAATAAATAGATAAATAAATAAATAAACGAATAAATAGATAAGTAACTCTCCTTTAGGTACTTCGTGAACGGATGCGTGCTAGCATTTCAGTTAGGGGTTGCCAGCGTTGCTTATCTGTTCGTGGTGGAGCACGTGAAAGAGGTTAGATCTGCTTTCGGGCTTCAACTAGGAGAAATCCCAAGAAAGCAAGCGAGATCTTGTTCCAGATCCTTGATTTCTTTGAAGTGTCTACTAGACCGTCCACTAAAGAACTGCTACTATTCTACGCAATTCCAACCATACTGATCAACTTCGTCCGATCGATACACTCCCTAACCATTGTATGCTGCATCGGAAATACCTTGATTTTATCATCAATTGTTCTCATCCTGAAGGCGAGTTTTTGAGAGAGAAATATCCTATCAGCTAGAACATCACTTGGTGATAAGGGCAATAATTGTAGGAGCTCTTCACAGCCGAACACAATTGGAGAGATCTGCCATGGATTACAGATTTTAGTGGTGTGGTGGCGTGTGCCGGTTCGCTGCTGTATTCTTTCGAAGGACAAGCCATGGTATGTTTAAATGTTAGATTTCTTACTTCCGAAGAATTTATTTATTTATTCATTTATTTATTACACACATAGGTGCGCTAAAAATGAAGTGGTTAGTAAAGGTAAAGGCAAGGGTAAAAGTATTATCGGTGATCAGTCCCCTGAGGGCTCAAGGCGGCATTTGTGTTCAATTCAGACTGGCAGAGGCATGGTGAATGTGTATTTTTCCCATACAATGATTTGTAATGGTTAGCCGCTACTCAAGACAGTGCGTCTACCTTCCCAAACAAGCCTGGTTCCAATATACCCAATCTCGAAGGGTGGAGGGCTTGGTTGGCCCAGGAGGGGATTCGATCGCTCAATCGTGCATATGTCGGTAGCGTCTTCTACCACTCTACCACGCACGCCCTAGTGTGGTGATTACTAAGATGAACAAACATTAAAGCGTCAAAAAACAGGGATAAAAAAAAAGAACTGAGACGGTTGGTAGGGCAATTAGAACATATCGCAAGAAAAGTCTGTTGGTAACATTTCATGAAAATCACACCAGCCATATTGTTCACTCCCTTTCTGAGAAAATATTATAAACTACACCCCTTCCAGGTACTCCCTCTGGAAAACAAACTCCGTCATCCCCAAGATATGCTTGGATTCACGGGTGTGCTTGGTACAGGTGATAATTCTTACAGTTCTTCGTAGAGGCGGCCTAAGGTCCATTCATACTTATGTCGCTCGGCAGCGCGGCTTAGACGATCTATTCAGGAATGAGCCTTGTCACAATCGTCTACACCTACTGTGGATTTTTCGGCTACATCACGTTTGGAAACGCTGTAGAAGGCAGTGTTACGTTGAATCTGCCGAATTCGAGGTTTAGCTGAATGTTTAATTTTTATTAAACTGCTTCTCATCTTATTTTTGAAATTCTTTTTCTCAGAGGATTTCATCAAAAATATGTTTTTCAGCGTCAACATCGTCATCAAATTTTTACTAATATTCGTGGTTTTCTTTGGAAACGTACTACAAGTGCATGTAATAATTGAAATGATATGGCCGAAAATCTCGAAAACTCTCCGGAAAAGACGTTGGCAAAGTGGCATCGTGCTGGCGATGGAATACAGCTTCAGAGCTAGTGTAGTCAGCTTTGCAAGTAAGTCTGCTCTTTATCAATGGTCAAAACTGGCACTGATTTTTTTTTGAAAGGCGAAGACGTTTGTGCTTACTTCCTAGCTGATCATTTCACATTCACCATGCCGCTACGATTCTGAATGGAACGCGAGTGCGTGGCGCGTACTCAGGGGACTGATCAAATTCGAACACTTTACCGTAAACTCCAAGTCACTTCAAGGAAGAGCTCTTTTTTCAGTGCTGTGGGCGATCGCGATACCTAATCTCCACGATATCATCCCGTTCGTTGGCATCACCGCCGGCATGCTTCTCTCCCTTATCATTCCATCAATAATGGACATTATAGTGTTCCATCCACTCAGTGGCTCATTTGCACAAAAATTATGGATCTTATCGCATAATGTGTTGTTAGTAATGATAGGAGCTTTCTTTCTGATTTCCGGTTTGCAAACAAGGATAAGCTCGTTGGTTAATAAAGTTCAATGATCTCATCGATGAGGAGCGCAAAGTTTCATTGTTGACATTTCAATTGAATGGCGGAGAAGAAATCGACTCAAAAGCATAGAAGGGGAACTCCAAATCCAAGACCATTTAATGAATTCCATCATTAGATGGGAAATATTACACTTAAATAGGTTCTAATCTACACAGATTGGTATCAATATAGCTTCATTACCGATCACTACCCCTAACGATAAATATAGCACAGGTTACTAGAAATCTACCGATAAAATTGAATCGAAGGGGTCACGACTCTTGAATTAACGGAACTATCCGACGTCTATTATATGCAAATGGTGAGATTGCGTACACTACACACGTATAATCATGTGAACGGCTGTTTCCTGATTTTCGCTTCTTTTCCGCTGGTGTTCATTGGCTTTATCATCATATATTCCTTCCATTTGTACTCTCTTTACTTTTGCATTGTAAACCAGATGTCGAGAAGGCTCTCCACCTACTGATGAACCGACCCGAGGTGGTTTTTTTGGCCCTGGAAGTGTTTGCAGTTGTGCAGTTATAAGCCGGTTTTCCCGTTATCGATTATCGACGTTCAAGAGCATTGCTTCCCTTTTGATTTGCCCGAATTACTTCGTCATGAAAGAAATACAACTTGTTTCGTAGTTATTACTTTTTGCTTATTTTCTGTATTATTATGTTAAATAAACCTGCGCTTATGTGAGAAAAAGTGGATGGAGAGGTTTGTGAGATAAGTGTCTTTAATTTTAAGGTCACCTCTTCACATTGCCTTCAGGTAATAGAGAAGAATAGAGCCAAAAATCAACAGTTTTTGCAGTTTTCTTATATGTGCTCTGTGCCGGAGATCTTAGACTGTAGTAAATTCATGAAAAGTGAATGATGGAAAGTGTAGGCGAAACTAATATTACCATTTTATTATCCATACCTATTGTTGCCTACGCAACTTACCGTACCTGCCGAAACGTCAAGACAAAAGAGCGGACTTGTGATCAGCATGCTGATAAGCCGCTGGAGGAAGTTAGAGCGAAATCGATGGCTTTAATGCCAAACGTCGTAGTCATTTGGTTCTGATATTGCCGTGGGGTTATCTCCTATTCTCACTTTGATTTTTTTCGACGTCGTTCTCTTCACGAAACAGCACCATAATATCCCTAAAAGAAGCAAGCGAGTTCGAATCCCCTATGACTTGAAATTCGTCATCATAAGAAGATCCATTTTATCAACGTTCCTGTTGAGACGAACTTGACAAAATTTGAGATGGCCACAATTTAGTTCACATAGTTTCTGATCGTTTTTCTGGACAAGAACTATCGGTGCCACTTGGGTGGGGGGGGGCAGCTAGTGGAGGTTTTGTCCCCTGTACTTACTAGAGTTTATCAATGGAAGTCAAGCTTATAAAAAAGAATTCGAAAATAGTTTCGAATTCTCCACAGTAGAACACCGATTTGAGCAGGGCTTATGTGAAGAAATGCAGCCGAGAGATTGCCACGTTCGACTCTCTATGAATCTTGGAATGATGGAGAGCAATTGTAGTTTTCAGTTTGAAGCTTTGGACCGAGATTGGCACAGATATTTATTGAACAGACTGAGGTTTCGGCGTGTATCGCCTTCTAGAGTCTGAAAGGGATTTTTCTTTGACTGCACCTCTCTTCAACCCATATGGTACCGAACTATCAGCATCCTCTGACGTCACATTGATCACCTAACAAAAACAAAAAACCCGTTTTTTTTCAGCGACGAGGTTCCCTGCTCGTTGAGGCGTAGAAATTGACGGTTGTGCGGATGAGAAGCACGTGACAGTGTTAGTGTCACGGGGAACAGAATTGGTGCTTTGTTACGACGTTCGCCTCGATCGATCGCTTGCCGTCTGCTGTCTAGCGATCTTTGGCCCTGTAGTTTTTTGTCTGATAGCAAATTATTATGTTATTCCAGGAAAAATTTACGCTTTAGGCTGTTGTTTCAACATTGCAAATAACGGGAGAAATCTCATGAACGACATTTGTTTAGACGTATTAACTTATGACGGTTAGCAAGATTAACGGGCACTATTAACTTAATGGACGCCAGTACTTGGTTTTCTTCAGTGATCGAAATTCGCTGAAACTTTGCACGGGGAGGTAATTAAGGGCGCTGATCACGAATCTGCTGTCCGTTTTTCACGTGGGTGGTCTCGTCCTGACTGGACCACCCAAATCGCTACTTGGGTGGTCCAGTCAGGATCACTGATCTCGCTTAACTTCTGTGGGGGTTTTCTGGTGTCCTGAACACGATGGTGGAGTCAGTTTTGTAAATGGCGACCGAACACGGTAATTATAGGTGAGTACCTACCCACTTACTTGGTGAGACTCACCTATAACTACCGTATTCGGCCGACATTTGGAAAGCGGACTCCACCATATCCTTCAGGACACCGGGAAACCCCCATAGGCAAAGTTTCAGCGAAATCGCCGACCCTCACTGGACCACCCAAGTGGTCGGTATGGGTGGTCCGAGACCACCCACGTGAAAAACGAACAGCAGATTCGTGTCCTGGACCTCAAATAACCCCCATAGGCGAAATTTCAGCGAATTTCGACGGCTGAAGGAAAAATCGAGTACTGGTGTCCGTTAAGTTGAATGGTGCCACCCTTTTATCGTTGCTGCAACATCGCTGCAGCAAAAGTGTGAGAGGGGCTTAAAGGTAAAGGTGCCGGTGTTGATCTGTCCGCTGAGGATGCGCCGCCGCATTTTTGTTCCACTCAGAATCGTAGAGTCATGGTGAATGCATATTTGGACCATGCAATGACTTGCCGAGACCAGCCACTATACCGCGTCAGTGTATTTTTGCCTTCTCATACCAGTATGGCACCAGTTTACCCAAACCCTGAGTGATGAAAGGCTTGTTTGATCGGGCGGGGATCGATCGTTCGACAGTGCAGGTGTCAGTAGTGCCTCTTATCACAGCATCACGCGCGTCCATAACAGTTGGTAGGACAACAAAACATAAAAGTACAAAGTAACCTGAAGCGGACGTTTTTTGACAGAAGCGATGTTTCGTGATGAAGCTCGAAAATTTTGTTCTTACAACCATACATGCGTTAACACGTTGACGACAGTGTGGCGCAATGCTGCGCCACGCTCGATTAGCCGCGTGGGACCGTGTGGCGTAATGCTGCGCCACAGTCTTGTATCGTATTTTTTTTGATACATTTCAGAATTTCGAAGGATGTTTTTGTGCCATTTTTTAGTAGACCTTTGCACATTGTTATAGGAAGCATGGTACATGAAAATGAATCTTAGCTTCTGATTTACTGGAATTTTTGATTGTGCACTAGTCTTCTTTACAAGTGAAAACAAATAATGGTTATTTCAAGAAACAAATAAATGCAAACAAATACTGGTTACTGAAACAAACACATAAATACAAACAAATATTGATTTTTAGAATAAACAAATAATGAACAATAGACAAATAGCGATTTCCTTTTAACCTGGATAGGGAAGAAGGACATTCTAAAAGCTTTCAGCTGTTATTTTTCTATTTTCATTGCAAAAAAGGAATAGTCACAATCCCCGATATCACAGGACTGTTTATGTAGTCCTCGAGATTTATTATTCACTTCCATTCTGAAAAAAATTCGCCGTGTGGCGGCATCATGCCACAGCCTCGGCGCACTAGAAAATCGGTTGGTCCCACGCGCCAGACACGCGAAAAAGGCGCTGTCGTTAACGTGTTAATATATTTTCCTTATTTAAGTGGGGAACCTGACAATAGCCGCTGTCTGCGAAACCTTGACAGACATCGAGGAAACCATCTAGCCGTCCTGCTGTTTCCAATCAAAGTTAACTAGATTTATTTTCCGTTCATGTTCTAAGCTAGAATACTTTCCGAGGTTCATTCAAAATTTATGTTAGTGCGAACGTCTTATTTGTCAAGCAGCTTATCTCCTCCTTTCATTAGACTTTTGTCATCATCTGCCTGACTTGTTCTCGAGAAAATGATGACAAAAATGAGGTAGTAGTAGTTGTTGTTGTTGGGCGTTCACTTCTCATTCCCAGCTGCCGGACGGTCGAGGTGCTATCTGTCAACATGGGGTGTTTTTATTTGCTCAGCAAACTAGTCAGCATGATCTTTGAGACACATTTGATGGGCATGTTGTGACTCAACGTTGTTCTCTGTTCAAGTGATTTTCCAGTTTAGCGAATTGGTTTTACTGCCAGGTTTTGATTTTTATGAAACTGTTTCGTAATATTTCCATATGAATTCTTGCAATGGTGTCCATTGTTATTGCGCTCGTCGGTGTCGATCGATTGCGGTTCATCTGCGAGCGGTTTCGCATTTATCATATTGATTTTCTTCCACCGGTTGTCTCCGATCATATTTGTTGCTTCCCTATCTTTGTCATCACTTTCGGTCGCTCGACGTCTATCGATCTTCGCTATTTACAGTGCTCGCCGGCGGCCACCACCATGTGTTAGCAGTGCGTCTGCGGTTTATCTGGCCCTATTTCACATTGCATGGGTAGCTGGTTCTCGTCGATTCTTACGTTGAAAAGCTTGCTGTATCGACCGAAACAGCTGTCGATTAGTGCTATCGGTAAGTGATTCAATCGTTTTCAGCAGTTGTTCACTCAGTCATTTTGATGTATTCTGTGATTTGCAAGTTTTTTTCTGCTTAATTGCACTATGCGTACTAAATCTGTCTCGAATATTCCCATATATTCAGCTGGAACCGGTGCTATATGGGTTGCTGGTGCAGCCCTAGAAAAATCTACTGAAGGCGTATTTTCCCCCGAAAATTGCTGAAATTGGTGTTCGAGTTTGGATGGTTCGAAAATAGACATCTACCGCCAACTTGACATCTTGCGAGTATGCTAGCATTTACAGCACTTCTACTGGCTGCACCCCTCTATCCACATAGTGCCTATAATCCTTCATTCGAATCGATAAAAACACTTAATTTTGATAAAGGTGTCGTGCCGGAAGTTTTTCATTTATTTTTGGTTGCGTGACGCCTGTCGCGAAGCGAAACTAATTTGGTAGAATCACAGGCACACATCATAGAAGATTATACTATACTAAATGTTAGGAAAGTGGGATAGGAAGATTGGTTTAGCGCTAACAAAGAAAGAGGCTTGTGGAGAAAGCTATGTGGGTTGGGGGTGCCGCCAGTGAGTGTTGTACTTCCGTATTTACTGGATTACTTAAATAAGGCCATATTGTTTCTCAAAGTGTTTTTAGGATTTTCCATTTTCAGACATCAATTTTTAATCAGATTTCTATAGTGGAATACATCGGGAGTTCTGCTTTGATTGCACCTTCAACTATGTTGCACTGAAAACTAATCAGATGATACTAACGGGAACAAAAAGTACATAAATTTGCAGTTAACAACTCATCCTGACACTGGTACAATTAAATCGGGCGGAGAAAAACTTTCCAAATTTACTGTAGTCGAAAAGATCTTTCTTGATGCCCCCTATCGAAAGCACAGAGACTCCAATCACCTCACCTGATGCTCTCTTCATCAAGCTTTCGGTGCGAGTGTGTTGTCTGCCCCGACAGATATCCTAAAATTCTTGATGTTTTTTTCTGAAATGATAGTTACCCCTTGCCTGTGTTGCCTATGGGAGCTCGTGTCCCAAACTTGCTTAGAGGTGGTACACGACGACTCCTCCACTTTGCTGTGTTTTATGATTTTCTTGAGGTTTATATTCGGGTATATCATGTCTCTTATCATATATATTAAGTTTTCATATATTGTTTTGTAGTACATCCGATTCTTCTGGCAGATGGTGATCGATGTAAAGTAGTAAGGCGATTAGACAATTTCACGGAAGTTATGTGGAATTCACGTGAAATGGCTGTGGTAGATTGTTGTATCTACACACGTTCTACGGTTGTTCTGTGTGCGTGACTGAGGGGCTGTTACCACCATAGCCATTCAAAATCATTCTGTTTCTTATCATTCTGTTAGTCTGAGTTACCTGTTTGTAATGGACTTTCTGGCGGGCTCTCATTGTTTGCGAACAGAAAAAAGTGTGCCTTTTATCGAGTTTTTGTGATAGAATTAGACCTTCAGTTTCCTCAGGATGTTCGAGGTACTTCTTTCGATGCGTTAAACAACCAGGTCCTTACCTGAGGAGCTTGTAAAAATGTTCCCATAAGCCGTCACTTGTACAAGTAGATACTTTTTGTGTGTTATTATAGCTTTTGATTAGTGAAGCGCTTCAAAGTTAGAACCAGTAAAAATTATAAATATATCAACCAAATACATTATAACTGTGAAGTACCTAATTCACAGAGATAAATATTTTTCCTTATGTATCATATTTCAGTTGATCCTAATCCTGATCCGTTTTTCTTGTTGTCAGCAGCTGCCGAGATAGCGGCGTTACAAAGAAGAATGGAAGCAACTTTAAATGAAAACGTACGTGTATTGGTCGATCATTAGATTTTCTTATTCGCTTGATTTTGTGATTTTGGTTCATTTAGAGAGTTCGTGTGGAAAGTCCACAATACAATCCTCCATCACCGGGAGATATGGACACTGATTTGGTAGGTAGTTTTTAGTCGTTTTTCGGTCCATGTCCATTCTTTTATAATATGGTTCTTTGATGGAGTAAGTGATCTCTATTTTTTCGGCGCCAACGCTTGATTTTTGTCTTATTTTAGGAGGATGAAGCTGGGATAGATTTACTCCGAGACGAAAAGGATGACACTAGTTCTGATGAGGAGCCAATCTCGGATGATGGGTCGTGTCCAGCGCTCAGTTTGCGTCGTCAACGTGAAATATTCGAACGGCAGCGGAAAATGGCTTTTCGTGGTCGGATCGCGGTTGGAAATCCTGAGGTTTGATTTGAGTCACATTTGTGTACCTTATAGCTATTGGCTGCGGTGAATGGACTGTTGACTTGTTGAGAAACTTTCTAGTTTCAAATTCCCATTTTACGTCTCAGTTTAATTCTCTCAAAATCGTAGTCATGTTGAGCTAAAAGGTGTGCATTTGAAGAAGTAGCTCAAGATCTGAGGCTTTTTCAGGGCTTGTTCAGGTCGCTCTTGAACTTTTGCGCTAGCTATTGAAGCGTTGAAATGGGAAGCTTGATGCTGCGATATATTTCTATAAAACAGTTGGATTATAAGAGTATTTCCAATATTTTCGATCCGAGGTGGATGGACGACTGCATAGGTGGAAGAGGATGACTGCTATAAAACCTCCAACAAAGAATGATCATCACGATTTACGTGATGACTTTGGGCGAGCGGCGCTCATTTGTCAGCATTTTCGGGATCTTTGGTCTAAGTCACAGAACACAAAATACGGCTCGTGCGAGAATGCGTTTATACTGCCGTCTGAATGTCAAGGGAGCTTCTCAATTTGTTTGCTCATCACTGATCTGATTATTAAATTTCTGTGTTGTATTTCACATCATTTTTTGTCGTTGACATTTTAGATCAATGGTGAATGAGTCGCACAGCTTAGGTATTCAAGAGGATTGAAGCCGTGATACTATGTTGAGAAAATGATAAGTTCTGGGTATCTAAATTCGGGCAAATCAAAGAGATGAGGAGTACCAACAGTCAAATAAAGATGGTAGATGGTTTGGGAGAAAACTGCTCGTGATAAACCAAAAAAATTCTCTAGAAGAAGGAGTAAAACATGTGACATGTTTGCTGAGAAGGAACGAGGGATCGATTTCATTCGGTATGATTGCTTTTTTAATGATTGACCGGTAGTAACACCTGTCGATTCAAGCCCATGAGTTAAGGTTTCTGTTTCGAAGCAGTTCAGTTGTGGATAGAACATGGGTTGTTTCATTAAAAAAAAGCTTTTGTTTCATTTTCTCGTAATTCAAGGGAGCTAGGGTATCCAAACAACAAGACAACTAAGCGCTGCACAGTCAGCCCTTTGAAATACTCATCATATCCCTCTTCATTGGAGTCTTTATATGCACCTTTTTCCGCCGCAAATGTTCCGCACCATTTCGTATTTTGTCACATAATTTCGTAAATGTTGCAGGCATTTCGTGTTTGTCATTTCATTTCGTAAACGTTTCATATTATTTCGTAAATCGTGCGCGAATGTCCTAAGATTCGTCACATATATACTTTTTGAATTGTCTTTTTTGTATTCCCTGACATCAAAGAAAAATATCATATATAGTGAACTAATGTGCGCAAAATATGCAAATGTTGTGAAAAAACTTCAGTCATGTTCAGAACATGCAGGAAACATATGAACCTATTGTAACCACGGAAGACGACTACAGTACCTCCTACGTACTGCTAATCAGTGATGATATCTCGTTTCAAACAACGGGTAATGTCATCATATTCCTGAAAAAAGCGCTACCTGGGCGGTCACAAATCTTGATCCAGTGTTGATCAGCTGCTGCAAGTGTTCTTCGTTTTGTGGTTTTTCGCGTCGCACATAGTTTCCCACTTTGAGAACGTGATTTCGATGGGATTGAGGAAAGGCGAATAGGGTGACAGGTATAGTGGTTGGTGTCCATAACTCTCAGCCTGCACATTCGGAGTATGGTGAAACCTAACAGTGTCCATCACAAGTACCACCTTTCCTATGTCTTGCTCCTCAATGGCGATGAACAGCTTGTCCAAGAGTTCGCAATGGCGCTCTGTGTCAAATGGTCTGTCGCTGGTCTCCGGTGCACAATGACCGCCGAGGACTGTAGCGCTTTTTTCAGAAATGTGATGAGCTACATTACCCGCTGTTTGAAACGAGAAATCATCACTGATTAATACGCAGGAGGTACAGTAGTCGCTTTCCGTAGTTACAATAGGTTCATATGTTTTGGCATGTTTTGAACTTCACTAGAGTTTCTTCACAGTATTTGCATATTTTGCGCACATTGATTTACTATGGATAATATTTGTCCTTGATGTTCGGAAATACAAAAAAGGACAATTCAAAAAGTATATATGTGGCGAGTCTTAGGACATTCGCGCACGATTCACGAAATAAAATGAAACGTTTACGAAATGAAATGACAAACACGAAATGCCTGCAACATTTACGAAATTATGTGACAATATACGAAATGGTGCGGAACAATTACGAACTGCGGCGGAAAAAGGTGTATTGACAGATTATTATACAGAAGGTGTTCCCTACATGAAAACGAGCTGAACTTTGATACAATTTGTCCCTTTGAAGTTTTCGCTTCTCGAGCTTGATTAAAAGTCATTATTTGTTTAGACCTTCCATGAACTGCGAGAAGATATCCAGTGTGCGTGCTTGGCTTACAATCTAGCGTCAACAAGTGTAGCGAATCTGTGCTCCCAACGGGAAATCACGAAACCTCGAGGAGGAACGTCGATGCTCCTTGGAGTCAAGACTGCGATTCTCAACCAGTATGCTCCTGAACTCATTTTTACCGGATTTAATTTTTGTGTTTCAATGCCTTCTATTTCCCAGATTTCTACCTAATTGTCGACGGCAGGTCGATAAGTTGCGGTCGAAATCGTTCTGCTGCTCGTTTGTTAAATGCGGTACTGAGTTGGTCGTTGCTAGTCAAGGTACGTATAGATTTGCTTTTTTAGCGAAACTTTAGCAAAATTCCAAAAGTTTCAAAGAAGCTGTGGATGAGCTGTTCCGTCTTTACCATTACCATATGGTGCCCAGAACGCTGTAGAAGACGGAATAAAATTTATTAATGTAATTCATCGTGTCTTTCTTGCTATTCTCTGGGGTTTTGAGAGAATAGTTTTGATGTCCTCTGGAGTCTGCGTGCGTGTGATTGAATGGATTATGAAAATTTTAGTCTGATCATTTCACTTTATATGGTCTAACCGATATCATTAATAAATATTATAATTGTTCTGGAAGTGGAAGTAGTTACGTTTCAGACGAGCGCATCAGATTCTTCGAGCAGCGTGGACCAAGAGATCGCTATCTATTGAAGGACATTATACATGTGAGTTTTTATATTTTTACAATAATTATTTTTCTTCTTTGTTGGCACAGCTTACTTCTTTTAATTGCATAGGTGGTTGTAGGTTCCGATAACAAGCTGGTCCATTCTTGATGTTGCCTTGACTAGAAAAGGAGATGCACTTTGCTACGGAACTTGGAAGGACTCAGTTTTCTTTGCAAAGTAAGTCTACCTCTATGTACTATTCACATTTCAGTTTTGTATCTCATTATTACAATTGGTATCTCATTATTACAATTGTGTGAGGATGATGAGTAATTTTGCGTTTGTAGACAATACGAAAACAGCTGGGAAACTAGCACATCGGCACTTCAATGGACGGAACTACCTTTACCGAATCAAGATTTGTAAGTTGTTTGTAACATTTTTAGACCTTTAGTAATGTATACAGTTACGTGGCTGAGGTGTTTAGGAGCAGTATGGCAGTGTTCTCGTTACGGTTTTCTCATCGAGGACATGAGATTCTATGCGGTGGATCAGATAGAAGTCTTCATGTTTTCGATTTGCAATCTATGAGTCGGGTATGCTATTAGCTTCTTGGCTTCTGCTCCAAAAAGATGCAATAAGGAAGCTGGTGTCTCACACCTGAAAAATCGATATACACATACCTACACCTCGTTAAGGTCACTACGATTCCTGAAGCTCATGCTGACGACGTCAACGCTGTCTGCTATGGCGACACCGAGTCTAACCTATTGTATAGTGGTGGTGATGACGGTCTAGTAAAGGTGGGCTTTGATATATCACACATATCGCGGAGAATCTATTTGTTTTTTGTTTTTGGGGTACATAATATGTAAGTAGGGGTTCGCGTAGTACAGTTGTAAAGGGGGCTTCTGACACCCGCATGCTCTTGCGATCTATCCTGGCCCGGGCTAGTGAGTCTTCCATCCCTCCGTGATCGAGTAGGTTGGGACCAAACTTGTCTGGGAATATGTAGACACTGACTTGGTATAGCGGCTGGCACCCACAAATTTTTGTATAGACCAAATACTCATTCACCGTGCCTTTGCGATTCTGATTGGAACACAAATGCCGCTTCTCTAAAGGTTACTGATCAATGTCGGTAGCTTTACCTTTTAGCTAATGGGTAAAGATGTATCACAGACAGAAGGGTAAAGGTGCACAAAACAGTTTATTTGTAGACTGAAACAGGATTTGAATCTCTATTGTCTATTGATCGATATCTTGTTATCAAGAAGATTATTAAGTTTCTAGCGGAACTGATTGTAACTGATTACAATCTACTCCAAGGCTTGCAGGGAGAGACCTTGATGGGGATAAACATGAACTGATTAACATTCCAGGGAAGGAAGACCTTTATTGGGATGAACGTAAACAGATGTTTCCTTAGTATGCCATTTTTGTGCTTCTTGATATTCAAAAATATCCAGATTTGAGTCACATGGATATATAATTAAAATTCAAATTTCAAATTTATTACATGCGCGTTTATGTTTTAGTTTTTGGTTTTTTCGCGTTTAGTTTTTGCGTTTTAAAACACGGTTTAACGTGTCTTTATTTGTTGTATCGATCTTTAGTTTGGAAAATAAGACTGGCAGGAACTTCGGATACGTCCACCTCACGTCTTTTTCTTGTAGGTTTTCGATAGACGAGCCTTTGGGGAGTTGGATTATCAACCGGTAGGTGTCTTTGCTGGACATCGTGATGGTATTACCTATATTGATGCACGTGGTGATGACAGGTGAGGAGTTATTTGTATTCTTAACTTTGTGGATTCATTAAAATTCCTTTTTCCGTTTCTAGATACCTTCTCAGTAACTCGAAAGATCAGACGGTGAAATTGTGGGATCTACGTCGTTTTTCTAGCGATGACACGGTGGTGAGTTTTTCTGTGCATTTGGTGGTGTGACGCATTCTCAATCAGTTGCATAATTGTGATAGAATTTGCCATCATTGATGATTGATTTGTGTCAAATTCATCCAGAGAGTTGGTTGTGACTATATGCGGTCAAATTCCATATTAATTTTGGAACATTTCATGCGAAAGATCAATATTGAGCTCTTGTCTTCACTGCTTCTAATTTGTTCACAACATTTTTTGAACCATCTTGCTCCTCCTTCCCGGCTAGACTCTAGTGCCATTATGTTAGCCGTGCTCCTTTCTGACTACGATGTACGGAGATAGTAGTTTTGTGACCGAGATGCTAGAAAGTAGCCTCCCTTCATGAACGTTCTCCCTCTCCGGTTTTTTGTCATCATTCGCGGTTTCCGGAATCGGTCATCACCCGCCGCGCTGGGCGAAGATCTCTAGGCATTGTCATCAGTATGGTACTGTAGCTGTCATACTGTAATTGCCGACCGCCGATCTTCGCTCCAATGCATAGCTATCTCACTGTGCGCATGAGGGACGTTCTCGAGGGAAACGTTGAATAGTTTCGGTGAGATTACAGCACGAATCGTTCCCTCTGGGTTACTCGTTAGGGAAAGGTTGGGTTAGATATATAGATCATTAGATCTTTGCACCAATCGCACCTCGTTTCGCTGAGTGAAGTTTCTGAAGGAATGCCATTATTGGAGCATTGTCAGAGAAGCCTGTGTTCGGAACGAACTTCATGATTTTCTTCTTCCCCGTTTATTTTCACTGTCAACTCTTTCTTAACCAGAGATGGACCCTTCGGATCATAGAAAAAGAAGCAATGAGGAGATTTTGGTAGGTCTTTCCTAAGAAGATGATGACCTTCGGCTAAGTAGAGGATCAGCTTTTCCACAACATTAGCATGAAAAAGATTAGAAATAAAACTTTGTTAATCATTTGTAATTTATTCCCAAATGCCATTTTGCTACTTTCGATTTGATTTTGTGCTTTTGTTTTTGTTGTTTTTTTCTAATCTCATTTCTTTTTCTCCTCCTTTTTGCTAATTTCGTTCACATTCTCATGACTTTCCTGTTCGTACTTGAAGTCGTTTTGTATTGCTGTTTTTTGAGACCTCAAAAATCACTGAATCGTTGAAATTCCGGAGACGGAAATTCTCACTCAGTGCGCCGGCCTATTTTGGAGTACTTTTGGACTGAAAATCATGTGCTTTCAGAGGAAAACAGTGAATTGTGTTCGACAACAGTCGTGGGATTACCGTTGGCAACCGGCTCCTCCAGCTACCTATACTCCTCTCAAAGGCGAGACCGTCAAGCTTTGTTCTTGTTTTTCCTCCCTTCTATCGATAATTTAGGTGATACGTCGGTGATCACCCTGAGAGGTCACAGTGTACTGCATACCCTAGTTCGGGCAAAGTTTTCTCCAGCGAGGACTGGGCGACGATTCATCTACACCGGGTGCGCACGTGGAGAGGTTGTTCGTGAGTTGTTTGTGCATTTTTTGTTCATTTCTTCCATTTCTTCGGGAAAGTACAAAGAGATAGAAAGGAAGAGCCCTAGTTTCCAATAATTTCTGATATGGCATGCAGCTTTGTAACTTTTTTTACCCTTTCCAGAGCATAGTTCATAAGTTTTCTAAGCATCAGTGCGGATAGGTGTAGTTTATCGTTCTAATTTGCTTTATTGTGAATTTTTGAGTTGCAAAGAAATCACCGATTTATAGTCTATGACCTCCTGGGCAACGTGCAGGCGTCTACGGAGTGCAGTTCGCACTCGAATCCGGTTATTCGCCGGCTTTCCGGTCACGTAGCTGTCGTGCGCGACGTCGATTGGAATCCGTCGAGAAACGAGATCGTAACATGCGCGGTGAGTTCTCAAGTGTTCCGTCTCGGGAGCTGGACAATGAGAATGTAAAGGATTCACCGTAATCTCTGAACTGTTGCTGTAGTTTGAAAATTGGGTCCGCGTGGTGCATTGGTAAGAGGCGCTACTGACACCCGTACGGTCGAGCGATCGATCCATGGCCGGGCTAACCGAATCTTTCATTCCCACAGGGTCGTGTCAATTATTACCAGACTTGTCTGGGAAGGTGAAGACGCTGACCACGTATAGCGGCTGGGTCAGCAAGTTATTGTATAGGACAAATAACCTTTATCACGTTACTTCGATTCTGAATTGAACGCAAATGCGGCAGCGCTTACTTAGAGGACTTATGAACGCCGTTAACTTTACCTTTTATAATGACACTTTTCTCTTTAAGTTTTCTTTATTTCTACGTAGTGCAGTGTATTTCGTTCTTCTGTGTTACCCCTTCTTGTGCCGGTTCTGAAAAAGATTTTTGTTCAGTTTGATGGAGTTTTTCTCAAGAACCATTTTCAGGGTGAAGCATAAAATGATCACCCTAAAATGATCTCTTTTGGAACAGGTGAAGTAATTTGGTATTTTTCGTAATACGCTGGATCTCATAATTTTATTCGGCATCCCTATTTCTGTGGTTCGCTCCTTGAATAAGCTGAAGTTTTTTTTTACTTTAATGTCATTTTTTTGCCATGTTTCTTTTATTCATTCACACGGCGTTGACCCGTGTAATAAATGAAATTTTCATCAGCATGGAGAATAGCCATGGAATACGTTTTTTGTATCGCATAAGCTGACGTGTTGTTTTTTTACATCGATTTTTCAAGATGCTCATGTTTCTGCGACGTTTGGTTTTCTCGAATTTCATTAATGTTACAATCAGGCTATTGGAAATCATTGTCATATTATTATATTTTTTCAAGTTTTCAAATGGACTCTGTTCTTATTATTTCGTTCTTAATGAAACTAGTGTATTTCAGTGGGACGGCGTAACAGCTATTTGGAGATGGGATGAGCGTCACGACCACATCACGTCGAGCGAAACGAATCAGATGGGTGCGGAGGATTCGTGTGACGAATCGTACCAACCGTTGATGAAACGCCGCAGAGCGCAACGCAGAAAACAGCCAACCAGACAACGACGTGCTTCACGTATAGAAGAACCACCTGCTGACGCACCGCAACACGAGTTACATTATTCATTTTAAGTACAGGAAGTGGGTTTCCGTAGATTTTCTCGTCCTCATTCTTTATCCGTCTTTTCGGTGTTGTATGTCATCCCATTTACGTTGTACACTTCACTTTTTCGTCTTACCATGCGTCAACCATGTACAAAGCCACGGCGACGCAGTCTAGTTCGTTTATGTAATTTCTCTTTCTCGTTAGTTTATTTGCTATTGTCTGTGGGTGATACCTAACGATTAGTCAAAATGCGCAGTGATCGTGTTTTCTTCCTCACCAGTGTGAACCACCGTGACTAAATGTTTCAAAATAGAAGTGATGACGAAGTTGCGCTGCTAGCAAACCTGAAAGGAATTATTTAAGCGTCTCCTTGTCTGTACTTCAAGACAAATGTTACCATATACGAATGAATAGATTTGTGAACCTGTGCTGTTAACATGGGATAGCAGCTAGTGCTAGCTAGCTGATGTTATCAAATTAACTAATATTTCTTCGATATTTTCATTGTTAACGCTTGCTGATGCCCGCTCAGATTCGTTCAACAGCTCATCTCGCCAAAAACTTACACAAAGTCAAATATGTAGCGGTTATCTTCGATACGTCATGGAACCTATTTGTGAGTTCTCACGAAATAAAAGGTGCGGAGGCACATTGAGCATTTGAGTCCCGGCGCGAGCCACAGTGAATCAATCGCATCTATTGGAGAGGTGGGTTCTCTGGCCAGTCTGTCTTCGTCTACCGTCAAGTGAGGTTCACCAATCGACCGCGTCTAATTTCGGCCACCCAGCAATCAACCGTAGTAGTGAGCAGAATACCCAAAAGAAGAGAAATGCAACAATCAATGAAAATATCAAATTTTTTTTAAAGGGAACAGCTCAAGTCAGCTCCTGCGTTGGCACGTGTCACGGTGTGAACGAGAATTAAATCAGAACCATACCCTCTACGATATCGATACCACTTGTTAAGGGCATTGCACACTCGGCGACGCCTTGTGCGGCGTCGTCGGCGGCGGGTGGGGGTAAGGATAGGGGAGTACGCATACTTCGGCGGCGGCGGTGGCAGCGGCGACATCGCCGACGACGCCGCCGCCGACGCTGCCGAGAGAATGTTTTTTTCATTTTTGTGGCGGCGTCGCCGGCGACGTCCCCTGGGACGTGGGCCCGATGCATTTGATGCGCCTACTACCACTGCACAAAGAGGACGGTACACCGTCCTGGATCAGTAACCAGAGGATTTCAATTCAATTTTTCGCTTTTTTATTTTCTTGGCTTTTTTCGTTGTTTGTTTCTTTTTTCCATGTTTTTCGTCGGTGTTTGGGTGTATGCACACTTTTGGTGCCAGCGGCTGCGGCAGCGGCAGTTGGTGGGAGGAACGTTGCTCCTCCCACCAACTGCCGCTGCCGCCGACGCCGCTGACACGTAAGGCCCTTGTTATACGTTCGCTCACCCCCCAGCGTAACTCGTCCATTCAGTATCAGACACCGTGGGGCCAGACACGTTTGTCCGAGTTATCATGGTGACGCTGGCGTGGTGACGCTCACGGGCTATTATGCACACACTAGCGAATCTTCCACGCTCTCGTCGCTGCGCATTGCACTGCGATGGAGCCTTTCGCTGGGGGTGGGGCAGTCACCTCCCTCATTGCTCTATATGCTTCGGGCGCGTGCGTGCGTGCGTCGCGTGCTCAGCGTCTGAGGTTAGCGGCGCACGCGATCACCGCTCGCAAGTCGCAGACGTTCACCGCGAGCGAATGTATAACAAGGGCCTAAAAGTGTGCCGAGCCCTGTAGGACCGGCGCTCCTCCCACCACCCGCCGCTGGCGCCGGCGTCGCTCGAAAAATGCCCGGCGCCATTCCGTTGCGCGGCGACCGCGGCGACGTCGCCGGTGCCGTCGCCTTCGCCGCAACCGTCGCTGAGTGTGCAAAGGGCCCTCCGGCGGCTGCGGCGGCGACGTGGTCGGCGTATCGTATCTTGATCAGAAGGACCCCAGCTCTTGCTGCGGTCTAGTACGAGCAGTAAAAACACTTTACTACTTGGAAGTTCTGTTCAATCAGCCGTTTTTATTTATACAAGACGATGCCATGTGCCAATAATATTCAATGACAGATTTGCAATTCCGCCTCTCAAATACATCATGGCATCTGACAAAGTGAACAATAAATATCATCATACTCGTAGTAAGGTACTTCCCGTGCAGAAACCTATGCGTAATGCATATTCAAATCGAAATAGTACTATAATGGGGAATTTCGTGGGTGAAGATCTAAAAGGTGAAAATTGAGCGAGATAAAACGTGAAAGACAGATTCAGATTCAAATGTGGCAGAACTGGCCAGTGTGAGCTTGACTTGGAGAGAAAATCTCACAACAGAATGTACACATGTAGATCGTCTATGGAATGATTCTCTTTCATACCCAATTGAGAATTCCTTCCTTCTAGAGGTAAACAGCGGGTGCGAAACAGAGGAATCTCTTTGTAGACGGCAAAGAGTCGAATGAGAAAATGAGATGGAAGAAAAGGAAGTAGCAATGATGAGAAGGAAATTAATGAAGGTACAGGAGTGAGTAGGACTATTCCATATGTTCTGGCGATTTTATCGAAACCTTTGAACGGTTGTGTACCGTTGCCGGTGATTCCGCGGTAGACGATGGGCTTGATGAATCAAGAATCGTCGTCGGTGACTGGAAGATTTTCAGCGTGGGTGTGATCGTGGCTTTGCTCACGTTCCATTTACCGGCGTTTTCCACGATGGCGCTGCCGTTGAAGATCGCAGGCGTCATCTGGAATCAATGTTTACATTTATAATACTGACTATTGATGACTATTGATTAACTAGATTATCTGTTGAAGACTATTGACTATAGATTGTTAGATTATTTATTGAAGACTGGGATGCCGCATAAGTTACCAACATTTTACTGTATTCTAAGTTTTTTACTTGAAATTAAGCACAGTATTATTGTTTAGTATTATTCATGCGTTTCATTTGGCGCACCTGAGTGTAAATGGAACAAAATAAAATAAAATAAAATAAAATAAAAGAATTGCCTCTTGCGGGTAACATAAGACACTCGTAGTGCAGTGGTGAAATCGCCTTTTCGCTCGAAGGGTCGAGCGAACGAACGTTGCTGAGGACTTAGCCCATCATTACTCCGTGATCCGGTGAATGGAACCAAAATGTTGCTAACGAAACGCACTCAGCCCCATTCATACTCGTCAGTGAAGCAGCGCGGCAGTGACCGAGTGCAGGGTAGAGACGCAGAGGACGTAACGTAGCGCTGAGTATAGCAGGTGAACCAAAATGCTGCTAACGACCGCTCATTCCTGTCTTCTCTCCCCTATTCGGTTGGCGTCATCATAACTTATTTGTTATTCGCCTCAATCTTTTATCGCTTCCTTTGTCTTTCCGTCCGGTTAACTTGCTTCTCGCTCATTAGTCGGTCGTCCTCGCACGCACTCAGCCCCATAATAAAAATCAGCCTCAGGAACCAAGAGCTCAGGGACAAGCTGCTCCGTCATATGCGGGCAGGCCGGCAGTCTCTCACCAGAGCTTTCGTCCACTCATACGCCCGACCTGATTACACGAAAGAAGAATTGCAGTACGATAGGTCGTTGCGTATCAAAGCCGGGAAGATGAACGCCGCTGAAGGAAAGTTGGCATATGTTGTTCGAGACATGGCCATACATAAGCTGAAGACTCCTCGGGAGCTCCCAGCGCATGATCTCGATAATGTCCGCCGTCGTTCACATTGTCCTCACTCCTCCTCCACTCATACTCGTCAGTGAAGCAGCGCGGCAGTGACCGAGTGCAGGGTAGAGACGCAGAGGACGTAACGTAGCGCTGACTATAGCAAGTGCGTTCTTGTATATCTTACAACAATGGAGCTATTGGGCTGGTAACTATTACAGTAGACCTATTCAGGCTTGAGGAAATCGCGCATTCTTCATATAAAGAGTTCGTGTGCTGCGTTACTGCCGAGAATAAATGCCGAGAATAAATGGGCCTTATCGTATTGTTCAACAGATCACTTTTTAAATTAATTTTATTCTTACGTTCTTATGGCTCCAATGAATTGATAACAAATTTGTCTCTCACCTTATCCTTATCAACCGATGGACTGGTGTCCATGAAGCAACATCCTCGAACGAACGTCGACAGTAAAACTGGGAGGAAAACTAGCCCATGAAGCAAGCCGATTGATATCGACAGTAAAACCTAAATCACATAAAATTTGAATAACTGCAACGAAAAAAGCGAAAGAAATCGGATGAATGAGAACTACCGTCTTGAAGAAGGTGATAATCATATAGGCCGGGACGTCGGCCAAAACCGACACGGAAATGATGGTGGACAGAGCACCCTGGAATCCATGTTCTTATAAACAAATATCTAATTTACTGACTTCGTCCAAAATCGAGCTAGCAATCAGAGGCCTATAGTAAGACTTTTAAGCGAGATTATTATTAAGGAAATTAATTGAAAGTGAAAATAGGTTTTGAATATGTAAAAAAAAAGTTGCTCACCTGACACAAGGGCCATCCAAGCGACGCCAGCGCGTCTCGAACTTTATCTCTTGGTAATGCCGCTTCCGAAACCACATACCCGTAGGTAATGTGAGCGGAATGATCCACAGAGAATCCGATAGACATTATAATTGTGATCATAGAAATGGCATCCTAAAAACAGTATAAATAGCTTTTTAGGGACGAAAGAAATTCAAAAATTCTCACCAGATTAACTCCCCAAAGGGTCATGTAGCCCACGACGCCAAAGTCGATGGACGCACAGGCGAGCGCCACCCAAAAGGCGCACATCGGCTGTGGAATGAGAAGGAATGCGATCAGTACCATGCAGGCCAGAGCGATGATAATGTTTTGAACCTGACGTATTATAAATATTTATTATTTATTTACTTTTTACTTATTGTAAGATATGAAAGATATTATACATTATATATTGATTATAATATAAGGCTCTTCCGCAAAATTTTTGTTCCAGAACGCTTTTATCCCGATCATTTACGTCTTTCATAATAGCCGCTGCGTCTTCTTTCTCCTTGGTGCTGCTCTCGCATTTGTTAAGGTGCCACACTGCCATCTTATCTCAGTCCTGAGCTCCTTGTGGGGTGGTCATATCGTCCTCGATCGCTGGTTCTTGAGCGCCGCTTTCTTGCATGCGACCATCGATCCATCTTGTGATCGTGACAGTTTTCCTCCATCAGCCGACCTGTCACACGGGCCTGACGTTGGTACCGACACCCTTTTCAGCCATTTCTAAGCTAGGCAAGGGTTTCTGCCTGGGACGGGATTGAACCCTGGTCGAGATCATGAGCCTAAGCTCCTAACCTCTCGGCCATCCCGTTCCACTAAATAAGTAATGGTAAAAGGGTCGTGTTCCATTCGGAATTGTAGAGGAATGTTGAATCTATTGTCTGTGCAATGACTTGCGCTATCCAGCCGGTATACCAAGTCAATGTCTTTGCCTTGCCAGGTGAGTCTGGCACCAATTTGCCCGACCTGGGAGGGATGAAAAGCTAGGTTAGCCTGGGCGGGGATCGATCGCTCGACCTTGCTGGTCTTAATAGCGCCTTTTACTATTGCACTACGCGCCCTTCTTCTACTAAATACGAAGAAATTGCACAAGGCCTTGCGCCTCAGCTAGACACCCGTTTATACTCTGCAGCGGAGCGAGATCATTGCCTCTCTGCCCTACACCATGACTATGCTGCGTTGTTAGCTGAGCTCCAGTGATTGTATTTTTCATGAGAAAAAAAGAAAAAAAGAAAAGGGCAAAGTATTAAAAAGAAGTCAGTTCACTGCTTTCTGTTAGATCTCAAATTTTTTTCAACGGAGTACATAACGCTCGTTCATACTCAGCAGCAGACTGCATTCTCTGCGTCCATGCCAAAACTCAACAACTCTGCACTGTCATGCTGCTCCAAAGGAAAAATAAAAATATGTAACGCCACTCACGCTTTGCTCCGCTCAGCTTACATTATTCTTTATAAGGATACGCTTTTATATGTGAATATAAAATCAAGAAGGGAAAATAACAAAAATTACCGTATTCGGAATGATAATGGCGTATTGATCGGTGAACAACCACAATGGCATGAATGTCGTAATGTTGTACTCTGGCCAACGTGCAGCCACCTGTTGCGGAAGCGATCAATTACATCTGCTTTTACGATGAAAAAATAGATAAAAAATGCAAAGAGATAAAAAAGGATAATAGAAATGAACCAGAAGAATGCTCACCTCTCGGAACATCAGTGTTGCGTCCATTTGCTCTTGGGTAGACGACATGTCACGCATTCCCAATAAAAATCTAGAAAAACCAATTCCATCTTATACCCTCGTATGTAAAGCTTGTATTTTATACCTCGCTGAAGCAGGAGGAAGGATAACCAATCGATACCCGAGGTAAAAGCACTAAGTCAAAGGTAAAAATTACCGGAAACTCTTCATCGTCGTGTCGCCTGAGGCGTCCTCACTCCAGAATATGTCTTCAGCCCATGGATTGTTATGTTTGGAACCCAGCCAATGTCGCAGCATACTGTAGAACGCACCGTCGATAATCTTCATGTCCAGCGTGTCACGGTAGTAGCTGAAGTACTTAGTTCTGATTAATATTTGATAATATTAATCATAATAATGTTTGATAATGTTAAATTATTAATGATAATAATTAATAATCAATATATTTTATGATGACTGTAATCACTATCAGATAATAATTAATAATATGTGATAATGTCAAATTTCCGTCTGGCGACCGTGTGGTGCAGAGGTGGAGAACCGCTACTGTTACATGTACGGTCGAACGATCGATCCTCGTCGAGGGTAACCAGGCCTTCCATTCCCAAGGGGTCGGGTAAATTGGTACCACGCTTGCCTGAGAAGGTAAAGGCACTGACTTGCTATAGCGGCTGGCCCGCGCGATTGACTGCATAGGCCAAATACACATTCACTATGCCTCTGAGATTTCGAGCGGAAAGCAGAGGCATGGCGCATGCTTAGGGAGCGATCAATGCCGAGCGTTCACCCTTAATGTTTACCTTCAAATGTTCGTCGTGCTTCTGTATATGATTATAGAAAATTGGCTCCCATATATGCTAATAAAAAATTGACCACAAATGGATTTCTCAGTTGTGGGTAAACCTGTTCTAGTAAAGTCAGGCTAAACATTCCAAAGGAAAATTTTACCAGACCAGGGCGACCACATCTTCGAAAAACAAGGTCATTGGCAATGAGAGATGATATTCTGAAAAACTTCAACCAGGGGAGGTCCCGAAACGAACCGAAACGAATTCATACGTTGCTGCCGAACCCGCCTCATCTTCATAGACATACAAAAATGCGAGAATAGAAAAAGAACATTGAGAAAAAACTTGAAAATAACGGAAAAACCAACTGGTCCATGTCGTTCATCCAGAACTGCACCGCATCCAATCCTATCGAATGTCTGGTCGTGGCAAAATCGCCGATCATCGCTCGGATTCGATCGCGCGACGTCGCGTTCCGGAAATCCGGTGCGTTGTTGACCACCACCTGAGGCAAAATTAATGTCAATTTCATTAGAATTCACCCATCCCTATCAGACTATCACCGGCAGTTCACATGCTGGTTTCCTCCAGGTAATGTTCCAGAAACTTCAACTTTTCAGGCTCCAACGAGTTCCCATTCAACTACTTAGATTATACTCGTAATTAACGAGAAATTCTAGTTTTATAACCGCTTTTTTGCGGGTTACAATTATTTCATGGATACTATGTAGAATGTGATGTTATAATGGTGGTGATAGGGATTCGCAAATGGTCGCCCGGATAGGTTGAGACGCGGTCTCGAATCCCGCCTGGGATGCGATTTTTGCGATGACCTAGCACCACCATTATAACTCGTACTTAAATTATTGGTCGACCCCTAGAACACGTCATGCGTTCGTCGTCCATTCAGAATCGTAGAGCTGTTACCCACCTGCAAAGTGGCTCCGTACTTCCAAAAGTATTCTTGGAGTAGTTTATAGTGCGGAATCGCGTACGAGTCCTCGACGAGCAGATTGATCGGCTCGAGTCCTTCCTGGAACGTTCTGCTAACATTCTTAGATCCACTGGACCAAGGCAACAAAGTAAATGGAAGTACCATACAAGAAAATATCTAGATAAAAAGCGAAAATTAAATAAGAAACGCGAAAAAAATCTAAGTACATAACAACGAAGACGAAAGTACAAAAACTTCGTACCTATAAAGAGAAATTAGCTCAACAAAAACGAACTATTCGAAGGACAAAAGGGTACGATAGAAAAAAAACAGAAAAAAAATAACGACTGACCTTGATCTGAGTAACACCGTAGTAGGCGAAGAACAGATAGATGACATACCAAAGCATGGCGATACCGCGAACAACACGATTCATGAGAAGCGGAGCGTACCTTACAAAAAATTTCCTCAAAATTGATCAATGAAATGAATAAATTCAAGTTAATTAATAAATTAAAGCCAAAATTCGTACCAATCTCGGAAAAATCCCGAAATCGCCGCCTCCTTAACGTCACTGCCTTTTTGCGGGTCGGGTTTAGAGCCGAGATTGAAGATCCGCTGCGGCCAGGTGGAAATCTGAATAACAGGTGGGATGAGGAGATTACTGCTGAGAAAAACAACAACAACAACAACAGCAACAACAACAACAACAACAACAGCAGCAACAACAACAACAAAGAAAGAAGAAGAGAAAGAAGATCAGCATTAAGAAAACCTGATTTGTGAAGTTCAACGTTAAGCTGCCTCCTTACGACCCTCCCTTCGCCCTTCTCCTCTGGCCCAAAATTACGTAAAAATTATTTATTATTTATTATTTATTATTGTTTTTTCCATTTTTGTGTTTTTTGAAAAGTGAATCTTTTTGCAGTGTGAACCTTTCAACCAAGGCTGCCGCGACATGTTATCTCGTCGCCTAGACTAATCATTACTGATAATATTGATTGAAACACGCGCGCGACTATGCTGCAAAGTACAGACCAATATGTATGTACAAGGTTTATGTCTCCTCAGTTACCTTGATGTCAGTGTCAAGGATGACTTTCTTTCCGATGACGGTGTTCCGTCCAGCTTCCTCGATTTTCGTGAACATTGCCAGTAGAGCGGCAAAGAAAGTGATCTGAAGAAGAAACTCATCAAAAATCGATGTTTTATAGTGAGAAGATTCAATTTTCCTCAACACAACCACAAACTCTACACCTCCTTTCGAGTACTTAATTCATTCTTCTTTTTCTTCCCAAATTATGCCCTATAACTTTTTTCGCTTTATGCTTCATTATACCCACTCTCTTCGATACTGGCTTTTCTTCTACCAAAAGGTTTATTCGAGCAGTACCATTGATCTTGTAATTTTTCGTACGTACATTACAGCAAAGCTAGAAGCTGCTTTTATCAGAAATAAATAGAAAAATAACTTATCTCACCTGGTAGATGAAAGCAAACCAGATAGCTACTCCGGTGTAGACACAGAAAATATGCACAGCTGGAAGGGAGGTGATCGCTCCAACTCCGAACGAGAACGCATCTGGGAGAGAAGTTTGCTATTTTTCCTTTCTTTTTTCTTATTTATTTCCTATCCCAATTCAAAGTCCCATTCATTCGACTTTGAGAACTTTTCGACGTTGATTCAAATATCGTTTTCTTCAGTGAACAAGTGCAGAGGAAAAGTTGGACTGGATTTGGTTTAATTATACCCACCTGTGGTAGCGGTGATGAGGATCGAGACAGCGGCATCGGACATGCATTCGGCCATTCGTTCAGCTACCGGTAGGCTGCGGGACGTTCGTCGAATGGCCGCCACCATCAGGAACATGTTGTCCGTACCGACGGCTGCAAGTAGTACGAATTGGCCCGTCTATACTTTTACCGCGCGAGCATACCGCGTTTATACTTTTCTCGCAGCGCGGATCACATGTGCTCTCTTTTATTCGAACAAAGTACACAAATGCGCCCGGATATAGGATGGCAAGTGAAGCAGATAAGATGAAGCAGAAATGAAGCAAAATGATCGGTGTTGATCAGTTCGTTAAGGACGCGCCATGCATTCGTCTTTCATTCAGAATCATAGCGACATGGGAAACGCTATTAGGCCTCCACAACGACTTGGACACGGGCCAGCCGCTATACAGTGTCGTGTACGAAGTCAGTGTCTTTACCATCACAGACAAGTCTGGTACCAATTTACCCGACCCCAGAGGTATGAAAGGTTTGGTTAGCCAGGGCGAGGGTCCAGCGCACGACTATGCGGGTGTCAGTGGCGCCTCTTACCACAGCACCACACACACCAAACCTAGCAAGATAAGGAAGGCTAGGATTCCGCGACAAGCTGGCAAATGCAGGCGATATAAGCTATTACAAAACAGCGACTTCACCTGCTACGACATAAAAAAATGTTAAAATCATAGTTAAAAGCTAAAAGTTAAAATTAAATTAAAAAGTGAAAATTGTACAAAAGTTAGGTTATATAAAAACTTACCGACAACCAAGAACGGCATCACCGATATAATCTCACAGTATGGCATACCGAATAGAAGCAACATTCCAACCGATGTTAGAATACCCATTAGGGCATTTATTACACCTGAATATTTACGCTTAACAACACAATGTCGCAGGAATTCGGAGGAAAAATATCAAATAAAAAACTAAAAAGGCACCCATGATCGCCAAAACCGGTTTGCTAATCGTCCAGTCCACGTAATGGGTGTTGTCGACGAACGCGATCGAACACATCATTGAGAAGACGAGCAGAAGTATGAACGCCACCACGAATCGTGGCACTACAAAGGTAGTTTTTCGAGGAACATCGATAAAATTGAAATAATTTCCAGGTGAATACAAAAAGCTGATGTCTAAAGTCGGTTTTGAACACTAAGAATTTGTTGAGCAATAAATGAATAGATCTTAAGTAGAAAGATAGAAGAACGTAGCAAAAACTCGAATATGAAAAGTATGAGAGAATATCAAAATGATGGGGAGACCTTCACAACCAGGGAAAATGTAACGGACGAAAATAGAAGTTAATAAAAGAGTGAGATCCAACCCACTTAATGAGTCAGCGTTCCTTTTCAGCTCATCCGCTAGCGTCTGAGAATGAAAATGAGTGATCTTTATGTAAGGATCGTCCGGATAGTCGATTAGATGCCGATGGAGCTCCTGAAATCACACAAACATAAGATGACTGACAAATTGATAAACTGGTTGATAGAAACAAAGAAAGTGCGCATTAAACACTTGATGAGGAGAGTATGAGAGGGGCGTCTTCAAAGCATCATTCATACTCGGCAGTAAAGTTGCGCGGTAACGACCACGCACAAGGTAAAGACGCCGAGGATGCGGCGCTGTGGTAAACATTGTGGGTGAGATTTTGTTTATTCTGGCTTACGTCCTAGAACAGCGAGAGGTTGACCAAAAAGGGTACAGGCCGCTCATTTGAGTCGCTGCTTTTTACTGGCGAGTATGTACATATGAACAGGCTTTCAGAGTCTTGGATCGCTGCATTCTGTTGTGATTCATGTAAAATTTTATGATTCCTGAAAAATCTAAAAAAAAACCTTTCATTAGTTACTGACATTTTCCCAAAGTCCTGAGATGTAGCTGGTCTCCGTCGGATAGAACTTCAGATGGTAGATGAGAAACCAAGCACGTGCACTGGCCAGAATGCTGGTGCCATTCTCAGTTTTCATCAGTTTTACACCACCCAGCGCTCCTCCGAGGTAACCGCTCCTGAAAATCACGAATTTCTACTACAAAATCTACTAAACATCACAATAAACTTACTCGGTTCCAAATCGAAAATACGGAAACGTAATATTGAATCCGTGATTATAGAGATCTGATAGTATGTGAACGTGTTTGTTCGCCGGACATCCGCCACCTAAAAATCGCATCAAATCGATTTATCGATCGAGAACGGACACGCTGCAAACTCGCGCCGCCGACTATGAATGTTCTTGTGCAGACACTGACCTTTGTATTGAAGGCACAAATCGTGGTAGGAATAGTAGTGATGATTGTAGAGCACGCGTACTCTACAATAAATAAATAAATAAATAAGAAGATAAATAAATAAATAAAATAAATGAATAAATAAACAAGCAAATAAATAAATAGCTAAAAATAAATAAATGGTATGAAATTGGTTCTGCTCTATTTCGTTATTACTAAATAAATAAATAAACAAGCAAACAAGCAAAGAAGTAACGAAGCCGAGCAATTCCCATTCTTAACGGATCTTTTAACGATATTTGTTTAATATTTGGATACTTGTATTTTAGCAGGCGTACCAACGGTCATGCTCCTGTGATATTGATTTTAGCGAACACTAATAAAACAGTAAAATAGGCGTTAAAGTACCGTAGAAGATAAAGACAAAGTGGTCGGGGTTGAATAATTCCCTGAGGACGCGCCACGCATTCGTATTCCATTCAGAATCGTAGAGGCAAGGTAAAATGGGTATTTGGTTTATACAATGATTGTGGAGGCTACCCGCTAAATCAATTCAATGTCTTTTTCTCCCCAGACAAGTCTCGTATTAATTTTCCTAACCCCGGAGGGATAGAAGGCTTGGTTAGCCCGAGCGGGATTGTTCGCTCGACCATGGAGGTGTTAGTGGTGCCTCTTACCACTGTACCACGCACATCCAGAAGTAACGTAAAAATGGTGTTCATGGTACTTGGGAAGATTCCAGTTTTTCTGAAAAAAATACAGAAGAATCTATACAATCGCACCTTTTCTGAATGTATCGATCGAGCCTGAATACCGCTTCCGCATGGTGATGCTCCAGAATATTCCCGCCATCCCGCGATAAAGCGATGACCTGAGACAGAACTCTTATTGTTAGGCCCTTGTTATACGTTCGCTTACCCCCCCCCCCAGCGTAACTCGTCCATTCAGTATCAGGCACCGTGGGGCCAGACACGTTTGTACGAGTTTACCACGCCAGCGTCACCATGATAACTCGTACAAACGTGTCTGGCCCCACGGTGTCTGATACTGAATGGACGAGTTATGCTGGGGGGTGAGCGAACGTATAACAAGGGCCTTAAGGTTTTCGATGATCCAAAAAATTAAAATTTGATTAATTAAGAAAATACCTGAACTTCACGATTCTGTGTTACGGCTCGTCCAGCTATGTAATTGTCGTATGTTAGAGGCCATTTTTCATGGATCGATTCGCGCTCCATTTTACTGGGCGCTTGAAGCGGAGTGAACAAATAGACAGCATCGGTGATCGGGTGCAGATGAAGAAAACCTGAACGGTGGACACTCAAGTCGCGTTTATACTCGGCAGCAATGCGGAGCGGTAGCAGTTTGGCCTAGGGCAGAGACGCAGAGGATGCAGTGAGTGCTGTAGACAAAGTCTAAGCGAACATTTCCTCAAAGTGCTACTACTGTCTAATTTTCTTCGTCTCTTTGGTTTGCTGGAACCCTCCTCCTGTCATATTCTGCCGTAGATATCCCTTGCGACTATATTTTTTGTACTAAAAAATGATAAAATTTATTGAATTGCAATCTCACCGGAACACATGGCCAAAGTGAATAGAACTGGAAACACGACGAACGGCCATGGATTTGTCGACAGATAACGGCCATACTTGTAGAAGAAACGAGAGATCGGCCTCTCGACACAATCGAATCTCATTTGGAATCGCTGCGCTCCGTCCCTTCTGTCCTTTTTCTGAACATTATTGATTGATTGTATATCCTACCAATGATTGGAATCATTGCAATCAACGAAACGATCATTCAGAAAACGATCAAGCAACGACGCTTGGGGCTTCGAAATGTGAGAATGACATAATCGTATATACGCAAAATAAACAAATAGATTTGAAGGAGCAGTTAGGAGCTCCACTTAAAAACGATCACAAATCACTAAGTTGGGAAAAAAATCACTATAAGGCATATTGTTAGCTGGAACTGGTCGACCGATTTATGCTTTTTCTCTACTTTCGTTATTTTGATATCAGAGGCTTTTCTACTGCCCATCTTCATGCATGGTAAATGGCTGTCCTCGCTAACGGGTTGCGCTTCCTTCTTTTTCTTGTAGTTGGAGGTGCTCTTTATTACCTCTCGAGGGTCAGAGCGGTTTCGGCCTGCTTCTTCAGCGTCATTTCCTGCTAATTTTCAGTGTTCCTTATTATGCCATTAGTTCCGGCTGTCTGTTGTTCGAACTCGTTTTTTTGTAGACATTTCTTTGTTTTAGTCCCCTAAGTCCGAACATACGCCAAAAATCTCTTACACCTTCCTGTCGGTCTTGATGTCGAATGGAATAAATGAATAAATAAATAAATAAAAAATACATAAATAAATAAATAAATAAATAAACCATGAAATCACCCAACTACGAGCCGTCGATTTTCCTTGATTGGTTGAGATGTTCCAGTGAGCGACTTCCGAAGACAGAAATTTCAAATTTCAAATTTATTGTGCACCATAGGTATCCATGGAAAGTGTAAATGGAACCAGTACCAAGGTCACATCATTGGAGAAAACAGCATCGGAAAATATGATTATGAAATGAAAAAAATAAATGGTTCAAGCAGAATGACGCGTTTAAATGATTTTCTCCGTTTATAAACCCATTTATTTCTGCAAATTATGGGGTAGAAGCAAAGCAAAAAGAAGAAAATGGACGAAAAGTTGAAAAAAAATGAACAACGACGTGAGCGATAATAATGATCAAGGATCGTGCTGCATGGTTCCGAAGTGATTGATAATATCAACGCAAATAAAAATAATTCTAATGACTTCGTACTTAGGATAACGAACAAATGTCAGTTGTGAAAAAAACACGAATTTCTAAAATTATTGACTATGCGATAGAAAAACGACACGAAGCAACATGCTTTTATTCGCCTAGCAGATCCCGAAATTTGTTGTTGAGATTATAAAAGCGAATGAAAAATTATCTCGAAAGACGCTGGTTCAACTCCCGTCTGATGTCAGTGTTTTGCGATCAACCTAGTATCTCCAAATACATAAAATTATAGAATGAGTATGCTCCTATTATAACGAATTGAAGAAATAAGTAGGACGCGAAAATTGTTGAAAGAACAACAGAGGGAGCTGAAGCTCATAATTACGAGATGCGGTGCGTAACAGTCTCAGAAAAATCTGATAAACGATGTTAACGTAAGCAATAAAAAGTGACAGAAAAGATTTTAAGAAGAGAATGAGAAATATTGAAGAGTAGCCGGGTTGAGGGCGGACAGCAGGTGAACGACGTGGACCACACCGGACATCGCCACACAGCCCATCACCGGCCCTATCCCATCATTGATCTATCGAGGTCAGCAATCGGCACAGATCACCCTCCATCTGCACGGCTGCACGTTCACAACGACGATAATGGTTGTCGATGGCATGGCGCGAACGGATGGGTTCGACGAGGATCTCTTCTAATCCAGCCGTTCATCCACTTTCTTTCCTTTCCCAGCGGCCGAGCACTCTGTTCACCTCCAAACCGGATTTCAGCTGGGATGAACGACCGATGGATGACAAGCCTCACGTCGCTACCAGGAGCGGAAAGCATTTTCGCTAGTTTTTTTTCGAAATTCTATCTCCACCACATGTACAGGATTACCGTATTGCATTCCTTAATAGAGGGTAAACCAGAAAAATACACATTGAAGGGTATCCTCTAAAAATCAATAAGCAAATAAATAGTTAAATCGAGGTAATGTCGGCTCGGTGGTGTAAGTATCTCCGGTATGGGAACGAGACGCGGGTTCAAATCTCGCCCAAGCCGCGATTTTTGCGAAGATCCTAGCATCACCATTTCAACTTCTATTCGCTAAAGGCTTCACGTAATAGGGCTTCTTCCATTCCGCGACATATGTTCGTCATGATCAATTATCGTCCTCACAGAAAGAAATGGAGACCGTGGACGAAGGGCAATATGAAAAACTTGTAAAAGCCTACTACAATCCCTAGTTTCACTGTTAAGGTTGTAAAAAAGTGAATTCTATGCAAATTCTAGAATTATGAATTAGCAAAGACAACATTCAAGAGAGGAGGGACTGCTAGATGGTGCTGGCCGGCTAGAGTATACCAACGGTCCCTGTGGCCTCTCTGGCTACAATGTACTGTGGCACCCGATAGTCTGTGATTGATCTACATTTCGTGATACTTTGCCTGAGGGCCTGATCTCTCACTTTGCCGGTCTACTTGATTTCGGCTAGTTTGTAAGCAAAAAAAGAGAAGACTTTTCTTTTTGCAAAAAAGAAGGCACATGGCTAATAGTAATGGTAAATAATAGTAGTAGTTAATAGTAACCACCTCTCCAGTACTCCAGTACCAGACCGAAGTTTAGGTTTAGTTAGTTTGTTTGGCCATAGGAAAGAGAGAATGGACTCAAGTCACCAGGGTTCTCTAACAAATTTGTTTAGTTGAATGATCTATATATTTGGAGATGGTAGGTTTTTCGCAAAACACTGACAACGGACGGGAATTGAACCCGCGTCTTTCTGTTTCCGGCAGGCTGCACTGACCACTGTGCTACCGATGTACGTTGCGATCTCCTAGCATACTACTACTTCAACTAGCTCTCGTCTAAAACCGCTAAAAAAGCGGAAATCAATCGAATAATCTGTTTAGCATACAAATTTGTAGGAGTCAAGCGGAATATCAAAAAAGGAACCACCTTCTGGTGAGTAGAAGTGAATGAAACTAGGAGGTAGCAAAAATAGGAGCAAAGGGAACAAAAAAAGGAAGAAAGAGAGAAAAAGCGGAAGGTATGAATGAAGCGAAAATTCAGGAGAACAGAGACCTGTGGGGCCGGCTTCGTTCACCTTTCAGTAGTGTTAGCGTGATTTTGAGTGAATCCGGATCGGAACCGGTCCGCGGTCACCGTCTGACGATCACACGACATCCACTGACGGAGGTACTTTGCGGCTGTGATTCGATTCACCGCAATTTGTCGATTGACAATCAGAAAGAAACATGAACACCGACGATGGATCGGAGTCAAAAAAAGAATAAAACGAGAACTAAATATCCTATTTTGTCCTATTTTATAATCCAGAATAAGGTAAGAGGCACCATTGACACCCTCAAGATCGAGCGATCCATCCCCGTCGGTGCTAACAAAGTCTTTCATTCCTCTGGGTTCGGGTAAACTGGTACCAGACTTGTCTGGGAACGTGAAGACACTGATTTGGTATAGCGTCTTACCCTGGAAGTCACCGTATGGGCCAAATACGCATTCACCGTGCCTCTACGATTCTGAATGGAACACGAATGTGTCCTCAGAGACTGACCTGCATCCACTTCTTTTCTTTTACCTTCTATCTTCAACCTGTAATATTCCATACCACATTTCCTATCGAACAGATCTTATGTGACTGAGTTCAAAGTGACTTTGAAGAGACCACGGAAAAGCTGATTTCTACCGGATGATTTTGTGTGTAGTATGGCTGAACTTATTGTTATTTGAATGCTTATTTCTTCAATAATTCAGGATTTTCTTCCATTTTCAACAGATGATCGCATCCGATTCGATCGACTTACAAAAAGCGATCCGTCGGAGCGGAAAGAGCCGTCAGCGCTCAGCGTCCGTTGTGATTTCACATGGATGACCCGATTAGGGATTTCTGGCGACCTTGGGGGTCATCCGGCTTTACGCGGCTTGACGTCAACGGCAAAAACATCGTTTTTGCTCGACAGCAAGTCTTTCGAAGGTGTCGCCCTTTTACAATTGATGCGTGACATACAGTACCGGACATGTCTTTTGATCAGTTCACGGAAAAGCTTCTTAGGAGCTCTCCAAAGCGGCTTTTATGGTTAACTCCCTCAAATATTAACTATTCGTGAGAGGAGACAAATTGTGAAGTGTAGCTGCCCGAGCTCTATCGTTTGGTATATGAATTATCCACACCTGAAGACTTTTTTGGAATATTATCCCCTCAAATCTCGCCTGGTGGGGTACCAATATACCCGACCGCGGATTGATGGATGGATTAAGATTACTTATGGATTCACGGCTGTACCGATCTTTGAATACCAGTCGAAAGAGCTCGAGCTGCTGAGCTCAAATTTTTGTATATTTTTACTAATAACTGAATTTCAACAGTCTCTGAAAAAAGCCGTTTTGAAACGTTCCTAAGCGTCATTTTTTAAGAAGTGATCAAAAAATATGTCCTGTACTGTATAGGAGTCTCAGAAGAATCTGTCTTATGCTGATCTACCGGCCACAGTAGCATAAAAAACTGAAAGATCTGGTCGAGTGTTCAAGACGAGAGAACACGGAGAGTTCAGAGGAAATTTTATTCGCAAATTTGAAGGATAAAGGAGCCCAAGGATTTAGGCGGTGTTCACAATTCGCCTAATAAGCAAAATCGACGAATAAAAAAACATAAACAAGTATTAAATAAAAGAAAAATTATAAACTATAAACACGTGAAAGAAAGAAAAAAGTACAAACTGCTGACAGGTTTTTAAAAGGCCAGTGAACGGAGCCAAATGACTACTTTCCCGCTAAATTCAATTGCATTAGGAAAAAGACGATTCGAACTTGTCAAGGACAATTCCTTTTCAGGTTGTTTGAAACGAGTTCCTCCTCACCCTCACAGGGCAGTAGAAAAAAGGAAAAAAGTAGGAAAAGAAGATTTTTTAAGGAAAACATTTATCCATGAAAGGACCGAAATCCTGCGAATTGGAGTAAGTAGCGATGTACAGGTATTCCTATGTGCTCGTTTCACCTCTTTCCCTAGACGAGCTTGTAACAAAGAAGTATGTGAACGTTGACAGTTGCTTTGAAGGAAAGAGAAGTTTTTTCAGGCTAATGTGCAAGCCATGAAAAATTTCTAGGGAACATCAAAACACCGTGTTTACTGGACCTAAAAACAAAATATGGTGGAATAAGATGCTGACTTCGTCTTCCAAGCAAAAACGAGAAAGTGGAAGGTATGCTCTCCAGAAAACGGATGCAAACCGTTGAGAATGAGTTCGCGCCCAACGTGTTCGCATTTTTGCTTGATATTACATACGAATAAATGTTAATGGCGACAGCGATTGGGGCGTTTTAGCGCTGAAAAACTGGGTCAATGCGATTTCTGCAAAAACAGCGATTCACTGAGTCTTTTCTTAATCTCTTCGCTGTGAGGAGCAGGCCTGGAATCACCAATGGCGGTTTGATCACGCTAGTAAAGGGAAGGGACAAAATTCCCGAGGCAGTGAGGTGAAGGTAGAGATCTATATGAAAATCTCGTCTAAAGAAAAAAGACTATCTGTGAGGACGGTCAAAATGCTGATAGTATTACAGAAAACATCGTCACAGTAGAACGTTATTTTGAGATAGGATTGCAACTCTTGCGAAGAAATTGAAGAAGAGTCCGGTGAAATTGTATTAGGCTGACCCAAAAGTTCGGGTGCATTTCAAATTCTGACCCCTTTATTCATACTCAAAAAAAAAACAGTTAAATTATGAATTAGGGTGTCATTACGCAACATTCATTGCTAGTGGTCCGCCAAAGAATCGTGCTTAATCATGCTCTCCTTATTGGTAATTTAATTGTTTTTGTGAATAAAGGAAGTCAGAATCTGAAATGCACACAATCTTTTGGGTCACCCTAATAGTTTGATTCGCGCGATTGTACGGATTTACTATTAGGTACACTAGAAGTACATGTTGTAATGATGGTGGTAGGAAAGTCGCAAATATCGCTGCTCAGCCGGGGCTTGAACCCGGACCTCTGGCCCACCCATAGCAGCGCGACGTCAGTTTAAAATTCAATATTTCAAACATGATAACGCATCGTGATCGCTTCGCAGGCTGGAAAATGACGTTGGCCATTCAACTGGAGACGAATAACTAACTGATGTCACCATCTCCTTCGACTGTCGATGTCCTCGGAGGAACCGGATCGTAATGAAGATCATCGGCATGACTTAAGCCGCCTACAGCGCTCGCGATGACTCAGATGGGGATCGATCGATCGGCCCAGAACCGGTCGGAGACTTTAGCTGCAAATTGCTTAAAATGTTCCTAGAACCCCAGAGTGTCATCTGTATTTATTCACCAAAACTGCCAAATTAACCAAAATGGAAAGCCAATCTGCTTTTTTTTGCCTCGACATAATTAAGGATTTTTTCATTAATTTCGAAACTTAATTGTCTCAACCACACACAAGGGGTGGAATCAAAATGATCTGCTGCATCTTTGGTTTCCGCCCAGAAATTCGAAAACTTCCTTCAGTTGCTTGGAAATGTTATTTGACATTACTGGAGGGGCGATCTAACGAGGTCGACCTCAATACGTCCTTTCCTCCTTAATTACTGCCTGTAGCATTCTTTATTGAAACTGCAGCAAAAATAGGAAACAATTGCAGCGAAGTAGGGAAAGGTCAATAAAAGTGAACTTCAAGGCTTATATGGAAGGCTGCCGCAACCTCTGGATATACCTAACAACAAAAACTTTTTAATTCCTATATCAAAGTGAATTCGCAAGGTGCATTCCATTTGATAGGATTTATTTTCTCTTAACACGTTGACGACAGCGCCTTTTTCGCGTGTCTGTCGCGTGGGACCAAGCGATTTTCTACCGCGCCGAGGCTGTGGCATGATGCCGGCTTGCGGCGAATTTTTTTCAAAATGGAAGTGAATAGTAAATGTCGTAGGCTACATATACAGTCCTGTAATATCGGGGATTGTGACTGTTCTTTTTTTGCAATGAAAATAGAAAAATAATAGCTGAAAGCTTTTATAATGTCCTTTTTCCCTATCCAGGTAGAAAGGAAATTGTTATTTGTTTATTGTTCACTATTTCTTTATTCTAATAATCAATATTTGTTTGTATTTATGTGTTTGTTTCAGTAAACTGTATTTGTTTGCATTTATTTGTCTCTTGCAATAACCATTATTTGTTTTTACTTGTAAAGAAAACTAGTGCACAATCAAAAATTCCAGTAAATCAGAAGCTAAGGATCATTCTCATGGACCATGCTTCCTATAACAATGTGCAAAGGTCTACTAAAAATTGGCACAAAAACATCCTTCAAAATTCTGAAATGTATCGAGAAAAATACGATACAGGATTGTGGCGCAGCACTGCGCCACACTGTCGTCAACGTGTTAAAAGGTGTTAAGAGAAGAAACATCTTCCTTTGAGAATTCCGTGCTGGCCCCGTTCGACTCCTAACGGTGCTTCAGTTGCTCCTTGCACGGTTTAGTAGAGTAAAGGTAGAGATAAAGGTGCCGGCATTCATCAGTTCCCTAAAGACGCGCCACGTATTCGTGTTCCATTCAGAATCTTAGAGGCTTGGTGAATGCATATTTGGCCTACACAATTACTTACGAGACCAGCCGCTATACCAAACGAGTGTCTTCATCCTTTCAAACAGGTCCGGCACCAACTTACCACGTTCCGCCGCAAAGGAGGGCTTAATTAGCCCTCGTGGGGATGGATCGCCCGACAGTGCTGGTGTTAGTAGCGCCTCTTACCAGTGTTACCACGCCCGTCTTTTACCGGCGATAGACAAGATTATTCATTAGGCAACACCCTAACAAAATTGTCTATCTGGATTCAAAACGAATTTTACTCAGGAGGACCGAACTATAGATTGAGCATTGTATGAAATTTCTTCAAGAGGATGTAAGCATTGCTTTCTGAAAATCAGCTCATGCTGATAACGAGAACAGCTGGACTGTTCCTTTTCATAAACCAAAAAACAACTCAAAGCAGTTGTTTAAGAAGGCATCGAGAATTTTCTTGCCGTTGCACATGTTGTGCAGGTGCTACACAGCTAAAATTGAAATCGTCTCACATCTGTGCCAAATGAGACATCTGCTGGTTTCACTTTAAAAATATTAATACTTCTTTTTTTATTTCGTTCAACAGCCTTCGGCGGCCGATCGGTGACGGAGCTTTTATTTTGAATAACTTCTCCTGATTTCATTTATTTCATTTTTTCTCATTTTATCATCTTCGCGCATCTCCGATTCATACTTGATTGACTTATCTCCAGCTAAGTCCACAGCTCATCCGGGACATACAAACAAGCTACCCTCGTACTATAAACTTCTGAAATTCTTGCCGTTTTCTTCTGATCAACGATGTGATCTAAAAGTTCAGCGATATACATTCAAACTCATCAAACTTGCCGATGAATTCACGGAAAAATTTTCGTCCTTTTTTCTTTTCTTTTATTAACGATCCTCTCCTACTTGGGCGGGCGTGGTGCAAGAGGCGTTACTGACACTTGCACGGTCGAGCGATCGACCGTGCGAGTCGAAGCCTTTCATTTCTGTGGTGTCGGGTAAATTGATACCAGACTTGTCTGGGAAGGTAAAAACATTGAGGTTGGACTCCGAGAACATCAAGTACTGCAACGAGTTCTATGAGTAGAGTAAAGAATAGAGGGAGCCACTGACAAACACGATCGAACGATCGATTCTTGCGGAACAAATAACTCAATTGGAGAGTTAGTTAATATATTATATTTGCTAATTTATTATTTTATTTTCTTTATCTTTACTTTATTCTTTTTTTTTTACAAAAACACCCACCTTGGGAGCCTCAACAACACGGGATACTACAGTTTTAATATGGAAGGAGCAAGGATTTTCTATTAAGTTAAGTTGTGAA
This sequence comes from Nippostrongylus brasiliensis, assembly GCA_030553155.1. NCBI lineage: Eukaryota > Metazoa > Nematoda > Chromadorea > Rhabditida > Heligmosomidae > Nippostrongylus > Nippostrongylus brasiliensis. The sequence goes on along the minus strand of CP130732.1, from coordinate 32,592,888 downwards.
GCTATGATCTTCGAATTTGTCACTTGCGTTTTCCTTTGGAGGGTCATAGATATAAAATATCTAGTTTCACAAATACCTTGTAATCTCACACCGATATGTAGCTAGTGTGCTGTTCAGTGTTATCGTAAGCAAAATACTGGTGGTGCGATGTTGCAGTCGATTATAATTAGAAAAAAAGAGGATTACGGAATTTCTCGTTTCCTTATGACTAACTTCTGTAGAGACCCCAATGGCAAGATTCTGGGATCATAAACCAATTAGAGAAAAGAGAGAAACTAGCTCGCAACTGGATCGCGCTTAATAGAAATAAGAAAATAATGTTAGTTTTGCACTCAGTGCAGACTGACGGAATCGACTGATATGTTCAAATTCTTGAATAACCCACTAGAAAAGAAAAAACGCCAAAGGAAATTCTGAGCAATTCTTGGGACAGAAGTTATGAGCGGTACTGTAATTCAAGATTTATTACAAAAATTCATCATACATCTATGTATATCACAATAGTCACATATTTTGCACAACTAGAACAAAAATTCGAGGTCAAAAGTGCGCTATGAACAAGCAACTCGATTAGTGTGTTTCTGCTTGTTCACCGCGTTCGCCTTCGGCAGCGATTCAGAAGTATAAACGGAGATCCGGTGAGTGTCGGGTAGTTCCCGTGAGATTATTGAATAGAGCGTTTCCAATTCGGAGGCCAGTAGCTGAAAAGGACATAGTTGAGATGATGTTTACTATATTGCCTATTTTTAAAGTAGTTACAATATTATGTAATGTACTATTCTAATGGTGATTTCACCGAATAAAGTTGCCCCCTTGGCCTTTAATTGATTGTCTTAGTATTACATTCAACCGAACCATATGATAAGCCATTAATGGAATGAATTCATTGGAATTAATAGGAAATAAGCCAATACCATGAGCGCGGAGTAGTGGTAAAAGGCGCTGCTGACACCCACAAGGTCGAGCGATGGATCCTAGCCTGGACTAACCAAGCCTACCATCCTTCCAGAGTCGAGAAAATTGGGTGGGACTTGTCTAGGAAGGTAAAGACCCTGACGTAGTGTAGTGGTTGACCCCCGCAGGTTATTGTATAGGTCAAAAACACGTTCACCATGCCTCTACTATTCTGAATGAAAAACGAGGGCGTGGCGCGTCCTCAAGTGACTTACAAAGATCGACAATTTTACAAACCTTAAGCTTAAAGTAGGCCAATTAATAAGGCGGAACACTTAAAAATCCTTGACAAATCGACCCATTGGTATCTTTATCTTTATCCTTACATCAGTATTGAAAAAAAAGAAGGCACCAAAACCAAGTTAGTAGACGCACGCGAAACTGACTCCAAAAAAATAAATTAAAGAGTCAATTAATGCTGTGAAGAAGTATTTATGATCACAAGGTCACATCAACTTCGATTCCAAAGCGAAATAATTAAGAAGAGACTTGTATCTGGTGCCTTATGTTTTTTCCTCAAAAGAGAGGAGCGCCCTCTTATTTGTTGGTAATTCGAGCCTCCATTGGAGTCTTTTACCTTGCAGACCCCCTCCGGCTGCAAAAAAATACAAAAAAAACAAAATGACTCACCGTGCTGTATTTCAAATCGAGCACTAAATGCTGTAATCGACGGGTGTCATTTAGATACGGCGCATACTGCGAGAGGATCTGTTTGATTTCCGCGTACGAAAGGCTGGCCACATTGAAGCCGAAGTCTGAAAGGTGAAATTTAACCACTAGTCAGGGAAATCAATAAAAAATCAATTTTTGCTCACCTAATTTCAGCACTTGAAGTCCTGATCGGTGACTTCGTGGCAGGGCCGCGTGGAAGGCCGCCTGAAGAGCCATCGCCGGCTTTTCGCGCCACTGAATCCGAAGGGTCACTGTCGACGGACATTCGCTATCTGGAAAGAGCTCTTTTACTTGGTGAATCATTAACTTGGGGTTTTTTCTGATTCCTTTTCTCATCTAAGCATAAGGGACGAAAGTATAGCATAAGGGACTGCCCCTTTTACATGTATTTTAATTGTTTATATTTATTGATGCATTTATCGTCCTATTTTGGTAGTCGAAAAATGTTAGAATTGGGAAAATCTGGTAGAATAACAAAGTTAAAGTTAAAGGTATCATGATCAGTCCCCTAAGAATGCACCTCGCATTTGTGTTCCACCGTAGAGGCATGGTGAATGCGTATTTGGCCTACACAATGACATGCAGGTGCCAGCCGCTATCCAAAGTGAGGGTCGTTACCTTGCCGGACAAGTTTAATACCAATTTACCCAAGCCAGGAGGAATGGAAGGTTAGTTCTGGGCTGGTATCAATCACACGACCGTGCGGGTGTTAGTAGAACCTCCTACCAATGAACCCAAGGTAGTGTAAAATTGCCATTTTAAAGACGGAAACTGCAGAAAAGCGTTCAACCAACACCCAGGTCTTAGTTAACCCGAGCGTAGATTGATCGCTCGAACGAGTTTGTATCAGTAGCGCCTCTTGCCACTGTACCATGCCTCAACTGTCGCATAGTAGCAAAAAATGCAAAAGTCTCACCTTGGTTGATGGCGTGAAAAACTGGTATGATCAGCTGTTGTTGGAGTAACGAGTCGTTATCATGAGCGTAGATGAGATGGGCATTTGAGCCGTTCAAGAGGTACTCGATAGAGTTCGATTGATCAGTTTGCAGTCGAAATCGTTTCAGCGATCGGCGACAGTTCGACATGAACTCAGTAAGGCGCTGAAAAGGATCTGTACTACAATTGAATTAAAATTAACAGGCTAAAACAGCTATGGGGGAAAATTTTGACCACCGGTTAAATTAAACTAATAAATTATGATGAAATAAAAACGAAAGTCAAAAACAATGTTTTGTAGGCGATAAGCAAATGAAACACTTAGGTACTTCGACATTTTAACAATTTCATTCAATCGAGCGCAAATAAATAATGAAAAAATCTCGATTAAAGTGAACGAACCCTGTAGGCATGGTTTTTGGCGACCTTGCTGACTGTAGCAGTGCCTTCGTCAGCTTTTACGAGATGGATTTCGACGTCGGTAAGGCGGTACTCTGAAAAAGCATGACTTGCAACCTTTTTGAAGCCTGGGGCATTTTTATCTTACACTCTTATTTGTCGAAAATTTTTCATCGATAACCACTTAATCGTTTTTGAGTGTTCTCCTGGCAACTAACCGGCTCGTTCGATAGCCTGCAGGGCAGAAAGGTCGGTGGCATCGTCAACTTTCTTGATTAGCAGCGTCGAGATCCGTTTCGACTTGTACAGAATACTCTTCCAGTTCTCCGACTGAGTAGTTGTCGAGAAAGTCGTCGATGTTGACGGCGAACTGAGCGAGAAGACGCTGCCTGTAAAAAAAGAAAAATATTGAAGTATAAGGGTGAAGGTACCGGCGTTGATCAGCCCCTAAGGACGCGCCGCGCATTCGTGCTCAATTTAGAATCGAAGAGGCACGATGAACGCGTATTTGGCTTTTATTTGCAATGGCTGGCGGAGATCAGCTGCTATACCAAGTCAGTGTCTTCGATCGCTGTACCTTGCGGTTGTCAGTAAGCGCCACTTATCACCATATCACGCGCGCCCGATATTGAAGAACAAAAAGAATAAAAGGCTCTTTCTTCTGCGGGCACAATCATCAAGCTAGATTACTTTCCCCCATAAGAATCTAACTGCCAAGAGAATTGCTTGGAGGAAGGCGACCGTATTTGGTAACCTAAACCTACCCCATGGGTTCAGAAAACTCATTCAATTGAAGGATATTCTAGTGTACATGATAGTAATCCGTAAAAGTGGTAATAAAACTAGAATTCCGCGATAATTTGGACAATTACTTCGTAGTTTTTGATAGATAGGTCAGACAAAGGGACTCGTGTTGCTTTACAGCCCTCTCACACTCGGGCGGCGCCTTGCGCGGCGTCGTCGGCGGCGGGTAGGGGTAGGACTGGCGCTCCGCCCACCAACTGTCGCTGCCGGCGCTCGCGGGGCGCGCCATCGCGGCCGCCGCCGGCAAGAAATGCCGCGGCCCGCGACGCCGCCGACGAAGTATGAGAACCCCCTCCGGCGGCGGCGGTGGCGACGTCGCTGACGACGCCGTTGGGCCGGCCGCGCCCTATCTTTCATCATAGCCCCGGCGACGCCGCGCAAGGCGCCGCCCGAGTGTGAGAGGGCTGTTAGGCTCTGATTGCTCACATCTTGTTGCAATTGAAATAGTCAGGCTTTAGTTTTGCGGATTACTGTTCAACTGGCGTTTGTTTTGATTTCTACTACTCTTTCTATTTTACTTTTACTGTCTTATTTGAATTGAGATTTCTCCAGCGCATGATAAGTGCATTTCAAATGAATAAATAAATAAATAATTGAAGGAAAGATATCACTCACCGCGGGCCTCTATATCCACCTCCATATGCTTCAAATCAACAAAGAAGACGTTATCGATCGTGAGCTCCAGACATGGATGTGATTTCTGAAAGATTACTTCATTATTTCTCTATTTCATTCATTTTATTTATATTCTGAATTTCAATTGGATTTGTAAAAAAAACTTACTTGAAGATTGAGGATGTCGTTGAGGCTGAGGTTGTAGCAGAGCTGACGAATAAGCTCCGGTGGTAGAAGACTGAGACTTCCAGCGGACATAGGATGTGCTGGGAGACAAATGCAGCGGTAGATATAGTTCTAAAAGCAGTTATTGTGTTAAAAACGCACAAAAAGCATCCCTGGATGGATATGCGAGAAAATTTCTTTAAAAAAACAGAAGAAAAAGAAGCTCTCATCAGAAATGACAGAGGAAAATCTGATTCGAAAGAAATAAACACCATGGATTCGGCAGTGGCTACGTGCTAAACAGCTGATTCTCTCTGTTTACCGTAATGTTTACCGTAACCCGGCGTGCGAGAGGGCAATGCCCACCTAAAGAGATGCCACATGTCCAATCCCCCCGCGTAAGAGGGTCATGCAAACAACAGTGGGAGCGGCAGCAGCTGACCGACAGGATCAGAGAACGAGCACGAGCCCAGGAGGAAAAAGAAGTCTCACGAAAACAGTTGACAACTTCTTTTATCCTTATCTCTTCATCTTCTATACTTTTACCCTATCCTATGCGGGGTATGTTCTTTGAGCTCTTGCGCCTTTTGAGTAGTTAGTGGAACTTTACCCAACCGGTCCTATGATTCGACTTTCTTTCGTCTTTGGGGACCTTTGTTTTGGCGCTGGAGGTAAAGGTAAAGGTAATTATCTGGGCGACAGACAGTAGACGAGCCGAGAGAGGCTCCATGTAACAACTTCAAAGGGATGAGAAATTAAAGAAAAATGCGAAAAAAAACATAGAAAAAAGAATGAAATTCAAAGTATTCATTTTAGTACAGTTATGGAACACGCCGAAGTGAAAAATCCTAAATATTTGAATCGCAGATGTCCAGGGCTCAATCAATCAATTAATCAATCAGTCAATCAATCAATTCCAAATTCCAATTCCATACGACCATGATACACAGTCGCTAGACAATATAAAACAAAAATCAAATCTTTTAAAATCAGATGTGTAGACTTTAGCTCTTCTTCTAATACTTTTAATATACTTTCAACATGTCGTTTGTGATAGGTATGATAAAATTTATATTTATTAGTAGGGGTATTTTATCAATAAATAACTAGCTAGGCGTTCGAAGGATCAAAGAGTCTCAGACCTCATGGAAAAAATACCGTACCCCATTAGAAGGTACTTCTTGATACTAATGGAAATGGACGGAGAAGCTGGGCTGGTAAAATGCAGAAAAGTGAAAGCACCTGCTCAATCAGTAGACTGCTGACTCAGCAGAACGACAAAAGAATCCGCTAAAGGAGCAACTTTCAGAGTAGCAGTGAAAGTGCCGAACTTTGCGTGACACTGATAACGACCAAAAACGACTGTCTACAGAAAACCAGGGAAAATGCGATCAATCTGGAAAAAACTAAAGTGTGTGAGGAGTAAAGGAGCCGAGAAGACTGCCAACAACCGTGCGAGGTGACAATATAATGGTCCGTTGGGGTGGGCCGGTGGAATCTCCTCGCATAAAAGGGTCCGCGCCCCGCCCAACACCAGCACCCGCCAAGAAGAGAATTTTCCACGACAGATCGCCGCCAGTCAGCGCAATCGTCTGACTATCGCCAGAACCTCGTTGTACCGAAAGGCGAGTACGACGAGAGGGTATAAAAGGTGGTGATCATTGGGTTAGGGTAACAGATGTCCCGATTCAACTAGTATATTGGGTATATTTCATCGGACGACCTTCAAATGAAGCACAACGTGCACGATTCTTTCTGCCTGAACATATCGTTCGTGATAGGTATGATAAAATTCATAACTATTAGTAGGGGTAGGGATTTTCCCAATAAATAACATTCTACTTACTACTTTCTAAGTTTCTACTTAATTACCCCGATGGCCCTGTTTAGTTTTCGTCTAATGTGAGACAAGAACGATATCGATGAAGAGCAATCGCAATTCCGAAGAAGTCAGCACATTCTGACAGAAGGTGAATTGATTTTTTAAATACAAATAAATTATACATATGAAAATGGTCGGAACACTGAATACCAGGGCTCTCACTGCATTTTGTGATTCAGAAAACTTGGGTCAAGTTCGTTGGAGTGGTAATTGCGGTCAGTTGGTAATGAGGGCTTCGAAGAAAACAAAATGGCGTTCATGTCGATACAGCAAAGAAACAAATATGAGCAAAATATAAAAAAAGGGTTAAGATTTCCTCGTTGATGATGTGCTCTAACCAATTTCTTCAGGAGAACGATTCAGGATAGTTTTGGCCGGAAATTCGAGACACTGTGGTGTTTCCTGCTGTAAAATGCAAAGGTGGTATTTCTTCAATAATCATGGTAGATTATGTAAAATTTTTAAGGGCCTATAGTTTTTCAAACAGCAAATGAAATAAAAAAAAACAAGAAAAAATGGGGGCGACTGCATTTACAATAATTCTCCATGTGGCCGGATGTCTTAAAGAGAAGCTGCGATTTCCGGCAACAGAGAGCGCCCCACGTTCAGCGATCATCCTAGCTAAAAATTTGTTTTCATAAAGATCTGGCTTTTTACCTAGCCGCCTCTTTTCAGCTTTAGCAGCATACGTTTCATCTGACCTATCCAGAACTTCCCAGTTTTCTCGTTCTTTTTTTTCATTCAAGTCAGGGTACTGTCTTGTTATCGAGGCTATAAATGAAATACATAAATAAATAGATGAGAGAAAGTCATACTGCCATCCACTCCCGTTGCCCATTTTTAACCAGGAGAAATACGGTTGTAAGTAGGTGAAAGCGTGAAGCGCTAAACCTAAATAGGACATATATTTACTTATATTTATACTTATATTTTATTACTTAAATTTTTATTTATATATTTATATTTTCTGAATAGAATGAAACAATAGTAGCTCTAAATAGTAGAAAGAAATGGCAGAAAAATGCAGTCTCTGTGGTCAGAATCGAATGCTTTCTAGCCTTCTGGTTGCCAAGAAATCGTATGTGTGTAATGAATAATTATATAATAATTTCTGTTAAAATTATTGAAGTTTTGTTGATGTTCGTTGAAATGAATTATTTAAATTACGATTCCTGGTTAAGGACGGTTCAAGACGATACCAGGTCTAATCGGCTGTCAATCAGATCTCATCACTTTGATCGGAGCCTGGGTAACCAAAAACCAAAGACATACTTAAATCGTAGAGTTACAAGTACAAAACGATGCTGTCCAACCTAGTTTGTTGAAATAGTCATAAATGCTGCACTGTTACCAGTTTTCACTAGCGCTGCTCGACAAGACTGGCCGATGGACCGATCCCAACCAAAAAAAATTTAAAAATCAACAAAAACTAGACACTATGAAGCCATTCTAGGTTTTTTGAGCAAGGTAGGCAGTCGTTGAACCCGAATCTGCGGCGAGTACATACAGTCTTGAAGGGATTCAGCTAATTGGACTTGTTGCGTTTTCGATATGCTCAAAACCGTAGAACAACCTAACAGGAATTTTAGGCTCAAAATATTGTGGAGCCAACTAGCTTTGAGTGCAGCCAGTAGACATTTGATGGTAACAAACCGAAAGCAGACAGAGGACATAGGGGAAAACTCTTTCTATATACTGTAGCACTGCTCAAGTTACGGCTTTCATTTTCATCTTGACAGCCAAATATTTATGATCCTTCCAGTTGAAAAATTAGTCCTAACGAGTCATAACGCTTTCAAGAGAATAGTCGATAAATTCCTTTCCCGACATTCCATATTCTCTCTATACCCCTGCTTTACATAATTCTCGCTTTTGGCCCGTCCGTAGCGTTTTTTGGTTTCGTTTTTGATTTCTTTTTGTTTTTTGGGCTCTTTTTATTACAAATGCCTCCTCACCATTTGATGTTCTTTCATACCTTTCATTTAGACCTATTTTTTATTTCTTACTGCCTATTGACTACTTATCTTCGGATGTGTTCCTTGTTACCTACGCATGCATTTGCTTTTTGTATCACACATCACATGGTGCTCCATGTAATAAATGAGTGAGTTGAAGCGTTGAAGTTGTTTTTTCAGTCAAAATGTCGTCACTCGATATTTCAACGACACGAAACCCGCCTTTGACCGTCATCGGAGGCTAGGTGCTCGAGGTAACATTGAGCAGGCGATTGTTTGGAGCGATGGATTCTGTCGGCAGACTGACCCTTCCCAGTCGGTCGCAATTAGGCCCCCCGCTCACGTCCACTTTCGCGTCCCAATGCCGTTCTGTCAACGACAGATCGTCGCCGATCCACGATGCCGTCGTCGACCAGATCAAAGCCGCACGGTCACCGCCTATCCCCTACAAAACAACATTTATAGTCCCCTGCAAGAATGACTGCCATCAACCGTTGGCCATAAAATAGGAATTTATGAGCGAACCTTTTCGAATCCTTGACAGGTGACATAAAACAGGTATACCTAAGAAGGTCCTATAAAGGTAAAAAGGTAAAGGTGTCGTCGTTGATCAGTCTCCTAAGGACGCGGCGCCATTAGTCGTTTTGAAGACTTGTAGATCATTCGTAGCTTCAAATTTTCCGTAGAGCAAAGGCTTACAGTAGATTACAAAGATAAAGTTAGAGGTGAACGTAAGGTGAACAGGAAGCGCCACACACTCGCATTTCGTTCGGAATCATAGAGGCATGATGTAAAAAGGCAAAAAGGTAAAGGGTCGGCGTTGATCAGTGCCCTTAGGACGTATTCGTGTTCAGTTCAGAATCGTAGAGGCTTAGTGAATGCGTGTTTGGCCTGCACAATGACTAGCGAGGGCCAGCCGCCATACCAAGTCAGTGTCTTTACCACCACAAATAACTCTGGTACCAGTTTACCAGACACCGGGGGAATGGAAGGCTTGGTTAGTCTGGGCTGAGATCGATCGCTCCACCTTGCAGGTTTCAGTAGCGATTTTTACCACTGTTTCACGCCCGCCCAAGAAGATCGAATAATCTTCGATAAAAAAAAATTGAAAATTCGAATTATACGTGTCCACGATACAATGCAATAACATAAGGTGACGGTGAAGTGTTCAGCGTTGATTGGTCCTCTTAGAACTCGCCATGCACTCATCTTCCGTTCAGAGTTGCAGAGGCATAGTGAGCTGACTTGTTCCATGAGATAGGGATTCTGGAAATTCAAGGAGTCGGCTACTATTAAGAAAACCTATCGGATTTTAGTGAAAAATGGGTTTGCTCATAGCTGAGCATTAAGATCAACTCAATAAGAGCCTGGTATCCAATCAGCCAGCATCAATTGTAATTGTCGGTCTTCAAAGTAAAAAAAGAGAGAAAATGTTAGCTCCAAAGGATGCCCCACGCGCTAGTGCTCCTCTTAGAATCGTAGAGGTATTTGCGTATTTGGCCTATACATAGGCTGCGGCCTGCACGAATCAGTGCCTTCTGCTTACCAGACAAGCTTGGTTGAAATTCACCCTGCTCTGAGACCTCGAGGGTTCTCCCTGAGACTTTGAGAGTGTATTAGAGAGAGACTTGACCTACTACAGATGAGAAAATTTACGTTATTTTATTGAGACTTGGACACTCAGTTCCACGTAAAAACATATATTTCAGCCATAGAAATGCCACTGCCGAAATTCAAAAGAAAATTGACAAAAATAGACTGATAATTATAATAAATGAGAGCTTGCTCTTATCAAGAGGAGCTGTTCGATTGAAGCTTGTAAAGTGTGGAGAAAGACTAAGCAATTTCTAAATTGACACAATATTTCGACAATAATATACATAATGAACAAAATAAAATATATTTTCGAATTCATCAAAATATCGACTATGCCAATATTCATCGAATACCATTTTTGTAGATCGGATTCAGAATGCGAAATTCACTGGACAACAGGGTGTAGGGTGTCCTATATTGTCACGATTTGAATAATTTTTACTCATTTCTCTTTTCCCTATACCTCCTATACATTTCTGTCGCTTCATCAAACTTCTTTGTTTCAATTCATGTAGGCGTGTCCACAGGCTGTAACTAAGGAGGACCTTATAAAGAGGTCGACCTCGTTAACTAGTCGACGTCGATGGGCTCTCAAATGCGAAAGCTGTGGAATTCATGAGCGCTTTGCAACTCACAATCAGAATATTGATTATGTTATTCCGATTCCAACCGTGTTGATTTCAATTTGAAAATCAATCAAAGACTATCATTGATCAAAGAATGTTATGACGAGGCGGCAAGAACAGGTGATTAATCTACGTAGGTAGCATTTGTCGAATTGATACCCAAGGTACTGCAAGAGGGTAAAAATCTGAAAAATAGAAAGCTTCTCTCAGGAAGGTGGAAACATGAGAAGAAGGGCGCAGAGTGGTAAGGTTGCCATGATCCGGTTAATTTTGCATTCATTAATCTTTTTCTCACGACTGGTGACGAGAGCTGTGAATCTAATTGTAAGTAGTTCATGAGTGGGGAACTCAAGCGCTCCGAATTCCAATTGGAATTTCCATGAACAACTAACTGAAGGAAAAGGTAAAATAAACGCCCACTGGGATGCAGTGGGTGATATGTACAGTGGTAGAAGGCGCTACTGACACCTGCACGGCTGAGCGATCGATTCCCGTTCGGGGTAACCAAGCTTCCATCCCTCTGGGGTCGGGTAAATTCGTCCCTGACTTGTTTGGGAAGGTAAAGACACTGACTTGGTAAAGTGTCTGGCCACGTAAATCCCTGTATAGGCCAAATCTATGTACGATTCGGAATGGAGGTCGAATATTGCAGTGCGTCCTAACAGTTGTTAGAGGACAGATCGACAAAAAACCCAATTGAGATCAAGAGAATTACAAAAAACCCAATCGATCAAGCCTCTGGCGATTCGAATGGAATAGCAACATTGTCGCATTCGCAACATTTAGTGATTTCGCCTGTGGCACATTCTTAATGAGGAAATCGTTCAACATTTCATTGAACGCTTTTTTCACACATATCGATAGCGTTTTTATGCCATGCTTGCTCAAAATTGCCTTCTTATCGACTTTAACGCTGGATTCGAAGCCTGCGGCAACGAATTTCATAAAGGACATGTAAGTGGGAAGCTCCAGAGTACATAGCTGATTTACTCCATCAGAATTCTGCATTGTTCCTAATTCTGCAGCGTCTCTTTTTGTCGTCGACTTCCACTAATTGAGCAGACATTGTCAGCAGATCGCCAGCCGTATTCGCTGACAGAGTTTTCATGTCTCCTTACTTACTTACTAGTAACTTAATAGTTTTACTATTAACCTTTTAGTATAGTTTTCGTTTATTCTCTTCATTGGTTGCCATTCTTATATCATTCATCATTTATTCTTCAAAATTTTCCTATTCCTCTCACATTTCAAATTTTTTAAACATTAGTTATTATAACCTTCCTTGTTTTGTTGATTGTTCCCTTTCTTTTGTTAAGAGGTTAACGACTGAAGTAGCTAACTAGCTCAGTATTTAGCGTTTAGGCTGATTTCTTGAGTTATCTAACTGGTTATCTAGAATAAAACTTTATAGTTCACGACAAAGATCAATTATAACTGGTAATGGTATCGCTTTAAAGCCTAATAAGTAATCAGAGAAATAGAAGTATCAAATATCTGATCAGTTCAGCAGAACATTTTCTCATTTTCCCATTTTTTCGTGCAACATTTTTGCTATTCCGCATGATTCTGTTTGGCATAATCGAGAATGAAATGAACTTTTTAATAACACTCTGTTGGTCCGCTAACCAACGTAAGTCAGCACGTCTACGAGTACAGTGAATAAGCAAGGAAATTTATAAGTAAATAAATAAAATAAATAAAAAAATAAATAAATAAATACGCCTAAGTGTGGTTTTCCTTCCTCCTGCTGTTCATTCGATACGTTCGAACGTCTGGCTAAGAATAAGCTTCTAAAACACTAGTATGTTTCCATTTGTTTGATTGTGTGTGTTTCTAAGCTATCTCTTACGTGTGTCTTATACCCGCGTAAATAAATAAAAAAATAAAAAATACATAAATAAAAATAAATATATAAAAGCAAAAAGTCGAATCCCAGGTTGTACCATGCTTTCGTGTTCAATTCAGAATCGTGGAGGCTGCGCGAATGCGTATTTGATCTATACAATGACTTGCGGGGCCAGTAGCTGTACCAAGTCAGTGTCTTCATCGTCCAAGACTGGTCTGGTAACCATTTACCCGAAACCGAAGGGGTGGAAGGCTTGGTTAGCCCGGAGGCGATCGATCCCTCGACCGTTCGGGTGTCAGTGGCGCCTCTTACGATCACTAGCGTCTAATAAATTAAAAAAAGCTAACAAGAAAACTCTTCATCGCTTTTGAGATTTTGACAACTCCTTATCTATTAGCAAAACGTTCAACTCAGGCTGGACTCGAACCCATATCCCAGCGTTTCCCTGCCATACTGATGCTTCGCCGACGCCCATTTATCCGGACGACTTCTTGACATCTTTTCTAGTCCCTTTTATGTTTTCTAGGGAATGTCTGTTGATGTCTGCCGGGTGGCTGACATAAATCCGATGCACTCCCTATGACTCGCCATCTGTGGAAAAATGCTGGGTGTCGAGATTTCTGCCGGACAGCAAAGGAAGTGAAAAACTCGTTGAGCTGACAGCTTAGATCTTGCACTCTGAAGATTGCTCTTCAGATTTTGGCTGTACTACCCGAATAACAGAGTAAAATAATGGAGTGCAAGAGAAGTATTTTCCACACTCTGTGATTACTCGAATTTGAAATATTCTTTAAATTTGAGAAGTTAAGTAAGAAGTTAAGCTAATCGTAAGAAATGACGTAAATATGAAATGATATGATAGGTGTGGATCGACAGATATGGGCCAACTAGAAGAACAACTGGATGGTATTTTGAGAGACTTATCTCGTTACTTATAGGGTTCAGTATCCACATCTAACATGGGCAGCTACACAGGTTCAAGGTGGCCAGGTTTAGTTACGGTAACTTGGATGTCTTGGATTTGGAGCATTACATCCCATCCTTCTGAGTCATCTTTCTTTCCTTCCTCTAGCATTTTCGTTTGTTTTCGTTTTCGCGAATGCCGTTGCTTTCGAATATTGCCAGGGATGAATCAGTACACCGACACTTAGTATCTCCACGTACAAAATGTTGTTCCATTAGTTGTTTCTCCATTGCTTATTTTATAAAATGGGTTATCACCGAACACCCTCTAATGGTCTTGCATTTTTCTGCTTAGTGTTGCTATGCATATACATATGTATCATCGACTTTGGAAGTATCGCTATTCTCAATATCAAAAAGGTAGAGGTAAAAGGATCGGTGCTGATCGGTACTCTGGGAACGCGCCACGCACTCGTCTGTCGATGTAATTATTATGTTGAATTTGGCGTAAAGGCGTTCATTCCATCATTTATTCTGCTCATATACGGTGAAGGTTCCAATATTGAAGGGAATAGAAACGGCACTCCTGCTAAATGACACCTCCTGCTCATACGAAACATATAGGCGATGACAAACTATTAGAAATTTCGCACCTTTCCATGTTTTGATTGATCCCGCAAAAAGGAAGAGAATTTCTACATACATGCAGAACACGTTGGCAGCAGGGAAGCGTCTTACCCTGATTCGAACTATTCGAGCTCTGGGCGTTTTCACCTCACCATCACCGGCTTTTCTTCTTCAGCGTGGTACAGTGGTTAGAGGCTCTACTGACACCCGCACGGTGGAGCGATCGATCCCAGCCTGGGCTAACCAAACCGTCCATCACTTCGCGGTCGGTAAATTGGTACCAGACTTTTTTTGGGAGGTAAGAACACTGACTTGGTTTAGCGGCTGGCCCCGCAGGTCATTGTATAGGCCAGATACGCATTCACTAAACCTCTACGACTTGAATGGAATACGAATGCGGCGGCGCGTCCTTAGGGGACTGATCAATGCCGGCACCTTTGGCTTTGCCTTTGCCTTAACCTTTACCCCTTTCTTCAATTTGTTACCTTTCTTCTTTCCGGAGTTATTCTTAATTTTTTTTGCCTCACGGGCTCTGCTGGTCCATCGCCTCCTCGTTTACCTTTCGCGTTTCACTTCAGATCACAATTTTCACGTTCAGCTCAGATACTTAACAAAAATACAGGCAGATGGAGGTAGCAAAAATTAACAATGTATTAAAATTGACTCTAATGTTAATAGATTCAGCGGCAGTCGCCAGGTGGGCAGATTCTGTAGGAGGCAGTTTGTGGAGGCTTGTAAGGCTCATAGAAGTTAATTTTACCGATTTTTATATAAATTAGGTAGAATTTCAAAACTCCAGTCCAACTTTATACCCCTTTGCTCGATCGTTCCATTGCCCAACTGTAACGAATTTCGACGTCCTATTCAATGTTTGCTTTTTGATCGTTGCTCGGACGCTTTTCATCTGCAACGCTATCAATGCCGAAGGCACCTGAAGGTGCGGCTCAGGTGTGGTCATCGAAAAGATCGACCATCATCAAATGACTATGCTTTCTCTACAACGAGCATTCGACCACCAATCGGTTTATAATTATTAATATTATTATTTTGGTTATTGTTGATCCTGATTGCAGTGATAAGTTGCGAAAAGCGATACAACTCGATAACTAGTTAGAGAATATTTGTATCTTTTTTATATTTCTATTTACAATTTTTTTTATTATATATTTTATTATTTTATTTTATTTTTATTTGTATTATATTTATATTTATATATTTATTTATTATTTCATTTTTTGTATTTTTTACCAGGTCACTTGCAAGTTCCGTCTCAGGGTTCTCTAACATCTGAACCTCGTCCTTGACGGTACTGTCTTTAGTGTTCTTTCTTCGGTTTTGTCATTGGGCACGCGTGGTGTATTAGTAACAAGCGCTGCGGGCATCCACGTGGTCGAGCGATCGATTCTCGTCCGGGTTAACCAAGCCTCCCCTTCAGGGTCGGGTAAATCTGTAGGAGACTTGTCTGAATAAGTGGAAGCACTGGATTACATATACAGCGACCGGCCCACACAAATAATTTTATAGGGCAAAACATGCATTTACCAAGCCTCTACGATTTTGAACTGAGCACCAATATCCGTCGGGGACTGATCAACACCGAAACCTTTACCTTTTACCTTTTTGTTCCAGCGAGAACTTTAACTTCATTTGGTAGGTTGATGTGCATTAAAATAATGCAACAAAACAAACTGTATTCGTAACTGCAGAAGAGTGCTTTGTAAGCGAAAACTTGTTTTTTTAACTTTACAAACTTTGTCGCCATTGGATAGGAAGGATAAAAGAGTGCTGATGCTGGCATAAAAGACGTACGAGAGATGGCTGGTTGAATCTGGCTCAACCGTATTTTATCCTACAAGAGGATTTGATTGAGATGGTTCAGTGGTAAAATTAAGTACTTCTGCCGCACGAGGTTATTAGGTGGAAAACTTTATTCAACGGCCGCAAACATCAGCTTACTTGTTCAGCACTCAGCTCAAAGGTGGACGCCTGTGGTGCTTTCGTTTTTTTCAAGTGACTTTTACTTGTTTTCTTTCTACACTCGATCAAAAGTGCTAGGATCTTACGGTTTTTGATGGACCAATCCGGTAAGTCACTAACTTCGATGCGTGTTCAGGCCTCCGAGGACGACGGGAAGGTCGAAACGTTAGGCCGTTTAATAAAGTTTCCACCTCACCTTTGTGCAGTAGAAGTAATTAATTTAAACAAATCATCGTCAATGCCGAGGTTCAAAGACGAGAGAACATGGAGATGGTTCAATAGCATTTTAGTAGACGAAGACGTTGATTAGCGCAGGAGCTTTTTATACTTTTTATACATCGGTCTGATTCACGAGATATGTAGCAATGAGGCTTGAACGCCATGGAATCACGCCGTAAATTAAGGAATGTATGCGTCGTTTGCAAGATGTTGGTTGAGTATACGAAATGGGACGTGTTGAATTATTGCTCTTTTCGGCCTTCGTCTAGTCCTGGTCTATCATTAGGGCAAAAACCTCTACGGCAGAGCGGTTTCTGCATTCTTCTGAAGGATAGACTTTGCAGCGTTCTGGCTCTTTTCTAAGCTATGGGCAAGCGCTGAATGCGCAGTTTCTAGAAAGTTTTTGGTGTGTTATTGACTAGTTTTTGATTCATTTTTTGTTTCTTTTCCTCCGTGTCCTTCACTTATGCATTTCCATATTCATTTACTATGCAGCATAGAGGTGCACCAATTTTAATGGAGATTATTATGCAAGCATGCCGCGTCTGAATTCGAAAGGAAGATTCATAGGACTAAAAAAAAGAGTCCAGTCAAAAAAATAAACAAAAGGCAGAGCTAGGAAGCTTAGAAGCCAATCATTTCACGCATGGAGCAGGTAAACGATATATCGGTGAGCAAGAGAGAATCAAAATATCAACCTATCATTAGTAAGGAAAGTGTTCAATGGAAAGAAGAGGCTTTATTATCCTCTTTTGCTCTTGCTCGTCCAATAGTAGGGACGAAACGAGCTCTTTCTTATTTAATAGATTTATTTTATTTTATAAGAAAACCGCCACAGTGAAGTAGTTGAAGAATAAGGGCTTCCTAGATATGCTTTCCCCACTGAGGTGGGCTCCAACTTTCAGGAACATCTTGAAACTGGTAGGCACCTCAACGTAGTAACCTGAATCCGAATGTAAAGGTGAAGGTGAAGGTATCGCCGGTGATCAGTCCTCTAAGGACGCGCCATGCATTCGTGATCCATTCAGAATCGTGGAGGGATGGTGAATGCATATTTGACGAATACAATGACTTGCGAGGGCCAGCCGCCATACCAAGCCAGTGGTTTTACCTTCTCAGTCAAGTCTGTGCCAATTAACCCGTCCACGAAGGCATGGTTAGCCCTGGCGGGGGTCGATCGCTCGACCGTGCGAGTATCGGTAGCGCCTAGTTTGGACGTATTTGAATAGAATAAATATAGTATACATTAGTGAATGCTCTTTTTATGGGCGAAAATTTATTTCTTCTCAAAAAGGGCACTTCTATGTATAAGACTCGGCTAGTCACAGTGATAACGACGCTGACGTTTGTTTTCCTTCACAGTTCCAGTTCTCTCCCTGTCTTGTTCATTGTTGGTCGCCTCTGTTTTTTATGTGTGCCGTTCTTCTCTTCGGTTCTCACCGTTTCGATTGTTATCGAAAAAAAATTATAAAATGAAAATTTCCCTCGTTCATCTTTCATTGCCTTTGAAGCTTACGGTGACTGTAT
Source organism: Nippostrongylus brasiliensis (assembly GCA_030553155.1). Lineage (NCBI taxonomy): Eukaryota > Metazoa > Nematoda > Chromadorea > Rhabditida > Heligmosomidae > Nippostrongylus > Nippostrongylus brasiliensis. Next base: position 32,575,185 of record CP130732.1, on the reverse strand, counting down.
AGAAGTTTTGTTCTATGCACTTCATCTTCCGTCGATCTCTCAAAGAAATTTCCCAGTTTTTTTGCTCACTGAGAACATTGATCGGTCTTCTCCTCCTTTTTTCCTCTTCATTTTCCTCCCACTTCTTCTTCCCTTCTTCTTCCTCTTCTTCTTCTCTTCTTCTTCTTGTTCTCGCTTGTTCTTACTGCTTCGGTAGTGAACCGTGAGTTTTTTCCGGAGTTTTGTACTTTTTCATAGGCCTAGAGCCGTGAAGGTATTGATATGTACGATGTATTCATCAGTTCGGGGTTTTGGAAAATTTAGTGAAATTGCGATTTTTTGCTTTTTTTCGCTTTTTTTCTACACAAGAGGTGTTTATTGGTGTTTATCGCTGATTTGTTTCCGAACAAAGAACTCCAAAGATTTCCTTAAAAAGATCTTATCGAGCGAGTCCAGGTTATGAATCTCAAGCGGCCGATTCGCAAAAAAAGGCGACTCTCTTTTGCGAGCTGTCAACCTTTGCCCGATTTTCCCTTCTTTTCAACAAAAAAGAAACAATTACACCTCAGATGAAGTAGAAGTTTCAGTAAAAGGCTTAATATTTGAGCTGCAGCTTCTATCAGCAGGACGCTCTACCACATCTATATCAATGCAAATGTTCGTTAGAGGTGCTTTTAGATCGATCGCTGGTCTGCGCTCAGTCGCAACTGGCTGTCCGTATTCATATTTGGTTATTAAATCGTTTTGAAATGCTCGGAATTTGGTAGTGACATCACTATTCATCGGTCACTTTTCACACTATGACTGATTTTCGCTCGAAATTCTGCCAGCAGCAGCATTGGTCTGCTCTTTTTCATATATTTTTTCTTATTATCTGTTTGATATTCAAAAAATCTACAAAAATCCGACACTGCATCTTGGCATATTTATATCAAACCTTGTTGAGCTGCAAGAATCGGACTCTGTTCACTGACTCACGTGCTCTCACCCATATTTTACTAGTTAATTATAAATCAAAGAAAAGCAGATTAGTAGTGGCATGGTGAATGCATATTTGGTCCCTACACTGGCTTGCCGAAGCCAGCCGCTATACCAATTCAGTGCGTTTACCTTCCCAAACAAGTTTAGTATCAGTTTACCCAACCCCGGAGGGATGGAAAGCTTCCTGATGACCACGTGCGCCCTGATTTTTCAATATATTGAATGGTATTTTGAAGTTTTGTCTCGAAGATCCTTAGCCATTCTCGAATCTATTCTACGGCTTGGTTCGACTGATCGGAACGGGAAATAAAGGCGCTGCACATTCGGATATCGGCAGTGGATCGATAAACGATCGCTCACTTCTAACTGACTATTGATAGCAACTGTCACCAAGTCCGTGCCTTTACCTTCCCAGACAAGTTTGGCCCCAGTTTATCCGATCCCGGAGGAATGGAAGGTTTGGTTAGCCTAAGAGAGGATCGATCACTATGCAGTGCGCCTCTTGTCACTACATCACGAGGGCTCAAAATTGCTTAATAGTTCAAATACAAAGCTAAACCTAGATAATAATGATGATTGTGCGACTGACGTCAAGCTAGAAACCTCGAACGAGATTGTCCTCTGAATTGCTGGTTACCTAGTTACGGACGATTTTTGATGAAGCCTAGCTGGATCGCTGAGTGCATTGAATCTGCAACACCTGTTGCTTACTATTCACATAGTTTCACATTTGCACTGTTATAGTTGTGGTATTAACGTATTACTCTCTGAAATTGCTCAAGTGTCATTCATTCTTTTGTTTATCTAAGCTACATGCTGGTGGTTATTGATAACTTCAACAGGTATACTCGACCAAAAAAGGAAAAATGAAATAAAACGAAACTCAGCGGGCTAGAAGCACGACAGTATCGTAGAAATCCTTTCCCCATTTCTATTGGAAAGATTCTTGTGCTGGCTGCTTACTAGTGCTCAGTATTTTCTGTTTTCGCTTCGCTCCTTATCAGTAAGGGTCAACAGACAAACACTTGAGCTGTTGTTCTGTTCCTGCTTCCCGGCTAGAACTTTATGCCAGCATCTACTCCGCCTTCTCTACAGAAAAAATTATATCTAATAGAATTCCTTTTTCTAGTTCATGGGTTAAACCAAGCCTGGAAGGTTCAGGACTTGAAAAGCACTTTTTGAGAGAATTTCTCAAGCTCCGATCCACTGGAGCCGCTCATTGAGAAAAAGTGCAAAAAATGAAAATAATGCAACAGTAAGAAGGACTTACATACAGTACCGTCGGTAAATTTCCGCCAAACTGCGATGTGAACGATACAGAATGTTCTTTATCGTTCAGCCGCCATGAATCGCTTTGAAATTAATTGTATTGAATAAAAAATGCATGGCCGGAATCAGAAAAGCGCGATCTATCCAACAGTGAAGAAAGCGTAGTGAAATTCTAAAAATTTTGATTTCCATGGGCGTGTTCCTTGACCTCATTAAGGTGACGGCCATACAAGGTCAACCTCATTAGGCCGTCCTCGCTAATTACACCCTGTGGATAATTCCAATCAAGTTACATCTGAAAGTTATATTGTAACACTTAAGTAACTATGTAACATCAAAAAAATACCATACCTGAACAGAAAAAGCCGAGACGATCATTTTAATATACAACAAGCCTGAGAGAAGTGTACGTTCAAAAATAGGCGGAAGTAAAACTTGAAATATGGTTATTAGGTCATTTCATAAGTCCTTGCCGTTTTTTTCGACATCCTTCTGTAAGTTTAGTAGGAAAGCTCTGGCAAAGAGCTCAACACTGTTCGATAGAGAATTGTTTGCAGTTTCAGAATGTGTGTTTCGCTTCGATGGATACTCAAAATTTTACTAATTTTTTTACCAGTGAAACGGAAAATGAAATTTCGCAAAAATAGCCCTTTGCGGCATGGAATTTTCTCCAGAAAAAGTGAAACATTTTGTAGATCTTTGCACATTGTTTGAAAGAGAAAATCCTCTTCTACATAACATAGTATTGCGCTTTTTCATTGCTTTCGGTTTATGATAACTTTAAGGTCCTCAAATCGAGTGACCAAAAGTCGTTATCGCGCGACGGTCGCGTTGGACGACCCGCGCCGCATCGGGGCCGCCGAGAGGGCTCATTTATGGCCACTTTGAACGGGCTAAAAACGTGTGCAGTTCGATATGCATAAAATCGTCTAATATGCTATCTTATAGAACAAATCTTCCTCTTTCGAACAGTATATGTTGCTTGGCAAAATTATCTCAACAAAAAGTCTAATGATGCTTCGACCAAGTGGTAGTAATTGTTGTTAAATTTTGTTTAAAATACGGTGACATGAAAAACTGAACAGATATTCTGATAGGGCAAGAAATACTGACTTAACACTTGTATAAAGAATTGCAAAAAGTTTCACACAAAGAGCTAGCGTTGAGTCCAAAATATTTAACGACTTTTTGGTCACTCGACTTGAGGACCTTAAAGTTATCAAAAACCAAAAGCAATGAAAAAGCACAATACAATGTTTTGTAGGAGAGGATTTTCTCTTTCATTCAGTGTGCGAAGATCTACAAAATGTTTCACTTTTTCAGGAGAAAATTCCATGCCGCAAAGGGCTATTTTTGCGAAATTTCATTTTCCGTTTCACTGGTGAAAAAATTAGCAAAATTTTGAGTATTAATCAAAACGATTTACATATCCTAAAACTGCAAACAATTCTCTATCGAGCAGTGTTGAGCTCTTTGCCAGAGCTTTCCTACTAAACTTACAGAAGGATGTCGAAAAAAACGGCAAGGACTTATGAAATGACCTAATACTTTCCATGAAGCGTTGCACCGCGAGTTCCGTAATTTCGTTCTAATGGACAATATTATCTCAAAAACCAACAACTGAGGTCTATGAATTTATAAATTCTGAAGATGTAATCGACAAATTTAAAGAGTTATCTACACCCGAAATAGGCAACTCGTAACATTTCGGACAAGAAATCGTTCCATATCGGCCCATTCATAAACGAAAATCACGATCATGAGAAGACAGGAAGTGGTGAGCTCTTGTGGGACGATTACCAACATGTTTGTCATTCGTGATGTTGGTGAATATCGTGTAGAGCAGGCTTGACAGAATAGAAAAGATGGATCAAAGAAGCCGTTTTCGCATTTTTTATGAAATTTCAAAATGGTCAGAAATTGCTGGGCTTTTGTACATGGGTTCAGGGTAGCATTCCAAACAATGTCACCTGACTGAAATTGCCCGATTGAGGTGAGATGTTGGCCACAGGGCTACTTTCGCAGGTCGCGGCCGGCGACCGGTGACCTCTGGCGGACTCCGCCAGCGAGTCTTCGCGTGGCCCATTAATTAATACAGCCATCGTTGACTGTTTCAATGAAGGCTTCACGTTTGCGCGATTGAGTTGCTACGGACCATTTTTCTTGCTAGTAATCTTACTAATGCTGCTAGGAGCTTATCTACAAAAGTCCAGCAATTTCTGACCATTTTGAAATTTCATGAAAAACGCGAAAACGGCTTTTTTAATCCATCTTTTCTATTCTGACAAGCCTGCTCTACATGATATTCGCCTACATCACGAATGACAAACATGTTGGTAATCGTCCCACAAGAGCTCACCACTTCCTGTCTTCTCATGATCGCGATTTTCGTTTATGACTGTGCCGATATGGAACGATTTCTTGTCCGAAATGTTACGAGTTGCCTATTTCGGGTGTAGATAACTCTTTAAACTTGTCGATTACATCTTCAGAATTTATAAATTCATAGACCTCAATTGTTGGTTTTTGAGATAATAATGTCCATTAGAACGAAATTACGGAACTCGCGGTGCAACGCTTCACGAAAAGTAGCCATATTTGAAATTTTACTTCCGCCCATTTTTGAACGTACTCTTTTCTCAGGCTTGTTGTATATTAAAATGATCGTCTCGGCTTCCTCTCTTCAGGTATTGTATTCTTTTTTGATGTTACGTAGTTACTTAAGTGTTACGATATAACTTCAGATGTAACATGATTGGAAATATCCGCGGGGTGTAATTAGCGAGGATGGCCTAATGAGGTTGACCTTGTGTGGCCGTCGCCTTGATGAGGTCAAGGAACACGCACATGGAAATCAAAATTTTTAGAATTTCACTACGCATTCTTCACTGTTGGATAGATCACGCTTTTCTGATTCCGTCCATGCATTTTTTATTCAATACAATTGATTCTGAAGTGATTTATGGCGGCTGATCGATAAAAAACATTCTGTATCGTTCATATCGCAGTTTGGCGGAAATTTACCGACGGTACTGTACATATTTATCGTATCAGCTATACCATAGTCTGAGATATTGTGTGGGATAAGAGCACGTGCGCTACGGCCTCAATATTTGAGATCTAAAACGAAAACAGCTGAAAAATGTTCCTATAAGTCGCTGATAAGTGATAATTCATCTCAGCGTGGCACATTTTGGGTATAGAGGAATTCAATTTGAGGACCGACCAGTTCCCCATGTGAAAACCCACCCGATATTGAATTCACTCGATGGATATTTGTTTGTCCGCCACCAGAAAGCTTCTGATCGCACGTAGACTGGACGCACTTTCATAAAATTCTTTTTGTTGTTCTCGAAATTTCATCAGAGCTTATAGACGGAGCCCTAGAGTAGATGATGGAATAGATCGAACTGTCAGACCTGATTCGGGGCAGGAGAATTCCATCAGTTACTCAATGACGGAGAAAATAAGGCACTCAGTCTAACCCTTTTAATTTTTGAGTTTTTGATTTTTCAGGTGCAGCCTGCTTCATGATAAATTAGCAAGCTTTTGAGCTTTCGAAGGACCTTCGAGCCGTTTGTGTTATCATATGGTCCCATTCTCACAAGGCTTTGAATTTTCTTTTCCTTTCAATAATTGAATGGTGGTGACTCGCCGCCAACTACTCAAAATCGCCTTCAGGTTGGGATGTCAGAGTATCTCCTGCAATTCTTCGACGGTTGAATACTAATTTCACATTCTCGTTTCCATAGGCGACCTGAGCTGCTAAACACAGGAGAAAAGAAATCAGCAATTGCACAATTAACATTCAATCTCCACAACCGCATTTTTTAGATATCAATTCGGCTCTCTCTCAGACGTGAGATTTTGCAGAAAAGTTCCCATAGTTAGAGCGGAAGAAGGGCGGGTCCGAACTAAAAACAGAAAAAAGTTCATTTTACTTGAGTAAGACACTGGTTCCGGTATGATAATGGCAATCCCCAAACTGGTTTTCAGTTATGGTAACGGTAATGGTATCGTATTGTAGTTACACCTTGAAACACATTTTTATATTATTACGACAAAAAAATAAAAGTGGAACGAAGTGGTCCCAGGAAAATGTTTTGACATTATAACTTGCTTGAGTAGGAAAATTTCAGTGGTTCATGTTCTGGTGGTATTATTTGACGTATCCCGTTTATATTTGATTTATTGTTCTCATGACGGATCTGACACCTTTCCTGCTTGGTTTCGATACCTAACACACACTTAACAGTCGAAATCCTGAAAACAAATGCCAGATCCACATTCAGCTGTTCAAATTCGCTTTCACAATGCCTCTGCGATTCCGAATGGTAGACGATTTATTTTTTTATCATTATTTTTGTTTTACATTTATTATTTTTATTTCATTTTTCTTTCCATTTTCATCCCGTAAATTATTTTCATTATTTTCACAATTAAAAACGCTCTTTGACTACCGCAATGCTACGATACATTGCTTGATGAAGGCATCGACGGAAAGCTCCAATCGGAATTTCAATGTTTTCTACGTTGGAAGGGAATTCAATTCCGAATGGTAGACGAGTGCGTGGCGCATGCCTAGGAGGCTCATCAGCCTCAACCACTTCTACCAGACAAAAAGGTGAGAATCGAGTAGAGACCCACTAATACACATTGGTCTGCTGCTGGTCTGAAATAAGAACAGAAGCGGTTGGTTGAAATGTATTCCTTTTTCAATGTGAACTGATTTATTTTTAACTTATTTATTATCATGTGCATGAATTTCGTACGTATTGGAAATATTATACAATAAATAGGCTACTAAGTGGGTAACATATCCTCTCGTTAAAATGTCGCTGCGGCAAACACTTTCTTTTCCTCAGCGCCTTTTTTGCTGTTCATTTAATTTTTCCTTCCATTTCTATTCCGAAATCATTTTCATTGCAAAACCATCAAAAAACGCTCGTTGACTACCATAATTCTACAATCCTTTGCTAGACGAAGGCAACGACGAAAGGCTACCAATTTCAACGTTCCCGTCGCTGGAATGGAAACCGACCAAGGGTGTGGTTCTTATCGTTCCAATACTGTGTCAGAACGCATTTTTGAAATTTCCGAACTGCATGGCTCAAATTTTTATAATAAAATCTTAACTGAAACCTAAAGCGTTGTATGGGAGAACATTGTGAGGTGAATCGTTAGTGACGGTTCCACTAAGAGTGTGACAGCAGTCAGACAAAATTAAGCAGAAAATGAACCTCCGATGGGTGGCATTTATTAGAAGTCTTCGGTGAATGGTCAAATGCAAAGGGTTTCGTCATTGATTAGTTCTTTGAAGATGCGCCGTGCATTCGACTTCCATTCAGAGACGTAGAGGCTTCGTAAACGCATGTGTGGCCCACAATCTAACTTGCGGAGGCCAGCCGCCAACCAGCTCAGTGTCTCCACCTTCCCAGTCCAAGTCCGGTACCAATTTAACCAATCCAGAAGGAATGGAAATGTTGGCTAGCTTGGAGCAGGATTGGTCAGTCGTCCGTGCGGGTGTCAGTAGCGCTTCTTACCACGGCACCACGCGCGCCCTCACATCGCGAAATCTTCTTTGTATTTTGTGCTTTGCTCCTTTGTTTGTTAGTCGCCTAGAGTTCAGAGGAGTTGAGGACCAGAATTTCCTTCCAGCGACAAGCTATTTGAACAGCATTCAGGGCCCAGATTCATGACCGGATCAGCGGTCTCCGAGACCGCGGCGCAGCCAGAATCAGACGGTAGAGTCGATGAGAGATTGTGCTTAACATAGGAAGTTTAGGACAAGTAGACAAAGGCGGGCCCCGGCCGCGCTGTATCTCGGGGTTTACCGAGGGTTTACCAATGATAAATCATGGTCCAGGAACTAATCCCAAACTTGTTGATCCTGCTATCTATAGACGTAATGTTCCCAACCGAGGATTCAAAAGAGTAGTGCAGTCGCTATTTGAATTCACTTTTGCTCCGATTATGAATGGATATCGAGAGTGAGAGAGATGCACTTTCTGAAAGTGGTCCACTGGCAGCACAGTCATGCTTAGGGCTCATGCCCCTTCATACCGTAGTTACTGCGGCAGTAAACCAAAGCACAGCAGTAAAAAAAGGGAGGGTGCGCGCTTTTCCACTGGACTATTGTTGGTTAAAAAACTATTTAGTTGACGATATGGGAGGTTTTCGCAAAGAAATTACGATGCGGATGTGAGATTTGTTGTTGTGAGGTTTGTCAGCGCCCCTAGTAACCTAAGTAAGTGAAAAGTGATGGGAACGGCACTTCTGCAGTGGTTTCCTTTCCGAGAAACGTCCGCGCCTCATCTCTCACGAGTCCAGGGTGCTTTCTGAGCTTCATTCTTTCTCACACGATTGTTACCCAGCTCGTTGATTAAAGTCACTTTTGACGAAGGCGAGTGTCAGCCACAAATGGAATATCTGTGCCAGATCAAGGTGGAGTGCTTCGAAACTTCAAATCTCTTGGAACTTTTTGAGTTTTTCTGTATGCTGACCAGAGATATTCTTTTAATCTTTATGGCATGGCATGCGAACTAGCAGTGATATAATTTACTTTCCTATATTTTCCTTTCTTTCCCTTTTCGTATCATTTTTTGTAGTTCAACCAATCTAACATCTTTAATCAAGCTCGTCAAATTTGCTCATGTTGCTTCTGTCGAAAGCAGGGCTGACGATCGAGTTCGAAGCAGGGTCATACACGAGGCGCACCAAATCCTTATCGAGCGATAAGACGCCACCAGGATGGAGCTGGCAGAACGCTCTCCTGGAGAGGACACCGTTCGCTTCAGGGAATCCCTGAGCTCGTTGTTGTCGTTTCCTTGTCCCTTTAGTCGTTCTAAATCCCAGAGCGAATCTCGACCGCTTTGCGTTGCTCAGGGAAATTGGTGGCACGGTGTGTGGTTTTTTTAAAATCTCTGCTTATTTTCCATTTCCCCCGGTAAATCCATCGTCTTTTAATATGAAGATTTCAAATAAAAAAGGAGTGTCAGAAATTCCGGTGTTATCACTACAGAACGTCCAGAAATCTCATGTGCGGCATCACCCGCTAAGTCGCGTCCTCTGCGTCTCTAACCTATATTTTACCGCCTCTGCTAACAGGTATAAATGGGCTCCTGTCGATTCTCCTGTTTAGTTTATAAGCATATTAAGAAACTCGAGGAACCTGATCACTGCAATTTATAAGAAGGGTGTTGTCGTAAAAGATCTTCAAAGACCTGGCACCTAGCCTAAATCACGCCCTTTTTTTCACATGATCAGGCTGTCACAATTTTCGTTTTACATTTTTTTGCGTTTGAAAAAGCCTTTAGAGCAAATTTCACTAGGCTTTTTAGTCGTCACAGGAGTTCAAAAGCTCAAAATTGAACCGAAAGATTCAATAAAGCTTCAGCTTTTACCAAGGCGACACCTTCTCCATGACAAAGCCTACTTCTTGCACTCCCTGATATTTTGATTTTGACCTAAATTTTCTCTTGAGCAAAAATGCTAATGAATGCATGAATGAATGCAAATGCAAAAATGTGAATGAATGCATATATCTTTTAGTTAATGAGTGCATACATTCAAATGAACGCATAGTATACTATCATCTAGTTGAGATCTGTTAGAAGAACCAGGAACTGTCTGAGCAAATAGCAGCTACAAACGAGTCTCTCACTGTTTCCATTGTCCTCTTCAGTCACTGAACGGAGAGGGAGAGGCTTAACAATTTCAAACTTTTTGAAAATTTCTCTTGGCCTTTATAATTAGAAGGTTTCTCGCTGACGTCAACGACTTCTGTTAATTAGAGGTGAGAGCTAGCTGTTGAAATACAATTGTTGTTTCTTCGGAAAGATGGCGAAATCCTGGACGGAGGAAGGGGATCGGTCCACGGCACGCCCAGTTTCGTCGTTTTTCGTTTAATTTATTTAATTTGTTATTTGATTTTTACCATTCCCGTCTAAGATTCTGAATGGAACACGAATGCACTGCGCGTCTTTTCAGGGGACTGATCAACGCCGATACATTCACTTTTTACATAACATTACCTTGTTTCAGCTCCACCAAGGCTATTCAAGTAGTTTGTTTGTTGACTACTCGGAGGATTCTTTCTCTTCAGAGCCACCAAGGATAAAAAAGACCTTTACCTTTATCATTTACTTACCTTTACTCTACCTTGTTACAGCTTTGCCGAGGTTATTCAAGTACTTTGTTTGCTGACTATTCGAAGGAGGCAAACCACGTCACATCTCCTCTCGAAGATCGGTTCCGAACATTAGTCAAGGAAGAAGAAGCTCCTCACCTCAGTAAGTGGTAAAGGTAAAGGTAGTCGACGTTGATCAGCCCAGTAAGGACGTGCCATATGCTCGTCGTCTTCCGAGAATTGTAGAGGCATAGAGAATGTGAATTTGGTCTAATAAAGGGGTATGTAGGCTGTTAACGTCAGTGTCTCTGCCTTCCCTGTCAAGTTTGGTGCCAATTTACCCAACCCAGGCGCGATGGAAAGCTTGGTTAACCAGGGCGAGAGTCGATCTCTTAAATGGCAGTTGCGTCTTTCTCCACTGCACCACGAGCGCAATCTGACCGCTTTGCTTATCTTTATCTTTACAGTTGATTATTTCAATTATCAAACGATACCACGTGAAATTGTCGGTTTTTACGAAGCTGAAACGCTATTGGCTTAAGAGCAGGTGCTCGTACATAGAAATGCTTTTTATTTGTTTTAATTTGCCTTTTTTTACTATTACAGCTTCACTGATCGGGACGGTTTCAGAGGGGACATCAGTACTGTTTCTGCTTCCTTGAGAGTCTTTTGAATCTCCTTTTTTTTCTGAGTTTTAAATCTCGCTTCCAAAATAGAGGTGCATAAGGTGCCCATTTCAATCGGTAATGAATTCAACATGAAAATTTGATGGTTTCACTGGTGGGAACAATGCAAACTATAAATGCCCCGACCGATTATGATGCTGATTGAGCACCTGCTGAGCACATTTCAGCTTCGCAAATACCGATGACTTCTCGTCTCGTATCAGTCCCTACGTCGCCCCCACCACACGATAGTTCATTGTTTGGTCTGGCTCTGCCCTTGTTCACTGTCCCATCCGCCCCCGATATATGCCAGTTTAAAAAATATTTGTAATCGTTTGCACTTTTAAAGTCGTATCTTAAATGGGCCGGAATTTTCACCTTTTGCAAACGAATAACCTTAACTAATAATAATATTAGGTGTTCTACTTGATCAATTATTACTAGCAAGAATTCTAAGTTCTCTCTTCGTTTACCTATGCATTGATGTGTGAGTGTTCTAAAGCTACTATGTATTCGAGGGTCGCCTGGTGCAGCGGTAAAAGACAATGCTGACCCCCGCACAGTCGAGCGATCGATCCCCGCCCGGGTTAACCAAGCCTTCCATCCCTCCAGGGTCGGGTAAATTGGTACCAGACTTGTCTGGGAAGGTGAGGTAAATTGGTACCAGACTTGTCTGGGAAGGTAAAGACACTGACTTGGTATAGCGACTGACCCCTGCAAGTCATTGTATTGGTCAAATATGCAGTCACCATACCTCCACGATTCTGAATGGAACACGAATGCATGGCGCGTTCTTACAATTAGAGGACTGATCAACGCCGACATTTTTACCTTTACCTTTACCTTTAGCCACACTATGCCTCTGCCGAAGTTATTAGGTGAACATTTTTATTCACGACCTGATGTTTCAACCTGCTCATCGTCCTCTGAGGCCTGGTTAGTGCTCTAAATATTTATAGCGCATCCATTCCCAAATTTTTGACGAATTGTTGTGAGCCCGAAATGGCAATGTCTTCGAAAGAGGATAACCCTACCGTTTCCACTTCTTGGCTCGTTGTCAGCGATGTTAGCAATTATGTAATGAACACCGAGATGTGCCGACATTCTGTTTGTATTAGCTGGTGCGGAACCACTTTGCAACAAAAAGTTGGAGTAGTAATTTAGTGCGGTAGAAGATAAGCTCGCGGCCAATTACCCGGCTCACTGCAATCTTTGTGAATCGAGCCATGCTGAGAAACCGGCCAGATAACCCTCGGGCAACTTGATACCGGATAAGTAGTTTTCGGTAAAACAAATTTCAACGACCACACGAACTAATCCGATTGCGTGAACTCCGACTCGTTGACGGACTATTTACCTCGAGTACACCGCTACTTTTTCTATACGAAACTCTACAAACATTGTAGAGCACGTTTCTCAGCCGAGTCAATAGGACAACTTCGCTTAGTCACATCTTTTGCAAAATGAGAATTCAATTATTTCCTTATAATTAATTCTTTACGTAATTATGTACTTACTCGAGACCTCGGACGAGGTTAAAAGCGGAATACATAGTATTAAAATGATCCTTAGAAGTTAAAAATAAGTTTGGTATTTAATACATCGGAAAACTTACGTAAAATTCATAGTGAACGAAGTAGAAGGTTACGGAAACCACGTAAGGAGAGCCTCAAGACCTCTTCATTCGCTTAATCATGAAATACTAACGCTTTGAGGCCATTAATTGGAAGAAAGACATTTCTGTTGGACAGTTTTACATTTTTTTATAATATTGGCAGGTTCTAAATAAGTTTTGTCCCATGTACTACCTTTATTATTATCGTTACTTTGAATATTCCACGTGTAGCTCTCGTTCTCATCTTTAATAAATAGGCAGATAAATAAGTGAATAAATGAACGAATAAATAAATAAATAAATAAATAAATAAATAAAAATAAATAACTGAATGAATAGATAAATGAATAAATATACCGTTAGAGCTTGCCAAAAGTTGCTTTATTGATATTTCACTAGATGACGTCTGAACTGATTGTAACGCACCACATTCTCTCTCTACGTTCGGGCACGGAAATAAGTAAACAAGTAAATAAATAAATAAACAAATACCGACGAAGTAGGTCAAAAGTCGTTTCATTGATATGTCACTATGTAACACCTTCTTTGTGGAATCCACGTCCCTGATCGCCTGAACCGATTCCTACCCATCGCATCGTCTCTCATCCGCAAATCTGCAGCCGATCGACGCCGTTTATATCCATTTCAATTGAATCCCAATAAAACACATGTCGAATCGCCACTTTTTCCTTGGGGATTGCAGCTGAGATTCTGGGTTAAGAACGGATTCTCGTGGTTGAACGAAGAAGGCTCGGGCGACTTCCATCCTTCCGTTCCGTTCTCTGAACATCGTCGCCGTGTTTGCTCTGCTGCCAATCTTTTCACCTTCAATAAACAAAGATCATTATTGGGAAGTGTCACTTCATTTGGTCACTATAAAAATTCTAGGTGTGACGGGGTAGATGTTTCTCACAACGAGATCAGCTGATTAGGAATGAGCAACAGACCTTTAATTGTTCTTTAAGTTCTTGATGATGAATAATAGAAGTCTTGGGTCCCATTTAACTATGCTTTCCAGCGACAGAGCCATCGAGGGAATACTTGAAACCTCATCAACGAGGGATGTGCCTAAAGAAGAATTGTAATTATTAGAAGCTATAGTGTTTGATGTTGATCACTTCTCCGAGAGTACGCCGTGCAATCGTTTTCCATTCAGAATCATAGAAGCATGATGACTGCGTATTTGATCTATACAGTGACCTGCCCTGGTCAGCCCCTGTTTACGTCAGTGTCTTTAGTTTCTCAGATAAGTCTGGTATAAGCCTTCAGGCCTCCTAAGGGACGAATGGCTCGGTTAGTCCTAAGGAGGATCGATCACTTGGCAGTGTGGGTGGAAGAGGCGCCTGTTACCATGGCGTTACGCCTACTACTTTATAACGTGAAACTTTGAAAAATGAACGTCATGAAAGTGATAAATTATTCAAAAAGAAGGTAGAAATACGAATTTAATCGGCACTTAATTCATGATTCCGTTATTTTGACACTGAATGGTATAAATAGACAAGATTCGCTCAACAATTTTGATGTTTTTCACAAGCACGAATCAATTGAAATTGAAAACATTCGAACGATAGCGCTTTTTTGTTCCAAATATTTGTTTTCCAGTTCATTGTTAGCCGAAATGGTGGCGAATCGTCTGGCTGAATCCTCGTTCATTGACTGAACCACAATATCTACTCCCGAATACATTTATATCACATTCGGGTTCGGGTTGATGGTACTCGATACTCTCTTTCGCTTTCACAAATTGTGCTGTAGTTGTAAGAGGCGCTACTTCTACGCGCACGGTTGAGCGATCGATCCTCGCCAAGCTAACCAAGCTTTCCATTCCATCGGTGCCGGATCCATTGGTACCATACCTGTCTGGTAAGGTAAAGACACTGACTTAGTGTAGCGGATCGCTCCTGCAAGTCATTGTGTGGGCTAAATACGCATTCAACATGTCTAGGCTTCTGAATGAAGTACAAGTGTATGGCGCGTCCTAGAGGAACTGATCAGCGTTAACGAAAAACCTAGCTTTGCCTTCTTATTTATCAAATCAGTAACTGTATGAGTAAGAATGAAAATCTCAAATTAATGACATAGGCTTGATACTTCCTTACCAAAGTTCTCTTCTAAGCTTTTCGCTGAAAGATTCTCACGCTGATTTCACGTTGTAATATTTTCTTTATACTAGCTTAATTTGTTAGCTTTCTTCTATTTTCCTCCTAATCCTATTCCTTCTAATCTAATTGCTGGCGACTGTAAAGTAAATTAATAAAGAGCTTACTCGAACAACTTGATTTTATTACTTAATAATCAGAATAGCACCTGGTTTTGCAGTTTCAAGCTTTCTTTACCCACAGAGATGAAGTCACTATTTTTCGATGTTCTTCGTCATCCGGGCGTCATTGATCGGTTCGCGGTCCGAATTAGTGACAGACGTGGCGGTGATAAGACCTCTGCTTATCAGGGTATGTTGCAGTGCTTCTGCGAACCAGCCGACGGGTTACCTTTTGGGTAAGATTTCGGACGAGCTGACCGCGGCCGTTGAGCCCCACGATGTCGATCACTCGACGATCCATCCGACGGTATTCTCGTTATGTGGTGCTGGCGTGTGTGGTTACCAGTATGCTACTCTACATGCAGGCCGATCGGATTCGACGATGGGTAAGTGTTTACCCAGATGAAGCAGTGTCGCAAGAGTACATTGCGTCCTGCTTACAAAGCCCTGAGTTCGCGGCTAATTCATCCTAGATTCACTCTGGTAAATTTTTGCCTGCGTTGACCACGATTCACCACGAGTTTCCCAACTAATTACACACTCCTGATGGGTAGCGTGGAAGATGACTCAAGGATGAATCTGCCGAAACCTTTCCTGTCGCTTTTGTGTCTTTCGCCCCCTAGAGAATGGTTATAGAGTAAAAATGACATAAAATAGTCTTTCTTTCGAGGAAGGATAGGTTTGTGGTTTGAATCGAAACAGGAGTGCCCTACCTCATTCCTTATCTGAGAAGCTCCTCGATTTCTCTAGAGTAAATCAAAAACACAGCCTTAACAAAAAATATAACACATATAAAAGGGACAAAGCTCCCACATGGAACGAAGAATACCGCAGTTCATCTGAAGTACTATTTTCATTTTTATTCCGCTTTTATTTGATCAGAATTCTTTTTGAAAAGATTGAGAAACCAGCGGCAAGTAGGTATCTCATTTTTAGGCGGTTGCATCTTGCGCTCACTGCTATCTAGAGACATGTCTGTGCAAAATATTTGCATAGCCGATTGGAAGGAACGACGAAGAAGGTACAGGAGAAAAGAGGATTGAAACAGGCACTGATAAAAAGGAGAATTCGCTAACACCATCACCATCAGTCCTCACGCTTCCCAGTAACTTACAAGTTTTTCTGTTAGGTGTGGGCGACGGCGATGAAGGTCTAAATCAAGGTAAAAGTAAAGGTGTCGGTGCAGACTGGTTCCCTCCCCGTTCGTGTACCATTCAGAATCGCAGATGCACGGTGAATTGGTAATTGGCTTATACAATGGCTTGCGGGACCAGCCGATACACCAAGTCAGTGTTTTTACCACCTTAGACGAGTATGATACGAATTTACCCGACCCCGAAGGGATGAACGATGATTGGTGTCAGTAGCGCCTCTTACAACTACGACGCGCGCGCTTGGGAAGAAATGATTCAAAAGGTACCTTAAATCCTCACCACCAGCACCAAAAAACTAGCATGATTCTATAGTTTAATTCCAAAGTCAAATTTAAACCTTGATATTTTTACCGTAACCCGTTAAACCGAGCACGCGACAGGCGCTCCGATTTTGCGTCAGAGCGGCCCTTGGCTCGAACTCGGTGCACGGCCTCAGAGGGCTTAGCAAATAACCTCTGCGGACTGAAATCGACATGATTTCATGGCTCTTTTATAGTTCGTGGAGGAGAACGTATATAAAAGGTAAAAAATATCAAGGGTAGAAATTTGTTAAAAAATTCCTGATCTGACGACGGGTTACGGTAGAATAATGGCGGTACCCCTTTAGAATCGTTTCTATAGAAAAAATGAGAAAGAAAGAAGGGATAGACGTGGAATACTTTGCCTTATGAGACGTAGGTAATGCCTACCTGGTTTTCAAGGGGAAACGTGTTTTACATGTTCTTTTGGATTATTCGAGTATCATGACTCGATAAGATATCAACGATTTGGCGCTGATGAGAATTTCTTCACATCGGTAGTCTCAAACAGCCGACTTTCCTCCATCGCATGCTCTCTGACGATCCTGGAGGCGTCTGCGCCGATTCGTAGTCGTTCACAATGGTGCGTCCGATATTCAGAAGAAAATCCCGCTATCTTGCCCTATTCACGATCGCCATAATTACGCTCTTCTACTTGAATGAGCCTCAGATGGTGAGTTATTTGAATCGAACGATCCTTGCTAAGCCTTACCAAGCTCTTCATACCTTTGTGGTCGGGAAAATTAGTACAAGACCTGTCTGGGAAGGTGTCCTCACTATGTCCATCCTAGGTTTTCTATAGATCCCGCAAGTCATTGGATACCCCATTCTGAATAGACGACGAGGGCATGGCGCGTCCTGATGACGCTGATCAATGCCGACCGCTTTACGGTTACCTTACCCGTATTCTAGCGACATCAAGTCTCTCACCGCAGCACCAGGTAGGAACCCGTTAAATCACGCTGAGAAAAAGAAGAGGTACTTCATGGGGTATAAGGCTAGCGCTGCTTGGTAGTCTGGATCGGGTCCGCAGGATACATATTCACCATGTTTGCACGATTCCGAATGGATGACGTATTCGTGGCGCGTCCTCAGGGAACTGCACAACGCCGACCATTTCAGCTTCTGCTTTACCTTTGAAAAGGATGGCCACCAAGTCTACCAGCTCTTGTCGTTGGGATCCTTAGATGCTATCAACGTTAATTGTTGAAATTTAAATTGAAATTTAACCGCCGGTGAATTCCATCGGCGGTTAAATTTCATTTGTTAAATTAAAAATTGGTTAAATTTTAAAATTGGTTTAAAGGTTAAATTTCGGCCAGTTCACCGCCAAAGTGACTCACCACGCGTTGATGAATCACGTTTTGGCGGGTTACCGAGGTGAATATCACCGGCGGTGAACCGTTCATGAATCCCGGCCCAGGACATTTGAATTTCATTGATAACGAAGAGGTAGACTAAAGATGAAGACTTGCACGGAAATCCAACTTCGTTCAACTTAAAAAAACGTTTTTTCATTTCAACCGTAACTTTTTGGCAACTATAATCCACTTTTGACATCAGGAGAAGCTGTCGAGGTTACCCTTAGGGTTTTTCTCCGAGTAATTCTTAGCAATGAAGAAATATATGGAGAAGAGCCTATGCAGTATTCCGATACCTTTAGCTCCTCTGTCTGTTCGCTGTCAGCAATCCTTCCCCGTGTGCCGTACGACTCATCGCCAGAGCGTTACTCAATGATTATTACCACTTGCAGAATTCTTATGCTGGAGACGGGGACGTGAATAGCGACGATCTGGGTGAAAAGTTACCCAGGGTATCTCGAACGAACGCTCGGCAAGATGACTATGGAGAGATTCAGCCAGCGGCCACCACCTCAAGGGTTCTCGAGTGTTGTGCTTTTTTCTTGAGTTTTGCGTGTGCATGGTGTGGTGAATCGGGCGGGTTTATTTCTACCCAGTGGTCCCTGCATGGAATCAGAACTCTCAGTTATCCCCTTAGAGTAGTACCTACCCGTCAAACAGAAGCCAATCGCACCGCGACCAGCTCTACTATGCGAAAAATCGATTATCGATCGACTGGTCTCGTTGCGATCGGTGTTCAAAAAGGTGTTATGAGGAAATAGCCCTGAACATTGCTAATTTCAGGCATGGCTTATACCCAAAGAGGCCGATATCGATGTGAGTTTTCTTTGTCTTGAAAAAAAAATAAAAGATAATGCAAAACTCTTAACATTCATTTTTCTGCCGCACGAGGTTGATAGGTTGAAAATTTTGTTTAACGCCCTAACGTTTCACAGTCTATTCAAAGATGAATTCAATTCTTTTTTTTGATTTCATTTTTAGTTTGCAAAAATATTTCCGTTCTGCGTACTTGGTTTTAGATCGTGCTTCAGTTTTCTATTTAAGTATTTCGGATCTGACGACTGCACAGTTTTTCTTTCCTTAGTTTTTTGAAAATAGTTTCTTATTTTCTTTCACTCTTATCTATTTTCTCATCATATGACACCGGGCTTTCTTACTCAGCTAAAAAGAAACCTAAGCGGTTCTCTTCTAAGTTTTCGCTTTCTTTCAGGGCCCAGATTCATCATCGGTAAACCTCCAAGAAACCCCGAGATATACCCCGCAAACTGAGATTCGTGAACACGCGTTGGGATTCAATCGGGGTTCGTCGCGGGTCTATCACATCTTGAGATGAGGCAGGGTTTGGGAGACCTCGCGGTATCGAGCGGGTTTATCTCCTACGGGGTTTCGAAGACCGCCCGTCCGTTCATGAATCTGGGCCTAGTTCTCTCTCTCCTAACTATCGCGACCTTCTTATGTTGACGCTCATAAATTGATTAGATGACTACAGCTTGTTCAGTCGGATTATTTCTCTTGAAATACTCTCTATCTTGAGCATTTATGCTTGCTCATTTTTTTCTCTGAAAATTCCCTTTATTTCACTTTCTCCACTCTACTTTCTCCCCTAGGACTGTATCCTTCGCCAGCTGGGCTTTTCGAATGGAATGTTTAACCATACCCAGCTGATAAAGGTAAAACCTGTTCAATTAGGGTGCATGGGAGGGAAATGGAGCTCGAACAGTAGTAACCAACTTCTCACCAGCTGCTTTTGGTATTTGAAGCAAATATGGTACAGCTCCACATAGAAAAATAGAAAATTAAAATCTATTTCTAAACTTCACCTGCCTTATTTGGTGTTAGGAAGGCTTTCTAGGCATTTGTAGTCGTCTGATAATGTGTCCAGCGCTGGGATCGAAGAGTTTAGGCCTCGCGAGCAAATCTGATGATTAATGGAAGAACCTTCGTTTCACAGAATTTAAAATAAACTTTTTGTAAGGAAATCCTCAGCGGTGAGGGTCGTCGCTTTCCACCGGAGATGCCAAATATGGGGAAGACCTGGGAGGGTCCGGTGGGCAAACCTGGGGAAAACGCATTCCTCTCGGGGTGAGACGAGCATTGGCCGCAAATCACCGATAAACCATTTCTTTGGATCTCTACTTTTCTGTCATATAGAAGTTCTACATATTGCGAAACTCGGTGACTATACGTATCTGTGAGTCATTCGAGGGGATAGTGCGTTATACCGCAGGGCATGCCCTCAGGGAGCGACTTATTACAGTACTGTGAACACTACGCACTAATTATCGCACAAGTGACGCAGAGCCGCATAGACTCCCATTCGCAGTGTCAATTTTCCGCTCGGAGAGCGCTTTTGGTCTCCCTGCCAATTTTTGAACGACCTTAGAAAGTCGACAGTTTCTTGGGCGTAGTCAGTGGGGTTGGGTAACCGCCCCCAGAACCATGGAGTCAACCAACCGTACATCCGGGCGATGGGGCCCATGGGAGCCCGGGAGAGGGCGTGGTTTGAGCCACGGTTAGAGCCCCATGGTATCTACCCTCGAGCGCAGCCTAGTCATCCATTGTCCTTGTACAGAGACGAACCAAAACACTGTTTACCCCGTTGGTCGATGAACCAGTGGAAGTACTGGGACGGAAGTGGTTACCCAACACACTGTATGTTGATTTACCTCCATTTTTCGTTCAGAGAAGCACGTACGTCTTGGAACAAACCCCTCAGGATTCGATTTATGAACGGAACTTTGATTATAGCGAAGTTACCAAAATCCATTTGTTACCAAGAACTTATAGCGGTTTCTGAGTCGTGAAGATTGCAATTGGTGACTGGCAGTGGCATGAGTACTAGTCGGAGGTATCGGATACCGCGGAGTTCACCTTGAATGGTTCGGGGCTAGCGGTAACTTGTAGGGATTAGCTGACTTGCCAATGGTGAATCAAGTTCCTGATTCTTTACCTACCGACTGCCTCAGAATAGAAGAACGGTTAGTACTCACCAATCTGGTGTATAAATGGAAACAAATAGGTTTGAAATGAATACGAGGTTCCAGAGCGCTGGGTAAGAAAGTAACCGTCTAGGTATGTCTTCGATCGTGGCAGTCCATCTCAGTTATCCATCCGAATTGGCCGGGTAGTCCCATCAGCTACGATGGAGCCAAGGAGGTGGCCCGGTTCTTACAAAAGGACTTTATTGATTTATGATATCCGTTGGGGGGATCTACCAGCACCACACCCAAACAATAATCAATCGATCGATGCCTCAAGTTTGTTCCTTCCTACATTTTCTAGAGTTGCGACGCCACCTGGTTTTTACTGTAGTTTCTCTACTTCTTGTGGCTTCTATGCTCCTCATGCGCTTCATTGTCAGGTTCATTGTCAGGTTCATTTCCAGCTTTATTGCCTTATTTATTTTACATTCCTATCCTTCTTTTCTTTGAATTTGTGAATTGAGGACTTATTGCTTACTCTTACGCGGTTGTGGTAAAACTCAGGAAACAAACAAGTTTTGGCTCCTGACCTAAATTCGGGGAGGCATCGATAGTCGACATAGGTCCATCATATTTTCTTTTTCATTTTGGATTAGTTCTTCTATGACTTTCGAAAAATGAATTTATTTGTCTCATTATTCTTCTTCTTCCTATTCGTGTCTTTCATACTCCCTACCATTTCCTCTTCCTTCGTATCCATCGAGCGAAACTGAAAGCAAAACAAAACAAAAACAAATTCATGTTCTTTTCTACAGACGTTTTGACTTTGCAACAGAAAAAAAACTGAAAAAAAAACTTAAATTTTGTCCTCAAAGTTTACCTAAATTCCAGCGATTGAAGGCTTGAACTATATTATTTGCATATAAACAGCAGAATTAAATCGGATTTAGACCTACGACTTGTCAATGGGTAAGGAGAAGCAACTTCCACTTCGCCAGGATAAGCATGCCAAACTCAAAGTGATTGTGGTGCCGTTCACTCATACTGATCCAGGTAAATTAT
This sequence comes from Nippostrongylus brasiliensis, assembly GCA_030553155.1. Classification (NCBI taxonomy): domain Eukaryota; kingdom Metazoa; phylum Nematoda; class Chromadorea; order Rhabditida; family Heligmosomidae; genus Nippostrongylus; species Nippostrongylus brasiliensis. The sequence goes on along the minus strand of CP130732.1, from coordinate 32,553,488 downwards.
TTATTTTTTAGTTAAACATCAGCTGCGTGATGGAACAATTGGAAAAGCCATCAGTTGTTGAGAGAAGAGTAAGTGTAAAACCCTTGAACGGTAGAACGGGTATAGAATGTGTTGCCATGCGGTTATCTCGAATTTGGGTAAATGAACCTCACTGTTTCCAATGGAGTTCAACCACTCATATCTATTCGATAATCACAAAGGAAAATGAGAGAAGATTACAGGAAAGGTGATGAAAAGTAAGTGAAAGGATTAAATAAGGCATTTGTAGAAGGATTAAGTGCGAGTACAACCTGAGCGTAGGCGTGATGAAGGACCTAGTAGTAATGTTAATATGGTCGACAGTACTAGATTATAGGAAGTGCGATGAAAACTAAAAGGTAAAAGGTAAAGAAAGGTAAAGGTACCGGCGTTGATCAGTCCGCTGAGGACGCGCCGCCGCATTCGTGTTCAATTCAGAATCGTAGAGGCTTGGTGAATGCGTGTATGGCCTATACAATAACTTGCGGGTGCGGGTCAGCAGCTATGTCAGTCTTTACCTTGCCAGACAAGTCTGGTATCAACTTACCCGACCTTGGAGGGAAGGAAGGCTTGGCTAGCCCAGGTCGGGATCGATCGCTCGACCGTGCTGGTGTCAGTAGCGCCTCGTACCACTGCAAGACGTGAGCCTTTTAGAATGATAAAAAATAAGAAAATTTCTGCAGGATGGCTGAACACGTTCGATGTGTACTCGAAAGAAACGGACGACACCCTGGACGCCATGCACACGTTCATGATGTCCCATCAAGACATGAGGTTCATGTGGGCCGAGACGGTCTTTCTCGAGCGATGGTGGCGGAAGCAGAACGACAGCGTGAAGAACGACGTGAGACGGTAGGTCTGTTCCTCAAATTCATTTTCTACTATCGTACGGTGCCGAGGTAAGAGGCGCTACTGCCACCCGCACAATTGGGCGATCGATCCTCGCCGAGGCTGACCAATGACCATGAACTTCGAATTAAAACAATAAATAATAACAGATTAATTAGGTCTATTTTTAACGAGATGTCTAATCTCCGTTTCGTTCCTCAAGACCGTACGGAAAATAGAGAGAAAAAAGTCTTCAAGTCTTCCACCCCTCTGGGGTCGGGTAAGTGGGTATCATTCTTGTCCGGAAGGGTATCAGGAACTGCCTGGGAGGGAAGGCACAATCATTCAAGCACGCAGTCAAGATGCTTCTGCAATTCTGACTCGACGACGAGTGCATGGCGCATTCTCCGGGGACTCATTAAAGCCAACACCTTCACCTTCACCTCGTCCTTATTATAGCGATGTCAGCGTCTCCACAGTATCAGGTAGGAACCCGTTGAACCAAACTGTGGAAAAGAAAAGATACTTTTATGGGTATAACGTTTACCTTTGGTTGGTAACCTATACCTTGCAGCCTGGTGAAGGAAAAGCGCCTGGATCTTGTTACTGGATCGTGGGTAATGACGGACGAAGCCAATCCGTACTATCCAGTTTCAGTGGACAATATTATAGAAGGCTTCCATTTCATCGTCGACGAGTTTGGTGGGGGATTTCCATATTTTCTCCTTTTTTGTCAGCTGGTTTTCGTTTTTAGGAGTGAAACCTTCCCTGCTGTTCACCCTGGATCCGTTCGGTCATAGCAACTCCATCGCATACCTTTACAGCGAAGCAGGTTAGTTAGAAAGAAGTGAACTCCTTTGCTGTCCTACCATTGGAATGTTCATCAAATCACACAATAATTTTTATTACTCGGTGAATTGCTAATGAATTAGTAATCACTCAATTTCAGGTGTTCATCGGGAAGTGATCAACCGAATATCTAGGGAAACGAAAGAATTTCTACACGCGAACCAGGCGCATCGTTTCCAGTGGAAGCAATATTTTGGTAATTTTGTCATATTATTAGCCATATGGGCTCGTGTGGTGCAGTGGTATGAGGCGCTACTGACACCCGCAGGAATGAGCGATCGATCCGCGCACTGGCTAGCCAAGTCTTCCACCTCTCCGGGGTCGAGTAAATTGGTACCAAACTTGTCTGGGAAGGTAAAAACACTAACTCTCACCACTGCACCTAATAAATAAATAAATAAATAAACTTGGTGTAGAAGCTGGCCCCTGCAAGTCATTGTATAGGCCAAATATGCATTCACCAAGCCTCTACGGTTCTGAATGGAGGACGAGTGCCTGGCGCGTCCTACGAGTACTGTTTACCGCCGGTCACTCTACCTGTAGACTTTGCTACTTCCTTAAACTCTGGAGACACGAATAAGGTCTTTGGGGGACTGACAAACTATATCAGCAAATGAATTCTGATCTTTTTTTTCCAAGAAATTGGCCTATTACTTACACTAACACTGGCCTTCTTACTAGGCCGTCCTTGGGTACGTACCAATAAACACCGGCTCTTTTACCTCTTGCTTTACCTTCACACCTATGTATGTACAACACCGTTTTCAGACAATTCCGGCCGAAACGCTATGCGAACGCACCTGCTACCGTACAGTCACTACGACATTCCGTCGTCGTGCGGTCCGTCATGGGGCACGTGCTGTCAGATCGACATCTGGCGCTTCCACAAGAAATACTCTTGCCCCGGAGTGAAGCCGATCACCAAAGAAAACGTGAAAGATCTGTGAGTAAGCTGTTCTTTATTTCATGAAGCTCTTATGCTCTTCTCGATTAAAGTCGTGTTCATACTCGGCAGCAGAGTAACGCTAGAGCATACATAGTGTGCACTCTTTCTCTGCAACGTAGCATTTGGTCCGAGAAGATCTATTTCGTCTGGTAAGCATTGCTAAACGTCCAGAAACATTGCTCTGCTGCTTTCTCTGCCTCTCTGCCTGATTGCTGCGTGGCTTCGCTGCCGACTATGAATGGACACTGAACGATTGGTTACAGCAAGTCTTCTAGCGCAGTCTCATTTGAACAATCTCCACTTTGAGATCGAAGCAATTGATTGATTCTATTGATTAAAAAACATAAGTTAAATGGTTCATCAGAGTCACCTGTCACCTGTCGTCCCGTTGATCATCGTTTTGCTCGAGCGGGCGCCAGTAACGTCTCCATTCGTCCCTTTCGCGTGCCATGGTAGACCAGAGGGTCCTGCTCGCTCGAGGAACACGAAGAGCATCGAATCGATCGGTCAGGGATTTGACGAAGAAGTCCGACCAACGCAACGATGGGCAACGTGGTGTTCTTCTTACGTCCCGTGGAATCCAGTCAGTAACGGCTCTCGTCCAACGGTCGTCACGAAATCGCACTACGTGTCCGGCCCACCTGATGTTCGACAACTTGGCCCATGCGACTGCGTCTCTGATCTTCGACTGTCGACCTAGGTCGGAGCTCCATATGCCGTCTCTCGCCTGAATGAAGCGAGTCACTCCGAGCCTCCTTCTCTCTATACTTCGTTGCGCGACGCGGATCGCATGTTCATCCTGCTTACGCAACGCCCAGGATTCTGAAGCGTACGTCAACGCAGGAAGAACCGTAGAGTCGAAGAGATGGGTGCGGAGTCGGGCGTTCTTCGTCCTCCTCACTACTTCTTCAACACTCTTGAATGCGCCCCAGGCCGCTCGTTACCTCCTGCCCAGCTCTGGACTCAAGTCGTTGGTCATGTTGACTTCCCGACCCAAGTACACATAGCTGGAGCATTCAGAGATGTTCGTTCCGTTGAGCGAAAATGGGGCATCAGAAACGTATCCATTCCTCATGAACATCGTCTTCGTCAAGTTCAGCTGCAAGCCGATCTTCCCACACGCATGATCTAAGTCGGCCAGCATGCGTTCTGCCTGAGTGATAGATGGTGTTGTGAGTACGATATCATCCGCAAAACGAAGATGGTGTAACTGCCGGCCGTCGATCTTCACTACCATGTCGTCCCATTCTAGTTTCCGCTTGATGTTATTGATTCTATTGATTAAAAACATAAGTTAAATGGTTCATCAGAGTAGAAGGATCAATAGATCACCACCAAGCAGTCTTCCTTCCCTTCGCTGGGGAAAAGAAAACTGTATCTTGTTTTTGAGTATAGACCTGTATCTTGTTTCTGGGTGTACTGCCTTGTATGATCATCCCTTTATACGGTGCTGTGGTAAGTTGCGCTACTGACAGCCCCACGGTCGAGCGGTCGATCTTGGCCTGGGCTAATCAAGCTTTCCAACTTCTGAGGTTGAGTTATTTTTTACCAGACTTGCCTGGGACACAAGCTAGGTATAGCGGCTGGCTGCGCGAGTCATGCTATAGGCCATTAACCATGTCTCTACGATTCTGACTGGAAGACGGATGCGCGGCGCGTACCTAGGGACTGATCAACGATGATCGCTTTACCTTTACCTTAGCCAGTTGTTTTGGGTCAAGTTCATACATAAGGGGTATTGTGGTGGATCCTTTGAAGCTTGAAAAAATGGAAAAAAATATTGCAGTGCCAACCAGCTCGTCGATCAGCTGAAGCAACTGTCGGAGACGTACGTGTCGAACGTGGTGATGATGATGTTTGGCGACGATTTCCGCTTCACGACGCTGTTCGAGTGGCAAGTTCAGTACGAGGCCCTCCGGCTACTTTTCGATGAAATCAACCAGCGTAAGGATATGGAGATAAGGTGCACTTTGTCTTTATTATCCATGTTTAGTATACAGGTGGTCACCTATCTGTGCAAAATAAGAGCCAACAAAACAAGAACAAGAAATTATGATGAGCAGAAAACCGCACGACATGAATTGCACGAAGTATAAATATAACAGAATTCTATAAAATAATCAAAGGAGGTAAAAACAGTGAAAACAGAATGAGTATGCCCAAAACTTCACTACAGACAGGTACAAGAGGTGCCAGGGATTCAAAATTGCAGTATCGGACAAGTCTTTTGATCCTACCCGGAAAAACGGCTTAGGAGCGTTCCAAAGCGGCTTTTTCGGATAACTCTATTAAATGTCAACTATTTGGGAAAGGAGACACATTATGAAGTGCAGCTGCCCGAGCTCTATCGTTTGGTATATAAATTATCCACACCAGATTTTTTTAAATACTATTCCCTCAAATCTCGCCTGATCGGGTACCAATTTACTCGACCCTGGATTCTGACCGACTCCGGATCGATGGAAGGTTTAAGGTTGGGTATGGGTTTGCCGTTGTACCAATCTATGAATACCAGTCCATAGAGCTCGAGCTGCTGAGCTCAAATATATGTATATTTCTACAAGTAATTGAGTTTCAACCAAGTTAATAGAAAATCGCTTTGGAAAGCTCCAGAGCGTCGCCTTCGAGAAGTGATCAAAAGACAAGCCCGGTACTGTATGGTCGTTGTTGGTAGGCTTTTTGAATGCCTGATAACGGGAATGGAAGGGCCGGCTCTGTATTTTACCCCCAATTATAATACATTAGGTGTACCTTCAGGCAGTAATTGGGGTGTACAGTGTGATGAGGTCGATCTCGCTTTACCCTCCGGCAAGGTCAAAGAACGCCTGCCTTGAGCTCAAAGTTTTCGAAATTTTTGGCCATTTTGTGGCACAAGAGAAGTATTTTGGCTTTGGCTAGCTAGACCATGCTATTTTAATCTGAATCTTGCGTTTTTAATTGAAGAAGTTGGGTCCGAGGAAAGTTGCGACAGCGGTCAAAACGGCGGATTAAACTGCCGCCGGCAGCTTTTTGGCGAATGGATACCCGCGGCGCTCTGCTTCGGGAATCCAGTGTTTTCCCCAAGAATTCATCCTAAATACGGCGTCCGGAAGAAATGTCTCATTTCTCTCCTTTGTCAACCTTTTGGATTATAAATAGGTTTAATTGTGCATTAGTTGTAACCTCAGAATTTCTAATATACTGCCCATTGATCATTATTGGGGCATCGTTATTTTGAAATCTTCCCAATTCAGGTTTAATTCAGCATTACTTATTTGAAACTTCGCCGTCGATTCTTTTTGAATTTTTTTTATAAAACAAGCTGTCGAGCACTGCCTATGGAAAATATCGCTATTTGGTAAAGAATTGCTCACAATGACATGAAAACCCATAGGATACAGAACGTACTTTAAACTATGTTAGAATGCTCAGAACGACGACCAAATATCGATTGAATGACTCGATTATCGATTTGATTTTAGTTTCGGCACCATTACGGACTTTTTCGAACAAATGGAAAGCTGGTACAAGACCAACAAGAAACAGCTGCACACGTTAAGTGGAGATTTCTTCCCTTACGAGTGAGTTTTTTGTTAACCCATTATCGAAAGGTATCATCGGAAACTTCAAAGAAAATTTTTGTGTAGAAATTAAATTTTTTTGGCTCTAAAATATTAGCAGATTCTTCGATAGTCCATTATATTTTGTTAATTTCTTCCCTTCCTTCATTTTCCCCAAAGGAAGAAGTCCGTGGAGTTAGATTATCAAGTAAAAAATCTTAATCGCTCGACCAACTAAGAATTTGTGGAACACCTATTCCATTTGTAACTATTTTTTCATTTACTACCTCCAAATTTTTATTTCTTGATTTTCGCTTTCAATTTTTTGTTTATAACTATTTTCTTTGCTTTTTGGTGATACAAACCTTACCATTGTTGAAAAGGAAAGCGGAATAAGGATAGTTCAGAAGCTGGACCGGCTACTTCTCAACAAGACCGTTCTTCAAGGCACAAGAAAGGCGACTTCATGTGAGAATTGTATTTACATTGAATAATTTTGGAAACTTGGAAATTTGTGAGCTATTCAGCGACTGCTACGAGCTGCTGATTTGTTATCCGCCCAAGCGGGTCGAAATCTACCGGACAAGACGATCGTTAGCCAGAACTTACAGCAGGCTCGACGGGCCCTGCTCCTGTTCCAGCACCACGACGCCATCACTGGTGGGGTTTTTTGGTAAGGTTGTGGAGAAGGCAAAAACTAAGGTGGTTGGCTGCGATCAGTTCCTCCAGGATACGCCACACATTCGTCTTCCATTCACAAAAGTAGAGTATTGTGAATACGTATTTGGCCTATACATGAGGTGCGGGTGCTAAGCGCTGCTTAAGTCAATGTCTTTACCTTACCAGGTAAGTGTGGTTCCAATTTACACGTCTGCGAAAGGATGGAATGCTTGGTTAACCCGGACGAGGATCGGTCACTCGACCGTGCCGGTGAAAGTACTAGTTCCCTTACCAGTGCACCGCGCGCACCCATTACGAAAAATGAGGTGCCCAACCGGAAATTCAGCTAGTCTTTCAATTAATGCGGTGGCACCTCTTCTCACTTCACCATTTGGAATAAATTGTTTTGATATTTGAAACAGAGGTTTTTCCAGGAAGAAGGGTTAGGTATGGGAGATCACAAATTGTGGGAGCTGCTGTTGCCAATATTCGGAAACTGAAATTCCTTGAAAACAGAAAATGCTAGGGGTGCGCAAATGACTGTCTCAATTGGGGAGGAGAACCGTCGTCTCACGATCGGTGGCGTAGCGGCTAACGCACAGCCCCGGTTTGGTGCGCTACGCCGGTTCAAATCCAGTCCGAGGTGCGATTTTTGCGACGAACCTAGCACCACCATTACAACATCGTATTCTAGTATACATAATAGTAACCCGCAAAAATGCGGTAATAAAACTAGAATTTGAAATTCCTTTGTTATTGATACATATGGTTTGTCATACGAAGTTATCACCAAGCCCAGGATAAAGTTTTCATCGAAGTTTTGAGTGAATTAAATATTAATAGAAATAGGATTGTTTTAGGCACGAGCAAAAAGTCTGTGATGCAGGACTACTCGCAACAGCTCCATAGTGGAACACTTCTCACGTCGACTGTCATCGAGTCTGCCGTGACTGCCATTTCCCAGTCCGGGAAGGTCGAAAATGTGAGCGCTTGTTGAAATCTAGGTAGCATATCCATAGCTTTGGGCATGTGTGCGGTAGTAATTGGCGCGATTTCTACCCTAGAGCGATCGATCCTCGCTTGGAGTAACCTAGCGTTTATTCCTCCAGGGTGACCGGTCTGATAACGGAAGAATGGGGGGGGGGAAGTTCCGCAATTATTCTCCCAGAAATGGTAGAGCTTTCTGAGGCTGTAGCTATTCCATCTCTTTGGATGTATACGGGTAAATTGGTACCAGATTTGTCTAGGAAGGTAAAAACTCTGACCCCGCTAGTCATTGTATAGGCCAGATATGCATTCACCATGTCTCTACGATTTTTAATTGAGGACGAGCGCGTGGCGTATCCTTGAGGACTGATTATCGCGGAGCAATTTACTTTAATCGCTTTTTATACGACGTGTTTTCCCTGGCAGCTAAGGAAACCCAAGGCAGCTTCATCAATTTCACAAACCTTTTGAATAGTTTCTTCTAACCCCTGGTAGAACATTGATTTCAGGTAGAATACTACGAGTCGAACACCAAAACGACCGCTTTGAAAACATTGGAAGTTGGCGACAGGACTATGTTAGTATTTTGCAGAATTTTGACAAAAAGAATGATGAGCTGTGATAATTTTTCAATTATAAAAGGCCAATTTAACTTTTAGTGTTTAGAGTTCTCCGAGTCGTGAACACGCTGCCCTACCAACTGCACGACGTGGTGAGCGTAAGGGTAAAATCAGTCGAGATCGCTGTATCGGACGAGGATGGAAAACCGGTGGAGTCCCAGATCGAACCCTACGTGAAAAACGGTCGCATCGACAAGGCCACGTTTCTCGTAGGTTCTAGTAGTTCCTTAATCCCATTATTCAAATAAATAAGAAAAATTCTTCAACTAAAAAGGGCTCGTTTCGTTCCTATACCTCTAAGATAAGGGCGCACCTGGTACAGGAGTACCAGGCGGTACTGACACCCACACGGTCGAGCGACCGATCCCCGACCGTGTTAACCAAGTTTTCAATTCCTCCATGGTTGGGTAAATTGGTAGCAAACGTGTCTAGGAAGGTAAAGACACTGACTTGATATAGCGGCTGACCCTCGCAAGTAGGCCAAATACGCGTTCTCCAGGCCTCTATGATTCTGAAACGAACGCGAGTGCGTGGCGCGTCCTTAGGAAACTGGTCAATGCCGCACCTTCACCTTATTGGAGATAAATTTAGGATATTTTAACATGAAACCCTATTTTAAGACGAATTTTTATTTTTCTACAGGTCTCCTTCCGGGCTCGTCTCAGGCCACTGGATATCTCGACGTACACTCTGAAGCACGGCACCGGAAAGGAAGCGGCAGTGATCGCTTCTATCAAGACGTCGTCGAATTTCACCACCAAAATCGGAAATTCCACTAGTAGGTAAGTCGAAGAGACGAGTATGAGTCATGGAAGAGCTTCTAGAGACCATTCACCCAAAATAATTCATTTTTTAATAATAATTTTAAATGAAATAATAATTTTTTGTATACCATATCCACCAAACGATAATTGGACTTGAACACCCAAACCCAATTCATATTTACCCAGACACTTAAAATTGTGCCGAAAAAAGAAGTAGAAATTGTTGCGAGAACAGATGTCCTCTCGTTTGGGCTGAAGCGTTCGAGATTACCCAAATGAACTCTCTCTAGCCGCGATAATTTGGGTTGGGTATAATCGATTCAGGTATAACTGGGACTTTGAGGTTAGACTTACCTCCTCCCCTGAACTAAACACACTGAAATTCATCAACCTAACCCCCACCGCCCTCTCGAGAGTTTCCTACCCCAGCAACCCTTGCATTCAACGATAGACGACAACTAAACCAATGGTAGAGGTTAATTTGGATCAGACCCCTGAGGACGCGCCATGCATTCCCTTTCCGTTCAGAATCGTTGAGGCATTTTGAATGCGTATCTGCTCTATTTAATGACTTTTGGGGACGAGTCGCTGTTCATGTAACTGTCGTTACCATCCCAAACAAGCCTGGTACCAATTTACCCGAACTCCGAGGGATGGAGGGTTAGGTTAAGCCGAGCGAGGATCGATCGTTTGACCGTGCGAGTGGAAGTAGCCCCTCTTCCCACTGCCACACGGTGCTTTGGTAGATAAATAGATGATGTAACCAGCAAGGCACATGTTGGTACGTTTTAGTACGTTCCGACTTTTTATATCTTCCTCTTTATTGTCTTCTTTTGAAAGTTGTTGAGGGTAAGGTATGTCTATCGGAGGACCGGGGAATATTCTATTTTCATATTATACGTTTCATATTTATAATACCAGCCGTTCAGCGGCCTGTCGGCCGCCAAACGGCTTTAAAGGGGGGGGGCTTCGCCCCCCCCCCTTTTCCTTGAACCTATCTTCAAATGGACGGATCAAATGAGAAGAGATATGGTTGAAGATACCACTTCAGTAACACAACGTTGTTGATTGAAGAGTTGAAGAATGTTTATGCGAATTTTGAGGTAACGCAGTATAAATGAAAAGGTAGATGAAGTAGAGAAGTGGATGAGGTGCTCTAGGTCCCGAATGAAACCTAAATAGCGCACTACAATATGATGATCAAAAATATTTTTGCAGAAACACAATAGAATTGCAAAGAAGAAAGAATAAATCTACTAACCTCGACGAAAGTGTGAGGCCAAAAAGCAATTCCGAACGGAAATGTGGCGTTTTTTAGGGACCAAAAATCACTGAAAATGTGAAAGTAATGGGTGGAAAACGAAGCAGAAATTCTAAAAAGTAGAAGGGAATGAAATCTGCTAACCTTTCCGGATCTGGCGAGCAGTAGAATTCAAGCCAAGCTTGCGAACAGCGATATAGTAGGATCAACAGAAATATGGACGTAGTGAACCCGAAAACCACTAAAAAAGTGAAATTAAACAGACAAATGCGGGTCAAACATTTTAAAAAGTAGAAGGAAGGGGAGTCAACCAACCTAGGTGAAAATGGGTAAGCGTCAAAAACGATATTCATATGGCATAATTCATATAGGCATAAATATGGCGTTAAGAATGGCCTCAAAACGCTGAAAAGGAGAAAGTAAACAAACAGAAACGAAATAATCACTTCAAGAAGTGGAACGAAAAGAAATCTGCTAACCTTGACGAAGCAGCCGTACCGCAAAAAGGAAATTGTACAAAAATGTGACCCTATTGAAGGTGTAAAACACTGAAAAAAGTGAAATTAAACAGACGAAAATGGAAAAAAATCAGAATGTAGAGGGAAAAGAAATTTGCTAACCTTGACTGAATTGAGGAGCAGCCAAAAACATATAGCAAATCTGAAGTAATTGTCATGTTTGTGGAGTTTCGTTGAGATGCTAGACCGAATGACATCAGGGGATAATCCTAAACTGTTACGTTAACTGAATTATAAATAAAAAATGAAACTGTGCTCAGTAGAAAGGCGAGATCAGAAAGGTTAGTTTACCGATGAGCTGTGAATGGCGGCATTCCATAAGGTATGCAGTGTTGCTAGGCAAAAACTTCCGAAAAAACAATGTTTTTAACCAAATTAGAGTTGGCCTTGACCAATATACCATCGGGACGACGCACTCTGGATAAAGCCGTGTACAACTGCCCATGGCTGAACACATCCTCCGGCAGAAAGACACCGATCTTTGAGAATGTCTGTCCTTGGCTTTTGTTGATGGTCATTGCAAAAGCTACTCGAAGAGGGAACTGCCGTCGACGTAAGCGAAACGGTGCACCATCCCAATACAGATCTATTCGCGGGATGATTGTGAGCTCTCCCTTCCTCTGGCCGGTGATGAATCGGCAGCCAAGCACGAATCTACCCAGAGTTTCCACTATGAGTCGAGTGCCATTGCAGAGTCCATTATCGACATTAAGATTTCTCAGGAGCATCACTATTGCACCTTTTTTGAGGTGTAACTCGTGAGGTGGCATGCCAGAGGGTGTCAGGCTATTGAGGTATTCCGTTGGCATGTGTAGTTGGTCGACATTCCCATCCAGAATAGCCTCATCAACGCTTTTGTAAAGGCGCTCATGTTGAGCGCTTACAACATTGAGTCGTCTTAAGGCGTCGGCATTTATGGCATGCACATGCGTATTCTTCGGAGCTAATATAGCTTTTTCTGCGATATCGTACACACTCTCGGGTTCCATGGTGGCTCCGAACACCGATGTGACAATGTCTCCGTCACAAATTCGTTCCTGTGGCAGCACAACTTGGTCGTTTTCATCGTTCGCCTCACCGCTGCCGATCTTGAGAAGAAATTGTCGCCAGTCCTCTCCGGCTTCTCGGGCACGCATGTTTGCCGTGAGGGAGTGCTTCTCGAAAAGCTGCCAAAGTGAGGAACGGCTTACACACGCCTCCACGGTTTCCTCCCTTCCTCCATGTTTCACGATGGGTAAGGTCTGGCGGAAATCTCCACCGACAACAATGAGTTTGCCACCGAAAGGAGCACCATTCTGCATCAAGTCGCGAAGAAGGGCATCCACCGCTTCAAAAGCAAACTTAGACGCCATGGAAATTTCATCCCATATTATGACATCAGTGTCTATCAAAATCCTCGCCTCCCTTTGTTGTCTTTTCATCGACGACGATTTATTTTCGTCCGCTACAATGAGTTTGAATGCAGAGTTCACGGTCCGTCCTCTAGGTAAAAGATTTGCAGCAATGCCGGTCCAGGCCACACACAACACTTTCAGGCGTCTTCCTACAGCAATATTGTATATTGTGTTGTACAGATATGTTTTTCCTGAACCTCCAGGGCCGTCAATGAAGAAACAGCGGTTGGTCCGTCTATGTACCGCGGTGAGAATGTCGTCTGCCGCCAATTTCTGTCCGTCGTTGAGAGTCGCATACAGAACTGCTCCTTCTGCTGCATGTGCCTCGAAGTCTACCGGTGCTTCGGGAATCTCAGGTCGCTCTTCAGAAGGGGGTTCAATGAAATCGCTGAGATGTTTTCCCAAGTCCTCCACGCGGTCAGCAACATCAAAATAAGCGTACACAATGGATTGCTCAGTCGTAAACCCTCGTTGGACGAAATCTTCGGCCATTGCTTGTGAAAACTCATCCCAGAGTGCGTTGGCATTGCTTATTTCACAGTAGCACAACAGGCTGGCAAAGAAACCTCTTAGCACCGATGGCATCTGGAAGTGAGCTGCCTCCCTAAGGCTTTCTCTGAAACAGTTGTCGTCGTCAAGAAGTCCGGCTGCTTTCGCCGCATCTAAAAACTTCTCATAAAGAACGCCATCAATTCTTCTCAAATTCTCGAAAGAAGTTGAGCCTTTTATGTTGAGAAGCAAAATACGCAGTGCGTATCTTTCGGTGTCCATTGGAGAGACAGTAGCCATTCTTCCCACCGTTGGCTTTCCTCCTCTTCCTCTAGGCTTCCATTCCTTGTTTCTGAACGTAAAGTGGTTTGGAATTTCGCTGTAGTACAGTTCCTTGGGATCTACGGGGAACTGTTCAGTCGCTGATGTCGAAGGTTCTGAAACTCTTCCGCTCCTTTCGTTCAATTTGAAGTACGCAGTTAGTGTGGAGTCTGTGAGTGCTGCTTGAGCCAAAGCGACTTCCTCTCCACCTTCCTCGAACACAACCGTTTGTAGATTTGGAAGGTGCACCGCCAAACGAACCACACTGTGAGAAGAATCGTCTAAATCATAGCCGAATATTCGATGAGCAGCTTCGGGTGGGCAAACATAGCGAGCGTTAAGGTACTGCTTGATCTCATCGACAGATTCATTGTTACCAATCCTTATTCTTGCTCTATCCGTACCTTTGTAGACGTATTTATAAAGGTACTTCACAGCGGTGATCATTCCGCAAATTTCTACATTGATGTGACTGTTGTACTTCAATAGAAGGTACGGGTTGTAGGGAACAATCCACTGGTCCCCATACTCGTTCTCGTCTATCGAAATGAAATACTGCCCCCGCCTGCGGAGCTCTGGGTATCCATCAAAGTGAACAGATGTTGCGTTACGCAATTCTTTCGGGAATTTTTTTGAGCAGTGCCCGTCTCTCATGCAGGGAGAATTCGGGTCGGAAGCCCCGCAACGACGGTGCACCATGAATTTCTTCACGGCCTCGAACAATTCCGGTTCCTCTTGTGCGTTGGGAACTTCGCCGCAACAGAATGTATCAACCTCCGATCCGATGCGAGGTTTAAAGTCGTTTTTGAGGATCAGAAGCATATGACAATGTGGAAGGCCGCGCTTCTGAAACTCGGTAACCATCACGTAGGCCTGGACTTCTCCGAGAATATGCCGCTTGAAGAGATCGTGACACAGCTGTCTTAGTTTCAAATTGAAAATCCTCGTAGTTAGATCAGGTCTATTCTCCGGCGACTGGCCTGGTAGGAGATTTTCACTTATTTCGCTCCACTGAGGGTTACACGTCATGGTGAGAAAAATGTCAGGTTTTCCGTGCCTCGCAACTATGGCCATTGCGTCTTGATAGTTTTGTTGCATGTTTCTTGGTCCGCCCTTGAAAGTAGATCCAAGTACAATCCTTCTTCCCGGTGGTCCAGTGACATCTCGACCTTCTTGCCCAACGTAATCTGCAAGCCCACGGTATGTGTCTAGCCGAAGCTCTTTCTGATGAGTTCGATAATAGTTCAACCGATTCTGCTCGATCTTCACGTACGCGTCCACTATGAATTGTTGTAGAAGTTTTCCGCCGTACAGTAGTGGGTTCCATTCACCGTCTCGAATCGAGAGCAAGTAGGAGTAATACTTCATTTGACTGAGCCTTTCGTTCTTAGTGTTCGTCAAGTTGATGTGCCATCCGTCTTCTCCGGTAGGAAAAAAGAGAGGGTACGTGAGAGGGTCGCACCTCTTATCGATGTCAGGGATTTGTTGTAGTGCTCCTCCTCGGAGATGAACTGCAAGACTTCGTGTGGAAGGAACATCACCATCTTCGGCAACATAAATAGCGGCAACTTCATTAGCAGTTGGAATATCATAGGGACGGCGTGCGAGTCCTCGCGCTTCTGACTCCTCAAACACCATCTTCAACGTTGAAGCAGGACGATTTTCTCTACGCGCAAGTTCTTGTTCAGCAATTTCCACTTCTCGCATCATTTTAAAAGCCTGAGCATACGGGTTAGACGTTGCGATGAGATGGCTTAACGATCTCATGAGGACAGCGTCGCAGCCTTCATTTTGAACGCTTTCCAATCTTTGTTGCACTGCCTGAGATGTGTCCAGAATGTAAATTTGACCGTATTGCCTGCGCTGGTCTCCTTCTGGGTGTAGCGGGCCGATGAAGTGATAAACTTGATCGTGAATCCGAAAGCAGTATGGACCCGGTCCTGTCGGTGGCCTTATTTGGGCACCCATTGAAGCCATAGCCAGGGCAGAGTTAAACTTTCGTATGTGCTGGTGGAAGTTTCTCTGCAACCTTCTGCGTTCTCCGGTTGCTGTGATGTCGATTTCGAACAGTTGTCGAAGTTCATCCGGAAAGTTTTGAAACTTCTGAAGTTGAGTTCGCCCGAGATCACAACATTGCACAAAAGTAGTTGGATGTCTACTCATTTTTTCCGCTTCAAAATGCTTTGCTCGACAACCGGAGCATACAACGTTCATCGCATTAAGATAATGTTGCTCTACGAAGCGGCTTCGTAGAGCGATTCCCGTAGTTGTCCTAGGAGGTTGGACGTGTTGCCTTTGGCGTAAATATTCAGCATGTTGAGATTGTCGGGCTTCTCTTTCTTGAACAGTTTCGTCCTGACGTCTCTGTCTCGCGTATCCAGCCTGTTGAGAAAGTCGGGCTTCTCTGTGCTCAACGCTTTCGTTTTCACGTCTTTGTCTTTCGTATTCGGCTCGTCGGGCGCGCCTAACTTCTCTCTCTTCCACAGTTTCGTTTTCGAGTGTTCGTCTTCTGTATTCGGCTTGCCGGGCGAGTCTAGCTTCTCTCTCCTCCGTAGTTTCGTTCAAGCGTCTTCGCTTGCGAGTTTCAGCACGTGCTCTTCGTTGGCTATCTCGACCCTCGGACTCAGCAGCAACTACCTGGCTCAGTAATTCCGCTTCCAAGTATTCGTCGCCCTCTTCAGCAGGCGCCCTACTTTCAACTGGTGTTCTTCGTTGACCACTACTACCCTGAGACTCTCGGGCAGCGACAATCTGGCTCTCAAATTCCGCTTCGAGGTATTGATCCCCGCCTTCAGCTTGCGCTCTGTTGCGCGAGTGCGCATTGTCGCCCGAACTACTTTCGCCCAAATCTTCTGTTCGGTGTGACGCCATTAGTTGATTTTGATCCTTAACTTAGAACAATCAGTAGAGACCCCGCATGCATTATGTCAAGGAAAAAGTTACTGTGACCATCACAGTTAATAGAAACATAGAGGGAAAAAAGATTAGAAACGGAAACATCGACCTGAGTTAACCCCCAAAATGGGGGGATGAAAAGGTGATTTAACTGAACGAAGAAAAAGAAAAACCTAAATGACGCTCTAAGTTGACCCCCAGGATGGCGGGGGGGGGGGGTGAGTGCCTTCATTGAACGAAATACGTGAAATAGGCATTGTATTCGCGACTATCCAGCCGAGAAAAAAGTTTTACGCATGTTTCGGAAACGTTTTCTGACTCTCTAGAGAGCTTTGATGAGAACAGCACGAAACTTTCCGCAGTAAAGAGTGCAAGTAAAGATAAAGAGACAAAAACGAAAAAACATTCTAAAGTGTAGAAGGGAAAAATTCTACTAACCTCGACTGAAGTAGCGCACAGCAAAAAACAGAAACAGGACTGGTCCACAGCAAAAAAGAACTATGACGAACAGAAATATGTCCTCAATGGACCCGAAGACCACTAAAAAGTGAAACTAAACAGGCAAATACGGGAAAACATTTCAAAAAGTAGAAGGAAGAGGAACCTACTAACCTCGGTGAAAGTAGGCAATCGTCGAAAACGAAATTCGAGCAGGAAACTGGCCTTTAGAACGGCCTCAAAGCACTGAAAAGGAGAAAGTAAGCAAACAGAAAACAGAGCACTAAAAAAGTGAAACTAAACAGACAACTACGGACAAAACATTTTGAAAAGTAGAAGGAAAAGGAATCTACTAACCTTGGTGAAAGTGGGTAATCGTCTAAAACGAAAGTTGAGCAGAACACTGGCCTTAAGAGCGGCCTCAAAGCACTGAAAAGGAGAAAGTAAGCAAACACAAAACCCGAAGAATACTAAAAAAGTGAAACTAAACAGACAGATACGGGAGAACATTTTAAAAAGTAGAAGGAAGAGGAATCTACTAACCTTGATATCAAAGAATCAACGTCGAAAACCAAATTCGAGCAGAAATAGGGCCTTAAGAATGGCCTCAAACACTGAAAAGGAGAAAGTAAAGGGCTTAGTGAACCCGAAGAGCACTAAAAAAAAAGTGAAACTAAACAGACAGATACGGGTACAAATACGGAGAAATCATTTTAAAAAGTAGAGGAAAAGAATCAACTAATCAACGAATCAACGTCGAAAACCAAATTCGAGCAGAAATAGGGCCTTAAGAATGGCCTCTAACACTGAAAAGGAGAAAGTAAACAAACAAAAACGAAATAAACACTTCCTAAAGCACTGAAAAGGAGGAAATAAACAAACGGAAACGAAAAAAAATTGAAGAAGTGGAAGGGATGAAGCAATTTCATCAGTCCCCCTCGTTGCTGCGGGTGTATTTGGTGTACGGTAGCGGGCAATCGCGGCGGGACCCATATGAGCCACTCGTAACAAACATCGCGGGTCTCGCTTATTATATTAAGCCCCGCAACGACGGTGCACCATGAATTTCTTCACGGCCTCGAACAATTCCGGTTCCTCTTGTGCGTTGGGAACTTCGCCGCAACAGAATGTATCAACCTCCGATCCGATGCGAGGTTTAAAGTCGTTTTTGAGGATCAGAAGCATATGACAATGTGGAAGGCCGCGCTTCTGAAACTCGGTAACCATCACGTAGGCCTGGACTTCTCCGAGAATATGCCGCTTGAAGAGATCGTGACACAGCTGTCTTAGTTTCAAATTGAAAATCCTCGTAGTTAGATCAGGTCTATTCTCCGGCGACTGGCCTGGTAGGAGATTTTCACTTATTTCGCTCCACTGAGGGTTACACGTCATGGTGAGAAAAATGTCAGGTTTTCCGTGCCTCGCAACTATGGCCATTGCGTCTTGATAGTTTTGTTGCATGTTTCTTGGTCCGCCCTTGAAAGTAGATCCAAGTACAATCCTTCTTCCCGGTGGTCCAGTGACATCTCGACCTTCTTGCCCAACGTAATCTGCAAGCCCACGGTATGTGTCTAGCCGAAGCTCTTTCTGATGAGTTCGATAATAGTTCAACCGATTCTGCTCGATCTTCACGTACGCGTCCACTATGAATTGTTGTAGAAGTTTTCCGCCGTACAGTAGTGGGTTCCATTCACCGTCTCGAATCGAGAGCAAGTAGGAGTAATACTTCATTTGACTGAGCCTTTCGTTCTTAGTGTTCGTCAAGTTGATGTGCCATCCGTCTTCTCCGGTAGGAAAAAAGAGAGGGTACGTGAGAGGGTCGCACCTCTTATCGATGTCAGGGATTTGTTGTAGTGCTCCTCCTCGGAGATGAACTGCAAGACTTCGTGTGGAAGGAACATCACCATCTTCGGCAACATAAATAGCGGCAACTTCATTAGCAGTTGGAATATCATAGGGACGGCGTGCGAGTCCTCGCGCTTCTGACTCCTCAAACACCATCTTCAACGTTGAAGCAGGACGATTTTCTCTACGCGCAAGTTCTTGTTCAGCAATTTCCACTTCTCGCATCATTTTAAAAGCCTGAGCATACGGGTTAGACGTTGCGATGAGATGGCTTAACGATCTCATGAGGACAGCGTCGCAGCCTTCATTTTGAACGCTTTCCAATCTTTGTTGCACTGCCTGAGATGTGTCCAGAATGTAAATTTGACCGTATTGCCTGCGCTGGTCTCCTTCTGGGTGTAGCGGGCCGATGAAGTGATAAACTTGATCGTGAATCCGAAAGCAGTATGGACCCGGTCCTGTCGGTGGCCTTATTTGGGCACCCATTGAAGCCATAGCCAGGGCAGAGTTAAACTTTCGTATGTGCTGGTGGAAGTTTCTCTGCAACCTTCTGCGTTCTCCGGTTGCTGTGATGTCGATTTCGAACAGTTGTCGAAGTTCATCCGGAAAGTTTTGAAACTTCTGAAGTTGAGTTCGCCCGAGATCACAACATTGCACAAAAGTAGTTGGATGTCTACTCATTTTTTCCGCTTCAAAATGCTTTGCTCGACAACCGGAGCATACAACGTTCATCGCATTAAGATAATGTTGCTCTACGAAGCGGCTTCGTAGAGCGATTCCCGTAGTTGTCCTAGGAGGTTGGACGTGTTGCCTTTGGCGTAAATATTCAGCATGTTGAGATTGTCGGGCTTCTCTTTCTTGAACAGTTTCGTCCTGACGTCTCTGTCTCGCGTATCCAGCCTGTTGAGAAAGTCGGGCTTCTCTGTGCTCAACGCTTTCGTTTTCACGTCTTTGTCTTTCGTATTCGGCTCGTCGGGCGCGCCTAACTTCTCTCTCTTCCACAGTTTCGTTTTCGAGTGTTCGTCTTCTGTATTCGGCTTGCCGGGCGAGTCTAGCTTCTCTCTCCTCCGTAGTTTCGTTCAAGCGTCTTCGCTTGCGAGTTTCAGCACGTGCTCTTCGTTGGCTATCTCGACCCTCGGACTCAGCAGCAACTACCTGGCTCAGTAATTCCGCTTCCAAGTATTCGTCGCCCTCTTCAGCAGGCGCCCTACTTTCAACTGGTGTTCTTCGTTGACCACTACTACCCTGAGACTCTCGGGCAGCGACAATCTGGCTCTCAAATTCCGCTTCGAGGTATTGATCCCCGCCTTCAGCTTGCGCTCTGTTGCGCGAGTGCGCATTGTCGCCCGAACTACTTTCGCCCAAATCTTCTGTTCGGTGTGACGCCATTAGTTGATTTTGATCCTTAACTTAGAACAATCAGTAGAGACCCCGCATGCATTATGTCAAGGAAAAAGTTACTGTGACCATCACAGTTAATAGAAACATAGAGGGAAAAAAGATTAGAAACGGAAACATCGACCTGAGTTAACCCCCAAAATGGGGGGATGAAAAGGTGATTTAACTGAACGAAGAAAAAGAAAAACCTAAATGACGCTCTAAGTTGACCCCCAGGATGGCGGGGGGGGGGGGGTGAGTGCCTTCATTGAACGAAATACGTGAAATAGGCATTGTATTCGCGACTATCCAGCCGAGAAAAAAGTTTTACGCATGTTTCGGAAACGTTTTCTGACTCTCTAGAGAGCTTTGATGAGAACAGCACGAAACTTTCCGCAGTAAAGAGTGCAAGTAAAGATAAAGAGACAAAAACGAAAAAACATTCTAAAGTGTAGAAGGGAAAAATTCTACTAACCTCGACTGAAGTAGCGCACAGCAAAAAACAGAAACAGGACTGGTCCACAGCAAAAAAGAACTATGACGAACAGAAATATGTCCTCAATGGACCCGAAGACCACTAAAAAGTGAAACTAAACAGGCAAATACGGGAAAACATTTCAAAAAGTAGAAGGAAGAGGAACCTACTAACCTCGGTGAAAGTAGGCAATCGTCGAAAACGAAATTCGAGCAGGAAACTGGCCTTTAGAACGGCCTCAAAGCACTGAAAAGGAGAAAGTAAGCAAACAGAAAACAGAGCACTAAAAAAGTGAAACTAAACAGACAACTACGGACAAAACATTTTGAAAAGTAGAAGGAAAAGGAATCTACTAACCTTGGTGAAAGTGGGTAATCGTCTAAAACGAAAGTTGAGCAGAACACTGGCCTTAAGAGCGGCCTCAAAGCACTGAAAAGGAGAAAGTAAGCAAACACAAAACCCGAAGAATACTAAAAAAGTGAAACTAAACAGACAGATACGGGAGAACATTTTAAAAAGTAGAAGGAAGAGGAATCTACTAACCTTGATATCAAAGAATCAACGTCGAAAACCAAATTCGAGCAGAAATAGGGCCTTAAGAATGGCCTCAAACACTGAAAAGGAGAAAGTAAAGGGCTTAGTGAACCCGAAGAGCACTAAAAAAGTGAAACTAAACAGACAGATACGGGAAAACATTTTAAAAAAAGTAGAAGAAAAAGGACTTAACTAACCTCGGTGAAAGTAGGCAATCGTCTAAAACGAAACTTGAGCAGAACACTGGCCTCAAGAGCGGCCTCAAAGCACTGAAAAGGAGAAAGTAAGCAAACAGAAAACCCGAAGAGCACTAAAAAAGTGAAACTAAACAAACAAATACGGAGAAATCATTTTAAAAAGTAGAGGAAAAGAATCAACTAACCTTGATATCAACGAATCAACGTCGAAAACCAAATTCGAGCAGAAATAGGGCCTTAAGAATGGCCTCTAACACTGAAAAGGAGAAAGTAAACAAACAAAAACGAAATAAACACTTCCTAAAGCACTGAAAAGGAGGAAATAAACAAACGGAAACGAAAAAAAATTGAAGAAGTGGAAGGGATGAAGCAATTTCATCAGTCCCCCTCGTTGCTGCGGGTGTATTTGGTGTACGGTAGCGGGCAATCGCGGCGGGACCCATATGAGCCACTCGTAACAAACATCGCGGGTCTCGCTTATTATATAGTAGGATTTTAAAAAGTAGAGGAAAAGAATCAACTAACCTTGATATCAACGAATCAACGTCGAAAACCAAATTCGAGCAGAAATAGGGCCTTAAGAATGGCCTCTAACACTGAAAAGGAGAAAGTAAACAAACAAAAACGAAATAAACACTTCCTAAAGCACTGAAAAGGAGGAAATAAACAAACGGAAACGAAAAAAAATTGAAGAAGTGGAAGGGATGAAGCAATTTCATCAGTCCCCCTCGTTGCTGCGGGTGTATTTGGTGTACGGTAGCGGGCAATCGCGGCGGGACCCATATGAGCCACTCGTAACAAACATCGCGGGTCTCGCTTATTATATAGTAGGATTCGAGCAGAAATAGGGCCTTAAGAATGGCCTCTAACACTGAAAAGGAGAAAGTAAACAAACAAAAACGAAATAAACACTTCCTAAAGCACTGAAAAGGAGGAAATAAACAAACGGAAACGAAAAAAAATTGAAGAAGTGGAAGGGATGAAGCAATTTCATCAGTCCCCCTCGTTGCTGCGGGTGTATTTGGTGTACGGTAGCGGGCAATCGCGGCGGGACCCATATGAGCCACTCGTAACAAACATCGCGGGTCTCGCTTATTATATAGTAGGATTTTAAAAAGTAGAGGAAAAGAATCAACTAACCTTGATATCAACGAATCAACGTCGAAAACCAAATTCGAGCAGAAATAGGGCCTTAAGAATGGCCTCTAACACTGAAAAGGAGAAAGTAAACAAACAAAAACGAAATAAACACTTCCTAAAGCACTGAAAAGGAGGAAATAAACAAACGGAAACGAAAAAAAATTGAAGAAGTGGAAGGGATGAAGCAATTTCATCAGTCCCCCTCGTTGCTGCGGGTGTATTTGGTGTACGGTAGCGGGCAATCGCGGCGGGACCCATATGAGCCACTCGTAACAAACATCGCGGGTCTCGCTTATTATATAGTAGGATTCTGTCCTATTTTTACTACGAAAAAATGCTAAAGGATACAAGAAATAAAGAATTATTGAGTTTATGTTGAAAAAAAAAGAAACGAAAAACAGATTTTTCATTATGAGATTTGTAGCCAGAAAGAATTGTTGAATTTATGATCAAAAAAACAAAAAAATCGTTTTTCTAATAATGAGATTTGTAGTCACTTCAAAGTCGAACAACTAGCACCGAAAGCATTTGCGATGAAAGGAGGAACAATCGCAACAGTGCACAACGCAACCACTGGAATGCTCCAGGTTTGTGGCTATTGGAAATGTTCGACATCTATTTGAAAAAATTCTTGTTCTGCACTTTTATTGCTATTTTTTGTATGTCTTGTTCTAGGGTGTCACCTTAAAAAGCTCGAAACTGTTCGAATTACGCCCGGAATTTCTCGTGTACGGTTCACACAACGGGGCGTACGAAATGAACGTTTATGGAAGCTTTTCTGTGAGCCATTTCGTGTGTATGTCTCACTTAGAAGATTCTACTGATTTTTTTTTGAAACTAACAAATTTTAGGACTTTTTCGCCGTGCATCCCATTGAAATGTTCTTCTACGTTGGTGGGCCAGTACAGGAGACCACCCATATATTCGCTCGCGGACTTTACAACGGGTTGACACTGAAGAAAGTTGACGGTATTTTTTCTCTATTTTTGTATATTTTTATTTTTATTTATTCTTTTTCTTTGTTTCAGGTGTACTGGGAGAGCAGCTCAATTTCGACCTACACGTCGATGTGATGTTTAAGGAGAATAGCGAAGTGTCATTTGGTCTACAAGTGTCCGAGTCTTATAAAGACTTTTATACAGACAGCCTGGGTATACAGGTGGGTATAGGTTCATTAAAGGGATTTAGTCAGGGTTTTTGAGAGAAAAAGGGATCCTTTTCAGTTGCTGAGAAGAAAGCAAAACAAGTTCTTCCCAATGCCGTCGTCGGCGGTGTTAGAAAACGGCGATCATCGAGTCACTCTTAGCAGCAATGTACCTCATGCTTGTCGATTGGTTCGAGGATCGACAATAGAAACCATCATTGGTAAGTGATCCGGGTTCAAAGTGGCGCGCGTGGTACAATGGTAAGAGGCGCTACTGACACTCGCGCCGTCGAGCGATCGATCTCGGCCCATGCTAACCAAGCCTTCGATCCCTCCGGGGTCGAGTAAATTGGTGCCAGACCTGTCTGGGAAAGTAAAGACATTGAATTGGTATAGCGGCTGACCCACGCAAGTCATTGTATAGATCAAATACGCGTTCAACATGTCTCTAGCATTCTGAATGAAATACGAATGCATGGCGCGTCCTTGGCGGACTGATCAACGCCGATACATTCACCTTTTACCCCGAGCCGGTATACCGTTACTCACCAACTTCGTTGAAGCGGCCTGTGAGCGCAAAATTTACCATGACTCATCAAGCGGGGTAGATTTCCGCTAAACTCCGTCATACAGTATACTCTGGCGCAGCTAGTGCTCCAGGGCCCACATTCAACATTGGTAAACCCCCGATAAACCCCGCGATATACCATGAACGGCGCGCAAACCGAGATTCGTGAACGCGCGTCGTGGTTTAAAGTTTATCGCGGGTCTATCCCGCGTCGCGATGAGGCAGGGCTTGGGAAGACCCCGAAGATATCGAGCGGGATTATCGCCGACGGGGTTTCGGAGACCGCTCGTGCGTTCATGAATCTGGGCCCTGGGTGTCTGACCACTTTACTCAGGAAAATGTGACTATTTTATTTTATTTGTTGTTTTTTTATTCAGAGAGGTCGATTCACAGCGACGACGGCCATGGTCTTGGAGTGCAAGCCGACTCAATAGCAGACGACAACCTTCCCGTCGACATGAAGTTCACCGTACTTGTAGAGGAGTTGTTAAAGGTTCGAGTGTTTTTCAAATTACAGTAGGTGTTTCTCGATTCAGGTTTTGTTCTGAAAGAATAAAAAATGGTAGTAAAGTGACCGACACTACGTAGTTAGTTTCCTTAGTACGCGCCGCGCTCTCGTCTTCAATTTAGAATTATACTACATTTTTGGTATTTTTCTTTCTCCGTATTTGCCATGAGTTTACGCTGAAGGGATGCACGTCTTGGTTAACTTGTGATGGGATCGATCGCTCGGCTTTACGCAGGAAAGTAGCGCCTCTAAGCCCTGCTCCACCTAGTAGAGAATAAAAGAGTAAAGGTGTCATTGTTCACTCCCCTAAGGACGCGCCATGTATCCGTGTTCCATTCAGAATCGTAGAGGCACGGTGTGTTCGGCCTAAACAATGACTTTCGGAGGCAGCCGCTATACCAAGTCAATGTTTATACCTTCCCAGACAAGTCTAATACCAATTTGCCCTACCCCGGGGATAGAAGGCTTGGTTATCCCTGGCGGGATCGAGCGCTCGACCGTACGGTGACAGTAGCGCTTGTTAATTCCTGTCGGAAATTTAATCCACCGGGCGTTTGCTTGCACTCGGGAAGAATAGTAGTGAAATAAAGTGAGAAAATCTTTTGAGAAATTCGAAAAATATTAAGTAATCTTTGACCTTCAAAATTACTCTCATTCTACTCTTCTTTATTCCAACTGACAACTAATCTTCAAAATTATAATAATTGCTGTTCAGGATATGACAGACTTTTCCCGTTATACGGTACACACTCCTGGCGGACATCTATCGGTGCAGAACACCATCTACTCGCCTGTGGTGCTCTATGGACCCAGTAAGTTTGAGCATTTTCAACTCTTCTTGTTTCATTTCATACAGTTTTTTCTTCGCATCTTAACTTTTTTGTACATTTTCAAGTCATTGTCTCGAGGAAAAAATATATAAGCGGAAAACTCAGGTTTATTGCAACCGATTCAAAGCCCAAGCCATTGTATAGGCCAGACACGCATTCACCGTACCTCTGCGATTCTGAACAGAGCACGCATGCATGGCGTATCCGCAGAGGTCTGATTAATGCCGGCACCTTTACCCTGTTTTTTATCGTTGTAAAAATCGAATTTCAGCCTGCAAATTGGTGTATTTTCATAGGATTTTGTAAGGTAATTCGCTTGTTTACAGAAATTTCCGCCACTTCTCCTCACACCTCCGTACCACCGGCGCCATGCGACCTTCAGTTGGTTAACGTTCGGTTATTGCCCAATGGTAAACACCTGTTGACGATTTTCGGCAATGGAATGAGATCTACTGAGACGAGAAGCGAGTGCGGCAGTGACGTACAGGTGAACTGTTTATCAGTATTTTTTGATTGTTTATTTCTCTTAATTTTCAAATTGTTTTTGTTGTATTGCACGGAAGCCGCTTAGAGTTTTACTCTATCTTGTGAGCGCCGTGGTATTTCTTTACCATGTCCTTGCGAGCTCTTACCTAGTAGAGATCTTCTTACGGGAAGTCTGAGATGCCAGCTCGAATCCCACCAAAGGCAAAAACCTTGCTTGTGGCGGGATTCGAACTCGCTATACCGCCTATTCACAGCCGGATGGTCGGCGTGAGTCTAGCGTCTACAGAGGTTCAAAGAATTGTTAACAAGAAATTGAAAGATGTAATACATTCATGTCTTCAAGATTTTCTTACCGAATTTAATATTTCGGGCCTTGGGTTAGTTATTGATTTACCCGCTACTAACCTCCGAACTTGTTCCAGAGTTGCTATAGATCTGGTGCAGTAGGTATATTCATGGCACATCGAATGCTTAAAACACCGTGCTGCGTGCGCGGGGCCCAGGGTATCCGAAACCCCTAATTGTTTGTGAATTTCGGGCCAGGAGGGCCTGGACCCACATTCATCATTGGGAACCCCCGATAGACCCCGAGATACCCCGCGGCGTGCAAACCGAGATTCGTGAACGCGCGCCGGGGTTTAATCGAGGTTTATCGCAGGTCTATCGCACCTCGCAATGAGGCAGGGTTTGGGAGACCCCAACGGTATCGAGTCCGTTTATTCCTGACGGGAATCCGGAGACCGCTCGTTCGTTCATGAATCTAGGGCCTGCAAAACTTTAGTAACCGCCCTTCCTCGAGTAAGCTATAACAAGCTAATATTAAGTTAAAATTGACATAAAAGAAGATTTTCAGTCGTTCCTGCGAGCCTATCTGAAGACGCTCGGCGTGAAAAGCGTCCAACAAACGGATGTCTCCGGAATCGATCGAATAGGAGCTAAATTCGCCGCGGACGACTATAAACCGTACTTGGAACCGTTCAAATTCCTCTCCTTAGTGTTGACCTTTTGATTCAGGGAAATAGCGCGTATGAAATTGCAACTAGTCGCAGAGTTCTACGAGATTTATTTCGATCAATCTACATATCATAACTGTGATATTTAGCTTGCTCATTTACAAAACAGATACATGTATTAAGGCGTTAAATTATTTACTGTGTTCCTTTTGCGATCTCATGAGAGCTGTGATAATTTCACTATAAGTTTTTTCTTCATTGAGAAAGATATTGTGGAGCTATGCAGCAATAAAACGAATTTCTATTTGAGTGAATTTCCTGTTTTAATATACTGCTCAATTTTACAAGTTACCGCCATCTACGAGGATGCCCCAGTGCAGTGGCAAGAGATGATCGTGCCATCCACACGGTCGAGCGATCGATCTTCGTTCAGGCTACGTTCAGGTTTGGGTATACTGGTACCAGAGGTGTCTTGTAAGGTAGAGACGACATATTTTTGTACATTTTCCATCGCTCGTAAGTCACTGTATAGACGAAACGCATTCGCCATGTCGGTTTGTGCTGACTAGTCCCATAAGGATGCGCCATGCATTCGTCTTCCAGTCAGAACCGTGGAGACATACAGTAGCCGTCAAAAAGATTGCCAATCTTCGTTTTTATGAATCAATAGGTCAAATCGAAACGAATGTTATACGAATCGATAGCTCTGACGACTCTATTCAGAAACATGTCGAGACATACCGTTGTTGCAAATCCTGTGTTTTTTAAAAATATTTTATAGTGATTTTCTATTTTTATTTGTTCATTTTATTTAATTTATTTATTACACAAGCATGCTTGTGTGAGTTATACATCAAATTTGTCAAGGAAAAACATAATAACTAGGGCAAATAAAAGCAAATAAATTTTTTATTTAATTTAAATTTTTTAAATTTTAAACGAAAGTCTAGAAGTCTAAAATCTAGAATTTGTAACAAGAGTATGATTCGATGTGTTTTCAAATTAAGTGGTGAGAACTATCAAATGGATTGAGATTCGTTTCGATTTGAGCTATCTGTACTTAAAAATGTGAGGTGACAGATCTTTTTGACCGCTACTGTATGAATGTCTATCAGGCCGGCACAATGAATTGCGTTGGCCAGAATCTCAAGGCAGCGAATTTTTTTCAACATTTCCTCGAATGTTTGTTGAACAACGCGAAATTAGAGCAAATCCTATAAAATCGCGGAGAAAGTTCATCGGGTTTCGAAATTGGCGGCCAGGGACTGGTTGCCGAGGAAGTAGGTTCACTACGTGGACGAGACAATTATCGCCGATGGACAAATGCCTTTGCGCATGACGAGTTTCACGATGTGATTTTCTACGGCTTCTTGAAGATTATTATTAAGGTCTTAATAAACAAGAATCGAGAACAGCCCTAAAAACAGGGTAAACGGTAAAGGTAAAGGTATTGGCGTTGACTACCCAGCTAAGGACGCGCCGACGCATTAGTATTCTATTGAGAATCGTAGAGGTATGATGAATGCGTATTTGGCCTATACAATGACTTACGGTGCGAAACGCTATACCAAGTTAGTGTTCTTACCTTCCCAGACAAGTCTGGCACCAATTTACCCGACTTTATGAGACTAGATTTATGAGGAATACCTACGCAGATTCAGATGGACGAAAATACACTTGTCACCACATCTTCGAACATGGACGCGCTATATAATAAGGAAAAATGGTTAGTCACGTTGCATCGTTTTTCGTTACAATTTGATAATGTATCTGAGACTTTATTAAAAATGAGTTCCACGATAGCGCAAAGCTCTAGGGCAGGACATCGATAGGCGTGTTCAAATTAGTTAAAAAGAAAAGTACCATTAAGGATCGCTGAATGAGAGATTGTATAATGACCCGAGAAATGGCGAACAGGAAAGAGTGACAATCATTGTTATTCGCCTAAAAATTGATACCCATCAGGAATTGCGATTTCGACATGAATAAGAATGCTCTGAAAAAAGTCTTAGGCGAATCACGAAAGACCTATCTAAGATAATATCTTTATAAAATGAAAAGGAAAATCGATGCGGGTTCTACGACCAACCTAGGGATGGCACAGCTGGATTGGTTTCTTCTCTACCTGTGCACTTAGAACGTTCGGCCGTTTCCTCAGCTGTAGTTTCACTTTTTTCCTCTTTTTTTATCGTTCATTCCGTTCCTTCCTCCAATTTCCCCGAAGCCAACTTCATCACCGTTAGTGCCCATGTCTTTGGTTTTCTATTTGATTCTCCCGATCATTATCACCTTACCGATCTTTGTTGTGTTTATTGATGTAGCGGGAGTCAAAGGGCACGATCGATGCTTCATGACTGTGTCGGTATTAGGTTTGTTTCTAAAAAATCTACCGATTCTTGACATTTTCTATTAAATTGGTCTAAAAGTCAGCGTAAGCAACCTTTTTCCACAAGGAATTCAAGGGATCTCTGCAGTTATCGTGCTGTTTGAACAAGTATTTGTCTTTTATTTTGGTTCCATTTCCAGTTCCTGTGGTATTACATTTTTAAAGTCTCAGTCCAGTCAGGGCGATTATAGAGTATTTCTCGATCAATATGTGGACTGGAAAATGAGAAAAATGAATAATTATAAAGTAGGTGCGAAGTGGGACGATAATGAGGGGGAGGTGGCGGAAGGAAAAGGGTAGGTGAAGATCTCAAAACTTCCATAATTGGCACTCAGTCATCCGAACCACATTCCAGCGCCTGTCTCCGCTGTCATTTCCAATTCGACCGCTTCAAAGTGACAAGTAGGCGATATTAACCTCGGTATGGTCAACCACGTTAAGTTCAGACTTTAAGATTTCCATCCTCTGATGAATCCGTACCCTGATGATCCGTATCGCTTTTTGTCTCTAGAATGTTGTGATTCCTACGTTTATATATTCCTTTTTAGAGATACTCTTTTTAAAAAAAGGATCCAATCCTGCTTAGCTAACTATTGTCGATGGGTGAGGTGTCGGACGTTGTTCCTTTTTGGCGAATCACATTCCAATGGGAGGTTTTCATTTTTCATAGAGTCGCTCCTTCGTTGCTGAAAAGACCCATAGAAGGATTCATTTCTCTTCTCGTCTTGTTTTGCCTTAACGAGCTCCACCTGAAAATTATGTTTGCTGTTATTTTCTCGCTAATTCCCAAAGGCACAGCTCAGCAGGACGTGCATGGAGCAGCGGTAGGAGGCGCTAGTGACACTCCCTGTAGCGGGGAAAGGATGACGTATCTCAAATACCAATACTTATAATATTGAAGATCAAAAATTATTTAGTTTTTCCGAATTTTTCGAAAGATTTTCTTACTTTATTTCACTACTATTTTTCCGTAAACTCCTTATGAATTGGATTTCCAACAAGAACCAACAAGCGCTACTGTAACCGGTCGAGCGGTCGAGGCCAATCAAGCCTTCTATCCCTCTGTGGTCGGGTAAATTGGTACCAGATTTACCTGTGAAGGTAAAGACATTGACCTGGTATAGCGGCTGTGGCCTCCCTGTATCGGTTAAAGACGACTCACCATGCCGCTGAGATTCCGAGCTGAAGGCAGACGCATGGCGCATCCTTAGAGAACGATCAATTCTCGCCTGGGTGACCAAACCTTCAATGACTTTGGGGTTGGGTAATTAGTAGCAGACCTGTCTGGGAAGGGGAAAGTACAGTCTTGAACAGAAGCTAGCTCCTTCAAGTCATTGTGTAAGCCAAATTCGCATTCAGTGCGCCTCTAGGATTCTGAACGGAGGATGAGGGCATGGCGCGTCCTACGGGTACTATTTACAGCCGGCCACTCTACACTTTTATTTATTTATTTATTTAATACGCGGGCCTGGACCCACGTGCGAATACATAAGAATAACAAAATCCAAGTCAAGCTCAAATGACAGCTAGATAATGCAGAGAACCATTTGACAAAAATCATCAACTATTAGGTTGTTGCAAAAGTAATTTCCGAAACGGACGTCTATCTTCAAACTATCATATCTCGGCTTAAACACAGGATCATTCATAGGAATAAAAAGCATTCGATTCTACACATCTTTCCCTACGAATCCTCAACCACTATATGCCTCTATGTTAGAAACTAACATCACAAGAATTAAAAAACTGACGGAGCTCTGATTCGAGGTGGTCAAGATTATCAAATTGCTGCTGCCGCAGGTGCGCGTCTAAAGCCCGGAAAAGTGATAATCAGTTGGGGAGAGGTCTGATGAATAAGAAGAATGAGTTAGAACCTCGATGCCCAACTCCTTTAATTTTTGCCGGGTGACTTTCGAAGAATGAGGCCGAGCGTTGTCCTGAAGTATGACGGGCCCCTTTCTATTCACGACTGCCGGCCACATTTTTTGCAGCTTTTCCAACATTAATAGCAAATCACAACAGAACGTTTCTGCTGTAGCTGTCTGACTAGGTTGGAGGATTCTGTAATGAATCAAACCTTTGCTATACCACCAAACAGTTAGCATAGCTCTCTTAGGGTGGAGATCCGGCTTTGGAAAGCTTATTGGTGGGCAGTTCTTATCCACCCAGACATATTCTCTCTTCCTGTTATCGAACATGATCCACTGCTCATCTACAGTTATTAATCGGTCCAAGAACGGATCGTTTTCCAGACGAACGAGAAGGTTGGAGCAGCTGTTGAATCGGGTGAGGCGCTGCTCGTCGGTCCGTTCGTGGGGTATCCAATTCTGCTTCTTCTTCACCATGTCGATCGCATCCAGGTGTCTTGCTACCGTGGCAGAGTGGACACCCATATCTGTCGCTAGCTGCTGGACAGTTGTGTCCGGCTTTGAAGCTGCGGCTGCTCTCAAAATCCCATCGTCAAGCGACGGCCTCCGACCAGGCTTGGTCTCGTCTTCGATGTTAGAATCTCCGGAGGTAAACTTTCCGAACCAAAGCCGTACTGTACGTTCGGTAGGTGATTCCATCTCGAATGCAGTGCCAATATTGCGAGCTGCCTCGGCTGCAGAATGTCCGAGCTTGAACTCATATAGCATAAGCACTCGAAAGTCGCGTCTGTTCATCGTTTATTCGGATCCCTATAATAATGCCCACGATGAAGATAGGTGAGATTTGAAGACATATTCTGGAAGAGGAGAAAAAAACCTACTTTATAGTAGATACAGTCCTATTGGAGCTGGTAAATCCCCACGAAAATTAGTTCTCTATCTCAACATACCCCGAAACGGAAAATACTTTTGCAACAACCTAATAAAAAAAAGTCCTCAAAACAGCCGATAAACAAAATCCCGGAATAGCGATTACACAATGTGTGGCAACTACACTATTTTCCACCGTACTGCACCGTTACTTGACCAATCGCTGGAAGGCTTTGACGGACAACCCCAGTGACATCTTATCACTCTTCAGTATGTCGTTGAACTCTCGTAGGCTCCTATATGTTTTGCTTTTTCTTAAAACCCTGCAAGATCCATGGGTTGTCTCGAATTCCAACAAATCGCCAGCCCAAACAACGACCAGATTTCGCCGAGTTTCGATAGAAGTCGATAATTAGCAGCCATCTGTGGGTTCCGGTTTGACAAACCACCGAGGTCTTCGCGGTCGGGTGTGTCCGGGGGGCGACGGAACACTACGCCTGTCAACCATCGTTGTTCTTTTCCGGTGGGACCAACTTTCACCACACGAATGGCCGAATGATCGGGTAATTACGGTGGCCGTCCATTCGCCGCTCTACTTAACCGGATTGAGCGGCTCCTCCTCCGTCTCGACTCCGCTACTGCCACGCCTTATTTCGAAAACCATCCCGATTCTTGAATATACCGGATTTTGATTCATTTTCACCTCATAGCTACCTACATTTTTCGACGTGCGACGGTGATTTGTCTCTGTCCGCCGTTTCGCCTAATTACCCGAATAATTACAAAACACTCATGCACTCGCCGGTGCCTCGATAGGTCACCAGTACGACCTGCTTCCGGTTTACTGCCCTCACCGCAGACTCGTCATTTCTATTAGGTCCTAGGAAAAGATTCCCGCCACTTCCGTCATTCTTTTCCAATTTGCTCCTCTCCTTCATTCCATTTTGCATCTGATGACCTATACACCATTATCATCAACAACATATTGCCTCTCATCTGCAAAATTTTGGTCGCTCTTTCTACAGAAAGCTCGACAACAGTGTAATAAGTAGGCCATAGATCTACCTACACCTACATGTAGGTTTCAGAAGAAAGATTCCGCAACCAGCTCCATAATTTTGGTAGATAGTCGTATTGAAAAGTGGGAAACTTCTCCCATGTCCTAGTAGTTCACCGAACATCGACGGGCTCGGGAGAGCCCTTCACGTTATTCATCACTTTGAATTTGGGAGATATTTAAGATAAAAATAAGAAGTGTTGGAAAATTTGCTTTCAGTGGGAATATCTATGTAGTACATAGACATTTTATTCTAATTCAGATTTAGATTTAAGATTTATTTTTAATTCAGTTTTTTGTTTTTTTATTATTTTTTAAATTCAGATTTATTCAGATTTGCCTGTCTATTACTTTCGCCATGTTCCTATATATTTCACAACGAAACCTCCGCAGAACATCATGGAATTCATGGACTGTCCCAAGCCTTTCGAACAAATATTAGGTTGGTGCAAAAGTCTTGCAACACTTTTGCAACATTCTTCAAAATAACAGCAATTTACTGAAACAAAATCTCAGTCAACGATATAATCATCATTCATATATATATATATATGACTCTTTCCCATCTTTCGGGCAACTTCTCAGTTCCTCTCCGCCAGAACTCTAGGAGCTGTGACGAAAAAAATTGTCCGATCTCCATTTCCAGTTCGTCTCGGTTGTCGAATTCCATATCTCGAAGGTGTTGCTTTAAGAACCAGAGTAAGTGATAATCTGAAAGAGCAAGGTCTGAAGAATAAGATGGATGCGGTAGAACTTCCCAGCCTAAATCCTGAATTTTCTCACGAGTCGCTCTTGCAACTTGAGGACGAGCGTTGTCGTGCAAGAGGTAGACTTTTCCCTTTCAGGGCGTTTTTATCGCATGACGGGAAATTCTACCGCACCTACCGTACTCTCCTCACCTTGCTGCTTTAGATTATCACTTACTCTGGTTCTTAAAGCAACACCTTCGAGATATGGCATTCGACCACCGAGATGAACTGGAAATAGAGGTCGGCCAATTTTTTTTCGTTACAGCTGCCGGAGTTCTGGCGGAGAGGAATTGAGAAGTTGCCCGAAAGATGGGGAAGAGTCATATATATGAATGGTGATTATTTCGTTGACTGAGATTTCGTTTGAATAAATTGCTGTTATTTTGAAAAGTGTTGCAAGACTTTTGCACCAACCTATTACTTTGCAAAAACACTCTCCGTAAAATAGTCAGCTCATTTTCTCAGTTGAGAAAAAGCAAAGTTTCCCGTCTCCGTAGCTTTGCACCTCTCCAGCTTCTATTCGACTGCCTTATCCACTATTCTGTTTATTCAACTTTCCATTAACCATCGGCTTCATGAAGTTCATCTACTTTGTCTTTTCTCCAAACTGGAAGTATGTTATCTGCGGTGGTACTGTGCTTTGGGTTATTATATCAACACCTCTGTATAATCCTGAACCCTTCATAATTTGGGGTCTCCCTCGACCATCCTGAGGTGCGGTTCTAGGAAGGATAGATCAATTCAGTTTCTTCCTGGAAGTTGCGCTCATCCTGCTAATTAGCTTGGGAAACCTATGGGCCTAAAAGTTGTTGACACTGAGAAGTCCAAGGTCTTGAGCATGTCACCCCTTATTGCTCAAATTCCTTGAAGGTAAAAGTAAAGGTAAAGGTGGCGGCGTTGATCAATCCGAATTCAGAATCGTAGAGGCCTGGTGAATGCGTGTTTGGCCTATACAATGACTCGCGGGGGCTATACCAAATCAGTGTTTCTACATTCGAAGAATAGTCCGGTACCAGTTTACCCGATCCTGGAGAGATGGAAGGATTGGTTGGCCCGGGCCGCGATCGATCACTCGACCGTCAGTAGCGCCTCTTACCACTGCACCACGCGGGTCTCATGCTTTCAATGTGCAATAGAAATTCCACGTATCTGCTCGTAACGGTTACAGCAATCCATGTTAATGTGTGCTGGTCTGCCTGTGTTCTCCCCTCCGAAGTGAATTTCATCTTTAACTGCATTTGTATTATTTACTCTTCGTAGTTTTTTGACCCCGTCTACAAGTTTATCGTTGTCGTTTATTACCTGTGTTTAATTGCTAGCACGCCTTCATATGGCATAGAAATGAAAAAATAATAAAATGATAAAAAATGGATAGATAAAAACTTCACAGCTCTGAATTGAACTAAGAGCGAAAAGAACCAAGGTAGAGAAAGGGCGAACTGTCATAATAGAGCTCAATTTTAGGTTTCTTTTCTACAGTGCGTTTCATAAATATACGCCTCCCCTGCCCCCCATTTTTTTTAGTTCCCACTTTGCCGAACGATATGCAGTTTTTACTTATCTTCATCAGCATGAGAAATAACTGTAGGGTACAGTTTTCAGGACACATGACCTGATCTGCTATTTTTTATCATGATTCAAGTTATATCAGGTTATATTTGGTACGAAGTATTACTCACCGTGACAATGGCAGAAAATTGATTTTTTATTGAAAAATACGAAAGAAACCCACGTGTTTCAGAAAAACGTCTGCCATGATTATTTTCCATGCTGATGAAGATGACATTCGAGAAAAATTTTCATCTATTCCAGCAAAGTGGGAATTTGCCAAATTAGTGGGTGGCGTATATTCATGAAGCGGTTTGTATTGCCAATAAATCGACTCATTTACGACTCGGACGTTAGGTAAGCAGCTCGAATGTTGGTTCATTTTGCTAGGATCGTTCGATCTACGGACGAAATGAGCTGAAATTGTCTCTTTTTTCGAATCTAAACCGCTTAATCGGTCTCTAAAACGGGTTCCGTAGAAGAACTATGCGAAGCGGTAATCCAGTTTATAGTTTACTTCTTGAGGCAAACCAATAGTAGCCCTAACGTTCTTGAAAAAGCAGTTCTTCTGTACTACCTGAGAACTTATTTGATTCCTATCTTCTTAATTTTGGGTTTAGCATGATTTTTCATTATGTACAAAAACTCACTATCTGTAATCACTCAAGAGCAATTTCACCAAAAATGAACTGTAAGTGAATTCCGCTTCCAATCACACCGTTTTCCATTCTGTTCACGGAATGTTTTTGATGTTTTCTTGTGGAACATTGATATCCATAGAAACTTCTACAACAAAACGTGCGATGCTTCTTGATTTATCTCGTTCAGTACAATTGTAAAATGATTGATATTGATTGATTTACTATTGATTTGCAGTACAGCAACCGCAAAACCGAGTAACTCTACGAACGAACAGCTCAGCTGTTCGTGGACACCATCCCGCACAGTTTTGCTATGATTCGATTAGATCTTAGGATACTGTTGCTGGCTTCGATAGTGAGTTGTGAACAACATATATCAATCAATAACGAAAAAATCGATTATCGATTTTAGGTGTCACGGATACAGTCGATAAGCATCGACAACGACATCGTCGGCGAGCCCGACATCGAGTGCTTAGACGAGGAGATACGAATATGGGTGAAAACTCGAAAGCCATTCGCAGGTTGGTTTCCAGTTGACTTTCAACGACATATGGCAATCGATTATCGATTGCCATATGTCGTTTGTCCTAAATTCCGATTTCTTAGAAAGGTGGTGACACGTTGTATGCTCCGCGGCAAACGTTTTTACTTCTTGTCTATTCCGTACAAATACCACAGAGACTATTTTACCCTATTTATTTATTCATTTATCTAGTTGTTTATTTATTTATTTATTTATTTATTTATTCATACACCCACATGGGTATTCAATCATGATAGTGAACTCTAACCGGCAACATGGAAATTAACTGTATCCTGTATCCTCCCCCCCCCCAAAAAGAAAAGATAAAAATGGCTTCCGTTTCCTTAGAGACCCCGATCGTTTGCAGTTGTTTTGTAAGATTTCTCCTTTCCTTTGCTCTCCACAATGAAACTAAAGTAGCAGTACAACCGGAGAGATCTGGAATATAATATTTAACCCACAAACTTTTATTCATTTGCCCTTTCACCCTTCTCATTTTTTATTGAAAATTTACAGTTTTATTTGTTTACTCATTGAAGACGTGGCCGCGGCTACACCGTACAACATGCAGTTTTTGAGACTATTGAAATTGGAAGTTGAAAATGTACGTCAGGTACATCAACTAAATACTGGTAAATTGATACTGATATTGAATTAATTAATAACATCTACAGGGTGGCTGGAAAGTATGGTCCGCAAATTCTCAGCAACGGTTCTTTCGAGCAGATTCCCATTTCAAAGCCATAGTATATAGGGTTAGTAGTAGCGACTCGATATATGTTCCTGCTCAACTGGTATATCGATCGGATCAGCAAGTCTCAAGATAAGCAGCTTTCTTCTCATCGAGCCACAATCGCACACCTTGTGGACAAAGGACTGCTACCCGTGGAGATATCGAGAAGGCTCAAGATCAGTACTAGGACTGTGCGACGAATCGTGGCACAGTACAAGCAGCGAGGACATTGTCGTACACTTGCTAAAGCAGGCCGACCGAGAACCGTGAGTTCTCCTGGGATACGTAAGATCATCAAGAAAAGGATCCAACGGTAGGACGAGGTGAGCCTCAACAGAATTGCTTCCGACTTCAATATCTCGCGATGGAGTGTACAAAACATTGTGAAAAACGAACTGGGTCTTCGCAGTTATCGAATCTATAGCGGACAGGCTCTCAAGGAATCTGCGAAAAGAGATAGGCTCAATAAGTGCCGGAAACTTCTTGACTTCATTCGGGCGGGCCGTCTTTCTGACGTCATTTGGACAGATGAGAAACTTTTTACAGTAGGGGGCGCTCAGATCAGTCAGAACCTTCGCCAACCCCTGCCGCCGGCAGAAAAAAGTCTCGAATCCGTTGTGTCCATTAAAGAACCTTGCTCCCCAAATCTGTGATGGTTTGGGGTGGCATAACATCTGAGGGCAAAACTCCGCTTGTTTTTCTCGACAAGAGCATTAAAATCAACTCTGATCTTTACCAGAATGTGATTTTGAAGGAAAATCTGATTCCATGGGCCAAAGAGCACTTTACAGGACGACAATTTATACTTCAGAAGGACTGGGCGCCAGCACATGGGTCGAAGTCCAAGATTGCCTTCTGCCAGGAGCACTGTCCGGGATTTTTGGGCAAAGATATGTGGCCATCAAACTCCCCAGACCTAAATCCAGTGGAATTCTCTGTTTGGGGCTATTTGCAGCAGAAGGTCTCGTAGAACTCTCACCGAAGTTTGGATAGTTTGAAAGCAGCCCTAGTGAAAGGGTGGCAGAAGATAGATGTCGATTACATGCGGCCCACAGTAGGTGCACTCACCAAGCGACTATAGGCCTGCATCCGAGCAAAAGGGGATCATTTTAAACAATACCTTAAGTGAATGATCTATTATTGTTTTGTAGTTTTATAATAAAAATATCGTCAAGATTGTTTTTGTCTTTCAGTTGTTTTAGAGAAAAATATAGCGGACCATACTTTCCAGCCACCCTGTACGTTACCAACTCTCATTCATTCACTTTCGTTCTTGAAGCTCTTCACGGTTCTGTTAGTGGTAAGAAGTACATAAATAAATCGGTTTATTAAACAGATCAAATAAATAGGTAGATAAAAAAGCAAATAAATAGATATATAAATAAATCTCTAGCTTTAAATTGCAGGGCGAATTTACGCCAAGGGAAGAGCAGAGATTGAAGAGTGCTACAAAGACGATTTCGCACGGGAACGGACGAAAAAACCGCATTTCGATTTGAAGTTCGGCATTTGCGGCATGAGAAGTTTACGATCGGTTGGTTTCTGTTCAGAAAGGAGTTTACGAAAAAAACTCATGAAATTTCAAAAAATAGAGGAAAACCGAAAATGTAGAATACTCCAAATTCACTCTTTTTGAAACCTCGGCGTGATGTGATAATTGTTATGCTCCTGTGCTGAACGAGGTTAGTAGGGTGAGTCAGGTTTATTGGCCTAACGTTTCGACCCTTCCGCCGTCATTAGAGGCCCAAAAAGAAGCGGTCCGAGATTCGTTGTAGGCCTCTGACGACGAAAAGGTCGAAACGTTAGGCCAATAGGCCTGATCCACCCTACAAACCTCGTTCGGCACAGCAGCATGCACCAATTGAAAATGTGAAGTGTGAAAATATTCCATAAAACAGTCAAATACACCGACTAAGCTGTACTGACCAGTGAAGGAACTCGTTTTCAGGTCGATCCACGCGGGATGTATTATGGTATAACAATTGTCGTGTCATTTCACCCGGTTCGTGCTTTTTCACTACTCTTCCTTCTTATTAAAATGACACACAAATTGCTCCACCCTCCTATCGGGAACAGCACACACGAAACCCGAAGGTGAAACGCCCAAAAAACATGCTCGCACAAAACAATTCGAGAGAGGGCTGAAGAACGACAAAATTGCTGACGATTTCAGAAGGCGCATTTCCGGGGTAAAGTCTTCGACTACCAGCTGCATTTCAGTCCTGAAAAATTGGCAAAACATTTCGTGTCATAAAATCTTAGATTGGTTAGTAAGATGGTTTTCGTTCCCATTCCAGTTGTTACGGAGCCGACACCACCTTCAATAGCACCACTGACTGCAAGCTGCAAGTTTATATTAGTTTGTAACATTCAAATTCAATATTTTTCATCACATTACTAAAGTCAATCTGAAAAAAAACTGAATTTTGAAAAAAGTTCAATCAGAACGTTGATGACCTAATACTACCCGTTTCAGCTGTTCATCACCAAAGTGGATCAGGCGTTTCATGTGAAGTGTTTCTTCGAGGAAGCCAGCCGGGGTCTGACGGCCGAACTTGGAGTCAGGTGAGTAGTGTGTACATACAAGTCGTCTTGTGAAATTGTACGGTACGGGGTTGACTCGATACGAGCCCCTTGAAGGGTGTATTTATTTATTTATTTATTTATTTATTTATTTATTTATTTATTTATTTATTTATTTATTTATTTATTTATTTATTTATTTATTCAGGACGTGGACCAAAGCAACTTGCGGAATGTACAAAAATTAGTGCACATTTTTACAAGCAATAATAAAAGCGAAATAGTCGTAGGTAATAGACTGACTGAAACCAGATAGCCAAGATGTTACAAGGTTTTGTTGGCTGACATTTCGACGAGTTTGCCTTCGACAGTGCCTGGAAGAGAAACGAGGAATTCGAGGGAACACTCGTTCAAGTGCAATTTAAAGTCTCAGCGGTGAACCAGAAGGCACTAGGAGAGGAAGACGGAGGTGTTGACCCGAAGAACAGTCGACCAGAAGCTCGTTAGGGTGGCCACACTACCTTAATGTGTCGCTCGTAGCTTGAGGTTTTCATTCTGGTTGTATACATGCCCAAGTCTGGTTGTGTTTACACTATCCGCGATTCGTCTTTTCTCTTTGTGCCTTCTGATTCACCGCTGAAACTTGAAACTGTATTTGAACGAGTGATCTCTCAAATTCCTCTTTTCTCTTCGAGCCTCTAACAAAGGCGCACTCGCCGAGGCGTTAGCCGGAATCAACTAGTAACATCTTGGCTATTTGTTTCAGGTAAGTCTATCACGTACTACTATATTCGACACGCCAAGATTTAAGTCGATCATGGAAAACAAATCAACAAGAAGATTTATATTTATGACAAAATGCCTAGTTTCGGTTCACGTATCATGAAGGTACCATAGTACATATGACCTGACGTGACCTCCGAGATGTCGACGTCTTAACACCTCGACGGCTCTCCTCCGGTGCTGCTCTCAGTTGTTTCGGAGGAAAGGCGACGGCATGGCGCACTCAGCGGTCGACCGGTTCATTTTAGGCATCGGTACTGTATGAAAGTTCGACATGCCAATATTCAACCAGTCGATCATGGAGCAAGCCTAAAGACAAACAATTCCCTGTAGATATATGTTGGGCAACACTCGTTTAAAATCTGCTTGTAATTTTTTAAAAATTGTACAAGTAAACACCCATTACGGTCTGCCTCGGACTCAAAACGCTGTTCATCTCCCCTCGGCTTCCAAAAAGTTGTTCTATATTACGAATTACGCCGCAGTAACATTAAATCTGAAGTGTGTCTTTGTTAACGCTGGAGGAAAAGATCTGGGTAAGTTGATAAATTATGAACTCTTCGTATCATTCTCTCTTTGATCTGAGAATTCAGTGGAAAACTGAGAAAAAAAGTAAATTAAGTGGTGAAGACTTTTATGTCACTATTTCCTTTCTTTCATACTATTTCGCTGAACGACATTAGTTTGTGAATCTGTTTTTCTTATTCCAGCTTTGCGTTTCTATAATACTTTGCCACCGTCTTTAATAGTCCAAAAGTGGTTTGCAATTACTGACTTTTGAGAACTTTTCCTTCGACTTCTTTTTTCAACGGTTAACCTCGGGCTCCACCATTTTAGAAATTTTTCATTATTACGGCCTCATTTTTGTTGATTTAGTGTTATTGATGGGCAACTTCAGTCAAGCAGATCAGCATGCTTGAGTTGAGGTGTCGTTGAGTTTGACGGTTTGTCGGCATCTTGAGATGAACATTCTTGACTTCTGGCCCATGGATCGTAGTAGGTAAATCGCATACCCATGGGGAATAGGTATGCCGCAGAGATTCTCCATTGGATTGCCTTTCTTTAAGGCATTCCAGATCAATTCTCACCTTTTCCAGAAGAATAGAAACGGCAGAATCGCAATATATTTTTTCTACGACATTGTAGTTCCTTCTCCTCCTAGTTCCTTCGTCAAGAAATTATCGCTGGGCTTGCTTATTCTTCTAGATTCAATTTTTTTTTATAAACGGAGCCTCCTTTCATAGATTTTACCCTACAGAAGACAAGGTGAACTCTGACTCTCACGAATTTCGAAAGTGAGAGGGTCGAAGGGAAACCGGCCAGGCCGGTGGTCAGCGACACCAATGGCCGAACTGGGTCGAGTTTAATTGAACACGCTCAGTCAATTATATCGACGTTCCTCGTCGTCGTCCTCCTCCTCACGCGCCGTCTACCCGAGACTTCTGAGACGCACTCGGGTATAATGATACCAGCGCCCACCCACCGATCGGATGCTTCGCAACCGGACATCGCCATATGTACAATACTTAATCGGTAGCCGCGGCCGTCCGCTACGAAACGAATCCATTGTCATGGAGCCGTCGTATAGCGGTAACCGGATTCTAATCGACGCTTATTGCTTATTATAGAATATATAGAAGCCAGCATAATTAGGAAACCACTATGAATAACGGCAGAATAGGAAAAAGATCCACAAATTATTCCCTAATAAATGGAAGAGCTTTTTTTTCTGAAACTATTCCGAATCGTATGCACACAAGTTTACATGGTTACCTATTGCTACAAGGCGCGGTTATTTATTTATTTATTCATTTATTTATTTATTTATTTACTTATTTATTTGTTCATACGTCAATATGATGCTCCTGTGCACTAAAGGAAAAAGAAAGAACAACAAAATCATAGTTAACCGGGATACATCTGCCCTGTGACCATACTATCAAGGTATGGAAATCGGTAACCTGGGGCCTGATTCATGAACGAACGAGTGGTCTCCGAAACCGCGGCGCAGTCAAAACCAGACGGCAGAGACGATGAGAGATTGCGTTTAACGTAGGAAGTCTAGGATAAGCAGAGAAAGGTGCGCGCCGTTCATAGGCTATACGTCGGGATTTATCGGGGTTTACCAATGATGAATGTGGGCCCTGGCAACCAGTAATTAAAGAGCTTGCTATTTCGGAGTTTAACACACCCCGCTGAGAGTGGGAACGGGGAAGTAGAAATCGCGGCAAGTTCACGGTAATGAATGGGTTTATCTTTTGTTACATTCATAAAACTCCTTGTTCTGTTCAGATCAGAATAAATATGCATGGTTACTACCTGAATCTCAGCGCTTTTTACTAGTTAATTTGACGAATAAGGCCTCGATTGATACAGTAGTAAGAGGCGCCACTTCCGCTCACACAGTCAAACGATCGATCCCCACACAGGCTCACCAAGCTTTCCATCCCTCCGGGGTGGGGTAAATTGGTACCAGACATGCCTGGGGAGATAGAGACATTGACTTGGTTCAGCGGCTGACCGCGCAGGTCGT
This sequence comes from Nippostrongylus brasiliensis, assembly GCA_030553155.1. Lineage (NCBI taxonomy): Eukaryota > Metazoa > Nematoda > Chromadorea > Rhabditida > Heligmosomidae > Nippostrongylus > Nippostrongylus brasiliensis. The sequence goes on along the minus strand of CP130732.1, from coordinate 32,510,687 downwards.
TGTATAAGCCAAATACGCATTCATCATGCCTATACAATTGTGAGTAGAAGACGGATGCGTGGTGCGTCCTCAGGGGACTGACCAACCAATTTACCTTTTACCTTTTGGGTTAACCTCTACTTACTTCCAGCATGATACCGACTACAGAGTTGGAGGCCCGACACGGCATACCTGGCTGCTCTTACAGTATCCATCGAAGTTCCATCGAAGAGCTGGACGAGGGTAAAGCGGCCGGACCACCAATTCAGTTCGCCCGAGTTGGCGATCGGGTCCTGCATCAATGGCACTGCAATGACAGTCAGTACTCTGAATTTCCAAAGGTTTCACTGTTTCGTTATTCACGTATTGATTTTTCAGAGATGTTCGGTATACTGATCAATAACTGCTACGTCACCGACGGATTCGGGAAGAAAGCCGATGTCATCAATGATAAAGGGTGAGTGCGATCAACAACTATCGATCTTTACTATCATCAATACTGATCTGATAAGCTATCAAAGACTCATATTTCTTGCGAATACTTGATAATTTGACAGGAATTTGTTCTCAATTATATCACCTTTGTTCAGCAGACAAACTTTAGTCAACTAGGTAATGACCAATGTAAATTTCTGGTCAATGAAATTTTGCTTAATATTGATTTCTTGTGCGCACGAGGTTGTTGGATAGTTTTCCACCTAACAACCTCATGCGGCACAAGAAACCAATACTGAGAGAATTTTCATTGACTAGAAATTTACATTGATCCCTAATCCACTAGACCTTGTAATGAAAATTTTGTCCACTTTTTTGTAATTACTGGTTAATATGCGATCTATCTATAGTCTATCATACGGACCAATCGATTACCTCCTTTATCTTTTGGTTCCTTAACGTCTTAATTTATGCAGATGTCCGGTGGATCCGATTCTCATCACAGGAATCCGTTACTCAGCAGATCTTCAGAGGGCCTATGCTGAGTCATCGGTGGGTGTGGCAAGATATTTATTCTTTTCTTTCCTGTAGCTGAATTTTTGAAAAAAGCTAAAACTGCGAAGGCAGAAAAAAGTTCTCGCTCTCTGTTTTGAACTTGCAACCTGGGCAGAATCTCATTTCTCTTCTGACATGCTTCATACGGTTGAAACTAGTCGTAATTTGTCGAGCAAGACATCAACCGTTCCTTTTCTTTTTTTTTTGAAAATTGGATTTTGTAGATCCGGAACATCTACAAATACTAGCCGCAGGTCTACGGTTTATCTATCCATCCATTTATTGGCTTATTTATTTATTTATCTATCACTACATCCGCATGGATTCCAGTACGTTCCTCCAATTCCAGGTGTTCAAGTTCGCCGACAAACCAGGAGTATGGTTCTTTTGTCAGATTCAAATGTGCATGAAGAAAGCTGGAATGTGTCAGGGGATCTCGGTGAGTTCATTGCCTTCCATTATTGGGTTTGGGAAACCTAACCTGGGAAAAAGTCTCACAATAACATTTTTAAGTTTTTACCACTAATTCTATTTTATGAATTATCAACACCTGTATATCAGCTTAATCCTGTAATGATGTTTCCAATCCACGCAATACCTTACTCGAGATTCTTGTTTTGTCATCGGTTTTCATGGATTGCTAGTAAGTATACTAGAAAATGTGGTGGTAATGGTGTTAAAATCGAGACGGTGATATTTAAACCCGCTTCTCGGAACTGTCCGAGGAATTTGGGTTGGACCACTACACCAGAGGGCCGAGTTGTTCTAGTGCACTGAATGGCAGCCCGCAGAAAGCTGTAATAAAATTAAAATTTTGCGATTACTGCCATACTGCTTTCAGCTTAACTGGTACAATGCCGAATCCGGCTCACCGGCTCAAACCGTTATTGCGGATGAATATTGGAAGCGCCAGTAACATAAATAGAGTCAGTAGAAAGAGTAAAATTGTTAACACACACAGAAAAGTTAAAGCCTATGCAATTTCTTGGAAACTGTCCGTTTAAAAGCAGAAGAGCATGCGGTGACTGAGGAACCTCCGTTTTTAAAGAAGTAAATGTATAATCTGCTCGAGCCGCAAACGAACGTTCAGAAACATTGGTCTTGAGACAGTGATAAGATGATTTATTTTACTATTCCATTATATTCGACATCTTCTTAATCTTTGCTCATTTCAGCCGCCTGCATGTGCCACCACGGCACCGGCAATCGAGAGCGGAGAGGAGGCCGGTGGAGAAGCGCCAGAGGAGACCGAAGAGACAAAACCATCGCAAGTCATCGAAGAGGTCGACTACGAAGAAACAACACCTTCGAAGAAAACCACCACACCATCCGACTACTTCGAATCGTCCGACAAACGTACAACCGCCGAGTACTCGGAGTATGGCGAAGAGACGAACGGCCTGAAGCTGCAGAGGTAAGGCTGAACTGCGATGTCAATGAAAAACGGGTTTTTTTATCCCGGATTTCTCTATGAATCAGTGAAACCCCGGATTCTTCGGTGTTTTATTAGGTTGTCGCAAAAATAATTTCGGAAATGGACCGTTCAGGTCAAACTGCAATAACTCGGCTCAAACGCAACTTTATGAATCAAACTAAAAACCGTCAGCATCTACACACCTCTGCCAGTAAAGCGGTAATAAATCCAAACTTTTAGAGAACAAGCCAGGATCACGGGAATTAATGAAAGCGAGAGAGTCATTTTCAACATCGGTCAAATCAGCAATTTTTTTCTGACGCAAATAAGAATCAAATGCTTGTAAAAAGTGATAGTCTGTTGGCGAATGGTCAGGAGAATAAGTAGGATGAGACAGAACTTCAATGCCTAACTGGGTCAATTTTTGCCGGGTGATCTTCGCGGTGTGTGCTTTTGCGTTATCCTGCAATAGGATCGCACCGCTTCTGTTCGCTAGTGCCGGAGACAATTTTTGCAGTTTCGGGTACATTTCGTCTAAATCACAACAGTATGGCTCTGCTGTAACTGAACCACCAGGTGGCATGAAGCTGTGATGGATGACTCCTTTACTACACCTTCACAAAGTAATCATAACCTTTTTAGGATGAAGTTTTGGTTTAGGAAAAGGTTTTGGTGGAGAACCCTTATCAACCCAAGCAAATCCCTGTTTGCTATTATTGTAAGGGATCCAATTTTCATCTGCAGCTATAATTCGGTTGACATACGGTTCATTTTTATAACGATTTAGGGGATTCAAATAGATGCCAAAACTCGTAAGACAAGCTCATCGGTCAATTCCTAAGGAATCCACTTTGACATCATCATCACCTTGCCGATTTGTTCTAAACGTCTTGCGACTGTACAGTAATGTACGCCCAAGTCTTCTGCTAGCTTACGAGTATTGGTCTCTGGATTTGCTTCAACGGCTGTTCTAAAACCTCTTCATCAAGGGACCACTTGCGACCACGACCAGCCTTTACTTCGAGATCATAATCGCCAGAAGCAAATTTTCTAAACCAGAGCTGCACTGTCCGTTCGCAAGGACAATCCATCCCAAAAGCTCTGCCAAAGTAACGTGCTACGTCTGTCGCGAGATGTCCCAATTTATATTCATAAATGATGAGCACTCGAAAGTCGCATCGGTTCATGTTCAAATGAAGCCCTGGAAAAAATCGGCTGCGCAAAATAGAGAGACAGTAATGTACGCTTTTGATAGAGCGGATCATCTCCTACCTGACAGTATGCTTGGCTTTCCTTGAGACGAGATAATACGGCGTAAAAAAGTTTTCTTCTGAACACACTCAGAAAACGAAATTAATTTTGCGACAACCTAATATTTGGAGTAGCCTATCGCCTAGTTTCCCGTTTCTCTTGGTTTTCTTGGCAAATATCGTTAAATGGAAAGATGGTTGAGCGGATAAGTTGTCAGTTGTAGTCAATTCACCAGATTCTGACAAAGGTGACAACGCCGAAGCTAAGTAAGGGCGTTTTGTGTGATAAAAGCTAGTAAAAATAAATGCTGAAGATGCAGCGAGATTCATAGAAAAAAACAAAAAGAAATGTAGAAAAAGCTCGTTCGTTTCTAAATTTTATACGAGCAAGATAAAAAAAATAGTTGAGCCTCCCAGGGACTCATCACTAAGATAGGGAGGCTCTTAAAAGAACAAAATCAATAAAAAAGTTAAAGCCACCTGATATCGAGTCAATTACACTATGATAGAACCATATCCTTTTTCGCTCTCAAGTGCTGCCGAAGGGCCTCCATCAAGTGTTATCTCGATGATTTCATTGATTTTTTACTAACCGTGTCTTTTTTCGTGTTTTTGTGTTCTTTCTATGTCAGTAACGTTATATGCCAGTCCTGTGTAACCCACTGAAATTCACCGTTTAGCCCACTATGGACTGAAAGTAAATGAAATGAAATGAAATTGAATTCAGACAACCAAACCGAATAATGAAATACTTCAAACCAACACATACAGTAGTTCGCTACAATATATGTCATCCTGCATTTTTGGGTGCAGATCGCTGAAACCGAAAGAAATTTCATTCCAATTGACAATTTCAATGACTCTTATTGAAAATGCACTACTCTGTGCCGTTGTTGGAAATTCTAGAATTTGTTAAAGAAATTCAAATTTATTTTCATATGCATTTTCAAACAAATGTATCTTAGGAGCCACTGAGCTATTGCTTGTCTAGTGGTGATATTCTGATAGAACATGATTGGCTTGCTCTTATAGGCTATGTATTTCAGTTTCAAATCATTAAAACACCATAGATTTTTTGCGTGAATTTTTTTAAGGTCAAGAAAAGATGACATCTTGAGACAGTCGCTCATTTAAAATTGCATATCTTAACAAATAGTGAATCAAACTGCATCAGAGTTGGATATGTGATAGCGTAAGATTATCTTTTTCTAATGCATGTTGAAGTTTTAAAAACTAACGCCCGATTGCAGAGAAAATAGCTCTCAAAGTTGCATTTACATAAACGGCCGTTTTAAGAATATCCAGAGGGCATTTGGCTTCAGATTCCTCTAATGCATAGTAGGCTTGTTGCTTGTTAGGTCCTCAACAGGTAGCATGATATAATAATTCCCTCTCGTGCAGGCTATCACCTTCTAGTTAGACCGATTGAAACTACCGCACTAACGCGCAAAGTGTGCGGTGGCGGGAATAGTAATGCATACAACATTGCTAATTAGAAGACAATTGTTTGCACAAGAGTGGGTATTGTTTTGCTACCAGTTAGAGACCTAACAAGCAACAATTCTACTGCGCACTAGAGAATTCTGGAGTCAAATACCCTCTGGGTGTTCGAAGGGCCGCTTATGTAAATGCAATTTCAAAGGCTACTTTCTCTGTAAGTGGAAGGCAGTTTTCAAAACTTCAATATGCATTAGAAAGAGAAAATCCTTCGCTATCACACACCTAGATCAGATGCAATTTCATTCACTAGTTGGTAAGCTATCGAATTTTAAATGAAGGACTGTCTCAAGATTTCATCATTTTTTGACCATAAAAAAATTCACGCGAAAAAATCTATGGTTTCAAATGAGTTGATACTAAAATTCATAGCCTGTAAGAACGAGCCAATCATGCTCTATCAGAAAATCACCACTAGACAAGCAGTAGCTAAAATTTAAAAAAATCGAGAATTTCCAACAAGGGCACATATTAGTGTATTTTCAATTTGAGTCATTAAAACTGTCAATTGGAATAAAATTCCTTTCGATTTCTGCGATCTGCACCCAAAAATGCAAGATGATATATCTTTTCGCGAACTACTTTACATACACCTCAAACTTGGGTAATTAAACCATTTGGGTGACTCATATGTAGAAGGTCTATCCTGCAGAGAACGTCTGATCTGTTTCAGCCCATCGTCCAGTTACGCTACCACCACCTCCTCACCGGAATACGACTTGCAAACCGAAGCGATGACAATCTTCGGGCCAGGTTTTGCGTCCGCATCGAGCGAACGCGGTCCCCCTGGAGGAACCCGAATTACCACGGTAAATTCTACGCAACGGCGTCTACGAAATTCTTCCCACGTTTGCCCAGACGAGGCGAGCTATGCTCCGTTTCAATCACCTTTTTCAGTTCTCTGAATAGTTACTTGTTTTTGTCCTTTGTGAATAGGGTTAATTAAAGTTGAAAAATCACGATTTTTACGAATTTTTACACTCGCCAGGCGAGAAATTGACCATTTTCTTGGCAACGTGTTTTTGTCGACTCTGAAATGTTCAATTTAGACGTCCGTTTCGCAGTCGTTTGACACCGAGGAAGACGTCGGTCATAGCACTTCACAAACGAAGAAACCGTCCAAGGTTGGAAAAAGTGAGTCTGAGAGCGTCATGTGAACTTTCACAAAACAACGTGTGTAAGGGTTCGAGTCGCGATATTTTTTATTATTTAATAGTATTTTTTTGGACAAATTGTATCAACAAGCAAATACAGTGAGCTGTTTTGACTTCTTAAAATTAGGCATTCGTTTCATTTGTGATACAGCAGAGAGGGATAGGAAGGGAACAAGTGGCCTACATACATATATTCTTGTAATTTTGGTTGGTTTGTATGATTATCATTTCCCGTTGGTGTTTTCTTAACGTTCCATCCGACGGGGAAATACGAAATTCAAAAGTTATGGGAAAAAATAAAAAACAATGCAAAATTTATTTTATTCACAAATTCACTTTCTGCTTCACTGCGTCGCAAAAAAAAATACAAAAAAAACTGACGAAGCGGTAATCTGGACGAAGAACACGATTTGCTGTGGCCGAAAATCTTCTTCGAAAAATGCCTCGATGCCTCACTTTGTAAAAAAAAATCGAATTAGGCACGCATCTATAATCTTGGATGAGGGAAAAATCCATGGCGCACTCAAAGAAGCTGCAGAACAACTACTCTATCCTTGGAAAGTCTGGTACTTGAAGCCAAAAACCAAGATTGATATTACAGTTTATTCGGGCTAACGTTTCGGCGTCCTCGCCTTCTTCAGAGCCTGGAACAAGTCGAGTTCAACCTGAGAAACTACCCACTCAACGCCGCATCAAATTCTCAGAAAAAATAAGAGAAAACTGAATGACCATCGAGCAAATGAAAAAGGGGGTCAGAAAAGGCTAACCTTTTAATAAGTGGACTAGTGAGGTCCACTACACACCCGTAGCTGGTAGGATACGTGGGTGACCGAGGGTTCACGCCTAGGGACCACCCGCCTAGAGAACTTCTGGGGCATAACCTGGTAGGTCAAGACCACACATGTCGACGAACGGTGCCAGCTCCTGGGTCACCGCCACACACTCGTCCTTCCTATTGATTCTAGGAGACCTGGCCGCAATCCAAAGCGCTTCTAGCGTACGTCGCGCCGCGATTTCGGTTTCACGCGCTAAGGCCTTCGTTATAGTTTCGCTCGCGCTGAGCGCCTGCGATTTGCGGGCGGTGACCGCGTGGGCGCGACGCACGCACGCAGTGGAGGAAGCCCGTAACAGCCCGTGCGCGTCACCACGCCGGCGTCACCCCGTTAACTCGTACGCGCGTGTCTGACCCCACGCGCGTCTGATGCTAAATGGACGAGTTTCGCTCGGTTCGAGCGAACCTATAACGAAGGCCTAAGATGGTGACTGCGACGCTAAAACAGCTGTTTGCATGCGCGCGCACCCTGTGGTCGCCGAGAGCCCAGAGGGGTTGCCGGATTGGACTTTCGCAGCCCATCAAGATGTTCCCTTACCCTTACACAAAGCGGCCTAGATGTTTCCCCAACATACATACTCTTGTTCGCATGACAGGCACTTGATGAGATAAACGGTACCGGCTTCAAGTACCAGACTTTCCAAGTTGACCACTATGCCAAGATTCATCGAGAGCCGGACGTGGAATGGACTACTCTATCCCTTCAGTCCTTATCTAACGATTCACTTTCTGATTAATTTATTCAAACAAATTTGCTTTTTTTGTTTTTTTTCTTGTACATGCAAGAAATTCTCGAGGGTAAAGGTGAAAGTTCAATACGTACTCATTAAACCGTTCGATGACCACTTTTTCCGCTGTTCGCTACGATTTCAGCCAATTATTCGCCCAGTCTCACTTTCTTCGGGGCGATCTGGGTCAGCGAGTTGAAGCGCCGAGTGAAAGATGTCGAAAGCCAGTCGAGCGAGGGAAATCCCATCAAATATGCATTTTTGAAGCGTCAAATTTCTAGGAAAAAGGGGCCATGACGGTTTTCAATTATCAGCAAAAATCTGAACTGAAAAAGGCTGTAAAATATCCGAAATTTTTAGAATGTTTCAGTGTTTCCACCATTGTAACTGTTGTATGCTGCTGTAACGAACGAGGTCACAAGGGTGGATCGGATTAGATTTCTCTTAACTCCTCAATTTCGTGGGGATTTTATAAGTTAGTCAAGAATGCTGGGAACAATGCGGCGCTCGGCCGTGTAGATCAAGGGTCAAGGAGTCCCGGACCAGTTTTTAGGCCGCTGACGACGACGGAAGGGTCAAAACGTTAGGTCAGTAAATCGTATCCACCCTACTAACCTCGTTCGGCACAGCAACATGTAACAATTATTACATCATGCCGAGGTTTCAAGAAGAGAGACGTTGGAGGATTTTTCACCGTTGTGTTTTTCACCTTATTTATAACAGCCACTCACCGGCCTGTAGGCCGCCAAATGAACTAATGAATAGTAGGAAACATATATTAAACAAATATACACAAATACAAATAAACAACAAATAAAACGAAGAACAAAAAGCATGCAGCAAAAGACGGCGAGAAACTGATCAAATACGCCACTGGGAGTACGGTAACGGGCAATCGCGGCGGGACCCTAGAGTTGATAAACAGACATCGTGGTTTCGCTTATTCATTCATTATGGTTTCGCTCGCACTAAACGGTAGAGTGAAGTTGATTTCCAGAACACATGGATTTCTTAACTTAATGCACTGGCGACCGCGTGATTAGGCGAATGGAACTATTCATTTTATTCACTTCGTAGGATTATATCCCTCAATTCAGTCCTTTGGCTATATGTTTATTTTATTTTATTTTATTTATTTTATTTCGAAGCCTATATTTTGGCTGAACACGTAAATAGACAGACAAATAAATAAACAAATAAAATCCGTGTACTAATTGCGCAGTATCAATTCATGTTTAAATTACCAGGCGACTATAACGACTACGATGACGTTACCATACCTCCGAATCTCACTGATTTACTGGCTAACCTTCCGGATGACCTGAGTCCAGAAACACTGCAAAAGATGTTCCGGTAAGTATCAGATTATTTCCGCGAGAAGGTTGATCCGTATCTATGATCGATCCCTTTCAGAGACTCTGTCGATGATCGCAAAGCGCTACTGGAGGGCTTCGACATACTGAAAAAACAACTGAAGGTGATTCAAGCCTTATCTGCAGTGTCAAAAAGATTTTCCCGCCCTAATGCACTGTTCGGGGCCGTTTTTTCTCGAAGGACGTTTTCATGGGGGAATTTCCCCTTCGATTTTTCTGAGTTCTTCTGCGGAGATTTCCTCATAAACCTATCCCATCATTCGCATAAGTTACCCAAGGCGCTTTTCTTCCTTCAGGTCATTGGGCTCGACGGTCACCTAGGCCTTTATTTCGCCTCCTGCAACGTAAATTTTTTTTTGAAGAAAACGAAAAGGGAATAGAAATGACGGAAAGGAAGCGTCCGGCTGGGTGGTGAAGCGGTCTAGTCTCCTTAACACCCCACGCGATCCTAGGACTTGTGTTCGAACCCTGCCCGAGTCACGATCTTTGCGATCAACCTAACATCATCGGAACACATCTACTTCTGATATACACACAAGTAATCGGCGGAAATAAAAATACAGACGAAACATGTTGCAGCTTCCTTGAAATAAACTTATTCTGTTGTAGAAGATGGGTCGTCGGCCGTCTCGTGCTATGCGAGAGCTGCGAGCGGGCGATCTTCGATCTGGAGATAAAATTGATCAAATTCAGGTGATTTTTTGTTTTAGAAAAAAAACTGGAAGTCTACTCTATTTCTGCGTGGTGGGTGAGTTGTGGTCACAATGTATGAGAGAGAACCTGTACACCAGGGCCCAGGTTCATGAACGGAACGAGCGGTCTCCGATACCTCGTCGGCGCTATGCCCGCTCGATACCGCGAGTCTGCGGCCATTTCTGATTCGTGAAGGACGGGGTTTCGGAGACCTCGACGGCTTATGGCGCAATTGCCGTAATCGCAATCAGTGCGGGCAAGCGTCGTCGACATATAAATCGCGCCATCGATATGAGCCATAAGCCATGGAGGTCTCCGAAACCTCGCCTCGTCGCGACGTTCCAGAGATCCGGGATAAACCCCGCCTGAACGGCGGCGCGCGTTCACGAATACCGGTTTGCGCGCCGTTTGGGGTATATGTATTTTGCGGTTTATAGCGCCGATACCCGTCATGAATCTGGGCTCAGATTTCGGAAAAATGAGACCTCATGTGAACGGTAAAAAGTGGATAAATCAGCCACAGCATACTGGCTTAACTCTTTGCGCATGTTCTTTCGTCGTAAATAATCCGATTAACAACAAAAACCAGCCGAATAGCAACTTGAAGTTCAGGTGGACTGGGTGTCCGCCCGTCGGCGAGACGTTCCAACACCAACTGAACCCGTCCGCTTCAATCGGCCATCTTCCACAACTATCGACGACGGCAAACCGATGATAGCCGGCCAGTTGATGATATTCGAGTTGGACGAGGAACCGCCAGATGTCGACGGACGCGCTCAGAATGGTACCACAGCCATTTCAGATGTTTTCTCTATTCTGATAGTTTCATCTACAGGACGAGCGTCTTCGTTCAACTCGTCGTGTGCGATCTCAAAAGGTGGTCTGATCGCAGTAGCCGGTGGTCTGGGTGCTGTTTGTGCGGCGTTGTTCGTCGCAGCTCTGTCGATGTTCATCAAGTTGAATCGATTGGACGGTAAAGAGACTTTTTCACTTTATTTCGTGCAAGAATTCGGTACTAAGGAGTTTCTATCCTTCAGAGAAAGCGCCCGATTCCATCAGCTACGGTCGATACCTGGACAGATTCGCGACCACCCGGCGGCAATCATGATTTCTGGAGGCATCATCGCTACTCAGTCACTAATTATATCTATTGATTTTCCCTTAATATCAATTTCACGAGTCTCCAACAAACGTTTCTCTTCACATTATTTCTCACGAAACCCTTTCGGATCAATGGCTCGTGTATGGAACTCGTTCTATATGTCAGTAACTGCGAAATTCGATGGCAGCTGAAATATCGGCTGAATCCTATCCTAGTGATGATTGTCATCACATCAGTAATTATATCTGTCACCACTGCCAATGTTATTTATTAAATTATGCAATAAATATTTGAAACATATAATTTTAATGGGACTGCCGTCACACTGTCCATTGTACACCGCGGTGGAGAGAGAGAAGCATTGCACAAAAAATAACCATAAGGAAGATTATGGCGACGTTATATAAAGCGTCTGGGTTTAGGGCTGCCAAAATTTCATCGAAGTGCTGCTGTTGCGAGATTGACAACGCGTTTACCTACGGAGCAGAAGATTGCAGGTTCGAGTTCTACCGTGTCTAAAAATCTTGCTACCACCGGTTGTTCGTCAGTCTATTCAGCGACGAATCAAAGATTTTTGTGACGTTACATTGGCCTTGTATAAGCCAACATGCATGATCTTATCGCTTGACCGTAATGCCTAGGGGTAACACGGCAGGCAGGGCTCCAGGTTCACTATTGGCTCAAGCAGAGCATGCGTTTATCACCACACCGTTGATTACCGATTTATCATCGATTTGATCCCGTTAAGCAGGGGGGTATCGTTTCCAATTCAAGGTATGCTGGTGAGTCCTACTCTCTCTAGTAACACGAAGAGCATCGAATAATTCGTCCAGGACGAAGAATTCGATGCTCGGATTGGACGAAGAAATCCGACCAACGCAAAGGTGGGCGGCCTGCCCATGCGACAGCGTCTCTTCAACTGTCGACGTAGCTCAAAACTTCGAGAATGAGTGTGCCTCCACGCGTCTAGTGGTGTGGCTCCTGCGCCATCGACAGATGCAGAGGAGCAATGAAATGGTATCGGAGAAAGACACCTCTTAATTTCACAGCCGATGCCTCACTGGTCGGCAACACTGCGACGTGGAGTCATGTGGAAGATACACACGCACTATACGTTACGGAGCTGGCTGCGCACTCCCGGCTGCCGCTGCCGAAACGACCCTTACCATTAGTAAAGGTAAAAAGGTAAAGGTGCCGGCATTGATCAGTCCCCTGAGGACGCGCCGCCGCATTCTTGTTCCATTCAAGTCGTAGAGGCTTGGTGAATGCGTATTTGGCCTATACAATGACCTGCGCGGCCAGCCGCTATACCAGGTCAGTGTCTTTACCTTCCCAGACAAGTCTGGTACCAATTTACCTGACCCCGAAGGGATGGAAGGCAGGTTAGCCCGGGCCGAAATCGATCGCTCGACCGTGCGGATGTCAGCAGCGGCTCTTACCACTGTACCACGCGGGCCCATCTTACCATTAGGGGAGTGCGGAAATTTTCTTTGAAATGCGGAAGACGGAACGGATATGGCCAAAAACGGCCGGAAACCGTAGTTCGCAACACGGAAACGGAAGTTTCACACCTTTCTGTTTACCATAGCCACTGTTATGGTGGTGGTGTGCTAGAGGTTATGGCGTATTGATAAACGATGTTTCGCCATGCGTTCAACAACCGTATCTGAAATTCTCACCATCGATTTTCAAGTAGGCGTAGCAAATAATCAGCTCCGCCGGTTTGTTCTAAAGCACGGTTGTCGACTGAAACTGTGGACTCTACTTGAGAAACGCAGTGGCGGTAAGCGAGTGAAAGGACTCTGTCGTGAGGCAGCTCCGCTGACAAGCCTCACCTGCCGTGACCGGCCGGATAGTCGAGGTTCTACCACCATGTAAGGCAGCCGCCTGCTGCCCTTCTCCTATCACATATACCGTTTTATGTTTATATGATAAATATTATACTATCTACTATACCCTAGCAGAAGTATCCAGTACTCCCCAAGTGCATCATGTAAGGCCCGATAACAATGATAACATAATCCTTACACGATAACTCTCACAATTAGAGAGCGGCCAACAGTGCTTCCTTTCATTTCTAGGAAGCCTTGAGAAGTTGGGTGTTGTTCACATCGCTACTCGCTGCTGAAACCGACCGGATCGGTTGTTTGTTGGAATCAACGTGGTCATTTCGTTGTCGTTGAAGGAGCAGGTGTGACATAACGATAAATGAAGGGACCTTGAATGAAATCAAAATCCGTGTCAACGCGTTATCAGTGGCAATATAGAAGCTCAATTTGTACACTCATCATAGTAGATTACCCCATTGTTCGCCGAATGTGGTTTCGAAGAGATAACCGGCGCGACTTCCATTTCCGTTTTGTAGTTTTACAGTCAACTCTTGAAAAGCCCAAAAAGGTGAATAAAGCAGCGGCCTCATTCCACTGGTGTTGAGGTGACCATTTTTGAAGCCACTGCAGTAGGTTCGGTGACTAAGCGGTCTTTTTGTTGCCCTCTCTGAAGCCCTTTCACACTCTTCCGCAGCGGTTACGTATGTAGTAATGGTGAAGGATAGGAGCATGCCGATTCCAAGTTTACACTCATGGACAGCACACTTCATGGCCGAGATTATCACCTGCTGCAAAAGGGGTCGTAAAGTGTGCGGTCACGTCTGCAAAATTTTTGCACACCACACCTCATTGCACGATGACGAAAAGGGTGCAGTTGTTGCGACACACCCATCCTCAATTCCCAGGTTCTCTCTTCTTTTAAGCTCGGCTTAGGTTCAGACCGTTGACAGATAATTTCACATAACAACCTCGACAAGGCATACTAGCATACTAACACCAGAATAATCCAATCCTTGGTGCTACTGCTTTACTTTAGTTTTACTGCCACAATAGAGTATAAAGGGGTCCATACCGTACAAATCTACCGCGGTCATTCCTCGCTGCCCCTGCCGACTTAACAAGAAGGTAGGGACGAAACGAGTACTTTATCTATTCATTAGATTTATTGGCACTGTTCCAAATTTTGGACTCCAGAGGTCGAAAAAAAATATTTTTGCTGAAACTTTGCATAGGAGGGTTTTTTGGAGTCCTGAACACGATGGTGCAATCCGTTTTTCGATTGGCCGCCGGATACTGTAGTTACAGGTAGGTCCTGACATGTAAAGTGGGCGGAGTCAGTGTCAGAATCCGTTTTTCGATTGGCCGCCGGATACTGTAGTTACAGGACCTACCTGTAACTACAGTATCCGGCGGCCAATCGAAAAACGGATTGCATCATCGCGTTCAGGACCCCAACAAACCCCCCTACGCAAAGTTTCAGCGAAATCGGTGATCCTGACTCCGCTCACTTTACCTGTCAGGACCTACTTGTAACTACAGTACCCGGCGGCCAATCGAAAAACGGATTGCACGATCGTGTTTAGGACCCCAAAAAACCCTCCTACGCAAAGTTTCAACGAAAATTTTTTTTCGACCTCTGGAGTCCAAAATTTGGAAGAGTGCCGATTTATTCTATTGTCAACGGCGGCTCGATCGCTCCCTCTACCGAGTATAGCTTTCCCACCCCCACAATAAACTAGCCATTCTAGAAGTACACTCATCGACCATGTTCCTATAGTACTTGTAAAGATTCCTCCTTCATTCTCAGTTATAGCCTCTTCAGCGAACGCGAAACATTTATTTACAGAAAGCACTGAGCAGGGACAATCTCACAGTGAAGCCTTTACATGATACCATACTCTGTTATGACACGAAAGCATTCAGAAAGTTATGCAAGACCGAGAATACGGTGCGTTCAGAACGGTGTACTCGATCAGAACGGCTCGATCGCTCCCTCTACCGCATGTCCCAGTACTTGTAGCTTTCTCACCCCCACAATAAACCAACCATTCTGGAAGAACACTCATCGACCATGTTCATATAGTACTTGTAAAGATTCCGTCTTCATTCTCAGTTATAGCCTCTTCAGCGAACGCGAAACATTTATTTACAGAAAGCAAAGTATACCGTGAACACAATTAAACACACGATTGCAATGAGCAGCGTAACATGTGAAAAAATAATAAAACAGAAAATGATCACAATGAAGACTATTTCATCGAACTGCATTTGGTTTGCGCTTAGAATTCTTATTAATTATTACCTCTATACATACAAATTGCGTAGCTTACACTGCTGTAGCTGTAAATAGAAAAGTTGCTTCGGAAAGTCCTCTTATCGGTGGATTCATATTCTTCAGAAACGATGCTCATCTAACTAGAATCACTGAGCAGGGACAATCTCACAGTGAAGCCTTTACATGATACCATACTCTGTTATGAGTACTGTAGTTCTAAATCTCGACACGAAAGCATTCAGAAAGTTATGCAAGACCGAGAATACGGTGCGTTCAGAACGGTGTACTGTACTCGGCGATGGTCTCGAAAAACTTGCGTCGTTCGCTGACTGGTACGGCTAGTGAACGGCGCATATCGTCAACAAGATACTCGGGTATTCCTTCGAGCATTGGAATTACCGGGTTACTGTGGAAACGGATGTCTGAAACAGTTTCGATCATTCAATTTAAGGTTTAATTATCCACGTTTGAGGATACTGTTTTTTCTATGGATATTTTTCTATGGTTTCTTTATTGAATATTCAATGGATTATGGTTTCTATTGTGGAGTATATAGATAAGTTCTATTTAGTCATTAATTACCTTAAAGTCGGTCAGATAAGTCCGCCCTGCGCGCGCCGCAACGCGTCGTATCGATCGATGGTACTCCATGGATATGCTCTACCCTTCTTGATGAATGTCCTCTTTCTCAGGAATTAGTCTGTTTCACAATTTCATTGTATTTATTTTCCCACTCTGAATTACTGAATAACACTTTGTGGACGGCAGCTTGTGCAGATTTTTCTTTTTTCTCCATTGGAACCATAAATTAAAGAAGCCTCCACAATGAATTCCTAAACAGGCGTACGCAGGTCTAACTGTTAAATCCGTACCTGAATGCCCTTTCATATTGAGGAAAACAATAGCAAAGAGTCATTAAATAACTGATCAACTGCTTTTTAATGCTAATTGTCCGTAATCTGGCTGTTGGCATCGTGTTCGACTTCGCGACGTATTACGGCGCAGGTGTAACGATGAACCACCGCCGCGGTACGCCGCGTTGCGGCGCGCGAAGGGCGGACTTGTCTGACCGACTTTAGGGTATTCTTATGAGTCATCCCCACCTTTCTGATGAGTCCAGGGGATGGCTCATATTCTTTTGAACTGTCAAAGGTTTAGGGACGAAACGTACTGTTTCGTATATATTTTTCTTTTCTTTGCTTTTGTTTTTTGAATTAGATGAAAAGTTCAATGAGGCACTTACCGGTTCTTCTGTTCTTGTTCATCTTCCTATACTTGACTGCTGAGTTGGTTCTCTCGGAGCACGGTACCTCCGAGGGTAACTCGTCCTTGTCTGAAATCAAACCATGATGAGAGCTTTTAGAAGAAGGAACGAAGGAGCGTTGTTAACAAAGGGGTGATGCGGTGAACTGAGTATCAATATGCAAAGAGTCTAACCGGAAAATGGTGGCAGGCATTCAAACCGAATTCTAAAAACACCCTAACAGAGCGCCAGAAATCAGGAGCAGGGAAGTAACTGAAGGATAGAACACGCCGCAAACACACAGCTGATCGCACGAATTCGATCGATTGATCGGAAGCGAAAAAGGAAGCAGATTCAAATGGCGATTGAAAAGCCGTGTTTTGGTGCGATCAACCCTGTAGGCCACTTGTGCCGGCATACTTGATGCAGCTAGTCGCGCGCGCACGCGAGCAGCCAACATGCATAAGAGCCGCATCGATCGACACGCGCGACTGATCGATACGTATCCTATGTATGGTGGGAGGCGAGAAAAAGCCGCTCAATGCTACGGTATAGCTACATGCCACAGCACAACCAGGCGATTAGATACTTACCGAGATGTTGACCGCCTACGTCCTGAAGCATTACGGTATGATATGGTAAGCGGTAAGCTAATAGGAGCAAAAGCCCAGATAAATCAAATAGGAAACGTACCGCTGACGACAATGGGCGACTCTCCACTACGCCGCTCGTACGCCGAGATCCGTCGTTGCAAATCGGCCAACTGCGAGTCGCGAGCGAGCAGGTCACGTTGCAGTCGTTGTATATCCTCACTGGAATGGTACACGGTTAGCAAATCGATCCTCAAACCTCTTAAGTTCTATTCATAGTCGACAGCAGCAGCAGAGCAGCAAGCCCTTTGCGACTTTGTCGTATGGTCTGGTGCTTTGCTTTGCTGAAGAGCATGAATGAAGCGTTCCCTCACAGCTTCATCGAATATCGATTGAATGCAACACTGCACAGCCAATAGGTCACGCGCCAACAATCAATAGTTGCACTTGCAGCAGCGCAGCCGCAACGTCAGCGCATTTGAGGTATAAACCAGGGCTGGGCGTTTAACGGTTAACGGATTAACGATTTAACGGAAGTGACGGCATTCTCGTGAGGAGTCGTGAGGAGAATTCAGCGGCAACTTTTCCAAGTTTAACGAGATTTTAAACAACTTTTTTCTTGCGACAGCAAGCATTCTTGCCAGGATCCGCTCACTCTGCCGGCAGAAGGTTTCTACTGTCTGTTAGCTCGCAAGAGATTGCGAAATATGGGCTGGCAGGACAATTTGTAGCAGCGGGACGTTATCTGTGATTTGCTGTGCAGCGAACGATAAGTCTACCTCCTCTTCTAATACACTTCATTTTTTCCCTGCCGTATCACTTAGTTCGGTTCGCTAGCCGTTTACGTACGCTAGAATAAGTTTTGAGGAGGTTTTTGGACTGTTTTGCTGTTAGCTGTGATGGTGCATTTTCAGTGACGACCGTGTACTGCTTAGTCGAAACGTTATGTGTTGAGATTCATTGCCTTCAGCACTTGACATCATTTTTTACTGCATTACACTTTTGTATTAATTTAATGTTTTGACATCTTATTGTTTTTGATCCCCTTTCAAGAGAACGACATCTTTGACGACGGAATTTTGATAGTGGAATAGAATTCATTCAATGGATGTATCGTGAAGCGTGTTTTCGTGGTGTAATAAAATAAATGCTCGGCTTTAATGTTATTTTTTAGCAAGACGTTCGTTCAGAATAGTTATTCTTAAGGCTGTTGCATTTTAAACACAATTTAACAAATTTAACGAATTTAACGAATTCAACGGTTTTAAACGGCGGATTTTTGCGTTGAAAAAATTCGGTAAAGTTTACCGCTCACAGGTTAACGCCCACCCCTGGTATAAATGCTACCTACTTATTAGCGGTTGTGACCATAAGGCGAAACTGCAACGAACGTGGTTAGCCAGCCACGATGGTGCACTCCATGGCGCGCTACGACTTCGGTTAGTGACTCTCTAACGGTTTCTATCTACTACACGTCGATACTGGCAACGAGAGAGTTACGGTAGTGAGATTACGGTGGCGGTTAGTTGAGGTAAACGCAGAGCAGACAGACACCGTACTCGTTTACCGTCCATTTCGTATGGAAAACGTATGCTCTTACATTGCCCTAAATTTAACGTGGAATGACTGTAATTGAATGCTGTTTTTCAATTTTTTCCTAAAAGAGGAACCTCAAGCCCTCGGTAATCGACAAATGCATTTTTCAATGACCGCAAAGCTAATAGTCGATAGAGGGCACGTACCTTCCACCTTCTCGTTCTCTCTCCTCCATCAATGCCGACAGCCGTTCGTCAAGTTGAGCGTTCTCGATGCATTTAGCTGAGTAGGCGGCCGATAGGTTTGTCAGTTCTTCTCTCATTTGCTCCAACATTGCACTGAAAATGAACATATAGTCGGTCGTTTCACATTTGCAAAGAAGTTCCGCCACATGACCGGTTGTGAGATGTCTAGGGCTCAAAATCATGAATTACCTTTAAAAAACCGCTATATACCCCGAATGTAACGGCGCTGTGGGCTTATTCACGTAGAACATTCGGGGTAAATGCGGCGTTACTACGAGATTCGGGGTAAGCAAGCCCTCGCCGCTCCAGCGAGTAGGAATTGACCTCGTTTATGTCCCAAAAACCTCTGAATAGGCGCCACTCTGCGCACATTGATGAATTACGATCCGGGGTATAGCTCGGACCTTATGGCGGAATGTCCTTTATGAGATTGAGGCCCGGAATTCTCAATGAGTCGGGAAGGATTTTCGGACGTTTCAACCAACAAAAGAGAAAATTCTTACGATTTTTTTCTAAAAAATGATGCTACCGACAGTTCGCGGTAAGTTTAGGGTAACTAGCCGGTTCACAAGTGGAATAGACATCGAGCACCGTTCTATCGAGATAGAGTATGGGAAGCGAAAGATCATCCCTTCAGTTCCTATTCCTGCCCCAGAGACGGACCATTGGGAATGAGATTACGACCCGGGCTAATTTAATCTCCAATTTTTCGATTAGGGACTAGAAGTTCGGTCTCAGTTCACATTTCCCGGACGCGGAAATAGCGCAATATCATCAACTTGGAGTAAAATAAATAAGAAAATGAAGTTTCAGCAGCTCCGTTCTCTTCAAACTGGCTTCCACCAATAATTTAAACCTACTTCTGTCGCGTCGCATCGCGATCCTTCTCGCCGTTGGCCTTTTTCGAGGTGACCTGCTTCAGCTCCTCTTCGTGAGCTCGTCGAACAGCTTCTAATGCCAATCTGGAACGGATCAATGTTCAGCTGATACAGCAGCCAGAAGGTGAAAGGATGGACTCACCTGGTGGCGGCTTTCTCTTCGTCCAACTCTCGTTGATGTTCTTTTCGAAGTTGTTCCATTTCTTCTTGGAAACCGTTTCTTTGCTCTTCTAACACATCTTCGAACGAAGCTTTGACAGTGGTTAGAGACTGATCGTTCCTCGTCTTAAAGTAAATATTACACTTAGAGGACCACAAACCCAGATTTTTCCCCAGGATTTTAGAACTTTTATAAACAGGCAATACTTAAGTCAGATACACGGATGAGTTGTCAGTTTCCTATCACAAGGTGAGAGCGCATGTGTATGAATTTGCCCAAAAACAGATCGAAGAGAAGAAAAGGCGAATGAAATACCACGTATTTGTAAATAGAGAGGAAACAGAAGAAAAATTGATAAGGAAGGGACCACTGGATCGTAAAGATCTCCAGAAAGCACTCCAATTCATCACCACCGACATTCTCGATTTTTTTACATTTTGAAATTTGAATTCAAAGTTTGTGAAGAAAAAATTGTCTAGTATGCGTTCACATTTATCTGCTAATGGGTTGAATTGTATAGTGAGCATGAGGTTTTCCTTTTTTGTAGGGTGACCCAAAGTTCGTGTGCATTTCACATTCTGACTTCCTCTATTCATACTCGAGAAAAACAGTTAAATAATCAATTAGCGTATCACGAACACGCAGGATTCATTGCCAGTGATCCGTTAAAAAATCGTGCCTAACGATGCTATGCTTATTGACCATTTGTTTGTTTTTCTAGAGTTGTAAATAAAGAAAGTCAGGATCTGAAATGCACACGAACTTTTGGGCTACCCTGTTAGAATTTGTTTTTTATATTTTTGTTTTAATAATTTCTTGAAGTGATTCACCGTGATTTGCACAAGTTCCTCTTGCAATTTCCTTCGCCTCGTTTCTTCGTGCTCGATTCGCTCTCGCATACCTTTGAGTTGATGCTCGTAATGATGTCGAATCGTCTCCATTTCAGATTGGTGGGCATTCTGAACGGTTTTCATTGGATGATCAACAATTAGAGAAACAAAATCACAAAAAACAGTAATAATATAAAAAATAAAAAATTGTGGAAAAAATAAATAAATAAAATAAATAAAAAATTGAATAAAAATTGTTATAATGCAACGTCACAAGAGAGAGACGGGGCCGTAGGGTTAACGATTACCCACGTCAAATCGACTTAACCCTCTCATATACATACGCACCTGGATAGCAGTCATTTCGGCTTGCCATTCGCTGTCCTGCTTCGTGTCTTCCTCTTCGTCGTCGAAAAACTCCGGTTCCCCTTCTATCGCTTCGGTCATCGTCCACGAATCTGACTGGGATGGGAGTACGATGCCACGAGAGATCTATAAATATAAAATAAGTACGTAGAGGGGAATATTTTTAATACAATATTAAAATTAAAATATCGAAAGCATTAAGGAATATAAAACAGTGAAAATTAATTCTTCTTGATGTAAATTCAGCCGCTTGTTGTAGAATAATTCAACGTTTCTAAGCACGACTTCTTCAAATTGTTTAGTGGAACTACAAAAAGGTAACCACTTGAAACTCTCATCGTCTTTTTTCAGTGGTAGATTTAACATATTTTATTCAGTTATAAATAAATAAAATGAATATGTGAATAAATAAATATTCACATATGTTGATCGATTTCATCTTACTTCGCTGGTAGTTGTAATTGAATAAATCGAATATATAGATGAAAAACAAAAAATAAAGCCCTTACCTGATCATAGAGCACAGTGGTCTGTTCGAGAATTCGCTGAATCTCCTCCAAGTCGCCTTCGTTCACATCGTCAAGCATATGTTTCAGTTCATCGAGATCTTCGTTCAGATTCAGATGTCGATCGATAATTTGCGTCTTTGTGATGTTCGTGATCGCCGCCAGTTGAACACGAAGCATCGTGATGAGACGTGGTTGCAGAGCGGCCACCCTAAAAATGACATTTTTCGAAACATACCAAACCTCTTTTTGACATAAACTTTTTTCACTGCTTTTCTTGGGTTACTACTACGTAAAGTGGAAAGACTTGATATTTTCATAACGTCATATTCATCGCAACCCCGTTTTGTTACCTTTTTAGAAGTACAGGTAAACCTAAAACCTTCGTATGTACAAGTGAGGAAATTCCAGTACCCTCAAGCTCTTTCTGTTTCTCTTTCAAGAACAAAACATAAGGTTAAACCCTGGAAATTAGTCAAGAAATTTCGAGCCTCCACTGTAATGCAAAAAACAAACAGATAAAAATGATTTCAAAACGCATTTTTATTTTTTATTGTCCGAACGATAAAAGTAGAAATACTTTTTGAAATTATTATAATACCAAATTGATATTAGGTTGGTGCAGAAGTTCTCGGACATTTGGGATACAAAACCGTTCATTTTATAATATCTGAACAATAGCAAGGAGTCATTTGAAGTAGGCACCGTTAATATCAATGGTCTTCTCGCCTCTATAACAGTTTTTTGACTGGAGCCGAAAATACCGGGGAAATCCTTTTCAAATTCAAGAAGTCGCAACTGTCCGAGAACTTTTGCACCAAACTGATACAAGCTCAAGATATGTTGAAGGAGCGGGGAAATTACTTTTTTTTTCTTTGAGAAAATTGGAAATTCTCCATAATAGCATGTCGCAAATTTGACCTAAAATTATACCAAAATTAGAACCGCAATCAAAGTTCGAAGAATCGAGCGGGAAGAGTCAGTGGTCTCAACTTTTGCTAAGAAGGTACCGATAAAGAGATGCAAAATAGCGAAAAGTACGCTACGCTTACCTTTGTAAAAACAAAAAAAACATAGAGGTAAGATAAAGCGCCAAAGATAAACGAAACGTTCTCCTGATCTCTGCACTTTAAATTTGTTTAATAATAAAATAACCTACAAAGAGCACATTCTCAGCAGGTTCAACGTCGCCAACTATCGACTTAACCCACTACAACAAATCGGCACCCCAGCTCCCATCCATCACCCTCAGAAGTTTTTCACTGAAATCCAGGAACCGTGTGAAAAATCGACAAACCGCTGCTCATAGTCCTGATTGACGAGCTGAGACCGCAATTCCTCCATCTCTTCCTGTTTTTTGCGCACATCCTGCTCGGCCACCGCCAATGACTTACGCAATGCCGTCAGTGAACTCGACTGAAAACAGGTTAAAATTACCCTCGGTAAATCACCGCTTACCCTTGCCCCACAGCTGACCTCTTCGGACACCGACTCACGGAACATCTGGGGCAGAAGCTGAGCTGGCGAGTGTAGGAACCCTATAGCCCCAGGCTATTGATCAGCGGAAAAAGGGCTCGGATAATTGACGGAAACCTTCGTATGGAGGAGGTCGGTGGTGGTGGGGGACAAATAGACAGCAGCCGGAATCTGCTGCCTTCAGAACCACTCGTTCGCTCCCGCCTCTCCTCAATTCCGGCCACGGAATGTGTCCTCAAAAAGCACGCCCGAATCGATAGCCAACTGTGAAGTCGATTCAGCCGGAGGGGACATTTGCCATCTTCGGCGGTGAAAATAATAGAGGTAGGACATCGAATGCTGTTGGGCTACAACTCGAAGATACTCCTTTTCTGGGCCATTTTTGAGCGTATACGGAATATACGAGGTCGACGCTTGGGGTCTCATCGGTGCGAAAGATTTTTCGAGATAAAGAGCTATTTTAGAGATTAAAGGTAAAAGTTAAAGGTAAAGGAGTCTGCGGTAATCAGTCCCTAAGAATGCGCCATGCATTCGTGCTCCATTAGGAACCGTAGAGGCATAATTAATGCGTGTTTCGCCTATACAATGACTTGCGGGACAGTCGCTATACCAAGTCAGAGGCTTTACCTAACCAGACATCTCCGGTACCAATTTACCCGACCCCGGAGGGATGGAAGGCTTCCTGATGACTATGCGCGCCCAGACTTTTTAATATAAGATAGTATTTTGGAGTTTGGCTCAAAGATCCTTAGCCATTCCCGAATCTATTCTGCAGCTTGGTGGGACTGGTCGGAACAGCGAATAAGAGCGCTGTACCTTGGAAATTGGCATTCGATCGATAATCGATCGCTCACTTCTAACTGACTATTAGCCAACTGATGAAACACCGAAGGCACAGCTATTTGAGAAATAAGGTATTTGATAGGTGACCAAGAAAAATTGCTAAGATGTAGCACCACTGTATTCACTTCTTTATGGGATACCAAAGAGAGTTAAGTCAAAGGGCCGCGAAGCAAATAGCTAATCGATAATCGATTACCTCGCTGCTGTTGTAGAGGTAGCGAAGTCGTTCGTTTTCCGTCTTCGAGTCGCCAAGACGTACCGAAGTCTCACGCAACTGATCGCGAAGATTTTGCACCTGAACGACTTCTCAATCTAGGGGCTTTTCAAACAAAACAATAACAAAAAAGAAAAGAAGGAGAAGAACTCTAAAAGACCATGTCTTTTGAACCCGACTGGAATCTGAGGAAGTATTAATTTTTCATGAACCCCTCTATGCCTTCGTTCTCAATCATTTTCAAAAGAGCGGCCGACTATAGCTAGACTTTTTTTGTGTAGTACACTACAACCAGTTCCCGCTGCTTGTTCACTTTCACTACGACAAGTCGTAAAATTTTACGTGGCCACGGGTGCAGTCATGAATTGAGCTAAAAAAAATGTTCGGCTAGTCTCAGAAAGATAGGTTTAGATACTCAAGAGCTGATTTTTGCCAGAAATTGTCTAGACAGAGGAGGTTCTTTGGGGCGGTGACTACGATACTGATTTTCGCTTCCCAAATATGCGTCCGATTTCGCCAGGTACAGAAATCCAAGCCAGTCGTTACATCAGAAACTGATCCGAAATTCGTGATCAAAACACCAAATAAACTCGAGAACCCGAGAATTAAACAAAATTGAACGATAAAAGTTACCTTTATGGACATCGTAAACACTGGAGCGCTTAAGGTAATCATCACAGGGTCCATTCATACTCAGCAGCAAAACAGCGCCGCAGTGATAAAGTATGGGGTAGGGACGCAGAGGATGCGGCGCAGTAATAGGAATCTACGGTGGAACTAAGAAAAAATTCCAGCAATAACGGAGCGTTCGGTAATGTTCCACGGTCGTGGGCTTATTTACGATGAAAGCTAAGAAGTCAACGCTCAAAGGAAAGTATGGCTTTTGAAATTCTGCAGTGATTTGCAGCTGAGTATGAACCAGCGGTTAGGTAGGTCACGGTTCTAGAAGTAACCAATTAAAATCTCCTTCGTGATATTCAGATCAGTTAGTTGGATTAAACTTTATTGGTCTGGCGTTTCGACCTAAGTGTGGTAGCACGTCGGATGTCCAGCATCGCTGGAGGAACTTCAAGGACTGGCGGAAAATAACCAGCTTTACCACCCGCCAGTCCAGGAAGGTTTTACCGGACTTAAAGAATCCCACCAGGGTTCAAGAAGAGAGAATTTAGATGATTCTTTTCGAAATTTTTTAGTTTACCTGCGCTTCCAGGGATCTCAGTCGTGACTCTTGGCACTGTGGTGATGTGCGTGGGACAGAGCGCTGAAATGTGATAGGTGATGAAGACTTACTCGACCGAGTCGGTCCAGATAGGCCAGCGTCTCCTCGTACGGTGAAGCGTAGCGAGACGATGGTGAATCGCCGTTACAACTCGGTGACGGCATCAACTGACGAAACAGCGGCTCGGCCACTGCTGGTCCAACTTTCGCCATTTCCGGGGGAATCTTTCTGGACCTTTGGGTGCTCCTTAACAGGATGGAGGTGAACGGGATGGTATGGTAGAGAGGATGTGCGACGAGGCGAACGGCGCATCTGGTGGGTAAGTGCCAGCCAGGTGGCCAGCCGGTTACAGGCCGCCGCGAGCAATTAGGCACTTTTTACCCCGCACGTTCACACATCGACAAAGGTCAAATTGACTGACGGCGAAGGAATGCGACGCGGGGCCGATGTCCATCGGATGTTTTCCCCGGTAATTACTGACAGATGAAACAGAGACGAACGAGTAAATGACCATAAAAACAAATTGCTCCCAACCAGCTGGCCAGCCCAGAGAAAGACGATCGTACGCCCGACAAATGAATAGAAAGATTTAGGCCGTTGACGGCAAGAAGTGCAAGAAAGTCATCGGAAGCCTGACCGAACGGAAATTCCGACCCGATCTGAGAGAACTTCACATTTGTTTAAAAATGGGAACAGGTGTGACAGAATCTGTGTCGAGTTCTTCAAGAACGATCGACAAAATTGACTTCTAAACTAGAAAAAAGAGTTGAAACAGAAGAAGGGAAGAGAGGATAAGGAAAGAAAGAGGACAGAAGATAACCACAAAACAGGACAAATGGATGAAATCTGTTCACTATCGACGTTCAGAAAGGAAAGACAGTTCAGTCGACAACAGAAGATGGTAAGGGTATGATAAACCAGATCCAAAAAAACACAACAAAGAGGATGACAACCTAAGGAATTCGAGTAGAAAACTGCCTAACTTGTATGATCGAAGCTTAAGACAAAGTTGAGGTAACACTGGTAGTTGGAATTGAGCGGTATGACACGCCACGCATCCGTCTACTATTCAGAATCGTATGTAAAGGGGTGGTGAACACGAATTTGGCCTGTACTTGCTGAGCAGGTCAACACAGTTCCTTCACAATCCTAAACCGGTCTGGTACCAATTTACCCTACCCCGGCGGGATGGAAGGCTTGGTTAGCCCGGGAGTGGGTCGACCGCTCGATCGAACGGGTGGGAGTAGCGCCTGTTACCACGAAACCATGAAAGACCATGAAAGGAACTAGAAAAGTGGCCTTCTAAGGTACCCTGGCGATACCATAGAGTAAGTAACCGAAGGAAATGATTGAACGGACGTAATATTCACTCTACATGAATTACTAAAGGATAAGAGGAGATGATGGATAGCTCTGGTATGCGCCATGCATTTTACTATTGTAGGAATCTTGAAAAGCAAGCGGCTGAGGATTTTGAACAGCTCAAGTACCTACTGCATCTAATTTTACCCTCCTACATATGTATTATAGCCCTCTGGGTGAAGCGTGGCCGAATTAAGCACTAAAAAATCAACTGAAAGCAATGCGAAGTTTCAATGATGCTAGGTTTACCGTAAAACAGCTCCGGATAGGTTAAGATGCGGGTTCGAATCTCACCTGAGATGCGACTTCTGCGATAAACCTAGCACCATCACTGTAACATCCTATTTTAGTATAAATAATAGTAACCCGTAGAAAAGCGGTAATAAACCTGGAATTTCTCGCAATGCGAAGTATCACGCAAAATACCCTCAGGCAACAAATGCCGTCTGACAAAGAGATGACAGTGACCAATCGGTTGATGGGTGCCATAGGGTGAGGGGGTGGTGTAGGCGGGTGGAGCTCGAGGTAAGAGGGTAAGGAGGTATGGGGGGAGGGCGAGAGTGGCATCTCGTCGTGACGACTATACAACAACCACGTGTAGCGGCGATCGGACGAGCTCCGTGAAGCACCTCGGCGCTCATCACGAACATCTGGCGCGAAAAATGAAAACGTTCTGTGGAAACGACCCCCGACGATCGGCGACGAATGGACGCCATCTCGGCCGCCCGCCGGTTGACATCCCAAGAGCTCGGCTCTGCTGTGCCCCGGGGCGGTTCTTAAAAGGTAAAGGTAAAGGTCACGGCGTTGATCTGTCTCCTGAGGACGCGCCATGCATTCGTGATCCATTCAGAATCGTAGAGGCTTGGTGATTGTGTATTTGGCCTATACAATGACCTGCGGGGGCCAGCCGATATACCGGGTCAGTGTCTTTACCTTCCCAGACAATTCTGGTACCAATTTACCCGACCCCGGAGGGATGAGAGGCTTGGTTAGCCCGGGCCGGGGTGGTTCTTACCGAGTTTATTTATTAATTTATTTATCTTTATGTCAGTGCTTAACAAAATACGGCAGCAGAGTTAGTAGTGCCCAACGAAACTGACCATGGAAATAAAAATAAAAAATAAAAATGTAATGATCAAGGAAGGGATGACTGCGGGTGCTTACAGGTAATTGTAGCTGAAAGGAGTTAGCATGGCTATAGTACTGGTTAAACAAACAAGCGTTGTGGGTTAACCTGAACCGAGCGACTTACCGCTCATTTTTAGGTAACGGTAAAAGGTATCGGCGTTCATAGGTTCCCTAGAACGTGCCAATCCGGTTCGGCTTCTATTCGGAATCGTAGAGGCATGACGAACGCGTATTTGGCGTATTGAACAACTTGGAGGTGGTATCCGCCATACCAAGTCACCTTCCTAACCCTCCCAGACAAATGCGGTACCAATTTACCAGATCCCGGAAAGATGGAAGGCATGGTTAGTCTGGGCGGGGATCGATCGCTCGACTGTACGTCTGTCAGTAGCGCGTCTCGCGACAGTTGACAGCATCAAATTTTGTTGAACAGCGACAGACTTCTTATAGAATTTAGAAGGCTCTTCCCGGGCTCACTTGACTATCATCTCGATCTCTGGCCTATACCCTTGGGTAGAGTGCGATTCAGGATCAGTTTATCTAATTTCGTCTTATTTTAGCATTGAAGCTGGTAATAAACGAGTCTCAGAGCGAAAAGACACAAAAAAGGAAGGAAAAAGACAGGAAGGTGCAACTGAACTATTACGTTGAAAAACACTACATATGGATAAGACAAAGGAAAAGGAAGAAAAATTATCATCCGACGATCTTGTTCTGCTAGTAAACGGCCAATTGACAACTGCTCCTGCCTTATATCTAGTTATGTTAATCGTATTACGCGATAGATTAGTTCGTGGTGCAACCATGCGATGCTTGCAGAGGTGTGCACCAGTTGTCGCCTTTCAAATCAACAGCAGGATGATTATCAAAAATGATAAAGCAACTGGAAACGGTAAAACGCTGAAACAGATTCGTCATCGGTAAACGGTAAGTTCGAATTTACCGACTTTTGCCCGGCAACTAGGAGGCAAATTCGAGGTGAATTCTGATCTGGGCCATCACCTGCGAGGTAAATTGAAGCTTAAATCACTAATAACCCAAGTACCACCCTACCGTGATGGCGTATCAGATACCACTCACAATCACTGCATGAATGGGAGCGGCAAGGGTAAACTCCGGGCTTACAGCAGTGCATCAGTAATAGTAATAGTGAGGATAGGATTACTTATGATAAAGTAATCTCGGGGTAACCACTTCTCATCGAATTTACCCAAAAATTTGTACCGAGAAGTCAGAAAAATAACCGAGTGCTAAAAATTTTGGAATGAGGAAAAAATGTCCGTTTTGGTAATGATCGGAATGATGCGCAGAAAAATATGACAAAAATATACAGAAGGAAAAGAGTAAAAGGCAGTATGGAAAATCTTTTGAGATCGTCCAAAGGATAGCAGCCACCGCCGCGAAATATTAGGGTGAACGAGTTGGTGATAACTAATGTCAGTTGGAATAAACAATGATAAGAAGTTCGCTCGGCTGGCCCAGCTCCAACCGTCAGTCACAGTAGCTTCTAAATTCTCTAAATCAAACTAGAAACTAGGAAAAGTCCAGAAAAGGGTACGGAGGTGCACGGCGCTATCAGCAAAGAGAAGGGGAAGATTCGTCGAAGAAGAAAAAAATGAAAAAAAATAAAATGAATACAATGAGCTTGCCGAAAGTGAAGGGTAGCGGTGAAAATGAGAAAACAAAGAGAAAAAAAAGAAAAAGTGGTTCGGACGATCCAAGGGAAACAATGGAGGTGTATCGGACTGCATTGGCCGGCCGGCTTTATACGGCTTCTCCCCCCGCAGCAGAATAAACTATCCAAAGGTGCCCTTTCCCGGCTGTATAAACAGTTACTCATCAGCCATTCGCCATGAAGCGACGTAGACGATTCGCCCACCTGTCGACAGGTATCTACGTGACCCGGGCGAACTTGAATTACAACTAAATTTTCACACTTTTCTCCGCTAAAACCCCGCCATCTTCCGTCTGATTAGGTGTCGAGGTCACCGGACGGAACAGGCTTTCGACTAGTGGAAGTCGCTCCCGACAGACCCACTTGGCAGTGTCTTATCTGCGGTAGTTAGCAACGAAGAGGGCAAATCGGTGCTCGGAAGTATGACAACGAAAGAAATTGATAAGACTGAACTGATAAGATCTTTTCCGCTGATTTCATCCGTGAGCAAAAAAAGCGTGTCCCATTGGCTTGACCATTTCGAATGGTAAGGTCCGACCGACCTGGACTACTGCCAGTAAACTTTTTATTCAACTAATTTAATAAAAAACAAAAATAAATATAACACGAAACTATTCTGCTCTTTGCCGCTTTTTGTTTAGCGGTTTATAGACGATAACTAGTTGAAAGACTTATATATTTGGAGATGCAAGGTTATTCGCAAAACGCTGACATCGGACAGGATTTGAACCCGCGTCTTTCTATTTCCGGCAGAGTGCACTAACCACTGTGCTACCGATATGAAAAATAAATAATTAACTGCTAGCTTTGGTTATTCGTACTTTCTCAACGAGACCTGCTATCCTCCTAGCCTCAAAATTGTTTTGCTACCTTACCCACCAACTTTTTCTTCCCTAAAAAAGAGGCCTAATAAGCTAGAAACGACGAAATAAAAGTTTTGAAAAAAGTTTTAATTCATTCTTTTATTAACTTTCCTTATTATTCACAAACATGGCGGTAACGTGGGTAAGATACCAAAGCCGTCTAAGGGGTAAGTTACTGTATCATATGTTAGTTTTACTGTGCTCCCAACGTTGTTCCTTACAAACTTTCTTCCATTTCTATATTTTCTCCGTTCGTTTTCGCGTGTTTCAAACACTGAAGGAGGTGCTGCTCCTGTTTTCAAATTCACAAATTCGCGGTATTCCAACTAGGGATTCAACAACTGGGGCGAATTCGGGGTCAACGCCGCTGCCTCGCGTACTCAATGCAGGATGTTACACACAAAAAAGTATCCAAAATAGTTTCAAAGAGGTCAAAGAAAGGTTTTTACCTTAAATCGCCGGAGGGCAAAGCCAGATCCAGAGAAATCTGTCGAGCAATAAGCTAAGTAATGAACTGAACAAGCGATTGAACTCCGAGACTCGGAGAAATGTATAAAGAGAGCATCATGCGAGTCCGCCTTTCCCCACAGTTGATTTGATTACCCAAGTTTGAGATATAAACTGGGTTAACTGTGTATTTATCTACATTCCGAGAATATTTTCAACTGTTGGGGAAATATTCGATTTTCCAGGTACGTTTCTATTTAAAACACAATGTTCTACGATCATCCTTCCTTACTGAGGAATTCCGGGGTTGAGCTTACTCTTTGCTAATATCCGTCTAAGGGTAGGAACGAAACGACTTGTTTTCTTCTGTTTTCTGTTTTTTTTTCGTTTTTTTGGTTTTCCGTTTGTTCGATTGTTTGTTTACTTTTAGTTTCCATTTAATTTCCTAGGTAGGATTTCCAGCTACATCAGTAGCATCAAATTTATGGAACATATTTCAGCTGCAGAGTTACAAAATTGAGGACGATGAAACTCTAAGAATCAAATAACAAAAAGGATGGGTAAAAACAGGAACAAGTCGACGAGAAAAAATTCTCCCTCAAATAGAACACCCAGCAAATCCAGCAAACCGCAGATTGAGTAGGAATTCCTCAGAGGTAAAGCATTGCTTGCACTGAGAGCAACAGCTTTTCCCCCACTAAAGTACTGGAAAGAATGACGAATAAAGCGAAAAAAATAGAAAACAAGGAGAGAAGTGGAACAGAGAGGAAGAGATGAAATTCAATGAAACGCATAGAGTTACAACTGCAGGTTCTCTGGTGCTGATGTGGAGGATATAGCCGAAGAAAAAAGTGAACATAAACCAGGTGTGCTGTAATGGAACGCCCGAGCAGCCCGTTCATATTTGCCGGCCACGGACTAACTCGAGCCGCTTTCAGTTTTTTACTTTTAAGAACTTTTCAGGCCTTTCTGCAGGGGTACATCACCTGCAAGCGACACTTTAGGCTCGTTTTATGGGTTTGTGCAAGGTTGGGTATGGGATGAGGGTAACCGATAACCGGATGGCTTCGGAACGGGTGGCCGAAAGTTGGACGAGCAGCATCTGTCGAGAACCGCTGAACGCTGGTTGAGGAAAAATCAGAGATCAACGACTGGGGACTCACCGTGCCGGACTTTCGACTCTGCTTTGATCGATTAGTGCTTGAGGCTACCGAGGAGGTTGATGGGTACCTGAACGAATTTAATTAAAATTGTCGATATTTTTGAGTTATATTCCACAATTTGTGCTATTATTGTCAATTGTTGGTTCGAATGTTGCTGGCGCGCTTAAGAATATTAAGTACTGACATAAAGATAACTAAATAAATATTCCCAAATATTTGCGCTTCACTGCATGCGTCTTTACTGTAATAGATAGAGAATAAATACGATGGACACGGAGGACATGCGTCGTTTCAGTGGCGCAGTGGTTAGCGCATGAGCAATGGTAAGGCGCGATACGCGGGCTCGAATCTCGCCTGTGACGCGATTTTTGCAACGAACCTACCACCACCATTACATCATTATCTTCTAGTATACATAAGAGTGACCAATGTGGAAAGTCTGGTACTTGAAGCCAGAAACCAAGATTGATATTACAGTTTAATCGGGCTAACGTATCGGCGCCCTCGCCTTCTTCAGAGCCTGGAACAAGTCGAGTTCAACCTGAGAAACTACCCACTCAACGCCGCATCAAATTCTCAGAAAAAAATAAGAGAAAACTGAATGACCATCGAGCAAATGAAAAAGGGGGTCAGAAAAGGCTAACCTTTTTATAAGTGGACTAGTGAGGTCCACTACGCACCCGTAGCTGGTAGGATACGTGGGTGACTGAGGGTTCACGCCTAGGGACCACCCACCTAGAGAACTTCTGGGGCATGACCTGGTAGGTCAAGACCACACATGTCGACGAACGGTGCCAGCTCCAGGTCAATGCCAAGATTCATCGAGAGCCGGACGTGGAATAAGAGTGACCCACGAAAGGCGACAATAAAAGTAGAATTCCACAACAAATAAATATATCTTCAATTTGAGAGCATTTATTGAACCATCATTCCCTCTATAAAAGCATGAGCATTTCGACGTACTCCAATTTTATCTGGAGATTAATTTTTAAGGATATAAAGATGTGTGCAACACCATAAAGAACTAAAATATAAAAAAACTATTCAGAAAAAATGTAAAAACTGTGGAGAATTTATAATCGATCGACCTACGCACCACAAAACGTAACGAACTCTTGCAGATACTGAAACCTAGAATCGGAAAAATGCGCACGGAAATAATTAAATAGTGTGTTTCGTTTGGTATTTACTCCCACAAATATGGTTTATTTACTTATTTTGATTAATCGAATTATTAATGTTCTGTAAGTTGAATGAATGAATTGTAAGATGAATTAGCTGCTTAAGCAAAGAGGGAGTATCAGGTAAGAGGGTGACGAAGCGCTTGCCTTGAGGCTTGTTCATACTCTTCACCTAAATTTTGTGTTCCTGTTACTGAACGTGCAAAACTTTGCGGCTGTGCTGCTACGCCGCGCTGCGCTGCTGCCAAGAATAAATGGGTTTTTTTTTCTGAGAAAGCAGAGCGCATTTGGGTGGATCGCGTCGCGGCGCGAGCGACTGCTACACGACGCGTAATGGAGCAAATAAATTGAAATAACTAATTAAAATCTAAACATAAAAACAACAAACCGTTGCCGAATGTCGCTGTTGCGGTCCTTGACGATGGCGACCGGTGAGCGACGAACGGACGGCGATAGACTTCCATGATCGCGTCGCGTCGCGTCGATCGACGACCGCGAGCCGCCACGACTCGAGCGACTGCGACGATGGCGACCACGCTGCATCGCCGACAACTCGTCCTCCGTGGACGAGTCGCCGTCCATCAGCGAATTCGAATGATGTGATTCGGGGGCCACGTAGGCGATGTGCTTTTTGCGCTGAAAAAGAGAAAATAAAAAAGAAAAAGGAAAGAATAATGTAGGGAACTTATGGTGAAGGAGCTTCCCCGTAGCTTTCCTACATTATTCAGCAATAAATTGGAGAAATGGAGGGAAAATGAAAAATAGAATAGGATAGAGAAACTATGATACTCACCAGAGGCATTCCCAGAATATCTGAACTATCTGCCATACTCATCGTGTCATTCGATGCACACGTTTCCGTATACGTCGGTGAGGGATTGTGCCTGAAATACCGTACTCGAAAAATCAATATATCGATCGATGGGCTGATAACCTTACCTGTTTTGTAAGAGGGCCGCTATCCAACTGTCTCGAATGCCTGGAGTCATCGCCGATAGGACATAGCGAGTACGACGACACTGCAATGGAAAATGAGAAATACTCGAGTGATTGATTTCCGACTATTATCCAATCGATTATTGATTTTCTGTGCGTTAAAAGGTAAAATTCTACAACGACAATCATCAGTCAATTGCCCACTCCCATCGGATCAATCATCGATTTTGCGTTTAGTAAGGAAAATAAAACTGCTGGAAAAGAAATCATGACGCTATTTTGATCCCAATTTGATCCATTATTGATTTACCATCGATCAAAGCTAAACGTCTAAGGCGAAACATGTAAACACTATATGAAGTAGAAATTGCAACCGAATGAGGTTCTGTTGTGAAACTCGATTTTTTAGATGATTTCTAAAAAAATTTTGAACAGAGCAAACCGATTATTTCAGAAAGATTAATTCTAGAAAATTCTAGAGGACAATTAAGGGATTTCGAAGAACATTTTTTAGAATGAGTGAGCCGATAATTTTAGGAAGAGTAAATCTAGAAGATTTTAGGAAACAATGAGGTTTCATAGAGCAAGAAAGTCAGTCAGTGCCATCAGACATAATAATAGGGTTGCGCCGTGCGCTTGGGCGGCGGTCTAATTCTATAATTTACCCCATCATCCAGTTCCTTGGAGAAGGACTCGTTCGGCCAAAATTACTTGCTCGCTCGGATTTCCTTTCGCCCGTCAATCACTAGGAACATGACAGTTCTTAGCTCTTTTTTCCCTTGGGGTTTTTTCGAGGGTCACAGAGATCGGTGATGCAGCGATGGTATGGAAAAACCGCGCGGACATCTCGAAACCGGTTGTTCACTCACATCAGAGTTTTTATGGAAGAAGAAGAAAGAAGAGAAAACGAAGAAAAAGTTAAATGACATTCTATAAGAAAGTGGAACCACTTGTCAGGTGTCCTAAAAGAGTGCGACCTACTAAGAATACTGTCGCAGCTACAAGAACTACTACTCTCGGAGGTTTGGAGTAATTCCGTAAAATTGAAAGTAATAGAAAAAATGAAGAACAAGGAGCCCAACTTGAATTGTGGACCCCAAAAAGGATTTCAATACGATTTTGGATAATTTCAAAAGGAGCTAGGAAGGATAGCATCTGATTATGATAACTATACATAGCGATGACGAGAATGACTATCAGATGATGATCAGTATCAGATAACAAGGTTGAGTCGACGATCGATGGTGCAACGATCTGATTCAATAATTCACCCTTAGCATATAAAGGCTCGGGTATATGTACATAGAGGATCCCTCTACCTTTTACCTGCACTCTTTCACCGTTATCATCTAAGGTATATTTTTACGAAATCAGTACATCTCGATCAGCTAGATGATAAGTAATCCACAAGTTACCCAAGAGTCATGCAATTATCAGATTATTGAATATTTCAACCACATTGTACGTAGATGATAAAAGTAAAAGAGGACAGGTGAAAGGGGGGGGGATAAGTCGACAGGTGCGTAATGCAATGAAAAATCGAGACGGAAGACCAAAATTATCTTACTATCTTAATTATTATCTTCTCAGGGCTTTTCAATGGGTAAAATATTTGTGTTGATCTCAGGAGAACATTGAAATATTATAAGAAAGGTAACTTTCTGGATTGTTTCAGTTGTAGAGCAGGAAACCGTACCCTTGTGAAATGAAAAACCTTTCATAGTCGGGCCCCGCTAAAACGAGCACGTATGTAGATAAAATACATTCGAAGGAATGACTCGAGGGTAACCATTCAGCCATCCAAAAACTTAACATTTTTAAAACACCTACTGTTGATTTTCAACGATCGATAGATGTCTATCAGTAATCATTTATAAAATTAAAAAGGGTGACTGGAACGTCCGTCTCAATCAGTAAAGCTGAGAATCGAATGAAGAGCAGAGTGATTAAAAATAACGAAAAAATATAGGGAGTTCTGAGAATTTCAAGAACGGATGAATACCTTGATCTCAATGCCATAGTTCTTTGCACTGGCCGAAGGGTAGACGTTTTCGCATTCGGACAAATCGATAGCGATCAGAGGCTCAGTGGAGTCCTCGGCCCATACGTCTCTAAAATAACAGCAATAAAAATTACAATTGTTGATCTAATAAGCTCTCCCATCGATCCTATTCTTCTATCACTTTTGTCCCGTTGTCTATCCAGTTTCTGGGTAAAATTTGACCAAAGAGTCATTCACTGCGTGCTCTCAGAAATTTACTAGTCTGTTTCTGAGAAGTTTCGCCTAACATTATCAACTGGAAATCATTAATTTTGAGATTGTTTTTGATGAAAAGTGCACTATTGTACTTTTGTATATTCTACGGTCAAGTCTGGTTCACACCATGATTAAATAAATGAACAAATTAAATAAAAACTGGCGCGTTTCTAGAACTACATAAAGGTAAGATAAAAAAGGAAAACAGAGATATAACCGGCATCGGTGTATGTTCCAGTTGCACCTATTTCACGCCTATTTGCTGCGACGATTCGCTCCAAATATAGACGCTAAGAAAATACGCGAAGGGGACAAACATAGGGCTGAATGGAACACCAAAGATGGGCCGATCTGGAACCCATTCAAAACTGGAGTGCATAAGATCGCCGCGGGGGCTTCTCTTGGTCAATCGCGGTTGTTTTCAAGGTCGGACGATACTCCGAAGGTGAGGTATCGGTAAAAACAATTGAAGCAGTGCAAAAAACTTCAGAAAAATAGTAATTTCAACATTGATTTGTTAGTGGGAAGCTATTGGAAACAAAGAACCTTCCAAAAAGTTACCATAACGGACCAAAAAAGGCCAAGAAACATGTCAAAAGGAAGAAAGAAATGCATTCCATTTCTTTTGCTCCATTTTCCAGGTATCCTAATGTTTCTTTCATTCCATCACATTCATTAAAAAACTGTTACAGTACTGGCTCAGTTGGTGATGATCAAAAATGGACTAAATAAAAGGTATATCAATCAATAGTATCCTCCAAGTACCCTCTTTTTGAAACCTCGACATGATGTCAGGTTCATGAATTTCGATCCGAATACTACCTTCGCTCAGTCTACAACGATCAATCAATAGTTATTGTAGTAATTTTTAATTATCAATTAAAAACACCCACTTGTAGAGTTTCAGGCTGAGCCCGGC
The DNA here is from genome assembly GCA_030553155.1 of Nippostrongylus brasiliensis. Taxonomy (NCBI): domain Eukaryota; kingdom Metazoa; phylum Nematoda; class Chromadorea; order Rhabditida; family Heligmosomidae; genus Nippostrongylus; species Nippostrongylus brasiliensis. The sequence continues at coordinate 32,473,534 of CP130732.1, read as the reverse complement.
AAGCACCACCCAATGGTTCTGCCATTCATTGTCCGACTTGCCACGGAGCATCAACCATCCTTTGCGAAGGGTATGCGCCATGGAGGTGTCGATGTGACAGGCCTAAATTTAATTAGAATTTAATTCAAAATTTTCTTAAATTTAGGCTAATAAGTAGCCAACATCCCTAACTAACCACGGCTCAAGAAAAACCAGTGTTTTTCCCATTAACAAAGGAACGAAGTCGATCGGAGATGTGTTGTAGGAAACCCAGAGGGGACGAAAGAGGTTTCTAAAAGGAAGAAAAAGGAAAAAGGAGTGAACCCGTAGGTTGGGTAAATCCAAACCCCTGACTGACCCTTCATCAGGTACAAGTTTACCGGGCATCAAAGCGAGTTGGAGACTAGAAGACTAGGACAATAGCAATACTGAGCCGTCCTAGTTATGAACAGGAAAACGTTGATTGTATCGGGCAACAGTTCGGAACCGGTTGCTGGGTTAAAAAGTGATTTTCCAATGCTACCTTCTACTACTACCATAGAATAAAAAGAGACCTACGTTGCCAGAAAATTGCCTGAGGGTGAAAAAACTAACCTGATCGAGGCTCTTCTTTTCCTCCTGCTGAGGTGATGTGGATGAGGCGGTCGGCGACTCGACAGACACCGATGGCGGACGACTTCTCGCAAGTGGGGGCGGTGGAGGCGAGATTACGGTCGAAGGTGTCCTGAACGGAACCATTTGATTACGGTAGTTTGTCGGCAAATGGGTTTGCTGTTCAGTAGCTCTACCGGCCTGGGCCAAAGCACTACCTACACAGCGGGCGAAGGGGTAGGTAGGGAAAGTACTGAGGACCAGCGTCAATGGGGCTTGAGCGGCGAGGGAATCACGTACAAATACCCGAACTACGCCCCGCGGAAGGTTATGAATTTAGCTCTAAAGGTAAAAAAATCATGAAAAAACTCAAATCTATACCCTATCGTCAAAGATGGGGGCGTATTGTCGTGGTAGGAGGCGCTACCGACATCTGCGCGGTCTAGCGACCGATTCTCAGCGGCGTTAACCAAAACCTTACCTCCCTCGGGTTAGAGTAAAATTGTTACCGCTTGACTGGGGGTTAAGCCACCGACTTGCATCACTGTTGACCCCAAAAGCCTTTCTTCTGGCCAAATTCCCCCTCTCAAAGCCAGAGCGATTGCGAATGGAAGTCGAAGGCATGGCGTGTCCTTAAGGACTGATCAATGCCGATCACCTCACCTTCGCCACTTAAAAGTTCCCAAATTCTTACGCAATCTCGTCGCGTTACCCAACTTGGGGTAATTCACTCTATGGAAAACCATTCGCCGACAATAGTACCCAATAAAATCGGCTCTCCGAATGGCGCCGCTGCTATTCGTGGAACCGGTTCCACTCGTAGGAGAAAAAAACGCCTGCTAGATAGTTAACTGCGACGGCTGGACACAATAAATGCACCTGGTTGAATGGGTACCGGTTGAGTAACTTGGGACAATAAAAAACCCAAACGAATATACCTGACTAAAGTGGAACAGCCTCCTCCGGTCGTAGCTGTTGGACTGGCGAGCGGCGGCGGCGGCGGCGGCGGCGTCGACGTCGCCGGCGAATACGATGACTCGGATCGTTTCAGTGACGGCTCCTCCCTGAACAAACAGACGACGGTTTATAGTTAGCCGTTCTCGATGACGAGCAGGAAGAATAGCTGAGAGCGACTGAGAGAGAAAGGGCCGGACAAACAGCAGAGTTTCAGAAGGGCAATGGATCCGCTCATCTTCCGCACAGGGAAGAAAGGAAGTTCGATGTCATAAAAGTGTTGCACTTCTTTAAAATTTGGGTTTTAGTTTAGTTCTTTAAAAACGGAGGTCTCTCAGTCACCGCATTGCTTTTAGCTTTCAGACGAATAGCTTTCAAGAAATTGTTTAGATTTTAATTTTTTTCGTATTAACATTTTTACTCTTTATTCTTTATACTCTTACATTGCAACGACACAATGATATTCGAGATTTTCACTCTTGTATTGACTTTATTTACGTTACTGTTGACTTAATTTATCTGACGTATTGTACTTTTAACTTTTCGGTGCTCTATTTGATACCCATTCTTCTTTTTCACGATCGTGTTGAGCATCGTAATAAATAAATAAATAAATAAATAAATAAATAAATAAATAAAAGGACTTGAATAGGCAGATCCAATCACAGCGAACTGATTGCTCTACTTTACTTTTTCATCTCGTTACAGGTGTACTTTACTGTTCTTCCTATTTTGTTGCAGCTTCTTAGCGCTGTTAGCTAAAGTGACTGGCCAATTTCTCGGCAATACCACCGTCTTTTCAGTCTCAAATGACCAGAAGTTTGTTGGAAACCGACGTTTATTGAGAGATACACGTGATAGCTTCTAAGTAATGTTTTGAAATCGGTTAAAATCATCACGATAGTGAATTTTTGACCTTTTAAAACCATATTCTCTTACTATCAACTCAGCCTAGTGAATGTCTGATGCTATGAGAGCTCATGGAAAGGCAGTTCGGCATGATCAAGCAGGGAAATGGTGTGAATGTCGTAAAAGGAACACCCATATAGTCGTCGTTCTTAATCGATCGCCTTCTCTTGGAATCATGCAAAGTAGGAAAAAATAGTGAGTGACCGAACGTTCTCGAAAAAGAAACTTTAAAATAAAAGCAGCCTTCCAAAAATAATCAGATTTCGTTTCGGATAGCGAAAATCTCAAAGTTTTCTAGGCAAAGGGGAGGAGGAAGAGCCCCAATACTAATTTGAAGTAGGATTCCTTGCCTGTGGCTAATCTTTTCAGCTTCTTGGGTGAGATTTAGGCCAAGAAACATTTTGCTCAAGCATGGAGCAGGGAAGGGGCTTAGGGTGGTGATGACGAGCCCGATTTTTTTTTCATAGGTTCTCAATCGATTGAGGTACATATATGTACGACAATATCTCCGGGTCAACATGATATAGATTCGTAGGAAAAGGTAATGGAATCGAGATCATCACATCAACAACCTCTTCCGACGGACATGATCAAAACTTAACAATTATAAAGACAATTCTCCTGTTGGGGCAGATATGTACGTATTCGTCTTTTCAGGTAAGCTTCAAACGAATTTCACGAACTCCCTCCCTACTGAGTTCTGGGAATGATTAAGGGTAGGAATGAAACGAAAATTGGGCTTTCTATTTTCTTCGGTTGTTCGTTTTGCACAAGTAGAGCGCTGCTCATCCAGGTGCATAGGAGAAAAATCGCAAAGACTTAAGGAATACAGTAATACGTAACAGGCTGACTGAACCCAAAAATCTATTTTGCTGCAGGCAGTCTGTTACGTGCTACAGTACCGGGCATATCTTTTGATCACTTCTCGAAAAGACGCTTTGCAGCGTACCAACGCGGCTTTTTTCGATAACTTCGTTGAAACTCAATTATTTGTAAAAAATACATATATTTGAGCTCAGCAGCTCGAGCCTATCGACTGGTAGCCTTCCATCAATTAAGATCGGATAAATTGGTACCAGAATCCAGGGTCGGGTAAATTGGTACCCGACCAGGCGAGACGAGATTGGAGGGAATAATATTTCAGAAAAGAAATTTTTAGGTGTGGATAATTTATATACCAAACGATAGAGCTCGGGCAGCTGCACTCTACAATGTGTCTCCTTTCACGAATAGTTGACATTTGAGGGAGTTATTCGAAAAAGTCGTTTTGGAACGTTCCTAAGCGGCTTTTCCACGAAGTGATCAAAAGACACGTCCGGTGCCGTGGCATACTTAGTAGGATCTCGCAAAAGCACGGCGATAAAACATGACTGATGGAGTGTACATACCTGGAGCTGCGATCACGCTGCTTGACGCTGCGCGGCGTTCCGTGCGTTCCTTTCGGTTCGCGTGTCGCTGCTTCGACGACGCCGCAGGCGATGGCGGACGGTGCGACGACTGCCGCCGCCGACGTCGTCCGTTCCGCCTCCAACCGATCCAACGACGAACATCGTGACGAACACGCCGAAAACTCCATATCCGGCTCGGGAGAAATCACCTGCAAAAAGTGGGGCCATTAATGCGCCACCCGTTCGACCGGTCCCCCGCGCTACCAGCCCTTCAGCTCTTTCCAACGATCGGCTTTCTTTCGCTGATCAGCAGGCACCTTTGAAGAAGCTCAACCACTGTACGTGAGAGGCTGACAACTGAGCGGCGCTGCTCTTCACCTGGTCGAGATCATCGAGGATTTGTGTTTGTTAGGCACTCGACTAACTTGTAGTCACTTCTTCGCGGAAGAAAACCGAACCGCACACGTTTCTTCAGAGAGAAATGACGTCAAAAACAAACGATTAGAATGGTTAACCTGAATAGCAAAAAGAGCACCCATACATTCGCACTGAATGGTATGCTCTTAGCTAAGGCGCTCGTTATAGGCTCGCTCGCACCCCAGCGTAACTCGTCCATTCAGCATCAGACAGCGTGGGGCCAGACACGTTTGTACGAGTTATCCCGTCGACGCGACTCGTACAAACGTGTCTGGCCCCACGCTGTCTGATGCTGAATGGACGAGTTACGCTGGGGTGCGAGCGAACCTATAACGAGGGCCTAAGGGAGTGTTACCCGTTCATAGGTATACTTCCTGCTAACCTCTTCAACCTATGAAGGGTGAAATGGTAAAAAGGATCATAGTAACCATTACCATACTCTAGATTAAGTATATTCCACTAGTAGGGTGACACAAAAGTTCGGGTGCATTTCGAATTCTGTCCTCCTTTACCCATAATTCGAGAAAAACAAATAAATGACCAGTAAGGTTGTCACGGTTAAGAACAGTTATTCACCGAAACGCCTGTAAAGAATTGTGCTGCAGAACGATCGCCCCATTATTCACTTGTTTTCTTGGGTAGTGAAAAAGGAGGTCAGGATATGAAAAGCACATAAACTTTTGGGCCACCCTTATAACCCTAAAATACCCTTTTACTTTCTGAAAACCTTGGAACCTCGAAGATGGACTCCAAATGTCACTCAAATTAGTAGACAAATAATTTCTATTCTTCAACTTCTGTTGTTTACAGTTCTGTACGCATCTACGTTACAGTCCCTTCGTAGCTATTCTAGTTTTATGCTTGCGTTTTGCTTTTCACCTTTCCTCACAGCACGATCATAAAATAAAGATCCTCATATTGTTTCTGCAGCTTTCACGTTTTTTATTAATAAACGGGAACGAAAATATCCGTTAACACCACTTTTGAAGGGAGAAATCCTGTCGACAAGAAAAAAGAGCAAAATCGAACACTTACCGCAATCGGTTCATACTTTTCTTCAGTAATTTGCCGTCTCGGTCGAACTTGTATTGTGTTCTTCTTGGCGTACACGTTTAGCATATTTTGCCACCTGAATATTAGGTGATTATGGGCTGAGTTAATATTAACGAATCATTGTACAAAGAGAGTTCCTCGCTATCGAGCCACACCTGAATTTTCTAAAATTTCGACACGACAAAATTTAACCGCGATCGACATCTCGTAATATTTGTCATTCAGAAGGTGGATTCCAGGTAATCAATAAAGATCGAACAAATCGGATATCAATAAATTCTAGTTTTATCCAAGCGTTTTTGTGGGTTACTTCTGTGTACATTAGAAGTAGACGTTGTAATAGTGGTGCTAAGGTCATCGCAAAAACCACGGATGAATCCGGATTCGATTACGAGTCCCGGAGACCGGTACCTATCCGGATTCTCAATTGTTTTTTAGCGATTATTCTAGTGAACAAGTACTGCAGTTGACAGGATCCAATTGAGGGAAAAGCAATCGATACATTGATTGATCTTTCCAATCATGGTCTGTTCCAGTGTCTAGGTCAAACATCGATGATAGAGTAATGACGAGCTCTGTACCTGTTTCCAAGCGAAATGGTAGGTATTTCATCTATTGAATTGCAATTTTTACTTTAATTTTTATTTCAATTTTTACTTCAATTTTTCTGTCAACCCTCAGTGATCAACAAAAAAAAAGGAAGCTGAGGCGGATCGGAACTAACCAACGAATCTCGTCCGTCGTGTCCGCCTTCACGTAGACGATTGATGGCTGAGAACTGTCGCCTTCAGTCTTGAAGGCCATAAGGATAGAATGCGAATTTCCTAAAATTCAAAAAATAAAACAGAGAAATGGCCAAGATTTTTCAAGATCTCCAAGGCACCGATTATCACCGTGAAACGGTCCATAATAAATTTTCACTTCAGTCATAACTGACCAGTTATCGAATCCGCTTCACAGACTCGGTGACATCGTGTCATGTCGATGGTTAACTGGGGCACGGTATCCGGCTGAAATAAAGGAATTAATTTCGAATAATAGGTTGTGTTCATCAAAACAAGCTCTATATATGGGTTTATCCGTCTTCCACAGTCAATCACTTGATCAAATAAACGAGAGCGGTCGAATGCGTGGCATATTAAAAGAAAGTCTGGGCGACGTCAATCAAGCTCAATTCCATAATCAACTTTTACTTTTCAGAGGTTTCGGCTCAATTTTTCATTCCTTTCTCCATTCACGCATTTCAGTCATATGATTTGCTTTGAAATGAAAATATTGGCAAGTAAGCATAGTAAGAATTGAAACAAATGGTGAACTAAAAATTAAAAAAAACAATTTAAAAAAACAATAGGACACAAAAAGGACGTTCGACAAAAAAAAAGCGCAACTATGGTCGGGCTTTGATAAAAAAATACCACTTCCCCAGGTAACTTGATTTACCCGCATTTTACTGCAATTTTTTGCTGTTTTTTCCTAATCGAAAAATATCGTCGTGTTGAGTAACAGACCGTCAACATCGCGCTGCACTTCTCTTTCTTCCCTGTAATCCATGATCACCATCAATTTCGACCCTCAAAGGACCCAATGAATTTTCGGATTGAGGGCAGAAATGAGGATCCTTGATCATCGTAACTTTTAACCCACAAGGGACTTTATAGATTATTTGATTTGGGACAGATATCAAGCTCCTTGATCACCACAAACTTCGAACTCCAGTGGGCTTATCGACTATACAGGGTGTCCCAAAAAAATGTACCCACTGTTTGAAATGCCATAACTTTGGCGAAAGCGAACGAATCGAAACGAATTTTGGCTTGGATGGAAGCCAAGGAAAATGAAATTTTTTGGTGTGTGTTTGGTGAGGATTGCGCCATGCACTCGACCGAGGCCTCGGATTTTGTACCTGATTGATAGTGCATGGGTTATATGCTTGCTGTATTTTAGTCGTAAACAGGTGATATCGCTGCTATGAGTTAGTTCTGAGGCAGTGAACATATTGACGTGCCGTAGCTTTTGGTTAAATATGAAACAACATCAATATCGGCCAATAAGTGTAACCACTGTTCGAGACGCTAAAACTCTTCTAGCAATGATGCAATCATAAGAAAAGGATTTAGAGGAATGAGAAATGTATAAACCGTGGAGATTGCGCCATGCACCTGTCCGAATCGTCGGATTCTAGACCTGATTGAAAGTTCACGGATAACATGCTTGTTCTACTTTGGTCGCCAACAGGTGATATCGCTGATGCGCGTTTCTCTTTATGCAGGAAACATAAAAACATCGAAACGTAACAAGCTTAACATGCACTTTGAGTTGATTTTGCACAATACTGCTTGCTCTGTTTGAAAACCCAGGACTCTTGTAATAAGCATGTAATAGCAACTGTTATGTTGTCAAACTTGTTATGTTTTTATGTTTTCATGTTTACAGCATCAGGAAAAACGCGTATCAGTGATATCACCTATTGGTGACCAAAGTAGAACAAGCATGTTATCCGTGAACTTTCAATCGGGTCTAGAATCCGACGATTCGGACAGGTGCATGGCGCAATCTCCACGGTTTATACATTTCTCATTCCTCTAAATCCTTTTCTTATGATTGCATCATTGCTAGAAGAGTTTTAGCGCCTCGAACAGTGGTTACACTTATTGGCCGATATTGATGTTGTTTCATATTTAACCAAAAGCTACGGCACGTCAATATGTTCACTGCCTCAGAACTAACTCATAGCAGCGATATCACCTGTTTACGACTAAAATACAGCAAGCATATAACCCATGCACTATCAATCAGGTACAAAATCCGAGGCCTCGGTCGAGTGCGCGGGGGGGGGGCGCAATCCTCACCAAACACACACCAAAAAATTTTCATTTTCCTTGGCTTCCATCCAAGCCAAAATTCGTTTCGATTCGTTCGCTTTCGCCAAAGTTATGGCATTTCAAACAGTGGGTACATTTTTTTGGGACACCCTGTAGAATTTGAAGCAGAGATAAAGATCCTTGAATCAGTTTCGACACTCAGGGGACCCTACGAATTTTCAGATTTAAGGCCTCATAATGGCAGAAATTTGTCGACTTGGTGGCTTCAAATCAAGGCAATTTTCGAACACATAGAAAAGCTAAAAGCTTCTCGAAAAAAACGGATACGATCATAAATCCTTCAACCCTTCAGTCATAAACTCGGATCACACATCTAACGGCTCCGGTCTACGAATCCAGCACAGCGATTAATTTGAAAGCCATCACGTCGTCGTGCTTCTAGGCGGATCAGTGAAATCGCTTCAATGGCCTCCTCGCCGGAACCAGATTCTTCCCCTACAACTCCTCCCCGGTCCGCCTGAGACCGTAAAGTTGGTCGCGGCTGATGCCAGCGCGAATCCTTCTCGACGAGGCTGGCTTCGGTAGTTCTATGTGGAACGGATTAGTGAGAGGATTATACCCGTCGGGTTTAATGGAGATAAACCAGCCCAATCGTCACCGTAATCGGTCGCGTGCCCGATTGTGGGTCTGTGGAATCGCGCTGAGACGGTACCACCTTACTCCTGATTCAGGATTTCGGGCCGATCTGTTGGATTATTTCCACGAAACAAATCCTCCCTAGAATTCTAAGGACGCGCCATGCATTCACCTTCCTACATTGTCATTAGACCGCACGATTCTGGATGATAGACTAGTGCACGGCGCATCCGCGTGGCGCTGACTGGTGATAACCTTTTTTCACTTTCCGTCTACTTTACGCTTCTAACTTCGATTCTACTTTCGCTTCACTTATAGATAATGCAAAAAGGAAATGTCATTGGTGTTGATCTGGATCCTAAGAGCGCGCCACGCACTCGATTTTCACTCAGAATCGTGGAGGCGTGGTGGATGCGAATTCGGCCTAAACAATGACTTACGGAGTTTAAGCGCTTTTCAAGTCAGTGTCTTTAACTTCCCGATTTACCTAAGCCCACAGGGATGTAAAGCTTGCCCTTGGGCGAGGATCGATCGATCGACCGTGCTCGTAGAAGAGGCGCCCCTTACCAAGATTAAATGGATTGAAGAGAGGAATTCTCTATGGCCCCTTCAGAGGCTCAATGACCACTCGATGGGCGAAACTTTGTGAAGAACCGCGCGTGTGGAAATCTCCCAGCACGCGCTCGACGCATCGCAAACATCCACCAAAGTACAAATTCGGGACTGAACCGGTCCCTTCCAAGGTCAACGTCGAAAGCGAAGACATCGCCTGTTCGTCGGAGTAGTCATTTCGGCCGAAAAAGAACATTCTCGTGGTTGGCGGTTTGGCCAGGCAAGAACTTTCATTTGAGAATGCACTGTCGATCGATTGCTGGCCGCAGACGATGGGTTGAGAACGAAATTACGATACTCTCGAAAATCGAAAAGTAAAGTAACCTCAAGAAGCACAAAGCTACAGTACCGGTCGTGCCGCCACGATGAAATGGCGGCAGCGGCGCGGTTGTGCAGCGAACGCTGCCGTTTCTGGGGTCCACACGTGGTGACCCGGACTGAGCACAATTCGTTTACCCCGCATGTCTACGGCAAGGGACCGAAAACCGAACGATCAAAAAACGCTTGTTAACAAGTTCCATAAATATGGAAAATTTGTATATGAACTGAGAGAGCTCTAACTTCTGAGTTCAACAACATACTTATTTGTACGAATACAAAATTCTAAGGAAAATATAGCAATCCGCGAAGCTGTAGAACATTTTGCTCCACTTCTTTGACCAAAAACATATGTTTGGATTCAGGAAAGTGCGATCTATTTTCTAGTCTACAAAACGCCAAAATGTTCTAAAATTTTCGATGGTGAAGTGAGCTTTTTCTTGACCTCGTAAAAGTGACGAGCTAATGAGGTCGACCTCACTATACCGTCTTCGGAAATTACAAATTAAATCGTAATTATATTACAACTGAACGCGATGAGAATTTGTCATTTTGGTACTTAACGACTGACTAGAAGCGAAAAGTCGTACTTGATATAATCGCACAAACGGAAATGATAGAAGCTGCTAATTTTTAGAGTGCTTTTAGATAATTGGCTAATGACTAGGTAATAAGCTAGCTTTTTCGATTTCATTCAACTAATTGACGAATATTAATAATATTTAAATAATATAGAGCTGGTCATAATGATGCGCAAACTTACAAATGGCAGATGAAAATGAGACAAAGCACCAAATGGGCACGTGTTAATAAAAAGAGACCAAAGTATACATGGGGTAGAACGGTCATAGTTCGATTCAACCTCACCTTGTCTGTTCTTCATGCACTTCCTTACTACTTCTTTTTCTTTACTTGCTCTATCCGAATTGCCCTCTACATACGATTTCACCCAAGACCGTCAAAGTTCATAGACGTAGAAATGGAAATAAAGAAAGAAAAAAGCGAATGAAAAAATAACGAAAAAACAATGAAAATTGCTACTCACATTGTTATCGAGAGCCCAGGTGAGCTCGCCGGAATCGAACAGCGTAAACCAGCGTCGTTGCCAGCGCTGAAAATGTTCCTTATTTTATAGGTTTTATAGCAAATCCCAATTAATAAAATGGAGTTAAATCAAGAGTAGATCCTAGAATGATGGTGCTAGGATCATGGCAAAAATCCTAACATGAAAAAATCCCCACAAAAATCCTAAAAAACCGGACCCACTTCTAGCATTCTTAACCCGCAAAAATGCGGCAGTAAAAACGGAATTCCACGTTGAAATTAAATTACTTCGCTTCTATAGCATCGCCGGTGATTTATTGTTTATAAGACGATGGGATGGCTCTCCCTTCAAGAACGCCTCCCACCCACTGTGACCGTTCTTCTCCGAATTTTGAGGAAAGTTTTAAACTTACACTATTTTGCTTTGTCGATAACTGTTTCCCAACCATAGGAAGCTGCTAAAGCTGTACTGCTACCTGGACTTTTCATTCTCGAAAACAAAAGCAAACTTTCCACTCAATTCGGAGCTGCCTTCGTATAAAATAACCTCCGATTTATCGTCGCTTTCTGAACGTCAATTCTGAAGGTTCCTAATTCGGGATTCATTACCACTGAAAACATTCGTTACATCTGACAATGAGAAACAAGAACCCAATTTCGCTAGACGGGAGTTTAACGCTGATCTTCGAAAGTGTGGTGAGCGCTGCGAATCACATTAGAGTTTACCAATTTTCGGGACTAAAATTCTCATAAAATAGAGAATTTACTGGCAGTAGACCGAAGACAGCAGCAAAAGTGGCAGACGATTTTCTGCCTACATCACTTAAACGGCACTTTTGACTGTAACCATGACAGCTTAAAAAGCAAATCAACTGCGGAACCGACGACAGAAGTCATCGACTTGTTCGACGACGACAGAGCTTGTCGCTCGGCCACCGGAAAATGGTAGCCGGTTTGGCAGGGGAAACTTTTCTGGGGAAGAAATAAAAGGAAAAGGTAAAGGTAAAGGTTTCGCCGCTGAGCAGTCCACTAAGGACCCGCCACGCATCCGCGTTCCATTCAAAATAGAGGCATGGTGAATGCGTATTTTGCCTATAACTTGCGAAGTCAGCCGCTACACCAGATAGGTGTCCTTACCTTCCCAGACAACCCTAGTAAAAGTTTACCCGACTCCACAGTGATGGACAGCTTGGTTAGCCCGAGCGGAGATCGATCGCTTAACCGTGCAGATATAAGTAGCGCCTCTTACCACAGAACCACGCGGGTCTTTCAACTCGCTCATAGGTATTTTACACAATTTAATATAAACTAGTAAACCCACGCATTCGAGCCACCTATAAATCGATTTTTAATTCTAATACGATTGCTATCTTTTTTATTTCTTCATTTTAAACCCTGTAACCACATGTAGCGATCTTTCGTTGTTTTTCATTTGTATTACGTTGATTGTACTATGGTAAAAGTGAACAAATTAATTAACTAATTAAAGAAATAAAGGTCTAATTACCACACGTAACATTGTTTCAATGTTCTTTTTTGCGTTTGTATTACGTTGATTGGGCTGTGGTAAAAGTTAATAATGAATAAATAAATAAATAAATAAATAAATGAATAAATAAATAAATAAATAAACTCCGAATTCTCGGTAAAATCACAGACCTTGGCCGAGTGTGATTGCAGCGAAAAGTCGAGATTTGGCGGGGCCACGTAGAGAAATCCACACGCCGTCACTTTACGATTCATCTGAAACCATAGATTTCAAATTTTGACGTTGTTTGTACAGAAAGTGTGCTCCATTGCAACAAGGCTTGGCGTAATCCGCTCCAATCGAACACAGGAACTATCAGAAGCGTGATCAAAGGAAAGAAACAAAAGCAACCTGGGAGACGGCCAGCTATCAGCGACTGATAAGCGACCGACGAGAAATCAAATCAGAGAACAACTGCAGCCGGTTCGATTCACGGATTCGAAGCTGGATAGGAAAAAAAGTTGAGAAAAATCGAGAGATATGAGAAGGATAATGTCGAGATGAGTGAGATTTAAAGCGTCTTCTCATAAAAAATGACATGGAAAGAAGCCCCTATGAGAGAACTGAAGACACTCTAACCGATACCTAAGCTCACCTTGTCGGCTTAAAAACGTTTTTTCTGGATTTTTATTATTTCAAAATTTCTAAAAACTACACTACGGAAAGGTGAAACCAGAGAAGCTCGTTAGAAGAAGTGGATGTGTGGTGCAGCGCCAAGAGCTGCTACTGACACTTGTGCGGTCGAGCGATCAATCCCCGTCCAGGCTAACCAAATCTTCTATCCCCAGGGGTCGCGTAAATTGGTACCAGACTTGTCTGAGAAGGGCAATGAACTGGCTTAGTATAGCGGCTGTCCCACGCACTACATAGTTCAAATACGAGTTCACCATGTCCCCACAACTTCGAATGGCGGACGCATGGCGCGTCCTCACGGAAACCATCAAGACCGACAAAGTCTACCATTCTGTCTTGTACACTGCCTAGAAATTTAGGCGAAAAAATTCATAAAAATGAGAGAAATGATCAATGAAATTGATACAAGGGAAGTATGAATTCCAATCTGCAGGATTGCTATAGAGCCGACTAACCACAGCTCAGCTGCTGGCACGCAGTTATACGGTGTAGAAAAATCAATAATTGAGTGAATAAATAACTAAATAAATAAATAAATAAACAGTTTATGCTGCAAGACAAAACGCCAAAAAACAGCTGCCACAGTGCTGAACTAGTATTGGACAGATATAAAATAAAAACATGATACAGTATGTAAAATAATAATAATGTATGATAGATTCTTAGTACTTTTAGATGTTTGGTGTGTGGGAGCGCCGGCCGCTATCAGTCCACTACCACCTCACGTGAGTGGCTCTTCCGGGTCCAAGGTGGACCAGATGAGTCACCACCTCTGGGTCCATGGGTTTACCTGAGTTTCAGAGGCCATTTGGGCTTGGATGGCCCAGACCAGAGTCCCGGCTACACCACGGAGGATTCGCGTATGAAGTAGATTGGCCATGTGAATAACGACGTCGGCGGACGGGCCGCACCGGAGTTTTTCTACCGATCGGACGGAGCGAACGAGTCGGTCGGAACATTAATTGTATATAACTATGCCACTATGCCAACTATTCTATGAATCGATTGGGTTGGTAAGGATGTTAGGGTAAGGTGAATGGACTGGTTGAAACGGTAGGAGTGGTAAGGATGTTAGGGTAAGATGAATTGACTGGTTGAAACGGTAGTAGTGGTAAGGATGTTAGGTAAGGTAAATGAATTGCTTGAAAAGGTAGGAGGATATGAGGTCTAGCATACCCCATGGAGGTATGAGATGCGGTTTCGACTCTTGGTGCTGAAGAACGACGGGGTAAACTTCCTATTATACTTCTACCAACAGTCATAGATTAGCATCCAATGGGTGTAGTAGGCAAATAAATGAATAAGTAAATAAGCAAAAGGTAATGGTAAAGGTGTCGGCGTTGATCATTTCCTTGTGCACGCGCCACGCATCCGTATTCCATTCGGAATCGTAGAGGGATAGTGAATGCGCATTTGCCCTGTACAATGACTTGCGGGGCCAGCCGCTACACCAAGTCAGTGTTTTTACCTTGGTAAAGAAGTCTCGTAACAATTTACCCGACCCCGGGAGGATGGCAGGCTTAGTTGGCCTGAACGGGATCGATCGCTAGACCGTGCTGGTGCCAGTAGCGCCTCTTACCGCTGTACCATGCGCGCTCTTTTTCTCTTTTTGAAAAACAAAATAAAAAAGTTGTATTTAAATATTTTTGATCGATTGTGCTGCTTAGCTGAATGCTATCCACTTCAGGTGAATAGCTTATACTGAGATGCAACAGGACGGGTCGAAGATGAAACCTCCCAACTGGTTAAGGATGTCGTTAAGTTGGGCCACGTCCGGTAACAATTACCCTGAGTTGAGGGCTTGGTGGGCCTAGACGAGCATCGATCAATGGACAGTGCAGGTATCAGTAGCGCTTTAAACCACACGAGTTCGAATAAATAAATGAATATGAATAAATAAGCAAATTTCTGATCAAATCAAAGACTATGCGTTATGCCTATGCATTGGGGTGACCCAAAAGTTCGTGTGCATTTCAGATTCCGACTTCCTTTGTTCACAACTCTAGATAAGAAACAAATGACCAATAAGGATAGCATGGTTGAGCACGATTCTTTACCGGATCGTTGGCAATGAATTGTGCTTAACAACGATAACCTTACTGATCAGTTATTCGTTTTTATCAAGCTATAAATAAAGGAAATAAGAATCTGATATGCACACGAACTTTTGGGTCTCCCTAATAACATGACAACAGAAAACTACGATAGGACTAATCTGGGCTAAAAACGCGGCCATCGGATAGTTGGAAGCGGTGATGCAATCGGCCGACCGACACGGCGGTGTTTCACGCTCTAGAATACGTGGAAACCATCCGGTACACGCTCGAATAGATCGCCATCAGCCTGATCGACAACATATCGGTGGCAGATCTCCGGTGGAAATCCGCCCACCGCGGAAAAAACACCGGTGAGAGGAATCGTCGACCACTCTTAACGATTTCTGGTAAGAGGCGCTACTGACACCCACATGGATGAGCGATCGATTCTCGCCCAGGGTAACCGAGCTCTCTACAACTCCGTGGTCGGGTAAATTGGCACCAGAACTGTCTGGGAATGTAAAAACACTGAGCTGGTATAGCGGCAGGCCAAGTCATCGTATGGGCCAAAATACGAATTCATCATGCCTCAAGATTCCGAATGGAACGCGGAGGCATGGCGCGTCCTCTGTGGACTGATCAACGTCAACACCTTTACCGTTACCACTCAAGTTTCGGAACTGTCGCTCGCCTCTTACCATGCTGGGAATAAAAAAACCAATTCCCCTTTTTTATTATACTTTTGAATTTTGCTTTTTACGTACTGGTATGGATGTCTTTTTGTCTTTTCCCCATACCCTTCGCTAAGCCCGCACTCGAAGTATATAAATAAATACATAAATGGTTACAAAAATTGTTATTTATTTGCGCTAGTATGACGGCGAAACTGAGGGAAGAAAAAGGAAAAGATAGGCTTTGTTCGGGTCGCCACGCCGGGACCCGAAAATGGCCTTTTCTGCTAAAAAAAAAGCGCCGCTTCCGCCGTTTTATCTTTGCTCTACGTACGGGACTGTACCTTTTGGGCTAAAAAAATTGATAAACAAATATACAACATACAAGAACATAATATACAAATATAATGTATAGGTAATGTAACTTATAATTCTTTCTATGAGAGAATGTTTCTTCAAGAGAGGTTGTTTTTTGTTTTAAAATTCTGGGTGTGAAAGGACGGCATCTGGTTCAGAGATCGTGCCAGAACTTTGTTTGAGCGCGTCCGGTCTGATAAGACAACATTTTACAAGAAGTTGTGCGCTTGTTTATCAGTTCGGCCCTTGCCCTCTGTCTAGTTCCATCCGCTGAAGGAAAAAAGTCCTGCGGAGAGAATCGGACAAGCACTGCCGGCGAAAAACAACGACGACGACCAGAACGAATCCGATCGAGGCCCATCGAACATCGGATTGGATGACTCGCACGAAACGACATTCGTAGGACGACTTCTGTGCGGAGCAATTCGATGGGAGAGAAAATCGTGGCGACATTAACATCTCTTGACGGCTGAAAACGCCGTCTGGTGGTGACGAACGCTGCTAATTAAATTTCGCCGGTGACTTTTCAACGAATCGCAGTCTATCAACATCGGATTGATTTGTGAAAGTGCCGAAAAAACGTCGACGAAAACTCGATTCGGAAGACGTTTTCCCAGCAATTTTCCGATACTAATAAGAACAAACTGAGTGTGGCGAGCGATCCGGTTTCTGAGACTTTAAAACTCGATGCTGCACTTCCAAGGTAAACAAGTGGCTTCGTCGGCGATTACGCTTTTAAAGTGACCTTAGTCCTGCGCTGTACTGTGGACCAGTCACAACTCATCGGTTCAGATCTCTTCAGAGGATACGCCACGCAATCGTTTTCCACTCAAAATAGTTGTCAGAAATCTGGATATTAGGTTGAGAACTGCTATTACAACTGAAGAAAGATTTTTGATCGAGTATTCACAAATTGTTCCGATTTACAAAGGCCCTGAAAGGACGATTCCTTCGAAAAGTCAGCCGCTAAATTACGGAGCGAATAGCGCCTGCTGCCGAGTATAAATAGGCTCTTAGGCCACCCTTAGGCGGTGACTGTGGTGGTGGTAGCTGAATGGGTCCTACGGGAGGTGTTATGTTCATGATTGACGGATGTATAAGAGGGCTAATTATGCCTTCTGTTCCTCCAGAGTCGAGTAAGGTGGCACCAGACTTGTCTGGGAAGGTAACGACACTGATATGATTTGGACACAGCGGCTAGACCCGCAACTCATTGTAAGAGGCGCCACTGACATCATTACACCTAGGGTTACCAACTGTTAAAACAGAAACTTTTCAAAAATGAGTCAAAAATCGTTATAAACACTACCTACTTTGATCTAATGGATAGTGGCGCACATCAAAAGTAGAAGCTGAGATCGCGCCCATGCTAGAAACCAGATAAGAAGCCCCGCTGGGCAAAATAGTCTTTGCGGGATAAACTTTCTACATGCCAGGGCTAAACAAGCATTCCATCCCTTCGGGGTTCGGTAAATTGATACCAGGCTTGCTAGAAAAGGTTTTTGGTATAGCGGCCCTCACAAGACATTATATAGGCCGAATACGCATCCACCAAGCCTCTACGATTATGAATTGAACACGAACGCGACGGCCCGTCCTTAGGGGACCGACCAACGTCGCCACACTTACCTTTACCTCTATGGTAGTCTGATAGGTAATAGATGTGCTCAAGGTTTACCGCATACCGTCCTACGATAAGGCTTTCATTGCAAAATAGCGGCTCAAACGAGATCTGAACACTTCTGAGACACTACGAGGTCAGGGCATCCTACTACCACGGCTTTTCCAAAACCAGCCTTTCCGTGCCGAAAACTTTTCTGTCGCCCTCCAGAGGCTCTCCTAATCGTACCCAATCTCTCCGGGGCAGGAACCAATCCGAAACTCAACGTTTCTGCGACTTCAAGTCGGTCGGATCTGAATGGCCTCGTCAACGGCTCGGCGGCACGGAAAAAACACTCCGATTGATGTTTACGACGATTTTTCGCGCCCGCGCGACATCCGTAGAGCTGCAAATTAGGCCTCGATCCTGGCCACAGTCACGGTCTCGGACGAAAACCACCAGGCCTCTGCACTGCCTGCCCGCACGGAACCAGATCGTCGGCCCGAGAGTTTTATGCTTCACTCTCAAGTGACCCATTTAGGGAACTAGTTAGTGTGACCAGAGTGCCACTAGTACTAATTCGGGCGCTAATCTTCATATCCGGTCGACGGCTCTCGTCCCTTTGTTGGTAGTAAATTAATGGTAGTATAGTGTGCGAGAAGAAGGAAAGAGATAATGAGAATGATCAGAAAAAGATAAGAAGTCGATGTAATACCAAGCCTAAATGTTGCGGATTCGATGAAAAATATATAGGGGAAAGAAGTGGCACCGATGAGCCGAAGGAATCGAGGAAAAACCTTCACACGAGCTTCTTGTGTCATGGTTCAAGAATAAGTAAAGGTGAAGGAGTCGGCACGACTCAATTTTACAGGTATCTTCGCCACCCTAGCCAAGTCTGGTGCCGATTTACCCGACCCTAGAGGGGATGGAAGACTTAGTTAACCTGGGCGAGGACCGATCACTAGATAGGGTAGGTGCAGAAAGCGCATGAAACCACTGGACCACGCAAGATCGCAAGGACGGACGAACTGCGGGTAATAATAATGCTAGACTCTGATGAACCCTATGAAGGTTAAATTTTCAGAATTTCAAAAAAAAATCGAGGAAGGAGAGCCACATTTTTGTATCAGGTTTCGAATAAACAGTAAATTAGAAGTGGATGAAAATTTACCAAAGCCTGTCTGTTAGACCCACCAGAGGTAAAATTTCCGAGTGGGAGAAACTCCTTTAACCGCTACACGGGTCCAAGATCTATATTTTTTTCCAAGAATAATCTATATTTTTGATTTTTTTTTTCATTTAACTACGCCCAAGGACGCGCCAAAAAAGGCAAACAGAAGCATCACCACAAAAAAACCAAACTCCAACACAAAACAGTTCAGAAACCTAACCAAGAACACTACAAATATGGTATTGTATATGGTTACGTGTAAGGTATTCATTAGGTCTACTTACATTATGGGGGCCCGCGTGGTACACTGGTAAGAGGCGCTGCTGACATCCGCACGGTCGAGCGATCGATCCCGGCCCGGCCTAACCAAGCCTTCCCTCCGGAATCGGGTAAATTTGTACCAGACCTGTCTGGGAAGGTAAAGACACTGACATGGTATAGCGGCTGACCCCTCAGGTCATTGTATAGGCCAAATGCGCATTCACTATGCTTCTGACAAGGGAGGTCAGTGAACTTCCCCCGACGATTCTTAACAAGACCTATATGGTCTTATAGAGCTTGAAGCGTAGATCACAGATATGTAATTTATTTTTGCTGAATGGCAGTGGGTGGTCCGAAAATTGCATATAAAAGTAAGCACTGCTCTGACAACACTGCTGAGGGGCGCTGAATAGCCCCTGAGGTAAGAGGTTCACTCAAGTGTGCTTCGGTGGCGCAGCGGTATCGCAGTGGACTGTTGTTCAGAAGGTCGAGGGTTTGGATCCTGTGGATGTGTTTTCGTTTTGCTTCAATCGCATTGAGACCAAATGGTGCTCATTTTGCGATTTTGTCATGGGGATTGAAGAAAATCGTGTTTGGAGCACTCTAAACCGCACAAATTTTAGTAAATGACAACATTAATATGGGTAGCCAATATCTACCGTAACTTACCTTAAACAGACGCAAATTCAGAAACTAATGTTGGATTCGTGATCAGCGACCCAAATAACCCCCACGTACGAAGTTTGGTCAGAATCGTTTACTTCGACCTTGGCACCTCACTTACCCACCCTTACCATTGCAAGGGCTCACCAGCCCACACACAACGAAACCCGTCATTAGATACCCTCACTTGTTTCAAATCACAAAACTAGTGCTATATTCGTGATCAGCGTCTCAAATAGTCTCACTAGCAAAGTTTGGGCGAAATGGGTGACCATGACGTCTCGAGCCTCATATCAGGTATCGGTAGAGTTGCCAAAGTTGAGTCTCTGATGAATTACTGATAATATTATGGCACCATTCAGACTCTAGCTGTCAGAAAATCGTCAGCATCCACTACCTTCGTTCCAGAAATTGCCTAGGAGCCTCACCTGGATTGCTGATCACGAATTTTACTTTTGCTTCTGGATTTCTGACTGGTGAGCGCTTGCAATGGCAAGGGTGGGTAAGTGAGATGCGTGGGTCAAAATCGCCGATTTCGTCCAAACTTCGTGTGTAAGGGTTGTTTGGGTCGCTGATCACGAATCCAACATTAGTTTCTGAATTTGCGTCTGTTTGAGGTAAGTTACGGTAGATATTGGCTACCCATATTAATGTTGTCATTTACTAAAATGTGTTCGGTTTAGAGTGCTCCAAACATGATTTTCTTCAATCCCCATGACAAAATCGCAAAATGAGCACCATTTGGTATCAATGCGATTGAAGCCAAAGGAAAACACAACCACAGGATTCAAACCCTTAACCTTGTGAACAACAGTCCACTGCGGTACCAATGCGCTACCGAAGCACATTTGGGTGAACCTCTCACCTCAGGGGCTATTCAGCGCCCCTCAGCAGTGTTGTCAGAGCAGTGCTTACTTTTTTGCAATTTTCGGACCACCCACTGCCATTCAGCAAAAATAAATTACATACCTGTGATCTACGCTTCAAGCTCTATAAGACCATATAGGTCTTGCTAAGAATCGTCGGGGGAAGTTCACTGACCCCCCTTGTAAGACTTGAATGGAACACGAATGCGGCAGCGCGTCCTCAGGGGACTGATAAACGCCGGTACCTTTACCTTTACCCTTTTTTACTTACAACATGAGGATAAAACGCTGAGGGAAAAGGTTGTATAATAGTAGCATTCTACGAGGTATGAATAGTAGAAAATTCTAGCTGAAATGTTGCCTGAGGCAATGAGAAGAGGACAGAGGCAGCTTCGAGGACGCGTGCACGTTTAGTATTCCAGCAGTTCGACGTCAGCGGCTAGCTCCGCCCCATCCCCAGGTGAGCACCGCCGCCGCCGGGAACCAGTCTCTAAGCCTATTATTTCACACGGAAAGCGCACAAAACAGCATAAATTGGGCCGCGACCCTTTCGCAGGCCACCGGGGAGACGACGATCTGCTCGTACGATCTGCTGCTGCTGCAGCCTCCGTTGCCAGCCCAGCAAACCTGCTACCGTCTGTTGTTTCCCATGGCGGACAGCAGGGCTATAAAATCGGCACGAACCGCGTCCGAAACCCCGCAGCAAACTTTGGGCTCACAAAAACACCTCGAAGGTCCGGGCTGGCTAACCGCTAACTGGACGGTGATGGAAGAAGCTATTCGCCTGTCTTTACGGCTCTGTTAGGACACATTCATACTCGGCAGGCAACAATGTAGCGCTGCAATGATCAGGTAGGTATACGGCAGAGACGCAGAGGGGAGAAAATGTCGAAAAAAATGCCATCTTGCAACATTCCATGGCTGAAATGGTCCCTTCATGACCATGGAGAAATTCACCGGCAGAGCGGAGCTCAAGCTCACAGCCGTGGTTTTTCTTCAGTTGCAAAACAACTCCGCCGCCGAGTATGAATTGACATTTAGGCTGCCATGAGTTGAAGGCTAATTGAACGACGATCTACAGTGCCGGACATATCCTTCGATCATTTCTCGAAAAAGACGCTTTGGAGCATATTTAAGATTAACGTGAAATTCTAGTTTTATTGCCGCTTTTTGCGGGTTACTGTTGTGCAGTCCCGGATAGGTTGAGACGCGGGTTCGATTCCCGCCTGAAATGCGATTTTTGCGATGAACCTAGCACCACCATCACAACACCGTGGTCTAAGCTCGAGCTGCTGAGCTCAAATATGTGCATATTTTTACAAACAATTGAGTTTCAAATTTTTACATATTTACAATTGAATTTTCACAAATAATTGAGTTTCATCACAACACCATGGTCTTCTATACGCTCGAACCGTTCCAAAGAGGCTCTTTTCAATAACGTTGTTGAAACTCAATTATTTGTAAAAATATACATCAATTTGAGCTCAGCTCAGCACTTCAAGCCATATCGTCTCGTATTCAATGATCGGTGCAACTGTACACCCATATAAAACCTAAAGCCTTCCATCAATTCGGAGTCGGACAAATTGATACCAGAATACCGGGCCGGGTAAATTGGAACCCCACCAGGTGAGATTTGAGGGGATAGTATTTCAAAAAAAATTCAGGTGTGGATAATTTATATACCAAACGATAGAGCTCGGCTGGCTGCACTTCACAATATGTCTCCTTTTACGACTAGTTGACATTTGAGGGAGTTATTTCTAAAAAAGCCGCTCTAGAACACTCCCAAGCGGCTTTTCCGGGAAGTGATCAAAAGACATGTCCGGTACTGTAATGAAGAGCTACTGGACTATCCTTTCGGCACCATGCGGACCCGTTCATACTCGGCAGCAGAGCACACAGCAATGATCATATTTAACACAGGGGTGAAGAGGACGCAAAATATCAATAAGCGGCATAGGTGGAATTTTAAAACATTTACAGCTACAATAGGAAATACAGCAACGTTCTACGGCTTTAGTAGCCGCGATGATGTTCGGATAAACTGTAGGCTATCTTCCACTGCGCTACCTTCCCGCCGAGTATGAATGGAGCTTTGGGCTACCCCGAAATGGAGCTGTGAATTAGCTCACTGAACCTTAGCAGACCTAAGGAGTAGAAGAAATCGAAGAGCAAGGTACACATAAATTTGAAATAGGTAACAGTTATGTGGTCGGCATTAATAAGTTGCCCACGGGTGAGCCCCGCACTCGTCTTCCACTCAAAGGCCACCTTACTGGGGAAGATTTTTGACCATGAATGACCATGAATGACGAGCGTATAAGAGATTATGAGTCCCTCAACCAGCTTCGTCGACCAAAGGCCATCAAAATACGACCAGCACGGCAACAGCCATAGAAATAGGACACTGGGGAGCATCGGTGGTGGCGGAGGCGGTGGTTCACGCATCACTGCAATTCTACACACCGCATCGACGGACCGGAATCGACGATGACCAACGAGCTGAGAAACGGGGGTAAAGTGGAACGCTGGAAAAAAAGCGTCGGTGAGAAGAACAAGAACAAAGGTCGTCGCTCGGACAGACGTAATGCGGTTTTCATCTCGTGACGGAAGACACGCGTGCGCCAAAACGACGATGATTTCCCAAGGTAAGATGAAGGGTAAAGCGGCCAGATGAGCTAGGACGCGCTACGCACTCGTCTTTCATTCAGAATCGTTGAGGCATGGAGAACGTCTATTTGGCCTACAGAATGACTTTCGGGTGCTAGCCGCTGTATAGGTCGGCGGTCTTCACCTTCCCGGGCAAGTCTGGTACCAATTTACCCGACCATAGAGGAATGGAAGGCTTGCTTAGTTTAGAATAGGACCGATCGCTTGACCAATCCGGGCAGAAGTACCGCCTGTTACCACTACACCACGCGTGAAAGCACAAGAAATACGAAGACAGATCACTCAGGATGCACTGGTGAACTAGGTACTTGACTTCTGATGTGATTGGAAATTTTAAAAGACTCCTTATCTTCAACTTCTTGAAACAATCAAAACTTTCAGATATGAAAAATCACCTATGAAGGTCTCAGAGGTGAAAATTTTAACGGTATTTAAAAAAAGACAACATAAATGTTAATATGCAGTGACTAAGCATTATAATAAATAATCTCCCCAATGAAAGAATAACTATGCTTATTACTACTCAATGTTAAGTTAAGATGTGTGTACGATTTTTAGCATTGTTTATAAGGGTTCCCTGAAAATTGAAAAAAAAATGCCAAATTGCAAAAAAAATACACAGGGAGGATCTAACCCTACCCGCACTCTAACCAAATAAAAGATGGGATAAATAGAAGCTCAGTTGTAGACCAAATAGAAAATTGATTCAAAGTATCTTTCACTTGAGGGAAAAGAGCACAGAGAAACCCTTCGAATGAAAGGAATGGCGAATCTGGCGAATTTTGAAACCGATCACAATGTTGTAGCGAAACATAATGTTTTGCTATTTTTTAAGGGCTCACTAAAAATTGAAAAAATTGCAAAATTGCAAAAGAAAACACAGGGCGGATCTAATCGAACCCGCACTCTAGCTAAAAAATGTGGAAAGTAACCGCTCAGCTGCCGAATAGCAAAAAATATGAAATTAATTCAAGGTTGTAAGGAGAAGAACACAAAAAGCCTTTTCGATGAGTGGAATGGTGAATTTTGAAACCGATCGCAATATTGTAGCGAAACATAATCGACTGTGAGCGTACAGTCGAATCGGCAAAGCGAACGAGGCAGATTATTCGTGGTATTAATCCTGAATCAACATTGCCCGCGAGAAAGCACTACGAATGGGAAATTTTCACCACAAACGGCCACGACAATTCACCACGACAACGGACTATTGAGGCTTGTTGAATTCAGGGGAAACCAATCGAACGGAATAGCTAAGATCGGCGCGCAATGCCAGCATTTCGATGACAAGCTTTTGGTGCTATGTGGGTGGATTGGGAGTACAGCTAGAGAAAAATTTCATGAGGACGTAATTTCCGATAAAAATCTGTTCAGATTGGTGTTAGAGTATGGAGAATTGGAAAATACGCAATTGGAAAAGTATTTTTACCCAACTCATCAAAATCGTCCGACCTCTATGAAAAAAAAACAAAGAAAAAGGCAAAAGAAGAAGCGATCTCCTAGGTCACCTCTTCGAAAGAAAGCTAATGTCAGCAATAATATCATCACTAAAAAGGCCCGGTTCATTTTCATAAATGCTCCATTCTACATTACAAACAAAATATTGACAAAATAATACATACTGCTACAAAATATTGATAAAAATCATTATTGACCTAATACTGAAACTCTAAACAATGAATCACTCTGGTGGCGGCGGTAAACAAAGACTGAAAGGAACACAATTAACCCAGATTGCAGCCAGTTAACCGGCAAATGACATCGACCATCGCCAACTTTAGCAGATTATATAGCGACCGGAGCGGATTCATGAAATAATACACTGTCGAGACTTAGAAACCGGTATACGGTCACGGGATTTTTTCAACTTAATTTTTTTCAGGGTACTGCAATGGAATGAATAGTGAGAAAAACGATAATAAAAAGAGTTAATGGAAAGATTCACGGGAAGAATTTTTGAGAATGCGAAACTGGATGTGGTCACTATGGAAGAGGTCTAAAGGAAATATTTGATATTTTATTCATTTTATTCAATATTTATTAAATATTATTGAATATTATTAAATATTATTAAAAATAAATAAATATTATTAAAAACAGGGTTTAATTTTTAGCAACGGAAATGGAGATTTTGCGAGGTTTCTCTAGCCACATAATGTACACATAAATGATGGCAGCGTTTTGCGGTTCTCGCCAGTGTTTAATAA
Source organism: Nippostrongylus brasiliensis (assembly GCA_030553155.1). Taxonomy (NCBI): domain Eukaryota; kingdom Metazoa; phylum Nematoda; class Chromadorea; order Rhabditida; family Heligmosomidae; genus Nippostrongylus; species Nippostrongylus brasiliensis. The sequence goes on along the minus strand of CP130732.1, from coordinate 32,448,142 downwards.
AAATATCCCTCCGCTGTCTCAATTTTGGATCTAACCCACGATAGATGGTATACCCACACAAATGCGGTAAAAATAGAACATCGCGTTGGAGCTAAGCGAATCACATACTAAAAAGGCGCAGAGAAAAGAGGTAGACAGAAGTGACATCTGCAGATTTCGAGAGATTTCTGTTGCTAAAAAAATATACGATTGTCATGAGAAATAATTCATGAATGAGTTGGTGCCGAATAGTCGCTAATTTATATGGGCCATTCACTAACAAATCACTCAAATGGCAAGCTACAGGTGATAGTGAAAACAAAATTCGAAAATTCAAAATTTAAAGGTAAGTATTGTAAATATTGCGGATTAAAACCTCAGAAGAGTACTCGGGAAGAAATGCACGGCAGTTTTCAGAATCGGATCTAGGTTTCCTCAGGCCCCAATTTTCTACACATTCAAAATTGACCAACGAACTTGGAAAGGAAACGTCGCAACGATTATATTCAAACGATATCCAGATGAAGAGTAACAAAAATATCAAACATACATTGCAAGTCATTTCAACGGAAATTTTCCAGAAAGATTTCTCAAGGAAAAGAACAGTTCCAAAAAATCAATTAGCGAGAAATTTCCAACCGCTTGGAAGTTTTTTCGCACCAACCATTTTGCGAGAAATTTCCAACCGCTTGGAAGTTTTTTCGCACCAACCATTTTCCGAACTTGTGTATAAGATAGGATGGAGTGCTATGGTGGATTTTAAAGCAAATTGTAGGTAATATGACTTTGAAACCTGATTAAATGACTTTAAACGTTGGTAAGACAAGCACGGAGAGTTCCTGGTGGTGAACAGCAACGAACGAAGTGGAGGGAAAATATGGGAGTCGAATGCGACTCCTACAAAGGACGAGAATCAATGGCCGGCGATGGGGTGCTGGCTGAGAGCGGACGAGCGACACAGGGATGGAGAGAGCCAGCCGTCGTCCCTTCACCCACGCCCCCCCCCCCCACCGACATAGGCACACGACCCCCGTCAGGGTGCCCCCTGAAAGAGTCGCCAGACGATTGTTGCCCGAGGGTTTGAACCCTTCTCGCTCCTTAAGGGTCTCTTCACGGTGTTTCTGGCTCAAAAATCAATGATAGTCAAGGTAAAGTGGTCAGCTTTGAACGGTACCCCAAAGCCGCGCCACGCTTTCGTCATCCATTTAGGATCGTAGAGTAATGATGAATGCGTACTTGCCTATACAATGATTTGCAGTGGTCAGCTGCCCTAGAATTTAGGGTCCTAGCACAACTTTAGAGCAAGAAAAATCAAATTTTTTATTTCAAAACCATAATCAGAAAATGCCGTTTCCTTCTTAATTTCTAATTAATTTTTCTTTCTTCCTCAATCCAGTTTCCTTCTCGACTGTCTCACTAACCATTTTTGACGCGACTATGGGCTTCAATAAATGAGTAAATAAACAAATAAATAAATTGTTGGAAAAATCGCCGCCAATTCAAAAAATGATTTTTCCTGTGCAGTTTCGTGTTCGGGGCAATGACATTTGAGAAGACAAATTTAAAAACCGAGACTTATTTCAGCAAATTGGGTAAACGACGATCGGAGGGAGTGGAGTATGGTTATCAAATTCCCCGAGATGGCAGGGTAAAAGGTTTGGTGGTCGCTGCTGATCTGTCCCCTGAGGAAGCGCCATGCATCCGTCTTCCATTTAGAATGGCAGAGACGTGGTGGAGTGCGTATTTGGTCTACTCAAGCCGCTATACCAAGCCTGGTCTGAATTCACCCGACTGCATAGAGATCGGAAGCCTGGTAATTCTGGGCGAGGATCGATCACTCAACTGTGCAGGAGAAAGTAGAGCATCTTGCCACTGCACCACGGAAAGTAGAAAACTTTGAAGAAAAAGCCGTGTAAAGCCGATGGTAGGCATCTTTTTACTAGCTCGTATTACCACCCAAAAAATGTGTACAGTGGCGATGTTACTTCTTATCAGCAGGTGTTCGCCTCTTATCAGTAAACCACTAGGCGCCAACGGTCAGAATTATCGGGAAAATAGTGGTCGGGGAAAAAAGAACTCCTCGGTAGTAATGAGCTTAAGGAGACTCGCCACGAGAGAGAATAAATAAACCAAGGAAACCATGCTTAGCGCGCTTTTGCGATGCCCTCAGGCATTCCGATGCCCATCATTCACGCGGCTTAGCGTGCGATGACGAGCTGAACAACATTTGTTGTTTGTTTATCAAGCGTCTTAGGGGCGGAAAGCTGAGTGCTCAAGTGATTCAGCAACGACAACGACGACGAACCAACACGAGAATCCAGACGTTTCCGGTTTCAAAGGACTAGCTCATCGGTATAAACTCTTGCCGAGGGGTTTATTCGAACTTCCTCAAATAATAATTTTTGAGATTCAGCTCAGTCCAGGTCGAGTCCCATGTTGTAATTTGAATTTGAACTATTAAACTAATTTAAACCATCTAAGCTATACTAGTTCTCAATTATTTTCCATATTAATTAATACCACTTACTGATTAGTTTCTGTTCCAAGTATTTATTTCTCTAATTCCCGTTCTATGATATTTCTTTGGAGCGGTAGTGCAACTCTCTAAGGTACTCGAAAGTCGCACCACGCTTTCGTCATCCATTCAGAATCCTAGAGTAAGGATGAATGCGCATTTACATTTACAACGACTTGCGAGGGAAAGCTGCCTTGGAATTTAGTATCCTAGCACAACTTTAATGTAAGAAAATGATATTTTTATTTCAAAATCGTAATTAAAAATGCCGTTTTCTTCTTTTCTTTTAATTCATTTTTCTTTCTTCCTCAGTCGAGTTTCCTTCTTGACTGCCTCACTACCATTTTTAGCACGTATGTGAAAAGGCTTGCATAAATTTATTTATTTGTTTATCAAATACGTCAATTAGGTCAATTGACGCGCTAAAATATAACAGCATTAGTAAATACTGAATCAAACAGAGTACACCTGTGAGAACACAACATACCAGAAGAAAATGTTAGCTGTGGAGGGAAGAGGCTTAACGGAAAATCACAAAACCAAAAACCAAAGAGAACCAACGAAAACCAACGAACTCAAAGACCATCATGTAACTTTTGGTGCTGGTAGAGCTTTTATAAGAATAATAAAAGGAGAAAAATATCCTATAAATGTGAAATTGAAATTGAAGGAGAAGTCGTCGTCTATTCAAAAAATGATCGCTTTAATGTGATCATTTCACATGCCCTAATGAATGAATTTTGCTTTTCTTTGGCTTGCTTATCCCGGACCGGCATCGATCTCTCGACCGTGAAGGTGTCAGTAGCGGCTCTTACGACTGCATCACGCAGGCTCCAATAAATAATTGAATGAATAAATTCATAAATTTTTAAAGAGTGATAAATTCACCCCAGATAAATTTTGATAATCTAACCCCTTCTGCCCCATCGAGGCCACATTGAGTGGTGTCGTGTGCTTGTGACGGGCTCGAATGCGTCGTTCGAATAGAAGCTCATCAATCGTGAAATAACAAATCAGCAAAAACACCACACCATTCGATTCTGACGGCGATAAGAACGGCCGGCGGTGTGGTTTTCTCGCGTTGGGCTCTCAGGGCGGCAGCTGACCATCCCGTCAAGGCCTCAGCTCCTTCATCGAACAAGGCCAGCCGTCAAAAACACACGCGCACACGCCGATCAAACAATAGCCAGGTATTGTCGGGTCGGGTTGTCGGCGATGACAGCGACAACTCTTCTTCGAGAGAGAGTCACCTTGTCGGGAATCTTCGCCCGCCACAGCGGTGTCTAATCCCAACGCCATCTGATCTGATCACTGGAGGGAAAAATTGGAGAAGTGAGCCTGAGGTGTACGGCTTCGAAACATTACCTAATGAGTGAACTCACTTGACAGTGACATTCTACCTTTTTTGCGATGTTTGTAGTTTTGAAGTTGGTTGGAAAAGAGTTTTGTTGGCGCAGGACAGAACGAAGTGGGAGAGAGGTGGCAAATCAGTTAGGTCTTGAGCCAGGGAGTTCATCTAGGGAGACGCAGCTGCCTCACAACACAACTGATTCGGTCACCAGAGGTTCTTCAGTTAAGCTTAGGTTTTCGAAGGCTAGGGCCATGCCGATTCAACTTCTTTGTGAGCCGAGCAGGTGCAGAATACGTTAAACTAAGCAAGCGGGACCAGATTCCCACACAAATCGCAGCATTTAAAAGGCTATTGAGCAATATTTTGTAGTTATCACTAACTGTTCTGTAGGAGATGGTTCTCGCTCTGATTTTGACTCTCTTTCCTTTTTTGGCTTACTAGTTTTCAGTTAAGTGGAGCAGCCGAATGGCGAACCGCTGGGAAGTTGACTCCTACGGTGCTTGTGTTTGTGCGTTTTTTAGGATTTACAGCTAATGTGCTACTATTGCATTGTTGCGATGGCGAGTTCGCTCACAGTGATCGCATTACAAGTGTTATATCGCATGTCTGAATAAAAAAATAAACGATACTCCTACTCAAACCGACACCGCTCTGATAATTCATATCATAACAAACGATAACAATAACAGGCGTGGCTTATGGAAGTGATACTTATCACCTTGTATTTCAATACCATGGTTGAGCGTTGTGTTGCGTTCTGAAGGTATGAGAGCGATGAGAACCGCGCAACAGCTTGTGCGGGATGCGAGTGACTGAATCTCTTCAGAATAATGATATGAATTGTTAGAGTGGTGTCGGCCTTGAGTGGGAGGACCAAATAAACAAATAAATGAATAAGAGGAAACGCTGCTGAGGGACGGGTCGCTAGTATAGCAAGTTAGTGAGTACGATGTCTGTGGGGCTATACCCACAGGTTAGTGTTCGTCCTCCCCATGCTTAATTTGAAAGTTCAAAGGTAAGACCAAACCTATTTCTCACCTACTCTAACGTTTTTGCATTTGCCTTCATCCACAAAATCTAAAACTACCTTAGAACTACGGGTCAGGAGTTCACGAGGATCAACGAGAACAAGTGGACCAGCTGCAAGGGAGGACCGGTTGCTGACAAGTAGGTGGCACGGTGCCCAGTTTTCAGTTCCACTCTCCGTTGCGAACAGACAGCTTTACCACGCAGCAGACGAACTGTCACACATGCTGATTGAAACCCGTCGTAGAGCACGGGCGAGTTGTGTAAACAGCACTGTCTCATCACCGCAGAACGACCACGAGGTTAGCCATTATACCAAATCTGTGTCTCTACCCTCCCAGACAAGTCTGGTACCAATTTACCCGACCCGGGGATGGAAGGGTTGGTTAGCCCGGGCGGACATCGAGCTTACCGCTGTACCACGCGCGCCACGAAGACGTAAGAAGAATGATGAAAATAGCGCCATCCCAAAAAATGAGAAAATGCGAGAACATCACCTGCGCTGGCACGGTCATCTTCAGAGAAGACCGGAAGAGTTATCCAAAAAAGCAGTTCAAAAGATCAAAGTAACGGGAAGGTGCACTCGAGAAGACACTGAAGGTTATTGCTATGGATATACCTTAGTGTTATCCCTCATATGCCAACCCGCGTTTCATACGATGCGTTGGCCGTAAGTAACTTAGTGTCGAGGTATAGCGATGACCCGCAACAAATACGGTGGGTGAAATAAATAACAAATACGGTGGTGCCGGACAACCATCCTTATTCCACTAATCGTGGTTCTGCAACAGACGTGGTCAAGCAGTACCTCAATGAAGCTGATGCAATACCGGAAAATGCCTCGGACAGAACGCAGTGGAGGCGACCAATGAAGATAGCCGACGTCGCAAATGAGCGGATCAGACGCTTAGAAAGAAAAGATGAAAGACTAAATGTTTAATGTGGAAAGGCTGGTACTTGAAGACAAAACCAAGATTGATATCACAGTTGATTCGGGCTAACGCTTCGGCGTCCTCGCCTTCTTCAAAGCCTGAAGCAAGTCTAGTTCAACCTGAGAAAGTACCCACTCAGCACCGCATCACATTCTCCGAAAAATAAGAGAAAACTGAATGACCATCGAGCAAATGAAAAGGGTCAGAAAAGGATAACCCTTTACAAGTGGACTAGTGAGGTCCACTACACACCTGTAGCTGGTAGGATACATGGGTGACTGAGGGTTCACGCCTAGGGACCACCCGCCTAGAGGGCTTCTGGAGTATGGCCTGGTCGGTGGTGACAACAATGCCAAGTTAAATGTTTATCTACTCAAGTTTGAGGCTCTGACGAAGGCGAATTCGCTGGAACGTTAGCCATAATAAACTTGTACAATCTTGGCTAATCGGCCTGCTCGCTTGCCGCACAGTGGGAACACGTGGTTCAGCATGCGTTAATGATGCAGTTCTAGTGCCACTGCGTTGCTGTTGAGGAGCAAGTTCCGTTTCGCGTTGTGGACGAGTTGCAGAGTTTTTCACCGCTGACGGCGCACATGTGGGTTTAAGTCGGAACACGAAACTGCGTTGAACCGCAACGGGATTATATTATACCAGCCGTTCATTGGCCTATCGGCCGCAAACGTCTATTCGCCAACTTCGTTAAATAAAGAAAGAAATTGAAAAGTGTAATCCCTAAGGATAAAAAAGCACGGTATAAAAGTAAAAGGATGAAAACGAAGGGCAGAGAATGAAAACGAAAGGAAACGCAAAAGATTGAAGCAATTTCATCAGCTCCCTTGACGCTGTGGGTGCACTTGGTGTACGGTGACAGACTATCGCGGCGGGACCCATATGAGCCACCCATGACAAACATTGGTAGGGTTTCGCTTATTATGTAGTAGGATACTATATACAACAAATACTATAAAATTTGCATATACTACAAATATTCAAAATGCCAAGATTCAACGGCAGGAATGTTCTACATGGATGGATTAAAACTGCAAAAGGGAAAGGTCCAGACGGTAGTGCAGGAGATCTCAATCGCTCCACAGGCTCGTACGACGGATGTTCACCACCGCATCGCTCAGCAGCCCGTATATGTGTCAATCACATCGATGGCGAACGCGCGAACTCCCCCGCCACCAGGCGGTCGTCCCGACGAGTGCGCACCGACCGAAATTACGCAGATTCGCGTAATCGTAGCCCTTCACTAGATGGTGAGATCGGAACACCACCACTGAGACTGTTTACCACCGGTGACAACACCATCGACTGACCCATTCATCGTCATCGCCGTGGACGGGCGCGTGTGACCTGAAATCCCAGCCGAGATTCATCCCTTATCACCACTTTGCACTCAGCACTAAACCGTCGTGCACTGCTGGTGATCCCGAACCCGGGTGTAGGGGTTTCGTAGTTCGCCAGGTCTATGAACCCCTTCCAAAACTGATGACCTTCGTGGTCCTTTGTATTCCGCCCGCTGAGCAGACGCCTTTATTGTCTACTCCACAGCGAGTTGCAACGAGATATGGAATGAACTACCCTACTCAACTAACAATGAATCGCTCAGTGATAAGAACGATAGATAAACATCTACTCTATCATTATTCACCGGTTTATTCTCGTCTATCGTTGCTATCTGCAATACTTTTCCTGATACAAAACTATCACGAGTTTCTGATTCATGAAACTCCAGGGATACTGTTTTGATTCGAATTGTGAAGCTGGCCAAGATAGTACAGGTTTTATTCGGCTGACGTTTCGGCCTACTCGCCTTCGTCGGAGCCTGGAAAGCCAAAAACGTGTGAGATTATCCCACCAAAGACTATTTCACACTACAAGTTCACTTCAATGCATCGTTGAAATCAGAAAGGAAGAAACCATTCTACCGAGGTAAGTAGGCTCACCTATAAGACAGGAGAACAGCTCGCGGGAGTCGCCCTCAGACCTTCTGACAGGTCGATGACCCAGAAGATGTGCTGCCGCCCTGACGTGCGGACACTGTAGATCAGAATCCACAGAGGTCGAGGAACGGAGCGAGCTCGCCGGTAATGGCTAGGCATTCATCCTTTCTGTTAATTTTAGGAGTTTTGGCGCGGATCCACATTGCTTCCAAAGTCTTTCGCGCGGATGTTTGTTTCTCCAGCGCTAGCACTCGTACGGACACCATAATCTCTGCGTTTTTGTGGTCTACCAGACGATGCGTACCGAGAGGTGTAGAGGGGATCGATCTCTTCAGCCCATCGATGTGTTCCTTAACCCTGACCGCTAGGGGCCGCCCTGTTTCCCCTATGTACTCCTCGCCGCACGCGTTGCAGGTGATGACGTAGATGGCGCCCGACACCAAGCAATCGCCCACGCGCCCATATGGGCAGATAATGCACCCTGGGGTGGCGCAATATCGGTCATAAAGGCGGTTGCGGATTAGCCGATGTCGAAGATTTTTAGGTGGTATTTCTACCAACCTAACCACGTCATCTAGATCGTACCTACGCAGTGATGACCGGATCTGCGTGCTCAGAGCATCGTTTATGAAGGGGAAACAGAAGGGAATCTTATCCCCGTCCTCACAGGAGACTGCACTGCTTCTACCAGAGGGTCTGCGCCTCGACTGATTTGCTGCGGGGTAGCCATTAGAATGCGCTATCCGAGCAGCTTGCTCAAGTGATTCTACCCTCTCCTCACTCCCAGATGAGACTTGCGCCGCCACTCTATACATGTTTCTAGCTATCCCTTGTTTAGTTTTTAAGGGATGGGCCGACCGAAAATGGACCAAGATGTTCTTATTCGAGGGCTTGCGGTACCATTTTGTCCTGTAGAATCCTCTGATTAGTTTTACCTGAACATTAAGAAACGGCTGAAGAGATCGATCCCCTCTACACCTCTCGGTACGCATCGTCTGGTAGACCACAAAAACGCAGAGATTATGGTGTCCGTACGAGTGCTAGCGCTGGAGAAACAAACATCCGCGCGAAAGACTTTGGAAGCAATGTGGATCCGCGCCAAAACTCCTAAAATTAACAGAAAGGATGAATGCCTAGCCATTACCGGCGAGCTCGCTCCGTTCCTCGACCTCTGTGGATTCTGATCTACAGTGTCCGCACGTCAGGGCGGCAGCACATCTTCTGGGTCATCGACCTGTCAGAAGGTCTGAGGGCGACTCCCGCGAGCTGTTCTCCTGTCTTATAGGTGAGCCTACTTACCTCGGTAGAATGGTTTCTTCCTTTCTGATTTCAACGATGCATTGAAGTGAACTTGTAGTGTGAAATAGTCTTTGGTGGGATAATCTCACACGTTTTTGGCTTTCCAGGCTCCGACGAAGGCGAGTAGGCCGAAACGTCAGCCGAATAAAACCTGTACTATCTTGGCCAGCTTCACAATTCGAATCAAAACAGTATCATCACAATGCCAAGATTAATAGAGAGTCGGACGTGGAAGATACTCCAGGGATAGATTCAATTGTGACGAACCCGTTACCAACTCTGAAATTGCACCCTGCTCGGTACGGCGAAACGTACTCAGGGTTTAATCCGAGGTATAACGTACTACAATACCAACGTACCGTTGAGTGTATGTTAACAATGGTAGGAGGCGCCACTTCCACCAGCACTATCGTGAAGTCGTTCCTCGTTCAGGCTACCGAAGCCGTGAAAGCCCCTAGGGTTGGGTTAATTGGTACTAAACCTGTCTGGGAAGGTGGAGACGCTGAGATGACTGGCTCAACAAGTCATTGTACAGGTCGAATTCGCACTCATCATGCCTCTACAAGAGGTCAGGGTAAGCCGAATGGTAACCGGATGGTAACCGAGCAACCCACCACCACCCGCTGACCTCACAAAGACTCATTAAGCGCGGTCATCAATAACCGTTCAGGGATCAAATCGGGGGCACTGGGTCTGGAGAGTGACAGATTGTCTCGGCACAAAAACCCAACCAAGAAAAGCAGCCAACACCGATTGGTCATTAACATCTGCGCGAACGGAAGGTTGCAATTCTGGGCAACTGCCACTGATATCCCGGCACGAGGATGAGGTGGGGGAGGGTGACAGAATAAAGATAAATGAACTAAATGGTTATGATCTTCAAACTATACATACACCCTAGTTTTCTACAGTAATTCTCCACGGTCTCCAACATGCACTCTCCTCCAGAGATTATATCCTCTCTATCCGTTACCCATTATTTACCTACTCGTCGCAAACTGTCAATCACCGTCAGCCCAACTCGTAGTGCAAAAACGAAACGGATCGTCAGCCTAATTATCTATAGTCGTTCATTTTGAAAGCAAGACGACCCAATTGTCCCACAGGACGCTGGCGATCGTCAGCGACTGGATAAATGGCGCATGAGAGTGAGCTCTTCAAAATTAAAGAAAAATACACTTCACCCACTTTTTTACTGATCAACAGTATAATTTCAATATATTTTCGTCTAACTGGAGGGGTTTCGCGGCACTATAGTCCTAAAACCATCCAAAGCGGAGCTCCACAAACCCTTACATGGAATATTAATCTCCCCCAAAAAGGTATAAATCATATTTTGAACCGGCTCAAAATGATTCCAAGATTCGGTATCGAAAAACACGATTTTTTTCGCCGTTAACCATTCGATTTTCGATTTTTCCACTCAAGTATTGCTCCGCTTCCATCTTCACACTTTTATTGTAAGGGAGAAACTCTTAAAGTTTTATTCCTTCCTCCTGCAGTATTTCTGTAATTGTTCATTCTTTCGCTATTCCAAACAGAATAGACAGGTTAAAATTCAAAAAACGGTAATATGAACATAGTAATCCATGCCAAATAAGGATGTAAAGTTTACTTTAAAATATATTCTTCAACAAGAAAGAGTGTACTGTACCATATCAATTCTGCTCCTTTCGTTAACTATGTACTGTTGATAGTCAATTTCCCAACCCACTATAAACATCAACCTCCTAATTCTTCGTTCATTTCTTAGGTCCTATGAAAATGACTCAATTTTTGAGTTTTTTTCGTTTATTTTTGTCTTATTCCAGTCAATGCACATAATTTGTTCTTTCTAAGTCATTATTTATTGACGACTGGAGAATCGAATAATTAAATAATAAAATAAATAAATAAAGCTGAACATATTAATAACATCAACTGGTGTGGTTACGCCGGCAGTCATCTTCCCCGGAATCCGTGAGGATCGTTGGGACTTCGGACGAGTGGCACACAAATATTTGATGTTTGCAGCTCAAGTGTTCCCACACTCAGCTTCAACCAGTCGCCGTTGACGCTGGTTTACGTCATCTACTATGTGCTAACACGCATAGTTATCTTTTAATATCTAATAATCTAATTTTTATCTAATAAAAATAAGACATTTCCCACATTAAATACTTTTTCAAATGATGAATTCACAGAAAGAATAAATAGTTGATGGTCGGCTCGCCTCGAAGCATCCAACATTTTATGAAAAACTTAAGGTCCACTCATATTAGGACATTTCGTAAGTCTTTGCCATTGTTTCAACGTCCTTCTGTAAGTTTAATAGGAAAGCTCTGGCAAATAAAATATTAGGTCGCAAGGTAGCGCAGTAATGGTTAGCTAGTAATGGAGGGTACAGCAAGTAGTGACAAATTGTTGCACAATTTTGAGAAAGTTGGAAGTATCAGGAGTGACCAGCGGAAAATCGCCCAAATTGCGGCATTGCCCTGCTGCCGAGTATGTATGGGCCTTCAAACTGCAGCGAATGGGTTGCTAACCGCGATTCTTGCTAGCCAGTCCCTTCCCTATCACGCAAAGGTTTACCGAGAGCCTCGGTAATTCTTGGGTAAAAAACAAGCCGCTTTACGGGCACCACGCAACACTTTTACGAGCCCGTAACGCAATGCGCGGTGCGCAGTGAACGAGGTCGAATCTGCTCGAAATCACTCCGAGAATCGGTACCACATCGTGGGTATTCTTTTACCATGCACCGCAAACCATCTGCTCTCTCGGTAAAAGGTAAAAGTAAAGGGCTTAGCGTTTGTCTGTCTTATCAGGATGGGTTCTGCAACCGTCACCCATTTTGAACTCTAGACAAGGTGAATGCCTATACAATGGCTTCTTGGTTCCATCCACTATACCAAGACAGTGTCTTTACCTTCCAAGGCAAGTTTGGTACCAATTTACCCAACTCCAGGGGGAATGGAAGGCTTCGTTAACCCGGGCAGGGATCGATCGCTCGACTTCTACCAACCAGCGCAGACCTCGGCTCCATCGGCATCTGTCTATTTTCCTCTCAGGTTGTCCCGAAACTTGGAAAAGGGGGAAGAATCCTGGATCGGATCATCTTCTCCAAATACTCAGTAGTTCTAACAAGTTACCGATCGTTTAGTCCCATCATACCCTCCAATTCTTCTTCTTAAACGGATGAGAAGTCTTTAAAGATTTCAGGAACAGGGAATGAGACGATAGTAATGAAAAAACGAAAAATTTCTAAAAATAAACATGAACAAAGATCAGGAATAATATGATGAGATGAAAACCACGCCTTCGACTCGGTTCCAACTGTTCGATTGCAGCGAGAGAGCTACTGTTGAAGAAGAAGAAAACACGCATTCGACTGACCTTGGCCTTCTCGAGCGATTCGACGCTGTGCTGATCCTTGGACTTGTAGCAGTTCTTGCATTTCCCTTTGTTAAAGCAGTTCGCCTCGAATCGAACGCATTGGCTAATCATCTGAAATGCTTGAATAAATAATACAATAATATGAAAAAAATCCTCTTAAATTTGAAACTTTAAAAGGCGAAATTCTCATGCCACGATTCATAGAAAAACAGACAGATAAACCATGTATATACGCAGAAACCGACACCTCAGGCGTTTTGAGATCTACCATGAGCAATATTGACCTAATAACCGAAAGAGAGAAAATAAGAGTGATCTCCCGACCCGGAGACAAAGGAAATCTCAAGCGAAAGCGAATTCGTAGGAGAAATCGTCGTGTAGAAAGCAAATTAAAACGTTCGATCGGCCGTTTGACATCGACGAACACAAAGAGAAACAAAAGAAGGTCATACAAAGGGAAAATAGGAATAGGAAATGATGCGACCAAACTGAAATGACAGAACGTCTAAAGATCGGGTAATATCAGACCAGAGCGCATCAACTGACCAAATAAACAAGAAGTAAAGGACCTATGGTAGTATTTTCATTTTGCGGAGAACAGCGACAAAAATACGACGGATATCAATCCAAGGAATAAAACAAGATTATTTGATTTTAATAAACCCTTATCAAGTTTGCAAGTAAGAGAGACGGAAGATTTGCGGTTGTTTTGATAAAAAGGACAATTACAAGGTCATATTTTACTACCTTTGTTGTAACATTGATTGACATTTTCACTGAAGCAATAAACATTTAATGAAATGTCACTTTTTACAGTAATTCGCTGAAAAAATGGCGGGAAAAAGTAATTTCAAAGAAATCTCATGAAACTGATGAGGGTTACGGGGAAGCAGATATGGTACCAAGGACCAGATCCGCTTAGAGAAAAAGAAAAAATCGGTGATTTGTATCGGTTTCGTATTGTTACACGAAAAATTGTTTCAAAAAACTGAGAAAAAGAAGAGAATGGAGAAATCGTATGGAGCATTGAGTACTGAAAATTTCTGCGCTAGAGTCGAATAGGGGCCTGCGCTGTGCACGGTAAAAGGCGCCACTGGCACAAGCGTGGTCGAGCGATCGATCCCCGCCCGGGTCAACCAAGCCTTCCCTCCCTCTGGAGACGGGTAATTTGGAACCAGACATGTCTGGGAAAGTGAAGACACTGACTTCGTATAGCGGCTGACCCCCGAAAGTGAGTGTATAGGCCAAATACGCATTTAGCGTGATTCCACGATTCTGAATGGTAGAGGAGTGCGTGGCGCGTCCTTAGAGGACTGGTCAACGCCGACACCTATACCTCAATTTTTTACCGAAAGTCGAGTTATTTTAGAAAAATACAAGAATAGTGGGTAACCAACTAAAACTAAAATGACACGAACTAAAAATAACTCGAAAACTGAAATAACTCGACCTTCGATTTGTAACATTCAATGCGAAGTAATGAGATCCTTTACATCAGTTCTCATAAAAAAATGTACGGGTTCGGTGAGCTTAGTTCTTCTTTTTTGGAACAAAATAAAAAATGACCAGAAAATAGTGAATTAAGAGACTGAGAATCTTCACAGAAGAATGAAACTGCTTGCGCGGAATGGAATGCAGACAAGTAACTCTGAGAAGAAGAAATCGTCGGAGAACTACTACAGTTAAAAGTCGACGGGGCAGTAAATGTGGTGGAGCGGTGGCGACGAGACGGCCGAACGTTGCCGAATGATCACCAATAAATCGAAAATGTTCAATCAGGTCTGCGAGAATGTGCTGGGTGCTGTGGGCTGTCTGTATGCTGCGGGGCGACATCATGTAATTTCTAAACTGGTTCCCATATAGTTGTACAAGTATAATGAACCCTTAAAAACATCATAATAGACGTCGTCCGACGAACCGCCCATCTCCCGTCGCGTCTCTTGGAATTTTCCGTCGAAAAATCCACGAAAAATCATTATTAGAATCACGCTAATCAATATTGGACTAGGACAAAATTGGAAACAATCGCGTCGTTGCTCGTTTTTCTCAATTACCTCTGCTCTCATTTGAATCAACACCAAGTGAAAGAAGAAAAGCGGAAACTGTCTGACTGTTCGACTTCGTTGATATCTCGATAACTTTTATTTTTCATGTCCGCTTAAGGATAGGGTCGAAACGGACTTATATCTTTTACTAGTATTTGTTTACTTTTAATATTACTATGTATTTATTAGTAATACTATTTTATATTTTTCATTTAGTATCCTTATTTATATTCCTTCTTAGTATTGTTCTCTTACTACCTTACTTTCTTATGGTTTACTACTTACTTACATACTTACTAGTGACTTAATAGTATTTCTATTAACCTTTTTATACGATTTTCTTTTATTCCCTTTACTAATTAACATTCTTATTTCATATATCATTCATTCTTCCATATTTACATACTTATTTCTCTCACTTTCCATTTTTTAACATTAGTTATTATGACCTTTGTTGTTTTGTTGATTCCATTACGCTTCTTCAAAATGATGTTTCATAATGCATTTTCATAATGTTTTCCTTTCCGCTCTCTGAGCCCTCAAGGCCATGATTTATTTACTATTTTCGAGGCCAATGAAGTCGCCTTATCGAGATGTTGGCCTAATAGCGCTACTGTGACCCATAATTCCCGATATAGTTTCTGAAAAATTATTGACGAAAAAAAGGAAATAAAAAGAATTTTCAATAAGTATGAGTAGATTGAGAAGGAAAGAGGAACATTCGTAGCATGAAATTCGAATAATGAACGCCAGAATTATAATGAGCACTTAAAACATTGATGAAGTTAGGGCGAAATTGAACAAAGAATTCTACTGATCGTTGAAGTGCAACAAGAGGAATGGAGCTCTCTTTATTTCGTATTTATACGATCCAATATAATAAACTACTTCCTTTACAGATAAATAGTTAAAGAAAATTGAAATGAATAAGGCGACAGTTCTGCCAACTGATCTAGTAGTAATTTCGACAGTTTTTTTGATTTTTCTCTGTAAATTTTTGCTCTAGTAGGAATTTCGGCAGTTTTTTCGACTTTTTTTTTCGATTTTTTGCTTTTCATTTTTCTTCAAAACCCGGCATTTAAAGCACTTTTAAACTAGGTTATAATCAGAGGGAATGTCAATTGATTAATGGAGACTATAGAATGCTAAAGAAACGGGAACAAAACCAACTAAAGTAAACAAACAAAAAAACGATGAGAAGCAATGAGAATGAGAAACAAAGTCATGAACAAACAAATGAAAATGTCAAAAATACATGACCTTTTCGGATAGAATCTGCGCAAATGTCCTTAAATGTCCTTCTAAAACTCCACTTTAAAGGGGGAACAGAAGTGTTTACGAAATAATGACCATCTCGTGACTTCTTCCACGACAAAAAAAAACGAAAAATGTAAACGAAGAACGTCACGTGACGTGCTGAGCAATTTATTTTTTATTTTAATCACAATTATCCAATGAAGAGAGTTCAAAATAGTCAAAACCTATCTAACATGTTAATGTTGGACGTGAGTAATAATAATGATGACTAAATGATATGAAATTCAATTCTGACAGAGTGCAGAGTTTCAAGAATAAATTCGTTTATTTGATTTGCTAGAAGGGATTGGAAAAAGATAGAGATCAAAATAGAGAAAAAAGAATAGGAAAATAAGACAGAAATAGAAAAATAGGAATATAAATTCGAGTCGGCCCCTTACAGCAGAGTGCAGGGTTTCAAGAAAAAAATTATTCATTCGATTTGCTAGAAGGGATTAGAGAAAATAGAGATCAAAATAGAAAAAATAGAATAGAAAGGTAAAGTAGAAATAGAAAATAGGGACATAAATTCCAGTCGACCTCATACAGCAGCCGTTGGCCACGACTGCTGAATCGGCGATATCCAGCCGACGATGAGAGCAGCAGTCGACGAGCAACACAAATACGCTGGTATTACTGTGTGTCGACAAGAGGATTACGGTCCGGGTTCGGGTTCCAAATAGATACCAACAACATGGTAGTAAAGGGTACGGTGAACTTATTCTCACGAACTATAAGTTTTGCGCTTCCTGTCACCCAATCCTACTATTAGGTTGGCAACTATGTTCGTGGACTGTTTTGCAGCCACTACTTCTGGCAAACATAACTTGCTTGAACGTTCACCAATTTTCTCGCTCTCTTTGCTGTTTTATAGCGCCTAAAACATTTGGGATGCCTGTTACTTTTGTTTTCTAGGATGTTTTTTTCCGCTTAAAATGAAAACCCACAAAAATTGTGTTTATTAAGGCCTTTTTTATGAGTACCTGCTTAGCCACTAGGATACTGAAACTCGACAAAGGCAATGTGCTGCACCTGGGGGTGATGTCCTTAGTCAGTCGATGGTATTCAGAAATATCAGAAGATTTTGAAAAATCAGCATCGAATCGAAAAAGAAAAGGCACCAGCGAGCACATAATGAAAGCTGTAGTTCTGCTGTCAAAGGAAATCCGGGCCTGGCAACAAGGAAGGTTGGAGCCCAACTTCAGGTGCTCAAATGGAGCAATTGGTAAGGGCCTGCATCATTTTGGGTTTTGCGAAAAACTCGATAAAAAGATGCCTCACCACATGACCTCACCACGGAAAAGGGCTGAAATGGATGTCGAAAATTTTTCGGACGCTCCAAAATACCAAAAACGTGGCCTGGTAACGCCGTGTTCACGCATCTAAAAGTACAGGTTGTGCACTTAGTGATGGCCACCCACGACGGTCCTTACAGCATTCCCTGGCCGATAGACCGCTTACCAATGAAGTGTAGGTCAAAATACACATATCCAAATCTCTGGCTTCAAAAACTCAAGTATTTTAAAACAGTGGAATAGAGAAGCAACCCCAGAATTCTGAAGTACATGGATCCTCTAAAGAACCACACCTTGGTTGGAAATTGTTCTTTTGTTGTTCAGTAAATAACATTTTTGTTGAAGGCCCCATGAGAGTCCACGAACTTAGTTGCCAACCTAATATCATGTCCTTTTCTGCATTTCCTCTGCAGCGTATCGTTATGAAAAACTCGTATTAAAAAGTAGTCCATCGCCAAGAAATAACAGAGAAAGGACAACGAGAAAAGAGGCATTAAAAGGAGCGAGGAGTTAGGAAGGGCAGGAACTTTTCTCAAGATTTGGGTCACTCAGATGAAGAAACAAAAGAAACAAGAGGATATCATCCTCCCTCGACCTCTGATTGTGAGGTCTGCTGCCGGAGAATGCGATCGGGCAAACTATGTCGGAGTCGAATAGTCGGACACGGCTGCGAACATCTGGTCGGTTTCGATGCCGATGACACAGAGAGTGCGGCTGATTTTCACGACGAATGCCTCAGTCCAACACATTTACGTTTAGCTACGGGGAGAGCGAGATTCACAGGGAATAATGCTTGTTTCTTTTCCTGATTTTGAACTCGACACAAGGTTGGACTATTATATTTATTGGGGCTGACGTTTCAGTGGAATCACCTTCTCCGGAGCCGGGAGGAGTCAAGACGATTTGAGAAGCTGTTCGACTGAACGTCGCATTGAATCTAACCGGAATTCACGATCTATTCTCCAAACTGCTTAGCGGAGGGAGAACGGGATATATACCTTACCCTGATCCAAAGATCGGCAGAGGGTACCAGATGATGTTAGGGCAACCCCAAATCGGAATGCCAGTCTTCAATGATATAAAATGACAAAATAACAAAATTACAAAATAGTAAACACCAGCATTCTTTGGGGTCATTCTAACACCATCTGGTACCCCTGTCCGTCGCAGAACTTCCACTCCAACCCCTGAGCGATCTGCTAGAGTCGAGTGAACATGTGAGTGCTCGAAGAAAAGAGTCATTGGGTCAAGATTGGGAAAAGGTTGGACTTTTTACCTTTACGGTAACTTATACTCTTCAAAATGAAATTATACCGATTTTTAACGACGAATGCCCATGTCAGACGATACTTTTTGCTATGGGGATGGGGGAAACACACGAAGAATAGACATTATTCCTTATACATTTGGAGATGCTAGGTTATTCGCAAAACATTGACATCGGGCGGGAATTGAACCCGCGTCTTTCTGATTCCGGCAGACTGCACTATCCACTGTGCTACCGATTTACTACGTTGCGAATCTCCTAGCATCTTTCGTAAGCCGGGTCGGGCTGTTGCTAACTAATTAACAAACTAGGCATTATTCCACTTATTGGGCTTCGATGATACTTAAGCGAGTTTCACTCGGATACTTTGATCCAGAAATCACCTATCAGAATTACACGAAGTGACCATACTGATATTTCCAGCTGACAACGTTCACATAATGAAACAGAACGGTTATGTTTTTGCGCACATTTTTAAAATTTATTTCCGCCCCTTATTAGAAATACTAGGCCAAAAAGGCTCTTTGTGGGCCAATCTGAGAGCCCAAAAACTTCGAACTGTGTCCGGGTTTCTAAGGACAACGGGAAGGACGACACGTTAGGTCATTAAATAAAAAATTCCACTCAATTCACGAGGCAAAAGAAAGGAATATTGAGAATATTGTATAATAGGGAAAACGTCAGGAATATCAGCTGTAGGCAGCCAAAGGCAACAAGACCGCAAAGCTCCAGACTCTTGGAGCCGGCGAGAAGTCGACGGGAATTTTCCGCCATTCTGGGCCGCAGGGACGGATGACGACGTTGCCCTTTCTCAGCTCACGTCATCGCAGAAAACGACGTCTGCGATGGTCGAGAGAGGCTGGCTGAGATTGACTGACTGAGGTACTCGTCGGCAGAACTGTACTCCGAGAATACCATGGGCTGTCCCTCAAGAAGCTTGACGACTCCATTCAGTCGACAGAAAAACAGGACGGATAGATGATGAATGAGGAGCGGCCGCCAGTGGAAAAACCGACGACATTCGTGGGAGGAAAACGGCGAAATTCCAACACATCCGTTGCAAACGTTGTACACCAACGTTTGTGTTGTGGAACGAAAAACAACACGAGAATAACATTTGCTTTTGTGAGACTAAAAAATCACAAAAACCAAAAGAATTGGCATATAACACGGTTTACCAAGGCTGAAAACATTGCAGCCGAACCTTGGTAAAGGATACCCGCTTACCCATCGAAATTCCTATAAATGACAGCCTCGACTGGTCTGCTGGTCAAAAACTGAGAAATTAGAGACCAATTAGTTTTTATGTGGTTGTTTTCCTTTGATTCTTTCACTAAGAGAAAAATCTTTCCATAATCTCAACAATCCCTTTTTTCTTCTCCTTCCTTTTCTACTTCTTGCTTTTCTGTAAAAACTACTAGTAAATATAATTTTAGCCTAAAAGTTCATTGAGCTAGTTTTAATCTTAGTTTTTTTTGCATAGTCATGTGGATGCGCTTAAAAAGCACAAATATGTAACTAAAATCGAAATCGATCAAAATCGAAAAGAACAAAACTTCTCCAGGAAACTATGACGATAGGGAACGTGTTGTAGCGGAGATCAGCCCGCCCATGGTGAAAGATTCGAGAAAAAAAAAAGCTCTGAAAGTTGAAAAAAGCAGAACGACTTCTGGCTTTCGTCAGCCACCACCCTAACGGCGAAGTACGAAAGATCAGGAAATTTGAAATCAGAGAATCCATCTGCAAGGTCCACGACATTCCTGTTCCAAAACGCATTTAAAACTACCCGACATCAACTGGAGTGATCTTGAGATAACGTTATTCTTGTTTTTCCAGCGAGAATTTTTATCAGTTCATTTCTACCTTTTTTCAAATCATCGCAAAATAGAGCGAGGCGATAAATAAACAGAGACTAAATGTGACTAAGAATTACACATATTAAATTCTTTGCAGCCGAACCTTGGTACATGAAATTACATATTAAATTATTACATATAAAATTACACATACACATAGTTAAATGAATAAAATATGAATGAATATTCTGATGCCATATGCCTCATACACTCGCTGGTACTTCCATTCATTGGGTTGACTTTTGAATGAAAGAGGTTAAGCGTAAAGGTGTCGGGGTTGATCAGTTCCTGAGGAGGAGCCATGCATTCGTGCTTCATTCTGAACTGACGAAGCATGGTGAATGCGTGTTTGGCCTATAAAGTAAGTGGCATGGGCGAGCCGCTATTGTGTTTTTACCTCTCCAGACATGTCTGGTACCAATTTACGCGACCGCGGAGCGATGGAAAGCTTGGTTAGCACACGCGGGATCGATCGCTCGACCGTGCAGGTGTCAGTGGCGCCTCTTACCACTGCACCACGAGCGTCTTTTCTTTATGCAATAAAGATAGAAAACAAGGAGAACAACACGGTGAAATTGTCTGGGAATCTGCAACTCTATACGTTGTACGAAATGCATGTCGACAGTGAAATTCGATCGGTGGGCAAATGTTCGACCGCATTAGCCGCTGCCGGCTCAACCGGTCAGCACCGCCGCATTAAACTGGACCTCCAGCCTATGTAGTTAATAATTCTTCGGAACTACATTTTCTCCCATCAGACTTAAAAAGCTTGTTTAATTTACCAAACCTCTTAGTTAATCAATCTATCAGATCCCTTTTTGTAAATTCTACACACTACAGAGACATTTGCTGTCTGCTCATTGCCAACGGGAAAACAGGATAGCTCATTTACTTCTCTTTCGTTAACTCCCGGTTCCAAAAATCTTTTTCAAAAATATAAATAAAAATGAAATATGAACCCTTCCTTTTTCTCTTGAAATCCGGTATCACAATCGTCGAGCGCTCCTAGTGGCCGCTTTACCCAATCTTTCCGAGGTACTTTAATTCAATGTACCGATGCTTCAATGGTAAGAGACGCTGCTGACACCCGCACGGTCGAGCGATCGATCCCGGCCCAGGCTAACCAAGCCTTACATGCCTCCGGGTTGGGTTAATTGGTACCAAACTTGTCTGAGAAGGTGGAGACACTAGCTTGATATAGGGACCGGCCTTGCAAACCATTGTATAGGAAAATTACGCATTCACAGTGACTCTACGTTTCGGAGTGGAAGATGAATGCGTGGCGCATCCTTGGGAACCCCATCAACGCCGAGAACCTCCCATTTACCTTTTACGCTTTCACGTCATTCGAGTCCGAGAACAAACTAGACCTCAGTAGGGAATAAATTCCTGAGGACTTAAAAAATGAGAGACAATTCGATTTCGAGTAAATAAAAGAAGTTCAAGCACAGAGGGCTTTAATATTGTAGTTCGAGGAACAGGTTGCCTTACCGAGACCAAGAGGGAAATTCTCATTCACGGCGCATCCTTGGAGGAACCGTACAAGATCTATCAAGAAAGTAAAAAGTTTCCGAAGGATGGATTTCAAAAAGTCGATATTTTCTAAGGTGAAGCTGAAAATCTCCTGAAGGGCAACGGCAATTATCGATCAGCCAGCCAGCACACAGCTGCCTATGCGCAGCTCTCCAGCAGAACGACTTTTCCTTTAAAAAACCTAGCGGATCGATCCCTCACTGCTTTGCTTCAAGTTACGACGATAAACGGTGGAAGGGTATATTTAACCCACGGAGCTTACCCAGTCACAGGTCGCGAAATCTCCAAGGCCGAGGAATTCGTGAGGTTTCGGCACCTCGCCGGCAATAAGATCCGCCGATTCAGATGAAGATAGTCAATAAAAGTAGTCGGCGTTGATCAGCATCTATGGACGCGCCATGCACACGTCATCTGCTAAGAATCGCAGAGGCTTAGTGAATGCGAATTTGGTTTACACAATGACTTGAGGAGCTAGCTTCTGTTCAAGTCAATACCTTCCCCTTCCCAGACAGGTCTGCTACTAACTATCCGATCCCAGTGGCATTAAACGTTTGGCTACCCAGGCGAGGATTGATCTCTCGACCAAGCGGGTGTCAGTAGCGTCTCATACCACTGCACCACACCCGCTCCAGAGGTCCAGTATCTGGAAGACTTCGGCGAAAATCTACCAGAAATAGGTATCTAGACAGGGTTATCGGTAGGCAACACCGTCGATGATTAGTTCAGGGAGGGCTCTATCCGAACTGGACATTTTTAATAATTGACTTCCAAAAGAAAAAGAAAGGAAGAAAAAATTTCTCAGTTTCCTTGTCCTGCCCACGATTTTTTTTACGATAACTTAAAATCAACAGCAACGAGTGCCGAAGGATGCCACAATAGGGTAAACGGTAAATGTCTGGGCCTAAATTTATGACGGGTATCGGCACAATGTACCTGAGAATAAACCCCGGTCGGCGCGATTATTCGCATTCATGAACGCGCCGCGGAGTTCATTTGGGGAATATCGCGGGTCCATTCCACTCCGCGGCGCGTTCATGAATGCGAATAATCGCGCCGACCGGGGTTTATTCCCGGGAACCGGGAATAAACCCCGGTATATTGTGCCCATGCTCGTCATAAATTCAGACCCTGGAGTCAGAATTTCACCCGAGGAGGGCAAAAAAATGCGATGGGTTCGATAGATTTCTCGACCTCGTCTGGAGTCTATTCGAATTAGCCTGACGAAGCAGTAACCGTTAAACGGCGATGGACTCCGACCGCCTCAATTCTAGCAAACCTCTCTTATCTCATTAAAAGGTCACTCGTGATGAACTACCTCCGCAGGAGAAGTTAAGTTGATCGGAAGGACAAGATTGAACGTCGAGCGGAATGGTTGAAATTTTCGGTTTGACCTTCGTCCTGCAAAGGTAATCTACCGTTTATAGCCAATATCTCTTGCATGTTGTGGTAAAAACCAGAACGAGCACTTTCGAGCGGAAAAATACGATACCGTAGGAAGGTCGTGGTCAGAACAAAAGAAACGGAGGAGGAAATCGCCGATGAAGACATGAATGGAAGAGGCTAGGAAGCCAGGTTTGAGGAGAAGAATTTTTGGCTAGCATTCAGTCTATGAATTCGGTCATTTTGATTTCCTCTCCTTCAGTTACTTTCTTTTTTCCGTTTCTTCCCAAATGTCATGCCTTGAAGAAAAACGGTGAAAAAACTGCCACAAAGGCATAACTTCACTAGAATTCAGAAAGTTCTAGACAATTAGCGCTACTGGAAGGAACTGGAAGGAAAGAATTCGAGAAAAATATGACGAGAATGGGCAGAAAAACTTCTTGACGTTATAATTTAGTTAATCAATTCCACACCGTCGGAAAATCGACGACGTCAGGGCCTGCGGGCTCGGACAGCATTTCATAACTCCCGCCTTGATGACGAAACTTATAAAATAAGAAGATATGAATGCATAAAAAACATACATAAAATAATAATTAATAATATAATATGAAACAATTATATAAGCAAAGTAAATATATAGAAAGAAATACAAAATATTCTTTTGAATATACTCAATAACAAATATAATATTGTACTATGAACTTCTAAGGGTGGGCGGAATCCGCCTTTACCCATTGACTCGGGAAGGAGCGAGAAACGTGTGGCATTCGCTTCAAATCGATTTCGTCTTCGGTGTTCCCCTACCTCATTTTTACCCTCAGGCAATGAACTCGCGCCTATCCATACAAACGGTAGTCCCATTGACGCGCTCCATTGCAAATCGCGCGCGATTGCCGTGTACGCCGCATACGGTGGTGTATCCACATGAGAGGGCCAAGAACAGCCATCAAAGTGCCGATATGGCCGAGTGGATGTTCGTAGCGAAGATGCTTGTCGAGTATGGGTTGCAGGTTCGAGTCCTTCCTGCTGGGTACTTTCTGTAGTGCTCAGTTTAAGCTTAAGCTGTCGCTCTGCTTTCGGTAGTGATCCTTTAGACCCTCCATTTGCAAGGAACTAGTGGTTCACCCACCCCGGAGTTCCTTCCTTAGCTTGCGCTTAGGTAGACCACGCTTAGGTTTGTACTTAGGCTAAGACTTAATCGAAAGGTGAAGTGGCTTGATTGTTAGATGTCCGGGTCAGGGTGTTCAGCCAGATTTGAGATTTTGACCCTACCGCCCAAATCGTTAATAGGGTCCTCGGCCGAAGTCCAGAAAACGAACATCAGATCCGTATCAGCGCTCCAATTATCCCCCGTAAACGAAATTTCAGCGAAATTTAAATTTTCGACCTAAATCCGCGTCGGAACTTCTAACAAGTGCAGTTTTCTCGAAAAAAAAAAAAAAACTAGCCGGCCACTATTGTCCTCGCAACCCAAGAACTGGTTGAAAGTTCGTCTCCTGCTCTGGATAAGTCGACATTGACGCTGTTTTCGTAAATCCTTCCACACTACTGCGAACGATCGCAGTTATAAACCAGGCTACCTAGCCGCTGAGCTCTCGACCACGATCAGGGCGGCGCGAGCGTGGCGCGACGCGGCCGAGGAAACTCGTCGCTACCATTTGTATGGATAGGCGCGAGTAGGCAATGAAAATGGCTTTTCAACCGTTGAGTTTCCTCAAAATCCACACGAAATTCCTCAAAATCCATATAGAATTTTATCTCCTTGTCCTGCTAAAAACAAAGACGACGCGAAGGGGTTAGGCTCTACTACCCACCAAGATATTTTCAATTTAGTCAAGTATAGCCACAGGAAGTAATTAATGAGGGCAGCCTTAGGCCTTTTTCAGTCGATTAAATTAATGTTAGAGAGAGTTACGGTGGAGGAACGGTAAGACGGTTCCTTTATTTTATATCGCGTTTTGATTGATGCTCACAGGCGGTACTATGGGTATAATTTATCAGCCTTGTACCTTGGCCAAGGCAAATGATCTCTACGAAAGCATCGTACTCCTGACAATGAGTGGAACTCTGAACCTCCTTAACATCCATAAGGAATCCCATCTTCTGTCCGATGTTCTGATGGAAACGAAAAAACGCAAAGGGGTAAGACGCTAGAGTCGGGTCGTGGGTA
This sequence comes from Nippostrongylus brasiliensis, assembly GCA_030553155.1. Taxonomy (NCBI): domain Eukaryota; kingdom Metazoa; phylum Nematoda; class Chromadorea; order Rhabditida; family Heligmosomidae; genus Nippostrongylus; species Nippostrongylus brasiliensis. Next base: position 32,422,877 of record CP130732.1, on the reverse strand, counting down.
TGATTTACTGGGCAAAGGGGTAAGACACTAGATTTGGGACGTAGGTACGAGTTGCCGGACATTTTGGGCCGTGGCCAAGAAAAGTGACCAACGTTGAATCGAGTCCGGGCGGGCCTCGATGAACACTAGGCGTGTGAAAGTGCCAGTTTGTGCCAAACACGATTCTGAATAGCTGAATAATACATGAATACGTTAAGCCGACGTCGCGCGATTAATCGAGGTGGTAGTGGTGTGGCCAGACAAAGATCATCGAAGGTTCTGGTCACGATGAAATTGCTTTTTCGCCAAAAAAAGATCTCACACCTAAACCCATCTTACCGAGTGTTTAAACCCATACGGATCTCGCTAGGGCTAAAAGAAACCTTGCAGAAGATTCCTATGAGAATTGCCTATTTCCATAACCTGTACTGAAACTTCTTATCGGTTACTTCGACAACAATAAAGACAATCGGCGACGATTGAAAGAGGGAAAACCGCGCCGACACACGTTTACCCATTTACCTATACAAACCTCGACCGGCTACTATCGATGGTTCCCCTTCTCCCTCCTTTTTTCGATGATTTTTTTCTCAGATTTCCAGCATAAGAAACCAGTAGTGCGTGGTCAACCCTCATGAATTTTTTGGTCATTTGATCAGTATGAGAACAAATTCAGTCAACAAAAAGTGAAAGTATTCAAAAATGCAATGTTAAGGGAAATGTTAGAATTTGTATTATGTAAAAATAACTAAGAATGTTAGAATTTGTACAAAAAAATAACTAGGTATGAGATATTCTAACCTACAAGAAATCCTCTAACCTACAAGAGCCTCGGAAATGCAACCCATTTTTTCACTTATTTGATTGAACTAATGGTGCGTTATATCTGGTTTCGAAAACCTCCTGTCACGTTTACTAAGAGTTTTGCTGAATACTTCGATAATATTTTACTTAATTTTACTGACGTCGTTTCACTTTGACATTGTTCTACATTTACGTATCTATGTCTTGAATAAAATAAAATCTTGAATAAAATATAGAATAAATATAATAGAACTGTTAAAAACGCTTTTTTATTTTGAAATGAAGCCAAAGCACAGATATACTGGCAAAAGCAAAAAATTCGACGAAAAAGTGAGATCGCTTTAAATATCAAAAAATTCAGGAACCTGACTTAATTCTACATTCTTCGCATACTTAAATGAAACGACAAAATCGTTCCCATTCACCTGCACTTTTCCGACGAATTTTGTTCTCAGATTTTTCATGGACGAGAATATTCGATGCAATTCGTAGACGACAAAGATAGATGTAAATCAAAAGCGTCGAATTCAAAATAGATAGGATCCAAAGTAGTGTAATAGAGTACGATTGTGTTTATTCATTTATTTTATTCAAAACGTCAGCCGAGGCTGCATGAGAGATACAACAAACAATTACTAAATGTTATTACCAAAAGTAAAAAAACATGTTAATTATCGTGTTTTCCTCGGAGATTACGTCCTATAACCCACGAAAGCATGCCTTTGTAATTAATTAAAACAAAAATGATCATAACAATAGGAATAAAGGAAGTAAGAAGTACTAGAGCAAATCTGGCAGCTGCGGGTTCTAAGCTCCTGTAGGCGGGGAGGCGTTCGTACCTAAATGGACACGCCTTGAGCGGAGTCTCGTCGCCACTCACCCGCCGACATAAGTGGATTACGCCACGCATCAGACGACAAATAGCAGAAGCACGATGAGTGAGCCGAGCGGAGCCACCGGAGAGCTCCCATCGGTGAGAAACTATGAATGATAATCAGCTAGAACAGCCGGCAATAGCAGTAATAGAAGTAATAGAAGTAATCGAACAAACCCAGAAATGTGGAGGAACGGAGAAAAGATGACTTTTAGGTCTTCCTAGAAACAGAGAGAAATAAAATGCCCAATAAATTATTGAGATATAGAGTTTGCTACCGTATTTTCTCAAACACTCCTAACCTTAGCACTTTATTAATCACCTACGTTGAGGGGAACTGATTGTCTGAAACCCACTTCTTCAATGTTTTCAGATTCAATCTTCTATTCTTCAGATCAAAAATATCTAAGAATGTTAGAATTTGTACAAAAATCAAAAGGAATAAGGAGTTGTCTTTTGGCCTACAAGACCTTCGTAAAAAGGCAACTCATTTTTTTAATTATTTGATTCAACAAACGGTGGGTCCTATCTGGTTTCGGAAATTTCTTGCCTTCTACCTGGTTCTTCAATCTGTGCGCATAGTACATAACCCTCATCAGTGGTACTGAACCTCAGTTACACTCTCATTTTGAGATGATCTACTATAGCCTACGGCCCACTTCGGTGTAATTCCCCCGAAGATACACCATGAGAGGGAGTAAAGTGGTAAGAGGAGCTGCTGACACCCTCACGGTATAGCGATCGATCCTCACCCGAGCGACCTAATCCATCCATCCCTCCGGGGTCGCGTAAATTAGCAACAGACTTGTCTGAGAAGGTAAAACCACTGACTTGGTATAGCGGCTGGCCCCGGAAAGCCATGGTATAGGTTGAATACGCATTCACCATGCCTCTACGATTCTGAATTGAACGCGAATGCGTAACACCCCCTAAGGGGACTGATCAACGGCGACCCGTTACCTTTACCTTTTCCTATGTGATTGGAAAATAAATAAATAAGTTTAGCATAAATACCAACATTTTACTTCATTTAAGCTTTAAGTTGAAATTATGCGTAGTATTACTGTTTAGAATTATTCATGTGTTACATTTGGCGCACCTAACAGTGCAAATTAAATTAAATTAAATCAAATTATATATTTGGAGATGCAAGATTATTCGCAAAACACTGACATCGGACGGGAATTGAACCCGCGTCTTTCTGTTTCCGGCAGACTGCACTAACCACTGTGCTACCGATGTACGTTGCAATTCCCTTAGCATCTAAATTAAAATAAATAAGTGCAGCAGAGAAGGTGAATGGTAGTAGAGAGAACAATCGTTGGTGAAAGGGACCGGTTGAAATCTCATATGTGTCGAGCGGGCAGAACGGATCGGCCGAGGATTATGGATTGTGCGCGATTTCGAGCCGAGCCGACGAGGGACGGCTGAATGCCACAATGCCAGAGGTCGACAGCTGATCGGGGTGTGATTCAGTGGAAATTGGGACGGAAACTCGACGAATTCGCAATGTTCACGACTCTGGAAAGGCGTCCGAATTCTTTCCATGCATATCCCTCCATGAAGAATAGACAATCTCCCAGTTTACGTATGTAGCGACAAAAATTTTCAATAATATGCCAATTTACGATATTAATTTTCTAGGAAAATCTGTTCAGGCAAGGGTGAGACGAGTATGATAGTGCTGTTTATTGTTCAGCTCGCTTATTTATTTACCTTCGTATTTAAGTGAGTCATTATGATCGAGTCTCCCTGAGTGAAAAATCAAACAAAATTCAAGCTGTCAATGGCTTTTCGTAATCAGTATAAGACATTATCAAGTCGCCTTATTGTTGAAAAATTGACACCTGCAAAATTTGAAATTTTATCACTCGATCATAGAGAGTGGTCGCTGGAAGTGGTTTCATTTAGTGGAGGCGAATATATTCCCAAGCTTTCTTCTTTCAATTGCAGCTCTCAAGAATGAAAAAATTACAATAATATGCTTTTGAGAATTGTGCTGGTACTATGCCTTGAAGCGTTTTCAGATGGAATGTTTATTAAATCAAATAGATCAAAAAAGTCAATAAACAACCTAAAAAGCTCGTAAGGCTTAGTCGCAAAGTATTCAAAGGTGGATATCCTGTTTGATTAAATGCGTGAATTTGATTTTATTCGTATTTAAATTATCAGCGAAAACGAACATTTCTAACTGGCCTAACAAATGATTCCATAAAAAAAGCTCCGATCAATGTCGTCAAAGGTAGGCTCGCGTCGCAGGAAAGAAAATTGTCAAAATTTCTATTCTGATCAGATACTTACTTTGGATTATTTTTTATCCATTTATCCTTTGTTTTCCTCATTTATTTTATTAGTCATTATTTTTCTATCAAGCTAATCCAATATTTAGGCGAAAAACTATCTCGTGGCTCCGATATATGACGAAAAAGCTTACACTCGGTCTCGAATCACGGGGAGAAAAAAACGAGACAAGCGGATGACGATGGTCTGTGAGTGTGCGTGTGTGTGTGTTTGGTCAGTAAGCTTCGGACTTGCTCGCAGCGGGTATGTGGGGTGGGTATACGGTGGGGAAACAGCGAGAAGCTACGAGAGCAGCCAGTCCTTTCGATGTTTGTCAACAGCCACCGGCAACGAAATCGCCTTCCGTCATCGCGCCGCCAAGCCTAATGAAACACCCTCGGTCCACTCGGCGACCATTTGTTCAAAATGACAGAGGGAGAGAGGAAAAAGATAGCTTCTCGGCCTTTCGGATAAGATCAAATTTTAGTAAGATTCAGAAAAAATGGAAAATCTAAACTATTGGATTTAGCGTGGTACGTTGGTAAGAGGTGCCATTAACAGTGGCACGATCGAGCGATCGGCCTAGACCTCCGTCTCCGTCAGTTGGATAAATCGGTTGGATTGGATAAATTGGTACCAGACTTGTCTGGGAAGGTAAAACACTGACTTGGTATAGCGGCTTGAACCTTCAAGTCATTGCAGGCCAAATAGACATTCACCATGCCTCAAAGACTTGAATAGAACGCAAATGCGCGGCGCGGCCTCAACGGACTGATCAACGTCGACACCTAGCTTTACCTTTATTAGGTTGATTTCCAGAATGAAGTGGAAAATCTTACCTAGAGGGTTCAATCCTTCAAGATTGCAAAACCAGCAAGCAAACATTATAAGAAAACACTAAAATCAGCTAAAATAGAATGAATTAAGTACAGCACCCGGTTGTTTAAAAGTCAAACACCGTTAACCGTGAAGGCAGGGAATACAGCAGATTGCCTTTTCTAATCAGGGAAGGCTGGACAGTAAGGGTGAGAAACTAGAGATGATATTATAATAAAAATGCTACAATATAATAAAAATACTACTAAAAAATTTGAATATTTACTAAAAATACTAGAAATATTTAAATATTCATTTTTGTTTTCATTAAAATTCTACAAAAATAAAATACCACTAAAACATTACCATAATATAACACGAAACTAGTCTGTTAATTTCCGCTTTTTGTTTAGCGGTTTATAGACAAGAACTAGTTGGAAGACTTATATATTTGGAGATGATAGGTTATTCGCAAAATACTGACATCGGACGGGAATTGAACCCGCGTCTTTCTGTTTCCGGCAGACTGCACTAACCACTGTGCTACCGATGTACTACGTTGCGAAGCTCCTAGCATCTCTTTCTTGAGCCCGGTCGGGCTGTGCTATCAGCACTCCAAATATATAAATCTTCCAACTAGTTCTTGTCTATAAACCGCTAAACAAAAAGCGGAAATTAACAGACTAGTTTTGTGTTATATCAAAAATGCTATCAGCTTAACTGGTAACTGCCGATATCGGCTTACCGGCTCATTGCCGTGATTACGGCTGAGTGCTGATAGCACAGCCCGACCGGGCTCAAGAAAGAGATGCTAGGAGCTTCGCAACGTAGTACATCGGTAGCACAGTGGTTAGTGCAGTCTGCCGGAAACAGAAAGACGCGGGTTCAATTCCCGTCCGATGTCAGTGTTTTGCGAATAACCTATCATCTCCAAATATATAAGACTACCATAATATAATAAAAATATAGAAATATTATAATAATATAACAAATGAAAGATAACTTTCCAAGGCTAACCGGAGTTTCAGGATGGATTGAGAGCGATGTACTCAGCTGTCCGGCGATATTCCGGCCAGTGCCGTTTGACACCGGGCCGGGTGGGTTAACAACCAGAGGAATAATGCGGTAGAGGACATCAATCGCCCCAACGATAGAACACATTAATACGGCCTCAAAGTGCGAATATCGAGGATAATTGGCTAATTGTACTCGAACGCGAACTAGGTTAGCCGGCGGTAATGAAAAACGACCGATCACATCGGATCAGTTCGATCTCTCCCACTCACAAGTGATTGTTGCGCGAAGAAGCTACACAGAAATGCCGTGTTTCAGCGTATCCATAGAATTAATCACCGTAGGCGTCGAAATTACACAGGACGTTTATCTATCACGATATCATTAAAAATGGAAATGCTTATCAACGATTTCCGTTGAAGATAAGGTTTTCGCAGAGAAAGAAGCAGCTGTTCCCTAAGGGAACATCAACTTTAAATAAGAGAAGCAAGGTTCCACCGATAGATAAGACATTTAGCGGAAGTTTCACCGGAAAATTCTTATGAGCTTCCATCTTTTTCCTGCATTGGAAACTATTTTTTCTTATTTGTATCTGAAATAGTGAGACTTCTGCCACAGTCTACTGACAAAATAGCCCTTTCTAGATATAGCAGTGCACAAGCTACAATTTCGTACCAATGGAATGCATCAAAACTGAAAACGAAAACAAAGGAACCGAGGGAAATTGAAGAGCTCAAGAGTGCAATAAATCTTCTATATGGCCTGGCGAAAGAGGCGGCCGAGGGATTTAAGAATGAGACCTTGAACTATTTTACTAAACATCTGGTTTTTCACTTCAGTTTTGTGGCATTTATAGAATTACTTTATTCTATTTTATTTACACTGTTAGGCGCGCCAAGTGAAACACATGAATAATTCTAAACAATAATACCGCGCCTAATCCCAACTAAAAAAACTAAATAAAGTAAAATGTCAATTATCAAACAGGTAAATTATCAAAAATTCAATACATAGATGACTACGGTAAAAGTTGACGGCTAAAAGGTAGTGGGGTCCCCGTTGACAGTAGCAAAGAAGCTTTCTACAAATTTCGAGACAAACTAAATATATTGACCTTTAGCGAGCTAATTTTACGCGAAACTTCACATCGAGTCTATGAACAGCAGGTAAAAGCTGGGTAGGAGCTGAGCGGGAACTGACGGTTACTAGTATCGTTGTGTGGAGGTGCTGACGGGGTGGCGGTTCGAGTCGTCGCCGAGCGCTGCGAATCGAATTCGCGCATTGTCCACAACAAAAGAGCCGTATGATTCCCCCTAGCGGCGCTCGGATTGACGACGAATCAGAAACAAAAGCGGCCAGGCGAAGGCGGTGCTGAAGCTCCTGCTGCTGCTGAGAAAAATGCAACGGTCTGGCTGTGAAACTTGATGACCAGCAGAAGCTGACGGGCTAGCCGATGTCGATTTGTATGCTTTCTGTCGAATAACCCTCTGGCCCCCGCTGGGCGCTAACATTGAGTAGATAGGTCAGATAGGTTAGGTGCTAACATAGAGTATATAGGTTGTAAATGGTAAAACGTAAAAGTGTCGGGGTCGATCAGTCTCCGAACGACGCGCCGCGCATTTATCTTCAATTCAGAATCGTAGAGACACATTGAACGCGCATCTGGTCTATACAATAGACTTGCGAGGGCCAGCCGCTATACCAAGTCAGTGTCTTTACCTTCCCAGAAAAGTCTGGTACCAATTTACCCGACCCCTTGGGGATGGAATGTTTGGTTGGCCTGGGCGAGGATCGATCGACCGTGCGGGTGTCAGTAGCGCCTCTTACCACTGCACCACGGGCGTCCTATATAGGTTGCATAAAGGTAAAAGGTAAAGGTGTCCCCGTCGATCAGTGCCTAAGGACGTGCCATTCGTGCTCCACCCTGAATTGTAGGTGACATGGTGGATATTTGATCTACATAATGATTTGCGTGGGCCAGATGTATCTTTACCCTACCAGACAAGTCTGGCATCAACTTATCCTACCCAGAAGGGATGGGTGGCTTGGTTGCCGGCCCGGGACAAGATCGATCGCTCGATCGTGCGAGTGTCAGTAGCGCCTCTTACCACTGCATTACGCAAGCCCTTATATAAGTAAGTTGTAAGTTATAAGCTGTATGTTATGTATGATTCCTTTCAGTAGAGCTTCGAATTTGGACCGGAATCTATGAGTAGCTTTTGATGCTTTCGTTTGAAGAGCCCGCCGCTCGACGCTCGACTACTCATCGACATAAATCTTGGTTTGAAGCTCTAGTAAAGAGAATAATAATTGATGTATCCGATGAAACGCGGTTGAGGACCCGCATGGGAATTCATATGGGAAACAAACTCCACATCAATTTCAACCAGCTGCCATTTTTTTCAGCTGCCATATCACTGTAAAAACAGTTGAAAATAATTATTGCTTTATTATGGCTAAGAAAAACAGCTAATTAATTATTGATATACTTAATCGGACATAAGCAGCTGGAATTGGTAGTACAAACAGAACGTCAAGGGACATGAAATTGCACACATATGTAGGTATATTTATTTACCTGTTTATTCCCAAAAAGCAATTGTATATTGCCTTATGCATAATATCCTTCTCTAAGAATAATTCTTCAATAATCCCATTAATGAGAAAATTTTTTGATTGACAAGCCCCACTGAGCCACCTCTTCATCCACTTCTAGAGGACATTGAACTAGAATTTCACGACAATATTTTCACACAGCTAGTTACGCCAGCGATTTTAGTAGATGAGATTTTGCTGCGGAAGCCGGAATGGCCCAATACGACTGGGATAAAATTGATGGCCCTCAGGCAATTGACGCCGTCCACCCAGTGGGCTCTATATAGCAGATATGCTGGGAGCTACGATCGTCGAAAAATTGGGAGCCCGAATGCAATGAATAATACGTTCAGACTATTTGTCCGTCCGAAAATCTAGACTTCTCCAACTTTTCGTCGCTACAGTTCACCAACTTGTGATGAAAATTTCACACTGAGCAGTTAACAAAAATGACTCCCTATAAAAAATATAGAGTGGCCGGCTTTGATTAGTCCCTTACGGACGAACCACGCATCCGAATTCCATTTAGAATCGTAGAGGTATGGGGAAAGCGTATTTGGCCTACACGATGAGTTGCCAGCCGCTGTACCAAGTCAGGTTAACTTCCCAGAGAAGTCGGGTACCAATTCATCCTACCTCGGAGGGACCGAAAGTCTGGTTAGCCCACGCTAGGGTCGAACGAACAATCGTCCAAATGGAGGTCTCAACTCTTACCTCTGCACCATGCTCGATGTCATGAATACTGTTAAAATAACAGATATTCGTGATAGTCCCTGACTTTCTTCTGGAAAACAACTAGAGACCCTAGGCATTTTCCCTAAAAAAGTTTTTTCTATAATTCTTAAAAATGCCTCCACTTCATAGAAAATTGCCTCCAACTATACAAGGAAAATCAATAGGCTAAGGCAGCAAAAGAACACCAATGAGAATCAAAGAAACAACGAAAGAAAAATGAGGAAAAAAATTCTCACAATTGTTAGCTAAGTGTCCTGGAGTGCGCCACGCACTATACCGCCACCTTTGATTCCTGAAAATGATCGGATCGTCGAATCCAAAGCCGTCTCCGAAAGTGAAAGATAAAGGCGAACGCGAAGAAAGTTCACTGTGATCTGGTTTTTTCAACGGGGCGAAGCTAGGCCACCGGAACAGTTGTGTGAATTGAAAAAATTGAAAACGGACACGAAAAAGGAGAAGAAAAAAGGCAACGAGTGAATCCGAAGAAAATGAAAGTGCAACGAAACATCTTCGAAATAAGCCGACAAAGGAGAAAGTAGTGGGAAATGGAGAGATCTTCGGATGGTGGCGATATGATCGACGAGAGATTAGCTTTTTTTACATGAAACAGACCTTTGCTCCAAATACTATATTTATTTATTTATTTATTTATTTATTTATTTATTTATTTATTTATTTATTTATTTATTTATTTATTTATTTATTTATTTATTTACTTCCAGGAAAGGCATTCTAATAGAAAAAGCAGTCGGCAGACAAACAAAACCGCAAAATAAATTTTTGAAGAAGCTAGGTGAGATGAGAAGGTAGAAGGTAGAAGGCAAAGGTATCGCAGTTGATCTGTACAGCAAGGTCGCGCCATGCAGTTGTTTTCCACACAGAATCACAGAGGCATGGTGGATGCGTATTTGGCCAAGGAGACCGATCGCTCGACCGTGCAGGACTCAGTAGCGCCTGTTACCACTGTAACACGCGGAAATTTTGAGGAAACCGCATTGATAAATATTGACCTTCTTATATTATCGTGAGGTTCGAATACTGTAATACATATATGGGAGTTATCCTGATATGTTCGTTTATTTTTCAGACGGCACGTCACTGTGGGGAGATAACTTCTGTTACTGTCAATCGAGGCTCTCCTGATTCTTAATGAGATTCAGAGATACGGCGCATTCTGCACAAATTTTCTAGCTTACAGGATATCCGACGCGCTTCAAATGAGAAATTTTCTAAAAAGCGAACTTCTCTTCTCATTACTGACCGTTTGCGGTTGGACTTGGATTCATTTTGAGCTTGAAAAACACCAAAAAGCCGTATCGAATTAAAGAGGTGTTCATTCTTCTAACCAGTGATAGGAGAACTGGTCATTTAGGTGGACTGATGTCGCAGCTGATAATCTGAAGCTGATATCTTATCCCGGTTTTTCGAACACTTTTCAAAAACCGTTTCCATTGAAACGAGTGCAGATCCCAGTGGGCGAATCGAATCCACCGATGGTCATCTGACAAGACGATTTGCCTTCCGACGGTGAAAACACGACATTTGTGAGTGAACTGGAAAATCACCGACACCTCGGCGATTCTCTGTGTGACGACGATTGAATCCACAAACCGAATCACTTCACGCCGCAATAAAAAACTGTCCTTAATGGGATTTTCTCCTCTCTGACGCGCAATTACGTCTCCCAGACGAACGCCGGGTACTTGATCCTCTGACGACACCGTTTTCCCGGTGTTCAGTGTTCCCTTTTGCCCGAAGACTTCCGAACTTCACAGTGTCACCGGACAGGCCCGAAACGCCGGTTCGAATCCCGCCTGAGCCGCGATTTTTGCGACGATCCTAACCAATCGTTACAGCATCAACTTGTAGTATACATAGCAGTAACCCCAAAAACGCCATAAGAGGCTGGGATTATACTATATTTTTACTATGGAATTACTTGTTCAATAGCATACAAAGGAGTGGTGCAGTGGCCAGAGGCGTTACTGACACCCACACGGTGAAGCGATCGATTCCCCCCCAGGCTAGCCGAGCCTTCCAGCCAGGGGTGGGGTTTATTGGGACGTGACTTGTCTGTGAAGGTAAAGGCACTGACTTGGTATCGCGGCTGGCCCTCGTACAGACATTGTATGGGTCAAATACGCATTCACCTGGCCTCTACAATTAAGAATGGAAAACGAGTGCATGGCGCATCCCCAGGGCACTGATCAACGCCGTCACCAATACCTTCACCTCACCTTATCGGAATACTTCATGGCTATTGAGGTGGTGGTAGACGGTGTAATTAAGAAAAGCGAGATAATGAGGGCGACCTAGCTGGTCGTTACAGGGCAATCAAAGAAAGCTCAGCTCGAGTTAAAAAAATTTCAAAATGTCCAAATGTCTTGTGCACCTTAGCCTAGATCGTGCTATTCTGATTCCAATCCTGTGATTGATATCTAAAATTGCTAGGTTTGAAAGCAATTATGTTGGTAAGCCACATTTTCACTGAGTTCATGGAGTTGTCACGAATATACGGTACCGTCGGTAAAATTCCGCCAAAAGGCAACTTAAACAACCTAAATCGTTTTTGCCGTTCACTCGCCATAAATCACTTCAGAATTTTTTGTATTAAATAAAAAATACATGGCCGTAAGCAGAAGAGCTTGATCTATCCAGTGGTGAAAAAATGTGGCAAAATTCTGGAAATTTTGATCTTCATTTGTGTGTGTGTGTTCCGTGACCACATCAAGCGACGACCACACAAGGTCACCGTCGTCAGATCATCCTCTCTAATTACACCCTAAGGAGATTTCTAATTTAAATACATCAGAGATTTATATTGTAAAATAACTATTGCAACTAATTATATTGCAACTATGTAATATCAAAAACGAATATCATATCTGAAGAGAGAAAGCCAAGACGATCGCTTGAATATTCAACAAGCTTCAGGAAAAGTTAACGTTCAAAAATGAGCGGAAGTAAAAATTGAAAAATGGCCACTTTCCATGAAGTGTTACACTGCGAGTTCCGAAATTTCGCTCTAATTAACTCTGGTGTCTCAAATATCAACAAGTGAAATCTATGACTTCATTAATTCTGCAGATACAGTAGACAAATTTTAAGAGTTATTTATTCCCGGAGTAGACAACTCGTAACATTTCGGATAAGAAATCGCTCGATATCGGCACATTCATAACCGTAAATCACGATCATAAGAGGGCACAAAGCGGTGAGCTTTTGATAAACGATTATCAACATGTTTATCATTCCTGATGTAGGCGATATCATGTAGAGCAGGCTTGACGGAATAGAAAAGATGAATTAAAAATGCCGTTTTCGCATTTTTCATGAAATATGAAAACGGCCAAAAATTGTTGGGCTTGTGCTGACAAAAGTGAACGTATGGAATGTTACAACTCGGACGGCGGAGAAAGGAGCTTTCTCCTGCCCGAACAACGACATCGACGACGACGATGACGACGGAAGTTCGTTCGGGACGACGGGAAATCAATGGACAGAAGTGCGATGCGAGGGCGATGTTTGTTAGGACAGCTTGAAACAAAAAAAAATCGATGGAGAAGTCTATCAATTAAAGAAAAGTCAAGAAGAGTTTTAGGTCCGACGGTCAGCTGGTTGAGGCAGTAGTATTAGTAGGTGACGTGGGGTGTGGTAGAGACGGTCTGCCACTCGAGCAAACAAAAAACACCCGACCGACCACAGTCGACCGCCAGAACAAAGAAACGCGCTTCGATGACAAGCTGACCACAAGCTGTTACTGGTGGTCAATGGGGGACAGAAAATTAAAAACCAAGTTGGGTATGGTCATGGTAACCTTTACTGATGGGTAACTTTGAAAGGTTGCCAGGAAGTTAAAGCGTCGCTTCTACTTCAGACATCCCTTTCTACTGCCTTAATGATCTTTGATTATTTTATTTTTTTATTTTTTCATTTATTCAAGACGTCGGCAGAAGCCAACGCGTGCCGCAACATACACATAACTCGAAACAGTCATTAAAAGTAAGAAAAAGCATTAGTTCCATTAACAAAATCACATAAAATTCACACACGTGCTAGTAGGTTTAGAAAACCACCCAGGGAGAGACCGAGGATGTTCTGATTTGATTCCAAAATACGGTTGATATTCTTATAAAATAGAATATAATAATAAATAATAATATTAAATAAATAAATAAATAAATATAAAATAATAATAAATACAAAATAATAAAAAATAAATATATAGAATAAATAAATAAATATAAAATAATAAAATAAAAAATAAATAAATAATAATAAATAAACAAATAAATAGAAAAATAAATAAAATAAAAGTAAATAAATATATAAAATATAAAAAGAATAAAAATACGATTATTCTTTATTTTCTAATATTTATCTTCTTCGAATCTTCTACAGTGCCGCCGTGTGTTCATTTTTTAGTTAGGGTCAATTTGTTGGACGGGCTGACTGCGCAGGAGAATCGCTAGGTTTCATAACAAAGCAATCTCTTCTCTGACGGTATTTTGAGTTTGGCTTCTCTTATATTTTTTGTTTATTTCAAGGTCTTACTCGCTCGTGATGGTATGTTTGTTTTCTGTTTTTGTATAGCGAGTCTTCTGACGTATTAAATGAATAAATAAATACATAAATAAATTCGATGTATGTAGTGTGTCAAACTTGAAACCATCCTTAACGAACCCCTACGAAGGTACATCGAGAAAAGCACGGATTTTGGGTAAACGTAATGAAATGACCAGTGCTGATCAGCCCAATAAGAATGCACCATGCATTCGTCCTCCACTTAGGATCGCTCAAGCAAAAAAAAAACTTCTCTTGTGGCCGTTTCTTCAAACGAAAGCACCATGGAGGAACTGTGCAGAACTCAGAAAAACCTCACCTGAGAACATTTGTCGCTAGGTATAAAGAGAGAAAGAGAGCTTGGTGGCTTGCAAAAGATCTGGGTACCACGAATCCTAGCGCTGACATACCTACAGAGAAAAACCTTCTTCACACAGCCCGGCACCGCATAACCCCGAATCAACTGGTCACCGGGGGAGCAATGAAAAGCGTGATTTATACAAAACATAGCTGTGAAAATATTGATGTCCACGATGTTGTCGACTGTTCCCTCTTTCTGCAGAGCCAGAAAAAAATTCCTAGACGGACCACACTGGCTGCGTTTCTGACATTCATTACAATGGAGTTTACTCAAACGATGCTCGTAGTTACACAAGGAAACAGCTGCGTCGATGGGCGTGAATGTTTACTTTTGGTAAAGAATAGGATGCCAGTTGAGCAAAAATCAAACTACAGGAAAAACATAAAACAAAAAATTCGTGACGAAATATGGCTGGAAAATAGTCTAAAAAGAGTTTAGTGGTTCTGTACCGAGTGAGGTTAGTAGATAGAGTAAATCAAAGTTGACATAAATTCAGATTAAATAAACTAAATCAAAAATAATAAATTCAAATAAATCATAAATTTAAATTAAAAAGAAATTTAATGGCTTTATGTTGCGTCCGTTCCCTCCAGTTTTGCTGTATTTCAGGCTACTCACGAAGAGAGCTGTCTGAATAGGCATGTTCATAGATAAGGATCTACAAACTATGCAGGTATACAAACTATGCACCCATGAGAATTAAATTGGTGATCTAGTCCTTTTCGGAGAGTGATCATTGGAAACTGGAATAAAAAAATTCAGGAAAAGCTTCGAACGATAAGAATTCACCGTCTAACGACGAGAGATATAAATAAGACAAAAGAAGAATTATGAAACCGTCGGAATTTGACGATGAAAATTTTCAGATCGGATTGGAAACGTCACCGCTGAGCAAAAATCCGCCCAAAGGTCTGGTTTTCTGATAGAATTTCCAGTGTAACATTAGAGAAGCCAGCCGGTTTTCCCAACCGAGTCAATTCCTGCGATTTTCAGAAACGTCATTAATCTACATATTACTTAGCTGATTAACTAATTTTTATGTTAGGATAAGTTTGATAGCCTGCGAGAATGTTTTCAGACGTACATAAGGAGAAGAATAGAAACGGTTGAAGCTAAAAACATTCATGAAAATTTCCTAAAAAATCCGAAAAAAAAATAAAAAAACAGAATTGAAGATGAGTTGAAATGAAGTTGGAGGAAAAGGCACACAGATCGAACTTGGCGTTTGAATACTGTGGTCTGCCGAATCTTGCTCGTTACTTTGAGATTTTTCGAGAAATTTCCATGGATCAGCCGTATCTATTCTTCTCCTCATGCACGTCTCAAAACATTCGCACAGACTAACAAACTTATTTCAACTTCGGGATTAATAACACTTCTGAAAACCGCAGGGGTTGATTCGTTTGGGAAAGTCGGCTTGCTTTCCTAATAAGCTCAATTATCAGTATTGATGCTATCAAAAGCAGGATGAAGCTCAAAAGCCGAACCAAAAGTGATTCGAGTCAATTCGTTCCATTCATTTTATTTATCAAATTAAGACAGACAAGAGCTACAAGAGTCATAAAAAATGAACTCGAATACTCTAGGAGGATGAATGTAGAAAAATAGGAGGTTCAGGTAAGCATCGCGAAAGAAGGCAAGGGCAGCAAAACGACAAAGCTGAACCAGTGAAAGCTGGAACTGTCACCTGAGAGCTCGACTGACCTCAGCTGACCCATCATACGGGCCAGAATGGCGGCCGCCCTGTGCAAATGTGCTGGTCCGATGCCAGTCACCCCGGCTAGGACGGCCAGCGGTCCGTCTTGCTTCGACGACCCCGCTGACTAACACCCGAGCCGAGAACCCATCCTCACTTTACAGCTGCTTCTCACTTCTGGCACGGCCATCAGCTGCCCGGCCAAACCTCCGTTCCAAGGACTCACTTATGAGACCAATTTTGTTTGATATTCAAATTTATTTATTTATTTTATTTATTGTTACATCTTAAAACATGGATGTGCTACTGAATAAGAAAATGTGTTATTAACAAATTAATTATGCTTGATTTATATAGACTTAAAGGTAAAGGTAAAGGTATCGGCGTTGATCAGTCCCATAAGAACCGCTCCACATTCGTGTTCAATTCAGAATTGAAGAGGCATGGTGAATGCGTATTTGGCCTATACAGTGCCCTGTGGGGCCAGCTGCTTTACAGAGTCAGTGTTTTCATCTTCCCTGATAAATGTGGCGCCAATTCACCGACCTCGGAGGGATGGAATGCTTGTTTAGCCCCGGTCAGGATCGATCGCTTGACGGTACAGGTGTCAGTAGCGCCTCTTACCGCTGCACCACGTGGACTCAGAACTAGAGGAGAAATGTAGTACACGCTTTAGAATTCCTATGTAGGTATAGTACACTCCTTGTCTTGATAACGATCTTAAGGGAGACTACCTATATTTAGGTCTATACCCAAATTACCTATACGATATAGTGATAAGTGAAGAAACTCTCACCTTCACCGTCCAGCGATCAAACGTCGACCAGGTTAACCAAGCCTACGATTCTCAAGGTAATTTGGCATCAAACTTGTCCAGGAAGGTAACAACATTGACCTGGACAGAGGTTGGCTTCCATGGTCTAGTCCAAATGGGCGCTCGTCACACTTCTACGATTCTGACTGGAAAGTGAGCGAGACAATCAATGTCAACCACCTTAGCTTCACCTTTACCTAGGCCATTACAGAAGTACCCGGTCAAGAGAAAGGTTTTGGCCCAATGTGGCCACCTGTGCAGCATCACCGTAGATGTCATCGATCCATGATAATCGATTATAATATATAATTACGGCTTAATTACTGCTTAATAGGTGGCGGTCAGCGTTAACCGTAGGTGCGCATCCACTGTATACAAAGTGAGAAAGCAGAATGCCCGAAGACGGTCAGTTACGGTAGTTTGGATCAAAATGCTTGAGTGACTCCAAAAAATACTCTATTTTTTTTACTTTATTGAGACGTGAAACGCTTACATTCACGTGAAAAATGTAACAAAACGGTAAATCGTGAACTGAACAGACACACAACTAGTAACCCTTATTGGGTGGTATGTGACGATATATCAAGGATTTGAAATAGTAGACATAACAGAGAAAAGCAAAAAAGAAACTGAGAGAGCCTGTAACGGCATGAGGTGAAGAAAGGCTAAAATATGGAGAAGATGAGGAAGGTTACCAGAAGTAATAGAGGTTATAAATACTTCGAAGAGGAGAAATTCACAAGCGTTCGGTGACCATAGATGGTGATAAGAAGGAAAATACAGTTGTGGTAGTGCTCGTGGATCAGTCGGTGATGACCAGCATCAAAGATAGCTCACATAGCAGAAGTATGGGCAAAATGGAAGTAAAAAAATAACCTTTCTCTAACTAATCGGCTGAATAAAGACGGAAAACATCAGCATGTACTGAAAATGATGAGAACAGGCAAGTGAAAATGATCAAAATAATAGCAAAAAAGAGCAGAACCGCTAGTGGATCAGTGAATACTGGCCTGAAATTAGTTTGAGGGTCCGGTGAGCCAGCTGAACTGAATCGAATCAGACGGGTGGGGTGCGAACGGGCAATTCGCTGATGTTGACGCATTCGCCGACGGCTAATTACGGGGCTTTGACCCGAGCAATCTCACGACCACCAGAGCACAACATGCCCATGAGCTGATTAGCGGTCCCTCAGCCTGCGCACTGACCGGCTGGACTGACCGGTTCACCCAACACCTGTCCACCTGTCCCAAGATTGTCGAAGTGGGCACGAAAAGTGCTCCTAGAGATATCTACCTCGAGGGTGGCACTATCAGAGACCAGATCAATGGCTCCAAACGCATCAGTGACCTTCGAATATACCACGAAAGATCCGATTTATCAGCTCGCTGCACGGCGTGTTCGGGAATTTTTGTTGCTGTTGTTCGGGAAAATTAAGTTACTAACATTTAACTTTAGTTTAGTTTTTTTCAGTTGGGATTAAGTGCGGTATTATTGTTTAGTACTATTCATGTGTTCCATTTGGCGCTTCTAACAGTGTAAATGAAGTGAAATAAAATAAGATATAAAGTTATTGTGAGGTTCGCAGCGCTGTTCATATTCGGGTGCAAAGAAGCTCGGCAACAGAGTAGGTTGGGGATGGAGGGGCACAACATGGTAGTGAGCCTTGAGAATCAAATTCAATCAACAGAACTTAGCAGAATATTAAAAACACTTATACAACATGCGACTATTGGGCATGATAGTGTTGATGTTAACATCAAAAATCAAAATAGTATCAAAAAATCAAAATGTGGCTCCTAATAATTTTTGATTTAAGGAGATCGTATAAAAAAGAACCAAATAAATAAGTAAAACATGGGTATATGAGGAGGGGCAGTCGGAACACTAGGGGTTCTGGAGGTCAACATACTCGAGGGCATGAGTGCAGTGTAATGCGTGAATATCGAAGAGCGAGTCACCATGGCAAACTTGTTAGGAGGTCCTAGGCCACTCGAATTTCAATAATAGTTGAAGAATTTTAAGTGGTAACAAGACGCACGGCTAAATTCTATGAATGATAGATCTTAATACTACAGAGAAAGCTGGAAATAACAAGAGTGGCATGTACCCTTGGCGAAAAATCAACCAAATAAATGTCACTATGGACACATTAGGTCGTACTGGCAAACTAAAATGTAAAAACCCACTCGGATAGGAATACAACAGCACGAAGAACATCGCCTGCAGCAAATGAAAAGAAAAGAAGACGTAAGGTCAGTTAGAGCCCCCGCCCCGACTGGTGATCACTTTCTGAGCTGGTTTACCGACGGAAAGACGAGCAAGAGATCGCTCGGTAAGAGTGTCTTCCACTAGGATTCATCAGCGATACTGCCACCGGTCCGGTCCGAGTACCGTCCGACGGGTTAGCAAAAAAAACTAGTGAGCCAAGAAGTCGGACTGGAGTCTGTCCACTTGGGGTTCACTCAGTTGAGTTGGCTTGAGAGCATCTTCCTCAAGAGGTCAACAAAGAGCCTGTTGTTTTCAGGAGATGTCAAGACACTGGAAATGCAGGAGTGAGGAATTGAGTGAATAGAAAAAAAGAAGAAAATTGTGAAGAAGTGGAGAAAGGAGTTCGTCGGATTGGTAGGGTAATAGAATTCTTCTGATCAATCAACAATCATGCAAAGAATCTTCACAATATAGAACGCTTCCACCAAAACAGCGCAGAAATGGATAGAAAAGAAAGTGGAACATCTCAGACAAAATTTTGCTGTTGAGCGTAATACAAGGCAATTGATAGGCACTTGGACGCCTGAAACGGATTTATCAGTCCGAGTGGAACCAAACGGTGATTAAAAGTTGCGGCCAGAACGGACTTCGTAATAGCCATTTTAGAACTTGAAAAAAATAGAATTTACTTGAATTCCAGCACAGTTCTTCGAATTTGGTCTGGAACTGTCTGCTCAAAATGGTTTTCGATGACACATAAGCAGAGGAAGCTTTGAGGTAAAGGCTCGCTAGGGTGAAATTATGGCTGGAGCTGGCCTAGAATGAGCTTGTGCAGTGCGGTAGCCGGCCGCATATGTTTACCAATGACCCGTACTCGAGCAGCTTCAGCCAGACGGCTGAAGAGGCCTTTATGAAGTGGAAGCACGAGGGTGGCCACCAATGACGCAGAAATCCGCCTTGTTTGGTGCTGAGGCAGGCGAATGGCCATTAGAATGTCGAAGATGTCGCTTGCGCCATACCTATTCCCGACATCCGTGGCGGGACTCCACCCGGATAAGTTCTGTCCGTCGTACATGTAGCAAACTGGCTGCTGGGGCCGATGGATGAGGCCATAAAACAGATGAGATGAACCTTCTCGACGGAGCTGAACGCGGATTTTTTTCTCAATGAAACTGGCCAGATGATCGGTGCTTCTTGGAAGACTCTCGGAGAAGGAACTGCAGCTTCGAGCTTTTTTTCAGTTTTCGTAAAAAAAGGAAAACTTAGGAACTTTTTTTGCAGCTCACCCTTGCAGAAAAATAGTACTACTCAGAGAGAAATGATCAAGGAAACGGAAAAAATGAGCACAATTAGCAACAAAATTACCACATTCAACATCATTTGCCCTGAGAAAGCATAATGTGGAGAACATAAATTTAGATATAGGCATAATTTTAGCAGAATAAGTTGGAATATAGGTTTGGCATCATACAGGAAAAGATCTATCACAAGATTGCTGAAAACCACGATTTTGAGCTGACCAGCCGATCAGTGCTGCTTGAAAATCGCAGCAGCGTTCGTTCGAGAGCCAGGGTGTCCAGTTTTCAGTGTTTTTTTGAAATGAATAAACAAAGGTAATCTCGAAAGCACCTTGAAACTCAACGCGATGATAAAAATAGCAGTAACTGGCAAGAAAGACGCCGAGAAAACCGCATGGGAAATCGCAAAAAAGAAGCTATAATTGACGAGGTTGATTCATTCAAAAGTGAGGGATTAACGGAGAACGGAAATATCAGAGAAAGGATATCGATGAACAAAAGAGTAGTGTCCACGGTCCGTAACTGAGGAATCGAAGCAACTCAAAAAAAACGAGCCATACGGTTCAAACATGTTTAAAAAGCCGCACAGGAATGTATTTACAGCCTTTGTCATTAATGAAGTTCATCCACTTGGTAAGAGCTAGTAGAAAAGACTACTGCGGGAAAACAAAGTAAAATCTACAGTTGATGAATCTGGAAATCGAATCAATCAATTTATGATGAATTTGCACTTCAAACAGAAATATCGTCCACTGAGAATCTCGAAAACCAAAGGTGGATTTTTATTCATATTTTAACGCCATACGGTGGCGTGCCAGCTTCGAAACAAAGATAACAGATCAATAGGACCAGGATAAGCTCAAAACAAAGCTAGAAAATTAAAAACTATGGAAAGAGTAGAAATGCAAAAAAAGGAATAGCTTTCAAATGAAGACTAGTAACTAGGCAAACACGCAGATCATTTCCCCATTTCCCAACATCTAATTTCATTTAATTTTTTCTTTCGATCGAGTTTTCCCTACTCGTTGTACCACTAACCATTTTTAACACATCCGTAGAAAGGCGCAAAAATAAATTAAAATAAACATGGAATAGTGCGCTTACACGGGATGTTCGAGCGAGAATACCTGAGAATTATCAGAAAATTCAAATCATGAACTTGGTTCTCGATGAAGAGCCCAATTCCCGGCACAAAAATAGTCAAGAACCGGTTCGCAAAAGAACAGCGCCTGTTTGCAAAAGTTCCTAAAAGGCGTTCAGCATCAAATCGCCCCACGTCGTCGTGGGACGGCTGCGTCGGTGATTGTTTAGACAAAGGGCATCGTTTGTCAATACAAACAGATCAATGGATGACGGACAATACGCGGTCACGGCTGGCCCCCGAGACGGCTCAAGAGCACCGGGGCTGCCCCTTCCCCTTCACGTCTCGAGATCGAGATCACTTGTTCGCGCTCACAATCGTCAGTGTTCATAGTCACTGATGCTCTGAAAACACCGTCTTGGAATTCTCTGCCTATCTTACAACTAGTTTGGACTATTTTTGTTGACAAAAAGGTAAAAAATGTAAAGGTGCCGGTGTTGATCAGCCCCTGAGGACGCGCCACCGCCGCTTGTGGACAAAAAGTTAAAAGTGGTCGCTGCTAATCATCCCCTACGGACAAGGGACAGACAGGAATTCGAAGTAAAATCTAGAGAAATGATCGACGTTGATCACCCCCCCCCCACCCCTCAGGATGCGCCACTCCTTCGACTTAAATTCAGAATCATAGAGGCAGGGTAAATGCCTATTCGGCCTATACAATGGCTTCCACTATCCAGTCGTGGTACCGAATCAACGCCTTTACCTACGCAGGCGAGTCTGGTACCAATTTACCCGACCATGGAGTGATGGAAGGCTTGGTTTGCCCGGCTCGGATCGATCGCCTTGGTACGAGTGGTATGCAGTAGCGCCTCTTACCGCTACACCATGCAGCAGGCTGTCCATTGACGTAACGGGGTATCTGATACCTATGTAGAAGCTGTAACGACTCTACAGTACAGCAGACATATAGCTCTATCTTAATGATTCAGAAATCGCCAACAATAAATTCGAGTTATGAACAATGTCTTTTAAAATTGTAATGTTTGAGCCCTACCTTTCGAACTTCAAAAGCACAGCGGTAAAGTGTAAACTGAAAAACGAAGGAAAATCCAAGGTTCTCAGTATCAAAAACAAATAATAAAGGCTATGAATATAACAAAGGAAACCGAGGTGTACTATAATTCTGGTTTTTGCTGATGTAATAATTGAATAGGTAAACAAAGATTTTGACGAATATACTATTGATTAGACACATCGGATCAGTCAAGGTTGGTGCGAGCCCGGGAATTAACGGCTCAAGATCGCATCTCTAATGGCTGGTCGATCTTGGGCATGATAAGTACATGGTTTGGCATAGGTTTAACGATCAATGGTTGATCGTTCCAGTAAGGAGTGATGAGAACAGAAGAAAGAAGACAGTTAAATCAAAATAAACCAAAAAATGAGAAAATAAAACAATAAAAATTCTCTGGAGAGACAAGTCAACGGGACTGTTTACGGATAATTGATCCTATGAGGGTTGAAGAACGCTGCCAACCTAAGAGTTCCCAAAAGCTTATATTTTCATAACAGCCTGCTGAAATCAGTGTTTTAGTGTCGACAATGCAAAAATACACAGGCATATTGAACATATTATTATAATATTTTGAAACTTTTTTGACTCCATTTCCAAAATCCCCTACTCCTACCAACCACATACATTTATCATCAACTAATGAGCTGAAATTATCCATTCTATATACTTTTTCGTCATTAATAATGAAGCCTATTCTCCCCAGACTCTCATCGCTCATCATCAATGGATAGAAGAGAAGGAACCGGCGAAGATTCGAGAAAGAGCATTGAAGAAGGCAATTTCATGCCCATTCAGTATGGCAATTAATCCGAAAGTCATAGACGCGGTTCTGTGACCAGAGCGCCAGTCCTTTAATGGACGAAAAATGAGTGACCAAAACCGAATAGGAAACCAAAGAAAATGAAATGACAATCAGATTCTCTCAGGAGACGAATGCCCGCTTACAATTGGTCTCATAGTCCCAGCAAGATTCGCTCTTGAGTTTATGTCTATCTGAAGAAAAATGCTCCTCGAATAGCATTCCATACCGCTGTCGCCGTGGAATTCCAATGTTCACTGGGAGTCGTGGAAATTGAGAGTTCACGTCAAATAGTACTGATTGAAAGCGTCATTCTCGTGTGTATGAATGGACGGCAATTTCAAAGTTTAATCAGAGAATCTCAACTATTTTTCTGAGAAATTTCAGTCAGAATTTGAAAGCCTTCTATTGAAATCCTAGTCTGACCCTCTTCCTCTTTTGGCACACGTTGATTCAAACTTTGATTGAACATAGAGATGAAAAATAAAGGTAAAGTTGTCGATGTGTTATTGATCTACCCTCGAAGGATGTGCCGTGCTTTCATCTCGTATTCATATTTGTAGAAGCACAGTGCACAAAACAATAAATGCAAATTATGTAAATTTAACGGAAAGAATTTCAATAGAATGATTGCCAGTTAGCTCAGGGGTTGGATACGCGTGTATTATAAAGAATTTAATAACGGCGAATCAGGTGCAATTAAATAAATAAATAAATTTTCTGGGCGACAAGGTCTGAGGTGTAAGTGTCTTGCCAAAGTGCTTACCGGTGGAAATTTTGGTGAAGTTTGAGGTAGTGGTCCTCATATCCTTTTTATCTTGGTATTTAGAAGCTTGGAAAATTGGCTTGTTTTGGCCCTAGGAAAGAAAATTTACGAGACCTACGCTCTCTAGCATAAAATTAAGCTTCTAATTAAATGTAATTATCAGCGCAGAATTCCCGGTGCAAAGGATAAGCTCAGAACGAGTCCATAGGCTGTTCAACGATCTCAGATGAGCAGAAAGACGTAGGTAATATGTGAGCAAATTACTACCTCACTTACAATACAGGCTCAACAATCGTGAAATGAGGAAGCTAGTGGGTCTAATGGGTTAAAACTAATCAAAACCCACGGAGCTAGAAATCGCACTAAGGGTCCGTAACGCCGTCGCAGCCGCTCGTTGATGCGACAGACGCAAGGTCGTCGTCAAAAACTCAGATAACGACCGATATCTATCCCTCGACAATGACCCCTCTCCCATCACCAGACCGACCATCCCGATCAGACACACCCGAAAGTCGGCCCGGATTACCTGAATATCGATCCGTGGCAAAGAACAACGTCAGAGGGGAAGACATCGAAGTAAGCTACTGGGTATAAAAATCCCTGAAAAAAAGAAGAAGGTAGGAATCCGCCGATACAATAAGAACCAAAGTATCAACGTCCTTCAATCCCTTCCCCTTAAGAATCAACCTTCGAGTCAACAAAAACTACTCCATTTTTGAACAAAGTCTCTCGAAAACTCCTCTACACCATTGTCTTGAGCGGCTGCAGGATGGTGCTCACGTGGCGCAGCGCGAAACGGCGCGCTTTCCACGCCGGCGGTGACGAGTTCGAGTCCGGTCGATGATTATATGATTTACTACTGTTCACGTGCTGATTGTTTCTGAAGAATATATCCTTCTATGAGGCCAATTTTCACAACGGACAGTTTTGTTCCAATAAACGCTATATTTTATTAATTCCGAATATATTTGTAACATAAATTGAAACAAAACAATTGCACAATTCACTGAGGTAAACACCTATGTACAGACATGGCAATGTGAAATCAAGCTCGGGTTCCAGGGCATGGATAGCACTGCTGAAAATAAAAATACTCCATGAAAATAAGGTAAATTATCATGGAAAGTAGAATATATTTTAGTATGCAATATGTGACTTTCCTTGAATTTTGCCATAATTTGTTTGTTTTTTAATATTTGCTTTCATGATTGACGCGCTATTATGCCGCATAGTTAATAAAAAATATTGTAAAAAAATTGAACTACTGTCAAGGAATCAAGCTCACCGGTGTATCGGCGAAACGCTTCTTTCGCCGTCGATTTGCACTCGGAGTACAGATATTGCAGTCCTGCTGAATGACGCGTTACAATTCCGTACCCAATTTTAATATATTTTTTATATTTTTATTATTCATTCTATACTTACGAAGAGTCCATTTCGTTTCACTCGATGTCGACACTGTGGAAAGGCCATACAAGTTTGCTGAAAAAATCAAAAGTACCCATGTCAGAGTCGAGCCAAACATTGCCACCAATTCCTCGACCTATTTTTATCTAGAATGGCAAGTGTGGCAGAGTGATAAGCGGCGCTACTTTCATCCGCACGATCAAATGATCGATTCCTGGGCAGGCCAAATGCGCAATCACAGCGCCTCTACGAATAGAAGAATCTCTAGAATCTGAATAGAAAGCGAGTGCGTGGCGCAACCTACGGGGACTCATCAACACCGTTCATCTTATCGCTGCCTTTCCCCTATCACTCTTTTAGTGATTCAGGAGATAGCCATAATGACGTACCTCCGATGCGTTTATAGTTGGCGATCCAAAGTTTCTCTTCACTCTCTTCCCATCGAACCCGCTTCCGCAACGTTCGCACTTGCGTCGACGGAACGTCTGAGTATGAGTAATGATAATAAAATATAAAAAACAGTGAAAAAATAGAAAATAGAAAGGAAATTCTGAGCAAACCTCTCTTTTGACGCGGTGATTGTTGTGGTAGACTTTTTTGAAGATCGCATACTCAACTTCGTTCAAGCAGTCGTCGGTTTGATCGCATTTGCCTTGTTTTCGTCGTGGGGACTGATCGTTGTCCTGTTGAATTGAAAAATAATTCAATCAATTTCTCCAAATTTTATAGCTTAGGATAAAAAAACACTTTCAGCTTGGCTGACATTTCATTTTCAAGACAATTAGCATATCTACGATTTCCCTAATAGACTTTCAAGAAAAGATCAATGTTCTTGAAGAAGCACATTTATACTCGGCAGCACAGCAGCACAGTGACTATCGTGCAAGAGGCAGAGACGCAGGGGACGCAGCGGAAGGCGCCACAGGTGGAATCTTTGGGCACTTCACAACGGAATGCAATGTTCAGTAATGCTCCGAGAATGACATGAGTCTCTTCTCAGCTGCAGCGCGTTGCTGCAGAGTATAAATGCGCCTTAAGCGTCGCAAAATCCGATTTATATTATTACATGATTTATTTATATGGAGAATGAGTATTAAACTAGTAAATGATGTTGATGTAGCTGAAGAACAAGTCAAGACTCACGTCAAAGCCCGCTTTATATCCAGCCCGCTTTCGAATATCAGCGATCGCCTCTGCCAACGACATTCGAGGGATCTGAAATGCCTGATAAATATAGCAAATAAAAAATAAAATCTCTAGAAAATTAGCAGCAAAGATGCTTGAGAAAAATGATCGTGACCTCATCCAGCTCTGAGTCTTCGGACGAATTTGTGGATCTCTTTTTGCGGCTAGCCAATGCCAATGTTACCCAAGCAGGGCAAGGAACGCAGGCCTAAACAACATTAGCGATTAAAGCACATGCTACTTATGGAATCAGATCGATATCCATCAAAAATAACCAAATATTTATTTACAAATATCAGACAATTCAAAAATTCAAATACCACTTACCGCATTCGCGTCCGGCGCAAAGAACTGACGCTTCTGGCGGATGTGCTGCTCTTCATGGTCCTTTAAGGCTCGTTTATGAGCTTCTAGTTGCTAAAATGGAAAAATGAAGTGACCCTGAGGCTAGACAAGTGGACAAGACCAAATAAAAGCTGCCGACGTTTTAGTTTTGTCGAGAAATATAAACGTGGAAAGTAAGGAAAAGAGGAATTTCTAGTCTATTGTCCAACAATCTGCCCTGAAAGAAGCCAGTTCGTTATGTCATTCCCTGGTTTGAAGATTCCTTTAGCAGTCCCTCTCACTTCGGGGTTTAATTTCTTCAAAAATCAAATTCTCTCGAGATTTTAAATGGAACTCTAGTCGACCAAACCTACCTTATGGTACTGCTCGGTTCTCTCGGCGTGCCTCTTCCGACGTTTCTTCTGAGCGAGCACACAAGCGGGGAACTTCATACAGCCTCCGGGTCCACCTGGAAGCACCTGAGGTGAACTGCTGCATCCATAAGATTCAATATAATAAAATTCGCTTTTATTCATAGGGCGCGCGTGGTACAGTGGTAAGAGGCGCTACTGACATTTGCACGGATTAGCGATCGATCTCGGCCTGAGCTAACCATGGCTTCCACCCCTCCGGAGTCGGGTAAATTAGTACCATACTTATCTGGGAAGGTAAAGACTGACCTCTGAATGGAACTCAAGGCGGCGACTCTGGGAATGCTCAACGCCGACACCTTTACCTTTACCTTTTACTTCTATTCATTGTTCATCCATGTTCATTTAGTTCGTCAATTTAAGTTGATTAACAGAACTTTAAGAAATAAATACCTCCTTCACCCATAGTCTTGCTCAACAACTTTACAACGTCGAGTATTCCTTGAGGATTATAGGCCTGTCGTTTCATTCGGGTCACGAGGAACTCGTCCACCTCACAATCGGGGCGAGCGGCTCGTTTGTCACGTCGCATACATTTCTGAAATTTCGACCTTTTCGAATAATGACATTTTATCACGGGTGGGAAAACTGCCGAAATGCCCCCAGGCAACTGGAGGATTACCGCACGCATCAGCGAAGGTCACATTTTAGTGAGCTGATAAGATCGACCTGATTATACCATCCTCCTTAATTACTAGTTACCTTAATTGCTGCCTGTAGCAATAATTAACCAAATTGTAACCAATGTTTCGTGGTTCCTCAGTCAAACCACAACCAAGTCAACCCCGAAAATACGTCTGAAAAGAATAGGTTGATCATTCATTTATCAAATACGATAGAGGGAGCGACAGAAACGGCAGATTAATGTGCCGCTCGCAGAGTTTTGGCAAATGGATACTCACGATACTTTAAAATTGCAAGTATAAACCAGCAATGCATTCGATAAAGGGGTTTCGCATCACTCCGCTACATTTTCTCAAATTTCTATTATTTTTAATGGCGCTTTTTCATTTTCTTCTTTTTAACGGCGCATTATCGTTCTCTCAAATTTCTACCATTTTTAATTTTTAACAGTCGGATCATCAAGTTTGGGAGGTAGTTTTAAAGCTGATATTCCATCAATCTAGACGAAAAAAGAAGAACAGATTTAAATTGAAAAGGCATTCCACTCACATCCCTCTCGGCCTCTCGCTTCTTCCGCCCGTAATAGCCTCCGGTGCATGGCTCGCAGTACTGCGACTCAAGGTTTCTCCTGACTCTGCGAGGTGCCAGCATACACTGTGGATGTGGAAGACACTATAAGTGAACATTACTAATATTATAACATTATCATTCAACATTCGTCGTTTTCATCGATTTTCTTCCATTTTTGGAAACATACAGTTTCAGCACGTCATTTCAGAACTCTTTTAGTCAAGAACTCTACAAAAAAACATGATTTTCTCTCTCTGAGCACATACCCCTGCTCGTTTTCCTCTCAGATGAGGTGGGGCGATTCCAACTGGAGAGACTGGTGCTGACTGAGCGGCAAACGGATTGTTGATGCTCTCCGTCGGTTGCAAATAGGTGCACGGAACACAGTCGAACGACCGTTTCGTGCGCTTGATGATCGGACGACCGTTGATGCAGATGGAACACTGAAACACATATTCATATTTATTTGTATTAATACTTGCGGCCCGCGTGGTATAGCGATAAGAGGCGTTGCTGACACCCGAATAGTCGAGCGATCGATCCTAGCCCCGGCTAACCAAGCCATCCATCCCTCTAGAGTCGGGCAATTTGGTACCAGAAATTGCTGGGAGGGTAAAAACATTGACTTGGTATAACGGCTGGCCCTGTAGGTCATTGTATAGATTAGGGGCCAGATCAACGCCGGCACCTTTATCTTTTTTATATTTATATTTGCATGGTGACGGAAAGAAAAAATGAGGTAAACCGCTACCTTGGGTTATGGACGATAGAACTGTGCAGATTACTGCGTCAGTCATTATTAAGGTTTAGGATAAAACGACTCCAGGCGACGAAGGACGGTATCGGAAAGCTTTCCAGTCAAATTGGTTAGGTGAGAAACGCTAAGATAGTCTAGAGTACATTTAGCTAAAAAAATGATTTTATCAGCTGCCGTATTCAATTCGCTCTGAATTTTGTAACACCATGCCGAGGTTTCAAGAAGAGAGAGCTTGGAGGATTCTACTGTTTTTTTCAATGTTCGATGCTGAGTAATTTTCAATTAATTTCATAAAGAAAGCGTATAATAGTGAAACTCTTTTTAGCCCCGTCCATTATTGAATAGGACGCGTGTTGTTCAGTGGTAAGATGCGCTACTGGAACACGCACGATGGAGCGATCAATCTTCGCCCGGGCTAACCAATCCTTCGACCTCTCCGGTATCGGGTTCATGGGTAACGGATTTGTCTGGGAAGGTAAAGACGCTGACTTGGTAAAGCGGCGGGCCCCAGCAAGTCATTGTACAGGCGAAGTACCTACGATTCTGAGTGAAACACGAAGGGGTGGCACGTCCTAACTATAAGGGGATTAGCGCCGACACCCTAACCATTACCTTTCACTGAGGAATTAGGGCTAGTATATGTATGTAGCTTACCCCAGCTCGCTTCACTCGCCTAGCTCGATCCTCCACAAACAGACGTCCTGCTCGTGGTGGCGCTTCTACGTCCTCCTAAAGTCTCTTCATTAATTTCTTCCCTCTTTGTATCTTTTCAACGAATTCCGATCTCTTTCTGAAGTTAGCATACCTGATAGGTGAGCTGGGGTTTTCGAATCGCTTTGATCATTTTGGTCGCAGCACCTGCAGCTTGAGCTGGGCGAGCGGGGGTAGCTGGGCCTAAATGTTGAACATCGGTTACTGGCTGTAACGACAGGGTAAGGAGAGGATGATGAATCAAATGTAGCACCTGTAGTCCCTGGCTGACAGTGCAGGGCATCGTGGCGTTTCGCTCGTTTACCGAGCATGATGCGCTTTCGACACGGGCACGTTGGACAGGCTCTCAAACAAAATTTTTCAGAAAAAGTCATAAAAGAGTGTAATAGATTGATGAATATTCGATAGCCGACTTTCTAAAAATTTGAAGACTAACTGAAGAATTTCAAAAACAACAATTTCAACAGTCTGGGCAATGCGTTCTGGGACTTTTCCTGCGGAAGTTCCAGAAATTTAGCAGCACGTTCCACATCTGTTTTTTTTGTTGTCTTATGTATCTGAACTGATCAAGGTTATTTTTAAAAAATTTTGTACCTTTGAAAATTTTTACCTGAGGATCTGTGGTATATGTCTTGAATGAATAAACAAATACGTTTGAGAGATTAGAAGGTATATTCTTTGGCAGAGAAGGTAATAGAAGAGAAGGCCCTCCAGGTAAAGAAGAAATTCTCTAATGGTTAAGCATAGAGAAAAATTCCCCATGCAAAGTCACGGCCCGGGTAATATTAAATTCCCGCCCCAGCCCTACCCAGAGCAACATTTATACTTGGCAGCATGGCAGCGCTACGGCTAAGCATAGGCAAGAGACGCAGAGAACGCGGCGGCATCAAGCTTTTCAGAAGCCTGGAACGATTCTACACTCCATAGATGAAATCCATAGGCAGAGTTGTTGTTACAATGCCCTAACCGCTCAGCTCCCGCACTGCTTTGCAGCCGACTATAAACGATAATGAGACGATACAGCTCCGTTCACCTATCGGTAAGTTCAAACTTCGACGCATTGATGGAAATCAACTCGAAATTTTTATCACTGCGGCTCCAAAACTCATCCGTTCAAGGTGGCGCTACAATGAAGTACAGGCCAGAGACGTAGAGGACGCGGCTCGCAGCAATAAGCGCCACACTGATGAAGTTTAGATATTTCGTGATTCTTTGGAATGTTCAGTTTTCAACCAATTTTCGAACCGATTTTTTGAGGCATTTTAATCCGGAAAATTTGAAATTTCAACAACCCCAAGAACAGTACCTAAGGCATGGTGGCACGGTAGCCAAGCAGAGCGTTGGTAACGGTATGGCCGGACAACAAGGAAGAGGTGGCGGCTGTGGAGGGCAACATGGTCGACCCTGATTGCAACAGGACGGATTCTGGTAGTAACAGCAAGGTCGAGCACAGCCACAGTCTGAATCACAAATAAGATGAAAATTTTTAAAAAATACAATCTTCTTCCTCTCTTTCTCAGTATTCACATATCTTTACTTTTTACATCTCTTGCCTTTCCTGCAACTATAACTTAACTCTCTTTTATCAATCACGTCAGGGTTTATTCTATTGTATCACTTATATTTTAGCACTAACAGCGTTGGCTCCGCACCATTGCGTGTATTTTTTTGTGCCACTGTGTTTTTTATTTTGTGTTTTTAATTTATATGTTTTTATGCACCACACGCCTGACGAGTGTAATAAATATCAGATAGCTTAGGGCGCACGCGTGGTACAGTGCTAAAACGCGCTACAGACACCCGCGCGGTCGAGCGATCGATCACCGCCGAGGCTAACCAAGCCTTTCTTCCATCCTGGGTCGGATAAATTGGTACCAGACTTGTCTGGTAAGATAACGACACTTGGTATGACGTCTGACCCCACAAGTCGGTGAATACGCCAAATCCGCATTCACCACGCCTCTACGATTCGGAATGAAACACGAGTGCGGGGCGCGTCTTTAGAGGATTGATCAACATCGACCTCTTTACCTTTTACCATTAGGACGAGGCGAATTTCGAGATATAACTCACCGCCGTTTTGACACTGATTACAGGGTGTTCGAGGTTGTTGTTGACCGGCACAGCACTGAACGGGAGGCTCTGGAGGAGGTGGTGGTGGTGGCGGTGGAGGTGGTGGAGGAGGTGGAACTGGTGGTGGGCAGCAAGTTCTCGGAACTGGCGGTGGTGGCTGAAAAGAATCGTTTAAATCCTAAACACCCCCCGGCAAAAACTGTCCAACAAGAGTAGTTACCAGAGTTCGAAAGTGAACATACCGGCTGGTCGGCGTTCGGTGGGTAGTCCTCCTCTTCTCCCTCGAATTCGGGTCGATGACCTCTGGAAAAATTGTACAAATAATTGTTTTTGAAATTATTTTGTATTCATGAGGAACCATTAAACTACCTGCAGCACGGATTCGGACAGCAATTCGGAGTCGCCGGACAGCATGGTCCGTAAGCTGGTTGACAACAAGGTTTTGGTGGAGGTGGTGGTGGACAGCAGGCTAATGGGAGTGGAGCACCGCTGCAGCATTCTGAAATTATTCATAATTATTCGAAAATCTGATTTTTCAGAAAAAAATGCCATTACTGACCGCTACTACAGCACGGTCGACCAGGGAATAAGTCGCAACCAGAACAGCCGCATGAGCATCGCTTACGACGAGTAGATCTGGAAATCACTCCTGAGGCCTTGTTTATAAACAGATAAAATCGAAACGAAAGAGTTTATTAGGAAGACAATTGAGCCATCGAGTATTATTTTGCACCAAAATTCCAGTTAAACTCACCTAACTGCCAATGGAAGTATGTTCGTCTCATTGGCTAGGACAGCGTGAAGAGGATGATCGAATGAACGTAAGTGCGACTCCCACTTCACTAAAGCAACCAAACTTTTCTTCAGAATAAAGAAACTTTTGAAAAACTTTAGAACCTTGTGAAATAAAAAATAACCTTTGTTAGAAAATACAAGGTCCGTATGGTCTTCAGGGAACTCGTCCAGCTGGTTCGCAGCCGCTGAAGAGAGGACGACGCATAGCACCGCCCAGGTGCTAGGCTTCAGCATTCCTAGTTGTTTTTTGATTTTTACAAAAAAAAAACAATAATAATTGTGAGCGACAAAATCAAAAGTAGCGTAAAACTCGATCCCTTTTTCTATATAGGTGCAAGTACTCCCTGTTGAGAAATGCATCATGAATGTCTATGACGTTCCTGCGCTCCGAAATTAATCCCCAGAGAATCGTTCAATGTGAGTTTTTTTTTATTTTCATATAAAGTTTGTGAGCGAGCGGTAACGTGGTAGATCCGGCAATAGGTGCGGGAAACCATATCTTTTGAATATTCGCAAAGTTTGCGATGTCGAAGACCCTAGCCAGGTGAAGAAATTGAGCTTCGACAAAAAGGCGATACTTTTTATAAGGCTGTAGAATTGATAGCAATCACAAACAAGGAAATATGAAGAATGAAGCCGAAATTGGTGCAAAGATTTAAGGATTCAGTGGTATAAACCGTGGAGGGTCAGCGAAGCGCCAATTATGAGACACGGCCAAGGGCGGAACGCTAATGGAAGCAGGTTGAAATCGTGCCGGATTTCGTTCGACAGCCGGACCCGCTCTCCTGATAGTGAGAGCGAACCTTCGCCTTCATTCATAAGGAACTGGTTTTGCGGCGGCTGATAGCCAGCACCTGGATACGGCGAAGATCTCTCGAGGCTAGAAACATAGCATCGGAATAGCCGCCACAATAGATAGCCATAAACAGGATCGAGAATTAAACTGTTTCGCGGCGCGTTTCGCTAGCTAGCAGGTGATAAGCTATGCAGCTTAGCGAAGCACTCGAATGGAAGTAAGACTCCCAACAAAAATAATTAATTAATTTAATGTGAAATTCCAGTTTTATTACCGCTTTTCTGCAGGTCACTATTACATGTATATACAGGGTGGCCCAAGATTACGTTCACAAATATTAATCGTCATAAGAACGGACAGAAAAGACATCTGAGTCTACAATTCTAGCATAGCATTACTAACCCAATTACAAATAA
This sequence comes from Nippostrongylus brasiliensis, assembly GCA_030553155.1. Classification (NCBI taxonomy): domain Eukaryota; kingdom Metazoa; phylum Nematoda; class Chromadorea; order Rhabditida; family Heligmosomidae; genus Nippostrongylus; species Nippostrongylus brasiliensis. The sequence goes on along the minus strand of CP130732.1, from coordinate 32,389,030 downwards.
AATTGCACAATCAGATTTCGAAACGGCCTCCTTTAAGGAGAACGTAAGCCTTTAGACGACGCGGAAATGCATCCATCGTGGCACGCACATAGCCTATTGGCATTTCGTCCCATGCCTTCAGGAGGCTCAGCGTCAGCGAGTCATGGGAATCATAGCGTGTATAGCAGGACTTGGTCTCCAAGTAGGACCAAATAGAGTAGTCCAAAGGGTTGAAGTCAAGGCTTTAGGAATGCCATTCTTTCGCGCTCATGAAGTCGGGAAGCTTGTTGCGGCACCACTCCTGCACGACCTTCGCTCTATGAGCTGGTGCTGGATCTTGCTGGAAGATGAATGACTTGTCCTTGTAAATTGAATTGGTCCGAGGGAATAAAAGCTGTTCCAGAAGGTCTTCCATGTGAATTTTAGCTTCTATTTTTTCTTCTTCTTTTGACGAATAACAACGGCGACTTCCCAAAATAGGAGACAGTTGCCCAAATTATGACTGACTTCGGACCACCGCAACGTTCGTAGATCCTTCCCACTTCGTTGGCTTCGGCTACTGATTTGGCAAGTACACGGTCGTTTCGGTGGTTCAGCGCTGCTTCTATAGTGGAATTTTTTTCGTCTGAAAAAATGATGTCCCGGTAGCGTGCCTCGCCTAGCCGTTCGATGAGTGCGTTCTCAGCGGATGATAAGGTGCCATTGAGCGGTTAGTTATCGTTGGAAAGCAGTATTTGGTGTTTCAGATAAGCACAAGCACAGCTAGCGTAGGAAATTAATACAGTTCATTCCTGACTCCGGTTAAGAGAAATGAAAGGTCAAACGTGTATGAACGTAATTTTGGGCCACCCTGTAGTAGCGTAGGATGGTGCAATGATGGTGCACAGCCCCGGTAAGGTTGAGACGCCGGTTCGAATCCCGCCCGAGATGCGATTTTTGCGATAAACCTAGCACAATCATTGCAACATCCTAATCTAGTACAATTAATTCAATATCTAGTCAACGACCTGCGTGGTATAGTGGTAAGAGGCGCTACTGACACCCGCACAATTGAGCGATCGATCCCAGATCGGGCTAACGAAAACTTCCATTCTTCTGAGGTCCCGTATATAGCTCTTCTCAGACCTGCCTGTGAAGGTGAAGACAACTTCACCTTTGCCTTTATCCACTATCTGATCAAATAATTTTTCCCTGGTATGAGAAAACTAGAAATTCCATTTCAGACTAGAAGCACCTTTTTCAAGCAATTGTACCGATACCCGCAAACTGCACGAATGATTTCACCGGTTTCCCTCACGGAGGATTTTCTATTATTTTTGGCCCAGTTTTGGGTGGCAGCTGTAAACGAAAAAGCCGAAACTTCAGACCAATAAATTCTGATTCACCTACTATCCTCACTCGGTACAGCAGCATGAAACAAGCACAGGTGAAGAGTTGTAAAGTTTTGAAAAAGACAGAACGTGGAAGCTGCGATGATGTCAGAGGTCTTAAAGTCACTACAGTACTTCAGCCTAAATAAATACATCAGAATAAATAATAAGCGTTACCTCTGCTCAATGTTTGTCCTGAAATTTGTACTTCCGATTCGCTGTTTCGCGGACGCTTTTGGAGCGAATATTGTCTCCTCTGTTTGTGTTTTTATTGGCAGCAGGATAAGCTTGAGCTCTTGAGTTATCGGGAAGCGAAAATAAGATGAAATAATTTTTACATCTTTTCACACACGTACTTCTGTACAAGGATAGCATATAAACATTTGTTAAAATCATCAGGCATAAGAACAATTTACAAGCAATACGAAGAAATCTCTCAAATAGCGAACAAAACACACTTTGATTAGTGCGAATGGCTGTTTAAAACGCTGAGAAAAATAGGCGTGTCATGACAACAGCGCGAAAGGCTTTCAGTAATCGTCGTCGTCGGAATCGAGGTTGTTTCGTCTCCGATCGAACTGAAATAGCTTCAAATGAATTACTAAATTAATTGTAACTAAGCAAATGGAGGAATGAAATTTAGCTTTCACACTTCTATCAAATTGTGCTTTGAAACTGAAAAAAATGAACGAAACGGCCATGAAAAACACAGGAGAAAACGATGCACCTTGACAGTAGTAGTTCGAGCAGTCTGCTGGGAAATCCGCTCCATCAACTGTTTCAGTCCTTCATCAGACAGTTTGCCAGCGATTTGGCCGCGCCTTAAAATGTCTCACTTTTATATTATAGGCCAGAATGTAACGTAAGATTATGAAAAAAGGAGAAGAGCTAATGGCATAAGTAAGGAAGGAATCGTAAGAAAGAGTCAGCACCGAGCCATGTTTATTATTGTGCCCTCGACCAATTTAGCCTTCTCTGGTTTTGCGGCAGCAAGATTGCTGAGACGCACAAGAGCTTGCTGATCGAGAATCTAAAATTCAAAGAAATTAAAATTGAATCGAGGACTACCATCATTTATGCAAAGAGAAAAAACTCACCTGCGATAACATCGAATTCAAGGCATTTTCCTGATTCTCAGCTTGTTCGCGAGCCTGTTCTTGCTGCTGAGAGTCTCCTTGGGTGGCCGCCTGAACAAAGCCCTTTCAGAAGGTGAAGAAAACTGAGTAGAATTAAAGTATAATGGTAGAACAAGAACAGTGGTGAATAACAAAACATGGTTCGAAGAAAAAAAAAACAAAACAGAAGGAATGGGAATCCGAAAGAGGTGACGTAAAGTTCAGACACTTTCGAACAGGGCCAACCAATTCGGCATGAATCATCGTTAATCGTGGTGAGATCAGATCAGGAAATAGCATTTGTATAAAGCCTTAACTAAATAAAACCAGTGTACCAAAATGATCCAAGAAATGAAATCTTTTGGCATAAGTCCGCCATCCCATTCAGTGTGCGGTTATGAAATTGCCATCCATCCACCATGTTTGCATAAAAATTTGCTACAAAAACTCAGCTCTAGCTTACAACTGGCCTCGAAAGGGGTGCAGATCATATCAGGAAAGGTAGCACATCGTTTAATTAAAAATTAAGACCTGAAAGCAAATACAAATAATACCTGAGGTGCCATTCCAGCCGGCAGTTTTTGAGCAGGATTCATTACAGTGTTTCTGAAAGCATACAAATGGACTAATAACCCAACAAGAGTATTGTCAATAGTGAACAAACGGCATAACACCGTGAAGAAACGAATAACCTACAAGGGTTAGTTTAACTCGTCGCAATTCATAAAGAGCAAGCGCTCAAAAAAGTTCGAAAACACTACTGATATGTGAAACTGGACCAAATTACACTGTAACCAGATCATAGCTAAAAAGCACCAATTTGTTTTCACCTTTTCCCAGGAAAGCAAAAAAGGTGGAAGGAATAAAATTTTATTCATTACACCGGCGACGGCAGCGCGGACACTCAACTTGTTATTGGAGCGCATAATCTCCTGCTCCGAAGGTTGAGGAAAGTAGCCTCACACGGCAATTTCGCTGAAAACTAGTAAATGACTGTTATTTGAGGGGCTGGTCAAGATTATGATATCAACATTCAAAACTAACGATAAGAGCGAAGATCGACCATGTCGGTAACTATAGTGCCCGGGTCCAAATGATATAGGCGACCTTCGGAATACATTTGGAAACGAACATCAGGTTTGTGAGTAGCACCGCAAATAACCCCCAGAACCCGAATTTTTGGCGGAAAATAAATTGCTGAAAGAGGTCGACAGTCAGCAAATGTCAGCCTATCGAATGAGAATAGAAACACTGGCTTGAAAATTCCCAAGAAGAACAGGCCATACATATCGTAATGGATCTCCTCATATGAATAAGGCTCTACGAGTTTGAATAGAAGACGGAGACGTGGCCCATTCACAAATAGATCGCCACATATCCGGTCACATATACAAGGGTAATTGAACAATAAATACATGCAAATAGGTATCCGACGAGCCTACGATTTTGGATGGGAGACCTATGTACGGCGCAATCTCAAGGGAACACCAACGTCAGTTGGGATTGCGCCGTGCACCAAGACTAAACACTTAAACATTTGATTATGTACGCCATCATCCGATAATCATGACTGCATTTTGGAGATCCTGAATCGTGAAGGATCCTGTATTTGAAACATCTCACAATCACTTTACAAAAAATAAATAAAAAGATGAAGTGATCAATCCAAGGTCACCATGGATTTCAGTTTCGTGGAAGAAATAAGAGCAGATTAATGAAGCACTAGTGAAACATTATTGACCTTTATTGATTGGCTTAAGGGCTCGTTCAGACGACGCGCGTCGAAAATGCAAAATCGAAGCGCAATCAATAAATAACGTCATTGATCGAATTTGCTCCTTTGCGTTAGTGGCGCAGTCCGGTTGCGCCTCATATAGGCAAAAAAATTAGGCATATAATCACATAGAGAAGAAAATAAACGAAAAAAGTGAGTTTTGTTAAAATGTCCTCCAATAAGGAATAGCAGCCTTCTAAAAAACCCGAGCGACCAGTAAGTTCGCCTATATGAGGCGCAACCGGACTGCGCCACTAATGCAAAAGAGCAAATTCGATCAAGGGTGTTAATTATTGATTGCGCTTCGATTTTGCATTTTCGACGCGCGTCGTCTGAACGAGCCCTAAAGCGAACTTATGTTGGTCCTGCAACGCACGCCTTGGTGCTGACTCCGCGTACGGTTGGAATTTTAGCAGCCCGGCTTCTATACTGCCGCTTCTCGTCAGTTCTAGATAATCATGGTGGGTGAATTTTCTTCTTAAACTGTCTTTTTCAAATAAAAAAGTGAAGTGTATCTTTTCTGTTGTTCTCCCCTCAGGCATCGAGGAAAAAAGGACTTTCACTCGAAGAGAAACGCGCGAAGATGTTGGAGCTGTTCTATGAGAGCCAGGAATTTTTCCAGATGAAAGAGTTGGAGAAGGCAGCATATTTTCTCTTTTGGTCTTATGAACCTGAAAAAAGTTTGAGGTTGCTATTTTCAGATAGCTCCCAAACAGAAAGGTGTCATAGCCCAATCTGTGAAAGAGGTCACTCAATCGTTGGTCGATGATGGACTTGTTGAATGCGAGAAGATCGGCACATTCGTTTGCTACTGGGCATTTCCATCGAAAGCTCTGCAAACCGTAGGTCTTTTGATCTAGAACTTTCTAATATTCCTAAAGATTTTTTTTAGAGAAGAACCAAGATAAAAAAGCTGGAAGAGTCAATTCGAGAGATGGAAAAGAAAGTCAAAGAGTGTACAGCACAATTAAAAGAGGAGAAGAAGGGCAAGGAGGTTGGTCGCTCTTTTATTTCATAGATATGGCATTATGTTCACATCATTTCTAAATTTCAAATTCTTGGAAAATTACTGTTATTACCATCAATACCAGCTGAAGCCGACGCTTATTTTGATTCAACTGATCAGTTTGATTATCTTTATTTTGGGTAGCTTTTTCGCTAGTGTTCTTTCGAAGTAAGGTAAAGTTTACGTCGCAGCTGGTTTAACAGTAGAGAACAGCTTATTGACGTGCGCTTTCAAAACTTGACCACACCCCTATACCCCTAGATTGAAAGTAAATTCCTACAGAACAAGCGAAGAGCGAGACCTTGTTTCATATTCATGAACATATGCCCGCCACAAACCCCAAAAGACGCCGAATGACAGTGAGCTAAGATTCATCTACACGCTCAGGGTTTATTTAGAACTTATACAGGGTTCAGTTAATCTCACTGGTGCAGCGAGAATCTAGAGATCTCGGAATAGTGAAGGTGTGCAAGCCACAATAAACCTCTGGCCGAACTCCACCGTGCGTTGATGAATCAGGGTCCATTTTGCGCTTGTGGCGTGTATTTCGTTCGTGAACCTGGTCCCCGAAACAGTTTCTAAGTTTCAACTGGACAATAAAATTGATATATACGGATTTATTGCGGCTCACATTTCAATGCTATGCCGAGGAATCATGACAATCGAACTTGGAATAAGTTTCTGTGTTTTTTCTGGGATTATCTCTGATACATTGTATCCTGTGAAACTTTCCGTCTAATATGAGGTTCATCTGACAATACGAAATTCCGCTGTAATAAGATTTCAACGAATTATACATAAAAGCACGTGGGGAAGTAGGCAAGAGCACGATATAAGAAAGGATGCAGTGAAAGTAAAAAAAGAGTCGACATTACGGTCTTTTTTCGCATTTAGTGAGGCTCCTTGCCACCCGTCTTCAGTACTTATTTTTTGTCACCCTCAACGGAATACCCACGGCAAGCCCATAATGACGTGAAAACCCTGATTCATCAGCATTGGAGGTTAGCTAGAGTTTACTTGTTGTTTATTTGTAGTTTGTACACCTTCACTCTTTCGAGAAACTCCGCCGCGGTAGGACGAATGGCTGGAACGTCAAGCATGGTTTACCTATCGTGATACCGGCTTATTCAGACTTCGAAGGAACGCACACAACTCCTGGAGCAGTATCATGAACTTCAAACGCAAGAAAAAGAACTCAATGAACGCCTCGCACAATTCGCCGAGTATGACCCGGAAGCTATCGCCCAGACGAAGTTGTGCACAGAACAAGCGCGCGACGATGCTAATCGATGGACAGGTGATTTATATGACCGAACTGATTTTCAGTCTGTTAGGATTTGCTTTTACAGATAACATATTCTCCATCAAAAAATGGTGCAGGACCAAGTTCGGAATGGACGAGAAGATGCTCGATAAACAGTTCGAAATCCCTGAGGATTTGGATTATGTAGAGTAATTTCGATCTAATTTGGGGTTGTACGTTGTTGTGACTCTGTATTATACTATTCTTAAAGTTGCTTTTCTGTAGCTATAAGCTGCTTTTCTATGTTTATACAACAATCCTGTAACATTCCATGCATAAATCCGGTGAAATCCCGTTCATTTTGTTGTGGTGGTCACCAGAAAAGGTCTCAGACCTTCATAGATAACTCCTCCAAGACTCAGTGCCTAATTCGACAATTCGCGACTTCAGCATTCTATGACGTGAATGGAAGACACTGTCAGACGATTCCTTGAAGCGTTTCATATACAAGTCAAAGACAAATGGATGCAAGATACTGTGAACTTCATCAGATCTCATGGGAAAGGAGAAAATGTATGGCTCTTAATTTGACTTTCGTTTGAATTCTACGCGTGTTCCACTTCGGTAGACCGACGGGTTAGTTCTTTACAGCTATTTACAGTTGGTTACGCTAGAGAACAAACGAAAAGAAACGGATGAAAATCTCATTTATCCCATTCTTGTTCCTTTTGCTTCATGAAATTACACCCAAGAACCCTTCATTTCAGGAAGATGACCTACGTCGCGCCGTTTTCGAGCAGTTCCTACACTCGAACTTAGCTGATTCCTACGAGCCACTGTCAAAGGTTCCGGTCGGCGCTCTGAAAGCCGTAATTGTAAAGCCCATGATTTTCCAAGTTAGTAAATCTCACTGTCTTTGACATTTTCCTCAGATTGAGTATAGATAGATCCTTATGATTATCCTCTTCTCGTATTAATTTTGTTTTATGTCGTATCCGTGCTCGACACATGTCGCTCTTGCTATGATCAATACCGTGAACGAATAGAGAACGACGATGACTTATCGTGGTTCCACGGGGAAGATGAAATGAATTCACAAGAAAAGGTGAGATGCCTTCAATTTACAGGTATTTTGAGTTTACCAACCCGTTAGTAGGAAATGTTTTAGGAGAGCCGACTGCGTACCTCGACCTCGAATAGTCGTAGATTGCTGAAGGTGAAACTCACTGACGGACAGAATGAAGTGCATGGTATCGAATACGGTGGAAAGGTAGTATTCGTTCACATCTACGATAGGCTTATTGGGCGTCTCTCTTCAACTAGACCTGCTTCTGGTACTCCTATTGATTTCGCAAGCATTATTTCAGTTATCGTAACCATTTTAATTTATTAATATTATACTACTGTTTCAGATTGATCTAGATCAGATGGCGATAGCAGGCACGAAGGCAAGTTTTTCCTTTATTTTTTCACTGTATTTCTAGTGCTTGGCGTTCTATAATCAGCGACATCTGTATGTGGTCCTTCCTCTCTGATGTAATGTAGCTAGCAACTTTGACAATCTCATAACAATACGATTGACGGGATTTCTCTTAGCAGAACCAACGAGATCTGTCTTCTAATTTTTTTCGTGAGGACAAGTTCTAAACATGAAAGAATTCTTTGTTTACCGCTAACGATTCGTTAGAATGCGTACATGGAAATCTTTCTCCTCTCGTATGGGCTTTCCCACCATTTCTTTCATTTGTCCACCCCATTGCTTGAGTTTGAAGTCCGGTAGCGATCTTACCACAATTGCTGAGAAGTGGTATCGAAAAGTTCAATTTTTCACACCAACAATAGCCTCCATCAACTGATTATGAATGTTTTCAAAGATTCTGCTCACTTCACGTGTACTGCTCAGAAGAGGTATTCTACTTCTAAACACTTCAAACTGTCAGGTTGGTTGATTTTCTGCTATATCACATATATTCTGTTTTGGTATGTGTTACAAAAACGTTAGTGAACCCTTAGTTCTGTTTTTTAACCTTCAAATTCAGGTACTCGGCGGAGATGTAGACGGACAGCCGCTTGATCTTGCAGCTTTCTTCGCGGAACGTCTCGGCATCAACCATGACTCGAAGACTAATCGGTTACCTTTGAAACATATATTGAAATTAATATCAACTATTTCCTCTGAAAGGTATGTTTACAGCCGTGTTCCGTCGGGGGTGTCAGCTCCTCTGCCCCTCTTGGCAACATCGGCCGAGGAGACGTCTGCCAAGCAGAGGTTTGTTTTTGTTTAGTTGTTTTTGTTTCTTACTTCGAACTTACTTTACTGTTTTACTTTTGCTTTACTTTTTAGTTGTTTTATATGCCATATTCGGTAAGATTCATCGCGAAGAGCTCATCAGTGTCAGGTTCGGAATACCAGAGTTCGTATTCCTTTCATGCTGCACGAATCGCATTGGGTTACATTTTTCAAAAATAGCATAAAACCAGTACTTACTAAAGTGTTAATGAGCTTCAAAATTAGATCAAAATAAAAGCTATGCGGTACTCATACTCCCCTAAGAACGACTCTGGTCCTTTTTAGCTCTACAATGTCCCCATATCTTGTTCGTAAACCACGGATTCCGGCGCAGTTACTGCATAGCACAGAGACGGATGCACAACCAAGAAATATCACCCTAAAGAATGAGGTTCATTGCAGTCGTCTGTCCTAATTATAGCAGGATATTATTTACTAGTGGTTTAGGTGCACGATATTGAAAGAACAGCGATTGTGCTCCCTGTGCAAAGCGGATTCCCTAATAGGATGACAGGAAACGCAGCCTCGTGGAATGGGAACACATTTGGGGAGGAACCGATGGATACATCGGTCGCTGGTGAGACCTATTTCCTGTCTTATACGAAGACCTGACTCTTTTTATCGACTACGTCAGTATTATATTCCATTGTATCAATTGGTCGCGAGCATCGTTTGATTTGCACGATTTATTTGATTTTTGGTTGCACTACACATGCCTTGCGCGTGTAATAAATATAATATCGTTAAACTAGTAGCCCCTTGAGATTTGATAGTTTTTACACGAGGAGGCTAAGTGAGAGAGAACAAGATGAAAGCAGGCTAATCCTATATTTGTTACCACGTAGGGTTCCGAATTTTTTTTCCGGAAGATGTACCATTTGACTTGCTCGGCAGTTCCATTCAAAAGTGATGTTTTTTATTAGATTCCGATTCAAACGTGTCAACCTATCGGTGCTGTTCCTTGGGCTCCTGACGTAATTTAAGGTGCTTTAGAGTAAAAGAACAGAAATCAATGAAAATCAACGACGAATCAATGAATCTATTTGGTCATGTAGCACATCATTATTTTCGAGTAAATAAGAGAAACTGAATCCGAATTGCAGTTGGCTATATTGCCTTCTTTATCTTCCTCTTTTTTGTGACCAAATTCTTTCAGAGACAGGAGAGACGCGTACGACGGATAGAGTGACGCTTCCAGTGGGGCCAGCTCCATCGAGTTCGTCCTTCTCGGAGGTTATTTTTAGCTTTTTATGGTATGCACTGGGAAATTCCCGGAAAGTGGGCATGGATGAAGCAGGGTTTGAATCAGACGCTGGTAATATTATTAATATGTAAGTGGTTCCAGCGTCGTTTTGAAACGACTTTTGAAATAACGCCAATAAATGTGGTTACAACAGACGACGTCGCGGACTTGAACCAGATGTCTGGTTTTATGGCAACGTCCAAGTTGCTATAAACTTGAAGAAGTCATTCAGGATCTCCCTATTTCCGTAGAATGGGCGAATATCGTTCCTCACGAAGTGAAGCCGCCAGTACCGCAGAGCGCTGGTAGACCGTTAGTTTCCTTTTCTTCTCAGTAAAGATAAGAAAACGATAAGATAAAACGATAAAGATAAGAAATAATATTTCGAAAAGAAAAACCAATGCACCCTGTCAATTCTTTCTGTCATACACGGATCTTTAATCGCATCGTTTTTTAGATCGGTTGGAGGTCGAGAAAAACAAGATCTGAATCGCTCCATAGCAGATTACTTTCCTGTGTCTCGACTCAAGAGGGAGACTGAATCGAAATGCAAAATCAGTGACGGAGAAGGTCGCGTCGGTCCTGTCTCGCCCACTCCAAAGAAACGGCTTCTGCTTGGATTGGCTGATAACGACAGCCCGGTCGGTTTGATCTGATTGATTGAATGATAACTTTTATTAGAATTCTTGTAAAATTTTCAAAAGTGCTCTCGAAGTTGATGTTCTGCTTGACTATCTAGGCAAGCAGAAAATTCACCAATGGCTCCGATAGTGTTGCTGATAGTGCTGTCGCCTCTTCCTTTTACGAAGAGTCCGGTGAGTGTCTGATATTAAGGATACTGTATGTATGTTTTTTGATATTTCGGTTTTATAGGTGCCCGTCAGAAGTTCGGGTATGAGCATGTCAGAAGTGATTTGTACGCTGACAGAGCTACGCCCGAAAGGTGTCACCGCTTGCAACGAAGTCCTGAGCGAGATTCGAGAAATGATTCTGGGATGCTGATGACTGATAGACAGCCTGAGTATCGTCTTCCTATTCCTGACATTTGTCGTGAGTTTTGAGTAATTATTTACTAGCTTAGTCGAACAAATTGGCCTGGTCAAGTAACGAAAGAGACCACCGATCGACTAATAACCCCTAAAGTAATTTCTGAGGCTAGGTGAAAGGCAAAGGTAAAAGTAGAATGTACGGTGTTTATCTCTTCCATGAGGGCGAGATAAGCGCACGTTTGCATTCAGATTTGAGTTGTATTTTGTGTGTGCGGTTGTTTGAAAAATAGAGTCCTTTATTTGACCTGTAGAACAACTTTAGTACGATTTTACACGACCCATAAAAGGCTTGGTTAGCTTGGACTGCGATCGATCGTTTGACCGTGCGTTTGGAACTAATGCCCTTTACCGCTCCACGTGCAGCCTTTTATAAAGGTAAAGGTATGCGTTGATCGGCCCTGTGAAGACGCGTCATGCATTTGCCTTTCGTTCAGAATCATAGAGGCATGGTGAATGCATATTTAGCCTATGACTCACGTGGGCCAGTTGCTATACCATACCAGTGTCTAGATATTCAAAGACACGTTTGACGCCAATTTACCCGACCCTGGAGGGATGGAGGGCTCGGTCAGTCCGGGCGAGTATCGATCGCTCGACCGTGCGGGCGGAACTAGCAGCACTTACCGCTGTACGATGCTCCCAGGAAGAATTACATAGATCATACATTTTCTGTCAGAAAAAATCGGAGTTAATTCATCATATTATTATATATTATTATTCAGAAACAAATCCAATGTTTGCCGTGGTTACGCCCCCAGCTCTACTGCGGGACACATCGCCACCTCCTCTTCGAGCCGATGTGTGTCCGCTGCCGAGAGCGCAGAATAGCTACATTCGAAGGAGCTTTGAAGAAGAGGACAAGAATTTTGTAAGTAAATACTCCCATCTTTGTATGTTGAATTTTATTTATTAGTCAAATTCAATAGTTAGAACTTTTTTTAGTACAGATTTCAAGCAGATACTCTTCTCCTACTTTTGTTGGAGTGTTTCGAGTGATTAGTATCACCTCTTGCATACATTTCTTTACTTATCACTTATTATTTCAGACTACTACACAACAATTGCTGAACATACAATGTGAACCGAATCCTCACCGTGTTGAAAACTCCGAGCTAATTTCTTTCATAGAGGAATCTATTTCGAAAGAATTATCGGTCAAGGTGTGAGACTTTTCAAAGTCTATAATTACATTTTCTTAGTTATTTCAACAATTTTCACTAAAGTGTTTATTTACAATCATGTGTTTTTGAGGAAATGCAAACGCCACCTAGAAGCAACCATTTGAGAGATGAACTGCCCTCGACCGCTGTCGTACCATTTAAGCGTCCCCTCAGAGAACCATCTTCTGAAGAGACCCGAGAACCGCTAGAAGTGGGACCGGTGAGTTACAAAACAACATTCAGAAGATTCACGTAATTATTTCTACGAATTGTTCAGGTTTCTACCTCTCGTTATCAAGGCTTAGTGATGGAGAGATTCGAGAAGCTGAAAATTATTCGTTTTGTGGACGCATTCGCTCAGAGAAAATTCTGGATGCTACCGAAAACTGTACATGTTATGGTGAGAACTTATTACTCGAACAGGTCCAAAAGTCTTGGTAGTTTGAGCCAGGAGATTTTCAGGGTGTCTGTCATATAAGAGGCGATCTTAGCGCCAAACGTGGTTCGTGGGTGCTTGAAGTTACGGTCACAGATGAGTCTGTCACCGGTCAGCGGTGTGCAGTCGACTCTCAACTTCTTGACAAATTGCTAGGCTTTTCTGTCAAACATTGTGAGGTGAGCTCGGCCTTTTTTCAAAGTTTCCCCTTAATTTAATCCTTTTCCGAATTCTGATCGAAGTTTTTGATAATCAGAAAAGTGATCATGATACCACACTTCTAGAATCTTCTATATTTACAATTCACATTTCTATTTGTGAATTAGATGATGACAGATGAAGAAGATTAGACGCTTGCTTTGCATTCTATACATGTGAGGATAACTTAGAAATCAGAATACCTGATGTGGTAGCTTTAGCAGTTAGAACAGTTTCTTTACCCTCCCTTTTATAATCCCACTTCTTAGTATAATTCTAGACCAAACGATCTATCTCGCAAAAACAACAACACGCGACTATAATTACAGAGCGACTCAAATTGCTCACCGCCAGCATAGGCGTAATTGGTGCGCGTATTGTCACTGGAGCGCACATTCCGCGCCCCACTCAACTAGCGCGATAATACTGCACGCTAAACGTATTCCATTGGCGACGAAATAGTGTGCACAGAGAGGAGTGACCGAGACCGCGTGGCTTCGCCACGCGGTCGGGCTAGGGGAGGAAATCCGGGGTGGGTGAGTCATCCTAAGCATTGCAAAACTATTGGCTGCGAAAGGATCCGAACCCTGAACTATCCTACGATAACAGCCATCACTGCCACTTACCCATCTCCACCGCCTGGGCGGCACTCTCGGATCCCTTATGACGGGCCGCTCCCAGTCCGTTGCCGGTCAGGCAGTTAATGGGGGTGATTGCACCAATTGCGCCTAACATGACGCGCAGTGGCACCAATCGCGCCTAACATGACGCGCAGTGAGTGATTTGAGTCGCTCTGTAATTATATTCCTCTGAATTCAACTCAAGTACAGAATTTCGTTTCGAATTATGAACTAGCCGGTACCATAACGCATCTACTCGATGGAGCTTTATAAAAGTACTACAAAAATGAACCGTGAAAATTTACAGTTGGCTTTTTTCTGGCAAAGAACGGAAAAGTTCCGACATTTACGATCCCGTTTCGAAGCTCACAACATAACAACAATACGCGAAAATTTTCAGATATTGCATCGTGAGAAAAATTTGCGGGAACTGGCACGTTGTAAGGAGCGAGCCTCCGAAGTGAGTGGAATGAAAAAAAAAATTTGAAAATTGTTATCATTCTGACAAAGCTTGCTTCCAGGTCATGAAAGGATTTCAACGACTGGATCTTGTGTTTTCGTTGAAAATTCATCCTCAAAGAGACAAAGTACCATTGATGGTAAATGTTTGCACTTTGGCTGAAGCTATTGAAGGATCGTAGATTTGTTGGTGCGCTTTAAGCGCAGTTGTTCGTGTACCATTTTAAATTTGTGCCATTTTGTGAATCTATATTGTGATTTGTCGAATTTTGGAAGTATATTATAAATTGGATTTCTATTTTTCTATTTATTTCCCTGAAAGGATAGTACCTATCGTACCTTTTGTGCTCGCTTGAAATTCAGTCTATCACTTCTCATTCAAATATTTGGAACCGTATGTAGATGAACAAAAAAGGGTTAGAAAGCGACACCATAAGTAACTAGTTTTGTGACCTATAAATTCTAAACAAAATGATGGATCCGAAATCACTAATGAAATTGAAAAAGAGTCCACTGCTCCTTCGCCGTACCCCATGTTACAATCACGAGAATATGAAATTTATCTTTGTAATATAATATATCAATAGACATTTAGTACAAAGTATAGAGGTAGAAACTATTGTGGCATATCAGGCACATAGAAACAGAAAATTGATATGGAGCGATTAATCTCGTGCTTACGATAGTAATGTTTTTGTTTTGGCCATGAAAAAATCACATAATATTAATGTAAATCACAGATTACTGTTAATCGATAGCAGGAGCTTTCCTCGTGCCCCCTCACCACTCATTACGTCTCGATGAGCATCACTGATAGAGCTGAGCGGATAGACTCGACCTATCACTGGACGATATCTGGTGGTACTGAAGTGTTTGAAGATAAACGACGACGCTTCAAACCAATCTGCGTCTGTCGAATGGGCTAATCCGACGCCTAAAAATAGTGTATGTAGTTTCATATTTCAACGGCGCGCGTGGTCAGTGGCAAGAGGCGCTATTGACACGCGGTCGAGCGATCGATTCCCACTAGAGCTAACCAAGCCTTCTATCCCTCCGTGGTCGGATGAAATGGCACCAGAGTAGTCTAGATAGGTAAAGACTGATTTGGTATAATGTTTGGCCCCTGCAAGTCACTTTATCGGACAATAACACATTCACCATGGGTCTACGATCTGAATGGAACGCGTGCGGCTAAGCGTCCTTGGGAACTAATCACCCGGCACCTTTACCCTTTAACTCTGAACATGAAAATAAAGTAAATATTACCGAAAACGCTTGACTCTCTCGACATCAGTGCCCTGGGATTGATTTTCACTTCTCCTCGACTTCCTACGACTGCTACCTTTCCATTCTTTGCCAAGAGATCCAAGTCGGACATTAGGTTGACGTGGGCTGCCATCTCCACGATTAGGTCGAATCCTAGAGAAAATGGAATTAGCATGCAGATTAAACGTCCAAGCAATGCAAAAAACACCATAACTACCTCCTTTGTATGTTTTGGGTCGATTAAACTTCTCTTATCATTCTGCCATGGGTCACTTTATCCCACCCAGGTTTAGCATAGTCCGGTAATGACCACATCTTTTAATGGAAAGTTTCGTGCATACCATATAGTTGCGCCTATTTTGAACATTTATTCATAATGATTAGTTTACAGGAGCTCCAAAAAAGTCTTCCACCACAACTTTGCTATTTGAACTACTTTCTGTTCCAAGAAAGAAATCAACCGCTTATCTACTTACTCCTTCATCAGCTTTCCTCCTTTCAATGCGCTTCCTTATCACATCTCCGACCTCATGAACTAACCACATTCAGGAATTTCTGAATACCATCGAAATCTGACAGATTTGAACGTAAATCATCAGCGCCAGAACTTCGCTCAACCTTCTTGGTTAATATTTGCATATATAAACATAACTGTAGCCCTAAATGGTGTACTTGCGTTTACAAATCATATTGCGTGAGTAGAAAATTTGTATAAATTTAGGCATGAGCCTTCCACTTTTGAAGAACATATTTCGGAAAACAACCCACCTTCAGAGTATTTCTTCTTCATTTCGTCCAAATATCCGTTTTTCCTATGATTGTACACGTCGCTGGCACCGTTCTCCCTAACTAACGTCATACCCTCATCGGTACCAGCCGTACCAACTACAGTAATATCGTGCCCAGCGGCCATCTGAACAGCAGCGATTCCAACTCCTCCTGATGCGCCGTGCACCAACACACGCTGACCTTCCTGAATGAGCCTGATTGATAGATGGTCGTTGTTCCAACAAACTACTTCTATGACGCGCACCTGAACGTTTCCAAGAATGAATAGAGCTCTATGAGCAGTCATATACGGAACTCCAAGGCAAGCCCCTTCTTGAAGAGATAGCTCTGAATAACGTCGTAAGGTCTAAATTCACAAATCCAAACAGAATCGAAGGAATCTGTTACCTCTCTTCAAGAATTCGAACGAATATCTACTACTAAGACACTCTAGTTGTTGGCAAATAAAATAAAAGTTATAGACATATGCAAAATAGCGAAATAGATTAGGAAATCCTTCGCAACAAAGGGATATCGTCTAGGCTTACCACTGATGCACAAAGCACTCACAGGTTAGGTTCTGATCAATTGGTCGCTTTCTCCACGTCAAAAACTTCAACCGCAAAGGTAAGCCCCACAAGCGGATAGCCAAAACTTGCTCTGATTCAAATGCGCAGTAATGCAATATCTAGAGGAAGTGCCGTTTTACGGAGGACACAGTGGAAATCACCGAAGAGTGAAGAAAGAGACCTCAACCCTAGTCTCAGAACTTTGGACTATAGCAGAAAAAGGAATCATGTAATTTTGTTCCATAAAATTATTCACAGAGCACGCGGTATCGATCCGTCAGACCTACTTGTTCTAAGAACAACTAACACAAGAAGTAGCTGCATGAGATATGACCCAGGGTGGGCGAGAACTACCGGTGAACGAAATTTCTGCACGTTCAGAGCTAACATATCATATGGAATTTTCAGGAAAAAGAGCACAGTTCCGAACCAATTATCAGCTTTTGGGGGATTTCTGATCCAATAACTGAGTTAATAGGGTTCGTGGTAATAGATGTACTCCTTTTGATCCTCATGTTTGTGTCGATGTTTCTTGGTTTTTCAGTCGTTGTTCGATTTGCACTAGTTATCATGTTTTTCCTCGGAGATTTTGTTGCATATCTCCGACAAGCATTCATGTGTAATAAATAAACCAATAAATGAATAAATAAATCGCAACATTCCGAAAATATTACCAGGTGGGAGGGGAAAAACCTTTTCCGCCACGCAGTACTCTGCCGCACTTCCCGTAACAGTGGTGGCAAAATAAACACGGTCTCCAACTCTAACATCTTGAACGTCCTCGCCAATCTGAAAGAATCACCTTCAACGTTACAATCTTCTAATTACAAAACCGTTTAATAAAGGGCACAATCAGGTATTAATCACTGAAAAGCTTCCAAATTATATCATTAACCTGCTCAACAATACCTGCACCATCCCTTCCTGGAATGTACGGTAAAGTTGGCAGAGCCGCGTATTGCCCGTTCCGAATGTAAGTGTCGACAGGATTCACACCAGATGCTCCAACGCGGACCAGAACCTTGGTAAAGAAAAGTAAAAAAATGGGTAAATAAAGCGATAATCGGATTGGGTGCTGCAAATTGATTTTTTTTTTGTTCATAACGGGCTAGGAGGACGATAGACATTTCCCATCCACTTCCTTTTTTTTCGGGGAACACGGTAAAACGTAAAGGTAAAAGTAGAGGGTTGATCAGTGCTCTGTGGATGCGCCGCCGCTTTTGTATTTAATTCAGGATCACTGTCTTCACCTTCCTAGACAAGTTCGGTAAGCATTTACCCGACCCCAAAAGGATGGCTAGCCCAGGTGAGGATCGATCGCTGGATTGTGAGAAAGTCACTAGCGCCTCTTACCACTGCACCACTCGCGCCCATGTGAACAAGGTATCGTATCTTAATGGCCTCATTAATCACTGATTTAGCGAGTATGTCCGTTCATTATCAACCTCACTCCGCTCTTCACGAAAGAGAACGTGTACCCAACTTTTTGTAACTTTCGTAGTGATTGGACTCTCGGGGTATGTACTTTCCTGGATCGGATCACGAAGGGAATCGAAATGTTACCACAGTTGGAAGGCATCAATAACTGAGGTTGTAATTAACCAGATAGCAACAAAATGAAGAAAAGGCTAGTTGTAACAACTTACCTGTTTGGCGGACTCGATTATGGGAATGGGCACATTTGAGAGGACTTCGATAACCTCAGGCCCTCCAAACTTCTTTATCACGGCGGCCAACATGAAGCGATCTGGAAGAGATAACTCTTCATATAATCGAAAAAGCATTCAGATCCACCACAAAGCATAAATAGCTTAGAGGAGGTGGGAACTATTCAACCCCACCCAACCATTCACTCCAGTGCTCAGAAAGATTTTGGAATCTATTGAAATCATTCGAGATGCTATTCACGAATCTGATATCAATTTCTCAAATTTATAGCAATTCAAGCGGATTTTGGTAGGTAGACGTAGGTGGAGGTAATAGAGTTAGAAGGTTGGTTTGACTGAAATCTTGTCTACGAGTTATCGGGAAAACGATGTTCGTTCACAAAATTTCGGCAAATACAGGTAGATCATGGCCAACAACCCTAGGGCAAAAAGTGGAACGGTGCCAAAAAATATTACGATCACTGGAGTCTTACAAATTGAGTGGAACGAAAAATAAAGAGATCAGAAAGCCAGATATGTGACTACTCTACTCTGATCATACAAGAGTGTTAAGGAAACCCAGGATTAACCCAGGGTATGTGGTTTTACAGCATTAGTACTGTGTCGGTTAACGCGCTCTGGAGCGAATTTTCGACAGCGTGCAAACCGCGCGCGACTGGCGACGTTCGCTGTTGGCTATTAATGCTTCACTTATAGATCCTCTGGGGAGTTGTTGCCCAATATTATCCTCCTTAGGGTAAACCGTTCTCTTCTCTCAACCTGTATCCTTTACCTCTGATAAATCCTTCCTCGGTATTTGCTTGAAAATTACCTCTTTCAGGGCTTAGATCGGATAACAACTTGGAGAATATGGGTAAGTATATTTTCCTACTGTATGGCTTCAAGGTATACTTCTTCTTGTTGGTGTTACAATCTACTTGTCAGGGGACTGTGTTGGAACAATTCCAGTCTCATAGTTCAAATAAGTCCAAGAAGTTGACAGTTTCAGTCGATGTACCAAGGAACTTCCGTCTTCTGGAAGAGCTCGAAGATGGTCAGAAAGGCAAAGGCGACGGAAACATCTCTTGGGGTTTAGAAGACGACACTGACATGACTCTCACTAGATGGACGGGCACCATTATTGGACCGCCTAGGGTGAGTGATTGTGGCTGATATGATAATTTTCTTCTGTTCTCTCAGCGAAAGATTAAGTTTCCAGACACCTTATGAATCGAGAATTTATAACTTACATGTTGAATGCGGACCTAATTATCCTAAGGAGGCGCCGAGTGTTCGTTTCACTACGAAGATTCATATGAACGGAGTGAACCAGACGACTGGTGTGGTTAGTGTTCACAATGTGCTGCCTTTTTATACTGCTTCGTCTTTACACTTTTTCTTTTCCTTATTGATATCCGTTTGGGCATCGTCAAGAGGGCATAGTTGTGATTGCGAAAACTTCAGCTGAGCAAGTGGGGTCGTTTAATTGCCTTTCCAATCACTAGTCATCTTCGTTGTAGTCTGAAAAGCCCATTTCAGGTAAAGGTGGACAGTCAAAATTGCAGAAACATCTTTTCACATGGCTTACTTTTACTGATTACGCTTACCTGACAATCGAATACCCCGTTCGTATCGTTTTCAAACGTTTTATTGTGTCTTTTCTTGTTGTATTTTATCTAAACTCGTAAAAAATCATTCCTCCTGTGGTGACCTCTGCGCTCATATTCGATCTCAATGCGTTGTTCAGATCATCTACGTTGGCCTATTTTCTCCAATCCTCTATTTACTGATATTTTACCCATCCTACACCCACTTCATAATTATTCCCGATTTTCCTCGAGGTGATTAAGAAAAGGGCTGACCAACTAGTGTAACTCAAACGTCAAAGGAGGTGGCGCATCGTTACTGTTATTTACTGTTGTGTTGTTGTGTTTCTGCATCTGTAATGTTTATTCACGGCAAGGCTTTTCTTTTTCAGATTGACAAGAGGAACCTCAGCACACTGCGCTCGTGGAACGGAAGCTTTATGATCAAGTCTGTCTTGGAAGACATCCGAAAGAATATGATGTGCGCAAAGGAGAACATGAAGCTACCCCAGCCCGCTGAAGGAGCTACTTTTTGAATGTGAGTGAGCTGTCACTTCTCTCATATACCCTTTTCTGGAAGTATTGTAAAGTATCTCATTTTAGACTTAAGAAGATGTTGCGGTCGGATCTGCTGTCGTGCCGATCGTCTTCAACAATTCCGTTGTCATCCCCGATGTCAAATTATGAATTTCGGAAAGAGTTTCGTTTTGCATTCTTTCATTCGTGATGGTCGGAGATTTCATTCCGTCCTTGTTCGATGTCCTCCTTGAGTTCTATACCTTTTTATGGTGTGAAGGGGCTGTCTTGCCTTCTCCGGTCTAAGGATAAATCGTAATGTGTTTGCTGTTGTCCTTTTTTTAAATATAGAACGAGTAGTCATGTAGTTCAATATTTATTTGTTTTAGCCGGTCACTGATTCGGTGATAGTTGGCTCAGCTTGCTTGAGATTCACATCACCTAATCGTTATGTTTACCGGTGTGTAATTCTAAACAGTCCATTTTTGTCATCGTAGTCAATCATTCTTAATAAATATAATTTGACGATGTAGTTTCAACTGAAAAGAACATGCGGAGAGAACAGAACGCCGAGTACTTTCTACTTTTTGTGAACGCGTTTTTTATTGAATCTCTAAATTCAACCACTAGGTCGATGTCGATGAAATGAGCCTAGCGACCTCTTCCGTGCTGCCCGGAAGCAGTAAGGAAGCTGACGAACGTACGAAGCTCGGTACGTTCAATTCGAGAGTTTCTTCTTCATTTTTATCCGATTTTCTGTTCAGAACTGTTGGTGCTCATTGAGCGATATTTGGCATCTGGACCATGTAAGAAAGCGGCTGTTGCTCTCCGTCGTGAAATAGAAGAAAATGGGGTTTGATGGTTTCTTATATTTAAATTCAAACCATACCCACTAACAGCGTTGCTTCAGCTTTTGCCTCTACGTCATGATTACCTCGGAAATACTCATGCAAGGACCTATAGAGAAACAGTAAGACATTGCTCCCTTTTTAAAAGTCTTTCTGCGAGTTCTTAACTCGCGAGTTCTTAACTCGAGTTTAGTTTCTCGCAATTTTTATGATGTTGAGTTATTTATCGAGTCTTGCTACTCTTTAGGTGTCCGATTTATTATCCTCCGCTCCATCTTTGCTCCAAATGGTCGAGCGTCTTTCTACATTGGCGGACTCTGCTGTTCCTCCTTCGGTGCGAGGGCTTCCTGTTCGCCTCTTCAACAACAAAAGAAATTGCCTGTTAAGAACACCTGGTTAGCATTGTTTGTATATTTAGTTAATGTCGTAGAGATCGCATATCATGCCATGTTTTGCTGCTTAGAATCTGTCTCGAGAAAGGATTATTCATCCCGTCTACTAGCCTGCCGACCAGTTCCTAACCACATTATAAATTCTGTCAGGTGAGAAAAATTATAAAAATTGTCGTCGGAACCACATTATAAATTCTGTCAGGTGAGAAAAATTATAAAAATTGTCGTCGGAAAATTATAGTGACGACACTTTCCTAGACTGACTACCTCTCGCGAGTTTGGTACAACTGTAAACCGATCTCGTTTACCGGGAATGGGTTGCTTGGATCAGATGGATCGACACTATCGGGTTTTAGGACACCTTGCAATGGTCTACTGTGTAACATTTGATCGGACTTGCAATTATGTACTTACGGTTCGTTTAAGTGTTCTGGATTGTTCTGCTAGTCTTGAAACATCCCTGAACTATGGTCATTCATATTATTTATTATTGAAATTGTTACAGCAAGGTACATTAGTATGCGATGACGCCAAATTGCAATAATTATGTACATAAAGTACAACTTAGTTGTTTGTTTTAAATGAGGAGAACGTTCACTTTCTATTTATTCTATCTATTCTTAATTTTATTTATCTATTTTCCCCTTTATTTCGTTAGACCTATTCAGCCGAAACGAGTTGAGCATTCGAGGTTAACATTTTAAGAGGTTAACGTTCTATTTCGTATGAAATATTCAATCAAGCCAGATTCTATTTCGCGGAAGAAAAAGTAG
The DNA here is from genome assembly GCA_030553155.1 of Nippostrongylus brasiliensis. Classification (NCBI taxonomy): domain Eukaryota; kingdom Metazoa; phylum Nematoda; class Chromadorea; order Rhabditida; family Heligmosomidae; genus Nippostrongylus; species Nippostrongylus brasiliensis. The sequence continues at coordinate 32,366,724 of CP130732.1, read as the reverse complement.
AAATAGAGAAAGGGATATCTCCTATTTTGATATGCGGACTAGAGACCTCAAATGTGTTACTGAACTTTGGAAGAATTTATGCATATGCTATTGAATCATATTTTTTCATATTTACCGTATGTCATCCCTACCGTTTTCAACAGAAGTTGAATTTCTTCTTCGAAGAGGTCATAGTTGGAGAAATATAGCCACTGCTTGATGCCTAGTAGAAAATTTCTGCAAGTTATTCAAAGAAAGTAAGAAAAGCGATGTTGAGTTGATTTGGCTGAGAGACCATAATGAATTAGGGGAAGTCACTCAGTTTATTGGATCTCTGACTTTCCTGTGCAACTGTGACGAGTCTCGTTAATTTTGTTATATTTGTATTGCAGGGAGCCGATGATAACCTCATCAAAGTGTGGGATGTCCATCAAGGTCTTCTACGATACACCTATCGTGGGCATTCCGCTGAAGTTGCCGATGTAACTGTGTCGTATTGTAATCAAATGATCGCCTCTGGAAGTGTCGATAAATCAATACGGTAAGCGCACAACACCTAGTGGTTTCCATCATTCATTTTGCGAAGAAATCCTGTTGCAGGGTTTGGTCTCTGGCTACGGGTGAAACACTTCAAGTGTTTGAACATCACACAGCCGTAGTTGCGAGGGTGAAGTTTTTACCGTTTGTGGATCAGTCTCGACGATATCTTGTTTCGTGCGCCCTCGATTGTAAGGTTGTGTTCTATCCGTTCGATGAAAATACGAAGGATTTCGATTCTAAGTGAGTGCAAATGTTTGCTTTGTTGTTCGTTGAATAACCTCGTCGTTCAGCGGTGTTGTTGTGTTTGACGAGCGAGAAGTAGCAGGTACGAGAATCATCTCACTCTGCCACAGTCCTAGTGGGCAGTGGGTGGTCTTTGGTGACACCCATTGTTATCTACGCCTCTTCCGACTGAAACCAGGCCCTGAAGGAGGTGCCGTGAAGTTCGCAGACATCTGCGCTCATAATGTAAGTTAATGGGCTCGATTACTTTCACATGGGTTACTATTCGCATGACTAGTTAGGTGAATAGAATAATTTTCAAGATAGAAAATTGATGTATTTAATTTATACTAAATTAACAGGACCGTGTGGACAGCTTGGAGTGGGCACACTTTGGATGCAGATTCGCATCTGGCAGTCGAGACGGTGTTGCGAAGGTGTGGAATTTTTCTTGTGGAAAATGGAGATCGACATCGTTAGTGGTACCTGGGTAAGTAGTACATGTGTCTATTTGCTACCGCTTCTTTACCTTATTGAGCGTTTGCTATAAATGATTTTCAGATTTGAACCGGCCGAACCGCATCCTGTGCCGGTAGCGTCTAGTGAGCGTGCGAAGAGCAAGTATCGTGTATGTTTCGTAGTTTACAGTAACTTTAGATGTTTTTGCTTTCGTATTTTTATTGCTTAAGGTTACCATGCTCTGCTGGTCCCTGGATGATAGTATGATCGTGACAGCTGGTTCCGACTATATACGTGAGTGGACTGACGAAACTCTTTCTGGTCGTCTACACTTTTTTCCAACATTTCGAATTTAGTGCGGGTTTGGAGTACCGCTGGAGAACTACTTCGATGTGTGCCAGGACATACGGATGACTCCTTCGTGCTTAAGGCTCATCCGACGTGTCCCAATGTCGTTCTGAGTTGCGGTCATGACGGAGTGATGGTGGTAAGTGATCTGGAGCTCGTTTATCAAAGGATACTAGACATAAGGGCACGCGTGGTATAACGGTAAGTGCCGCTCTTTCCACTGCTACGATGGATAGATTGATCCTCGCTTGGGTTAACCAAGCAAGCCCTTCATCCCTCGGTGTCAGGTAAATTGTAACTATACCTATTTGGCACGGTGAAGGCACCGATTTAAATGGGGCTGATTGACGCCTACCACTTAATCTACAAGAAACTATCGATTTTTTTTAAGTTTTGGGACATCAATGCTGGTGAAAAGGTCAAGCGATTCACCAATACCGTCGAACATCGGGGCCATTCTGCCATCTTCGACTTTGACATTTCTCGCGACGGCTGTACGGTTGCCGCTGTTGATTCGTTGGGTCATCTCACCGTTTATGGTGTGGCATCGAAATCAACTCGACTCGTTCCTAAGCAGCAGTTTTTCGACACTGACTATTCGTAAGTTGAGCATATCTCAGATTTTTGAGGGCTTTTTTCATCCTCTAAACTTTCTTTTCTAATTTTAGGCCGCTGCTCATGGACGATACTGGTTGGGTGATCGATGAGTCCACTGGCATCGCTCCTCACCTGCTTCCTCCTCCTCTTCTCACTGATCAAGATCTTGTTCCATTAGCTGATGAGTGGCAGAAAGCTGTCCCTGGGAGGGATTTGATCAAACCGGTTAGTTTCATAACCACTATAGCAGTGCAATTCATTATTATTTATCGTTTATTCTGAAATGGAATTAGGATCCTGGTGTGCAGCCAATATCGTCGCCTTGGCTAACTCGCTTAGTGGTGCCACCTCTGTCCGAGAATGAAAGGAAGTTTTGGTTTGAAGTGAGTTTTTAGAAAATCACACTTGTTGTTTTTATGGCTTCTTTCTCTGTAAAATAGTATAAATTCAACGAGAAATTCATTCAATTGTAATCATTTGAACGCACACATCGTTCTGGAGTATCGGGATTGAAAGCACTATTTTTCCTGAAAACTAAACAACACTATTGTTTTCTTCGTTGGAATTTTAAATTCCCTTAGATATTTGGTTAAACCTGACATCAATTTGAGGAAATGTGCGCAATCGCTGAGTTGGAAAACGAAGAGTATGAAGAGGAGCTGACAAAGGAACCAGAACCAGAGCCAGAGCCGATCGATGCCATTATTCCCTTGAGCGACTATCCTAGTCAGTTTAAGCTGTTCTCTAGTCACGTTTGTCGCGTTTCTTTCTTGAGAATTTCTCGTAGAAAAGGATATTGACATATATCTAAATATCGATCGGAACCGTTAAATATCAGCATCCACCACAGGAAAGTCCACGGTGAAAACTCGCTCAAATGGGACCCTTCCTGCCCAGATGAATGGAAGAGGGGCTGCGAGAAATCGTCGCCGACGTCCACCCACGCTCGAGGAAGCGATAGCTGCTCAGGATGCTAGAAGAGCTGAAGTTGAGCTGAGTAACTATCGAAGCGATATGGATGAGAGCTACAGGTATTTCTGCCTTGTTTCTCTTGAATGAGCGCTTTCTTCCGCAGAATCTGCAAATGGTGATGTTCAGTAACTCGGGAAGCTCGTCCAACGAGGGAAGCTCTGATTCCGATACCAGTGATAGTGATTATTCTGCTCAATCAAGGAGTCGTGGTCAAGCTCGTGATGAAGATCAGGTGACTCCTCCTCATTTTCATCTATGCATAGAATAATAATTGTTCAATTAGGAAGAAGATGGAGAGTCAGCCATACAAGCTGAAATAACGACTTCGTCCGGTCGTCGAGTTCATAGGCCTCAGCGACAAGACGACAGACCACAACGGGCGGAGATCTCGAAAGAAAGCGCGAGGAAGCGAGAGTCTCGCCGCCGACGAGTCATAGTGGTTGTAAGTTACTTAATATCAACCATTTAGCGGGCTGCAGGCCGCCAAATGAATCAATGAATAGTAGCAAACACGGAAACAATAACAAATAAAACGAAGAACAAAACGCATGCAGCAAAAGACGGCAAGCACTGGGAGTACGGTAACGGGCAATCGCGGCGGGACCGTAGAGTTGGGGGGGGGGGACGTTTGGACCGGTTGGCAGTTAGGGGTCCGCCGCCTGACCGGGTGACCTTACCTACGGATACGGAGCCGTGGCTTACCGTATCAGCTCGAGCCACCGCACCCGCCGCGCCACGCACCGGGCGCGACGAGCTGGGCCAAGCATAGACGCATGGTAATAACAGTGACCCGAGACGCCAGAGTGCTCCACTGAGCCACCAATGACCCTAGAAACCAGAGCCCTCCACCGAAGGAGCACGTTTGGAATTAGTATTCACAAGAGCCGATTTCGACGGCTTCTGAGACTACTTCATAGAAATTTTAAGGCATTCAACCCCATATGTTTCTGGATCAGAATTTTATGCTCTTTCTATTGAGCATAACTAGAACGTGATCAGAACAAACATTAAGATAGAATTTCCTGACTTAAGAAGTGAAACTGGTCGCTGTGAATACAAGTTGAAATAAAGCACAATTAGTGAGTATAAGGTGAAATTGTGTTCAAAACATCACAAATCTATAGAGATCCTCCCTAGATTTCTCCAACTCTAGAAATATAATCGAACGCTGAGAATAAAAATCGAAACGAAGTACAATTAATCATTATGAAGTAAAGTTGTGCTCACAATGTCATAAAATCTTCAGGACACTTGCAGGAATTCACATAGTTCAGCTATCGTTTCTAGACTTACTAACTGAACTTCCTTCGAACTTGTATTCACAGAGCTCAGTTTCATTTCCTAAGCCAGGAAATTCTATTTTAATGTTTGTTCCGATCACGTTCTAGTTACCTCATTAAAAAGAACATCAATTTTAAATTAAATTTAATATTTAGAACATAAATTTCATTTTATGCTCAATAGAAAGAGCATAAAATTCTGATCCAGAAACATATGGGGTTGAATGCCTTGAAATTTCTCTGAAGTAGTCTCAGAAGCCGTCGAAATCGGCTCTTGTGAATACTAATTCCAAACGTGCCCCTTCGGTGGAGGGCTCTGGTTTCTAGGGTCATTGGTGGCTCAGTGGAGCACTCTGGTTTCTCGGGTCACTGTTATTACCATGCGTCTTTGCTTGGCCCAGCTCGTCGCGCCCGGTGCGTGGCGCGGCGGGTGCGATGGCTCGAGCTGATACGGTAAGCCACGACTCCGTATCCGTAGGTAAGGTCACCCGGTCAGGCGGCGGACCCCTAACTGCCAACCGGTCCAAACGTCCCTCACCCGTAGAGTTGTCAAACGGACATCGTGGTTTCGCTTATTTAAAAGTAGGATTGCAGGCTGTTGATTGATTTAGGGTGTAAGTGGTGCTGTGCGATCGATCCTCGCCCGTACTAATAAAGCCCTCTATCCTTACGGGGTCGGTTAAAATTGTACCAGACTTGTCTGGGACAGTAAAGTCACTGATTTTGTCTAGCGGTTGGCTGGCGTAAGTCATTGTATAGGTCAAATATAATTTTCTATGACTCTGAATGGAACATGGATTCATCGGCGCGACCTTAGTGGACGGATAAACGTCTATATGACATTTATCTTTATTTTTTGATCTGTTTAAAATATTTTGTGGTCATAGGAAAGTGATGATTCTACCGCCGGCGAACCCCACGCTTCTGAAACTGCTGATGGTGATGGAGAAATGGAAGTGCACGAAGACATCCCGTCAACATCCAATGCTACTTCTCCCGCCAAAAAATCTCGTCAAAAACCAAAAAAAGGTTCTTCTTTTTGTTATAGTTGTACCATACGTGCTGCATATATATGTTTTAACTTTGTTTACCTCCAGAAAGCTTCCTCGATTCTTTCCCCGACTGGATGCGAATGATGGAACCGCGCCGTTTCCCGTTCATAGCGCAGCTTGGTGATCAAGTCGTGTACTTCCGTCAGGGACATGAAATGTATCTTGAGAGGGTTGAAGCAATTAATCTGTACCCGATCAGTTCGAAGTCCAGACCAAAGTTAGTGCCCAGATCGTAAAGTTTGTTCTTTAATTTGTTTTACTGATTTTATTTTACTAATTCTTGCTAATTTTACTGTTAAGGCCATCGCTAGCTGCCGAGGAGTTCTGTATTGTCGATGAGGTACGATACGTGCGAAAGCCGTACCGGTTGACTGTGGTTCGCCTCTCTCAAACGGATCGCGACGGTCAACGTACGGGGATTTCATGGACTGTCAAGTGCGTCCCTTTTCTCAGTTACTGTTGCGAAACTCTATTTTTTGAGTCCACTACTTTTCAGATTTCATGACCTCGCAAATGTGCCCGATTTTATTATTCTGAAGCAGCATTACGATATATCAGCTGCGCAAAATGTACAAGAAGGCGACAGAATTGAGTCAATTCTTGATGGGCGTTGGTGGACTGGTACTGTGAGTCGCAAGGAACCAAGATCTGAAGACTTTCCTAGGTTTGACTTTCAACGAGTTTCTTACCTCATTATTCGAATATTCTCTTTAGTCACCTGAATATTTACGGCCAACCATTCCTCTTTTTTGTCGTTAAATTTGCGGTGTTTTTCAGCTCTTCATGGTTCTGTCTTCGCATCATTTGGGATTCCGGCGAGGAGGAACTAATGAGCCCCTGGGATTGCCAACCAAGGTCTTCTTCAAGAAAATCAGGTTCGAAGTGTTTAGTGCATTACCTGTTCACTACTCAATGTATACGCATGGTACAGTAGTTAGAAGCGCTACTGACACCCACACGGTCGAGTGATCGGCCTATATCTGTGCTGAACTGGCCCTCCATCCCTCCAGGGTTGGGCAAATTAGACCCAAATTTGTCTGGGAAGGTGAAGAAACTGACTTGTAATAGCGGCTGGCCCCGCAAGACATTGTAAAGGCCAAATATGCATTCATTATGCCTCCACGACTTGAATAGAACATGAATGCGGCTGCGCGTTCTTAGGGGACTGATCAACGCCGACACTTTTACCTTTTCCTTTACCTGTATTGTCTTCAAACTAGATCTGTTAAGGTGATGAGGCTACTGAGGCCGATCATCTGGCTTTTGCGTTTTATGAACCAGATAATGACTGGCCGGAGTCTGAGATATACGGAGCTGTCAAAGCGAAAGAGGTGTGTTGTTTTTGTTTTCATTTGTATGTAGGCTTTTGCGATGATCGGTAGTCAAGGATCTTGTCCATTTTCGTGTTTTTAATTGTGCTCCTTTAATGAACATATTCAGATGTGTTGTACTCGTATGGCCGATGCTATCGTTAAGCTGGGTGTCCGTGACACTGTAATACCGTTCGCCTGCCCTGTTAGCCTAGATGCCTTTCCTCACTATGCTGCAAATATCGATTATCCTATAGATCTGGACACGATAGCGAACCGAATTAGGAGCGGATTCTACAGGTAAAACATTTTTTTAAAATCCTTACGCGTGCTTATATTATGTACTCATTCAGAACTTGATGTTTTGTTGATTGATGTCCCAACATTTGCTAGATTTTGCATATTCTAGGAGATTAAAATCAATGCACCAGGATATCCGAGCCATCGCCTTAGCTGCTGAACAATTCAATGAACCGTGCAGTGCTATTGTTCGTAACTCTAGAATTGTTGTCGAGGCTTTGATCAGATTTTCGAGGTACGCGATGTTTCACAACCGCTTAAGCTGAGTTGCACTCAAAGTTCCGACATTTTTTGTCTATTTGTGTTAATTTTATGTCTGATGATTTAAATATCTCCTAAACAAATAGCTTCAGGGATCCCGAGCTTGATGATATCGTGAATCTTTATGACAGCCTCTTTGATTTACCTCCAGATCAAATTGTAGAATACTGCAGAAGACAGATGCCAAAAATAGGTAAACGATTCTCAGATATCTCATTGTAAGTTAGAGTATAATGGGACCTCTCTATCAGCTTTGGACGACAACTTGCTGAAACAGCTGTCCGAAAGTAATCCATCCGAACCACCTGCGGAGCCAGGTTGGAAGACGGATTGTCGTGCAATACTACAGTCAGTGATGCAAGACCCGTGTGCGGCTCATTTCTTGAAAGCCGACGCGGCGACTAATGAGGTTGGTCTGGAGTTTATTTTAGTTGGAACTTCACTTTTACTGATGACAAAATGGTTAGGCCAGGTGGTCAGGCTGCTCAGATCCCCACCTTTTCTCGAGGCGAATATATTCATTACAGGATTTGGCAGCGGCTTTGCGTCAAACATGCGATCTGACTTGTTTACTGGAATCTTTGGAGCGTGGTGACATTGACCAGCCGTCCACGCTGCTACGCGACGTCGAGAGAATGGTTCACGCTTGTAAAATTGGTATTGATGACAAACGCTCCCCGGTATACACTTTCTATTTTTTGTGAAATTTGCTTGTTATTTATTCCGCTGTCTTCAGATTTATCGAGATAGCTTAGCACTTGGTAGTCTCTTTGCCGAACGTATGCGTGACGTGGTGAGCCAATATGAACGAATTTGGAAGAGCCTGATCGATGCCGGGGGAAGAAGCTTACGTAGAAGAAGTCGAAAGGAGAGAACTCAGTCAACATACAATACAAGGAGGTAAAACGCGTGTTTCTCACTAGCAAAGCCCTCGAACAATTCTTGAGTCGAAAACATCTAGGAGATGTTGTATAGTTAATATCCCATTGAAATATTGTCGAGTGATTCCTGAAATTCTCAAGTTTTTATCGAACTGTTTTCGTTGATTTATTAGTTCACTTTCTTGTTTTGACCATTTTTACTAATATAATAGTTGTACCGCGCGTGGTGCAGTGGTAGGAAGTGCTACCGACACTCGCAAGGTGGTACAATCGGTCCTCGCCCTAGCTAAATAAGCATTCCATTCCTCCTGGGTCGGGGAGAGTGGTATCGGACTTGTCCAGGATGGTGAAGACACTGGTTTTTACAACGTGTCCCCATTTCAAGTTATTGTATTAGGTCATTTCATAAGTCCTTGCCGTTTTTTTCATCGTCCTTCTGTAAGTTTACTAGGAAAGCTCTGGCAAAGAGCTGTATACTGTTCGATAGAGAATTGTTTGTAGCTTTAGAATATGTACTTCTTTTTGATGGAAACTCAAAATGTTGCTAATTTTTTTACCAATGAAATGGAAAATGAAATGTCGCTAAAATAGCCCATTGCGGCATGGAATTTTCTCCAAAAAAAGTGGAATTTTTTGTAAGTTTTTGCACACCGTTGGAAAGAGCAAGTCCTCTTCTACAAGATGTTATATTGCGTTTTTTTATTGCTTTTGGTTTTTGGCAACTTTAAAGCCCTCAAGTCGAGTGACCCAAAAGTCCTTTTTTGGACTCAACGCTAGCTCTTTGTGTGGAGACTTTTGCAACTCTTTCTATATGACTTTCAGAATTCTGAAAAAAAATTCTGACCTGAAATTCAGAAAATTTCAGGTCAGAATTTCTTGCTCTATCAGAAGAAGTGTTTGATTTTTCACGTCGCTGAGTTTTAAACTAAATTTAGAAACGACGACTAACGCTTGGATGCAGCATCACTAGCCTTTTTGTTGGGGTTTTGTCAAACAATATATACTGTTCGAAAGAGGAGGAGTTGTGCTAGATACAAGATAGCACATTAGAAGTTTTTGCACATATCGAATTGCATATGTTTTTAGCTCATTGAAAGTGGCGATAAACGAGCCCTCCCGGCGGTCCGATTCCGAACAGCTCGGCCAACGTGACCGCCGCGCGATTGACCTACGCAACGGCGCGGCGGTTAAGTTGGCCGAGCTGGTCGGCATCGGGCCGCCGAGAGGGCTCGTTAATCGCCACTTTCAACGAGCTAAAAACGTATGCAATTCGATATGTATAAAAACTTCTAATGTGTTGTCTTATAGTGCAAGTCTTCCTCTATAAAATGGTGTATGTCGTTTGGCAAAACTCCCCCAACAAAAAGGCTAGTGATGCTGCATCCAAGCGGTAGTCGTCGTTTCTAAGTTTCGTTTAAGGGCTCGTTCAGACGACGCGCGTCGAAAATGCAAAATCGAAGCTCAATCGATAATTAACGCCCTTGATCGAATTTGCTCTTTTGCATTAGTGGCGCAGTCCGGTTGCGCCTCATATAGGCAAACTTACTGGTCGCTCGGGTTTTTTAGAATTCTGCCATTCCTTATTAAAGGGAATTTTGACGAAATTCACTTTTTTCGTTTAATTTCTTTCCTATGTGATTATATGCCTAATTTTTTTGCCTATATGAGGCGCATCCGGACTGCGCCACTAATGCAAGAGAGCAAATTCGATCAAGGGCGTTAATTATCGATTGAGCTTCGATTTTGCATTTTCGACGCGCGTCGTCTGAACGAGCCCTAAAACTCAGCGACGTGAAAAACCAAACATCTTCTGATAGAGCAAGAAATTCTGACATAGGTCATATAGAAAGAGTTGCAAAAGTCTCCACACGAAGAACTAGCGTTGAGTCCAAAAATAATTAACGACTTTTGGTCACTCGACTTGAGGGCCTTAAAGTTGCCAAAAACCGAAAGCAATAAAAAAACGCAGTATAACATCTTGTAGAAGAGGACTTGCTCTTTCCAACGGTGTGCAAAAACTTACAAAACGTTCCACTTTTTTTGGAGAAAATTCCATGCCGCGATGGGCTATTTTTGCGACATTTCATTTTCCATTTGACTGGTTTAAAAAATGGCAACATATTGAGTTCGCATCAAAACGAAATACATATTCTGAAACTGCAAACAATTCTCTATCGAACAGTATACAGCTCTTTGCCTGAGCTTTCCTAGTAAACTTACAGAAGGACGATGAAAAAAAAACGGCAAGGACTTATGAAATGACCTAATATTGACGGAATTTGCGTTATCCGTGCATTTACGATTCTGAGTGGAAGGCACATACATGGCGAGTCCTTAGGGGCTGTTCGACGCCGATTATTTCGCCTTTACACTACCAAATTTTTGCAGCCACGATCGAGATTATGCGTCTCTCTTCGACCTTCAACAACCGTCCACGTCTCAGTCAGCTTGTCGAGGCAGCTCACCTGGATTTTACCGGGACCTAGCAAATGGATCGGTACGATCTACCAACCACTCTTCGAGACGAGCCTCATCACGAAGAACCGCCAAAGCTCCGTCACCTCCAATCTCAAGTCAACGGCTGTCGCACTCATCGAAATCCAGGCGAAGTGGGTTCTTTGAACTCCTTCGAACTTCTAGAATTAGACATATTTACCTAGATTTACCTCTATATTTAGATGTAGACACTGCCACCCATGCCCAAGACACTTCGGAAGTTAGCGATGACAGCGCTCCGTCATCATCTAGTCATGAAGCAACCGTGATGAACAGGAGAACGTCGAATCGAAGAAGACAGTTGGTAGGACAGCAGTTTTTACATTCCTCCCTTTTGTATTACTTTTTTTCAAAACTAGAATTCCTTCAAGAATAGTTTCCATCGATAACTTTTGAACAACCTGCCACTGTTTAATCTGTTTGCATTTTTTTCTTTTAAAAAATCCAAGGTTCGTAGATTTATAGTATTAGCTCTAGCAACGACTCATCAACTTTTCAGTTGTCACCTAGTGACTCAACGAGTTCTCCAATGAGGGATGCTCGATCGATGTCGCGAGATGAGGTGAGATCGTCGATTGCTCGCAATGGTCTGGAAAACATGGAGGATAGTGAAGAGCCAGCCGTCGAAGATGACGATGAAGAAATGGATGCGGAAAGTCCGGAGGTTGGAGACAATTTATAAATTAGAAATAACAAGAGATAATTTATAAATTGGAAGTTCCCGAATCTTATTCAGTAAGTACCTTTTGGTTTTCGAGTTATGTTGTTACCTGAAGATTAGATACCTTTTTTTTCGTGGGAATTCGAAATTATTTCCTTCATAAAGAAAAACGTTAGGACCAAAGTTTGTGAAGTAATCTCATATGTATTGATTTTTCTCATTTGTTCTGTAGTTTGCAACCCTCGTTTGGAATACATTTTTGCCACATCGATTCAGGACGATGACATCTCGGAGTTCGAAGAGGAACAGCGAAGGCCTCGGGTTAGGCCTAAAAGGAGAGCACGCCATTCAAGCGGAGGTTAGTTGGTGTTTTCGCGGATTTGTAAACTAAAGGATGTTCCCGTTATTGAGTGAAAACTTTGTTTTCTGTCTGTTGAAACCATAGTGACAAGTTTTGATCACTGTCTAGCTCCTTTTCTTAGCGAGTTTCGCGGAAGCGATCCTCTTTATGTAGATGGAGTAGTGGTAAGAGGCGCTCCTGTTACCCGCACGGTTGAGCTATCGATCATACCAGCCTACCAAGCGCTCCATACTTCTGGGGTCGGGTAAATTGATACGTCTCTTCACGAAAGAAGGTTGGTAGATCATTAATACATTCATCGTGCTTCTACGATTTGAATGGAAGACCAATGCAATGGCGCGTCCTTAAGATAGTGATCGATGATCGACCACTTTGCTTTTTACCTTTATCGTAAACGCAACAAAAAGATCCAATGAGTTATACCCTCACCGAAAGTCTTACCGGTACTTGTAAACCGTTGGGACATTGCTCGTTGCGCCACCGCAAGCTATCGCCGCACGCATTCACTTTGGAAGTTGTTATTCGCCGTGTTGGTTGTTCCAATGAATGCTTTAACCTCAACGAACGAAAAGAAAGAAGGCTGATTCAGATTCTCAGAAAAGAGGGTTGTTTTCGTCTGAAATTTTATTACAACTTATCTCTTTGTTCCATGAAGAACGAAACCGTGAAATCTTTAATCGCTTCCAAAATCGCTTTCAAAATCTTCAATTGCATCTAGAAAAGCCGAAAATGGGTCTTTGTTGCCAACCTGAAAAAGGGGCATTATTTGGTACAGTTCACGCACAAGTTTAACAACGACTCTTGTCTTCAAATGAATTTTGATAGGTATGATTCTTGGTGACTGGGTGCTGTACGTCGCTTATTACGCCATTTCATTGATCCCCACATTCTTTCAATGTTCTGCGTATGTACTGTCGTAGTGGGGTCAACAAAATTTAGGCCATGATTCGCTGTGTAATGCTGGAAATTAGCCATCTCCAATTCCGACGTCTTGTATCACTTCCAGCAGTCAAAGTAGATTGTACATACTTCAGCTTGATTACGTGTAAAAGGGCTCTGGCGTTCATTCTCCTACAAAAACTTGACAGCATCTTCTTGGGTCTAGGAGGACGAAGGCCGTGCCTATGAGGGTGAAGATCTTCATTGCTACAACCAGTTTGGAAACGAGCAACACAAAAAATGACATTGTATCATGTCGCGGAAGAGCGGCAATAGAACGCGGTGGCTCGGCGAGCAATGTCCCAACGGTTTACAAGTACCGCCTTACCTTCTCCGTAACTTTACCAAGGTGAAGACTGAACTACCCTGTTTTTCCTTCAGAAAACGACTTTGCTTCTTCCCCGGTGTTGGAGTGTCCGACAACGAATGGCAGGTACGCGACGAGATCCAGAGGAAACGCTGGCAAACGACGACGAACCGGGAGTCAAAGCGATCGTCATTCACCTCGTTCTCGTAGTCGAGCCACCCGCAGGAATGTGAACTACGTGGAAAGCGACGAGGATTCGGCGCCTGAAGTGTTAGACGTAAGCTCTCGTGGAAGGGTGCGGCGACCTCGAAGATATGTGCAGTTTTAATCGTTTATTAATTTATTTTTCCTAGACTGGCATTTCACACGATTGTATGTTCTAGGTGGGTGGGGCTCGATATCACTGACAATCCTAGATGTGTTTCATCTCTTTCGTACTGAGTACCTGTTTGTACCGCTGATTTTAACCTTTTTTCCTCGCGTCGGTGACATAATTTGAAAACGGTTGAGTAGGACAGTGTGGGAACTGCTGACTCGGGAATTTATGTAAAGGGTAAAGACGAGCGAAATATTTTTTGGCGACGTCTATGAATTTGCTATCGTTATTTTTGCGTTATATTTCTCATTTCGGAGTTAAAAAGTCTTAGGTACTCAACTGAGCCCATTAGCTTTTTAGTTATGAAAAATGTTGATGGCTGAGAAGCGGACATCGTAGGAGTTGAACGTTTAGCGTTAGAACTAGCCCAAATAGGTCCGCTTTTTACTACTCCTATTGAAAAACAGCCCAAAATCATTTTAATTGGTTCAATGTGCGCACTGTCTGCATCTTATGCTCGATGCACCAGTGAAAAAAGGGGAAGTGCGTAAATCGGGGACAGTTTGTTGACGCTTCTTAGGATTTATCTTTTGTCCGACTGGACGAATGTAGTCGATGACAATGATAGGTTTCAATTCTCCTTCACTATACACATAAAATAATATTGTGAAGAACTGATTGTTTTATGACCTTCAATGTTGATGATGCCAAGTGGTCCTGATTGCATTATTATCGTTATCGCTCCTTTGATACCTCCTCATTACAATATACTTTCATATTCGTCCTTCATCCATTATACCCATGTACTTATGTGAATGTTTCGTGAACTATGGCATGGGCAGAAAATAGTGAAATGCACTTCGTGATATCAGTAGATGTAGAATAATTAGGTTCAAGATGTAAAGCGTCCGTTTTAACTAGCTGAAAAATGCATCAGTCAGCTTTTTCCCAAGTACTCACTTTTCACGATGTTGATTGTTTATTGTTTACTCTAGTTGTTCCTGTGTGTACTTTTCCTATAACGCCTTTATATGTGTATTTAAAAGTGAACTTGTGAATCAGTACGTTGATCTTGCAGTGTAAAGACTACAGAATCGCTACTCAGGATACAGTAGCGACATACTCAGCTTTTACTGATGGCGATATTCGGAACCAGTCAAATTTTCTGTTTTTCTTGTAATGTTATTAAGTAGATTCCAGTGCCCGTTGTCTTTAAGCCGCTCCATTAAATGTTTGATGTGTGTGAATTTCGCCGTCGCTCTCGTTTGCTAATAAATATTCGTTTGATATTGAAACTACCAACCTGAAAATATGTCAGTGGCTTGAAATACTGGTTTCGTTGCCTTACAACACATTATCAAGAAGTTGCAGGTCGTTTGTAGATATGGATCGAGGTCAACTGTGAGCGATGTTGCCGACGTTTACCGAGATGTTCGAACATCCCTCGGAGCTGTTCGTATCCAAGCAAACTCGACGAGGTGAGTATAGACATATTCGATTCTCATTCGATTCTATGAATGTAGTGCGATCTTTTCTGAACTCCTTTGTATTCCATACAGGGGTGCATGAAATGAATCCTCATTAGGAAATATACCTGTGTTTTTCTCCTACTGTCGACAGTCTATATTGGAAATAGAGAAACTTTAGTAACCCTGTTCCCCTCCTCGCACATCAAGACATTTAAGGAACTAAAAAAACTGAACTTTGCCCCACGTTCTCTCTTCTACAAACCTCGGTATGATGTTGTTTGGCATAACAGCATTCGAATTTTGTTACTGAACTTTGTATTGTGCTAAATACTTCTAATACAACGTGCTTAGCTCACTGAAAAACTAAAGCTCCTAGGAGTGGTTCTAACCCCACTAATTAATTGTGTGAAATTATTGGAATGTGCACATTGAATAAATAGTTTCTTATGACTAGTTTTTTTTTGCAGATGTTGAGGATTGTGGCCCCACAACTTTCCAAAAACCTTCTTCAAGTACAACGACAGAGGTTGAAGTTATACGTTCATGGGTTCGACGAGCTGGTGAGGATCCTGCGAAAGGTCAGCACAGAAATGGTTTTCGAGCATTTTAGCGGTTGCTTTCTAGAATTCTAAGGGCGCGCGCGGTGCAGTGGTAAGAGGCACAATTGATACCCGCACGGTTGAACGGTTGATCCCCGCTCGGATTAACATATCGTTCCATCCGTCCGCTATAAAATTGGAGGCGAATGCATGGCGCGTCTTTACAGGACGGGTCAACCCGTACACGTTTTCCTTTACCTTTACGTTATTCTTGAATTCTAACCGTACAGCATTCGATCGAAAATAAGTACTAACTAGGTGTTACGCACCGATTTCAGTGCTCTTCGTGTGCATGTGGGATGAATGTCATCATGTGATGGATACAAAGGATGAGCTGGCAGCACACTTTGATGTTCATCTAGATCTCCATGTACAAAGCACGCAGCAGTGTTGTAAGTTTGTGATTCCCCAAAGGTTATACATTTGGAAGCGCTGAAACCTAACGGATCATTCTTTTGTCTCAGCTGATGCGAAATGGCCTTGTCCCATTGCAACGTGTTCAAATGTCACCGATCATGTTGTCGATTTGCGACGTCATCTTTCTATGCACCAATTTCATGCTCACGCTCAGTATGTCGCGATGTTAATGATTGGAGCAAAAGAGGATTTCCGCAATATGGAGAGGTTTGTTTTCTTGTTTTTTTTTGTGAAAGTGCTTACCCCCTCCTAGAAATCGTGGTTTTAGCTGTGGATTCCCATCATCTTTGGATATAGTTTACTCTGGTGAAGTTATCTACTGTCTGTGGGATGACTGTAATGTGAGTATTTTAAATTTTTACTCTACAGGGTGCGCCAGTTAAATCCGGACAAAATTCATTTCAAATCTGCCGCCATACCGTACTTGTAAAAAAAACTTTAGTTTGTAGTGATACCCTCACAACTGTGTAATTGCTTCCCACTGGTGCTGAGTATAACAGAAGAGCTGCAATCGTCGAAGGCGTTCGCGCTGGACGCACAACGACGAAAATCATTCGATTCTTCGGATACTCAAGACCGACGGTTTACGATCTTGTGGCGTTGTTGTTGTTGTCGGTGACATGTTTTGGTCCAAGGTGTTCTCTCCCGAACAGCGTGGATTTGAACCTCATTGATTATTACCTATAGAGCGTAGTTGAGAGGGTTTCTAACGAAACGATGCACCTAAACGGCACATCTCTGTGAACCGCCATTGAAGCACCATTCGCAAATTTGGACCGAGCTTTTTTGAAGAGGGCTTGTGAGCGCTTCAGGTCAAGGATGGAAGTGATTATTGCTGATGACGGAGACTACATTGAGGAATTGTAATCTTAACACACCCCTCTACTAATATTTCGAAGGATTCTGGGTTCGAACTGTATTTTGTGTTTGTAAGGCTGTTTGAAAAATAGAGTCGCGGTTGTCCGAATTCAGCTGGCGCGCTCTGTATATTTATCCGTTTTCTTACTTTACGATAGAGTATTAAGACGATGAGTTACAGAATGACTTCTCAGATCCATTGGAGTTGTTTAATCACGTTATGGCTCACGTAGACTTCCTCTCC
This sequence comes from Nippostrongylus brasiliensis, assembly GCA_030553155.1. NCBI lineage: Eukaryota > Metazoa > Nematoda > Chromadorea > Rhabditida > Heligmosomidae > Nippostrongylus > Nippostrongylus brasiliensis. The sequence continues at coordinate 32,349,856 of CP130732.1, read as the reverse complement.
AATGATGATCGCGTGTGTGATGAGGAGCGCAGAAAACGGAACCAGTATAAATGCCTCTGGGACCATTGTGATCGGTTTTTCGATAGCAAGGGCGACCTGAGGTTTGGTGGCTTCTTGAATCATATTTGGTGTCCTTTTTAATTAATTCAGCAGTGGTCGGAACCCAAGATCCTATATTCTCGTTGAAATTTTTCTTAGGAAACACGTCCGCCATCATAGCGGTGAAAAGTACTGCGCGTGCCCATTTTGTGGGCGATTTTTCTCGCGTCCCGATAAACTCTACGAGCATCTTCGAAAGCGTGCGCCAACATCGGATAGCTCCGACGCTCACGTAAGTGGCTTCTGGACTTCCATTTCTTCAAAGTCTGGTGTCACTTGAATCAAGATGGATAAAAGCACTAATATTAACAGAAATGAATACGTTTTGTAATTGGTTACGCCTTTAATACTTGCTATTGTTTTAGTAGAATGTCCAGGGTAGAACCTGTGCTGTCACCGTTCGGCTCGAGTTCTGTGGGGGAAAGAAGGAGATCTCTACCGATCACTATTGAGGGAATTATCACAAGAAATGCTAGCTGACTACAGGGGTTTCAAGGAAAAACTAATCTTTAGTAGCTTGGAGTAGGTTTCCATGAATGGCAGAATTCAAGATAGCTGAAGTTCCTGGTAATCATTGTAGAGTTGTTATTTAATCTATAACCCCTCTACATTCATAGCTAGCCCTTCTTACATTTTTTTACCTGTGGCTCTTTATTCGCGCCTATCCATACAAAGGTAGCGACGAGTTTCCTCGGCCTCGGCCGCGTCGCGTCCACGCTCGCGCCGCCCTGATCGTGGTCGAGAGAGCTGGCTTCTCGTCAGCTCCCGATCAGCGGCCTGGTTTATAACTGCGATCGTTCACAGTAGTGTGGAAGGAAAACAGCGTCAATATCGACTAATCCAGAGCAGGAGACGAACTGTCACACAGTTCTTGGGTTGTGAGGACAATAATGGCTGGCTAGTTTTTTTTTTGAGGAATCGGCACTTGTTAGAAGTTCCGACTCGGGTTTAGGTCGAAAATTTAATTTTCACTGAAATTTCGTTTACGGGGGTTAATTGGAACGCTGACACGGATGTGATGTTCGTTTTTTGGACTTCGGCCGAGGACCACATATTAACGATTTGGGCGGTGGGATCAAAATCTCAAATCTGGCTCAAACTTCATCCATTTATGTTATTTTGCATGTTGACCACGACTCTAATGTTGGTTTTTCGAATTTCGGTCGACTGCGACCGTAATGGCCACGCTCAGCTAAACAATGAAGACGAGAGTGGGGTCAAGGTGGCGATACAGCTCCCATCGATCGGGAGCTGGCAAGAAGCCAGCTCTCTCGAAGGTCCCGCCACGACCAGGGCACCGCGAGCGTGCCGCGACACGGTCGAGGCCGAGGAAACTCGTCGCTACCTTTGTATGGATAGGCGCGAGTTGGCTCTTTTGACCGATGGCGTGGACTGTTTACTGACTCTGTTCGAGAAACAAACGGCATAGCACGTATTGATACGGCGTAGAGGTGGATAAATAAGTAAATAAAAACATTTGGCTTCGGATTTTTATGTCGTAATTTATTGTGAAACTTATAGCTGTGCTTATTGTGTCAGCGACGGTTTGGAGATGAGCGGTCACTGGTGAACCATGTAAGGCGACATATCAATGGAAGGCAATGTCCGACTTGCGGCCTAGCTGTGCAGCTGCCGTCGGATCTTCACAGGTGACGGTTTCTTCATAGAGATTTTTATTCGTTAAATAGGATTCTTCTTTTTAGGCACATTTTAGTGAAGCATACGGAGAGGGTGAAGACTATGTATTGTCCAGTGTGCACCAAGAGTTTTTACTGCGCTGTGAGTTTGATTGTAGACTTTTACAAATTATGAAGTCATTTTTTTGAATTTTTTTTTCGAAGACTCGTAGCCCGGACAGCTGAGTGGCTAGCAATGTAGTCTCTCGCGCGAAACGTCCCAGGTTCAAATCCGGGCTCAGACAAAAAGCCATGCCTAGAAAAAATTGCATATAAATAAATATAAATGGCAACGGTACCAGCGTCAGGCCCGGGTTGACAGGCCGGCCGATGGTCAAAATCCCGTCGCAAAACCATGTTCAAAATCGCACAAAGAATCAGAGATAGTGCTAGGACGTCACCCGGAAGTGACGCGCAGGACCTCGCCCGAGTCCTGTGGCCAGTGTGCGAGGGCTACCGAGGGACGAACGACCTCGGTTAAAGAAGCTCGTTCGAATAGGGACGCTCAATGTAGGTACGCTAACAAGGAAGTCAAGGGGAGTGGTTGATCTCATGAAGAGTAAGAATATCCAAATCCCGCTCCTGCAGAGAAGGGAGAAAAGACCAAGGAAATTGGAGGTGTCAAGCTCTTCTACAAAGAGGAACGGAGTAGGGACATGCGGTCTCAGAAGCCCTTAAAGACTCAGTCTCCGCTGTGCAAAGGACCAACGATAGGATAATAACTGTACGAGTAGACATGAAGGACGGATGATTGACCGTAACAGCGGTGTACTCGCCACAAATTGGATGCTCAGAGGATGAGAAGGACGAGTTTTACATGATCCTTGATGACGTCTGAACTTTCCTGTCCCTCTGTCCCTGAAGGTGACTTCCTCACCGTAGCGGGTGATCTGAATGGTCATGTGGGGACCGACAGGCGAGGGTTGGAAAGGGTGCGTGGAGGTAGAGGAATCGGATGTAAGAACGAGGATGGCGAGCGAATATTATACTTGACCTAGCAGTCGCCCACCCTTTGGCTATCTGGAGCTCATTCTTCGCAGAGACGGAAAGCCAGAAGGTGACCTACGGCAGTGGAGGTCGAAGAACGGAAATGACCATATCCTAGTACGTAGGCAGGCCCTTAAAACGGTCAAGGACGTCAAGGTTCTCCCAGGCGAAGATGTCACGACTCAGCACGACCGCTGGTTGCAAACCTAAGCATCACCCTCCCTCCGAAGCACAAGGTGAAGACAAAATCCAGAATCTGTTGGTGGAAATTGCGGGGCCTTGAGCGAAATTAGCTCAGGAGTAGAGTGATGGTTGCAGGCTTACCTGATCCGAATTGAACAGTGAATGATGCATGCCAACATGCAGCACGAACGATCCTGCAGTGAGCTAAGTAAACCCTAAGAGAGACGCGTGTAGAGTCGAAAGGAGACGAAGCTACCTGGTTCTGGAATGACGAGGTACAAAAAGTAGTAAGGGAAAAGAAGAGGGCATACAAGACATGGCAAAAGTCCAGATTACCGGAAGACCTCGTCATCTACAAGGAGTACAAGAGGCCTGCGAAGGCAGCCGTAGCTAGAGTCAAGAATGCTGAGATGGACAGCCTCTACGAAAAACTGGAGTAACCACGGGCAGGAAAGTTCGTCTTCCACCTGGCTAAACCGCGACATCGGGCAAGCTTAGACGTAAGAGTGGTAAAGGCTGTGAAAATGCCAAAGGATGCTCGCTAAGAACGCCAGCAGACGTCAATTCCAGGTGGGAGCGGGTGAGAGACGTTTGTTCGTAATGTCGGCTCGACCAAGGGCGCGCGACAGTTCCTGTGGATACAATTAGCGACGACTCGCACAGCGACGCATCTACCGCAGTCACCGCGTGGGCGGCAACGGTGAGCCGACTACGGCGACTCGACCGTAGCCGGTGGTCCAGATTTCGACCAAATTCGAAGGCGCCTGCCCTCGATTAATGAAACACCTCACAAAAGGATTTGAGTAAGCACTCACTGGATTCAGAACCATGGAAGCCCATACATTTTCTGAATCAGAGTTTTGTCTTCGAATGAGCTAAGAAGAAACACTCTTCCAGTAACACTAACAGCCCTCTCACACTCGGGCGGCGCCTTGCGCGGCGTCGTCGACGGCGGGTGGGGGTAGGACCGGCGCTCCGCCCACCAACTGTCGCTGCCGGCGCTCGCGGGGCGCGCCATCGCGGCCGCCGCCGACAAGAAATGCCCGGCACCATTCCCTCGGCGGCGCCGGAGGCGGCTTCGCCGGCGACGTCGCGGCCCGCGACGCGGCCGCCGAAGTATGAGAACCCCCCTCCGGCGGCGGCGGTGGCGACGTCGCTGACGACGCCGTTGGGCCGGCAGCGCCCTATCTTTCATCATAGCCCCGGCGACGCCGCGCAAGGCGCCGCCCGAGTGTGAGAGGGCTGTAACGGCTGTGGTTCCTACACTTTTCTCTAAATCGTAACCTCTGGTCAGAGGAGGAGGTGCAGACGGCTATAGGGAAGATGAAGATAGGAAAGGCAGTGGGACCGGACGAAGTCCTAATGGAAAGAGCAAAGCATGGAAAGCGCTAGGGGAATACGGAGCCGACGAGGTTGCTCAACACGATCACAGCAGAATGCAAATGCCTGAAAGCTGGAGAGACAGCATCATCGTACCCATCTTCAAGCAGAAGGGAGACGTCACAGAATGCTCAAACTACAGAGGAATGAAGCTGATATCTCACACCATGATGGTCTACGAGCGGCTTATAGACAGTAGATTGAGAGATATAGTCGAAATCCCACAGCAGCAGTTCGGCTTCATGTCAGGGAGATCTACTACAGAGGCCATCTTCATAGCGAGGCAGGCAATGGAAATACCACGAGAAGCGCCGACCGATCTACCTGGGTCTACGCCAGGTCCAGAGCAACAATTCGCCTCCCACACGGGCACACGACGAAAGTGGACATCACGGTAGGTGTACACCAAGGGTCAGCGCTGAGCTCCTCCCTCTTCCTCCTCACCCTCGACAGTGTGGTCCGGCATGTGACGAAAGATCCACTCAGAACCATCCTGTACCCTGACGACATAGCAATAATAGCAGATAACGGAGAAGGACTACAGGATAAGGTTCAACAGTGGCAGAAGACACTGACCAAAAACGGCCTCAGGCTGAACGTGACGAAGAAAACGAAAACGCTAAATTGTCGAGAGGGTGGACCAATTCCGATACTTCGGAAGCGAGCTATCAAGGAACGATTCACTAGATGAGGCTGTGAGGGGAAGGATAAACGCAGCCTGGATGAAGTGGAGAGAAGCAACTGGAATCCTCTGCGAAAAGAGATGCTCGAGGGTCCTCAAAGGAAAGCTGTACCGGGCCGTTGTCAGACCAGCACCACGGCAGCGAGTGCTGGCCCACAAATAAGGCACATGAAAGGCAAGTACACTCAGCCGAAATGAGTATGCTCAGGTGGGCATGTGGGTGGACACGGATGGATAGGGTACGAAATGAGGACGTAAGATCGGTCATGAGAGTTGCCCAGGTGCATCTGAAAATGCGGGAGCACAGACTCAGGTGGTATGGGCACATTCTCAGAAGACCGGGGAACCACCCAATAGGAGGAGCATTGGAGTTCGAGGCATCCGGTAAGCGTCCAAGAGGAGCGCCGGTGCTGGGCAACATCGTGGACAGGCGCACGCCCCTGCTGCCCAGCCGGAAAGGGGGCGGAGCGCCTTTCCACTGAGGACCACCGCTCTGCTGTCGGTGTGCTACTGAGCTGACTACCGATCGATTTGCTGCGGCAGCTAGAAATGGCCGAGACCATTCCGTGCTGCTGCTGCTGCGGCCTGCTGCTGGCTGCTAGCTGCGGCAGCAGCACTCTGAATATCCCCCTGCTGTAGATTTGCTGTGCAGCGCTGCCGCGTTGCTGCTGGGCTATCTTTCATCATTGCTGCTGCTGTCAGCAGCAGCACTCTGAAAGGGCCTTTATTGGCACACCATTGGCATGCGTCTATGCTATGGACCAATGGGGGGTAGGGGGGGGGGGGTGGGCGAGCGACACAGGGGCGGGCGCCTGTCCACGATGTTGCCCAGTACCGGAGCGCCCAAGAAGAGATGGAGGGACGTCATCAGAAGCGACCTCAAAGAGCTCAAAGCAACATCAGAAGACGCCCAAGATGGAGCTAGATGGGGACTGTTGACAAGAGCAGAGGACCCTGCGACGGCGCGGGATTAAACGCTGAGGAGAAGAAGAAGATTTTTTTTTGAAAATTCATCTATCCATAGTTGATCGCTTTTTATCCTGCCAGTTGAAGTGTTATGCAATGTTCTCACCGCCTATCGTAGTTGGTTCCATTCCAATCAAAATCATCTAGACTGATTTGCTCCGACACAGCGCAGTACATGCTCCACCCAAGGAGGAATGCTCAACGTGTGGCGAACGATTTCGATGGAAGAAACAGCTGGATAAGCATATGCTAACACACACTACTGTGAGCTTCATCACTGATTTATTAGTTTTATTGTTTTTATTCTCTTCAATATATTCATTCCGCCACAGAATGCTATTGAGAAGCCATATCTGTGCCACATATGTGAAGCTACTTATGCCACTGGTCATGGACTCACACGACACCTTTCGCAAAAGCATAAGTGTCCCATTCCAGAAGGATTCAGCAGGTACGAACTGGGCCTTTTTTTCATTAGTTTGTGACTAGTGTGTCAGGGTCCAAATTCACAACTTTCTAAAAAAAACATCCAAAATAGTAGTACTTTTGTCCCATGCATCGCGGATATTTGACTTTAATTGTTGATTGTTCTTCATAAATGATGTAGTCCTGAATAGGAACTATGATTTTGTATTAATTTCCAAAAGTGCTTTGTTATCACTTCGTTAGCACCGCTGGCTCACTCTGTCTTCTTTTCAACGGCTTGACGTTTCGACTTGATTCCTAACTTGAATTAACACATTCACGACGGCGTCCGCCAATATGGGTGGACAGCAAGGGGGCGCGTGGGACGGTGTCCACCCATATTGGCGGACAAGAGTGTTTCGCCCAGAACTTTCTTTGGCGACGACTTTTATTAATTGTTGTTTCGGAACCGTAGACTATAAGGTAAAATCAATACTAGGTTTGCGTTTGCACGAAAATGGTCGGGTTTATTAAAACTAACTAGAGCACAATTCTCCGCATTGTTGGAACACAATAAACACAAAAACTTCTAGGACAGGAGTAAGTATCAGAAATGGAATAAAACTTCAATGGAACAGTTAGACAAAGCGAAAAAGTAGAGTGCAATTATATAAGCGATCAAAAATTCAGCAAGAACACTTCTTATCGTTAAACACAATAAACAAGCATATTTTCACAAATCGAACAGCGCGTATCGACCCTCCTAACTTTTTTCTTTGCAACATCTCCCCCCAAGCTATCGCTCAGACTTTTATAACATCCTGCACAGTTTTTTGGACTCCGAATATGTTATGTAAATGTTTCTGAGAGAAAAAACCAGGCACACTGTGGACGCGCGCGCGCGTGCCAAAGAGCCAGCCGGCCGTCGCGCCCGTTGCGCGTGAAAACCCCTTCGTCGTGAATGTGTTAATGAGATTATCGGTCAAAGCAGACGACCTCGGAGGGCGAAGGGAGTGTCATGGCGTTGCCCATTGGAAAAATAAAAGCTTCCATCAAACATCCTCGAAAGGTGGGGTACAACGAAAACAGTACCATTCGTGTTGAGATGCAAAGATGGTAGAACTGTGTGATTGTTAAACATACTGTTTCTAGTTTAAGTTCCAACAGTCGTTGTATTTTTCAGGTTCTCGTACAAGAAATGTGCAGATGGATATTGTCGGCTGCAGACACGTAAACTCGTTCGAACAGTCCTACTTGAGAAATAACATGTCGTTCTTTTCACTTTCAATCTGTTTCAACAAGTATCTCCGTTTAGGTTTAAGTGAAGGTGTACAGCACTTGTCGTAATGTAATTCCGTACATTTACTTATTGATCCTGTACTGCACTCATTTATTTATGAACCGCCATCGGGTTCATTACATTGTAAATCTTCCACTTAACATTTTGCATCATGTTTGTTGCGCTTTCGTTCATTATATTCATATTCTCCATAAAACTTAATGCACTTCTGTGGTTTTGAAAGGCTGAGGTTCACACTCCAGTTTCTATTTCTGCTCTCAAATAGTCACAAATTTATTTATTGAAGAGTTCATTTTCGTGAGAAGCGTGTATGCGACCATCTCGGCTGGTCTTGACAGCGTGTCGGCTGCCGAAATCGGTGTGTCTGCCACATTTAGGGCTCATTTAGACGCCGCGCGGCGAAAATGCAAAATTGAAGCGCAATCAATAATTAACGTCCTTGATCGAATTTGCTCCCCTGCATTAGTGGCGCAGTCCGCTGGCGCCTCATATAGGCTAACATACTGGTCGTTCGGGCTTTTTAGAAGGCTGCCATTCCTTGTTAAAGGACATTTTGACGAACTTCACTTTTTCGTTTAATTTCTCCCCCTATGTGATTATATGTCTAATTTTTTTGCTTAAACGCGGTGCCAGTGGACTGCGCCACTAACGCAAAGCAGCAAATTCGATTAATGACGTTAATCATTGATTGCGCATTGATTTCAATTTTGCATTTTCGCCGCGCGGCGTCTAGACGAGCCCTTATCGTTGGAATGGCATTTCACACGATTGTGTGTTCTAAGGGAGTTGGTTCGATATCACTGAGAATCCTAGATTTATCTCTTTCGTAGTGAGTAGCTGTTTGTGCCGCTGGTTTTAACTTTTTTCTGGCATCGGTGACATAATTTGAAAACGGTTAATTTTCATTCATTTTCTACTATGTTGGAATTGAGACTCAACAGAGGAGGACAGTGTGGGAACTGCTGGTTCGGGATTTTAACTCGATGTAGAGGGTAAAGACGAGCGAAATATTTTCTGGCGACGTCTATGAATTTGCTGTCTTTATTTTTAAATTGTATTTCTCGTCATGAAGTCGAATAGGGTCTTCGATACCCATCTGAACCTTTTTTACTTTTTTAGTTGTGAAAAAGGTTGATGGCTGAGAGGTGGAAATTGTAGGAATTTAAAGTTTAGCGTTAGAACTAGCCCAAGTAGGTCTGCTCCTTACCATTCTTTCGAGGAACAGCCCAAAATCATTTTAATTGATTCAATGTGCGCACGTCTGTATCTGAAACCACAATACTGACTTCGTTGCTTTACAACACTTTATTAAGAAGTTGCAGGTCGTTTTCAGATATGGATTGAGGTCAACTGTGAGCAATGTTGCCGACGTTTACCGAGATGTTCGAACATCCCTCGGAGCTGTTCGTATCCCAGCAAGCTCGACGAGGTGAGTATAGACATATTCGATTCTCATTTGATTCTATGAATGTAGTGCCACCTTTTCTAACTCTTTTGTATTCGATACAGGGGTGCATCAAATGAGTCCTCATTAGGAAATATACATGTGTTTTTTTCTCCTACTGTTGACAGTCTGTATTGATAATAGAGAAACTCTTTAATAGCCCTGTTCCCCTCCTCGCAGATCAAGACATTCAGGGAACTAAAAAAACTGAACTTTGCCCCACGTTCTCTTTTCTTCAAACCTCGGCATGATGTTATTCAGCACAACAGCATACGAATTTCGTTGCTGAACTTGGTATTTTTAGATTCAGCAGTTAACCAGCAACCTTTAGTATGAAGATCACGACCGTTTAATACGAATCGTTCTTGTTAATTAGGATGTTGGTTTAGGGACCGTATGCTCGTCTCACCCGAGATGGATGGGGGATGGGGGAGTTCTCCCCGCGACGCCGTATGGTTGGAGTCGGCCTGTGTAGCCTGTGCTCTTACTCGCTGACTCCTCCCCTTGATCTGCCCCCTCAAAAGTTGTGGAGAGACGAGCATACGGGCTCAGTCTTCGAAGGGCTCGCCCTCCTTCGCAAGTCAAGATTTCATTACTAAAGAACCGGGTTCCAAGTGTGGGTTTCAAGATATAGCGGCACTAGTGGCCCGACTTCTATTGGAAATTTCTCGTGGAAACTCTGTCTGTGGGGCGCTGGTTGCAAATCTGATATCCGTTTTTGATGTTTCAACAGGAAAGCATCTATATTGTCGATACTTTTTACCGAATTTGCTCAGGATCACCGATTTCGTTTATTGATTTGCAAAGATACGGTGTGGGAGATCCGTACCGCACACAGATAATTAAGTCGGCACCCCAAACAACTCTTGTGAGTGGAGTTTCAGCTAAAAATTGTACAAAGTCAAAGACTTGGAGTGACAGTTATAGGTGTTTGATGAGTGGGTACGCAGTTGCTGATATCCATTGTGCTAAATGCTACTATTACAACGTTCTTAGCTCACTGTAAAGCTAAAGTTTGTAGGAGTAGTTCTAATCTTACTAATCAATTTTTATGAAATTATTGGAATGTGCAAATTTAATTAATAGTTTTTCTATGACTAGTTATTTTTACAGATGTTGAGGATTGTGACCCTACAACTTTCCCAACGCCATCCACAAGTACTGCGGCAGAGGTTGAAGTTATACGCTCATGGGTTCGACGAGGTGGTGAGGATCCAACAAAAGGTCAGCACTGAAATGGTTTACGAGCATTTTGGCGGTTGCTTTCTAGAATTCCAAGGGCGTGCGTGGTGCAGTGGTAAGAGGCGCATCTGACACCCGCGCGGTCGAATGGTTGATCCCCACTCGGGTTAACCAAGCCTTCCATCTCTGCGTTATCGGGTTGATTGCCACCAGAGTTGTCTGGGAAGGTAAAAACACTGCCTTGGTATAGCGACTGGCTCACGTGGGTCATTGTATAGGCCAAAATGCGCCTCCACCTTGCCTCTACGTGTAAAATTGGAGGCGAATGCATGGCGCGTCTTTACAGGACGGGTCAACCCGTACACGTTTCCCTTTACCCTTACGTTGTTCTTGAATTCTAACCGTACTGCATTCGATCGAAAATAAGTACTAGCTAGGTGTTACGCACCGATTTCAGTGCTCTTCGTGTGCATGTGGGATGAATGTCATCATGTGATGGATACAAAGGATGAGCTGGCAGTACACCTTGATGGTCACCTAGACCGCCATGTACAAAGCACGCAGCAGTGTTGTAAGTCTGTGATTCCCTAAAGGTTATAAATTTGGAAGCGCTGAAACCTAACGGATCATTCTTTTCTTTCAGCTGATGCGAAATGGCCTTGTCCCATTGCAACTTGTTCGAATGTCACCGATCATGTTGTTGATTTGCGACGTCATCTTTCTATGCACCAATTTCATGCTCACGCTCAGTATGTCGCGATGTTAATGATTGGAGCAAAAGAGGATTTTCGCAGTATGAAGGGGTTTGTTTTCTTGTTTTTTTTTTGTGTGAAAGTGCTTACCCGCGTCTTAGAAATCGTGGTTTTAGCTGTGGATTCCCATCATCTTTGGATATAGTTTATTCTGGTGAAATTATCTACTGTCTGTGGGATGACTGTAATGTGAGTATTTAAGATTTTATTTTATATTTATCCGTTTTCTTACTTTACGATAGAGTATTAAGACGATGAGTTACAGAATGACTTCTCAGATCCATTGGAGTTGTTTAATCACGTTATGGCTCACGTAGACTTCCTCTCCAATGATGATCGTGTGTGGGATGAGAAGCGCAGAAAACGGAACCAGTATAAATGTCTATGGGACCATTGTGATCGGTTTTTCGATGGCAAGGGCTTGAGGTTTGGTGGCTCCTTGAATCATATTTGGTGTTCTCTTCAATTAATTCAGCAGAGGTTGGAATTCGATATCGTATATTCGTTGAAATTTCTCAGGAGACACGTCCGCCAGCATAGCGGTGAAAAGTACTGCGCGTGCCCATTTTGTGGGCGATTTTTCTCGCGTCCTGATAAACTATACGAGCATCTTCGGAAACGTGCGCCAACATCGGATAGCTCCGACGCTCACGTAGGTGGTTTATGGACTTCCATTTCTACAAAATCTGGTGTCACTTGAATCAAGAATGATAAAAGCGCTAACATTAGCAGAAACAAATACTTGTATGCTTGGAGATGCTAGGTTATTTGCAATACATTGACATCGGACGGGAAAAAATCGGAAAGCCCGACCGGGCTTAAGAAAGATGCTAGAAATAAGTACGTCTTGTAATTGGATTCGTCTTCAATTTTTGCTATTGTTTTTGTAGAACCTGCAGGGTAAAACCCAGGCTGTCACCTTGGGGAAAGAAGGAGATCTCTACCGTTTAAATTGAGGAAATTGTGACAACAAAAAGCAACAGTATTGTAATTCCGGGTACCGTAAGCTAGCTGACCCCAAGGTTTTTAAGGTAAATCTGGTCTCGAGTTGTTTGAAGTAGGTTCCCATGAATGGAGAATTCCAAACAGCTGAATTTCCTGGCAATCGTTCTAGACTTGTTATTTAATCTCTAACCCCTCTTCATACATACATCTCTAGCCTTTCTTACATTTTCTAGCTTTGGCTGTTTTGAGTGATGGCTTGGACTGTTTACTAAGTTTGTTCGAAAAACAAACGGCATAGCACGTATTGATAGAGGTGGATAAATAAGTAAATAAAGACGTTTGGCTTCGGATTTTTATGTCGTAATTTATCGTGAAACTTATAGCTGTGCTTATTATGTGACCGACGGTTTGGAGATGAGCGGTCACTGGTGAACCACGTAAAGCAGCATATCAATGGAAGGCAATGTCCAACTTGTGGCTTAGCTGTGCAGCTGCCGAAGGACCTTCACAGGTGACGGTTTCTTCTTAAAGATTTTTATTCGTTAAATAGGCTTCTTCTTTTCAGGCACATTCTAGTGAAACATACGGAGAGGATGAAGACTATGTATTGTCCAGTGTGCAGCAAGAGTTTTTACTGCGCTGTGAGTTTGATTGTAGACTTTCACAAATTATGAAATTGATTTTTTCGAAAATTTGTCCGTTTGAGTAGTCGAACGCTTTTTATCCTGCCAATTAAAGTGTTATTCAATGTTCTCACCGCTTATCGTAGTTGGTTTCATTCCAATCAAACTCATCTAGACTGATTTGCTCCGACATAGCGCAGTACATGCTCCGCCCAAGGAGGAGTGCTCAACGTGTGGCGAACGATTTCGATGGAAGAAACAGCTAGATAAGCACATGCTAACACATGCTACTGTGAGCTTCATCACTGATTTATTAGTTTTTATGTTTTTTATGTTGAATGTATTCATTTTATACCACAGAATGCTATTGAGAAGCCGTATCTGTGTCACATATGTGAAGCTACTTATGGTACTGGTCATGGACTTACACGACACTTATCGCAAAAGCATGAGTGTCCCGTTCCAGAAGGATTCAGCAGGTACAGTTCTGGGCCTTTTTTTTAGAAATTTGTGACTGGTGTATCAGTGTCCAAGCGGACAACTTTCTAAAAAACATCCAAAATAGTAGTACTTTTGTCCCATGCATCAAGATATTTGACTTTAATTGTTGATTGTTCTTCGTAAATGCTGTAGTCCTGAATAAGAACTCTGATTTTGACTTAAACTTTAAAGGTACTTTGTTAACAACACCGCAGGTTCACTCTGTCTTCTTAGTGATTCTCTCATCAGATTGTTCCTTGGTTTTTCCTGCATAAGAATTGAATCTGTGATGTTGATGTGTTTCTCATATATTTTGTTCAGCTTTTTAGCGTTGTTTGGTGGAAGTTTTATTACAACGGACTAACATTTCAGGTTCTCGTACAAAAAATGTGCAGATGGATATTATCGGCTGCAGACATATAAACTCGTTCGAACAGACCTACTTGAGAAATAACATGCCGTTCTTTTCACTTCCAATCTGTTTTAACAAGTATTTCCGTTCACGCCTAAGTGAAGGTGTACCGCACTGTCGTAAGGTAATTTCGTACATTTAATTGTTGATCCTGTCCCACACTCACAATCGCCATCGGGTTCATTACATTATAAATCTTCCACTTAACATTTTGCATCATGTTCGTTGCGCTTTCGTTCATTATACTCATATTCCACATAAATCTTAATACACTTTTTGTGGTTTTGAAAGGCTGAGGTTCACACCCCAGTTTCTATTTCTGTTCTCAAATACTTATAAATTTAGCTATTAAAAAAATTATCTTCGTTAGAAGCGTGTATGTGGCCATCTCGGCTCGTCTTGACAGCATGTCGGCTGCCGAGATCGGTGTGTCGACGACATTTACTTTCTGAGGCGTTTGCACTGGAAAAGGTGAATTTTGGCCGAACCAACCTTTTTTATCTATTATTTGATTTAAACAATGTTGATCCACAGGAGTGGGCTTCACGGCATACCGAATTAGCAAAGTTAGGTCTTGGTGGTGATTATGAATGGATCAGTGCTGTTCAGAAGAAGTTCATCGGCGGAGGCTTAGCAAGGTGTGGTCGGTTTTTTCGTTCATGTTTTCATTGCGTGCACTTTGCAATTGAGAATCAGGTTTCAAGAATCACTAGTATTTTTAAGAATTCTATGGAAAAATACAATTTTTCCCATTTTTTACTTCTGCTAAGCCAACCACTTTAATTGTTTTAGTGCGATAGATGTCGACGCAGCGGTTTGTGTAGCTGAGCATAAGGATCAGGTGCGTTCTGTTTACTTATTTACTTATTTATTTGTCTATTCACCACATGAATGGATGTATCGACACAGAAATGATTAGTGGGACACTGAAACTGTCAACACAAGAGACGCGAAGTTGAAGATCAAAACTAGATCTTTTTCTCCGTATTGTCACCTCCTGATCTTCGCTACGAAAAGATGTTTCGTAAAACATGGCTGCTTTTTTCATACTCGTCCGTCTGTCTTTATATGAGATACGTTCTTCTTAAATTAATCGCGAACTACCCGTGATGTTAAAATAACACACTTAGCTTTGTTTTAAGATTAAACTTAACGTTGTACGAATGGAAATTATTAGGTTGGTGCAAAAGTCTTGCAACACTTTTCAAAATAACAGCAATTTATTCAAACGAAATCTCAGTCAACGATATAATCACCATTCAGGTATATGACTCTTCCTCAGCTTTCGGGCAACTTCTCAATTCCTCTCCGCCAGAACTCCGGCAGCTGTGACGAAAAAAAAAGGGCCGACCTCTATTTCCAGTGCATCTCGGTGGTCGAATTCCATATTTCGAAGGTGTTGCTCTAAGGACCTGAATAAGTGATAATCTAAATTAGCAAGGTGAGGAGAGTACGGTAGGTGCGGTAGAATTTCCCGTAATGCGATAAAAACGCTCTGAAAGGGAAAAGTTTACCTTTTGAATGACAACGCTCGTCCTCATGTCGCAAGAGCAACTCGTGAGAAAATTCATGATTTAGGCTGGGAAGTTCTATCGCACCCACCTTATTCTCCAGACCTTGCTCCTTCAGATTATCACTTATTGAGGTCCTTAGAGCAACACCTTCGAGATATGGAATTCGACAACCGAGACCAACTGGAAATGGAGGTCGGCCACTTTTTTTCGACACAGCTCCTAGAGTTCTGGCGAAGAGGAACTGAGAAGTTGCCCGAAAGATGGGGAAGAGTCATATATTTGAATGATGATTATATCGTTGACTGAGATTTTGTTTCAGTAAATTGCTGTTATTTTGAAGAATGTTGCAAAAGTGTTGCAAGACTTTTGCACCAACCTAATACAACTGTTCACCACGCTCCAAACCTTTATCTCATTTTCATCTGCGATTCTAAGCGTTTTCAGGTTGATGACGTTATAGAATTATTGTATAAATTGCGTCACAGTGAAAATGCTGCTGATTTACCTGCCTCTGCCGAATATGCATTAATTCGACTTCTTTTGCGACACGATCCTACATTCCTGTTCAAACTGGCCGACGATCCCGTGGGTTTTATGCATTTTCTAACAACCCAAGTGGCCGCATTGTTCAAATTTGTTTTTAAAGATAAACTACGGCGTTTTTATGAATGAGCACGCCGCCTGTCTAGCCATTGATTATTTTATCAGGCGGAAGGATTTTGGCGGTATGTTCTGGTTCCTAGAAAGCTTTCTGAATCCAGTGAGACCTTTATATAATGTTAATTTAAGGTGCTGCAAGATTAGCAGCATGGGTGATGCAACAAGAAATGACTGACAATGAACTGTTGAATCTCCTGGGTACGTTTCATAGTAGAAACGTTTCATGATTCTCAAAAATAATGATAGTGGGTTTTCTAGCGCTGTACTCTTGCTCCAAGTGGGCGGAGCTTCCTGCTGAGGAGCAGACGATGCCTCGTGAAGAGGTTGAAGAGGAAGAAGAAATAAATGAGGACGACGTCGTGAGTGGCTTCTCTGTACATGAGTAGCTCTCTTCACAATGCGTTCACCTTTGATTAGTCGTTTTCATTGTAAAGCATCGATGTCGTTTTCAGAAGACCTTCAAGTTCCCCTTCTTGAAGAATGCTCACTTCGACTCACATTTTGATCTCACAGACCCGCGTCATCTTGCTGGGAAAACATTATTGTGGATTGCACGTGATTCTCGGATTCTACCTGAGCCACTACAACGATCATTGAGGTTGCTTGGAGCAGTGTTGTATAATAAGTACGTATATTTCTAAAGTTGAGTTTTGAATTTTTATGTTTTATTTCAAAGGATGGGAGCGCGTGGTGCAGTGGTAAGTGGCGCTATCGCCATGACTAACCAACTTCCCACCCCTCAGAGTCCTTAGGTGATTGATTAGCGTCGACCAATTTACCTTTTGCTTTCTAAAGAAATCAAAAAATTGTGGTCTCATCCAAGTTTTGTAAGGCTAAGATGTTAACCGAAGCCGATATTTTTTTATTTTCTCACTGTCAGTACTTTTCCAAATGAAGGATAGCTGGTGGACTGTCTTGGATCGGATATCAGCGAAGAAGAGGACAACGCCCCAAAATGTTTTGCATTCAAACAATAGTGTCACGAATTCAGCTGGCCCATTCCTATGAGTCTTCCTTTTACAAATCCGCTTCCATTTAGAATGGAGCTGGCATCAACCTTAGCATCCTCATCTATTCATGGAGGCGTTGCCGATATTGTCCGGCTTCAACTCCGACCTGCTGAAGGCGAGGAGATTCAGGAACCTCAAAAAGGTATCCTGGAGAAGTTGGAAGGCTGTAAGCCCGCCGACTCGCCAGTTAGCTCTGCCGTTTTGTCTATATTGGAAGAGGTGGGATTTTTTAAATCTCTATGCGGACTGCTGTTCCCGACGCATAGCATAGTATTTAGGTAAGACTAAAGGAAGAACAGGGATTGATTTCTCATCAAGTGAAAGATTTCAAATACTGGCACCAGCGAAGGCAGGAACTCATCAAAGCGCAAGCGGATAGGCTGTTGCTGAAGGTCGGTTTCAAAGCAACCACTGATTGAATTGTAACCCTTATCTTTCTCCTACCTTGGTTCAGGTTCGTGCCGAAGAGATCGAGAAGGAACTGGCTCAATTAGAGCACCACGAAGAGAAGCTGAGCTTCTTCGAAAATCGTCTGAAATGGGAGAAACGAGCAGCGCAAAACGCTGAAATCGCCGAACAAACAGCAGAGAAAGCAGTTGCTTCGTGATAGTACGCCTAGTCACTTAGCGATTAAATTAGGACGATAAGAATTCAATGTAAAGCCTCAGCTAAGGTAGTTCTTCCAATTTCTACTCTAATATAGACGATGACGATTATTGTTATAGTTGCCTTGTTTGTTCAAGTTGTTATGCACGATAAACGATACCTTCAACCTTTGATGATTCATCCAGCGGTATATACCCTGGTATATCCTTTTATTCGAACCCAATTTTCAAAATAATTAAAGAGCACATAATTGCATGATAGGTTGCGATGTCGTCTCATAGCCATGCCAAATCAAAGGAAACGGACAGCAGGTGTAGGCTGTGTGAGTTTTCTAAATTCAGCTGTTTCATCTAATAGAGTATTTGGGTTGTTTCAATAAAATTACCAAAAATTGCTAAGACGCTCATAGCGCAGTGGTAACGGAGCTTTCATCCGCGCGAACGAGTGGTCGACCCTCACCAGGTTAAGTAAGCTTTCTATCCCTCCTGGGTCGGGTAAATTGGTACTAGACCTGTCTGGGATGGTGAAGCCACTGACTTGTACAGTGGCTGGTCCCCGGAGGTCGCTGTATGGCACAAATACGCGTTCACCACGCCTCAACGATTCTCAACAAAAGACGGATGCGCGGCAGTTCCAGTGGAGTCTAGTTGACGCCGACCACCTTACCTGTACCTTCTAAGAACCACCGCTGTTATGAAGAAACGTGTTAATTCTCTTCGAGGGAAATTCTTCAAAAAAGAAAGACCTTTCAGTTACATAAATAATCGATTCCATCAAGAAATAACCCTTTGCTTACGATTCGAAAATTATAGTTCAGTTCTATTCACATTTTTAGTAGCGGAAAGACTAACGGACGCGGTACGTATTCTTGATCACGACCCATCTCTAGCGCTCTATCGCCTGCAAGGTATAATCTGTGAGAAATTCCTTCGGCATCACTTTTTTGGTTCATATCATGCACGTATTCAGAGCACGTTGGCAGAAGTCTACCTGGTCTAGTGAACCGTAGAATTCTCCTAAACCAACAAGCAGCATTACTGTCGGGTGTGCAGTTCGACCTTGAAAACGCCTTAAGGCAAGTTGTATTACCGTACACTGCGGACATTGTCTTGAAATAGTTCGTTTTAGCACCGTGGAAAGCATACGAGCGTCCAGCTCAACGTTTGAAGATTGTTCTGAGATGCTTCGAAATTGCATATTTTACAAACAGCAGTTAGACTTCGACGCGAAACGAAAGGTTTGTCTTGAAAGTTGCCGTGTAATTCTCCCATCACCAGACCTCATCAAGTAAGGTATTTGGGCGACTGTAAGCAAGTAAATCCAAAATATGCCATTCCTAATAGCAAACTGTTTCAGTTGTCGGATGTTACAGTGAAAGGCCGCAGTAAATCGCTCCATGATGTCACATACCAACCAGACGAAAACTGAATCCAATACGAGTGGAATGCGTTACCTGATCTCAGTGCTTTAGCACCTTATTTTCTTCGTTTCTTATGACTTTTAATGCATGTAGATTTCTATTTTCATAACATAAGGATTACTTATGGTGAAACAAATACTCTGATGAAGATTTCCCGAAAACGATGTGCTCAACCACTTTTGAAGAATACATTTTAAAAAATCGATTTGGGAAAAATAGAGCACATCTTCAATACACAATTGAGTATCAGGACAAACCAAACCGTCCAACAACAATAACAACAACATTTCCAAAATTCAAAGCATAACAAGTGAAAACGATTGGGCTACTCAGCTGGCTGCTCAGGTGCCGCTTTGATCTCATTACGTCGGTTAATAACGAACAGATCAGCGATCTCCTTGATGTCCTCATCCTAAATAGGTATTCCTTGATTCACGCGGATTCATTCGCACGGTATAAATTTATAAACCTCCACTGTTTCGCGACCAGCCGCTTGAGCGTGAATCCGAGCCGGTGTTAGAAGTTGGGCAACTGATCTGGAACGAGAGTTTGTCTCGAAGAATCTAAGCCCTTGGGTTTTTAGTGGAAAAAAAGAAATAAAGGAATTCGCAAACCTCATCGATGTTTCATGTGCAAGGTCGGCTACGATCTTCAGACAGGATGGGGACAGATTTACATGTTCAGCTGCAGCACGGATGGAAATTATCTGCAAGAAAATTCAACTTTAATAACAATGAACCATAAAAGAAACAATACCAAAGAAAAACTTTGAATGAAAATTAGAAACGTTCCAAGAGGACCCAAGAGAGACTGTGATACATTGTGATTGTAAACGAACCGATGATAACTCACCTTTTTGAGCTCTTCCACTGAATACTCGATTGTTGGAACAATGAGAACCCTGTCCAAAAGATCTCTTGGCATTCCATGAGGTGACAACTCATTTGATCCTCTGCAATCAAACGCATGGCTAAAGCACAAGACGTTGACGTTCGTTCGACTACAAAACTCACCTGATCTTACTCACTCCTCTATTTGTGGCAAATATCACGACTGGGCTAATGGTACTCTCGAGAGCACGATGAAGATATGTGAAACATTCCAAATCCAGCATATGTACTTCATCAATAAAGAGCACTCCAGGCATTAATTCAGCCACACCCTACAAAAGTTGGTGAGAAATTGCAGGATAACATTCTTTGTGGGTGCCGAATGACACGAAATGGAGTAATACATAACCAGCACAACTAACAAACCAAACAGCATCTGGAATAACAGATTAATCAAATCGAAAAAACGTACCTGATCGATGTAGTCATTGACAACATTATTTATTTCACATCGAAGTTTATCTGAAAAGTCCAACCTTTGTGAACGGAAATCAATCACTCATAGATACACCTCATTCAATCAGGAACACCTTTAATATTACTGACTGGAGAGTGATTGAAAATTCACGTCGGAATGATATTTTAAGAAACTAGGACTTAGAGCAGTGAGCTTGTTACTTGTTGTGTGTGGCATTGAATAAAAGTATCTGCAAACACATTACCGCCTGATGCCGATAAAATACATAACCAATATCGACTAACGCCTCACCCAAACATAAATTTTTTGAAAAGGGACATCATTTTTGCGTCAGACACCCCGTATAACCGCTGCCAGGATTAAACAAAATATCGTGTACCACAATTAACAGCAACTAAACATAATCGATAGAAATTTCAAAACCGTGTCTTGTTATGGCCTATATCCCGAACAACCACCTGCACATCATCCTTTGTTTATTGACTGTAGTAAGTCAGGCATTATCGATCCGATCACAATAATTGGAAAGCGAATATAAATGAAGGTAAAATAAATTAATTTTTACTAGCATACCTGTGATTTCAGTCTTCTTCGGCTTAAAGAGTTGACTGAACATTGAACTGAGATTGCCCTGCTGTCCCTGTGGCCGAGCGTTAGCAGCGTCCAAATCGTGTAAGGTGATATCCTTAACAAATCCGTTGGATTTTCAAGATATTGCAAATCAACAAAATTCATTACAAACAAAGAAAAAGAAAATGGAAAAAAGCTATATGCTCACTTGAACAAGGTCTTTCGTTTTATGAACGTCGCCTTTAGGCAGAGGGATGAATTCATCAGCTTCCAGATCGAATTCGGACGCATACGCATCGCATCTGCCCAATCGCTAGAAAAGTTTAATCAAGCAAAACAACGTCAACTTCAGCAGATCTTAAGTTTGCAACTTATACCGCATCAACTGGATAAAAACATTTTACAACAAAACTGTAAGCATTTCACCAATTACAAACCTTTACAGCTCCACTATTAGCCTCAATGTAGATCACATCACCAATCTCGACTTTCTGCTTCAAAATGCTATCGTAAATGCTAGGATCGAGTTTCAATTGCTTGTTTCCTTTCGCAGTTTTCAACGAGATCACAAGATGAGAGATGGTTTTTCCTAAAATGTATTGATAA
Source organism: Nippostrongylus brasiliensis (assembly GCA_030553155.1). Taxonomy (NCBI): domain Eukaryota; kingdom Metazoa; phylum Nematoda; class Chromadorea; order Rhabditida; family Heligmosomidae; genus Nippostrongylus; species Nippostrongylus brasiliensis. Next base: position 32,328,646 of record CP130732.1, on the reverse strand, counting down.
TAAAAAATTGAGCGCGTTGTATAAAAACAATCAATTGCAAACGCACTGCAACATCTCATATCATCACACATACAAGAATAGGAGAATATATAAAAATGAAAAATGAAAGGATCGAAAAGCCGATAAGCACGATCAAAGCTCAAAAGTACATTGTACAAATACGAAAAATCGAAGCCCAACAAATGAATGCAGAGAACACACCATATCCTCCAAGGGGATTAGTGGTCTCGACAGGAGTGAGTTCGGTAACCTCTCCTTCGTACACTTCCTTCTTTTCCTTTACTCGCAAACCTTGAAAATACACTTTCAAGGGCCAAACGAAGACACAATGTAGGCGAACTACACAAAACAAACCTATCGCCCTTCTGAAGTTCTCCATTAAAACTTCGGTCTTCTTCACCTCACTGGAATAGACTTCGGATGCAACAATGGGACAGAAAGGGACCTTGTCGCCCAACTCTTGAGCGATTGCGAGAGCGATGGCGGTTTTTCCTGAAACAATAGTAGTATCTATTGGCTATCAAAAACCAATTCTGCATTCCTCAAAAGGACGGTAGCTAAAGCTGTGACTAACTGATCTTTAAAAAAATAGAAAAAGTGAGCGCCCAAGCAACCGCATAATAAAAGGACAACATCAAGCAGTTTCACATACGAGTGGCTCTTCAGGAAAGGAAGAGTAATGAGAAGTGAATGAAAAAAATAATGGAGAAAGAACCACAAGAACCTCCCCGACCACATTTTGCTCAACACGGCAAGGCAAAAAACAGTAATAGAGACTCAAATGCAATATAGTTGGGCACTACTCCACTTATCACATCCCAGGAAAATCGCCAGCGATGTTTCAGCTAAATGGAAAAGAGAAAAAACCTCGACAACTGGACTGTAATAAGCGGAATGGTGCCTATACTTGAATAGAATCGATGTTTCAGCGATCACCTGTTCCTGGTGGTCCAGCCAAAAGTAGTGCTCTTCCTGCGACGTTCTTCATTTTCACCAAATCGACAAATACTCCAGCTGCCGTCCGAGCAAGGGTTTGTCCAACTAGTCCACCAGCCTGTAGTGCTTCAATCTATACAATCATAGGTGAGAAAAATAGCAAAAAAATAGTGATCACACAAAAAAGATGCCTATCTGTAAGTAGGGTACTTTTATTTCTCATTCGCTTTGTTACCAATGTTACTGAATTCGTCAGTTCGGCTGTTTTTTCACTACGTTTTCCTTGTGATTCCCATCTGCTGCTACTCTTCCACGAAGTTGATCTTTTCAAAGCGCACAAATACCGGTGTAACGAAAAATAAACAAAAATAAAGGAACAAAAAGGAGAAAATGACGCACATTCGGGAGAGCTTCCCTTGTTACAGGATCCAGGCCTAATCCTTTCACATGACTATGTGCTGCTACTCGAGCCTGCCTCACCGTGTGTTCGACCTGAAATCTTTTCACTGAAGAAGAAGTCAAACCACAAATGACCATCAAACCATAGAACTAAAAAACAAACCTCGTCAACAAACTTTTTGATACCATCGCCAGCGGGGATTTTGGCCTCATCGACTTCCATACCCTGACAATAGCAAAACTAAGGAAAATAACTATAAAGTCAGCTTTTGAAGTTTACAAAGGACACTATTACGTTTATTGCATTTCAAGGCTAAGAAGGATCGGCACTACTGTACTTCTGGGGCCCCACTTTTTTTCGTTTAAAATAGGCCTATTGGTGGGAGTCGGCCATGGGAAAAACGATTCTGATAATCGTTAAGCGCGGAATCGCCTTATAAGCCCGTTATCTTAGATTTTAGAGGCGAGAAAACCTGCGAGATAGCACACAGCGGCGGGAGACCCAGACAGTGCACTCTCTTCCCCTGTACATTTCGAAGTGCTTCCAATGCCGAGTCCACGTTCAGCTCGTTCCGACTGGTCGGCGAGTTTTCATTGGAGGCTCGGCCAACATCACCAGGGGTCGGCCAATACCCAGACACTACTACCATGGTACTGTCTGGGAATCGTGGGGGACGGGGACGAATTCTACGGCAACGGCGCCGAGATAATCCTTGGTGGTGTTGTCCGAGGCTCCACGTGGTGTCACTGGAAACTCGCCGACCAGTCGGAACGAGCTGAACGCGAACTCGGCATTGGAAGCACTTCGAAATGTGCAGGGGAAGAGAGTGCACTGTTTGCGTCTCCCGCCGCTGCGTGCTATCTTGTAGGACTCCTCGCCTCTAAAACCTAATATAACGGGCTTATAAGGCATTTCCGCACTTAACGACGATCAGAATCGTTCTTCTCATGGCCGACTACCCCCAAAAGGCCTATTTTAAACAAAAAAAAAACTGGGCCCAAAAGTACAATAGTATTAGGTTGGTGCAAAAATTCTCGGACATTTTAGTCTTCTTGAAATTGAAAAGGATTTCCACGCCTTTTTCGTCTCCAGCCAAAAAAATGTTATAGAGAAGAGAAGACCATTGATATTGATCAACTGTTTTATATCCTAAATGTCCGAGAACTTTTGCACCAACAAAATACCAAAGGATCTCTTTAACCGACTCTGTTCAGACTTTGTCTAGAATAATTATTCCGCTCGCTGGTCACGATTCTGGCTTTCAATTTCACAGTTTGACAGGAGACCACCCCTGTTGTTAACCAAGGCTGCCACAGCAATGTCGAAAGCGGACGTGAGAACCGCGATCAACAACCCAACTAGCTCTTACAGATGAAGAAATTCCCTTCTGATCGGAATGCAATGAGAGCAACGGAACGCTCCACAAGGAAAACAGCATTAAACGTTTTGAATAAAGAAAACTTTTTTCGAAATTTCAAACAAAGACTTGCGCAATGTGGTTTGGGGGTGAACCTAGGAAAAAAAACGTCCTCAAGAGTACAGTATAGTAAGCACAGGAGTTCTACTAGTCGCCCATCTCAAACCAGATAGCACTAAAAGATGAAAGACGTAAAACCATGGAATTCATTGAAATTTACTGGGCGAAATACCTCAGCAGCGATTTGTCCGAAGTCCATTCGTTTGAATCGTCGACGGTGAACTGATCCAGCTGGTTTGTGCCTTAAGGGCGGAGCATGTGCTGCACTGTCTCGCACCTCTTCGCGGTCGCATGCTATTGACACTTTCTCGCTTGTACCCCTGCCGTCTAGCTCTATCCAGCCAAGCGCTGCCAGTAGCCTGAGGATCAGTTATTCTCTAACGCGGACAAATTCGTCTTTGTAATTGGAGCATGATAGCCGATTATTCTCTCGCAATTTTTCTTCCATATTGTGTTTAAAGCTCGGGCTTAGGCTACGGTGGCCAGCAATGCGGAGTTGGTCGAAATGCACCAATAAAGATTCTTCACCTCAAAAAATAAAAATTCTCAGTGGATCAAGGAACAACGACCAAGATTTCGTAGAGAAACAAGTTGTTTAGAAGGAACATGCTGTGATTGACGACTAATTTTCGTTATTTAACTAGGAGCACTCGCGTGGTACAGCGGTAGTAGGCGCTGCTGACACCTGCACGGTCGAGCGATCGATCCAGGCTCTGGTTAATCAAACCTTCCATCCCTCCGGTGTCATGTAGTTCCGTACCAGGCTTGTCTGGGAAGATACACAATGACATGTAGAGCGGCCGGCCCCGCATTCATTGTTTAAGCTAAATACCCATTCACCATGCCTCTTCGATTTGAATGGAACACGGATGCGTGGCGCGTCCTTAGGGGACTAATCAACGTCGACGCCTTTACCTTTTTTTACCGTTATTTGGTAATTAACACAACCATTATTTGGAAATTAACACCATATTTGGTGTTAATTTTGGATATGGATTGTTCTGGATATGGATTGTTCGAGACTAACACGCGAGAAACAGATTTCAGATTCGTGTTCTGGACCCCAAATAACCCCCACACGCAAAGCTCAGCGAAGTCGGTGATCCTGGCTGGACCACCCAAGTAGCGATTTGGGTGGTTCGAGACCACCCACGTGAAAAAGGGACAGCAGATTCGTGATCAGCGCCCTCAAGTACCTCCCTGTGCAAAGTTTCAGCGAATTTCGACGATTAAAAAAATCGAGTACTGGTGTCCGTTAAGTTGAATAGTGCCGTTTGTAAAATGCCAACGAGTTCTACAAACTTGCGTGGATTATATTTGGAAATTACAACAGATATCTCTCCACCTTCTTCTAGCGTGATGGACTTTGTCTAATAATAACACCTTGTTTTTCCTTCCATCAGAGGCGGCTGTTATTACTTTTCCGCTACTCAAAACATAAATAGACGGTTCTGACCACGAATGCATTTCTCTATAACACCACCCATCAATGAATCGGGTTCGAGTCAGCCGAAGGTTGGAATTGATATAAGAACCTGTTTTCTTTTGTGTGAAAATTTCAGCAACGAAATCTCTGAAGTGATTCGAGACAAAGGGACATTTTTATCAGGAAAAACATGTCACATCGTAACCATATCACCACCAGTTGAAGTTCCTCCTTCAGTTCCTGACGTTCCGGAGGTGCCGCCACCAGTTGTTCCACCGGTGGTTCCACCTGTGCTGCTCATGCTCGAGTCACCACCAGTGGTACCGCCTGTGGTACCGCCTGTAGTCGATAGTCCACCGGTAGTACCTCCCGTTGTTCCACCCGTTGTACCACCCAACGTTGTTGAACCGACCGTCGATAGGCCACCAACTGAAATGAGGTTTTTGAGCTTATTCTGTTCACTTAACGCTAAGCTGATTAGATTAGGCAGTAATTTCTAGAAAGTCACACCATATCAATGTGCCTGTTTTAATCGTATTTCTACCGATTTTTTCAAAGTTGTTTGCGTGATGAGATAAACGAAGTGGAGCTCGAAGAGGCTGCCATCGTCGACAGAACGAAGTCAGTTTTCGGAAAATGCATTTAATTGCACTGGATGGAAAAGCACCCTCGAGCGATATTAAAAATTTGCTTATCTGTTCAGGTTAAGGAATAGCTCTAAGGAGACCTATTGTTCTATTGTGGATGTGAAGACGAAATTTGCATTAACCTTGCCTCCGCAATTCTGAAGAGGATTTGAAAAGCGTGGCGCGTTTTTGGTGATTGATTGACGCCTACTGTTCCAGCTTGAACCCCAACGCTCTAAATCCATTCGCAGCCTTAGAGCTCATTTACCGAAGCCCCGGTCGTCAACAACATCCCTAGTCAGTCTCTTGCTGCAGAATGGCTTCTCATCTACTCCAGTCTATTGAGTGATTTTCCTAAAACCGTCTTTATGGTCGGAAATTTCTGCTTTTCGCGAGCTCATAGTCTTCCTGAGAAAACCGTACCTCCTGATGTTGTGGTGCCGAATGCAGATCCTGTAACTCCTCCCGTAACGCCAGAAGCATCGCAACCATATCGCTTGTACATTCCGCGGTACCTAAATTTGAATTATGGATCAGGCGCTTGGAAACGTCTCCTGAATAAAAATTATATGTGTAATAAAGCAACGTTCTAACCAGTCGGTATACACAGTCCGACGACCCATATATAACAAACTTCCCGATATGAGAAGTGATACGAGTGATCCGACGAAAAAGCCGAAGAACATCATCCAAATCAGCCATCCAGTCCGCGAACTTTCCGTCAAAGATCCAACCTCTGAGCGAATGGATATGTTTGCGTTTCAGTTACAAAACTATTATGCGTCAGTGGAATACCGTGGAGGAGCCTTTAATCACGATGTAGAATGAAAGTACTGAGTGTAGCTAAGATGACCCAGAAAACCCGAAAATCCTGATCAGTAACCAGTCACAGACGGGCTTCTAGGTCACAACCGCGTCGAAAATGACCGTGGTTGCTCAGTGGTTAGCACGTATGTATGTAGGGTTCGCAATTTGGTGGTCAAAGGTTCAATTCCCTTACTCGACGTTGCTTTTGACTGCATATACTAGGTACCAAGCCATAGTATTTTTGCAATTTTATCGCTGTTGCTGAGTAGAATCACGTTTGCGACGAGTATAGCCAACGGGGAACGCATTAACGCCAATATATACTGACATTTATGTATGTGACCTATAGCCACCGTAATGCACCGGATCCCAAATCAAGAAACAAATGTCAGATTCGTGATCAGCGCCCCGAATAATCCAGTGTAGACGAGGATACAATGATTCAGTTGCGGAGAATATCTTTATTGTCATTGCTCCACTGTTTGAGCTCTTAGAAAGAGCAAAAATAGTTTCCTTATTTTGAATAGTCTACCACAGGAAAGATCCACATTTTACTCATGTGACACCCGCATTTCCAATTGTGTCCGATAAGCGCTTGCTCTGGTACGCATTGATAAGTGAGGTTGACTGGGTCAAAATCACCTATAATATTTCGTCCAATCTTTGTCCTCACGGGGTATTCGTGGCGCTGATCACGAATCCGACATTGCTTTCATGATTTGGGATCAGTTTGCGTGGATCGATGTGGGTCACATACGTAAGCGTTACTAGGGATAAGTAGTAAAAAAACGAGACCGAGATAGCGGTGAATACTGACTAACAATCTCGGGTGTGACCTTCGCCTGTTCTCGATTATTTTAAACGTACAAACAGGAAAGGTTGAGACATAGGTATTTTTAGTAGAATGGAAACGTTGCCTGGATTTCCTAGAGGAGAAGAAATATTAGTGACTATCTCACCGATGGACGGTATGATGCGCTTCGGTGTCGTAGTGACAGGAGCAACAGCAGACGCGTTGGGGGTCGGAGGTTCCTGAATATTCCGTTTTTCAGGCATTTTTGTAATTAGCGAGCTTCATGTACGCTATGTGTGCCGCTGGGCGTTACTGATTCTTTTCTTTTGTGTCGCAATGAGGAGGAAAAGACCAACCGAGCTATGAGTGATCTGGCATGCTAAGTAGTGATAGATGGGCTTGAAACTGAGCCCATTCATGCTCTGCTGTGGTAGCCGAGCAGCAATACTCGAGCGTAGCGGTGACCTTAGTGCCGTATGCGCAACGTTACATCTCTACAATTACTGTGGCACTGCCACCGTTGCACTGCCAGAAAATAACGAAGGTCACATACTGGTCATACACGGTGACTGTTTGTCAACTCAAGGATCCCGCCGTGATTGCCCGTTACCGTACTCCCAGTGACATATTTCATCAGTTCCTCGTTGTCTTTTCTGCATGTTTTTTGTTCTTCGTTTTATTTGTTATAGTAAATATTTTATATATGTTTCCTACTATTCCAATCCACCACACTATCGCAGTGGCGCAGCTACGGCGAAGAAGCGTTCAAAGCCCCCGTATTAGGCGAAAAACGAAACTATGGTTTTACCAGCTCTGGGTGTGCGAATGGGTATTAAAAGAAAACTAAGTCCCGCACAGTTGCATATACAGTAGTTCGCGAAAAGATATGTCACCTTGCATTTTTGGGTGCAGATCGCTGGAAACGAAAGGAATTTGATTCCAGTTAACAGTTCTAATAACTCTCATTGAAAATACACTAATATGTGCCCTTGTTGGAAATTCTAGTTTTTTTTTTTAGAAATTTTTAAACTCGTTTTCATATGCATTTTTGAACGAATATATCTTAGGTACCACTGAGGTTCTGCATGTCTTGTGGTGATATTCTGATAGAGCATAATTAGCTTATAAATAGCTCTTAAAGTTGCATTTACACAAACGGCCATTTTAAGAACACCCGGAGGGCATTTGGCTCTAGATTTCTCTAATGCATAGTAGACTTGTTGCTCATTAGGTACGCAACGGGTAGCGAAATCATTCCCACTCTTTTGCGGAAAATCGTCTTCTAATTAGAAATGTTGTATGCACCACTATTCTCACCACCGTGCAGCATGCGGGTTAGTGCGGTAGTTTCAATCTAACTAGAAGACGATTTTCTGCACAGGAGTGGGAATTATTTCGCTACCTGGTAAGGACCTAATGAGCAACAATTCTACTATGCATTAGAGAAATCTGGAGCCAAATAACCTCCGGGCGTTCTTAAAATGGCCGTTTGTGTAAATGCAACTTTAAGAGCTATTTTCTCTGTAAGTGGGAAGCAGTTTCTAAATCTTTAATATTTGTTAGGAAGAAAATATCTTGCGCTATCAAACATCTAAGTTTGATATAATTTCATTCACAAGTTACTAAGATATAGAATTTTATATGAAAGACTGTCTCAAGATTTCAGCTTTTTTGACCATAAAAAAATTCACGCAAAAAAATCTATGGTTTTTTAATGACTTGAAACTAAAATTTATAGCCTATAAGAATAAGCTAATTACGCTCTATCAGAATATCACCACAAGACATGCAGAACCTCAGTGGTTCCTAAGATATATTCGTTCAAAAATGCATATGAAAACGAGTTTAAAAATTTCTAAAAAAATCTAGAATTTCCAACAAGGGTACATATTAGTGTATTTTCAATAAGAGTTATTAGAACTGTTAACTGGAATCAAATTCCTTTCGTTTCCAGCGATCTGCACCCAAAAATGCAAGGTGACATATCTTTTCGCGAACTACTGTACATAGACTGTTATGCTACGATTGATTTCATCAGGTCAGATTTCAGGAGTCGTGTATGAGATATGGAGATTGTGCACGTACTGTAGCCAGCGTCGGCAGTGGTGGTTTAGAAGCTGCTGTGGCATATGTGAGGCCTCTCTTCACATTGGTGCTTACAGAATCTATGCTGTCTTTCGGGTCTATTTGGTACACAACGCCGTTGTCGTATCCCTAAAGCAAAATTCTGTAACACTGCTGAATAAAACGGATGAACCAGTTCATCGAAATGTATTACTGACCATATTCATGATACCCGATTTTTTTACAAGGCAATGATGATGAGAGAAATAGAAAATGATGTTGCCATCGTGATACATGCCCGAAGTTGACACCGCCATTTCACGAGAGACTGACCAAATAACGATCTGAACAGTCACTGGATAAAATCGTAGCTTTGAAGCACTTGTAGCCGTGTGGGAGCTAACGGACCCTGTCTCCGTCGTACTCGAATGCGACTTGAGTTGGTCTGCTGTGTAATTCCTTTGACTGGTCGCTGTCCTTAACTGTGCTTTTGACCATTCTCAGTGGCGCTCCATTCTCTGTAAAGCAAATAAGCATGACGAGAAGCGCATGCTTCAAGTAGAATTTGTATCTATTCATTGTAGACCCGCGCCAAAAAACGGACGATACGAATATTTTTGGCCAGACAGTGAGATCTATGGTCTAGGCAATTTCCTCATATTCCCTTCCCTTCGACAGTGCTGTTTGGTACAGTAAATGTAGGTCTCATGCAATTTCTTTTCGCTCAGCCCATTTCACAACACCTGGCTTCCTACAAGAAATCCATGCATCGCGACAGACTTGCGCTCATACATTTCTGAGACAGCACTCATATATTTCTGAGAAAAGCATTATGGCCCACGTCTGCCGGGGAAGGTGACAAATCCGTAGCGCACGTAAACGTTAACAAGATACGCGTCATCGCAGTGGAAGTTGTTAGTCACTCGTCCTCTGTTTCCTTGTATGCAGATTTTGAACCTAAAACAGATTTCATAGATTAACCAGTGTATTGTGCTCTGTGTAAAGAGAAGAGCCCATGCTTGATAGTCTCCCATTCATGATGCGTAATCACCCACCCCCGGTGCGTACCTACCCACAGAAATGTTTTAGTCAACCGTCAAGTGAGCAAGCTGTTCTGCCCAAGATAATCACTACACAAGGACCAGCACAGCGCCAGTCCACCATGCAGTTCTTTTCACATTTGCTGTAACAGTTTCGAGCACGGCGTCTCTCCATGGCTCCTTCCATAGCTCCCTTGTTGTAACTGTTCTCGCTTTAGCGACGGCTTTCTCCCAACTTGCAACGGCCATATGGTAGAATTTTACATGGTTACGCTTGCAGTTCGCTTATCATTGTTAGCCATATTATTTTCTATTTTATGTGCAGTATTCCTCAAGAACTGGTAGCTTAGAGCGAGCTGTGTGTATCACCTGCCGCCCCGTTGATCATCGATTTGCTCGAGCGGGCGCCAGTAACGTTTCCATTCGTCCCTGTCGGGTGCTATGGTAAACTGGTGGGTCCTACTCTTTCTAGGAATACGAAGAGCGTCGAGTCGTTCGTTCAGGGATTTGACGAAGAAGTCCGACCAACGCAACGATGGGCAACCTATGTTCTTCTGACGTCCCATGGAATCCAGTCAGTAACGGATCTCGTCCAACGGTCGTCACGAAATCGCATTACGTGTCCGGCCCACCTGATCTTCGACAACGTGGCCCATACGACTGACTTTGACTATCGACGTAGCTCCTAGCTCCGTAAGCCGTCTCTGGCCTGGATGAAGCGAGTCGCTCTGAGCGTCCTTCTTTCTAAACTTCGTTACGTGACGCAATCGCATGTTCATCCTGCCTACGTAACGCCCACGATTTTGAAGCGTACGTCAACGCAGGATGAACCGCGGAGTTGAAGAGATGGGCGCGGAGTCGGGTGTTCTCCGTCTTCCTCACTACTTCTTCAACACTCTAGAAAGCGCCCAAAGCCGCCCGTTCACTCCTGTCGAGCTCTGGACTTAAGTCGTTGGTCATGCTGACCTCCCGACCCAAGTACACATAGCTGGAGCATTCAGAGGTGTTCGTTCCGTTGAGCGAAAATGGGGCATCAGAAACGTATCCATTCCTCATGAACATCGTCTTCGTCAAGTTCAGCTGCAAGCCGATCTTCCCACACCCATGATCGAAGTCGGCCAGCATGCGTTCTGCCTGGGTGATAGATGGTGTTATGAGTACGATATCATCCGCAAAACGAAGGTGGTGTAACTGCCGGCCGTCGATCTTCACTCCCATGTCGTCCCATTCTAGTGTTCGCATGATGTTCTCGAGAGAGGCGTTGAACAGCTTCGGTGATATGGTATCACCTTGGCGCACACCCCTCTTCACGTTGATGCGAACGTTGTTGTAGAATGGTGTGATCACGGTCGTGAATCCTTTGTAGAGCTCACTGAGGATCTTTACGTACTGAGTGGAGACGCCTTGTTTGCACAGAGCCTCAATCACTGCTTCCGTTTCGACGGAGTCGAAGGCCTTCTTGAGATCGATGAATGTGAGGCATAACAACGTCTTGTACTCTCGGGACACCTCAATGAGCCTGATAACGGTGTGGATATGATCGATTGTGCTGAACCCTCTTCGAAACCCGGCTTGCTCGCACGGCTGTCCTTTGTCTATCGTTCGGTCGATCCTATTCAGAATGACACGTGTGAATAACTTGTAGACTACAGACAGCAGGCAGATAGGGCGATAGTTGCCGATGTCGTGCGGATCTCCCTTCTTATACAGCAACACAGTCCTGCTAGTTTTCCATATTGCTGGTACTTTGCAGTCCGACAGGTATCGTGTATAGAGCCTGGCCAGGGTGTTGATGAGGACTGGCGGTAGGTTCTTCAGATCTTCGGGTCGGATCCCGTCGGGACCGGGAGCTGTGCGATTTTTCATCGATGAAATCGCGTGACGAATCTCGGAAGGGAGGACTGCAGGGATGATATGTCCATCGTGCGGGATCGGGTATTCGGGCGTGGCTATCGAAGAGATGGACGTGGCTATCGAAGAGATCGGAGTAGAAGTCGTGGATGACCTTCTCCACAGCCCTTCTGGGGGAAGTGAAGCTTCCATCAGGGCGCAGTAGAGCTGTCATCTTGGTCTTATAGTTGTCTAATCCTCGACGAGCGTTGCGAATGCTTTTGCCCGCTTCAGCCGCATCAACTAGTGCAGCTACTCTTCTCTCTTTGAGGTCTTCCTTTATCGCTTCTCTGCACAACTTTGCAAGTTTGGACGTTCGCAAGTAGTCGCCTTCGGTACTTGCCACCCTGCGTTGGCAAATCAGCTCGAGAGTTTCGTGGGGAAGGCGTTTCCTGGTATTCTTGGGGCTCTCGGCTTCTTGAGCGCAGTCGCGTATGTGAGCAATGAACCTGTCGTACTCCTCGTCGGTGTTTTCCTCAGCGGAATCTTTCCGGAGTATTCTTGGGTCTCTCTTCTTGAACTTCATGGCTTTCTCTTGCCTTCGTGTAAGATGGAGGCTCGCACGAAGGAGACGGTGGTCGGATCCCGTGAAGAATTTCGGAACAACAGCGACGTATTAGGCAAAACCTTCGGTTGTTCTTCTCCAGTGTCGAGCGCGGCGTGTAGCCTGCGGTGTCACCTCGGTCAGTCCGTTGACGCTGTACTTAGTCTTCCTGGTATCATCAGGTTTTCGACAGAGGCATCCGATGCAGGCGTTCGCGCGTTTTGAGACCGAATCGTCATCCTAGTTCTTTTTTTTCTGGCACCCTGTTCAGGCCCTGCCAGGCTCTGCCGTACGGACTGGATACGACGGGTAGCTAGCCAGGCTATCCCGCTGGAGCTAAGGGATTATTTATTAGAGGCAACCCTGACCCGCCTCTCCGTGTCTACCGAATGCGAGTTTTTAGGCAACACAGTTAGCCTCCGCGGGGAGATGTCACTGTCTGGCATAGTATATCAGCCTGCTCGACACTAACTGCTAGACTGCATAGACGCCGACACGCACATTTTAAGCAGCCCCGCAGAACGGGCGTGCGTGGTTCCGTCGTAAGAGGCGCTGCTGACACACGCACGGTCGATCGAACCTCGCGCGGACCAACTGAACCATTCATCCCTCCGCGGTCGGGTGAATTGGTTGCAGTCTCGTCTCGGAAGGTAAGGGCAGTCACTTGTTATAGTGGCTGACCCCCGAGAGTCATTGTATAGGCCAAATACGCATTCACCAAGCCTCTACGATTCTCTGAGGAACACGAATGCGGAGGCGCGTCCTTTGGCGTCTGATGAACGCCGACACCGTTACCTTCACCTTTTACCCAAAGACCAAATTTCAAAAAGCTAAACACTATAGAACACTACTAAAATTCGATGTCCGTACAAGCCATAGACCAAAGTAGCTTTCTATATGTCTTACCCTAGAGCCCTAATTAATTTGATGGTGTACTTTGTCAGAAAATTTGGTGCAGTGTCTCAGTAGGTGAGCTCTGCGCTCTCTCAATTTTAGAAAATCGAGGAAAGATTTTTAGAATCTCTACAATAATTCAACGTACCACTCGCATTGGGCAGCATCTACGAGGATTTTGGAGTAGATGAAGGTACCGGGACTGATTACAAACAAAAATAGCTGACCTATGTCACATCTGGAAACAAATCACGCTGAGTGTTGAATGTCAAGGCTGAACCACCGACCTCAAGGAACTTACGCTCCGTTGCATTGTATGTGCTTGATAATTTTGGGTATGCCTCTGTGAAGACTTCCTCCCAAGGTTAAATGATTTCCCATTCTGTACATCCGCTAAATCAAAAAAAGAAACTAATAGAAATATTCTGAATGGGTGATTCTGAATAGTTGCACTTTCAGCTGAGAACGGTTGCTAAAACCACATCGGAAGCAAGATTTTTTGTGCATGTATGTAGATTCGTACGAAAGCTCGATTTCTTCAGGGGAGATTTTTTTCCTATATTTCAAGGAGAAGGACTGCAACACTAGTAGTCCCTGAAATCTCCTATGTCTCAGTTTTTGTTTGTTTTCCTGCCTTCCCATCCACTTCATTCAAGGCAAAACGGCTAAATAACTGCTTGCCCGGAAGAAAAAAGTGGTGAGTAATGAGGAGTTAAGCAAATTTATAGCTTAGAAAGCCAAGTTTTGTTACTTCTAGGAAAAGGGGCATTACAGAAGTTCACTAGATCCAATCTCCCATTCTATCTCCATGTGACTTATGATACTCCATCAATAGTCCCTGAGTTTCGGCAAATCTCACCTAATCTGTATACGCCTAACGTTTCGCCATATTCTCAGACATGGCAGAGGCGTAGAGTAGAGTGTTAATTTACTTTTTGTTGTATGCTCTATGAAAACTCAGTAGCGGTTCGTTTTGCTGTCATTGCTCTGAAGCGACTCACAGGTTTGGTGTAGAACGTCGGCTGAAGATAGAATCCAGGGTAACGCTTCATCACATCTTGTAACTTTCCGATTTTGGTCTGGTATCTGAATATGGTGCTCGAAGAAGTAGAACCATTGTAGATATGCTTTTCTCTTGTATCATAAGGTGAGTCTCTTGCCACTTAGTTGCACTTAGGTTGATCCGTGATCTTCAAATACCACTACTGTCAAGGTTCCACGGTACTGGTTTGACCGAAAACTGCAAGTTGATTTGATGGGTGCGGTGTGTAGTCCTACTGAATATTTTCTATGATGTATTGAAGCGAAAACTCGATCTCGAAAGTTCAGTAAAATCTCGAGTGAAGAAGCCAGTCGCGATCCGAAATACATGAAGAACATGTTTTGGGGTCCTATTTATGAACACTGCACCTGAATAAAACCCTGAAATATAATCCGAGTGGCGCGCAAACCGCGATGCATCAACGCTCCCTCATGATAACGCGGCTGAGTGTGAGTGGTTCAGTGGAAGATGTTTAGAAGAGAGAGGGTTTATTGTCCACCCGTTATACCGTTCAAGTGCTGAGTAGGGTCACCCTTCTAGGAACAGTCAGGGCTGACCGGACCGCGCATTTACAGCTAGGAGTTGGGATCATCGTCGCCGATGTTAACGGCTTTTATTTGGGGTTTACACCGTACATGTGGTACTGGTATCCGAACTCATGGCGTTAATGAGAGTTGCGCTATACCTCGTGCAAACACCAAATAAACCCTGAATAGACCGTGTTGAACGGGTTGGCGTTATTTGGGCACATTTCGGGATTGTTTCGGGAAGCAGGTCCTGAACCCCCTGCCCAGCAGTCCGTTGAGGATTCTGATTCAGAAATCACGGATTTTTCAAATGTTATACACGTGCAGCGGTAGAGGCTCACGTCGTATACCACCAGAGCTGGCTATTTGAGTGATATCAGGATGAACATTCATAATGAGGGAGTTCAGCGAACCCTTCTCATCGTATTTACGGGCGATCTCATACTCACAGGCACATTTGGCCACCTACCATAGTGCTGTTGCACGACAACAAAGTCAGATCACCTGTGCTGCAGTGTCTGCTCCTTATCGAATGACATCCAACATCGTCGATCGTCAGTGAAGACAATCTTTCCAGCGTCTATCTGAACATCGTCTTTGTGAAGTGAATGCCTCAATCCAGTGCAGAAAGCTGTATCGGTGTATCAATCACATGTATCAATCGGTTTGTGGCTCTGCAGCACTGAGCCATTCCCGATATCGAAAAATTCGTTACGAAAATGGTCTCAACCACTTCGGGACCTGCTTCTTCTATTTAACATTCACCACAGAATTGTGATCTGTTGTTTTAGGACGCGTCTTGAAACTCATTTAGGTGGTCCAGCTAAGAGAGCAAAGCTCACAATTTTTTGTGCAACATAAGTGCAGTGGGTAGAATGAACACCTAAGGAAGAATGGGTAGAGTGGGTTAGATGGTAGTTATTGTTGCAGTGGTTCGAATAGTCTCAAAAGTTAGTAAGCGGGTCCTCACACGACGGACGAAAGTAATGCGCTTGAGATCTGATAAGTTATCGTCAGACAGGCCAAAGAAACCGGTTCCAGAGGAGAACTCCAGAAAGTACGTTTTCTCTGAAATTTGATATGCTTTGTGGGACCCACTTTTATTTGTTTTGCAGCCGCTGGTGCAGTTCCTTGTCCATCTTTCGTGAAAAGTTTGTTGGAATTCGGGAGCCATACTTCAATCGAATCCAATTTACATAAAGCATTTCCATCACCAGGTTTACATATTATAATCCTGTATGGATTAGTTGGAGAAACGATGATGAAAGCATACTCTCCTTCTTTGATCCAACTGCAACCGCTTTGTGGCGAGGCAAGGTAGCGCGAACCCTGGTGGCGTATAGTAGGGGTAAATCATATGCGTTATGCGATCAGGACCAGTCTCAATCTTCACTTTGCTGCTCTAGATGGTAGCGGAGGCAGATCGTATGGTCTAAAAACTCGTATTGGTAGGAACGGAACGGAAGAGAGGCGGGTGAGGGTCATCTATGAGGGTCAAGTAATTCATCTGTACAGGATGAGGGTCAAGTAATTCATCTGTACAGCAGGGCACAAATATTCCCTTGTTCAGCCTCGCCTCCATACCCCTGAAAGAGCTTCAAATACTGGAGCGCTGGTACGAGTACGAGTACGAGTGAATCGAGGCTTCTAAAAATTCAGGACCTAGACTGGCTACCAAAAAGGGATAGGAGTAATATGACGATCTGTACTTTCAACGCTTCTACGCTTGCATCTGACGCATTCATAGCCTAATTGTACCAGCGATGGGTTAAGTACGGATTAACGAGGAGGCACTGGCGCTGCACGTTGTGTTCGACAATGGACTAGAATTGTTCGGAGGAACATGCGACAGCAGAGCCGTTGGTGGTGCAGTGTCCTCGTTAACACGAGCTTGGCCATGAACATTCGCTCGAAAGACAATGTCATGGTTCGAGATTTTAAGGTGAAAATAGGGCCGGTATAAGATATGGCACTGAATTCAAGGGTCCCAAGGAGGAGGAAGCCTTTCTGTGTTTGTGAGGGCGGAAATGACCTCAACTTACTTTAAACAATCTAATACTTCTAGAGTAGTTGCCGTTTTTATATAGACTATATCATTGCTCTCCGGCAAGCACCTGAAATGTCAACTTTTCTGGTGGTCCATTCGCGCCTACCAAAGATGTGAGACGCTGTCGTTAAGAACTAAATGCGTTTTCAGACATTTCTGAGCTGTGGTGATATATCTTGTCCTGAAAGTTCAGTTTTTGGTTCATTCTCTGTTTCTTACACTTCACCCGCATTTATATTATAAGCTTCCTATTCGCTACTAACACGCACACCGTCAGTCGATCGATCTAGGGCTAACCACCAAGTTTTCCATCCTCCGGGGTCATGTGAGTTCGGTTCCAGACTTGACGTTCATTTCTCAACAAGTCCTTTCCTTTAATGAATATTATACAATTTAGTCATCATTAACTACTACTGTCATCTGCAAAAGACTACATATAAGATCATAGCGATGGACGCATTCTTAGCCGTCGTGGTGGACGCGTGTTGGGGCCATTGTTGTTGCTGACGACTCCGATACACTTCACTGTCGAGTGTACGCAGGTTTTGTCGATGGAGAAGTTGCAGGGAAGCGGGTACTTGCCGACTGTTTCCTGGTGCCGGTGCCGTGGTTGGTTGCCGTGACACCTTTGCATAGTTTCCTTGACGATCACATGAAACACGGTGTATCCATGGTAGGAGGTGTTTCTGGAACCCACTTTTCTGGTCGCATTCGCATCCACACAGCACGTCGCAACGTTCAAATGCTTTAGTTCGGGCCCACATTGCCCGGAACCCCATCTCCAGTGACGGTTGAATTGCGTTCCCTTTCATGCGCTGGCCTTCAATTTTTCCTCGATGTGGTCAGTTGAGAGAATGGTGATCGAATCTACCTCTGCAGGATGTTCTACGCTGGAAACGATCCATTCGTTGATCATGATGAGCACGCGTTCTCCGATAATCTGCTACGAACTTTTGACGAGCATCCAATCCTTTTCCTGGCCTTCTAGTTTTTGCATTGTTTTTCTGAAGGCGTCAACAAAGCACATAGCCATCACAGGTGCGTACCAGTATAATGAGGTTCTTGAAAATGAAGCCGCCTAGCGTATGCGTGCTCAGGTATTAACGAAAAAACCACATGTAGATATACGCTGTTAGAATGACAAATGTTTTGGTTCATTTTGGGCCTCTAAATAATTACAACTCAGGGACAAAGTGTCATTATGACAACACATCATTTATTTATTGCTACTTATGTATATATATATTTTTTATTCATACTAAATATCTCTTTTTCCCTGATTCTGATTGCCAAAGTTAAGTTGTCTTCCTCTAAGTTATTGATTTCTAATTTGAACAGATGATGTCGAACCAATTGAAACTCATAACTGCACCGTAATATCGATAAAGTTAAAGTAGTTGGTCAAGTTGGTTGTTTCTGTGTTGTGCTGATTTCGTCGTATCGTTGTTTTGTCTTGTTTTTTTCTTTCCTTATGCTCTCATCACAATATGTACTGTATTCGTCAGCACGTCTCTGAGCAAGCGCAGATATAAATAAACAAATAGTCTGTCCATTCGATTGAGCGTACAACGGCGATGTTCGCGTGTCCTACATGCCGTTAGCCTTAAAAAAGCTCTCCAGAGATGAACTGGTTCCCATTCTTGGACATCAGTGTTCTAGAACTGAGCGAGGATGGGGAGGAGAGGTTGCGGATTTGGGTCGTCGTAGTTGTCGACGACATTTCTATGCTACTATTTTGTAATTGTAATCACAACACTATCTCCGACCATTTGAAAAATGCGTCAAAGATGAGACGTGAGTTCTTTTCCACGACTCCGTTTTCCGTGGTGGAGTTAAAAGTGTTACTCATTTTGGTTTCTTGTCTTCTTTTTTGACCTTTTTCACATCTTCGTACATATGTAGTATTCATTGTCCTTCGTGAGTGTCCCACTATACGCACGGTGCGTCTTCCCCTTTCTGTTTTTTTCTGTTACCTGGGCCATAACGAGGTCTTCTTCAAACTGGGACTGTTTCATGGTAAGTCTGGACAACGCATACGCTTGACTGATGTCTGTTGTCCGTCTGTACTCGATCTGGAAGTCGTAGGCCATCAACAGCAGTGACCACCGCCAAAGTCGATTTGCGGTTTGGGTTTGTGCTCATTTCTTGCTTCCAGAACATAGCTAGCAAGGACTTGTGAGTGAGAGAGTGAAACGTCGTTCCATCAGCGAGGGAATTTTCATATAGATTTTATCCGATCCCTTTGAACGTCGGCTGACATGGTCTATTGCCTTTTCTGTGCCGTTTTTGAATCAGTCCATGATTTTTGCTCCAATGCCGTAGTTTTCAGCGTCAGCTGCCGCAAGAGCACCAGCTTCATATCATAGCGGTCGAGGAAAAGAAGCGATCACGTCCTTTGATTAGTTGAAGGCCTGTTGGTGAGGATACTGCGCTGTCCTTGAGCAAAACATTAAGTGGAGCACAAAGGTTGTGCATTTCCTTGACAAATATGCCGTTATAGAGTATCATTCCTAACAATAAGATTATTCGAGGCTTCATTCCTCCGGGATGGGGTGAATCGGTGCCAAATTTGTCTGTAAGGTAAAGACAGTACTTATACAGCGGCCCGTCCCGCTACTCATTGTTTAGGCTAGATACGCATTCAAGGATCGACTTTGAATGATCCTCGTCATGTCTTTATTTCAATATTTGACTTTTCATTAGCGACACCTGAGGTTGTTATACAGATTTCCTATCCGGCTAGCGTTTCGGCGTTGTCGCCTTCGTCAGAGTATGGAAACTCGATGACGTTCGTAACCTACCTGCCCAAACACCACTTCAACTGACAAACGTCGTCCTGAAAACCAACCGGAACGGCAAGCAATACGACAAACCAAACTCGCTGGTGGTATCGACCACCAATCAGCCTATTGCTCGGTTGCAGAGGTCAGCGGGTGGATGAAACCCATCCGAGCGAACACCCGATCCCGCGACCTCAGATGGAACCATCAGTTCATTCGAAACCCGCATAGGTCGGTGAACGCATCAGCTCTAGGGTGAACGCTACACACTTCTTTACAATTGATACTAGGAACCTTAGCTGATATCCAAAACGCTTCTGCGTGCCATGATATCGGCCAAAATGACGCCGCTACGTCGACATGCGCACCCTCATGACCTCGCGCTTTGTGCTCTCCCAACGGTATGGATATCGTGATCCTCTCAACCGTCGAAGTGCTCTTTAATCCTGATAAATAACGGTCTGACCGTCTCACCTACGTACTCCTCCTTGCACATCTAGCACGTTGTTAGGTACACAACCCCTGGCGTCATGTAGTGTTCTTCTTTACCGAAGGGGCAGATTACACACGAAAGAGCAAAGCACACTCGGTCAGCGTTCCTAATAACCTATCAACGTTCCAGATGTGCAAGGAGGAGTACGTAGGTGAGACCGAAAGACCGTTATATATCAAGATTATAGAGCACTTGGACGGCTTGAGGAGGGTCACAATATCTACATCGTGTGAGAGCGCAGAGCGTGATGTCATAATGATGCACATGACGATGTAGAGACTGTCCATTTTCCCCCGCGATTCCGACATCGTGGCACGCAGAATACTCGAAGCGTTCTGGAGATCAGATGAGGGCTCTGATATCAACCAGAAAGAGGAGTGTGTAGCAGTCACCCCATATTTGACCCCGTACACCGACCTATGCGGGTTTCGAATGAAGTGATAATTCCATCCGAGGTCGCGCGATCGGGTGTTTGTTCGGATGGGTTTCGCTCACCCGCTGACCTCTGCAGGCGTGCAGCAGTGCGACTGGCGGTCGACACCACCGGTGAGCTTAGTTTGCCGTCTTGCTTGCCGTTCCTGTTGGTTTTCAGGTTGACGGCTGTCAGTTGAAAGTGTGTTTGGGCAGGTATGTTACGAATGTCATCGAGTTTCCAGACTCTGACGAAGGCGACTACGCCGAAACGTTAGCTGGATAGGATATCTGTATAACAACCTCAGGTGTCGGTAATGAAAGTTTCAATATTGAAATACGCATTCAGTATGCCTTCGTGAGTGTAATGAAACACTCCTTAGAATTAGAGGACTGATCATCGCCAAGGCCTTTAGCTATTTACTCGTTTGACTCGGTGACACAGCCGTTTTATTGTCCTGTTGTGGCTTCACGGTGACGATTCGCGGTGACGATCGACTACGGTGAAGTTTGTATTGAAAAAGCCCGCGGTGCACATTTGTGATCCGTTGGCACTCATGAAGTGAAGAAGTGCTCATAGTAGAGAATCATCTCCTTTCGCCACTTGGAGTACAACGTCGCCCGTCTTGCTGCTTCAGCGACGTTGACGACGGGAGATCACGCTATGGAATGGTAGTCGTCTCTGGCTTCTGCTTGATTTGATGTGAAAACAATTTGACACACTTTGTTTCCATCGTGCCGTTGTGGAACCTGAGGACGACGGTTTCGCAGTCGTTTACGAAGCCGTCCAGAAAGGAGGTGAATAGCTTCCTTTAGGCAGCTGAGATGGTCGTTCAACCGGAGCCGTATGTGGAGGTGCGACATGTCGACCAGTCCTGATAGGAAAACCATGAATTTCAGGGAATCGCTGTCGACGCCTTCATTTTGTTGCCGGAATCTCGGTACGAATGTCATATTCAGCGGTTCACATGTTGAGGTTAGAAATTTGTTAGCGGTTAGCTTGGATCCATATAGTTCGGTCAGCTTCTCCGCCGTACTTGTCAGGTCGATCTACCGTGTTTCGAGTGGTAGGATATAGCCGGCATGATTCTTATTCTTAGGCCTGGTTGTCGAGCTTGTCCAGCAACAGGTCTCATTCATTTGTGCTCATCAGGCAAGATCGATCCACGATCTCGAATCACTGGTTTGTACTGTCCGAACTAGTATTTGAAGATGGATTCGTCGTTGGCCTCATAACTGACTGCAGCCAGACCTCTGACGGAGGCGTCGTGGTGACGAGGGGCCGTATGCTCGTGTCCGAGGCGCCGTGTGCTTGTCTCGTCCTAGTGCTCGGGAATGTGCGTAGCTGGGGAGGATCGGCGAGTATGGCCCCTGTTATACACCCGTTCCCGATCGCCGATCGCCGGCGACCGGGAAAGGCGCGGCGACGGCGACGGCCGGCGATCGGCCACGTTGGAGCGCGTTTTCGCGCAGTTGCTTGCGCAAAAACCACCATCCGTTGCGTTCCCCAATCGCGGGCGATCGGCGATCGGGAATGGGTGTATAACAGGGACCTGTGATAGACGTCGGCCCGTACCGGGTTATTCGCCCTTCCTCCCCAGCTCCGTCCATTCCCGAGCTCTCGGACGAGGCGAGCGTACGGCCCAGAGTGGCGCATGGGTGGGCGGGACTGGGGACGGGGGACGGGCAACTAGCTGTCGACGGCATTTTGTACTATTCCTGATCGCCGTTGTGGAAACTCCAGTAGGCCGTTTATTCAGCATAACACAAGTGATTGCATGGTACAGTCATGGTGACCTTATACAGGGTTACACGCAAGGCGTGGGATCATCCCGACAACATGCCTCCACGATTCTAAATGGAAAGTGAGTGCACGGCGCGCCCCTAGCGGCTTACCTTTTACCTTCGCCTCTTACTCTCCCTCTCTTTCTCACTCACTCTCTCTCTCTCTCTGTACTCTCTATCGCTATCAAAGCTTCCACCTATGTATTATCTCAGCATTACTACTCTTCCGTTTCTACATCAAACCACTTCCATATCACTTCAAGCGATCGATTGTCGTTGTGCTTTGTGGTTGATATGACTTAGCTTTCAATTCGCCTTTCTCCTAAAGCGGTCGAGATGCCTCCTGTGTGATGTAGTATTCCGTTCTTTATTGATTTCATCCAGAACTTTTCATGCATACGTTGTTATGGAGCAGAACTTCCCGTCGAACCTCTTTGGTTTCTCGACAGACATGCAGTACTGGACTTAGAGACTGTCAAGCTTCTAAGTTCCATTTCCAAGTGAAGGTGTGAAAAAACCAGATTGCAAGCCTAAAATGCATTCGCTCACCTAGCCCGTGCGTTGCTACCGTGATACGCCACACCATCGCATCCCATTGAATAATAAGAATAAAAGTCTTCGGTGTGCTGGTCAAACCTTGGAACATCTTTCGACTTGAAGTTCAGTGGTGATTGAACAGCCTGAAATACTGCAACGTGCAACCCGTTTCAATCAACTGACCGGCCCTTCCCATGTGTAGTCGATTCTTCGAGTATGAGTGAATAACCCTTTGTTCAACTAACCTCCATGGATGCTTTGGGTATGGTGTATTCTGTCCTTTTTGTCTCATCTCTAGGTGTTGCTTCTGGTGCCGGAGCTTGAGCCGGAGCCTCACCCCCATACGTTACGATGACCTGAATGATGTAGATGCGTTGGAATAGTTCTGAAAGTGTGGCTATCGATGGCTGAGACGCACCATACGCGATAAAGAAAGCAGAACGATCCTCAACTGCATACTGTCGACAATGGTTGGCAATGAGAAGATGCTCATCGAACCGCATTCTGAGCTTATATACACTTTGATAGGATAGCTTCAGTGTTAAGATTTTTTCCAGCCAATTAGATGTTATGCAGTCGATGTCTTTAGAGGTCGGTTCATTCCTAACCTGGCTTGTCGGAGAATTGGTTCGAAACATGTGGCACTGAACCGTACTTATCTGTTTTCACCGCTACGCTCCCGCTCAGCGTTGAACACATAGATTTGTTCTACAGACCTGCCAATAGAATCACTGGATTTCCACTTGTTTGCATTGTACAGGCACATGGCGCAGTGGTAAGAGGCGCTACTGACTGCTCCATCGCCGAGCGGTCAATCCTGGCTGCTCGAGTGACCAAGAATTCCAGCCCTCCGGAATCTGGTAGCACGCTTGTCTGTGAACGTGAAAACACTGAAGTGCACCAGTGGTTGGCCCACGAATATGGGCCAATACGCCTTCACCATACCTCAAGGATTCTGTATAGAGGACGAGTGCGTGGCGCGTTTTTAGGGACTGATGAACGCCGATCGTTTTACATTTTACTTTTAACGTTCAGCATTAGTAGCCGCAGACTATCACGTCTCATTTGATGCCATTCTAGTTTTTTTCTAACAATTTTATCCTGATCAGTCACGGGGTCCGCACACCTTGAGGTGTTTTGAAGTTCCTTGAATTATGGCAACTGTAAATCGTTCTTTGTATTTTCATTATTTCAACTTTATTTGCGATGGTCTCCATCAAAAACACGCAATAAAATTATTTTTTTGGCTCGTTTTCCACAGATTCTTTCTACTGACGTTGTTTTATTATCCATAAGGAATTTCATGCTACAGAATTTAAAAACGTTTATTACACGGCATACATAAAATCACAACTCATAATTACAACAGTTTCAAAGTCAAAATCAACAAATAGAGCTGAAGAAATCAGAGAAGATCTCGAACTGATTTCTACCGAACTTAACGACAACCATTGAGTTCCGGTAATCATCGTCACCCGAATTGTTCCAGTTTTCTTCGAAGTGAAAGGGTGAATATGTAATTGTGCTGATTTTTAGAACGCTTTCCATGTTGCCCTGAACAAATGGTTTTCTTGTTAGAATTAAAGATAAATCAAGTGCTGAAAACGACAATGTGTATTCTTGTATCAAGACTGTTTGAGATTTCTCCGGCGAGTAACATTTCGTTAAAGTCTGTTCACTAAGCTCTATAAAACTCGCTTCGCTTAATTAGATTGGAGTTCTACCTATGAAAACATTCCTTTGAAAAGGCGTAACTCACAGAAACATATCCTTTTGCGGAATTTTATCGCCCATACGTCGCAGGTCTCTGCTATAGAAGACGGCATTCTGATTTTGAACGAAAAACGCCAGCCACCAACCGAATGTCGATGTGGGAGCGGTGATCAATATAGCACCACAAGCCTGAGAAGCCAGGTAGAAATCGATACCTTCCCAGTGCCTTGAGAAGAGTGCTCTCTGAATGTTACGTTCAGATTTTCTTAAACACGTTCGCGACATTCGCAAATACATACGTACTCGTACATACATATACGGTGTCGTCGGTAGATTTTCGCCAAAACGTGCTATACAACCCGTTTTTACCGTTAGCCCTACATAAATGACTTAAGAATCAATTCTATTGTATAAGAACCACATTGCCGAAATCAAAGAGCGTGATCCACCCAATGGTGAGGGAGGCGTAGCGTGGCGTATTTTGAATTTTTGATTTGTGTGTGTGTGTGTGTTTCTCGTTTCTCGTTTCTCAACCTTATCAAGCGACGACCACACAAAATCAACGTCGTTAGTGTAAGATCTATGTTGTATCAAAAATGAATATACAACAAGCCTGAGAAAACTTTACGTTCAAAAATGTGTGGAAGTAAAATGTTGGAAAAATTTGATATATCCAAAGGATGTAATTAGCGACGTCAACCTTGTGTGATCTTCGCCCTGATGAAGTCAGGGAACTCACACGCATGAAAATCAAAAATTTAAAATTTTGCCTTCGCTTCTTTCACCATTAGGGAGATTACGCTCTTCTTCTGGCCATGTGGTTGATCTAATAAAATGATTTTTAAGTCATTTATGCGGGGGGGAACGGTTACGGATATAAAAACGGTTCACATCCTTTGAATCGCGTTTTGCCGGAGATTTACGGTACTGTATGTATCAGGTCGAAATTGAGATCCGATTGTAGCGATAAAGAGATCCGCTTCCGTGAAAAGAAGCTGACGTAACCTACCGTTTTGCCGATCGTATTCAGCCGTGAATCAATATTATCCGTCATTCGCCTCATAAAATCAGCGTCGTCACCAAATATGAGAAATTTCGAGAGGTTCTAAACAAAAAAGCAACACATATCATTGAACGAGTACGATACAATTCAAGAAACACCTGCTGACTTGCAATAGAGACGATATCGTCAACGCTGCTGTGAAAATCTGAGGCAACATTTAAGTCGACAAAATCCGTCCGCCGAATATGGGCACACATTGCCTCACCATTGCTCCTGGATTAGATGTGCTCTTATTGATGCGACTATTTACATAGTTATTCGGCACTCATTGAAAGTCCCGACTTCAGGGCCGAGCTTAGTTTAAAGAATTTCCGTTTCAAAATTTGGGTTATTTGCGGTGCTGATCGCGAATCTGATACCCGTTTGTGAATTTCGGCCGATGAAAATCCATATCACTTGCAGGAAAAATCTTATCAAATCTATATCACAACATGGTGGTCTCTCTAACAATAAGACCACCGACAGCTGGTGGAAAGTTTCTCAAGAAATGGATATTAATGAGTCGAAAGTTGAAAAAGTCCAAAACCGAACATCGCCAATCGTTGAAGAACTTCTTTGCCTTCTTCTGCGACTGATGGTGAGAATTCGAGAAGTTGTCGAATCTCCGAAATCATATATTCAAAGTAGCGCACATTCTGAGCGTAGTGGAAATCAAGTACCAGAAATTGTTCGGTTCTGTTCATCAACCTGAAATTGATTCTACTCTTCAGAACAGTTGAGGCATCTCTGTCCTGTATTAGGCGATTGTTATGCCATTGATTTCGCTCAGCGAAGCGGCAGGACAACTGACACAGACACGTTTGCTACCACGGTGTCTGATACCGAATAGTGTCAGTTGCGCAATCAGTCGCTGAGCGAAATCAATGGCATACAGCCGCCTTACGCTTGCTTCTGATATTAGGTTGGTGGAAAAATTCTCGGACATTTGGGATACAAAACAGTTCATTCTATAGTATACGAACAATAGCAAGGAGTCATTTGAAGCAGGCACCGTTAATATCAATGGTCTTCCCTTCTCTATAACATTTTTTGACTGTAGCCGGAAATACCGGACAAATCCTTTTTAAATTCAAGAAGTCGCAAATGTCCGAGAACTTTTGCACCAACCTAATGCTAGTGGGCCTGCGTAACGCAGTGTTAAGAGTAAGAGGCGCTACTTGCACCCGCACAGTCGAATCCGATCCCGGCTTGGTTAGCCCAATCCCGGCTTGGGCCAACCAAGCCTTCCACCCTACCGGAATCGGGTTAATTGGTACCACACTTGTCTGGGAAGGTACAGACACTGACTCCGTATAGTGGTTGGTCCATGTAATTCATTGTATAGGCCAAGTACGAATTCACCAAGCCTCTACGATACTGAACTGAACCCGAGCTCGCGTCCATAACGAACTGATCGACGTCGATACCTTTACTTTTACCTTTTGCCAGTACCTAGGTACGAAAGAAGGTAAAGGTGATGTGGTCAGCATTAAAAAGTTCGCCAAGCTTGCGCCACGCATTCTTCTTCCATTCAGAATCGCTAAGGCGTAGCGAATGCGTTTTTGACCCAAGCAATAGCCAGCAATGGGGACCAGCGGTTTGACCATTCAACGTCATCAAATCTGGTACCAATTTAAGACGATGGAAAGGGTGCTATGTGGGTTGGGGGGTGCAGGGCAGTGGTCTGTAATATTTCGTCGACTCTATGCTGATTAACATGTTAAGGTGTGAACACTTCCGAAGAATTCACATGTCAAACATATCAAAACCGACCGAGTTGATCATAAACAATGGCAGATATAACAATGATAACATGTTAAAGCGGACGTAAAGTTGCGGACCACCACCCTGCACCCCCCAACCCACATAGCACCGAATATATGCCGCGAATGATATGGTGAGGCCAAGTCAGGATCGATCGGTCGATCGTTCTTGAGACAGTAGCACATCTTACCAGAGCCTCCTTGACTTTGATAAGAAGCGCAACGATGAAAAATGAACCTTACGGGGTCCTCGTACTCGCAACAGCTGATGTGGCCATTTCTCTGAGCAAATGGAACACGGTGCTCATTCCACACTTTCTGAAATGATATTGGCTATCATCTGTTTATCACGTATTCGCGGCTTACTTTTTAAGGTTTTAGATACTAGAATATGATGTTGTCATGGTGGTGCTAGGTTTATCGCAAAAATCGCATCTCAGGCTGGATTCGAACCCGCGTCTTAACCTATCCGGGGCTGTGCACTAACCAGGTAGGTTGAAACGCGGCGAGTTCGAATCCCGCCTGAGATGCGATTTTTGCGATATACCTAGCACCATCATTGCAACATTCTATTCTAGTATATATAATAGTAACGCGCAGAAAAGCGGGAATAAAACTGGAATCTCATGTTAAGGATTTAGGATTCTGTGATATTTGCTGTGATCTGTTTTTCACCCAGACAAGATTTTCATAATCAGTTCCTTCCCCTATATCATGTTGCCAGCCTACCTCCTCCGGTTGTAATTATGCCATAGGACAGGTTATTTTGCTCCCAGCGCGACAACGGCATAGCTATAATACATATTGTTCTGTGTTGCAGGGTGAACTCACGGAGGATTCGAACCCTCACTTGGGTCCTATATCGTGGAAATGGAAGCTTTTCTGATCATGGAGTGATTCTGTACTGCAGTAGTAATGTGACCGTGACTTGACTTCCTGACCTTTCCACTAGGACACGTTCGACTTCTATTCAGAATCGTAGACTCGTGCTAAACACAGAGTTAGTCTCTATAACTAATTTCCAGTGACCGGCCGCCGCATAAGTCAATGCTTGACCTTTTTATGCAGGTATAGTGTCAATTTACCGACCCTCTGAAGGAGGGAGGGTTGGTTAGCCTAGGCGGATAACGATCGCTGGCCGGTGCGAGTTGAAGTAGTTCCTCTTACCAATGTACCAACTTCAGAGTAATTACGATTATCGGACTAATTATCGGATTTGTTACAGGCACGCTAGGCGTGTTGGAAAATGGACAGATCGTTAATAGACAAAAGTGATTAGTCAAGTATACTTATGTTAGAATAATATGAATGAAGAGAGATAGAATCCTGTTTCACCATTTCGCCCCGAACAGGATAACTATTGTGGAAGGAATTTGGGCACTATTTAAGATGTTGTACCCCACCGATATGTTGAGCTGTAATCGCCAAAAGCCTTGCGAAATAGTGCGCGGCGGAAGGAGACGCAGGCTCTGACTCTACTCAAGACACACACTGTTTAATGTCAGAAAGCTCAACATAGTGGTGGGGCACAACATCTTAAATAGTGCCGGGATTTGCACCTACGGACTGGTAGCACTCTCTCAGGACCATCAGTAGGACTAGTAGTGCGCCGTATTAGGCATACCTAGGCTGGTACAGGTTGGTAGTAATGGTTAGGTTAAGTTAGCGGCTTCGTGTCGAGAGATGACCTTAGCGAACAATCCGTACTATGTAATAAGCGAAACCCAGTTGTTTATTTGGATGGATGTATGAATGTCAATTAGCTTTTCAAATGATTGGTGGTGGTGGCGATTCGTGGATGTTTTATCACTGCTTATCACTGAAATTATTTTGAATATCACATTTTATGATGACTCACTCTTACTATAAAGGTAAGGGTGAAGACGCTATACCAGGTCAGTGTCTTTACCTTGCCAGACAAGTCCGGTACCAATTTACCCGACCCCGGAGGGATGGAAGGCTTGGTTAGCCCGGGCCGGGATCGATCGCTCGACCGTGCGGGTGTCAGCAGTGCCTCTTACCACTGTACCACGCGGGCCCCACTCTTACTTGCGTCACTCTTACCATAATACATCTAAAGGTGATCAGGTTAAAATTTTATATTTGGCTCAAATTGGTCAAGGTAGGTTACTTTTCATGTTGATGGCGATTCTAGGGGCCACGTGATTTGGGGGAGAGGGATGATTGCAGCTAGAGTTCCCGCTCCCAGACTGGTGTAAGAGTATGGAGAATTTGAAAATACACATTTAAATTTGAGAACAATTTGACATCTTTGAACATTCTATCAAGTAGAGAGAGAACAACAATTCTGCTTTCCTGCTGGCTGTTTGAACCAACGTGAAAAGAGAGAATTTGTTCTACCATAGGAATGCAATCACACAGGTTTGTTGTCCCTCGTCATATTCGCCCGGTTTGGATGTATTTCTCTTGTTTTACATGCCACTATACAAGGACGAATTACTGGCATGAAGCTTCGTTGTCCCCTACCGTAGGGCAGCTGCATGCATGACGTGATATATTACCGCGTTACCTTCCTTACTCGATTTTTTTCTACCTCCTGCTTCGGTTATTTCCCAATATTAGCTGTTCGTAATTTTCCAGCCCTTCAAGCGTTTCAAGTTTGCTGACAGTTGGGCTCAACCCCTATTCTCCTTTATCCGTGTAAACGGCTGGAGCGAGGTTTCTTATTATGATATTAGTCAACACTGATGTCTTTGGAAGTGCTCACTCTGGACGTATTATCTGTTCTGTCTCGTTCCATTTTATGTTGTTTTATGGCGCGTCTTGTGACGTATTAAAATAAAATAAAATAAAATAAATCAGTGGAAGTGTCGAAATTTCAAATGAACGAAGCTAGCTACTTAGCTTGGCAAGTAACGTAGATTAGAGTGTTTATTCCTTTATTTAGCAAAGTTGGCGAACACACGTTTGGCGGCCGATAGGCCGATGAATGGCTGGTCTAGTCATGTAACGAACATGGAATTAATTGTAATACGAAATTACCATAGATAAGAAAGAAGTCAATAAAACAACACTCACCAGCACACTGTACGCGTTCACGAGCCGCGGAAAGATAGTCTCGATCTTCTTCAGATGTTCACCTATATAGAAACCTTCGCTGTTAAGCGTTCTGATGTACTGACGTCGACCAAGTTTGCGAGCGATTCCGTGTCCTGAGCAGAGATGAAACAGCTGAAACGTGAAGTTGTTTTGTATTTGTGGATACTTCAGATTCTATGCAACCGCACTTGATTTCCTATTTGTCCTCCGTTGCTCTCGATTGCGACGAATAAACCCTGCTCCGTCACGGTGAACAGTGAATTATAAAACTGTACAATGATCACAACAAAAAGAAAAATGATGATGGAGAGGTGATGTCGACATCCTTTAGATATCAGTACACGACACGCCATCGAGTTAACGTCATTTATGTGAATCTACAACAAAACAACTATTTTTCTTGATTCAGCGCGTACACATGCATATCAATGATTTGATAACGATGAACTTTCGGTTTATCGCATTGATAAGATAAGCTGTTCCGTTTGCAAACATTAGGAAAGGGAAGAACATGGGAAACAGTATCCTCTTTTCTCACAATCAGAACAGTAAACTACATACAAACAAGCACAAGAGTGAAATGAATTATTTAGAGTGTAAGCGAAGGTGTACAGGTAAGAATTTACTATTATACCGCTTTACCATTTCTGCCTATACAAGATAAAAGTGTAAAAGCAATTTCGTTGGCGTTGATCAGTCTTCTGAGGACGCGTCACGCATTCGTCTTCTATTTAGAACTGTGGACACATACTTTATGCGCAATTGGACTGCATAATGGCTGGCGAAGGCCAGCCGCCGAAAGAGATAATGTCTCTATGTATTAGGTTGTGAACATTCCGACTGAATTTTTTTTCATCGCATAGTAAAACCTCCGCTGAAGCTTGTTCATCTCTCTTTCGATAATATTTCAGTAGGGTAGCTAAAGCTCTTCTGAACTATTTATCGCCATTCGATTTCGTTAGAATTTGTTTAAATTATAAAGCCTTAAACATAAGGCCCCATTTGCATGACTTCAACGGGCTTTGACATGGGCGTTCTGCTGCAGTGTCCAATACCGAAATTTTGCTGCATAATAGAGTAAGGTGTCCTGTATATTCGTCTGAAACAGGTTGGTCCCACGAAGTCAAGGAAGACTATGATGGGTTTGAGAATAAAACGCTCCGCCATGGTTTTCTAGCACTGATTAGGATGGGCTGAAAGTAGCCACAGAAGTCGGACCATCAAGCACCACTCACTGCTTTGTAGAAGAGTTCCAGTGCTCATATACAATAGCTGAAAAACGTTCTAATGTATTGGAAAAGGTAAGAAAGTGTTGCCGAAATGTTACCCACAATATGTCGCCAACATAGCTCATCGCTATGGTCACTTCGCGTACGACTTTTAGAAGTTTCGAAATTAACCTCAACCGTTAAAATAACTTGGCTGCTGTAGGTGAGAAGTGAAAGAAATACGCTGCTCATAGCCGGAGACCCTAGTGGCTTGGTCGTGATAAACAAGGAGAACCGACACCAAGTCTGAACTGCACCTCAAGTAGGAGATTCTTCGCGTTTTTTGAGCCCTTCTGAACTTGTCGAATAGGAGCTTCTACCTAAAGATGCATTAGTGACCGGGAATCTACTCTGTCAGCAATTGGATTGTACGGCTTGCAAACCAAAGGGTGGGCAGGGCTGATTACGTTACCCATCCAACTCGGCCAAGGATGCCTTCAAAAAATCACATGAGAAGATTTTTTGGAGGACTGTTAGACTTCCATACTCCATGCAACGTAATCTTCAGACATTGCTATTACAGAATACCATTCTTTGCCGTTCCATCAGAAACACGCGGGAGAAAAAAATCTCAACAAGTGAGGCTATCTCAAAACGGCAGTGTTGAAGTTGTTCGTCAATAAATCGGCAGGGTTCCACCGGTATGGAGTAAAACAATTACCAGCAGGAAGGCGACATGTTGTAGTCTAATAATGTACCATACATACCTCAATTGGGTTCTGTTTCAAAGAAATAAAGTTGAAAAATTAAGCTATGCAAAAGTTCAATTGGAAGGTTCACAACCTAATACTTTACCCACCGAGCCTGGTATAAATTTACCCAACTCCTGATGGATCAAGGACTTGCTTAGTCTAGCAGTGGCATCCCTTAATAAGGTTGATGATTGGTAAGGTGAACTGTTCCGCTCGTAAACATGTAGAAGAAAGAATGATCTGACGTAGTAACGACAATTTATTAGGTTGGTCAATAAGTAACTAGCAATTGATTGCGCAACCTGCCTCATTCTTATCGATTTGCGCACAACGATCGATAGTGTCTATATCGAGGTAGTACTATCTGCTCTACAAAACTGACATACCTCCTTTCAAATTGCTTCTACTTATATAGTGAAATGCCGAAAAAATTCGTCCTTGACACAATGCACCTTCGTCACGCCCAGCTTCTCTACAATAATTCTGGGCTGTCAGCGGTCGATACCCATTGTCAGCTGCAAGCTGTATATGGTGAGGTATTGTCTCTTATAGGACTGTAGCAGATCAGCTCGCTCGCTTCAAAAAAGAAGATCATAACCTCGAAGACTCGGAGAGGTCGGGTCGACCAGTCGAGGTAGACTTGGAAGCACTGCGCGACGTAGTTGAAGCTGATCCAAGTATGACCACCCGCGAAATGTCGGAGACGTTGGGAGGGTCTCATGCCACCACCTTAAATGGATTGACCAAAATCGGCAGAGTCCAGAAGTTCGGCAGATGGATACCCCACGACCTGTCCAGTGCTGACCGTTCTTGAAGAGTCGACGCATGTACTTCCCTTCCTTCCATCCAACGCAGGCGTCCTTTTCTGAGGGACCTAGTTACTGGAGATGAAAAGTGGGTCCTATACAACAACACTGACCGTCGGCCACAATGGGTCGACAGGGACAAACGCCCAGACCCAGTCCCGAAGCCCGACTTCCACCCTCGAAAGGTGATGCTCTGTTGCTGGTGGTCCATGAGGGGGATGGAGTACTGGGAGCTTCTGCGCTCTGGTACCACCATAACCGTAGACATCTACTGTGCACAGCTACGGAAGTTGAAGTCCCATCTCGATCGCACGCGTGGGCAGGATGCAACTATTCCGTTCCCGCATGACAACGCCCGAGCCCACGTTGCAAAAGCGACCCGTTCTGAACTACTCGAGTACGGGTGGCTGGTAGTTTCACGCTATCCCTATTCCACGGACCTTGCACCTTTTAACTACTGGCTATTCTCCCATCTCCAGCGTCATCTGGAAGGAAAGCAGTTCAAAAAGGAAAGTGACCTCGAAGCCGATTTAAACGCCTTCTTCGCCTCACAGCCCTCTGAGTTCTGGGAGAAGGGCATCGACCTTCTACGTACTCGCTGGCAGGAAGCGATCAATGCGGATGGTGGCTACTCGGATTGTGTACAGGCTTTGTTTGAGAGAAAAAAATAAATATTTGATTTCCCAAAAATTGCTAGTTACTTATTGACCATCCTAATAATTTTCTCTCCAAAATAAGCGTAAATTTTGAAAAAGTGGACGAAATATGCGAGCGGCCGTTCCAATGTTATTTGGCGATTGTCCTTCGTTTGCACAGAAAAAGGATCGATGTCACTAGTAGAAGCTGTTTACTAGATCTAATGTTGGAAATTGATTATCCCTGAGGACTTAACGGATCAAAGAACACCTGTTGTGGTAACATGACTGGGTTAAAAATGGAGCAAAACACATGAACGGCATTCTGCTACATTCGCTTCAACATCGATGAGATGAGGTTTGAAGGGACGAAATTGGCTATCCAACATCTTCAACTCTAAACGAGCCTTGTCGTACATGTTCTGACGGTAATCAGTCCCCGTTCACTCGATTGTAATCGATTGTTATCGATAAAATACCATGAAAATAGATTGAGCATTTTTTGTATGGTGATCAGCACAAAAATGGGTTGAAAGTCTTATTCAGTTCTTTCCAACCCTATATCCCTATAACCCCTATATATAAATCTCTAGTTGACCTAGGCTTGGGTGACCTATATAGCTTATAAAATCTGTTTGAAAGCGAATAAATTTGGAAATGAATTGTTAAAAATCGATCGTAATGGACGAAAAATTGAACTCTAATCGAGCACATCAGCAGGCGATTGAACGTCGATAGGAAACATTTAGAGGCCGTCGTTGGTGATGGGAGAGGGAACGGCGGCTAAGCCGAACGAGCGCCGCAATAACCGTTGCCTGGTAACGCAGTGGAAATCGGAAAACAACGAGAGCTACTATTCCCGTTCACAAAAACCATGGCGCAGTGGTAGCAGGCGCGACTTCCACGAGCACAGTCGAGCGATCGATCCTCGCCCAGGTTAGCCAAACCTTCCATCCCTCCTCAGTCCGGTAAATTGTTGATATCACACTCGCTTGCTAAGATGAATACATTAATTTGTACAACACTTGAAGGGTACAGGTCAAGTACTCGTTTACCATGCTCCTGTGAAGGATGGACGAATGCGTGGCGCGACCATGGGGTAAAAGGGATGCAAATGTGTCGGCGTTGTCGCGCCACGCATTCATTTTCTATTTAAAATGCATAGATTTGGTGAGTGCGTATTTGACCCATGCAGTGGCCTGCGGGGCCATCCTCTACACTACGTGAGTGTCTCTACCTTTCTAGACAAGTCTGGCACCAATTTGCCCAACCCGGGAGCGATGGAAGACTTGGTTAGCGCGGACCGGGATCGATCGCTTGACCGTTCGAGTGTCAGCAGCTCCCCTTACAACTGTACCCCACTGGCCCGCGTTATTCTATGTACAAGATAAAGGAAAAGGTCTCATCGTCATTCTCGACGACCCGTGAAAGAATCTTGAACTTCCGTTGTGTTTCTTCTCTAGGTTCTAAGGTCGCTATGCTGCGTTATCAGGGATACGTTTTGAGTGGGTTTACTGTCTTAAAAACCTGAAAAATTTCAACCCAACTGTGACCATCAGGTCGAAGGTTTCGCCAAACCTACGAGAGTGGAGAGCGTATTCGGGTGCTACTTGAATACGGAAATCACCCATATTTGTGGAGATTTAGTTGTGTTACAAATACGAAATTGGGATTCATCTCCAATCTACAAACTAAATATTAGGCTGTCGCAAAATTAATTTCGGTTTCTCAGAGTGTTCAAAAGAAGACTTTTTTACGCTGCATTATCCCGTCTCAAGGTCAACCAAGCATACTGTCAGGTAGGAGTTTATCCAATCTATCAAAAGCGTACCTTGCTGTCACTCCAGTTCGTGCAGCAAATTTTTTCCAGGGCTTTCTTCGAACATGAACCGACGCGACTTTCGAGCGCTCATGCTTTATGAATTTAAATTAGGACATTCCGCGACAGACGCGGCACGTAATATCAGCAAAGCTTTTGGGAAGGGTTGTCCTTGCGAACGGACAGTGCAGCTCTGGTTTAAAAAATCTGCTTCTGGCGATTTCGATCTCGAAGAAGAAGAGCTGGTCGTGGTCGCAAGTGGTTCCTTGATGAAGAGGATTTGAGGACAGCCGTTGAAGCAAATCCAGAGACAAATACTAGCAGAAGACCTGGGTGTAAATCACTCTACTGTTGCAAGACATTTGGAACAAATCGGCAAGGTGAAGAAGATGTCAAAATGGATTCCTCATGAATTGACCGATGGGCAGCGCCTTGCTCGTTTTGACATCTGTTCGAATCTCCTCATTCGTTATAAAAATGAACCGTTTGTTAACCGTATTATACCTGTAGATGAAAAATGGGTTCTTCATGATAATACTAAACGGGGATTTGCTTGGGTTGATAAGGGTGCACCACCAAAACCTTTTCCTAAACCGAAGCTTCACCCCAAAAAGGTTATGATTACTGTATGGTGGTGTAGTGAGGGAGTTATCCATCATAGCTTTGTGCCACCTGGTTGTGCAGTTACAGCAGAGTCATACTGTTATGATTTAGACGAAATATACCAGAAATTACAAAAATTGTGGCCGGCACTGGCGAACAGAGGCGGTGCGATCCTATTGCAGGACAGCGCAAGTGCACACACCTCGCAGATCACCCGGCAAAAATTGACCCAGTTAGGCATTGAAGTTCTGTCTCATCCTCCTTATTCTCCTGACCTTTCCCCAACAGACTATCTCTTTTTTCAAGCATTTCATTCTTATTTGCGCCAGAAAAAATTCGCTGATTTGACCGATGTTGAAAATGCCTTTCTTGCTTTCGTTAATTTCCGTGACCCTAGTTTCCCGCTTCGTTGGCAGAGATGTATAGATGCTGACGGTTTTTACTTTGATTAATAAAGTTGCGTTTGAGCTGAGTAATTGTGGTCAAACTGAGCGGTCCATTTCCAAAATTGATTTTGCGACAGCCTAATATTGTTGGGATTAAGTAATAATCGGTTTTTGAAGGATGAAACTGGCAGCTGGGTCAAATTAATTTCACTGGAATTTAACAGCACTTAGCGCGCTTTGAAAGGCGAATAGTGCGGTGTAAAGGGCATGCGATCCTATAGAGAAAGGAAAGCAATGCTACAGCAAGCAAAAGGCGGCGATGACCGTTTCAAGCAAATAGTGACTCACGCACAGATATAAATCGTAATGCTGCCTTTGATGCGAAAAAGATGCCGCAAAAAGTCTTATGGGAACAAGAACACGGATACTAAATGACACTTATCTTCACCATCTGGACGGCTTCGATGGCAAGCAGGAACGATATGAAACGAGTTCTTTTAAATCGAATGCTGCACACTTTTGGATTTTGTTGTGTTCAAATTGAAAACTTCTTTTTCTTTCAAGCAATCTTCTCTTACCTGAGGAATTTCTATAGCGTTAAGTGCACAAACCAGAATGGAAAGGAAGCGTATGTCAATTCTGAAGCTCAGCAGCTTGATTTCGAAAAGGAATTGTTCTTATTTTGATTAAAATGTCGCTAGCAGTGGACTCACTGTCAGTTTTGTCGTGTTCCTCTCACTTTTCCCACAGATCCATTGAAAATGGCGCAGCAGCGAGCAAAATATCGACTATCTCACCAACCGCTCAACACTCTTTCGATCATTCGAAAATGTAGGAGGAATAAAGCTCAAAACAATTTCATTGATAACAGCTGGTATGAAGCGCTAAGTAATAGGCGGCTATAAATGCAAGGACGGACGTGCCGACATTTTACTATCCTGACAAGCTATATATCATTTTTATATATCATGAGAACAGCCATGCCTTCATTGAAAAAGGGATTTGGAACATTCAGCAAAAAGGTAAAGGCTAGGTAAAGGTAGCGGCGTTGATCAGTCCACTATGGACGCGCCGCCGCATTCGTTTCCCATTCAGAATCGTAGGAACTGTTAATGACCGATACTATGATCTGCGGTGGCCAGCCGGTCAGTGTCTCTACCTTCCCAGACAAACCTGGTACCAATTTGCCCGACCCCGGAGGGATGGACGCCTTGCTTAGCTCGGGCCGATATCGATCGCTCGACCGTGCGTGCATCAGCAGCGCCTCTTACCATTGCTACACGCGAGTCCTGAAACATTCAGTTGATGCCGTAAAACTCTATACCCAGCGCAGTCTCCTGTTATACCATCTCGTTTTGGTGACACAAAGATGGACAGACGGCGGGTAATATTGAATTGTATGTAGCGGGAGTGTTCCAACTTGGTTAACCACTTTGTTGGCGCGAACAAGTACGCAGATCCCATCGATCATAAATTGTGATGAGGGCAAATGGTTGGTTTTAATTTGAACACGATAATATTGACCGGTTCAGAGAGTGACTGATCGGAAATTATGGAGGAGATAGCTGTGGAGCAGCAGGTTATCAGTGATAACGCGGGCAGGGGGTGGGGTTATGGGTCGACGACTCGAGACAGCTCGATACACGCGCCGTGCTAGTTTCATTGCAAAAATAGAGACTTAGGTTGGATTCGAAGTCGCGTACTCGCCCGGATACCGTGACATTAGACCACGGCACGACCGAACCAGTGGATCAGGTGCTCAACAGGGCTCTTGTCGCATCCCTGAAAGTGACTCGACCCGATTCTACCCTGTACCAGTTAAGCTGAAAGATTTTCCTATTATCATCGTGAAATTTTCTTTTTGAATAGCGTTTTTGCAAGTGTCTTCGATGCTTAGAAAAAGTATATATTGCAGTTAATGATAATATTATTCAATTATTTACTCAAATCTTCTACCGATATATGATGGTTGAGCAAAATGACTTTGGTGCACTGATTGGATTAAAATAGAAATTTAAAAGATTGAATCATAAAAATTTGAGAAAGGAAGAAGGAATGAAGTGCTTTCCGATTCTTGCCCTATTCGCTGCAATTTGCTGTTGGATTTTCAGTTAAATAAATAAATAAATAAATAAATAACAAATTTATAATGAAAATCGTAAAGTTTTCTTCTAAATATAATAGGCGAATTCTGTTTAAAGTCTAATCTCAACACTTCGAAATAGGTTTTCCACCTTGTACGTTTGTATATAAGATGGCTAAAAATTACGGGCGCCATACAAAGTGTTCATAAATTACTTTTCTGTGGAGGATAATCCAAAGGATTTTATTAATATCCTACAGCATGACATGATAATTCATAATTGCCAAAAGTTTCCGAAGCAGCTGCTGTCAGTGTTTATATAAGCACCGTGCCCCCCCCCATTTGGTAGACATCTATGTATATTTTCCCAAATGTTGATCAGTTCTCTTCGCAT
This sequence comes from Nippostrongylus brasiliensis, assembly GCA_030553155.1. Lineage (NCBI taxonomy): Eukaryota > Metazoa > Nematoda > Chromadorea > Rhabditida > Heligmosomidae > Nippostrongylus > Nippostrongylus brasiliensis. The sequence continues at coordinate 32,289,863 of CP130732.1, read as the reverse complement.
TCTTACCAATTTTTTTTTCATTTTGGACACCTGAGTTTCTCCTCCATAGTTACTCAGACGAGAACTTCAATGGATTAAGTTCTGGGGTTTTCAAGGGCTACAAAACCGTAGTCAAAAAGGAGCTGATTCCGGTCTCATGTAAGTGCACCCTTGTTTTGGCTACATGTGCCGTTACCGAAAGGTGAAATTGGGATGTTTCACGGTTGTTCAGGGACACCACAGCTTTCATGAAAATCTCTTTTTGCCATGCTTTCTCATTAGAATATCAGACTTTCGTTGCAGTTTTTCGCTTGCGGTAATTTGATGGAGCGGCATCAAGAAGATGGTGGCAATTTTGAACGTCTCAGCCAATTTAACCGTGTTAATTTTTGTATCAAATCAGAGAGTGGCCGTATTGCGAGGCAGTTGGGAAATTCCCAGATTTTCTTCCAATTCTTCTTAGGCTTCACACAGAAAAGCTTGTGCTCTGAATAGACGATAAAGCCAAAGCTTAAGCTTTATTTCTACTACCATCCAAACCGAAAACGCTGGGTAGGAGGGAACGAGCGGCTTGGGCGCTTTCAAAAGTGTTGAGGAAGTAGTTAGAAAGACGAAGAACACAGAACTCCGCGCCTATCTCTTCGACTCTACGGTTCTTCCTGCGTTGACGTACGCTTCAAAATCCTGAGAGTTGCGTAAGCAGGATGAACATGCGATCCGCGTCGCGCAACGAAGTATAGAGAGAAGGAGGCTCGGTGTGACTCGCTTCATTCAGGCGAGAGACGGCATACGGAGCTCCGAGCTACGTCGACAGTCGAAGATCAGAGACGCAGTCGCACGGGCCAAGTTGTCGAAGATCAGGTGGGCCGGACACGTAATGCGATTTCGTGACGACCGTTGGACGAGAGCCGTTAGTGACTGGATTCCACGGGACGTCAGAAGAACACCAGGTCACCCACCTTTGCGCTGGTCGGACTTCTTCGTCAAATCCCTGACCGATTCTCCTCGTGTTCCTCGAGCGAGGAGGACCCACTGGTCTACCATGGCACGCGACAGGGACGAATGGAGACGTTACTGGCGCCCGCTCGAGCAAATCGATGATCAACGGGACAACAGGTGATACAGGTGATATATTGAACAATCAGTGGTTTTGTGGAATACTATTCAAACATGCCCCACAAACACTTTTAAAACTTATTTTAATCTTATGATCAACGGCGCGGCAGGTGATGCTGGTGATACCATCCAAACCGATTTGAGAAAAGGACGAGCTGCATGTTCCTCTTCATTGGCACCACATCAATGTTTCATTCATTCCTCCTCTTAAAGATCTCGGGCTACTCTAGTGCATGGAAGTCTATTTATGCCCACTTCCGGGTTTGCTGTAAATATGCCGTCATTCTGATGATTATTCTGATTCTGATGCGCTTATTTTGATGCTTCACAATCCCTCGTCAGAGAAGTAACAAATCTCAGAGAAATCGTCGTATTCTCCATCCCATCTGCCGTTTGCTGTGCAATCGCGTTTCTACTTGGGCAGTTTTTCTTCGATGAATTGGAAATCAAATTTTCCTCTTGAAAATCCAATAACAGGCATCTAGCAAATATTTTATAAAGGAAAAATATGCACAAAGATACTATACAATGACTGAAAATCGGTCGAATGACGCGCACACGTAATTTCTAAATATCTTGTACTTGCTGCAGATGCAGCTTTCTCGTACTTTTTGTTACTTTTTTTGGAGTAAGTGTTCGCTCAGGATCGATCGGCTTATAAATCTTTTGGAAAACCATAAAGGGTTGCACAGAAATTGGAAAGTGTTTCCAGAAATTTATGAATGTTTTAAACTCAGCAGCACCTGTATCTTTAATTCTCGAAGCGTTCTGCGACTAGGCGAAAAATTTTAATTAAATTCCGTAGCAGTGCCAGTCACTCGTTGATATGAAGAACTTGGAACAGTCTTCAAACTGTCAAAAACAGCCTCTTTTATCAATAGTTTCCATTCCGGTCAGTTAGGAGATGCACCTCAGCTCATGATGTCGTTTCGGTGCTGCTCCAGCTTCGTTGATGTACCACTCTGCCATCTTGCGTCGGTTCAGAGCTCTCCTAAAAAGGTTGCCATATCGGCTTCTTGTGCACCACATCCTTCCAGTCGGCTAGTTTTGTGATTGTGATAGTTGCCCTCGATCAGGCAATCTGTCAAGCTAGATTTGACACCGATACGGACACTCTTCCCAGCTGTTGCAAGGCGAGACAAGAGCTCCTGCTCCAGAATGGGGCTGAATCCTGGTCAGCGAGATTATGCCTAGGCTCTTGACCAATTAGCCCAGTCCGTCCTCTAACAATGCATTTTCTAGGGCTAACTTAACAGCGAGGCTTTGAACTCGGTCAGTGATACGTGTTCGAATCGGTTAAGCCACATTATTGCATACACGACCATACATGCAACCAACCAATCCAACTTGGACGTGTTCAAATTTCTGCTATAAAAGACGTCGTGTAGGTGAGGTTCATTTCTCGTCTCAATGGTGCTGTGGCTACAAGTCATCCTCATTGCGGCTGTTTTTCAGCTTTCAGAAGGTGGAGAAGAAAGAGAGGACCAAACACAAGGTCCAACAGAGGCAATCAATCGAATTCCCAAGACAGTAAGCTTCCGCTCTTCATCTTTTGTCGACTTTCATACTATGTTAACAGTTATCCGTTGTCTGAACAGACGATTACAGGCGAGCTACAATCATTTAATCCCATTTGTATTGCCGGAAAGATTTCTGGTCGATGATGCTCAATTCGGACGGGCGTGAGTTCCATTCTATGACCGTCTACTGATGTTCGATGTCCATTTCAGGCTAAGACACCCGTGCTCCTGGAAGCTGTAGCTTTTGTCATAAAAAATATCGTTCGCGCTTGTTGTCTTGATTTCTCATTATCCTCATTCGCGATTTCCCAAAGCTGAATCTCCAGGACAGCCACACCTCATTCGTCTCTTTTACTACTCACTTTTTTGCAGACTATTAACTATAAGTGTCGTAGACTCGAAGGGAATATTCAATGTTGTGACCAATTTTTGCACTCCGTTCGACTTTTGCATTCCCACGACTTGTATTAGACAGTGCAATAAAGTCTGGCCCCTTGTCCAAGAATCAGTTTCTCAAATCCTCAAAAACCATTCAGTCTCTTCCGTTCGGATGATCGTATTTCTTGTTTGACAGTTTCATTTCAGTGGCTTCACCAAAAAAGACCCGGGCGGCTATGCATTACTTTTTCAACCTATCACAACGGACGTCATCATTTACATCTTTCCACCTCATACATGTGAAGGGTAAGTTGTGTCAGCAGACGTTCCGTTCAAAGATCCACCTCAAGAGGATATCTACGGTACCTGTCTTGCTGGACACATATATCGTCAACTAAGTGACAAGGATTTTGGAACAGAAATCCTGCTAGTATTTTAGTGCCCAAAAGACATCAGCCGACGTTTCAGGGCATTCCAATTTTAGTATATGCTCAGTGCCGTACATTTTCTGAAATAGGAACAAGAGAGATTAGCACGTGCCCCTTGCATAAGAAACGATTCTACAGCACTAACACGAACGTACAGCACCCCCGAACGGATTGCCATTGCGCGTCAAAAACTGTGCGTTGTGTGTGACTGCACGGTGTTACTGGGGATGTGCCCCAATTTACGACAATACATTATTCTCAAGGCTTGCAAACAGAGTTTGCAAACGTATTTCTCAGAAGATTAAAGCGTAAGAGGACTAGAACTCGGAAAAGGGTAAGTAAGCATGAAATCTATATAAGAGGTAGCCAACCATGTAAATTTATTTGAGACGTAACCATTTTTATAATTGAAACCGCGTGGCCACGCGGTCAGGCTAGGGAAGGCACTCTGGGGTGGGTGGACCACTACTTCGTTGCAGATGGAGGGTCTAAAGGATAACACTCGAAAGTAGAACGATGGTTGAGCCTTGAACTGAGCATTGCAAAACTATGGAGCAGAAAGGATTCGAACCTCCTAGCCGTAGGCAACAATCACCTTCGATATCGACTCAGCCATCCCGTCCACTATAAAAGCAGCTCTTGGATCTCTTATGCCGATCCCACCCGTATACGGCGCCGTGTGAAATCCGTAGAGCGCTGTGCAGTCACACACAACGCGCAGTTTTTGACGCGCAATGGCAATCCGTCCGGGGTGAGGTGAAAACGTTTCACTTCCTACAGCGGTGCGGCCATTTTTTAACCAGTCGTCAGCTCAGTTATTTTTCCGTGAATAACAAACTCATGCCCTTCATATTTTTTTACCTTTCATATACGTTCTCTTCCAAGAACTATAAAATAGCCGTGAAATCGGGTCGATCTCAGCCCTTATACAAACCCACAGAGCTCATTTGCTAGGCCCTCTGACCGAGTTCGCACCGAGTTCGCGCCAGGGCCGCACTGACGCAAAATCGGGGCGGAGCGACTGTCGCGTGCTCGGTTACGACGGGTTACGATAGAAAAAAAAAACGTTAGAAAGCGACTGTCGCGTGCTCGGTTACGACGGGTTACGATAGAAAAAACGTTACGTTAGAAAAATGGCCGCACCACTGTAGAATCGTGCTCGTCCCCAAGCATGGATGACACTCAAATTCACAAAGTATTTGTTGGATGCGCGTGTGGTGCAGCGGCAAGCGGCGCTCTTTCCATGATTATGATCACGGATTGACCCACGACCGAGCCTCCGGTGTCGGGGAAATTGGTACGGGCGAGTGCATAACGTGCCGGCAGGAGATAATAGATCAACGCTGAACATTTTACCTCTACCTTAAGGTAGAAGGTCGGTTGTGATGCTACATTCCGCCTCCCAGCGAGACGTTGCTAGATGGCCCACAGGTACAGTACCGGGCGCGCCACAACGATAAAACGGCGGTAACGGCGCCTCGGAGCGCCGAAACCCGCCGTTTTTAAAAAAATTCTTCAAAATTGGTTCGATCGCAAAAACAAGTATATATTAGAGCTCAGCAGCTTGAGCTTCCTCCCGAATTCGTGGAACTTGTTTTCAGTCGATTTTTTGACCCCTCGATCTTCGGATCCCGTTGCCGCTTCGGTCCCTCGCTTGGTGACTCACCACCGACTAGGCTCCCCCCCTCGTCGCCGAATATAAATAAGCGGCGCGTCCTTTCTTAGTGTTCCAAGAGAGGAGTAAGGCCCCCCCCCTTATAATATGGTTTCTGTTGGACATTGATCAGAGCCTCAGTGAAGGGTCGGGTAAATTGTTACCAGACTTGTCTGGGAATGTGAGTACGTTGACTTACACAGCAGCTGGTCCCCGTAAATCACGGCCATTTACATGCTAATCACAAATCAAGCAAGAACGAACTGTGATACTGCTGAATCATGGAATGGCCCGCTCTATTTCGGTTACTGACTTGTGTCTTGCGCTCTATTCGCACTAGCCACATTCACATGTTGATAACTGAAGGGAGAGAATTGATTAGATTGATGTGATTTCTCTGAATTGTTAAGAGCTCTTGTTGCTCTGCTGTACACTACGGCGGCGTCTAAACAAATCGAAAATCAAGATACATTACGCTGGATTTTCAGTGTCTGGCTATGCTTTGCCAAGGGCTTTAACATCACTTCTTCTGCTGAACGACCGATCACAGGCGTCTTCAACTTCTCGTTCGCCGACATCTGTAAAACCTCACTGCGATTTCAACCGTACGAACAAACTGTGTATGTGTTCAACGGCGGCTCAATGAATGGTATGCACTTACCTGGATTTGGCTTTTTGGCGGTGCTACTGTACCGCAAGGATCCATTTGCCAATACAGTTTGCGGCAGATTGATCCTTCGTTCTGTCACTTCGCCGTAACTGTTTCAAAACCAAGTTATTTTGATGAAAATGCTTGCTTACAACCGAATCAGCTCAATCCAGCTTCGCATTCTCTTGTAAGCTTTGGAATCAAGAAGAGCGTTCGTTGGCCTCGCCGCACCGACGAACGACCTCATCATGTCGTGACAACAATTTTCAATTAAATCAGATTCGGACGGCCCATTTGAAGAGAGGAACTAGAGCCGATCATTTCCATGCCCAACACGATTTCAAGATGTCTCGGTGTGAATTGAAAGAAATTTGATAGACGGAGATATTCACGCTGCATTAAATCGAGTCATTTTGTGGCACCAGCGTCTTCAACGAGATGTTTTTCGAAATCCACATTTGATACATCAGAATATACATCAAAGACTTTGTCCTCGAACAGTTTTTCACATACATTTGACGACGTACTATTTTGACATTTTTTCTTTGGTGACGGGCCGATTTTGGGAGTTCAAATAGCCTAACATCTGGAACGTAAAATGACGCGAAAGAAAGGATACGACGAGTTCCCTAGTTTTCACCGCAACCGAAGTTTAGAATGTTAATCATAATCTTCAACAACCGAAATTGCTGTATTGTAGTTAACTGGTCCTTAACAAAGCCAACAAACATCCCGCTGTGAAAAAGATATCTTTCATGACCCGAAGAGCAACTAGCTGCTTCAGGTGAGAAGGGCACCAGCACCGGCGCCACCATTGCAAACGGTCGGTAGCTCGTGGCCCCATGACTACGGCTGCCGAACGCATTAGGAACGCGACATTCCAAAACGTCGAGAAATCCTACATACCTGACCAAAATTGAAATAATGCAATCCTGACTCAATTTTCTTTATTTTTCTAAAATTAAACCAATTAAGCTTGAAATTAGGGTGCTATGTGGTTGGAGGGTGCAGCGTGCTTGTCTGTAATATGTTTTGAACAATTCTGAAAAGTTTACATGTCAAACATGTCAAAACCGATCGTAAACAATAGCTGATATAACCACTGATATAACCATGATAACACGTTAAAGTCGACGTAACGTTGCGGACCACCACCCTGCACCCCCCCCCCAACCCACAACACCGAAATTAGATATGGCGAAGCGATGGAACGAGAAGTTCAGCCTCCGGCCAGTAGATACTGGGTGGATGAATGCCGTATGTTGGTTGCGAGGTGTAGGGTACTGGACCGCAATATCGCCTCCACTCCTCGCTGTTCTCGACCGGTTGAACGTACAAAAACCTCGACATTGTTCACACCTTCACAATGGAACATTGATAAATAAAGATGATAACGATAGTCAACGTGGATTGAACGCAATTTTGCTGTTCCACACCCTTCACCCCACCCCAAGAGCCGCATAGCGTGAATTTTTCCATGTCTGATCAGCTCAATTCTCTCTCGCCATTTCGTATTAGACTTTATTTCTCTCACAATATACATACTCATTTAGACTATCCATTCGTTTCGAGCATGGCCGAAATTTTGTTGGTGAGAACTCAGACGGGCGAAGAATTCCATTTCGAGGTATGCAATCTCTAATCTAGTGAAGTTCTTCGTCATATAGGCGGGGTTTTTACAATCAATTCCTAAGCTGCTGCTAGCCCACTTCGTTTACCTATGATTGCTACCGCTGCTATTTGATGCTTTTGCGCACTCAAATTCTATTAGGAGGAGTCATAAGTAATCGGACATTTCCGCATGTGCCCGAATTCAAGATCAAATTTTCCGGCAATGACCTTTCAAAATGAGTGAGGTACCATTCGATAGAGGGAAAAACGCGCTATAGAACAGTTCAACACATTCTCTTCGGTAACGTTGCTCTTTGTTACAAATGCCCCGGAATTGCACATTATCACCAAATTGGGTGCTTGTCAGGTTTTAGAACCTCTTCTGCCTTTTTTTCCCCTTGTCGGCCAACTGGACACGGCTGGGATTGTTAGTGTAGAGCCCTCGTTTCTCATCACCAATGATTCGATTGTTCAGTTGTTCAGTCAATCACTCCAGTGCTTGAGGAATTGAAGGAAAACTGCCGCGTCCACTCTACGACCCGCGCCCACTGTGTCAAAGCTTGAGCTATCCGTCGACCAAGTTTCTTAACTTTACTGATCAACCTCAGTCCTCGATCATCAGTTGATTGAAGAACACTAAAGGTGTGTGATAATTCACGAGTGGTTTGGCATGGATCAGCCTACAACTCGCTCCTCATTAGGTCCAGATCCAACCCCGTCGGACGTCCTGCTTCTCCTTGTTCTCGATGACGTAGTAGCCAATGCAGAAGTTCAAGAACGAGGGTAGATGGCGCCTTGAACAGCAAGACCTTCTTTATAAATCTGGTTGAAGCGTTCAAAAGATTGGTTCTTTAAAACTTTGTTAAAGCAAATATGACATGGAGTTTTGTAGTGCTTTTCCCTCTATCGAATGATACCTTACTCGTTTTGATAGGTGTCCTAATTGACTAGAAATTTCATCTTGAATCCGAACGCGCGCAAATGTCCGATTACTTATGACTCAACCTAATAGAACGGCATGAGGGCATGCTGTTCCGATGAAGATTTGTATGTAGACTCATCGCAAAAACAGCGACTGAAGCGAAAATCGAACTCGTATCTCTGTCAGTGCTGATACAAAACCATCAAGCGTCACAAAATCTTAGTCTCGGGGTTTGGGTTGCCCAACAAGGAGAGCCTTTCTGGATGTGCCAAGCTTTCGCGATGCAATTTTTACAGGATGTAGGGTCCTTTGTAGGTACTCGAAAACCATACTTCATTTTTCCTCTAGGCACCTCTGTGTTGGGAAAACGGCTTCCGAAAAAATGGAAGGCGAGCACATCACACAGTCATTATCCACCGTAACTTACCTTAAACGGACGCAAATACAGAAACTAATGCTAGATTCGTGATCAGCGACTCAAATAACCCCCACATACGATGTTTGGTCCAAATCGGTTATTTTGACCCAGGCACCTCGCTCACTCACCCTTACCATAGCTAGCGCTCACCAGTCAGAGCTCAAGAAACGAGAATAGAATTCATGATCAGCAGTTTAGGTGAGACTTTCAGGCAGTTCCTGGGACGAAGGCAGTGCATGCAGATTTTCTGACAACTAGAGTCTGAATGGTGGAAAATTATTACCAGTGGTTCATTAGAGACTGAACCTTGGGCAACTCTACCGACACCTGACATGAGGCTCGAGACATCATGGTCACCCATTTCGCCCAAACTTCGCATGTGGGGGTTATTTGGGTCGCTGATCACGAATCTGACGTTAGTTTTAGAGTATTCGTGTGCATTTGCGGTATCTACGGTGATTTAATGATGTGCAGGTCCGATCCATAGGAAAGTAACTCATACAAGCGCAGGAATACGTGCTATTTACTTACAAAAAAGCATTATCCCCGTAGAAATTGCATCCAGTGATTATGCAAGCACATAATAAGGACAGTCGAATAAGTGCAAAAATCATCGCCACATGCGGGATCGAACCCACAAACTCCGCCTGAGGGGCCGCATCGCTACCGCTGCGCCAAGTGAACACGTCCGCCTGGACACGGCGGTCCCCAATGAGCTCGCGCGGTCTGAGTGATGTGCTCGCCTTCCATTTTTTTTGGCAGCCGTTTTTCCCAATACAGAGGTGCCTAGAGGAAAAATGAAGTATGGTTTTCGAGTACCTACAAGGGACCCTACATCCTGTAAAAGTTGCATCACGAAAGCTTGGCACATCCAGAAAGGCTCTCCTTGTAAGGGGCCGGTTTCTGGAACAAGAGGGCTACCCAGCTGGCAATCATTGGCAGCAGTGCTGGTGTGCACTGTAAAGGGTGAAGTCCTCAATGACTCGCTTGGGGTCCTAAACGTGAACTTCTAGAGGGAGAATCATAGAGCTCTGCAGACGTGTCTAGAATATCGACAAAGTGTGCGACTTCGTTGTAGCCTGGTCGATCACTCACTTTTAGTGGTATAGGGATGAAACTAAAGATTCTGATGTATAAAACATGTGCTACGCAGCGCATGGACCTAACCTGTTGGTCGAAAAAGAAACCAAAAAGAGTTGCAAGGAGAATACGTGTGGATTCGCCTGATTCCAGCCACTCGCTGACTTTGATGGCGGTAACATATCCAACGTCCAACAAAATAGAAAAAGAGAGATCCTCGACATCATGGGAGCATATGTAGTAGTGTTAACGACAAGGTACGGCATGGAATTTCTTGGAACTCATTCGGTTGTGATTTACCACACTACATTTCTTGCAGCGCATATTGCCGTGTCCGAATAATGGAACCATTGAATGGCGGTGTGTCAGCAGCGGTTCCACTACACTTGTACGTCTTCTTTGCATACTGTTAAATGAGCTGCACTAATAGATAGTATATCATTTCAAGGGCAAAAGATTCCGATGATGTCTTCCATGTGGACAATTCGCAAATAGCAGCACCATTTTACCAAACGGGCACACATAAAGGATCACATATACGAGCTGGTCGCGATCACGTCATCGCAAACGCGTTCGATAATCCTGCCAAACGATCTAGCCTGAAGAAAGCCGAGCTGGATTGTTGCGTATCACCATGGCTGTTTGAAGGTTTCATTGAAGCCGGTGATTGGTGAGGCCTAAACCATGAGCACATTATTTATCTATTTATTTATTTATGTAAAATGCATCAAGGTGAATACAACCCGAAAAACAAAAACAAACCCGGTAGAAGTAAGGACACCAGGTCTAGTTCCTATACATTGGAGGGCAACATAAGAATCAGTTCAGCTCGGAAGACGGGAACACAATCGCAAAAGTAATAAGAACACTGGTCAGATAAAAGGAAATGAAAAATATAGAGAACAGTACAAAGCGAGATCCATCTATCACCGATTAAGTACTTTCCGCACACCTCACCTTCTTCAAAAACAATAGCAGCGAATACGTCTAGATAACAGATATTTTGTGGTGAATAGGCTAAGATTTGTACGGGGTGATTGTACTTCTGACATAAAATTCTTCACCTTTTATCACCATTTCATAACTTCCTGCTGATTGCGATAACTTCAGGGCCGACGCAGAGCACTACCCCACTTACAACCAGTTCAAACTTGGTAAAGTTGTGAGTTTTTAAACTATCGAAATCATATTTTATAAAACGTTCGAAGTTTTGTAAAAGTCGAGAAAATAGCAGTAAGAACGCTCGCTACGTGTCAGACGGCATTGCGATTAAAAAATGTTGGCTCAGCGACTTTTTAGAAGGGAACTGGCAAAGTACTGTAGTGAACGGACAGCAAAGACAAACGGCGGAACTGCGACTTTTAATAACTCTTCAGAAATGCTTATTTGTTATTTCATAAAAATGGATATGGACATATCTGAGCTCACCAGCTCGATCTTCTCATATATATTTTTCGAGGACTCTTCAATTTCGGTCCACTGCACTTTCGATCCCATGTTCAGTAGCTTATCGCTCGACGAAGCTCTTGATTGATACATACTAGGCCATGACCAGTAATCGGAGGCAAAGACGTCGAAAAAGATCCGTTTTGATGGGACTTTGAGAGCACCAGAACGCTTAAACATGATGCTTCCTAGGCGCATCCGAGAGCGACGTCGTCTTGCAAATGGATTAGGCGAATGATTTATATGTTCAGTACCAACCGTTCATCGGCTTATCGGCCGTTTTCGTTGAAAATAGGGTTGTAGGGGTAATCGGCTATGGGAAGAACGAATCTGATACTCGATTAGTGCGGAAATGCTTAATAAGCCCGCTATGTTGAGCTGTACGGCGAGAGGTCCATCTCCCTCCCCCCTTTTGCATGCAGCAATGACGACGAAATGGTGTGCGTTGTGAGTAGAGTCAGAATACTCGTGGGGTACAGAATTTGAAATAGTACCATTCATTCTCTTCAGTTTGGCTCAAACAGCAAGCAGAAAAGTAGAATTGTTGTCCTTACTATACTTGGTAGAGTGATCAAGGAGGCCAATTTGGTCTCCAACTCAAACGTCTGTCCTCGAATTCTCCACACTCTAACACCATTCTGAGAACGGGAGAAGTAATTCTCTAGCTGCTATAACCCCTCTCTTCCCAAATCACATGGCAACTAGAATCGCCATCCGCACGCAAACTAACCTATCTAGACCAAGTTTGAGCGAAATATGAAATTTTACGCTGATCTTCCTTGCGAGGAAGATCAGTGAACTTCCCTCAAAGATTCCAATCGAGACCTACATGGTTCTGTAGAGCATCGAATGGTGATTACAACGGCGTAGTTTGTTTTCGCTAAGTACAAATGGGTGGGCCAAAAAGAAAAATCTTGACAACTAACCAGTGGCGAAGAGGCTTCTAGGTCATAACGATAAAGGTGAAGATAACCGCCAACGATAGTACCAAGGTGGCTCAGTGGTTAGTTTGTAGGTCTTGCAATCTGACGGTCGAGGGTTCTGTCCATTTGCTAGGCTTTTCTTTTGACTTCATGCGCTACATACCAAATTACGCTCCTTTTGCAAACTTGCAGCAGTTGCGGGACGGAATCGCATTTGGGACGAGTATGGCCAACAGAGTACGCACAAATAACCAAATCTACTAGCACCTATTTACGTGACCCACACTTACCGTAACCAACCCAAATCGATCCCAAATTCAGAAACTAATGTCAGATTCGTGATCAGCATCCCCAATAACCCCCGTAGGAAAACTTTGAGCTAAATCCGCGATTTCGACCTCACCAGCTTCACCAGTATCGAGTGAATAAGTTATACGAAGGTCCAAATGCTGAGAATATCTTTATTCCTATTGTTCTGCTTTTTGAACTCTAAAGAACACAGAGACTCTGTTTCGGATGAGTTTCTTTTAATATTCATCAAGAAAAATCACTTGGGCTGCTGACAAATTACCAAATCACGAATCTAACACGGGTTTTCCCATTGTGTCTGGCGTGAGCTTGCTAAGGTTCGTACTAACAAAGTAGGGTGGTCTTGTCGAAATCACCGATTTAGCCCAAACTATGTCTATGGGGATTATTCGGGATGCTGATCACGAATCCGTCATTTGTTTCTGGATTTGGCGTCGATTTGTGTTGATTACGGTAGATGTGGGTTACACACATAAGTGCTATAATAGTAGATTTTCTCCTTTGTGCGTACTTTGTTGGCCAAACTCGTCTCAAACGCGATTTTATCATTATGACTTAGAAGCCCCTTCGCCACTGGTTAGTGGTCAAGATTTTTCGTCTTCTTTGGCCCACCCATTTGTATTTAGCAAAAACAAACTACACCGTTGTAATAACTATTCGATGCTCTACAAAACCATTTAGGTCTCGATTGGAATCTTTGGGGAAGTTCGTTATCGTTCGAGTGCGTTATCATAGAAAGTGATTTTCAGAATGATTTCAGTGATAAGCAGTAAAACCACCACCAACCGTCACCACCACCAATCATTTGGAAAATGAATTGACATCCATACATCCATCCATCCACCCATCCATCCATCGATCAATCCATCCAAATAAACAACAGGGTTTCGTTTATTATATAGTAAGGATCTCATCGTGCTTAAATTCAGGACAAAAGCGAATGTAACTCACCAGGCGGCGCATCAACGGTTCAGTTTTTTTCTTTCCTGTTGGAAGTCGGCGAAAGATGCGAGTGGTGAGATTTCGTACTTAAGTTTTTTTGCTTTCTAATAGGAACAAATGGAAATACTACTTTCAATCAGCCGAGAAATGTCACCCACTCTCCGAAGTCGCCAACGAATTGAGGATAGAACAAATGCGATCTAACCTATCATATAAGATTTAGTTCAATTGCGAATTTCCAGTAGCGTAGTTTAAACAGACGAAGTAAGTACGTGAAAACATGAAAACGTGTGAGCAGTGCAGAATAGGGGCGTACTCAGGATGTTTCATCGAGAAGGTAATTAATTCAAAATCAAGTATGGCTTTGTCGACAGTTGACATAGTTTTGGTGCACGGAAAATCTTTCAATAGGTCAATTGATAATAAAGGCAGTAGAAGTGCACGAGAGGAAAGCAGACTCTCGACATGGGCCGTTTTCTGGAAAACGATAGGTACGCGAAGCGTTTTCATCACCTTACACAACTTTACAACGGCCGCTGAACAACCTTGAATATAGTGGACAATGTGTGTTTCCATAGTTAGGGTTGAAATACAGGGTGGTAAGGAAGTCTTGAGCCACGTTGCTCGCAATTTCAGAACTTCCGGGTAGTTGTTAACCATTCACAAAGCAGCGATGCGATGACTATAAATAACCAAAACCTCTTCTTCAACGTCAGATACTATGTCGTTTACACAAGAGTATATCGGAACCCTCATCTTTAACGGACGGTGGCACAGCACTGGAACGATGGAAACCATTCGAAACATCAGCAAAACATCAACCTTTAGCATTGTCGAGCTCTAGTTATCTCGCTTTACAGCTCGAGACTCCAGCTTCGAAGACAAACCTTGGTTGGGACGGCCTCCTATGATAGAAAATTCTGCCTTTCTCGAAACTGTCGCAGCGGATCCAGAAAAAAGCGCTGGTACTCTTGCAGGCAGACTATAACACACTCGTACTACAGATACCAGTTGGCTTCATTCCCTCGTTACAGAGAAACGCTGAGTGGACCGAGCTCGGGAGTCCAGACCGACAGCAATTGGTTTACCCCGGCATTCATTGGTCAATCACCCCTTCTCCGTTCCCATGAGAAGTTTGAAAAAGCATAGGCAGGTAATAAGGGTTCGGTAACCTTGTCCTTTTAAATCACACAGCGTTGTGTTGCTGCCCTTAGCAGAAGCGCTTTTACGGAGGCAAAACCGGAAGTACATGTTAAGAAGGTTCTCCTATGCTGCGTCTGGCACAAGACATGAATGATGTACAAGAAGATGGTATCGAAAGAGCACATAGTATCTGCTGTCGTTACCGCAAATATGGGCATCCATCCAGCATCTTGAAGTGCTTTCGCGTGTTTCCGCATTGGAAACCCGCGAAAGCACTTTGAGAAAAACGGACGGGAGTAAATTCGGTGCACATACGCAATGATGCACCAGGACCCTATGTCGATAAAGAGACTAGTAAAAAATAACAGAAATGCAGTTGGCACACGATTTTGCGATCATCTTGTTACAGTTATACTCTCGCCTGTATCTACCAGTGATCTTCTTTCCATGTTGCTTTTTAGCTGAGAAAAAAGTCACCGAAGTCGATGATGACGGATAGTCAGCGCCTTCTTTGGCTTCCAACCTGCTCAGTTCTGCAAATAAAAGATGGAAGACCAGCCTATTATAGTTGTGCTCGAATGAATATTCGAACGTTCGAATTCGAATAATTCTATTCGAAATCGAATATTCGAATTCGAACATTCGAAAAAACGCGATTTTCGAATGTATTCGAATTCGAATGCTCGAAAAATCGCGATTTTCGAATGTATTCGAATTCGAATGCTCGAAAAATCGCGATTTTCGAATGTATTCGAATTCGAATGCTCGAAAAAACGCGATTTTCGAATGTATTCGAGTTTGAATGCTCGAAACATTCGTGTTCGAATGCTCAAATTCGGATGCTCGAAACATTCGCATTCGAACGTTCGATTGCAGCGAAATCTGCGTTCTATCGCAGATCTACTGCGAAATCTGCGATCTTAAGTGTTTGGGTTATTCAATCAGTTTATCCCAATGTGGGTGATCACACAAAGTGTTTGGGTTATTCAATCAGTTTATCCCAATGTGGGTGATCTTGTTTATGTTAGTCAAACAAAATTCGGACATCAAGCGAGGCGGGTAAGAGGGCCACGGACAGGCAGGTAACGGCACTTGCCATCAATAGGGTGTACCAACGTATAAACTTGTATTGGCGAAGTTCTATGAAGGACGAACAACTTTGATGGCTTAAGATAAAGGACGCTCAATCCAGAACACGTCTAAGCTGGGCCTACGCTCCGAAAATTCTTCAAGCTACTCAGTACGGCAAAAAAGGAAGTTTGAGGTTGCAAATGCATTGGTGGTTCAATGAGGACGTAAAAAGTCTAACATACCGAAGTGTCCGTTGAGGCATAAAGAGCATCAAATCTCGGGTAGTTGTAGAAAACATGGAGAGGTGGAGGGATGAAGCAAATGGGCAACGTTAAATCCATAAAATCACGCGAAGGTAGCCGTTGCCAAGGTCGAAAACAATCTGTGAAGGGGTATTTTACACTGCCTCCCAGTTCTAGCAGACATTCCACAAAGATAACATGGTATTGATCAGATCACGGCAAAATTGCATTTTGACTATTTTGTTTGTTCACAATGTGTGGTATACTATTAGGTCGTTAAGTATGAAATGGCCGATTTTGCAAGCTTTACGTTTCAAGGCTAATACATAGGCATGTTAGCTTGTGGGCTCCTGGTTTTTCCTTCTATTGTGAAGGTACGTTCCTGAGATTTCAACAACCCATGTTGGTTTTCAGTGCTGCCTCCGAATTCAGGCTGTGCAGGAGGTTTTCCGAGCCGTGGAAAAATCCAAAATTCGTGTTGTTTTCAAATACGACTTGCGTCTTGGAAGCAGTGCACCACAGGCCGTCCGGAACATTAATGAGGTATTCGGTGAGGATGCCGCTAGTGAACGCACAGTACGTCGCTTGTTTGAAAATTTCCGCTCTGGAGATTTTAATCTCGAAAGTGAGCCTCGTGGAAGACCTGGATCCAAGGTGAAGAACACAGCTTTGAAAGCGGCAGTCGAAAGTGACAACAGTCAAATTACTCGTGAGTTAGCAGCAGGCTTCGGTCTACCTGTACCCACAATACTGGAGCATTTGAAGCAAAATAGCGAAGCGGAAAAATTCGATCAGTGAGTCCCTCACGAAGTGAACGAGCAGCAAAAGTATTGTCGCTTCGACGCTTGGCTTTCACTTCTTTTTCGACACAGATCTTAACCACTTTAACATCGCATCGTTACTTGTGATGAAAAGTGGACTCTGTACGACAATCGCATGGGCTCAGTACGATGGTTGGACAAGGATGAGGTCCCCAAACATAGCGTAAAGCCCAAAATACACCAACAAAAGTTGATGATCTCTGTTTGGTGGTCTATCTATGGAGTCATCCATTACAACTTTACGAGTCCTAGCACATCGATAATAGCGGACGTGTACTGTAACGAGTTGGATGCTACGACGGGAAAGCTTGCGTTAAAGCACCCGAGATTGGTCTACAGAGGCAAGCCAATGCTCCTGCATGTCAACGCAAGACCACATGTCGCACGAACAACGTATCATAAATTGCAGGAGTTGCTCATGAAGGTTCTCATTCACTCACCTTGTTCCCCAGATCTTTCCCCAACTGACTACCATATGTTTAGGACATTAGACCACTTCTTACAAGATAAACAATTCGGTTCTAAAGAGGATGTGGAAAGTGCCTTCCGTGAATCAATTGTTTCTCGTACTTCAGGTTTCTATGCGTCCGGCAGTAACAAGTTACCAATAAAATGGCAGAAGTGTGTTGACTGTTTTGGTGAAAATTTTGATTGATTATAGAGCCGTTTGTTGGTGAAATAGTAAAGCAAAGTTTCGACACGATATCGGCCATTTCATACTTAACGACCTAATAAACTTTACTTCCGAAGTTCGGTAAACGCACTGCGATATGGTCATTTCGGGGCGAAATCGTGGCAAGCTTGCACAACTGATTGTGTCTTAAGTCTGAAAATTTGTGCAGGGTACATGGAGCAATCCATTCCATCTACTTGTCCGTAGATTTCCATTTTCTAGTGCTTTTCCTTTCTAGTTGCTTTAAGCAGTGCTTACATTATTGGGACACCCTGTATTTGCTTTGATGAGATCTTCCCTCGCGAAACGCAAGTTCTGTCCGAATGGATATTCGAACATTCGAAATCGAATATTCGAATTCGAACGTTCGAAAAAACGCGATTTTCGAATGTATTCGAATTCGAATGCTCGAAAAATCGCGATTTTCGAATGTATTCTAATTCGAATGCTCGAAAAATCGCGATTTTCGAATGTATTCGAATTCGAATGCTCGAAAAATCGCGATTTTCGAATGTACTCGAATTCGAATGCTCGAAAAATCGCGATTTTTCAATGACATTCGAATTCGAACGTTCGAAAATCGTCGATATTCGAATATATTCGATTATTCGAAATTTTTGGGAGAGCACAACTATACAGCCTATCAGGGACACCATGGTTCTGTCTAACAATGGTGATTAAACCGTGGAGTAAAATGCGTTGTGCACTGAACAAGAAAACAAAGAAAAAGTAGGCGTCAACAGTTCAAGACTTCCTTACCACCCTACATTATAGTTCACAAATTATTCTCTCAGAGCTCAGTATGAGGTTTCACATGCCGTCTACGAACAGTATGAAGGGATAAGTAATGGTAAAGAGGTCTTCGCTGATAAGTCCTCTAGGGACGATCTTTGAACGTTAGTGTCCTCTACTTGCCAGACTTGTATACCACCAATTTACCTCGAGCGATGGCGGGATTGGTTGGCGCGAACGGGGATCAATCATTCGAACGTTCGCGTATCAACATCGCCTCGAACTTCTGCAACACGCGTGAGAACATGCGTAGAAGAGCAGTCTTATTTTAGGGCTCGCTTATGCTTCGATCAGGGCAACGACTTTTGCAAGAATGATGTCCACACATTGTCGTTCATCTTCAGTCACGGCGTCTATATCCCTACGGACTCGGGTGAGTAAGACATCAATTTTTTTGCATAGATATTTAAGCAGCCGTGCTTCACTGAACTAGTGCCCTTCAGCTCGACTTTCTTTCATATCTCTGTCTAGCAATCGTCATCCAGCGTCATTCTGGATGAGTTCGGCTGTGACGAAGGCGGGAATCAGCCGTTCTGGAAGTAACCGTATTCCTAACGCGTTCAGCGGACACACCACACCACACCACATAGTGGGTGGTCTTCCACAGTGTCGCGGTAGCTGTTCCTTCGTTCTCACTGCCCAACGGTCGTCGCCTTTCTTCTTGTATGATCGGTGCTTGGCTTTCGACGTGTCGCAATCGCACACGGGGCTACCGCTTTATTTAGATCAGATCTGTGAAGTCCGGCTCGAAGTTGGAAAACCAGGGCCTGGAGTCATGACGGGTATCGGCGCAACAAACCCGTGGAGAAACCCCGTTTGCCGCTCATATTCGTATTCATGAACGGGTGCGGAGTTCATTGGGGGGGGGGTATGGCGAGTCTATTCCACCCCCCCCCCCTGGCGCGGCGATGTATCGAGCACTCCGCAGTGATGAGAGCGCTCCAATGTTAATCTCCGCACATCAGCTGGGGGCCGTATGCTCGTCTCTCCTCAACTCGACAACGGGCGGGGTCAGTGGGCGAATGCGCGAATAAGAGCGGAGTCGGCCCGTATGGCCTGTGCTATTTCTCGCCTGTTTCTCCACCGACCCCGCCCACTCTCGAGTTGGGGAGAGAGGAGCATACTGCTCCTCTCTCACCGCTCATTTTCCATTTTCAACCTTAACTTTACGAAAAAAGGTTGAAGGAAAGTAACATTGCTAATTAGGAAATGGAGACCACAAATAAAATTACAGCGCGCAAACGAAAGCGAATAGCAACCGAATACATGTGAGAAAAAAATCTGGCAAAAAAATCAGACCTATAGATTTCTGAACTGACAGTCGCTTACCCATAACAGCCGTGATAACGGCCGTTGCATTGCTTCACGTCGAGTATCGCAAACCCGATTGTGATGAATGTGAATATTGGGCGGATAGAGGATTTTACCGGATTTATTTCGCCCGTAATGTTATATTCCCTTGGTTCATAAATTTGAGCCCAGGTGAAAATCAGAACAAGCCACTGCAACGTTGTGTGTATTGTGTGTATTTGCAAGGTCCCCATCAGACGTATCTGTGCCGGGTCTCTGCCGCTTAGCACAGACCAGGAAGATCTATCGAGTCGAACAAATGAGCATCTTGGAGTTGAACTGTGGTCTCTTTGCGAGACCCGAAGCCTGACCACGCGTCTCTCCTTCTTCGTTGAGTCGTTCCTTCATGTCGTTGTCCATGTTCATGGAGCGTCCCTGGTAAACAAAAGACTTGGATTCGGTGAAGGGAGATCCATTGTGTTCGATGTGACCCGCATTGCACCAAGAGTTCTTCATTAACTGGGTCTTTCTCCGACTTATCTTTTGTGCGCTACTAGTCGCTAACCTGAGAAACTGACAATCGCAGTTCCTACAGAACAAAAACTTTGGAGAACGCTAAGAGTAAGTTTGTAGGGCAACTACAAGTGAGTGAACAAGTTGTAGTATTTCAAGTACAGGTGCAACATGCCACTAAACTTCATGCTGCAAATTGGTTGTTTTTCAGATGAGGCACGCCTTTTTGGAATCGAGTTTGAGGACATACATGCGATACGCATCAATTTCATCAGCGGAGAGAAGGGTGTAAGTTGGTTTTTCTGACCAGTCATGGGCGATACCACAAAAAACGTCCCCTTTTCGAAAGAGTACAACGTGAAAGTTAGAAGGCAAAGGTGCTCAGTGATCAGTCAATTGAATTGCGACATGCTTTCGTACTTCATTCAGAGTCGTAGAAGCGAACGTTTGCTTCTGCTGTGCCTATACAAAAACTTGCGGGGTTCAGCCCTTGTATCAAGTTAGTGTCTTCACCTTCCCAGACATTTTTGATTACAACTCACCCAACCCCGCAGGGATGGAAATCTTGCTTAACACGGGCAAGGATCGATAGTTCGAGCGTGAAAGTGGCATTAGCGCCACATACTAGTGCACCGCCCGTGCCCTACGGCCTCTTTGATGCAGATTTGCGAATTGCATGATTCTCAATAGTCCATCGATGAGACTCTCGCTCACGTCGCTTTTGATATGCCTCCGAACTTCATTCAACGCACGCAAGTTTTTGATTCTACAACAATCATCAGTTGATTCGATACCGCCACTCATTGAGTCCTCCATAGCTTTTACCTCATTACTTTTCTCTCTTTCCTTCATACATTTCAGAGTTCGTACTTCGTTTTCAGCTATGTACGTAGTTCCGCGATGCTCAGTAACCTTGTTGTATTGACCTCTTTCTTTACCAAAAACCTCTGATGGCCCATACATTTCTTTATTATTCTCATCCGCCAAAATTCTATCTGGCAAAGTCACACATTCCCACCACTCTGTCTACCTTTTTACCGCTATTTATTATGGCGCACCTGGTGCAGCGGCCCCCCTAGTGACCCCCTGCCACTCCCGCAGTCAAGCGATCGTCCCTCGTCGAAGCTAGTAGAGCCTTCCGTCGCTTCAGAGGCGGATGAATTAAATAGCTCCAAACTTGTCCGGGAGGATGAGACACTGACTTGTGTTGCCTGCCGAAAGCGGTGATTCAGGCCGACTTCGCATTCCCAAGCCTCGACAATTTTGATTGGAAGTCGAATGCATGGCGCGTCTTTACGGGACTGATTAACGCCGACACCTTTACCTTTCCACTTTTGCCCTTCCTCTGTTTGTACCACTTCGCATGTTAGAAGCACCACCTCCGTAATTTTACACTCCTTATCCTACAGTAATTTGTTTACTAGCCTCATAAAGGCGGCTATCTTCTAATGAAGCCTTTTCTATTTTCTTAAGACATTTTTCAATAGGACAGCTTCACATTTGCAAACTGTGGGAATTTCGTTTATTCTATTACCATTCTGGTTGGGCCTTCGTTTCCAGATTGAAATCGCATATGCGTTCTCCGATCATGTGACACCAGGAATCAGTGACCTTATGCAGTTGGATGTATGGGACGGCCAAGATGTTTCTAAGCTTACACTTAATCTCGTCAAAGCACCATATTGCCAAGCACGTCTCCTAAATGTAAGTTACCTTTACATGGTTCTAATTTCTTCATTTTTTCGAAATTATGGTCTGAAAACTCACCATCTGGCGTAGATGTATGTATAGTTCTGGTCGTAACGCAACAACAAAATCATGGAAGCGCGCTTCTTTTTTTTGCGTCAGAACCGCCGTTTCTAAAGAATTTAAGTATATATACTGGAGTTCAGCAGTTTGACTTAGCCGTTTTACCGAATGAGGGCGCATGATCGACAATATTCACCTAGGGTTTTCTCGTTATGTTCAAGCACAAAAAATAGCATACTAAATCCGCTCTTCTTCGAATAAAAAATCATAATGATTCGTATTCAGGATCTTGGAGGTGCTAATCTTCGTGTAGGAAACGAAATGTCTTTACAATGTTTGTTTATAAAGTCATGTACTTGTTTGGAGTGATTAATAAATGACTCTGTATACTCAGCCGAACTGATTCGACGTCAAATTTTGTTAATAAAATTTGATAGAATGACGATCTGTTCCTGCCTTCTGGAAAATACTTCGAAAACGCTAACCTGGCTTTTATGACGGTACCAGGCTACAAAGGGCGCGCGTGGTGCAGTGGTAAGAGGCGCTACTGACACCCTCACGGTCGATCGATCCTCGCACGGGCTAACCAAGCCTTCCATCCCTCCGGGGTCGGTAAATTGGTACCAGACTAGTCTGGGAAGGTAAAGACACTGACCTGGCATAGCGCCTGGCCCCCGCAGGTCATTGTATAGGCCAAATACGCATTCACCAAGCCGCTACGACTCTGAATTGAACACGAATGCGGGGCGCGTCCTTCGGAGACTGATCAACGTCGACACCTTTACCTTTACCTTTACTTTACCAGGATACGAGCATTCCAAACCGCAACTGATAGCAATTGAGCATACATCGCGATGCAAAATTATAGGTTCACCCCGCGATTTGTTCATAAGTGCTTAAAGAGCCTATTGAGGGGATCTAGTAACATTACTGTCATATTCCTCACCATCGAGGAACTAGATATACAAATTCTGGACGGGATGTCTTGGCATTGTAAGACACTACAATTTTTTATTGAAAAATCAGAAATAATGACCGGTGCAGAATTATAGGTTCACTTCATTAAAATACTGTCTGTTTAAAAATATGAACATTCAAGCTGCGATTAGTACTTTGTTCCATTACCTTTGTTATAAACAACATGAAACAAACTATGCGGCATACTTCGAATAAGATTATCAGGAACAGTTTGCTCCACAGGAGCCCAAAATCAAGAATGGCGTTCCTCAGATCAGAAACCGAGGTGGAAGTGGTGCCGTTCTCGCAAGCATTGTGAACAAGAATGCCCTACCAACTTTCCATCGGGTTCAGATCTGGAGAACAGCTGGGCCACACTAAAAGTTGGATTCTGTTGGAATCGAACCAACTCGTAGTAGACCTCGACATGTGTATGGGAGTATTGTCTTGGTGGAAGATAAGATTGTGCCCACGAAATCTTCTCCAATAAGGGAGAAGGTGTTCTTTTAGCACATCCTGATAATCTTCGCTGTCCATATTACATGAGACAAACCTCAAAGCAACAAGTCTATATCCGGAAGATGCAGCCCAGACCATACCACTTCCACCGCCAAAGTTGCGCCTAGAGAAAAACTAGTTTCTCCTTTCTTAGATCTCTCCAGTAGTGATTGTAGCCGTCGGGCCCATCGAGGTTATACTTTTTCTCATCGGAAAATATCACCTAAAAACTAGAAATGCTTTTCAACGCCCACGACTTATGGACGGGGTGAACCTATAATTCTGCACCGAGGTGTAGCTTCCAAAGCTTACCTGAACTGGATACCACTTACTTGAATGTTTCAATTCCTAATCATCATAAAGCACCAATGTCGGACTGGATGGACTTCACGGGCTCCGACGAAGATGGTCAACAGTCGCAATCCGAAAATTTACCTTGAGAACAAGCAGTGTGTCGTTGTTTTTTCGCTGTATCGGATTGGTTCCAAATAAGGCAGCATTGAGCTCAAAAGGGAACAACTTCTCGAACACTTCCCGCTGATTTGGATGGGTTTAAATAAGCTGCTAAAGCAATTCTTCCCACCACTCGTGATCGTTAACTGAACCCCGAAGGTATACCAACCAGTCAAAACCTCTGTTAGGGTTATTTGACATTTCAGATTTGACTTCGCCTAGGTAGGTCATTTTGCATATCAATCACAATTCTGATGTTTTTTAATATTTCAACCGATTTCGCCGTCGCGGCGAGGCATAAGTAAGCAGTGATGACGGAGGGGCGGAAGAATATCTACCCGAATTTGTCGAAATCCAAACAGCCTACCTAGACAAAGTTCTCGTGTAGAAGGTTATTTTAGATCAGCCATCGAAATTTTAACAGAAAACGCAAAACAAAATGGTTGTGATCGACGTGTCAATTAACCATCCAGCCAAATCGGTGATTCTAGATATCCCCTCTGCGATATTGGTGGTCTCCGGTCAAGATCTCGAAAACGGATTACCCGTTCTTGATTAGCACCTCAGAAAACACCGACGGTTGAAGTTTGAGGGAAAAGAAAAAGTCCTACCACCACTCAAATGCCGCAAGTGAAATGGTATCAAATAAGCGTTACGATTGCAATTTTTGCAGTCTAATCCTGTGTACTACAGTACCGGACGATCAAAAGTCACGTCCGGTACTGTAGGACGATGGATTTTTACAAATGATTTTCTGTTGCAATATTAGCACACGGTTCGAAACCTCTGCCTTGGATCAAACTAGTATAATTAACGTTCTTTGAAGATCTACAGTACGATTTTGAAAAATGATAGTTTGATGAGACTGTGCTCGTTGGGAAGTGCTATTCTGCGAGGAATTTCAGCAACCGCGATGAGTTTTCACCGTTTCGTTCCAAATTGTTTGCTGTTTTCACAAAATCACCGCTTAAAATTTGGTCACTCATGTCGTTCGCATGACAGACGACAATTCGGTGGGAGATCTGTTGAGCTCAGTTCGTGTGTATTGACCTTGATAGAAGAGCCGGAAAGTTTATCATTAAACTTGCAATGAAGGTGTTGCTAAGTTGGAAGCTGTGTATGTTTACGATTAGCTCAAGGTTTGAAACAGTGAATACAGTATGAAAGTTGGTAAGGTTCATTCTCTCACACCCCTATGCTATTGTTGTACGTGATTCTCACCGCTGTCACAGCACAACATCCAGACTATGCAATGGTTCGCATGAGTTTTCATCAGAGTCGTACTCTGAGCTTCAATGAGCTGTAAACTCTATTTTGGTTTCAGTCGCAAGTCTATCCATTTACATTCCCGTCGAAGATCAAGACTGAGGATGTCATGTGGGCAACAGAGTACGTTTATCTTGATCATGTAGCCCATGGAAATCATAATAGCTCAGTATGAAATTTCCATCTAACTTTGGCAGATCCACGCACCGACCACCATCTTCCGTCCCTCCGGGATCGGGTAAATTGGTACTAGACTTGCCTGGAAAGGTAAAGACATTGGTATAGCAGCTGACCCCGCAAGTCACTGCATGGGCCAAAAACGAATGCACCATGTCTACGGTTTGAATGGAATACGAATGCGGCCCCGCGTCCTCTCAAAGTGAACAATGCCCATTTACCTTTACTTTTCACCTTAGCAGTAACGGTACTTATGGAGGTTAGTAAGGGTCTTTGGTGGATATCGGCAGTTGAGTGAAACCACCCAGACTACTGAATTTCCATCAGAGTCGCTCTGAGCCTGATCCGTAATCAACCCCTAAATAACTTTCTCCGCTCACACAAGGCGATATCTCGACGAATTGATAATCCTGACCCCTTTCCAACTTGTATCTGCTGTAATCGGTCGAAATTCGAGAAACCGATATCATGCTCGTGAGCAGCACTCGATATAGCGGTACATCGCTGGATAAGGTTCGTAGGAATCATTTGAACTCCTCTTCTATGAATTATCTAACCTTTCCCGTCATGATAAAGGTAAAGGTGCCGGCGTTGAGCAGTTCCCTAAGGACGGGCAGTCACATTCGTGTTAGATTCCGAGTCGTAGAGGCATGGTAAATGCGTACTTGGCCTATATTGGCTGACTTGCTTGAGCCAGCCGCTATACTAAGTCAGTGTCTTGAGGTTCCCTGATGAGCCTGATAACAATTTTTCCCACAGGGATGGAAGATCTGCTTAGTCCCGGCGGGGATCGATCGCTCGACCGTGCAGGTGTCAGTAGTGCCTGTTACCAATGTGACACAGTCGCCCAAGAAGGAGAGTACTCAAAGAAAGTTTGTCGCTCAGAGACGGGTCAGGAGTTGGGAACATGGTCCAAATTGTCCAGCAAGATAAAAGTGGGGCGGACGCGCAATACGATTCCGTGGCGACCGTTGGACGAGAGCCGCCATTAACTGGATTCCGGGGGACGTCGGAAGAACACCAGGTCGCCCGGATCTCTTCGTCAAATCCCTCGATCGCTTCGATGCTCTTTGTGTTCCTCGAGAGGGGACCCACTGGACTTCGGACACAGAAAGGTCGAACGGAGACGTTAGCAGCGTTCGCTCGAGAAAATTGAACGAGAGATGGCAATTGACGAGCGATATCTCAAATTCCTTAGACAAAATTGTCAACATTGATTGAAAAATCGTATTGGCTAGCAGGGGCTCGGCATAGCTGTGTTATGCTCGGTTCGGAGACTCTATTTGCTCCAGGCCACCCTGCACTTTCGCGTTGATCCGGCTTGATATCAAAGCTATCTATAGAAGTTGCAATGTAGATCTGGGTAAACAACGTGGTGAAAGTTGCTGTTGGTATACAGCTGATGTCCCATGCGAGCAAATTCTTGGCCTCCTGGACACTATAAGGAAAGACGGATCCACCGATTACATCCCTAACGTTTACCACTAATTGGCAAAAAAAATTTCAGAGGCTTTCTTCGGCGGTACCCAACGCATGCTGTCTTATACGATCCACCAGTGGGAGAATCAGTCATTTACCTATTCCCAACATACCACTGCGAGGGGTCGGTTAAACAAGTTTCACATCTACTCAGCTATTTGTTTCTCATGAAATAGTGGTAAAGTTTGAGACCCAACGTTCAGCTTAACCTTCAGATGCAGTAATTTGTCCAGAATAACTCATTGCCGTCAGTTTCGAACAATAAATTTCAGGGTTTGGCTGTGTTTTATTGATGGGTTGGACAGAACGAAGGGCGTGGAGAACGCATATGAACAATTCGATTTTGAAAACGCTTGTCGTGATTCGTTGCGATTCCAGACTTTGGAACAAGTTGTCTACGTTTACAAGAATGGCCAATGTCAGTAGACGAAAGCAGAACACACCATGATTTGTTAACCATGAGTTTGATACTCTTTTAATAGAAAAATTTTCCACTATAAAAAGTCGACCGAAAGAAGCTAGAGGCAGATCAGGTCACTGGGACCTTCGAAACGCTAGCCTTTTTTTTTCCAATGAAGAGCAAATTTGGGTATCAGTGCTCAAATATGGGACAAGCCAATCGAAAGGAAGTGAAACCGGAATTCATCAATGAAGCTGAACGTGTTTTAGAAGGCGGAACCATAAGAAAACTAAAGACTTAACGCCAGTGACGCCTCACCAAGTGACTTTATTTTGGTTTCAGATAAAGTGTACCCCTACTTGTCTAATAAAGTGACCCTAACAAGCGAAATGGACAATACGACAACGGTTTTCAAATTCACGGCAAGTCACGACACTTTCATCAGCACAATTTTCGTATGAACCTTTCAAACGGTATGAATAATTAAGGCTAAAATAAGAAAATGACAGCTCTACGCTCAAATGTTTGTCCAGTTCTGTTAATTTTTCACAACAGGAAGAATCACACTAGTAATGTGGGGGCGTTGATTTTGAGATAAGAATACAAACTGGTAGAGTAACAATGACAGAACAACAAGTACTACTATAATACTACTACTATAATACAATTATAATAATAACAGAACAACAACAAGGGAACAATGTAACACAAATAAAACGGCCAGTCTGCACGAATGAAGGCTCTCGCTCTCTCGTGGACGCTCCGACGTCACCTCGTCTACCTTTCGTAAAATGGTCGCTTTGTTTTGATCTATTATCGCAGATCACCGCGATAATGGACCTACAATACCGGACGCGCCACTACAATAAGACGGCGGCAGCGGCGCTTTGGAGCGCCGAAACCCGCCGTTTTTAAATGACTTCTTTAAAATTGGTTTATTTGCAAAAATAAGTACATATTCGAGCTTAGCAGCTTGAGCTCTAGCCATCCATGTACACTTTTCCCAAATTCGTGAAACTTGTTTTCAGACGATTTTCTTGACCCCTCGATTTTCGGATCCCGTTGCCGCTTCGGTCCCTCGCTTGTTGACTCACCACCGACTAGACTCCGCCCCCTCGTCGCCGAATATAAATATGCGGCGTCCGTTCCGCCGACTTGGCTCCGCCTTCTCCTCGCGGCCTATAAATATGCGGCGCGTCCTTCCCTAGCGTCCCAAGCTAGGAGTAGGGGGCCCCACGGAGTGGCTCGAAGGAGCCACTACGCGTGGCCCCCCCTTGGGCATGGGCGCAAATGAACTGCGGTTGGCTCTGCCCGGGTCATCACGCGTGGACACCGAAACGGCGCATTTCGGCGCTCCGGAGAGCCGCTACCGCCGTTTTGTCGTTGCGGCGCATCCGGTACCATATTCCTTCAAACAAAAATAGAATCGATAACGGACCAAGGTGTTCCTTTGCGAACAGGAACTGTGATTGAATATCCGAGGAACTATTCAATTCATACGTATTCCAGGCATATTCCGAAGTAACCGATAAAGATGTTGATCAGTTACATGCCCTAGAGAAAGATCAATCATCTCAAACAGAATTCAGAGTCAAAATACGACAGAAGGTGCTATTGCTAACTTCGAGGTAACTTCAGACATTAACACGCTTTGTGCGAAATACCAACAATGTTGAATTTTTGCTTAAATGTCCCCTCTCATCTCAAGCTCTACTAATCTAACGATCTCTATGAACACATTTGAATAATGATAGATATATGAGTAAATTTCAGTAGCTACTGTCATGCAAGGATAATGCAACCATTCCAAGGAGTTGTCAGTTCTGAAGGAATTGATTATTGGTAGGCAAAAGACAAAATTTGGAGCAGAGAGGGTTTTTTTGACCGGATGCCATCTAGTTTATCTGGCAGCATTTAGCGGCGAAACTTCTTCTCAGCTTGATCATATTGAATGATCGTGTCAGGTGTCACCGAAACAATTGTTTGGAAGCTCACGGCAAATCCCATCCGTAATGTACCAGTAGTCACCTAACAAGTCGGCGAGTTGTAAGTCGGCGAAGTATTAAATAGATAGTGGATCCTCTACGGATAGGATTGGGTCAACAAAAGATCTAAAATGGTTTTGCAGCCTCAGACCAGGTTGTATCCTTTCTTTGTACAAGACACCACACAGCGGAGGTACGATGCTTTACCTCAAACTTGGGTAATTAAACCATAGAAAATACAATAAGGCAAATATAACGTAAAACACGACAAAACAACAACAATATAATGATAAAGCATGACAAAACATAAAGCAATCTGATTCTGGAATACAATAATGGCAATATAATGAAAAGGCAATTTCTGGCTAACAAAGACGACTATCAAAGATTCTATTACTGCGGGGTTAAAAGGAAGAGAACGGGATAGCGTGCCGTGGGCTGCGTAACTGAAGACTGTGCGCGGGGCGGAGCTTCTGTAAGCTGCAGATGCTTTTGCTCAGCGCCTCCGCGCGTTTCTGCGTAACAAAAGATCGCGGTCTTTCCGCGATACTCCCCGCGGCGGTTTAATAGGTCGTGGTCCTCCACATACTGCGTAAGTCTTTTACTGCGTAACAGAAGATCTCGACCTTTCCGCGTAGCTCCCCTCGGTGACTTATAGGTCGTGATCCTTCATATGCCGCGTAAGTCCTTTCTTGCGTCGGACCACTTTCCTTTCGGCTTCTTCAAGGTGTTTGTGTACTTCCACCATTCTCTCCTGCGTAGATGTAACTTGTTCCGGTAGGGGGCATATTGCGGGATGATGCCCCTTCTCGTGGCAGTAGAAACAGGCGTGTTTTCCCTTTTTGCAGGACGCCCCTCCATCACAGGCGACGTACAAACACGCAAAACATCTGTTCTTCAAGAGGAGATCTCGTTTCCTCAATTCGACCTCCATAATAACCATACAAGAATCGCTATAATGTTCATCGAGCGCATCACAGAAGACACAGCGTATGGGTCCATCTTGTCCGTGTCTGATCTTCTCGAACCTCCGAAACCGTCTTTCGGGGCACGTTGGTCGCGCCTCCAGTTTACGTAGAGTTGACCGTAGCGCGTCTCGTTCATGTCTTGCTCTGCGTAGCTCTTCTTGAAGTTGATGCCGACACTCTCGATCGCGATCCGCATCTCCTTCTTGTTGTCGCTCACGGTCCTCTGCGATGGGCGTGGGGAATCTTTCCTGTGAATGTCGGTATCGGAATTGGTGGAAGTTTTGCACCAGCCGTGGGAGGTGCTGGTGGTCCTTGCTGCGATCCCATTAGGCGTGCTTCGATGTTAATTGACAATGTTTGTGCTTGTTCTAACACTGCGTGTGCGCGTTCGACATACTGTTCTACCTGCGAATTGTGATCCTCTGTTATTTCGGTCCCCAGTGAATCGACGGCGCTGGTAAAGTTGTCGAGGGTGTCCGAAACGAGGCGTGATGTGGCTGCTAATTCAAAAGATGTCTTGCGCAGTCTTTGTGCCGTTGTTTGGTCCATGAGAACATGGTCCAAATTCGCTGAGTCATGTTCTCCGATGAGCCTCGATAGTTGATTGGTGTACCGCGATAACAGTCCCTTTTTTGCGCGGAGTGTTGCTGGCCCTGTGAACTTCTCGCCCGTCATTGTATAAGCAGCGTCTGAGATGTATGAAGATAACTGCGTATCAAATTACGTTACTAGTGCGAGTTGATTTCACTAGTGCACAATAAGGATCTGTTCCGAAATATCGGATTACCGTCGACAATCCGAAGATCTGTCACAGTATCGGGTTACCGAAGATCAGCACGTGAAGTGATAATCTGCGTAATCGGTGGTTCGAGACGTTAGGAGTAATTCCGAGGTCGATTTACTTGCGACTGACACTTAGGTGTGAGTCTGCGTGCAATAAGTCGAGTGCCAAGAGAAGTAAAACTCCTTATCCAATGACCGCGTATTGGAGAAAGCTCCGTTCCGCGTACAAATCCGGCGAATCCAAACAAAAACGAAGAAATCCGAATCCAAGAGAAAAATC
This sequence comes from Nippostrongylus brasiliensis, assembly GCA_030553155.1. Classification (NCBI taxonomy): domain Eukaryota; kingdom Metazoa; phylum Nematoda; class Chromadorea; order Rhabditida; family Heligmosomidae; genus Nippostrongylus; species Nippostrongylus brasiliensis. The sequence continues at coordinate 32,258,948 of CP130732.1, read as the reverse complement.
GTAGTTGAAAGCGTGCTCCGGAAATTTTCTGCGTGAAAGTAAAACACGCGAATCCAAAATGACGAGCACAAGTGTAGAAAACTGCTACTGAAGGTTGTACCTGCGTCGTCGGCCGTCAGGTTCGAAGTGGCCGATGCACCATAAAATGGTTTTGCAGCCTCAGACCAGGTTGTATCCTTTCTTTGTACAAGACACCACACAACGGAGGTACGATGCTTTACCTCAAACTTGGGTAATTAAACCATAGAAAATACAATAAGGCAAATATAACGTAAAACATTTCCTGTATCGAGCTCCCTTCACTTGAAGACGCTGTACTTTTCCGAGAAGCTGCCGACACTCTCATTCAGTCCGCCTTTGAAGGAGCCCTCCAACCTCTTCCTCGACCTCCTCGAGACAAACTCAGCCCCAAGGGCATCTGATCACCTCGCCTTCTGCCTCGAGAGCACTTAGGACGTCGACCTGTTCTGTACCAAGTTGTAGCATTGATATCCAATGCACTCGTTCTCGAAACGAAGGACTTCTTCGTTTTTCTTCCTGATCATCGCGAGTTGCACTGCATTCTGCTCGATAAATTTGCTCTCAACCTGGAGAGCGGCTCCTATGGATTCGATCGTGGCGTCGTCTCAATCCGCGATCTCGTGTGGGTTTACGAGCTTATCCCCATTGCTGCAGTTCTGAACGATCCGCAGGCGGAATTGAAGAGGGCGCGGATTTCGAGAATGACGGCTTTGGATCCTCAGGTCGGCTTTTCTTCCGCGTCAGAACTTACGCTTTCGTCACTCCAGCCGTCATTTCCGAGCCTCGGTACGCTATAGTAATGTCAGTAACTACCCACAGAAATGCGGTTAGCAATGTGCGAATGACGCTCGAGGGCACCACAGAATCCATCGTCGTTCCAACGTCTCTGATTCACTTCGACGCTGATCTGATCCAGGAAGACGACGTCTTGAAAGCCATCACCCGTCGTAAGATTTCGTGTGCGGTGCGATTTTCCGAGCCACCGATCTCGGATGAGGCTCGTGACGTGCTCTGTCAGTACGTTCGTCTTTTCTTCCCGGCCGATGCACCATAAAATGGTTTTGCAGCCTCAGACCAGGTTGTATCCTTTCTTTGTACAAGACACCACACAACGGAGGTACGATGCTTTACCTCAAACTTGGGTAATTAAACCATAGAAAATACAATAAGGCAAATATAACGTAAAACACGACAAAACAACAACAATATAATGATAAAGCATGACAAAACATAAAGCAATCTGATTCTGGAATACAATAATGACAATATAATGAAAAGCGGTGGCTCTTCTCTTGATCACTTGCCACGCGGGTCTTGTCTGTTTCTTGCGACACACACGAGAACACGTCGGAACAACCGCGTTTATCTCAACCTCAAACTTGGGTAATTAAACCATAGAAAATAAAATAAGGCAAATATAACGTAAAACACGACAAAACAACAACAATATAATGATAAAGCATGACAAAACATAAAGCAATCTGATTCTGGAATACAATAATGGCAATATAATGAAAAGGCAATTTCTGGCTAACGAAGACGACTATCAAAGATTCTATTACTGCGGGGTTAAAAGGAAGAGAACGGGATAGCGTGCCGTGGGCTGCGTAACTGAAGACTGTGCGCGGGGCGGAGCTTCTGTAAGCTGAAGATGCTTTTGCTCGGTGCCTCCGCGCGTTTCTGCGTAACAAAAGATCGCGGTCTTTCCGCGATAAGACCTATACTCTTATTGTTAGACCATCTCGCCCATAAGACAAAGTAAATACAGGGACGTCCAGTCTTCGAGAACTGCGCCACACATTCGTGTTTCATGCAATATAGAGGCATTATGAGAGCGTATTTGTCCAATACAATGGTTTGCGGGGGGCAGCCGCTATACCAAATCAGTGTCTTTATCTCTCAGACAACTCTGGTACCAATTTCCCCAGAGGGATGGAATGCCTAATTAGCCCGGGCGGAGATCGTTCGATTGACCGTGCGTGTGGCGTGTGTCGTAGCTCCTCTTACCAGTGACATTCCTCCCCAATTTTCCTTCCATTTCCGAAGTATCTGGCGTGGGAAGCGCTTTGTATTCAGATTTAAAGATTTCAGGCACAATGTGCTAGGTGTTATGCACACCGGAAGCACACCCGCCTCACCCAATTCCACGTACATCCTCAGTGGCACAGCCAGTGGTTCGTATATAAGAGCAGCGGTAGGATTATTTTTCATACGTTAGTGAAAAATGAAAATACACTGTTCTGAAAACGTCTCATTTCTACGTGAGACGTGACACTAAGCGGAGGTCAACTAGAACGTGGCTAAAGAGGGACTAAATTCGAAGTAAGCATACCAAGTGGTAGAATTTTGGACGCAGAATTGTTGCTTTCTTTGCCCCATCCGCCTGTCTCTTCCCTCTTTTTGTAAAAAAAAATCAAAAATCATTTGGTCCCCAATATTTCATAAATTCCGAACGAATCGGAAGTGTCAGTATAGATATTTGCGACTTCTATTCCTTCAGGTGCCATTCGTATCAACTGCGTTCGACAGTCCAAGAACTAGAGCGCGTCTTCAAAAAACAGAATACGACTGCTGCCCATTCTCATGGGAGCACGAGCAATTCCTCGACGATGAAGAGTGGTACATTATTTACAGTCCAATCTGCAACCACGTTTTCAAATTTTCCTTACATTAGAAGAGCGTCACGATATGACGCTCAGCACAGTTCACCTGAATTAGGAGTCAACTACCCATTTCAGGGGTCGCTCGGCCTACACCACATACTTCCGATACAGTTTCATGCTGAAGGACACGGTAAGATTTGGAAAAAAATATTTACTATATTATATTTAATGAAAAATATTTTTTAAAATATTTGATTTATTTATTTACTTATTTATTTATCTTCTGATTATTTACCCTATATCTCATGCACCTATGTTTCGGTGGAAGACGGAGAGGAGGAGAAAATAAATATGCATTAGCACACTATAGCACTATCCGAGACTGCAAACATATATAGGGTGGTAAGAAAGTCTTGAACCACTTTGCTTGAAAGATCCACAACTTCCGACTTCTGAATTGAATCCATAACCTAACATGTGGTAGTTGTTAGTCATTCACAAAGCACCGTCACGATGGGTATAAATAATCAAACCCTATTCTTTAACTTCAGATACGAGGTTATTTCAACTAGAGCATATTTGAGCCTTCATCTTTAACGGACTGTGGCACAGCACTGGAACGATGGAATCCATTCGCAACATCAGTGTTGTATTCGAAGAAGACACCACAATCTTCAGCATCGTCCGATTCTGCTCATAACGTTTTACAGCTCGAGACTCCCGGCTTCGAAGACAAGCCGTGGTTGGGACGGCTTCTTATGATAGAAAATTCTAGCTTTCTCGAAGCTGTCGCAGCGGATCCAAAAAAAGCGCTCGTACTCTTGCAAGGAGACTATAACACACTCATACCATAGTTACCAGTTGGCTCCATTCTCTCGTTGAAGAGAAACGCTGAGTGGACTGAGCTCGGGCGTTCAGACCGACAGCAATTGGTTTACCCCGCCATTCACTGGTCAATCACCCCTTCTCCGCTCCCATGACAACAAGTTTGAAAAAGCATAGGTAGGTAATATGGGAGCGGTAACCTTGTCCCTTCAAATCACACAGCTTTGTGCTGCTGCCCTTAGCAGAAGCGCTTTTACGGAGGCAAACGCGGAAGTACATGTTAAGCGATGCTGCCTCTGGCACAGGGCAGGAATGATGTACAAGAAGTTGGTATCAAAAGAGGACATGGTCTCTACTCTCGTTATAACAAATCCGCTCTGGAAACCCGCGGAAGCAGTTCGTGAAAAACGGCCAAGAGTACCTTCGGTCCACGCGGCAGGACCCTATGTCGATAAAGGAACTAGTACAAAATTAAAGAAATTAGATTGGCACCCAATTTTGCAATAATCGTATTACACTTATACTGTCCCCTATGGCTACCAATTATCATCCTTCCATGTTGCTTTTTAGCTGAGAAAATGGTGACCAAAGTCGATGACGTCATACGGGCAGTCAGCGAATTGTCTGGCTTCCAGCCTACTCAGTTCTGCATGTAGAAGATGGCTGGCCTGCCAGTCAGGGACAGTATGGTTCTCACTAACAATGGTAATAAAACCGTGGAGTAAAATGCGCTGTGAACTGAATGAGGAAACCAAGAAATAGTAGGCGTCAAACGGCTCAAGACCTTCTTACCACCCTATAGTTCCTATTGAGGGCATGTTTGGTATCAAAATGTCGATAATGACGTAATGAAGCAAAGTCTTATGAGAAAATTTGGAATTTCCTCAATTTGCAATCTCCTGCAGACAAGGTATCTCTAGGACATTCCAGTGACAAGGTTCGGGTGGTCGTAAAACAATTCTTCGGGCTGCGAAGAAAAGCGCTCATAACTAGGTCACCAATTACAGCTGGAGTAAATGTAAACGGGTATTAGAACTCAGCATCTGGAGACGAATCGAATGGTGTCTTCAAATTTGCTTAAATTTCACTGAGGACGATTTGCACACTAAAGCGCGTGCAGGCGTGTGCAGCACGCGTTTTGGGATAGAAGTTGTGAGCGGTATTGTATGTCTAGGTATAGCTTTCAAACTGAGATACTGTTATAATATGGTGTTATACAACGTCTATCGTGCCAAATCAATTACGATCCCATAGATTTAGAACCCTTAACGGAATAATGTACAGAACATGATGCTGTCCGAATATATATCCTGAGATTACAAAGGATTATGTACTTGTTTCATTTAGAGTCGTTGCGAGCCGACGGGCAAAGCAGGCAAAAATTACCCATACATGTCATTTCTGGTGGAGCGTGGAAAACGATGCGAATGGTTGTCACGTCACTTGTTGATGGTCGCTAATTCATATTGAGTTCGTACCATTTAGGATACGATTGTGTTTCGACAGAAAGGCTAAGGACCCAAAGCAACAGAAGTTCTGTTCAAACGAAATTCATTCCATAGCGTTCCTTTTTGGACATGGTGTTTACATAGGAACGGATACAGGTACATCACACGTCCGGTTCTCAAAAAAAAATCAGCATTGTAGTCAGTGCAAGAAGTCCGCTGCACTTGAAGTAAAACCAAGATTAATATACTAATTTTTACGGATTAAAATTTCGGCGTGTCCTCGCCTTCGTCAAAGCCGGGAACAAGTCGAGTTCAACCTGAGAAGCTACCCATTCAACACCGCATCAAATTCTCCGAAAAAATAAGAGAAATCTGATTGACCATCGAGCAAATGAAAAGGGTCAGAAACGACTAATCTCGAACAAGTGGACCAGTAAGGTCCACTACACACCTGGTAATAGTTAAGTATAGTGAAGAGACGTAAAAGTAACAGCAAGGCAGTAGATTTAGCTTTAATTTTCACACTTTTGCTACAGCAGGGTGAAAAAATAAAAGGTAAAGGTAAAGGTGCCGGCGTTGATTAGTCCCCTTATTGTTAGGACGCGCCGCCGCATTCGTGTTCCATTCAAATAGTATTAGGTTGGCAACTAAGTTCGTGGACTGTTTTGCAGTCACTACTTCTAGCAAGCACAACTTGCTAGAATGTTGTGCAATTTCATTGTTCTTTTAAACGTTTGATTGCGCATATGAAGTATTTTCAAACACCGCTCATAAACCCTGTTACTTTTTTTGCTGAGAAACTTTTTCCGCTCGAAATGAAAACATCCAGAACCAGCGTTTACCAACTCCTTCTTCAAGAGTGCCTGCTTAGTGACTAGGTTGCTGAAACGTTATAATTTGTGTATGCAGAATCTGGGGATGATGTATTAAAACGATTGATGGCACTCAAAAATATCAAGAGATTTTGAGCTAGCAGTTCAGAACGAAAGAAAAAGTACACTTCGGGTGACCTACGGAGCTTGGTCGGAAGGCCGTACTCCGCTCCTCCGAATGAAATCAGAGTTCGACAAGATCAATGTTGACACTCGAAGTCAGGTGCTCAAATAGCTCAACTGAAGAGATTCTGCACTATTCTAGTTCTTCTGTAAAATTGGTCAATAATTTCCCGTGCGATTTGACCCATCGCGGAGATGGGTGGGTCGGATGTCACAATTGAACGTCGAGCTTGCTCTAAAAACGAATCCTTTGTTCACAAAGTGGTAACGTGCGATGGGATGTGGACATTGCTTGATAATTGCTGACTTGCTAGCCGGCCGCCCAAAACAAAATGAAAGCCGTCACAGATCCTCAAATCCACCTCGTCATAAGAATCTGATGATCTCAGTCTGGAGGTTCTACGAAGGTGCTATCTTTCGAGAATTGATCGATTGTAGTCTCAGTATTCGAAGCTCAATCGATAATTAACGCCCTTGATCGAATTTGCTCTTTTGCACCTTACTGGTCGCTCGGCTTTTTTAGAGCTATTCCTTATTTCTTTCCTATGTGATTATATGCCTAATTTTTTTTGTCTTATGAGACGCAACCGGCTGTGCAAAGGAGCAAATATCAATGGCGTTAATTATTGAACTACGCGACGCGCGTCGTTCGTTTAAGATGCGGTAGCTCGTTTAAGCTGAAAGTTGTGTCATCACTCATCAAGACACTGCCAAACATCACAATGAGTTTCGATCGCTCCAAAAATCCGAAGATGTAAGCTGGAGGACTCTTGTTCACGCCTGTTACAGTACAGATAGAGCACTTTATGAATAATACTTATTCTGAATTTTTCCTGCATTCTCTAGGGCGAAGACGATCCAGCAATGAGATGTAGGTCAAAATGCATCTATAATAAGAATTCTCCTCGAAAACTCAGCATTTCTTAGAAAGTGGAATGGGACATCTACCTGAGAGTGAGGAACTACCTGTTCGTTTTGATGGTTCATATGCCGTTTAGGTAACCTTTCCCTTTATTTGGTAACTAACGCTTTTGTTGAAGGCGTCTTAGAGTCCTTGAACTTAGTTGCCAACCTAATAGAAGCTTGGTAAATGCGTGTTTGGCCTATACAATGACCTGCGGGGGCCAGCCGCTATACCAGGTCAGTGTCTCAACCTTCCCAGACAAGTCTGGCACCAATTTACCCGACCCCGGAGAGATGTAAGGCTTGGTTATCCCGTGCCGGGATCGATCGCTCGACCGTGCGGGTGTCTGCAGCGTCCTTCACCACTGTACCACGCGGCACCGCAGCAGGGTAACCTGGAAAATATAAAAGGGCATTGATATGCGTTGCCAATATCCACCGTAGCTTACCTTAAATTGACGCAAATTCAGAAACTCATGGTAGATTCGTGATCGGCGCCTCAAATAACCCCCACAAACGAAGTTTGGACGAAATTAGTTATTTTGACCTTGGCACCTCCCTTACCCACCCTCATTATAGGAAGCACTTATCAGTTAAAATTCCAGAAGCAAGAGTAAAATTCGTCATCAGCAGTCCAGGTGAGACTCCCAGGCAATTTTCGGAACCAAGGTAGTGGGTGCTGAAGATTTTCTGACATCTGGAGTCTAAATTGTGGCATAATTTTACCAGTAATTCATCAGAGACCGAACCGTGGGCAACTCTACCGACACCTGACATGAGGCTCGAGACGTCATGATCACCCATTTCGCCCAAACTTTGCTGGTGAGACGGTTTGAGGAGCTGGTCACGAATCTAGCACTAGTTTCGTGATTTGCAACGGGAAGTGTATCTTATGGTGGGTTTGGTTATGTATGGGCTGGTAAACGCTAGTTACGGTAACGGTGGGTAAGTGAGGTGCGTCGGTCTAAATACCCGATTTCGTCCAAATTTCGTATGTGGGGGTTATTTGGAGCGTTGATCACGAATTCAACGTTAGTCTCTGAATTCGCGTCCGTTTAAGGTAAGTTACAATCAGAAGGGAATAAACCCAAATCCTCGGTGATGAGCCTAGGCTCTTAACCTCTCAATTGCGTGCAAACACTCCATAGTCATGACGGATTTCGTTACTAACTTTCCTAATCAACTGACAATTTGAAATTATTGACATTTTCATGTAACAGAAATTCAGATGAGGCAAGGCAATTCGGATTGGAACCAGACGATCTCGATACAATACGGATAAATTTTCTTAGAGGCGTTCGAGGAGTACGTTCTTCTTACTGAGATGGTGTTTGATAGCGGTTGTAAACAGACGAGTTTTTTTTATTTAATCACAACTCTGTCAGGAATGTAGAAGAGATCGATCAGGTGGCGAACGTGTTATACACTTATACTTCGTAGGTGCAACCGTCCTGAGTACTTTGTGATTTTGGTGCAGAGTTTTACAAACAGAGCCTCCAATGAGAGGTGGTCTTCCACAAAAAGTGGAAAAATCTCATGTTATTAATTCCATTCGTCTTTTTCTTGTCTAACGGTTGTTCTATTTTCTGGTATTTTGTTTCTGATGCCCCATTCTTGCTCAACGGAACGAATATCTCTGAATGCTCCAGCTATGTGTACTTGGGTCGGGAAGTCAACATGACCAACGACTTGAGTCCAGAGCTGGCAGGGGGAAGCGAACGGCTTGGGGCGCATTCAAGAGTGTTGAAGAAGTAATGAGGAGGACGAACAACGCCCGACTCCGCGCCCATCTCTTCGACTCTACGGTTCTTCCTGCGTTGACGTACGCTTCAGAATCCTGGGCGTTGCGCAAGCAGGATGAACATGCGATTTGCGTCGCGCAACGAAGTATAGAGAGAAGGATGCTTGGAGTGACTCGCTTCATCCAAGCGAGAGACGGCATACGGAGCTCCGACCTAGGTCGACAGTCGAAGATCAGAGACGCAGTCGCATGGGCCAAGTTGTCGAACATCAGGTGAGCCGGACACGTAATGCGATTTCGTGACGACCGCTGGACGAGAACCGCTACCAACTGGATTCCACGGGACGTAAGAAGAACACCAGGGCCCACATCCATCATTGCTAAACTCCGATAAACCCCGAGATCTAGCCTGTGAACGGCGCGCACCTTTCTCTGCTTATCGTAAGCATCCTATGTTGAACGCAATCTCTCATCGACTCTGCCGTCTGGCTCTGGCTGCGCCGCGGTTTCGGAGACCGCTGCTCCGTTCATGAATTTGGGCCCAGGTCGCCCACCTTTGCGCTGGTCGGACTTCTTCGTCAAATCCCTGAACGACAGATTCGATGCTCTTCGTGTTCCTCGAGCGAGCAGGACCCACTGGTGTACCATGGCACGCGACAGGGACGAATGGAGACATTACTGGCGACCGCTCGAGCAAATCGATGATCAACGGGACGACAGGTGATACAGGTGAACGGTTGTTCTATTCCGTCTTCTACACTACTGGACGTATCCTTTGGTCGCTTCCGTGAAAAGCCGCGGCTTTTTTAAAAATAGCTTTGTTGAAACTCAATTATGTGTAAAAATTTACGTATATTTGAGCTCAGCAATTCGAGCTCTATCCATCCATATGCACTTTTACCGAATTCGTGAAACTTGTTTTTAGTTAACTGTTTTGACCCCTCGATTCTCGGATCCCGTTGCCGCTTCGGTCCCTCGCTTTGTGGTGGCTCACCACCTACTATGCTCCGCCTCCTCCTCACCGCCTATGAGTATGCGGAGCTCGTTGCCCCGAGTCATAAGTGGGAGTCCCTACGGGGTGGCTCGAAGAAGCTTCCACGCGGGGCCTCGCGAGTTGAACAAATGAGCGCAGAGGTGGACATCCAGGGCCTCCTGTTGGGGTCCCGTCAACGGCGAGGCAATCGATGGATACGAGGAATACGCAAAAAAACGATATTTTGAAAAATTCCCAGGTGTGGATGATTTATACACCAAACGATAGAGCTTGAGCTGCTGAGCTCCAATATATGTATACTTTTAGCAATTACTGAGTTTCAACAAAGTCGTTCAGAAAAGCCACTTTGGAACGCTTCTAAACGACTTTTCCGGGAAGTGACCAAAGGATACTGTAGCACTGTAGTTTGGCGGTCGTCTTCTCTACATATTATATGATCAGTGGTTGGCTCGAAGTACGCAAGGTCTCTCGAACGTAACGTCTGCCTCGGAATGGAACTGCTAAGGCAGAGTCGGTGTTGGTAAAGCCGAGTTAACTTCAGAAGACATCTGGCTGAGGTGTCAGGCCACGTTTCAGCCGTGTAACACCGAGCAGGAAGAACCGTCGAGTCGAAAAAAATGAACCCCGGGGGACATCCAGGAGTTGGACGGCGGTATCCTTGAGAAATCCTTAGGCTGACCGCGCAGCTCTCGTTCTTTTGGAGACTTCTTCCTTCAACTCGTTGACCATGTTCATGGAGGTCCCGGGTGAACTTGAGACTTTATTTCGACTAGTGTAGGTCCGTCAAGTTCGGCATGTCCTTCACCTCGATGAAAGTCTGATCGAAGGAGAACAACGTGTCAGAGGAATGGAACTCCCCTCCATGTTTTTCCACGGTTATCATAATCAGCAAAAACAATATTAGAATTTCGTGTTTTCAGATTGAGATCGGTTACGCATTTGCTGACCCAGCCACAGCGGGTATACGTGAGCTCATGCAGCTGGAGATTTACAATGGAGCAGACCCCACGAACCTTGTCGTCAGCGTCACCCGAGCCCCGCAGTGCTACGCTCGGCTGTTGAACGTGAGTTTTCAGTTGTTTTCTGCTACAAATGGCGCGCATGGTGCAGTGGTAAGACGCGCTACCGGCACCCGCACGGTCGATCGATCTTCGCCCGGGCCAACTGAGCCTTCCATCTCTCCGGGATCGAGTAAATTAGTACCAGACTTGTTTGGGAAGGTGAAGACACTGACTTGGTGTAGCAGCCGCACTCGTCTGAAGCTATTGTATAGGCGAAACACGCATTCACCAAACCTCTACTATTCTGAACTGAACACGAATCAGGCGGCCGGTCCTTCGAGGACTGATCATGGGCAACACCTTTACCTTTTACCTTTAATCCTTGTACATAACTTTCTGGTTACATCTTCGAGGACACAAAATGCTCTGTATAGTAAGCTGGTTTTCAGATGAAGCAAAAGGGGTGAAACCTGGGGTCTTCTTTGAAAGTTTTGTACTAGTCTAACAGACGTGGAAGAGTGGAGAGTGGAAGGAGGAAGAGCCACGGATCCAAGAATATACAACGAATATGCGAATGTATGAACTAGATTTGTCACCAAGCGATAGAAATTAGAGAAAAGCGAGGGTAGATAGCTAGGTTGACCTTTTTGGTGGGAATCGATTGCTTGATCATGCTGTTAAATTATTAATAATTATTTAATATTGAGATCAAATGTTTAGGATTTGGCATTCGCAAACCTACGACGTGAGGGCAGAAGTCAGTGTTTGATGCTGGAATCATGTACATGCTTATCACCACAACGGCGACGCGGATAAGGAAAATCCTTCGAAAAAAAAACAGCGAATTACTCTGCTATCTCACTAGAATTAATCGCGTCGTTATCGAATGCAATAAAAGTTTTAGTTTCCTCAACTTTCATGCAAGTTTCAGAAGGATATCAAGGAAAAAACGAAAAAAAAACGCAGAGATTTGAAGACACACCTCGATCATTGATTGTTATTGATTGAAGTGTCTATAGGATGACACTATGTAGAAAATCTTTTTATATTAGGTTGTTTCATGAGTTCGTCCCGTTTTTTCGAGCGACCGTTGTAAGCTTGCTGTAGGAGCTTCTCACGAGCCCAACGCAGCATTCGAAGGAGAATTATTTGTACTTTCAGATTGTGCCCTAGTTACTTGTCTAATTTTAACATTTTTAGAGAATTCTCCAAAACAATTCCTAAAAGTCATGTTCATCGTTCACAATGAGAGCAAGAACAGCATCGAAAAAATATTGCTGTTTTTTGAAGGTCCCACTTTAGTGGCCTGAAAGCTCACAAAATGTGGTGCAAAAAATACAATGAGTACACCGCCTTATAGAGAATTCATCCTCTTTCCAGAGTGGTCTTAAATTTTGAAAACCGTTTCACACAATAGCAGAAAAAATCGCCGTCGGTGAGGTCAATTTTACACTTTTTCACTTTTCACTTTATAGGCCAAAAAAAATTGTAAAATTTCAAAATTCGACAAATAGCTAAGAAATTTTCTAAAAGCACAAATAATTCTCTTTCGAACGCTGTGTTGAGCCCGTAAGAAGCTTCTACAGCAAGCTTACAACGGTCGCTTGAAAAGAAACGGCACGACCTTATGAAACAACCTAATATTTGATCCCGTCATAATCTTAGAATCATTAAAAGGTGAATATAATGAACCAGTCATCACTGCTGATATCAGCGCCTTATCACCAAGGTGCATTTCCTAGCCGAGAATTTCTATCTACATACCTGCTTACCTTCACCTACAAATTGTTAGAGACGCGCGCAGTGTGTACAGTGGTAAGAGGCGCTACTGACATCCGCACTGTCAAGCGACCGATCCCCGTCCGGGCTTGGGTAAATTGGTACCAGACTTGTCTGGGAAGGTACAAGCACTGACAGGGTACACCGTATGACACCCGCAATCCATTGTATAGACCAAATACGTATTCACCAAACCTCTACGATTCTGAAAGGGAGACTAATACGTGATGCCCCCTTCGGAGACTGATTATCGCCCATACCTTTATCTTTATTTACCTACATCAATCCCCAAATCCTCGTTAGCTGTGAAGGGCAGCCCCGAGAGGGTAGTGTGCTGCACTACTTGCTTGAGTGTGTATGAATAGGTGGTCTGTTTGCTGATTTGCTCCTCTATTCGCGTGTTTTCACTGAAGAGGCCCCTGACGGCGGACGGATGGAAGGGTTGTACGGGAAGCCAGCAGAGGAAAGACCGTTGTGGAACGGCGATCACCACCGATTATGCGACCACTATTGCTTATCGTTTGTGTTTCTTACGTTTTTCCGGCAGAATCTAGCAAAGCCGAGGCCGACTTATACAGGTAGTGTGTGGTCTTCATGCATAGATCTTAAACACTATTTGATACCGTTATCTCGTTTATTGTTGAGCAGATATTATTCGGCTGTTTCGGCGATATAGTAAGCTCGAACATATATTTGAGGAACTAGTCGCCCAAACACTAGTTCTTACTACAAAAGATTATTCTAAGGTCCAACAGACAACTTTCAGGAATCAAACGTACATTTTGAATTTTTTTGATTGAAATGAGATTGAAATTGAAAAAAAAGAAAAAAGAAAAAAGAAAAGAATTTGAAAAACCTATCTGAAATTCCTCTAAATATCCTTATTATATAATAAGCAAAACCCAGTTGTTAATCTGGATGTATGTATGGATGGATGGTTGTCTGGATGGATGCCAATTCATTTTGCAGATGGTTGGTGGCGGTGGCGGTTGGTGGTGGTTTCATCACTGCTTATCACTGAAATCATTTTGAAAATCAAATTCTATGATAAAGAGAAGGGAAAATTTCTTGGCGTGTGGCTGGTTATCATATTCCTTCCAAGTCTCCTGCTATTCAATCTATGTGCCCTCCACCGCTCCTCCCTTTCAAGCCATCGCCTGGGGTGCGTACCAGTTTAAATAGGTCTGAAATGGCCAGCCCCGGAATGGAACATCCAGTTGCTTTTAAGGTCGTAGGTAGCGCGTTGGCAGGCCTAGTGCCTTGCTATTGGGAGACAGCATTTGTTTGGTTACTAGCACTTTAGCCAAGCTAATTCCCTTCAACTAAAATTTACTTACTTTTGACCACCCGTAGTCATCCCTTCCTTGTTTATTTTTTTCGGTCAGTTTCGTTAGTTATTGCTAACTTGCTTTTGTGTATTTGTTTAGTACTGACATAAAGATAAAGATAAAGATAAAGATAACGCACATACACTTCATGTAGCCTATATTGTTTGCCGGGGTCAGTCTTATTTCATTCGAGATGGATTGAGCCAAAAGGGGCGGGGTACGGCTGAGTGAAAGTGCAGTTAGTGAAGTAAGTGAAAACTCGCTGAAGACGTTGGAACTGTGTCAAAACATAAAACACTGTCAAAATTTCAACTGATAGAAGTGTGGCTTAACTCGGTAAGCAATATATGTATGCATTTATGTATCTATTTAACGAAGCTGGCAAACAGACGTTCGACGACCTATAGGCCGATGAACGGCTGGTCTTCATATTAAGCGAAACCCGGTTGTTTATTCGGATGGATTGGTGGATGGATGTCAATTTCATTTTTTGAAGGAGAGCGGTTGAGGGTGGTTGTATCGCTGTTTTCCAATGAAATTATCTTGACTATCACATTCTACTACAAGAGCACCCCACACTTCATCTACCACTAGGTCATCGGTCTATCGGTCGACCCAAATGAAATGCAATCTCGGCACTATTACAGCGATCAGTTAGAAAATTTCAAAATCGATATTTCCCGATATTTTATTTATTAATCGAAGATGGCGAACAGACGCTCGGCGGTCTATAGGTCAATGAACAGCTGGTACCTGGTAATCATTCGCCAAAACGCAGGGCAAATGAAACTAACCGTTTTCACCGTTTACCACCATTCTTCGCCAGTGATTTGCCAACACATTGCGATAGAGTTCCTCATCGAAATCAGCTATATCTTTCGATAATATCCTCTCGGTCACTTCTGCAGCTAAACATTTGTTTGAACGTTTGGTATTCTGATCTTGATCATATCATATTTTGATCATATCCGCGTCCTCAATTCGAATACTATTTCCTATTTCTGTTTAATGCAGAAACAATAACTATTGTTTGTGGTTAATTGTTGCCGTGGGATGTACTTAATGAGCTAACAATATTGACATTATGTGGTAGTCTCCTTATCGAGGTCAAAAAACCACTATATAAAGATTAAAGATTTTGAAATGTCAGTACAATTTCTTTATCGTTCGATAGATCACGCTCTTACGAATCCAGCCGTTCCCGGATTTTTAGGCAATGATAGAAATGTTAAAGGAAGTTACGGTAGGGGTAACGGAAAAACGGTTTGTTTAGTCTACACTACAGTGTAGTTAACAGGTATAGGAGTTTTTTACAGCACTGTAGTCCCCTATTTGGCCAGCAGAGGGGTTTTGGTGGGCTCGACATTGGACAGTTCCATTTTCCTTACAAAATGGTGGGGCAGAAAGTTGAACTGCAACCAATAGATTTCTTAAAATTAATAAAATTCCTGTTAGAGAATATATATATCTGCTGTGAGAGAATATATCTGGAATAGTTCGAAGCAAAAAAATTGTAAAAAATGGGTTACCACTTTTGTTTGGAGAAAAATGTGTACAAAAATACTGGACCTTGGAGCCGTTGAAAAAACACCTGAAATTTAGTGAACCATTATATTCAATTCATATTTTTAATAGCTTTGAAGTGGTACGAAAGTTCAAATACGAACTGAATCACTGCTTTTGAATTCAATATTTAATCAAGGAAACATTAAAGACCAAAAAAGCAATTAATTGAAATAAGTCAGAAAAGGATCGAGGCTTGCACCAACCGCTAATGATTTTTCCTTTCAGAACGTTGATGAAGAACTACAGCTCGCTTGTCAGACCAGTCAGGAATCCCAATAAGGCCGATGTCTTCCTTGTTTTTGCCTTCTATTTTCAGAATCTTCTGAAATTCTGATGAAATTCTTGAAGAAAAGTTTCAGGTGCTCACAGTGTCTATGAAAATCTTCCTTCAACAATTGCTAAACGTTGACGAACAAAATCAACTCGTCGAGGTTAACGCCTGGCTGCAATATGTAAGTTCTTGGTGGGGTAGAAAGTTGAACAGCGACCAATAGATTCCTTCGAATTAATGGAATTTTTCAAAATTATAGAACTTTTCTCCATTGTGGACTCCCAGATTCCAACGGTAGCTTTGCTGTTAGTGAGTATATCTCGAATACATCGAAACAAAAAAAAATGTTAAAAATGGAGTACCCAAATGCTTCGTTTGGTGGTTTGCGCAGCTATTTTAATTGCTGTTACGCCATTTTCGAGCACTTCCCTCCAGCAAATTTCGCAAAAAAGCAAAAAAAACTTACTGCATTTCGTAGTTTGACCTGTTTTATCATTAACTAGTGATATCCATCATCGAGCTTTGTCCTTCGGAGCGATGGTGATACTGTCACAATTATCGCAAATTATGTCTCAATAAATAAATAAATAAATAAATAAATAAGAAAGCCCAAATAAATCTGAGCACTTTCAAGATCTGGAACGATTATCGGCTTCGATGGCGTCCGATTGAACACGACAACGTGTCGTCGGTGCGGTTTCCAACCGATGAGCAACAGATCTGGACGCCGGATATTTTGCTTTGGAACAGGTGCGAGCCCTTCTACTTATCAATTATCAGGCCATGTCATAAAGTTGTAGATCATTTAAATTGGTAAATAGCACTTTGTAAAAATTCATAAAGTATAGTGATAGGCGTTGATCAATCGTCTGAGAGCGCGCCACGCGTTCCTCTTCCATTCAGAATCGTAGAGGCGTGGTAAATGCGTATTTGGCCTATACAATGACTTGCAGTGGTCAGCACATCAGAGTATTTACCTATATACAAGTATGGTGCCAATTTACCTGCATTTCATAAACTCGTTCCCTCAAAAACCAGAGGAATGCCCTTCAAAATATGGTATCCAAGACCGAGAATAGGAGTCATGGCCCATTATTTTACAGTAAGAGACGGGTCATTGTAGCTGGCACTGAAGAGCAACATTGTCTCTTTTGCTGAGACTCTTAGATCCTTCCAACGCCTGGTAAAGAGTACTCTCCTCCAGTATTAAATTACGTTGCAGTCTTTGTATCAGTGTTCAAAAGGTTTAATTTCTCGTTCCTTCTTGTCTAACGGCTGTCTTGCATAGTCGTAATAGATTTATTGATTGATTTATTGACCAAGTTGGGATAAAAACCATATAGGTCTCGTTGAGAATCTCCGGTCGGAGCCGATCCTTCCAATGCCTGAGGATCCATCGCTTGACCGTGCGTAATAGATAGATTGATTGATTTATTGACCACGTTGGGATAAAAGCGCCATTTGCCAGTGCATCACGATCGCCCTGTCATTGGGAGGAGAACACGAATTTCGTCAGACCAGAACGCTAACGATGACCACAAACCAGCTATTCTCCGGGATAGAAGTGACGCCTCGTCCTTTCCAATCTCCTTATAACGAAAAAAAAACAAGCACAGTCAACAGAAGTAGCACAGGGTCAGAAAATCGTATGCCTCAAAAATTTGGTACCTGGAACTGTCGTTGAGGTGCTAACATTTTTGCTTTCTCATAAGAGGGTAATAATAGAGGAAGTGTCTAACCAACAACTACTTCATCTTCTGTTACCATCAAGAATCCTCCACTTGAGATGTTCCATTTCTGCCTAGTTGCATTTTGTTTTGAAACACCTTGGTTGATTGATTTTCTGGTAGTGATTCTTCTATCGAATGGGTTTCCTAGACAGCTCCAGCAAAAGTTGTTCTTCCAGCGCCAACGAGAACTTCGACTCGTCGTGTCGCAGCAACGCGGTAGTTTATAGTAATGGTGACGTGCACTGGATTCCACCAGGAATTTTCAAGATCAGCTGCAAAATGGATATCACCATGTTCCCATTCGATGAGCAGGTCGAGTCAATTCACATTTTAAGATCAATTCGAGATTTTTACATTTTAAGGCTATTTATAAGTTGAGTTTACTTTTTTTAAAATTTTATCTTTGTAGAGGTTATATATTTGCCTGGATTACGTGGTTATTTCAATTAATACATAGATTCATTCGTATATGCATGGAACATTGCGCAGAACTTGAGTTTCTTAACAATGAGCAGAATTTAGCAGAACTTGGCTCGTTATTTTACTTGTTTCGTAGCCTCTCTGCATATCGGTTGGTGCAAAATTAATTTCGGTTTCTGAGTACCTTCAAATAAACAACTTTTTCAACCCAAATTAGTTCATCTCAAAAGAAGCCAAGCATACCTTTTGGTAGGTTTTTTCCTGCTTTTTCCAAATCATACATGTTTGCTGCCCAAACGCTACCAGACAACTTTTTACAGGGCTTCGTTCAATCATGAACCGACGCAATTATCGAGTCATCATGGCTTACATTAGGTATAGAAGTTCTCCCTCACCCACCCTATTCCCCTGACCTTTCCCCAACAGATTACCACTTTTTCCAATCTCTTGACTCCTATGTACGTCAGAAACAATTCGCTGATTTGATCGATGTTGAATCTGCCTTCGTTGATTTCGTCGATTCTCATGATCCTAGCTTTTACCCTAGAAGGCTAGAAATGTTAGCAGTTCGTTGGCAAAAAAAGTGTAGATTCTGATGGTTCTTACATTGTTTAACAAAGTTGAGTTTTAGCTGAGTTATTGCACTTTAAAGTTTGCGGTCCAAAACCGAAATTAATTCTGCACCAACCTAATTTAATAAGAGCGATGAAAAATTGGTGGAACTGGTTTTGGCGTTTTTGAATCGACGCTTTTGAAAGAGCTCGACCTCTTTCACGTTTTTGATCTTCTTCATACATTTATCAGGAGGATGTCAAAGCGATATTCCATTAGCAATGAACGAAAGTAAAGAACAATTAAAGGTCACATAACAAATAAAAAAATAATATTAAAAATGGCACAAACATGTTCGCTACGTACCCACTCTTTGTCTTTGTCTACCCCTTATGATTAATAACAAGAAATTGCTAATACCGAATGCATTTGATGAACGTTTTAGATTTGTTCCCTGAAATTTGGATCGTGGACATACCACGGATTCGCGCTCGATCTTCAAATCGAGTCCGATAAAGACGGTATGTATCTGTTTTCGACTTTTTCATTTTCAGCACGTCATTTCCAATCCCTCCACATTATTCTCAAGTTTAAAATTACTTTGAGTTTGTCTTTTGTTATTTATTGGTTTCATACTGTGCATCTAGGTTCGCCAATAGACACCTCTACCTATATTCCGAACGGCGAATGGGATTTGGTCAGCTCACCGGTGCATCGTGACGTCTCGTTCTATCAGTGCTGTCCCGAGCCATATCCTACGCTAAAGTAAGATGGATTTTTTATCGATATTTTCATTATTTATTGACGAAATATTTTAAGATTCTATCTAATTCTCAAAAGAAAGCCGTTTTACCACATTTTCAACATAATCGTGCCATCGATGCTTATATCTGCTATGACGTTGCTCGGTTTTTGCCTTCCTGCGCACGACATGAGCGAGAAGATCGGTTTCCGTGAGTTCATTCAATCAGCGAATCAATCAATCAAACAATCAATCAGTCCACCTGTCAACCGTTTCTACAAAGAAACAGCTGAATGTATGTAGAACAAACACCTCAGTCAGTTCGCACTCTATAACACATTTTTGCAGCCATGGAGCTTCTTCCACAGAAAGGAAGATCCCATTTTTCCCACCCCTTGTGGTACGTAAACCTAAGAAACTCCAACAAGTGTGAAAATATGATGAAATTAAACCTAAAATGACTAGTTCTGCTATTCAAATCCACTTCTTTCAGAGACCACAACGCTTCTTTCCGTGTGTTTCTTCCTCACTATTCTTTCAGAGATGACACCGACAACATCAGAATCGATACCGTTATTAGGTACAGGAATTCTTGCTCCTTTTCTTAAAATTAGCCTTATCATAGAAAAATTATCAGGTCACTTATAAATTTCTAAATTTTGCGGCAGCTCGGATCGCAGTTTGGGGCTTATAAAATAGTCCATCACACCAGAGGGTGTCGTATCATTTCTTAAAGCATTGTTTGCATGGCTCTTCCTCTGCCTTGCGTAGACCATTTGACTGATTATCAATATAAATTTTGTTTTGTACTTATTCTGATAGGGGCGCCTGCTACAGTGGTATGCGGCGCCATTGACACCCGCATGGTCGAGCGATCGATCCCGACCCGGGCTAACCAAGAATTTCATCCCTCCTGAGTAGGGTTAATTGGTAACAGATTTGTCCGGGAAGGTAAGGGCACAGACTTCGCACATCGTATGACCCCGCAATCCATTGTATAGGCCAAATACGCATTCACCATGCGTCTACGATTCGGAATGGAACGCGAATGCATGGCTCATCCTTTGGGAACCGATCAACGTCTTTACCCTAACCTTAACCTGATCCAATCAAAGACTTTTCCTTTACCTTCACCTTACAGCTCTCTGCTTCAGGTGTGTTCTTCTCCTCGGTGACGCTGATCGTCGCTATGTCAACCACGTTCACCGTCTGTGTGCTGAACCTCCGCTACAGGCAATTTGCCAATCACGAATTCCCACCTACAGTAACTCAAAGGAATCTGATTCTCTCGACGATTCTGCTACAGAAATGATCAATCAATTTTAGATTCGCTATGTGGTTGTGGAATTCATCCCGTGGATCATGCTTATGAAGCGGCCCGGATATCGCTTCAGTTGTGGAAAGGCTATAAATGAGCGAACGCTGGAAAGCTCCACCTGCGTTCAGGTGAGTTGGCGTCAGACAAGTCTCTTAACAATTCACCCAAACCCGGAAGGACAGGGTTGGTTCGTCTGGGCGATGATCGATCGCTTGATCCTGTGGGTACCAGCAGCGCCTTTTATCACTGCTTCACGCACCCTTACATTGTCGTCCTTAACGAAACAAATGCGTACACTGAAATATTTGAGCAAGACATTAATTGCGGTTAATGCTATGGTCATGGGGGGTATAGGGTATAGTTAGTTAGTTTTTCAAGGGTATAGTTAAAGGTAAAGGTAAAGGTGCCGGCGTCGATTAGTCCCTGAAGACGCGCCATGCATTCGTGCTCCATTCAGGGTGTTAGATGCATGGTGAATGCGTGTTTGACCCATGCAATTAATACCTTAGAATTTATTCTATTTATTTATTTAATAAAATAGAATAATATTCGTTATTTTTTAATGAAATAATAATAAAAATAGTAATATTTAATAAGATAGAATTAATAAAATTAATAACGCTGCTATGCCAAGTCAGTGTCTTTACCTTCCCAGACGCGTCTTATACTAATTTACCGGCTCCGCAGGGATAGAAGGCTTGACTAGCCCGGGAAGAGGATCGTTCGCTGCGGAGCGTGTGTCAGCAGCGCCTCTTACCACTGTACTATGTGCGTCCAGGGTTTAGTTTAACTTTTTCAAATTCAGTTTCAAATTCAAATTCAATTCAGCAATTTTTTTTTCTAATTCAGTGCGCATCCCGGGACTGGAGCGAATCGTTGCTGGACAGATGTGAAGAAACTGAAAGCGGAAATGACGACGTAATTCACTCGGCACTGGAGCGAATTCCTGGTGAAAGGCTCGAGTTGTCCAGGAAGGTCGGCGAGGTGATGACATTCTGCAATATTACTTTCCAATGTTTTGGTAAATCTATTTCAATTGAAATCTCTGGACTCTCGCCTAAAATGACGTAATATTAAAGCATATTTTGTTAAGGGTTTATTTATACATAAAAAGTGCGAGAGCTCCAAACGACAAAAAGTGGAACGCTGTGAGCGATATATAAGCAAGTGCATGGATCAGTGCTTTGATGAAGGTAAGCGGAAGATGGCTAGACATGCCGAGCAGGGTAAAATTTACTGACCCAAATTTCAGGCTCCACACCCGAATCGCAGTTACGAGTGCTCATGCTGGACTTCTTTGTGTCGATTTCTCATCGACTTCGGGAGGTTAAGGAACATCTATACCTGGACACATCTAAACGAGAATTTGTGGTCAGTCACTCTTCCAATTGAATGATCTGTTCTCATGTGTTTAGTGTAACATTATTCCAATTGAAGGGCGGGTAACAGGCGCTAGATGTCGCATGCACGGTCGAGCGATTGATCCTCACCAGGGCGAACCAAGTCTTCCACCCTCCGCAGTTGGGTAAATTGGTACCAGTCTTTTCTGGGAAGGTAAAGACACTGAACTGAGATGAGACAAATGCGTGGCGCATCCGTAAGAAAATGCAAACGTATGAATCAACAACTAGTGAATCAAGAACAACTTGTGTACACCGATCGCAAGGCTCCTGTATTTCCCACCCTGCTCACCTTTACATGGTGATTAGACTTTGATAGGTATTCTTTGATGGTTGAATTATCCCTTTGATAGGTAAATTGCATTCCATTGATAGTTAAATCTCTGAAGCACCAGAAAAACTCATCGGATATGTTTTGTTTGTTCCAGGAAGAATGGAAATTCGCCGCAATGGCGCTCGATCGTCTTTGTCTGGTGATGTTCTGCTTCCTACTGACCTCGTGCGTAGCCGCAATCTTCCTCATCAACCCGGATTCTAAACTTCTTGATTTCGCTGGATAAAGTGTTCCTTCTTGAGCAAATAATTCTCGAAGGCTTCTCCAATTTTCAAAAATTCTTGAACCATTAGTGCATTTATTTATTTATTTATTTATTTATTTATTTATTTATCGTTTATTGTTACATCCTCAAACATGGATAAGCTACTGAATAAGACAAATGTGTTAGTTAAACAGAAATGCTGTTCAGATGCGAAAAAACAACAAGTTTTCAGTGTCATTTATTATAGTATCGTTTTCCGACACAAGTTCTATTCAAGGTCATTTAGTCGCAAGAATAATTCGACAGATTACATCAAATTCACTTGATCTCATCCAATCAAGTTGTTTTCTTCCGTCTTTCAGAGAAGTACTGCTGAATCAATCTGTAGTAGTCTCTGGGGGGTAAATATCTCGAATATGCATCGACTTCACCCGCCCTTTCAGGGCACTTGCAGTACTCGGCGTCTAATCCTGCTACTCCTGAGATTCCGGCCTGAAATTGTTCGATAACTCAAATGATCAGATGGACTCCAACATTTTTGGATAATTTTTCTCAATAGCAAAGGCGAATTAG
The DNA here is from genome assembly GCA_030553155.1 of Nippostrongylus brasiliensis. Taxonomy (NCBI): domain Eukaryota; kingdom Metazoa; phylum Nematoda; class Chromadorea; order Rhabditida; family Heligmosomidae; genus Nippostrongylus; species Nippostrongylus brasiliensis. Next base: position 32,236,199 of record CP130732.1, on the reverse strand, counting down.
TTAAATGGCTTTTCAACTGAATAAAATAGGTAACGTTTTCCTTCACTTTTTTAAGGGATATGCTACGAAAAAAAACCTCAGGAAGTTTTTTCGAGCCAATGAGGAATTAGTGAGGTTTGTAATCTCATGTACAGTCCGGTTGGTAACCGTTCGCGAAACGCTGCCCCCGACAGATTGATCAGCCTTTTCTGCAGCTCTGACATAACTCTTCAATCTTGGTTATTTTGACTAAAAACGATCTGATCTACCTTTTAGCTTACAAAGTTTACAATTTTTTGAGACTAAAATCAATGATGTTTGTGCGCCAAAGGCAAACGAGGTCGACCTGGTTATACCGTATATTCGAGGTAGAAAGATAAAATTATTCGAAGAGCGCTGGAAGTAGAAGCTTACGGGCTTCTGGAAAGTGCTAGGGGTGCGGAAATGACCGTTGCAGTTGGGGAGGAGAGCCGAAGTGGTTGGCGTGCAGGCCTCGGTTAGGCGCGAGATGCGGGTTCAAATCCCGCCTAAGGTGCGATTTTTGCTACGAACCTAGCACCACTATTACGACATCATATTCTACTATTCGAAATGTTTCCAAAAACGCAAGTTTGAGGGAGAAATTGGCCGCACTATCATTTTTACGAGGAAAAATTGAAGTAACCGATCGAGGGATGAAAAGGGAACGAAAGAGTATGAAGCAGTGTTAATTTTGTTAATTTTCGAGAGCGGAAATTTCGGATGGGAGAGTGGTTGGGTAAAACACTTGCTCATTCTTGTTACCTCAATCGACAAACCCACCAATCCGGCTGCACCGGGTAGTCCATCTTCTCCGTTTTTTCCCGGCATACCCGGCGCTCCAGGTTCCCCAGCCACACCGGAATCGGGAGTAGTTCCAGGTTCACCAGGTGTTCCAGCAAGCCCTTGAGGTCCTGGAGGACCAGGGGGCCCAGGCGAATGAAGCGGCCTAATCGCCTCCATTCCTGGACGCCCACGGGGTCCGGTGAGACCATTGCGTCCTGAAATAATTATGCGGCTCATGCTTAGTACCAAAGCATACGACTGAAAACTCACCTGGTTCACCTGGAAGACCAGGAAGACCTGGGGGACCTGGAAGGCCAGGATTTGCTGAGGCGCCGTCAAGACCCGGATCTCCAGGCTCACCAGGCGGCCCCGGCGGACCATCGGTCCCAGGTGGGCCTGGAGGTCCTCGAGGACAAAGGATGCACCCCGTAGGCACGTTCGCTTTTTCATAGTCATTGCCGTGCTTCCCAGCAACACCGTCTCGCCCAGGCATTCCAGGGGCTGAATTTAAATCACTAAATTAATCTATTTTTGAAAATTTCCTGCACTTACTTCCATCTTCACCTCGTGGCCCGCGTGGACCGGGTGGTCCACGTGCACAGTTCGGATTTATGCCATCATGTCGCCTTTCTCTGGGGCAGCCTGAATACAGGATGTTGATGATGGAAAAAGCGAAAAAGTAAAAAGAAAATCCTAGCCCGACTCACAATTGCACGGATATGAACCCCCGCCTCCTTGGGGATATTGAGGATAACGCGATCTGAAATGCATTTTACTGATAACTTAAAATACTATCATTTGTAATTTATGGTGGTTAGGGGTAACCACAGTATGTTGATAAAGAGGGCAGCTCGATGATGTTGACCTTGTGTAATCGCCCCCTGTTGCGAGGTCAAAGAACACTCACATGAAAGTCAAAAATTCCGAAATTTCACTACAGTTTCTCTACCATTGTATAGAATCAAGAAAAATAATGTGGGAGACTGTTACGGTAGGGATACGGTAAAATGGAGCGAGGCTGACCTTTTTCGCCTTACCGGCAGAGTGTTGTTGCCCTCTAGAAAGGATTTGGTCTTCTGAATCGATTCGAACAATTCCTAAACGATGCCAATTTTGGGAACAAAATCCAATCCATTCTCTGAGCAGAAAAACATAACATGTAAGTATTTAATAAGTTAATTGATTCAAAAAAAAAGAAAAAAAAAGAAATACCGTAATCACATAGCAGAGACGGTTAGGATACATGTTCGAGTTGAAAAATACACGGACATATGCTCATTTGACGGTTGGGGGCTTTCGCTAGACATCTCTCTTATTCCCCTTAAGAATTTATTTTTTTCTTCATTTTTTGTTTCGTTCTTCCCAACTTTTTATTATTATCTAGATACGAATGATAGATAAAATTAATTTTTTATAATATTAATATAAAATAATACGATTTTGTCTGTACACAAATAATGTTTTCAAACCATCTCCAGATTAAGTAAAGGAATAATTCGGTTGCATTTAGCAATTGAATTACTGGTGTTTTCAAAACATTAATAGCTAAAGGATAACCCACTGGATGAATTTCTTAACTATTCAAGAGTACAACATACCTAATGCCTTATTAGGGCTGCTAAGAATAAATTCAGAGAAAATCTGTAGTAAATTCTCCACACATCGTTAATGCCTCATTACGGTTGTTAGGAATAAGTTCATAGAAAATTTGTAATAATTATACATTTCCCTTCAAGGTGCCCGTAACTCACCGAGGCCATTTCCATCTCGGTCTTGATGGATTCTTCAAATATGAAAACAGTTCTGGCCACTATAAGTAGGAGAATCCATAACACAAATATTGAGGCAGCTAGGGAGTAAAACAAGAAAAGAACGGCGGAGTGGCTCCTTGTATAGACGCATGCTTGCCCATAGGATCCCTGAAAATCAGGAACTTGCCTCCACTCCATCGCGGATGGAAAAGGTACTCACCTTCTCAAACATTCTACAAGAGGTAGAAAACTGAGAAAGAAGAGGAATGAATGTCCTCATCGGTAGGCTTTTATAGAACCGATCAGCCAAACTGGTAAAGAGTCTCAACTAAGTGGTCTGTGAAGGCACTCAAACCGGTAAGCGTCACCATGGCTTTCACAGCGGTAAAGCCATGAGGACGTGCCTTGTCTCTTCAAGCGGCTCTTACTCCATGGGACAAATCACGATTTTTATAAAATAAGTATGACAATCAAAACGTTGATATGATGTTCATGAAATACGTTTCATCCTGACCTTCTTGAAGAACCAATTTGACCAGAGATTACACTGCTGAGTTGAGGTCACATAAGATACGCAGCAGATAAGACAAGATACAATAAAGTCCGATACAATAAATGATGGAACTCTCAGTGCAACCCTTCATGAAAAGTTGCCACATTTCAAGTTTTGCTTCACCCAATTTGGACCGGAAACTTTGCTCAGCCTCACTGTATATTAAAATGATCGTATCAGTTCCTTTCTGCAGATATCGTAACTTTTGATATTACGCAGTTACGAAAATGTTACAATTCGAATCTCAGACGTAACTTAAGTGCAAATATCCACAGGGTGTAATAATGTATAATGTGTGTATAATGCAATGTAATTCGTCGCCTTGATGAGGTCAAGGAACACACACATGAAGATCAAAATTCAAAATTCTGGCAACACGTTCTTCACTGTAGGGTAGATCACGCTTTTCTGATTCCGACCATGTGTTATTATTCAATAAAAATAATTCTGAAATTATTTATGGCGAGTGAACGGTTAACACTATCTAAATCGTTTAAATCGGAGGAAAAATTGTCGCAAAAATACTGACGGTACTCTACGCTCTATATCAAGTGAAAAAATTTTCGTTTCTATTTTTGTGTAGTTTTTGGTACATTGTGGTTATTTGTTATCGCAAGTTAGGGCGCGCGTAGCGTAGTAGTAAGACAAGCTACTGACACTTGCACGGTCGGGCGATCGATCCTCGCATTGGCTAACTAAATACTCATCCCTCCGGGATCGGGTAAATTGGTACCAGACTTGCCCGGGAAGGAAAAGGCACAGACTTTGAACACCGTATGATCCCACAGTCCATTGTATAGACCAAATACGCATTTACCGTGCCTCTACGATTCTGAATGGAACACGAATGCATGGCTCATTCTTTGAGACCAGACCAGACCTGCCACGGAAGGCGAAGACACTTGCTCGGAACATAAAGATATTTCTTCTTATTAATCTGGTTTGTTTAGGAGTTTTCGATTCAGCTCTTGCTCTCTTCAGCTTCCTCAAAAACAGTTTCGCCGTTCAACCCGCGCTACTGAACGACAACCTGTGGGAAATTCTATGTTCAACACGTCGTTTTTTCGTTTTCGTTTTTTCTGATTATTCCTCCGCTGTGGTAATCCTTATGGAAGCCCAAGCTTCTGTCTCATAAATAAGGACTGTTACATCGCCTCTATAATTATCCGTTAGGTGAGTTACACGTCATAGCTCTTAAGTGACAGTATACATAGGCATGAAAAACCCTTAATGAGCTTCCAATTTTGGTTTATTACGCCAGTTCCGGTTTTGGCAATAGCTGACCACATACTAAACTTTATCGAACTCGAGCGCGCTATTGACCTCACTGTGCTGCAGCAAGGGTACGCACCAGTTTAAAGGGTTTTTACCATAGACCCGCCCTTGTTCCTCCACTGGTAGTAGTATCTTTATCTCTCACAATACTACGGTGGACATTTTTCTTTCTCGTCTTCGAGCTACCTTTTGCAAGCCTCTAAACCCCTGGCGTTAACCTAACGGGTCTTTACTTTGTCCTATCTTTATGTTCCCTTCCTTTTTCCCTGAAAAGTTGTCAAAGGGCTTCCATCAAAGATTATCTCAATGACTTCATTGATTTGTTATTAACCGTGTTTAATTTTTTGTGTTGTTTTTCTTCTTTCTATGTTACTAACATTATACCCCAGTCGGCTGTAACCCACTGGATTTCAACGTTTACCCCATCATGGACTGGAAACAAACAAATAAATAAATAAATAAAGCAGCTGGCCACCCGCAAGTCATTGCATAGGGGTGCACCTCGTGCGCTTTCTTTCAAGAGCTGACATTGCCAATCAATAGAACATTTATTGTTATACATAGAAATTTGCGCATAAATTAAGTAACTTGTGTGCTGACGACATTTTTGGCCTTCGCCAGTCGTTTGATGAATTTAATACGTCGCCTTCGCTTTCTTCGTCGAATGATGAGCCTTCGGGGCTTTTTGCGAGTACCTGGCACGACGCCAACTCCTCCATAGTAGTCCGGTGGAGGAGCGGCAAAGTAACCATCCGGGGACACAATTGACTGCGGAGCGTTCTCTGTAGCTCCGTCGACGTTCATAATCGGCTGTTTGGGACTTTCCACCATTGCCACACTGCCAGACACGATGGGTAAACTCGAGTAACCACTCTTTTCGGTTAGGCCGTCCACTTCAGCCATTGGGTATCTCTCATTCTTCTCGTTACCACAGAGGCAGTCTCCTTGAGGTGGACCCGGCTTTCCGGTAGCACCAGGCTCACCAGGTATTCCATCAACACCTGGAGGTCCGGGTTGACCCGGTCTACCTGGCTCTCCTCTACGCCCAGGAGCACCGGCTGATGTGCTACCATCCTCACCCATAGGTCCGCGGGCACCTGGGGCACCTGGTGGTCCTGGTCGTCCAGGGACGCTCACGTACAGATACGCACCTTGTCCTGCTCGTCCTGGTCGTCCAGGATATCCAGGCCGGCCAGTTTTACCAGGAGATCCAATAGCGCCAGGTAGCCCTGGAGGTCCTCGTGATGACGACCCTCCAGGTCTACCAGGAGGGCCCGGCTTACCTTGGGGTCCCATCACCCCATCTTCACCCTTTTTACCCCGTCGCCCTGCAGGACAGGTAATATATTCGCGGCATTTATCGAAAGACCGTCCAGGCAGGCCATCGTCTCCGTGTTCCCCAGGTATTCCAGGTGATCCTGCGTTTCCCGGTGGTCCCATGGGTCCAGGTGGGCACTCATTCATCGAAGGCTCAGAATAACGGCCTCCGGCTTGACGATGTACTCGCTTAGATGGTATCAGGCGTAGTTCTTTGTGCAGCTGCTGCCAGGTGCTGTCGTACTCGATCTAAATCGATCCTGATTTTTCAGAATTCTGAAAATTTCTAGTATGGGATTTTGAGTTCTAGTTCAAAAATCCCTTGACTACAAGGTGTGTTTGCTCGAAACCAACCTTTACATCTGCTATTTCGCTCCGAAGCGCCTCCTGGAAGGTTGTGAAGTCGGCAGCGATCCGAGCCGAAAACATAGCAGCCGCAACAAGCACTAGCCCACAAATGGTAAATGTGGTGCCCAGCGAGGTGTTCACATTGTTCCTTTCCATCGGCAATCAGTTAAGAATCGAACGCAACAACTGGGTTCGGCTGAACACTTTCATTCACCTGTAAAGGTAAAGGTATCGGCGTTGATCAGTCCCCTAAGGGGGCGCCGCGCCATTCGTGTTCCATTCAGAATCGCGAAGACCTGGTGAATGCATATTTGACCTCTAAAGTGACTTGCGAGGGCCAGCCGCTATACCATGTCACTGCCTTTACCTTCCCAGTCAAGTCAGGTATCAATATACCCGACACCGAGGGAATTGAGCCTTGGTCAACCCACGCGTGGATCGATCGTTCGACCGTATGAGAGTCAGTAGTCAGTCAGTAGCGCTTCCTATCACTGCAAGACGCGCACCCTCCTGTTGAACTCCTTTACAGTGAGGTTATCAAGAGAGGAACGCTGTCTGAGAGATGAGGGTCTCACAGGGGTCAACTTTTACAGCAAAAATGCCCTCAGCTTCATTCTACTGAAAAACATGGTTACGGTTACCCTGACATTGGGCTAAGAGAGCTAAGAGAATGGACCTCATACCTCTTAGGGCTCATTTAGACGCCGTGCGGTGAAAGTGCAAAGTTGAAGCGCAATCAGTAATTAACGTTCTTGATCGAATTTGCTCCTTTGCATTAGTGGCGCAGTCCGGTGGCGCCTCATATAGGCAAACTTACTGGTCGTTTGGGTTTTTGATAAGGCTGCTGTTCTTCATCAAAAGACATCTTGACGAAATTCACTTTTTTCGGTTAATTTCTTACCTATGTGATTATATGCCTAATTCTTTTGCTTAGACGTGGCGCCACCGAACTGCGCCACTAACGCAGAGGAGCAAATTCCATCAATGACGTTAACTATTGATTGCCCTAAACGAGCCCTTAGAACTGAACTACGCGCGCCTCACTCATTCACAAATAGGCCGGGAAGATTCGCTAGATGAGACCTACTATGCTGAAGAACTACCCTTGAGACACTGAAAACCGGACTCTCCTTTTGTTTATATCGTTTTATTTTATTCCTTTCCTTCTTCTGCACTATTCTGAGACGAGATGAATATGATGAGAAAATAATGCCGCCGGAAAAATTCTGGGAGCCGTTTGCCTAAAAACTGAGAAAGATCGGGTAAAAAAGGCCTACCTTCCCAAAAGAGAATATGTAAAACATGCTCGAGCCACAAACGAACGCGCAAGAGCGTAGTTTTTTATTAGACCTTGGTTTGGATAAGGTAATTTAATAGTCTGATTTGGTTAATTCAACAGTGCGCACTCAGCAGATTACCAAATTAACACAATAAAATGCGATTGAAAACAGGAATTATGAATAAAAAGTGCTCAACTCACCTCACCAATTCAACATCTTGAAGACCAGAAGCATAGTGTCGAGGCGTTTTTATAGCCGAATGGGATTACGATCGCGAGATTGCCATCTTGCTTCGTGCTCTGAGGCTTATGCGCTTGCAAACGATTTACAGGTTTAGACAGACGAGACTGTACAACTGACCAGTTTCAAGCTGAAATCGCTGGCTTGTACGCTGTGGTGGGCTAATTGTAAGCGACACCATTTCTGGTGGCAGTTTAGGTCAATACATCTGAAATAGTGAACGTTTCCTACATTTCTTCTCCAAGTAGACTGCATTTTCAGAGTGGAGCAATGGTAACGAGCTGAATGAATGATTATGAGATGATCTCACTCTCGGTGCTGTCATAATAATTCAGCATAGATCGATTTCCGTTTGAACCGAGATTATCAGCATGTACTGTCTCTGAAGGTTAGACTGTAGGAGAGCATAGAGGAGGAAATAGGAGTTAATTATGATTATGTGTAGAATAGAGGTTCTACGAAGGTCAGTGCACAACTCGTCAGGACGAGGAGCGACCTGGCCCATAATGGAAGCCAGGGAAAAAATCTAAAGCCTTTCGAGGTCGCGTTTACCCGAGGTACTCACCTTTCTACCCAAGCGTTTTTCACTTTTCTGTGGACATCATTTGGCCTTCGCGACCGCCTGCGTCTCGTAGGTGAAGCACCAATCCAATTATACCTGTGGCCTCTTCCTTGGTTTCTGCTCAGCCTAGAGCTGTATTTGGAAGGGCGAATAATGAAGCGAAAGGACAATCGGTGAACCTTCATTGCTCCTGGTGCAATTTCTGTTTCTATTTTTCAATACATGGTGCGTACACAGATCAGTCGTACCATGATGGACAACAAAATATGACTCATTTTCTACACACCTTTTATCACACAGGTGACTATGGCAATCTATTTAATCTGGATTTGAAAAAAGACTGCCCTGACTCTCGAAAATCTAAATAGTGCGTTTTCGGAACTCCCACTAACTTCCATGTTAGCCAAGGAACTAATACATTAACAGTTCGAACAGGTCGATCAAAATGTAAAAACAAATAAAAATAAAAGCAATGTAAAATGAGCAATACTGGAATTTCCCCGTGGTAGGGTTAATTATCGAAGCTTGAGGGAATGAAGATTGGAAATACGATGAGATGGAATGCCAAGAGGCGTCACTAGAGACGCAAAAGCTGAAGCTCACAATTATCAACTGCGAATTCTTCGAAGCCCTCGGAGTTGCGTAAATAACACCCGTTATTGATAAAAATGAAAAAAGAACCTCACCAGTAGTGTAAATATCCCTTCCTCGAATAGGTAGCTAGCGGTGAGCTAGCGAAAAGTTCTATGCTACAGAGATAAGACCATTCTTTCCGAGAGTTTTCCGTCTTCGTATCAAAATAATCGACACTAAACCTCAGTGGAAAGGGTAGTATCACAGCTCTCAGAAAGAACTTAACTTCCTATCACAATAGTTCCGCTCTCTCTTGATCTTCCTCGTCAAATAAGTAGAGCTGTAAATCAGAGTTGTCGCGGTCGAATGACACAAACTGGACGTTACGGGATAGGATATTGTTGCGTCGCTGATTCTTTGTTCTCTACTCATTCCCTGCGGGTTAACTGGTTCTCGAGAACGCGATCCACTGCCTTTTTGACGTCCGAACAATGTCTCTCTCGCAGTCGCTGTTGCAGTTGTTCGACAGTCTAGGTCGACTTGGTCATAGCAGTTCACCCTGGGTCCTCACTCTTTTCTTCACCTTATCTAGGAGCACTACAAGTCCTACTCAGTGGGCTACTTACAACCGTCCACTTTCTCAGAGGATGCTGCTGATGGAATCTTCCTCTATTTCTGTGGAACTGTACAGCTGTCAGTTTCGATTACTAACACTTCCCTGTCTTTCTTACTATCCTTCTAATCATCAGTTCAAGACGAAGTGCTCGCCTGAACAGAGCCTTTGTTCCAGTACCTTCAGCACAAAGAGAGATGCTTTGGTGCAGAAACGATCTTGCTGTCCTTTCTAACGGCTATGACCATCCAAATTCCCATACCTTCTATGGTATAGGTCAATTTCTAGTGGCATGGATGCTTTATTTATATACAGGGTGTCCCAAAAAGATGTATACACTGTTTGAAATGCCATAACTTTGACGAAACTGAACCAATCGAAGCGATTCATAGCTTGTTTAAAAGCTAAGGAAAAAGGAAATTTTCTGCTATGTGTTTGATGAGGATTGCGCCATGTACTCGACCGTGGACTCGGATTTTGTACCTGATTGATAGTGCATGAGTTACATGCTTGCTCTACATTGGTCGTAAATAGGTGATATCGCTACTATGAGTCACCTGTGAGGCAGTGAACACATCGCCTTGCCGCAGCTTTTGGTTAAGCATGGAACAACATCAATATCAGTCAATAATTGTAACCACTGTTTGAGAAGCTAAAACTCTTCCAAGAGTGATGCAATCATGTGAAACGAATTTAGAGGAATGTAAAATGTATGAACCATAAAGATCGCGCCATGCGCCTGTCCGAATCGTCGGATTCTAGATTTGATTGAAAGTTCACGGATAACATGCTTGTTCTACTTTGGTCGCCAACAGGTGATATCGCTGATACGCATTTCTCTTGACGCACTAAACATAAAAACATCAAAACATAACAAGTTTAACAACATAACAGTTGTTATTACATGCTCATTACAAGAGTCTTGGGTTTTTGAACAGAGTAAGCCGTATTGGGCGAAAGCATCCTGAAGTGCATGTTTAACGTGTTACGTTTTGATGCTTTTGTGTTTATAGCATTAAGAGAAAGGCGTATCAGCGATATCACCCGTTGGCAACCAAAGTAGAACAGGCATGTTATCCGTGAACTTTCAATCAGGTCTAGAATTCGACGATTCGCACAGGTGCATGGCGCAATCTTTATGGCTCATATATTTTGCATTCCTCTAAATTCTTTTCTTGTGATTGCATCACTGTTGGAAGAGTTTTAGCTTCTCAAACAGTGGTTCCCATTATTGATCGATATTGATGTTGTTCCACGCTTAACCAGGAGCTGCAACAAGTCGATATGTTTACTGCCTCGGAGGTAACTCATAGTAGCGATATCACTTGTTTACGACCAGAGTAGAGCAAGCATATAACACATGCACTATCAATCAGGTACAAAATCCACTGGCATGGTCGACTACATGGCGCAATCCTCACCAAGCACATACCAGAAAATTTTCTTTTTTCCTACGCTTTCATACAAGCTATGACTCGTTTCAAATGGTTCACTTTCGCGAAAGTTATGGTATTTCAAACAGTGTATACATCTTTTTGGGACACCCTGTAATTCTGCCCCAATAAAGGTAAAGATTTCGGGTTGATCAGTTCCCTAAAAGCGTCTTACAGAATCGTTGAGGCACGGTGGATGCGTATTTGTCTATACAGTGACTTGCAGGGGCAGCCGCTACACCATGTCAGTGTCTTTACCTTCCAGGAGAAGTCTGACACCAATTTACCTGACCACGGGGAGATGGAGGGCTTGGTTAGCCCAGGCAGGATCGATCGCTCGACTGTCGGGTTTCAGTAGCGCTTCTTACCACTGCACCACGTTTCTCCTCACTCCCGATATCAACTCACAACCTACATTAACTATATAAGAAGGGAGAGAAATTGAAAAGCACTAAAAAGGTCACTATCAGGCACAAAGCAAAAACACATTATAAATGGAAGGAGTAAAGGTAATTTGTATCCCAAGACGTAGATTCATGACGGGCATCAGCGCCATAGACCCGCGATTAGCAACCGAATATGCTGGAAAAAAATTGATAAAAAACCAGACCTATCGATTTTTTTACTGACGGCCGCTTACCCATAACAGTCCTGATCACGGCCGTTGCATTGCTCCACATCGGGTGTCGCAAACCCGACTGTTATGAATGCGAATTTTCGAGAATAGACCGGGTTTATTTCGCCCTGAGTGTTATATACTCCCAATTTCCGCTATTTCCGTTCATGAATTTGGGCCCAGATTTTGGTAATCAAACGATAAGACATAATTTGATAGTGGATGGTAAGTATTATACATAGAAAACCGTAATCGAGCGTGCGTGTTAATGGCACGCGACACTAATCCGACTCGCGTGCGCTGTAGATGTTGCAGGTGTGATCGACGTTCCACTTTCCACCATATCTGAGCCTAAAATCTTTGGTAGACGTGTTTACTACATGTGCCGTTGTATAAGAGTAACCCTGAAGCGAGAGTCACCGTTCTCTTCTCGACTCTTCTTTCACTCGACCCGTACAAGTCGTGCCATTAAGCTATAGCTTAACTATACTCAACCGTTCTCTTATTGTGCCCTGAAACACCCTAAAATTTGAGATAGCCATCTATCTTCTGCTCTGGATTTCTATCTATTCCTTTCGTACTAATCTTCGTGTGGAACTCTCCATGTTCTCTCTTAATGAAACCACAGCGTAATGTTACAAGTGCCGTATGCTACTGTGCAGTCCAAGAAGAAGGCGCCGGCACGAAGTCTCCTTCCCGACGCACTTTGAGAATGATGGAAGGTGAATCGAAACAGATCTGCGACTCCGTTCGGCCTAGGTGTAACTCTTTCCTTTGTGCAAAATATGATAGACTTGTTCACCGTCGTCAGGAGATTTGTACAAGCAAAGAAAGCAATGCCACTGTGGACCACCGCCATGACGTTATCCGCACTGTGAATCCTCCGGAAAGATTCATGATTACTGGAAACGCTCATCTCTCATCCAATGCACTACGTCTACTTAATCTTGGTCTATCATTTTCTCTGGATAAAATTGCTCCGTTGCACTGCGCTTAAGCGTCCTACTAGAAGATGAGATCAGGGCATGCAACATGCGGCTGACACGAAGATCACCCAGGGATAAAGAAGACATATCGTCAGATGTTGACTGTTGTGATTCAAGGAGAAAACGCATGTGTTGTACTCGTCGTTATTGAAGGACGTCTCGAGAGAAACTACGTGCCAATGTTTTCTCCCTGGACGGACTTTGAGCTGGATGGAAGGTGAATCGAAACAGATCTGTGACTCTGTTCGGTCTAGAGCTAAATCTTTTTATTACGCAAAATATGATAGACTTGTTCAATTCCGTCGGAATATTCGTAGAAGCAAAGAAAGCGACGCCAGAGTGAACCACCTCCATGATGTTATCTGCGATATAGACGGGTCTCTCTTCTTTATTCATAGTTATCTAAACAACAGGATTCAAACAGAAGAAACACTCATATAACATGTGACTATTGGACTTGGGTAATGATAACAATAGCAAAAGTGAAATAAATATAAACTAAAGGTTGATAATCATAACAATTTGCTCGCTTTATGACTGAAATATTTTTTAAAAAATTTTAGTGTAAAGGTTGTTGATTTCCTTCGCGTTTACGGTCTTTTCGTTGTGGTTGTAGAAGTCTGTCAAAGGTGCGGTACGACACTTGTTCGGACAGCCCAAGAACACATATGTTTCGAGTCATTTCTAGGCCTGTGAGGTCAACGTTGAAGTCGAAATGCTAAGTCATTAATCAGCTTGATCCAACTACTAATTTATAATAGTTCGGCACAGAAGCATACGACACTAATCTTTCTTTCCAAATTATGCCATAGAATGCTACTATACTGGCCACTATTTTATAATTCTCGCTCCTTTTTGGTGTGCAGTAAATGAATATATCATCACATAAAGGACGGTTCCCTATCGGCTAAACCTATGCATTTATAAGTATGTAGCAGAAATATTAGATGTGCTGATGGTACTAGGCTGTTGACGAAAAGCTTTTGTGGTCCAGTGGTGCAGCGGTCTCGCATTGGATAGCTCCCAAGGGGTTCGAATCCAGATCGAGCCAGGGCCTCCGCGAACGGTTTATCATCATCAAAACATCAATTACTGTTCTTATCCTAGCAGCTACGACTACATCCTATCGCTCGACTCATATACGATAACAGCGCTGCCTATGAAACTATATTTCACATATATTTTTGCGATTTCCGCGTCTGCTTCCAGGTAATGGCTTGGACCCATTTCAAGGACAATTGCCTTGCGGCAACTTTTGCCTCTGTTACATTGATTTTGCTGGTTGTAGCATACTCTTGCATATCCATAGTCTTGGATATAAACGAATTCCAGTCTAAAGTCGACGAGGAAATGCGGAATTTCAAGGTTTGCATATAAGTTTTGTATAATAACAACTACCAACCTAAGAATTTAAAATAAATATGTTACAGGTAAACGCCAATGACCTATGGAGCGAAATGTATGGCCGTCGATCGACGACCCCATTTATCTCTACCATTTTCCGCGCGAATCGAGAGAAAAGAGATTCTACCTATGCAGAATCGGACGGAGGGAGGTGCCAATGTGCTCCAGCATCTTCAAATTGTCCTTCTGGACCTCCGGGACCGCCAGGATCTGATGGACTTCCTGGCGAACCAGGAGAGCCTGGAAAAGATGGATCCAACGGTCAAGAAGGAGTTGACGAATCACTACTCAAACAGAGAGAATGCATAAAGTGCCCGGCTGGTCCACCTGGAGGCCCAGGAGTAGATGGTCCCCCTGGACCAGCTGGTAGTCCCGGCGCACCAGGCATTCCTGGAAATGAAGGGCTCGCCGCTCCTGCTGGTCCACCCGGACCTCCAGGACCAGCTGGAGCACCAGGAGCCCCAGGGGCAGCTGGTGCACCTGGAAATCCTGGAGCTCCTGGGCAGAAGTCAACAAGCCTTCCCGGACCGCAGGGCTCACCAGGACCCGGTGGACCTCCTGGCGCGGCTGGAACCAATGGCTCCTCTCCACCGGCAGCTGCTGGTCCTCCTGGACCACCAGGAGCAGCAGGAAAGCCTGGTGCTCCCGGAGGGCCGGGCGCACCAGGGTCTGATGGAACACCTGGCGTACCTGGCGGCGATGCAGCGTACTGTCCATGTCCAAAACGAACCTATATGGAGGCGAGAGTGGAAAAGGATACTGACATCCATAGCTTCGCTGCAGGAGTGAAACCGGGGATGAAGCCAAAGCCAGCAATGACAGCCGAAGCGAAAGCCGCGCTCAAAGAGGAAATCCGTAATTTGAAATTCGACCAAGAACATGCAAGAGCAGCAGCAGCTGCTGCGGCTGCAGCAAGAGCAGCTGCAGCGGCTGCTGCACGAGTTACAGTCTGAAGTCGTTAATTTTATCGTTGTTAGGTAGGTAACCAAGAGCCACAAATTCTATTGCAATAAAGAATTCTATTCATAGTGTGATTTACAACACACATTGCAGGGAAAATACGAATCGAGACGGAGTTATGAGTCCTTGAATGTTTGGAAATTATTTTTAATGAAGCCAATAATTGTCATCGATGACCAGTGACACTTAGTGATATGAAGATTCGATGGAAAAGGCATAGAGGCAATCTGAGCACTGAATTGCATCGGAGTCGTCTCCTCAGAAGAAAATGATCAATAAATAGGCATAAATAAATAAATAGGCAAACTAAATGAAGTGAAACCACAGAACAGAACCAGAGGACTTTAAGAGCCCCTTCAGACTCTACTGCTGCAGTAAACCAAAGTGGAGCAGTAAAAATGGGGTGCGCGCTTTTCCGGCCGTCCACTGGACTGTCGTTGGTCAGAAAACTAGCGCATAGTTGGCGATATGGTCAGTTTTCATAATGAAAAATGAGACCCGATACTGCATTACTGCGTAGCTGCAGCGCGCGCACGTATCTATGTTTCATCATTTCTGAGGCAGTAGCACAGTAAAGTCTGAAGGGACCTTTAAAGGCAAAGGTGTAGACGTTGATCAGTCCCCGAAGGGCGCGCCGCAGCATTCAATTCAGAATCGTAGACGCATGGCGAATGCGTATTTGGCCTATACAATGACCTGCGGTGGCCAGCCGCTAAACCAAGTCAGTGTTTTTACCTTCCTAGACAAGTATGGTACCACTTCACCGCTCTCGGAGGGATTGAAGGCTTGATTGGCCTGGGCGAGGATCGATCAACCGTGCGGGTGTCAGTAGCGCCTCTTACCACTGCTCCACGTTCGAAGGGATCTTAAGAGCAGAATATACGATTAGTCAAAGTTTGATACAATATCCATGAACTATTCGATGGGTTCGCGTGGTACAATGGTAAGAGGCGCTACTGACCACCTCCAGCAATCGATCCTCGCCCGAGCTAACCAAGCTTTCCATCCTTCAGGGTCATGCAAATCGGTACCAGACTTGTCTGGAGAGAGGCAACACCGACTTGATAGATCACTTGTTCCCAGCAAGTCCACATAGGCCGAGCACGCATTCACTAAGTTTTCGATTCTGAATTGAACACGAGTTTTCGATTCTGAATTGAACGCGCTGCGCGTCTTTCGGGGACTGATCAACGTCGATAGCTTTACTCTTACCTTTTACCTTTACTTCATCAACGGATGTTGCTGAACAAACTTAGACACGGGGTCAAGAAGCTTCGTGGAATCAAATGAAATGCATATTTCACCTAGCAATTCGTTCAAATTTGTGCACTTGCAAAGAACTGAAACCAATAGCTTGTTGTGGCTGTACACTCCATCGGCAACATTGAGAAGGCCGTAAACCAATCGTACGAAAGAATCTGGTCCGGAACTGGTTTATCTCCAACGGAAACAGCAAAATAATGATATCTTTGAGTTCAGTTCAGACTGACGAATCGATTGAATATGTTCAATCTCTCAAACAACCCACAAGGAAAGAAAAATTAAAAAAAAACCTTCGAAAGTGTTTTGAACGCTTTTCTGAGACAGAAGTTGGGAGCGGTTATGCCGTTTCTCCTACAGTTCTTTTATTTGTTTCCGTACTTTGGAGAATTTTCTCCAGTGGATTTCTCTGAAAGGTTTCTAGTGCTTAGTGCGAATTTCACACCATGTGAATGTGATTCGAGTGATTATTTCTAGCTTACTGCGGGCATTGTTTATATGTATGGGAGGCGCTTGATGCGATGATATGATGGCGTTAGATCAACTGACGATGAGCCACGAGGCCGTCCAACACTGGCCGCATCTCCTATTCACCGTCCTAGTCGTCGTCGCCTTCGCTCATATTCATATCAGGTTTGCCATTGGAAGACTTTCAGCCAAATCATCTTCAGATTCAAATTCAAATTTATTTATTCATTTATTCAAAATATTGGTAATGTAACTAGCACCAATAGAGCAAAACGAAAAAAATGGTACCGATAAAACCGGTAAAACAGCACCGATAAAAGAAGACTCAGTGTAATAGTGAAGGCTCTTAATGAAGACAAAAGTGCTCGGTTACAGCCCAGGTGCCTCCGCAAAATACAGAGACAAATCATTCACCGTTTTACCGGTTTCTATCCGTACTTTCGTATTGTAAGAGATATCATCTAGAGATCTGCATTCATATTGATCAGTGTTTTATCGTGTTACCGTCGTTTCCACATGTGATTATCGCATGTAATAAAGTTATAGTTGAAGTTAACAGAGGGCAGCTTGCGGTAATGACACATGTGGTGTTAAAAAGTACAGAACTAGCAACACAAAACTCCAACGCAGTGACAAAACCAAATTGAACAAGTTTACGAGATCGTTAGAAAAGCAAATCATAACATTGACGCAGCTCTTATCTCACCATTTCACTTCAAAGAGATGGGAACCTGTGTATCAATCCTCTAAGTGAGCAGATATGAGTTTTGAGAATACTTTCGAATTGTGTGGACCTTTATTTTTTGCTCAGCTTAGAATACTCCATCCCCGCTCTGACCGAGAAGAAGTTTTGTCTGAGCCTGGTTTGCGGCTTCATTAGAATTAGCTTTTTTCTTAGCACCTCTGGTCCGTGAATATACGAAGGAAGAACTTGAGGATTCAGTCCTGTCATCCTTTCCATTATTTTATACGCCGTCATCGGATCTATCTTTTTCCTTCTAAATGGAAGACTGTCCAAATTTTCGATTTTGTTCCTAATACAGCTACGTGAAATGCTTCTAAAAGTCAAACCTAGAGCACGAATGAAAACTTTCCCAGTGAAACTGCATTGCATGTTCTCTAACCTATCAATTATCTTTGGCTCGATCGCCATGAATCTCTTTGGACCATCCCCATGGTCTCGAAGAGGTGCTCGAAAAATATGACAATGTCAAGACCCTGATGAACGGTCTTTGACCTCCTCGGAGAGGTGAGCTGATGAGATTGATCCCACCATACCGTCCTGCTTAATTATTGCTTAATTACTGTAGCTGTGCATGAATGAATAGCAACCACTATAAATTTCTAATTTTCATGCTTCTGATGGAAGTCGACTGTCGATCCGGCACATGAGGCTTTTTTAAGGCACGACACTTGATCCGTCGGATCGAGATTTTTTTTTACATTTCCGAAATTCTCAATGGTATTCTGTACAAGTTGTGAGCTAATTAGCTGTAAACTTCCACAAGAACCGTCACACATAAAGTCCCAAAGGATATCTGGCCAAGTAGCTACCCGCGGTGTGTTTGGGATACCCGAAAGGGTTAGTATAATATTGTGAAAATCCGTTGAGAATGCCGCGAAACCGATCTCTTTTGGCTTCTTTTGTGGCTGGACCCCGGACGGAAGTCGTAAGAAGGTGGTCTTGATCTGAACTGACCATCGATGAACATCGATACCCAGCCACATCCCCACCTCTTCGGCCGCCGTATGGCATCCATCGATAATTTCCTTCTTCTCTCCTTCAGTCCTTTAATAACTCTTTCTTCTTCTTTGTTTTCTGATGGCTGATAATTCGAGGAATCAGACCATCGTACTGACCTCTCAAATTCCTTCCTTCAAATATGAATTGGCACGCGAAATAGAAAAAAAGGAAGGAAAGAAAAAGGAAGAAAGAGTAAAGAAATCAGAAGGTACCGCAAGCGTTGAGGCGAACACCATGACTTTCAGTTTCGGTCAGAAACATGATAATTACGTTATCCTTATAAAGGAATGGCATTCTGCATTTTTTTTTTGAATTTGGCTTCAATCACTGCGCTCTGGCGAATAGATGATATCGACTTTCAAAATATTTCTTCCCCTAAAAATTACTGGAAATCACCAACAACCCACCATTCTGGAGGCGGTGATATGAATGTTTCGTTGGTTAGCCCACTAATTTAACCCATCCCAGCTTGTCATTCCAACCTTTCCACATTCAGAATAGCTGATGTGGAGCGTCGATGCCGTTCTCAAGAGGCATCGGTCAGCATCAGCAGTGGTTTCCGCCAGAAACGTCAGATGGATCTAATCAATAGGACGATCAATGGAAATCATTTGTGGATGTCATCGATGTCACGAGTAAAGGTAAGGTAACCTTTGGGTATATTTCGTGCTGGATGATTACGAAATTTGCTCATTCACTGCTAAATATGCGGACATCCATACTATGCCTTAGCGTTTTTAATTTTCACTGCTTATTATTTTTTATTCTCATAATCGAACCATTTTTCATAGATTTTCCAGAACGGCAATTTCTGAGGATAATTAGAAATGCTTTTAGGCTCGTGAACTGGTTGGAAAATGCTTGGAGCTGCACAAATACTGCACCGATCTCGACAGCTCTGATCGTGGTCCTCCTGGTCCACCTGGTCCACGTGGGCCGCCTGGGTACTTTTACTATTATTTTTATTCTTTTTTGTTTTTTTTCGTTTTGAATTTGATCTTTAAGCAGTATTTACACCACATATCGGCAGCGTGGTATATCTGGCTCATTGATATAGTTAATGAGCCCAAGTCGTGCATGGTTTGCTTCACCCTAGCTGGTCTTCCTCTTCCTTCCTTTCTTTTCTCCTCTTTTCTTCTTTCTCTAATCGCTTTTTGAATTTATTTATTTATTTATTTATTTATTATATTATCTTATATTATATTATATTATATTATATTATATTATATTATATCTTATATTATATATATTATATTATATTATCTTAATATAATATAATATAATATATTATATATATAATATAATATATTATATTATATTATATATATATTATATTATATTATATTATATTAAGAAGCAGAGTACAAGGTGGTTGGGGTCCACCAAGGTCCGCTCTCTCCTCTTCTTTTCATTGCTGTGATGGACGCCGTCACGCGTGACCTACAGAGTCCAGTCCCATGGAGTCTGCTGTACGCGGATGATGTAATGTTGGCGTCTGAAGACAGGGAAGAGCTTGAGCCCTCGTGCAGTCCTGGAGTGATCGGCTGGCGCAGTTTGGACTTCGTCTCAGCGTCAGTAAGACGGAGTACCTCACCACCCAAGTGAATGATCCAGGAACAGTTAAGATTGATGGAACCGAGCTGTCAAGGACAAATGCCTTCAAATATTTAGGCTCGACGATAGCTTGTGATAGTAGTCTCTGCTGTGAAGTGAACAACCGAGTCAGCAGCGCTTGGCTTAAGTGGCGCGCGGCGACAGGTGTACTCTGCGATCGGAAAATGCCGGAGCGACTGAAATCGAAGATCTACCGTACGGTAGTGAGACCGGTGGCTCTGTATGGAGCCGAGTGCTGGCCTGCTACGAAAGAAGTTGAGCGCCGCCTTAGCGTTATGGAGATGAAAATGTTGAGATGGATGGCTGGCGTTACACGGCTAGACCGTATAACGAACGCTGACATAAGGGAACGATTTGGAGTGGTCCCGATCGCTGAAAAGCTTCGTGAAACCCGTTTGAGATGGTACGGGCACGTGCTTCGGGCAAGCGATGACACCGTGTGTAAGATAGGACTCGCTCTCGACGTACCAGGAACAAGACCGAGGGGACGTCCGAAGATCCGATACATGCCGATCTAAAGACTTCGGAATCCAGACCAGGCGTAATAGATCGTTAAGAAGAACAGGGGGCGGACTAAAAGAAGAAGAAGATACGGAAACGAAAAAAAATCAAAGAAGCTCAAAAAAATGTGAAAAACATTCAGATACAGTTCATTTCACCCTAAAAGGTTATACGGACAATTTCCAATAGGTATATGAGCACCAATGTCTGTCTTACAATGTCGATTTTTAGGTGGAGGAGTTAAAATGCTCTGAAAGAACATCGCTGGACAACATGGTCGGTCCGAAACTGATCGATCGTGCGTTACCTTCTTTGGTCTCTCAGGTGGGTAACATTTAATCTCGGAAGAAAGCAAGTGTTGGAATGCTTACCAAATAAAAGAACTTCAGAAATAGGTACAGGAACCCATGCTGCTACAACTATGTACAAGTATCGTAGTGGCAGTTACGGTAGTTCCCTTCGAATGATAAGATTGATTAAATTGAGATAGACAGTCGTGTGAGGTGTAGATACGTTTCATCTATTTATTTAAATATTTAATCATTTGATTATTGATTCATTCCTTTGCATAGAGGAGCTCTAGTTACAAAATCAGAGAGCAATGCACCAACAGACCGTGTCATAAATCAAAAAAAAGGAGTTCAAGCGGTTCAAAAGTTGACACGGTCGAGAAACTAGGCGAAATATTATATTTACCTCAAAACAAACTACACATTGCGGAGATTTATGATTGTTCTGATTATTTTTCTGATTACTTATTCATCTCTACTGTTCAGTTTCACACCTGTAACCTTCGTCCACTTTTTCGGCCCACTTTTCGATTAGAACAGCATCTACTTCTTTTAGATGGTGTTCAACAACTCAGATATCGAAGCTTGTCTGAAGGTTTGTCTCGGCAACATGACCGCCGAGGTTGAGGAGGAACTTGCCGAAACGGCGACTGAGTCGGCGTACATTCAGGGAGCGACAGCAAGTCCGTATTTTTTCAACTTTTTTAATCAATTCGGCATCGTTTGATTATTAAAATAGCGACTTTATCTCCCAGTTCTCCCATATTTTAACCTCAGCATCGTTCCCGATTCAATATTATCTCTTTTGCCTTACGAGGTTATTAGGTGGAAGTTTTATTTAATGGCCTCATGTTTCAACGTTCCCTTCGTCTTCAGAGCGTCTTTATTATTGTTGAGTTCATTTCATTTTAACACATTAAATATTATTGGACATGAATAGTAATAATGGGATTGACCTCAAAAATCAACATCAACTGTTAAAAGGTTACTTTACAACTTTATAAAATAATTTAATAGTTTAAATAAAAGTAATGAAAATAAAAGTGACAATAACAACAATAATAATATGAACATCAAAAATCAAGCTCCCTCTATGTCTGAATAATTCCTCATCGTTTCAGACTGCAAACTACAATCGGTCGGTAAGCCTGTGTTCCACTCTCATACTACCACCTATTACGGCAGTTGGATGCGCGACGCCTATCCGAGAACAGGAGATGTGAGCAGCGGTTGCGGTCAAGTATACCCACCCTGGATTGATTTTATTTTTTTTACTTTAGGATATGCTGAAACGCTACCTGGTGAATCACTTCCAAGGTATAGAAGTGATCGAGTTCCGCACTGAAGCTGATCTTCGACGAGAGCACGTCAATAACATGTGAGTTTACAGTGAGAAAGGCTGAACACGTTCAATCTTCCAGGGCCCAGATTCATCATTGGTAACCCCCTGATAAACCTCGAGATATACACCGGACGGCGCGCACCTTTGTCTACTTATTCTAAACCTCCTAGGTTAAACGCTGTCCCTCATCGACTCTGCCATCTGGTTCTGGCTGCGCCGTGGTTTCGGAAACCGCTCGTCCGTTCATGAATCAGGGCCCAGGGCCCAGATCCCGTCGGCGATAAACCCGCTCGATAGCGTCGAGGTTTCCCAAGCCCTGGCTCATCGCGTGGTGTGATAGACCCGCGACAACCTCCGATCAAACCCCGAGGCGCGTTCACGAATCTCGGTCTGCGCGCCATTCGGCGTATATCTCAGGGTTTATCGGGGTTTACCAATGATGAATCTGGGCCCAGGAGTTACGAAGGTTTAGATGGGATGGTGGAGTGATAAGAGGCGCTACTTCCACATGCACAGTCGAGCGATCGATCCTCGCCCGGGCTAACCAAGCCTTCCATCGCGGTTGCGTAAAATGGTCCCAGACTTGTCTAGAAAGGTGAAGACATTGAATTGGCTCACCCTATCAAGTCCAAAAACGCATTGTTCTTGCCACTACTGTTTTGAATGGAAGACGAATGCACGGCGCATACTTTACCTTTACCTTTTACAGATATCGGTTACCCCATGTCTATGATGGCACCAACCACATGTTGTTCAACGGCTCGCTGTTCTTCCATCGAGCAGGTTTTCCTCGTATCGGCAAATTTGACCTGACTTCTGGTTACTACGACGAGCTCGAAATTCCCGGCGCAGCTCACCAAGGGAACAACGTCAGTTGCCCTTTACCCTATGGAGATTTGGAGATTGGAGAAAACTAAAAATCAATTTTAATCTTAACTCAGTACTTGTTCAACAAATCGATGAACTATTTTGATCTTGCCATCGACGAGAACGCTCTTTGGGTACTGTTTCACTACGAATCGGAGCCGTTTCTCAGCGTGGCTAAGGTGAGCAGTATGTCAGCAGTTTTTATCAGCTCGTTCTATATTTTGAAGTAAATATTACTTCAAGAAATTACAGAAGGAGTTACATCTGCTCCCACAAGTAAACAACAATAATCTACTCCGTTCTTCTCAATAAATAGCTTCGAAAACCACGAAACCCAGGAAGAACAACTCAAATATTTCTTCTGTTTGCCCTAATATTGAAAGTCGCTTCTTGTTCAAAGAAACTTGTGGATTAGTTTGGACGAATCCAATATCGATTGTTGTTTAATTTTGTTGATCAGGTTGACATCAATAATCTGACAATCTACGAGACGCACAATCTAACACTGATCAATCACAACGATATTGCGAATGGAATTGTGATCTGTGGAGTGCTGTATACGGTAAGTGGAGTTTGAACTTTTGCTGAACTGTTGTGGTTAATCTAGAGGAGAGCTGAAAACGAAAGAAATTCGATCACAGTCAAGCGATCAATTCCCGCCCGGGATTACGAATCCTTCCATCCCTCCAGGGTTGGGTAAATTGGTACTAGACTGTATTCAACTGATTACAAAAATAAAGTAGGCAAAAAAATCCTGGTTTTCTTCACGATGATAAGCTCGATTTTTCGGATCATGTGAGAATGGTAATAAATAAATAAATAAATAAATGAATAAATAAATAAATAAATAAATAAATGAATAAATAAATAAATAAATAAATAAATAAATAAATAAATAATTAAATGAATAAATAAATAAGGCTTGTGGAAAGATAATGACAATAGCGTTTTCAGTGACGTGCATACTTGTCTAAGCCAAATACGCATTCACCATCCCTTCACGATTGTAAACTGAAGTCAAAGGCATGGCGCATCCTCGGAGTAGTGACAAACACCGACCACCATCGGACTTCTAATTCACTTAGCACCAATTCTCTCTCAGAGACAAAGTTCCAAGTTTCATGTGAAATAGAGTACTTGGACATCTTTGTTGAGGGAGTCTTCTTTCTATGGTAGAGCCCTGTCAACTCGAACATTTTAGCTCTTTGGTTGAAAAACAGTGAGTTAATCTAAACAGTATGAAGAATAACAACCCAGTCAATTCTTCATCCTAGAAAAGAAAAGCTACACAAAATATGGAGCCAAAAATTTCATAAAGAAGCCATACAGAGGCAAATTTTTTCACGATAAGAGGTTACTCATTTCTGGGTAATCGAACCTGAGTGCGGGTCCCTACGGCAGAGTTTTGAGGTCTAACAATTTTTTTGAACCAGTATTCATGCAAGAGGCGAACGGAACGAATTTTTTTATTCCACACCGTTTTTATTCCGATCAGTTACGGGGTACGTCTTCCATGATAGTCGCTCCGTCTTCTTTCTCCTCGGTGCTGTTCCCTCTCCGTTGAACTTACCACAGAGCCATCTTGTCTCAGTCTTGAGCTCCTTCTGGGGTGGCCATATCGTCCTCGATTGCAGGTTCTTGAGCGCCACTTCCTTGTATGCGACCATCGATCCGTCTTGTGATCGTGACAGTTTCCTCCATCAGCCGACCTGTCACACGGGCCTGACGCTGGTACCGACACCCTTTTCAGCTACTTCTAAGCTAGGCAAGGGTTTCTGCCTGGGACGGGATTGAACCCTGATCATCGAGATCTCGAGCCTAAGCTCTTAACCTCTCGGCCATCCCGCCCCCAGGCTAACGGAATGAATATTAATCATTTAAATTCTCTCTATGTGAGATTAACTGATTATTTTTCACACTCGTTGAATTTATGAAATCACAGCGAAAGAACTTCTCCGTTTAGATTGAAGATTCTCACGCGCAACGCTCGTTCATCTCTACTGGCTTCGACTTCTATCGACAACAATATTCGAAGCCAAACATCAAGTGGATCAATCTCTATCGAAATGCGAATATGATTTCCTATAATCCTTACGATAAGCGAATCTACGTATTCGATCACGGCTATCTGCTTACCGTACCTGCACATATTCAATGGGTGTCGAAATGAGATGAGAGTAGAGTATCACCAAAGCCTGATGGAATAGGCGCCTTTTTATTTGTTGTTTATCTACTAGAACGCTATTGTATTTTATGGAGAAAATGTATAAAATTATCCTACCCTCTTGTATGATCCGTCTTTATCGGAGAATTCGAGTGGAGGAGGAAGGCACATCACAGGCAGTATAAGAGTTTCGAGTTCATTCTACAGTCAACTAGCGTTAACTCAACCAGGATGATGTCTTTATTTGCCCTCAGGCGCTTTCCAGTGATACCGCTCCAGCTGCTGATAGCATTTTAAAGGGTTCATGGAGAACCTTTCTTGATTTGTTCGCCCTTTTTAGTGTTTTTTATCAATCGAAGCCCACCCAACCGCTTTTTCGAGGCTTTTTCCAACGGGCATAATTTAATGGAACACATAAACGTTATCAGTGAAATTTCGCCCCCAGTGGAATTTCTGGCAAAATTCACTTTGTCGTTATCAGCTGATAAGCGGCGTGGCGGCCGTCTTCCCCTGGTACTCTATGAACTACCTTCTTGTCATTCTCCTCCTCCTCCTCCCATGTCAATCATTGGCGTCGTCATTCGACCCTCACCTAAGCGACATCGTCGAGGAACTGTTGGACGTGGAGAAAGTTCCTCGTTACTGGCCCAAAGCCAACGATGCCGACTGGTTTGCCGTTGAACTGGACGCTCCTACCTGGCACCAGGTGCAGGGCATCGCTCACAAAGCAGGATTCGACGTCGAGGGTAGGGTGAGTGATATCAGCATCAGTTTCATCATCATCATCATCATTTATGACGTATATATGAGAGCAACGTTCGTTTGGTAATTGCAATGAAAAAGTTGAAATCAATTTTCCAAGAGCTTAATTTCAGCAAAACGTTTTAACGAGCCAAAACAGCGCTGGGCGAGCGGAATATTATGCTTAAGGTTCAGATACATGAACCCTGCTCTACATGTCAAATAGTTCAACCTAAGATTGCCTCTAGGTCTTCCATATTAGATTTTCTACACACCACCACGAGTTTTAGAAGGCATTAGTGTGAACAATCTAGAAGACTCAATATCTATGCATCCCGCCAGCATTTTAAAAACTATACAAACATCACGACGTTTACGACGTGAATAAAGTGTGCTTAATTTCAAATAGGAGTTTCTCAAAATCGATCTGGGAATCCTAGAATCCAGAAAGCTCCCGTTCTCAGCAAGAACTTCCTCGTTTAATTCTTTTGAACTTTTCATATCAGGGCGATATCTCTCTTTCTGTGAGGAGAGAACACCAGTTTTATGTTGATTTTTGATATTTTTGGTTTCTAATAAAAATATCTATCCAATGGGGATAGATTTTGTAGAGATAAGTACCAGTATCATCGTAAAAATGACGGTCTAACATCTCAGCGCCGTATATGTCCGAGACGCTGGTTCGAATCCTGCCTGAGTAGCGATTTTTGCGATGATCTCAGCATTATCATTACTCGTACCACCATAATAGCTTATAGCGTATCACCATAGCTTCCAGCGTACTTACTCGGTAACTCGCAAAAACGCGGTAACAAAACAAGAATTCGTCGATTCAATATCATCATAGTGGTACCAGTTACTTATTATTCATGCCAATATTTTTATTGATACTCGGTTGATCACTATTACTAGAAAAACGGTTTCTAATTTTTTTAAATTTTTGGTTTAAGCGTCTTTGATGATCTCGGAATCCATCACTCCAGATCAATTTTTAGCTTCAATCGTTCAAAAACGTCTACATTGCTAGCAGGAAAGGACGCCGTAAAAGGAGTACAGGAGCCATTATCGAAGAGTTAATATCGCTAAAGGAGGTGAAAATGATTTTCTCTTCTCTTCTTCTCTGGCTTTTTTTTTGAAGACATGCAGTTTCAGGTCCACTGGGCAGAACAGCTTATTCCTCTATATCGTGAGAAGAAATCACTGGTTTTCTCGGACCCAATGTATGAGCAACAAATGCAATCGGTGAGAATGTCCCATCTGTCCCAAATTTTCTAAAACATCACTTACATAAAGTTCTGATTTAATAGCACATCCATGTTTAAGGATGTAACGATAAATGAATAAATAAACATGGTTATCTAAATAATTGTGATATCTAGCATGCCCAAGGCGCATCTATCGAGATTTCAGTGGTCAGCGCCCCCTGAGATGCATATCGCCGAAGCATGGGCCGAAGGTCTGTCTGGAAAAGGCGTTACTCTAGTAGTTGTGGTAAGATTGATACTTATGAATTTCCATTTAAGTTCAGAGGCAATATGATATTTTCATGATGATGGCGTCGAATCGGGACACGAAGATCTGCGAGACGCCTTTAAAGCAGAGATTTCGCACAGCTTCGTACGAATGGACACAGTTCCCAGAAAGGAGGAACGAACGTAGGCGTTTTCCTCAGAGATTTAGAAGTTCATTAAGGATCAATCATACTCGGCAGCGAATTGCTGCAGTAGTGATGAGGTAGTAGAACAGAACGGGTCTACGTTCACTAAATTGTAGATTTATTACCGCTTTCACAGGTTACTAGTTATTATACTATTATACTACTGTAAAAGAGGATTTTGTAGTGATTTTGTAGTGCAGGGGTCGTCGCAAAAATCGCGGCACGGGTGAGACTCGAACCCACGTCTCGGTCCTTTCCGGGAGACTTGTGTTAGAACACTACACCACTGAGCCGTCGGCTCTTCCTCAAGGGCCTAAATTCGTTTATAAAAAAACAAAAAAAAATAAAAAATGCGCGACGCCGTGATTTTGAACTGAGCCGATCCTTTTCGAGAAGCCCGTTTCCATGGACAAAATCGCTCGTATTCGATGAAGCTTCGCTGCCGAGCATGAATGGATCTTTAGATGCAATAAATGCTTTCTATTCAAAATAGCACCTAAAGTCTACCCGGTGTGCTCGGTAGACTGGACACTGAGAAAGAGGAAAACGTGCTCTCCAAAAAGATGAAAATCCTTTTAGACACGGCACCAGGTGCGCAGGAATCATCGCCATGGCGGCGAACAACTCCAAATGTGGCGTCGGTGTCGCTTATCGGTCCACATTGGGAGGTAACTCGATTTATTTATTTAGAATATAATTTTTCCGCAAATCCAGAAACAAAAGAAATTTAACCAAATGAGAGAAAAGAAGTCCTTTCATAAATATCACAGAACTGCGTGTTCGGCAGCAGGAAGGAAGTTGGGAGGTTGGCTACTACTTGCAGGCGCACCACTGGCAATACCAAACCGAGGCGGGCCCTGTATAACAGGCACCTCTTTAACCTGATACGCACCCCGGGGGGTTGGCCTGCAAGGAGACAACATATACAGGGTGGCTACAAAGTATGTTCCGCTGGATTTTTTACCATAACTAAAGATTGATAACAGATATTTCAATATAATTTTTATTCGTGATACACAAAATGATCATAGATAATTCAATCCATATACTGTTCAAAATGATCGCCTTCTGCACGGATACAAGCTTCGAGACGCCTGGTGACTGCTTCGACTGTGGGCCGCAAGTAGTCGACATCGATCTTCTGCCATTCTCTGATGAGGGCTGTCTTCAAACCGTCCAAACTTCGGTGACAAGTCGATGAGATCCTTTGTTGTAAGTAGCCCCATACGGAGTAGTCCATGGGGTTCAGGTCCGGCGAGTTAGAAGGCCACATATCCTTGCCCCAGAATCCAGGGCAGTTTTGCTCGCAAAAGGCAATTGTTGATTTCGACCCATGTGCAGGGGCCCAGTCCTGCTGAAGAACAAATCTTCTTTCTCCGAAATGTTCTTTAGCCCAAGGAAGTAATTTATCCTTCAAAATAGCTTTCTGGTAGAAGTCGGAGTTGATTTTGATACTTTTATCCACAAAAACAAGCGGTGTCTTGCCCTCTGAAGTTATACCTGGGAATAAGGCCTTTGTGTGGGACTTTGGGAATAAGGCCTTTGTATGAACACGGCGTTTTCGGGATCTTCTCTCAGTCGGAGACAGAAGTTGCCGGTGATTTTGACTGTTCCGCGCGACTTCCACAGTGAAAATTTTTTCATCAGTCCAAACGATGTCGGATAAGCGGCCCTCACGAATGAAGTCGAGGGTCCTGTCGTTGATGTGGAGCCTTCTTGCAATCTCCGCGCCAGTATATGGAAGTGGTTAATTCTAACCCAATTTTCAGGACTGACTGTTCTCGCAGAAAATCAATTTCTCAACGACGCCATTGAAGGGGACGCACTTGCATTTAAGTGAGAGCTGCCCTTGTTGTTGTTTTTCATGTTTTTAACTTCTCAATGACTTATTGTATTTAATACTTGCTTAATAGCCAATGGCATAGTGTCATTGAGTTGTCCTTAATTTCTATTCTAAGCCACAAATCACATTTTCTTTATAGAGCCGACGAAATTGATATCTTCTCGGTCAGTTGGGGTCCGAAGGATGACGGCCGATCAGCAGAGCGACCAGGTGCTCTGGCTCAAAAAGCACTCGAGTTTGGAGCACTTCATGTTGGTGAACCATACCAAATAAATTATTTTTATTCGAAATTATTCTTTCACATTGATGTATTTTCCCTCTTTTTTAGTAAGAAGCCCAATTTATTATCAAATTGAAGTTGTAGTCTGATGATTTTAACAGGGACGTAAAGGATTAGGTTCCTTATATGTGTGGGCGAGCGGTAACGGTGGTCTTGAGGACGACGATTGTTCAATGGACGGATATGCCAGCAACATGCACACGGTAAGTGTGAGATTTCCCCGAATTTTGTATTTTTTCTCATATGATCTACCGGGGATCATATGAAAAAAAAAGTTTCAGATGACATTCGGAGTGGCAACGTCATCCGGAGTGCCGCCGTGGTACGCCGAGGGCTGCAGTGCTGTTATTGCGTCGGTCAGCGAAGGATTTTCGAAAGCGGCTGGCATGGCGAGTGATTCACCAACATTCAAACTTCTAGCTTTACCTTCTCCATTCCTCTTCATCTACCCGTTTTTAGTTCCTTCCATATAGTAACGAGCTTCTTGTGGCTTAGGCTTAGTCCTTCCAGAAAACCAGTTTACCAGTGACTATTTTAAAAATCACAAGATCACAACATGCAAGCTCTCAGCTTCACCTTGTCCAATCCGCTTCATCTACCCGTCTTGGGTTATCCTCATACCCTCGCGAACTTATTGAGACCGTGTAAAATCACTGCATACCGAAATACTGAGCCAGAGTCGCGGCTCTCGCTGGGACTACAAACAGTAACACCATTACTTCTACCTTACGCAGTTAAAAAAGGTAAAAGGTAAAGGTGTCGGCGTTGACCAGTCCCCGAAAGACGCGACGCCGCACTCGTGTTCAATTCAGAATCGTACAGGCTTGGTGAATGCGTGTTTGGCCTATACAATGACTTGCGGGGGCCAATCGCTATACCAAGTCAGTGTTTTTACCTTTCCGGAAAGGTTTGATACCATATACCGACCTCGGAGGGATGCAAGGCTCGATTGGCCCAGGAGAAGATCGATCGACTGTGCGGGTGTTATTAATAGTAGCGCCTCTTACCACTGCACCACGCGCGCTCATCTTACACAGTTATAACAAAAAATATGGGCAAATCTGTACCATAGTTGTCTGGAAAGGTAAAGACACTGACCTGCTCAGTGGCTGACCCCCGCGAAGCCATTTCAGAGGTTAAATAAGCATTCGTTATACCTTTCTGATTCTGAATACAATCCGATATGTTGGAGCGGCCTTAGGAGCTGATCAACGCCTACCCTTTACCCTTTACCTTTACTTGCCACATATCACGTCCTATGATTCGCTTCAATCCATTTTGTCTCAGGTCACCACAGATGTTGGTGGTGAGTGCACTACGTTTGCTGGTTCATCAGCGGCCGCCCCTCTGGCTGCCGGCATACTTGCGTTGGCCTTGGAAGCGAAGTGAGCATATTTTGTAACATTCCAAAAAAATGTAAGAGAAAAAACCAGCTACAACTTCGAAGTTTTTCTCGAGACCATGCCGGAGAGCCAGGGTAAAGAACATCTATCGCTGTCAGCTGCCTAGATCTACCCACCTAGTCCCTTGCAATGAATTTCAGTGTGCAATGTGAGCAATAAACTTCGGAAAATGGGATTTAAATACACCTACATCCTCGAGATCACTCGAAGTACAAACCTTTGATTTATTGCCTGATACGAATTTGCGAGGAGCAAAAAAAAGAACAGAAAATGTTGCGCTGGATCCTTCGTTCCTGTATCAATGGCATTATCTGTAGCCAGCGGTTTAGCGGCCTGCAGGCCTCCAAATGAACTAATGAATAGTGGGAAACATATATAAAACACTTGTAATAACAAACAAAACGAGGAACAAAAAGCATTCAGCAAAAGATGGCGAGGAACTGATGAAATAGGACACTGGAAGTACGGTAACGAGCAAACGCGGCGGGACCCTAGAGTTGACAAATAGATACCGTGGCTTCGCTTATCTATTCGGTGGACGTGAGCCAAATGATTTCTCATGGCAACAGAATATGTTGCACGAAAAAGTAAAAAATAATAATGAAAAATATAAAAATAAAAGCAGAATGAAGAAAGACAAAGGAGGCTTATTTCAGTCCAGCTCTATCTCAGCGTGACATTCAGCATCTGGTCGTGCACACCAGCAATTCTGATCATCTGCAAAGCTCATCGCCAGCCTACTGGCTTACCAACAGGGCAGGTAAGTCAAATACACTTGATATCTCCATATTGGTCAAAAAATAAATTCAAAAATGGAAATTATCCCTACAGGGCTCCATTTCTCTCGACAATTCGGCTTCGGAGTGCTAGACGCCCAGAAGCTCGTCCGATTTGCAAAGACTTGGAAGTCAGTCGGACCGCTGGCCAGCTGTAGTAGACAACTCACCGTGACCAATGGGTAAAATTTTTATCCACCAAAATCGATTTGAGTATTTTTTACCCTTTTTGAGTGTTTTAGGACCTTCGGAGCCGAGTCTCCCGTGCAGGTCGATCTTCCATTTGAGGGATGTGCGAACACATCTGGCGAAGTGAATTGGATGGAGAGGCTTCGGCTTGAAGTCACCATTGAGCATCCACGTCGTGGCCTGATCTCGTTGTTTCTGACCAGTCCTGCAGGTGAGAATTTGTATAGCCACTTGGCGAAATGGCAAGAGGCGCTGCTACTGCGCACAGTCGAGCGATCGATCCTCGCACAGACTAATCAATTCTTCGTTCTCTCTATGGTCCGGTTAATTGATGCCAGACCTATCTGGGAAGGGCGACTGGTCGCTTAAATCATTATAGACATAGGTGCAGTTAGCATTTACCACTCCTCCGCGATTTTGAATGGAGGACATGTGCGTGGCGTGTCCTTAAGGGGACTAAACAACGCCTACCACTTCATCTGGCACTATTCAACTTGACGGACACCAGTACTCGTTTCTTCAGTCGTCGAAATTCGCTGAAACTTTGCCTATGGGGGCTATTCGAAGTCCGGAACGCGAATCTGCTGCCCTTTCTTTCACGTGGGTGGTCTCGGACCACCTACATTGACTACTTCGGTGGTCCAGTCAGGATCACCGATTTTGCTGAAACTTTGTCTATGGAGGTTCTCTGGTGTCCTGAACACGATGTTGAAGTCCGTTTTCCAAATGGCAGCTGAATGCGGTAGTTATAGGTGAGTATCTATCGACCTTACCTGGTACGACTCACCTGTAACTACTGTACCCGGTTACCGCTTGGAAAATTCGACTTCATCATCGTGTTCAGGACCCTTAACAACCCCCTAAGGCGAGGATTCAGCGGATTTCAACGATTAAAAACTTCGAGTACTGGTGTACGTCAAGTTGAATAATGTCGTTTATCTTCTTAACCTATAACTCTTGCTTTGCACGTCTATCATTGTTTAGTGCTCAATAGGTCGTTTAACAATAAGGAAAACGCGAAACAAGCGGAAAAGCTTCTTTATCGTTGCCCGGCTATAACTTTTTCAAACTTTATAAGATTGTTGTGAACGACGACATTCCTGTGAACTTCAATTCATTATAGGAACCACAATTCAGTTGTTGCATCCGAGGAAGAACGACGACTCCGCTGACGGCTTGTCTCGATGGCCGTTCGTCAGCGTGGCGCAGTGGGGCGAAAATCCTCGAGGAATATGGCGAATTGAAGTCCATTCAATGGTGACTAATCCTATAACAATTCATACAACTACTGAATTCAGATGCCCTATGGAACTTAATTCTTTGGTCATTCGAAAAAGTTTAACCAGAGTGTGGCCAAAATGTTTGTCAGTTTCCCACTGATCACAGCGGGCTAAAAATGTTGAGAGCAACCAATTTATAGTTGAGGTAAAGTATAGAAATCGGACACTTTCGATTTTTCGCTCAATCAGTCCACCAATCATGCTTCTCGCAATTTTTAGGATATTTTGGGAGGTCCGAGAAAATTTATCTATTTGTTTATTTATCTATTCATACTTCAATATGATGCACCTGTGCTCTAAAAGAAAAAGAAACAACAACAAATGTCACAGTTAACCGGGGTACGTCTGCACTGTGACCACAGCATCAAGATATGGAATTAGGTAACCTCGCAAGTACATAAGTGAGGAAGGACAACCTTCCCCCGGCAATTATGCGGTAATTATAGAGCCTGTTACTAGTAGAACATACATACCTCTTGACAGAAATTGAGCTCTTAAGGTATAAATAATCTAGAAATATCAACATAAAATTAAACTAGTAAACATCCCCTCTCGATTTCAGGCTCACAAAGACGTGAATGCTGTGGGAGTGCTTAAATCGGCCGTACTCACCGTCCAAGGCACCAGGGACGATCCGATGAAGGAGAACGGCTTTTTGCGTCCTCGTTAGAAAACTCTGTGTTGCCTCTATATTCCTCTGATCAGTATTATCCGCACCATATCAATAAAAATAATTTCCTAAGTTCTCTCTTCCTGAAACCCAGGCATGATGTTAAACTTCTCGAATGCTTCTGTGTTAAACAGGTTAGTAAGGTCCTTTTTAGGCGTCTGGAGATGACGAAAGGATTGAAACGTCAGGCCAAAATCAAAGTTGATCCACCTTACTAACCTCGTCTGGCACTAAAGCATTCGAGAAATTACAATAATCTTTTCTTTTACTTTAAAAGTTGTAAATGATGTAAAAGGGAATTCGACCGCTGTGAAAAGATGTTCCTTCCCCTTCGATTCACTGAGCTACAGTTCTTATTCTTCACAATCATCCTTGTAAATTGCTGGAAATATTGATAATATTGACAAGTTTTGCTCAATTATTGTTAAGAGGAAGCCCATAAGGCATGCAATAAATGCTCCGGTTTTTTTTTGATAATAAACTCTGTTCCTCCGGGGTCGAGTAAATTGGTACTAGACTTGTCTGGGAAAGTAAGGACACGGACTTGGTATAGCGGCTGGCCTCCACAAATCATTGTTCGGGCAAAGTATGATTTCAGTGTGCCTCTACGATTCTGAATGGAACAGGGGTGCATGGCGCGTCTTTAGAGGACTTATCAGCACCGACACCTTCACCTTTACCTTTACCTATGATAAACTCTGCTTTTCTCAATCTGAAAAGTCCCAATGTTCAGAAGTCTTGCCATTCGCTTCACCCTCTGCGTTTCTGATCCATGGTGCTACCGTTGCTGCGCTATTTTTCTGCGGAGTATGACCGGAATTTAGGGCGGCATTTCAGATCCGTGCGTAGTGATCCGACCACTTTTTCTTTTAATATATACCCTTTTACACCTTTCCCCTATTACAACTGCTTATGGTCCGTGTGCGGCTCGAGTTGCAAAAATCAGCTCTGGTCCATCAGCCGGTCTGTTACTGGAGCTGGACGTTGATGCCGACACCCTTTTATGGCTTTCTTAGGCAATACACGGGTGTCTGCCTCGGACGCAATTGAACCCTCATCATACAGATCAGGACCCTGTTACTGATACAAAAATTCTCGTAAATTTATGCACTATCGATTTATGTACAGTCACAGAACTATGCACGCACGCGATTTGAAAGATAGAATGAGCAGATAAGTGACGAGAGGTGAAATGAGATTAGAAATATCGGTGGAGAAATGCCGCCGGCGCCCAGAGGCGGACGAGTTAGCGCGGCCGTCGCCTAGGTGTCGCCGCCGGCACATCGACATACACGTTGTATCACAGATCATCGGGTGGAACTCGGGCGGGGGCTTCCTTTTCCGGCTGAGGTCAGTTCAGCCGTCCGCCAGCAGCAGGACTAGAAATCGTAGTGAGACGATCGAGGCGGAGTGGACAGCGAATAGCGCAGGAACGTCTCCGAGTCGAAGTCGCCCATCTCCATCAGTGATGGTGGTCCGTCGAGAACTGCAATTTATTTATTAATTTATCTATTTATTATACCCACACGGATGCGCATCACAACCAAAAATAGTAAGAAGATAACAACTTTCGCACTCAGAGTAGTGCAGGTTGATTCTTTTTGTTTTTTTTTCTTATTATACTTTATAAAACCTCTCCTAACATTCCGATAGGTCCCGGTAGAGACTCTATATTTCTTTACTAGCTCGTACATGTTCAGGGGCTAAAAAGAGCTTTCCTATTTCCTCTTTTGTTTTTTTCAGTTTCTATTTTGCGTTCAGAGACGATGAAATTGGCTACAATGAGATGATGAGCTTGAGTGAACAAGGGAAAAAAGTGAGGCTCACTGTTCTTCTCCCTGATAGTACCGGTTATTTTGCTTATTTTACATCTTCAAACTGACGTACAATTTTACTTTTTAGCATGTTCATAAACAGAAGGATTCATATTAGCTTCCAATAAACCGCCGACGACGGATTAGTCTGCCGTTTTTGCCGCCTCGACATAACCTCCTTCCAAGTATTCTAGCTCTGAAGGGACTGCTCAAAATGAGAACAACGTGGTCTATTTGCTGGCTTACAAAACACACGAAATCCTGAAAATCTTGAGCTCAATGCGAGCGCTCTAAAACCGTCCTCCTTAATTTCTGTCTGTTAGTGTGCCTAACTGAATCGCAAGAATTTCACTACAACTTCAAATCAAACTACTGAAAACTATTTATCTTATTCTAGTAACAAGTACAATGGAAAATGGTCCATGTGGGGTTCACTGTTATGGGAAATTTCACAGTTGGGAAGTTCGACACCATAGTTGTAACCTTACATTTGGTTACGGTTCCACCATAATCTCTGCTATAAACCTCCTCGGAAAAAGCGTAAAGGTAAAAGATAAAGGTAAAGATGCCGGCGTTGATCAGTCTCCTGAGGACGCGCCGCTGCATTCGTGTTCCATTCAAGTCGTAGAAGCTTGGTGAATGCGTATTTGGCCTATACAATGACCTGCGGAGACCAGCCGCTATACCAGGTCGGTGCCTTTACCTTCCCAGACAGGTCTGGTACCAATTTACCCGACCCTTGCGGGATTGAAGGCTTGGTTAGCCTGGGCCGGGATCGATCGATCGACCGTTCGGATGTCAGCAGCGCCTCTTACCACTGTACCACGCGGGCCCTTAGAAAAAGCGTAGGCTATGTAAACCTTCTTAAATCTATGAAAAATCCATGAAAACCCCTTGAAAA
This sequence comes from Nippostrongylus brasiliensis, assembly GCA_030553155.1. Taxonomy (NCBI): domain Eukaryota; kingdom Metazoa; phylum Nematoda; class Chromadorea; order Rhabditida; family Heligmosomidae; genus Nippostrongylus; species Nippostrongylus brasiliensis. The sequence goes on along the minus strand of CP130732.1, from coordinate 32,199,701 downwards.
ATCTTCGCTAAAATCGTCGGGCGTCCAAAACTTAGATCCGAGCGCGTTTACAACGGCGCGTATCGTTCGACGGATGTCATTTATCAGTGGAAGAGCTGCAACATGCCAAGCGTATCAGCTGCCATGGGAACAATCGCACGGAAAACATAAATCTCGTCAATAATTTGGAAGAGTTTGCTTGTCATCATTCACAGATTCATAGAGTTAAAAGTGTCAAGAATCGGCCGCCTTTGTATTCACCTCCTTTTACTTGAACTGCAATAGAATTTTGAGCATAATTGGAGCATAAATCTCTATATTTACGGAGTGCGTTAATGGATATAAAAAAAGTAAATCTGTTCTGGGTGGCCAGTCTCCCCAATGACTACATGTGATACCAAGAATAGAAGTTCTATTGTTTTATTGTTTTTTCTATTGGGATTTTTATTGTTTTTCTATCGTTTTGTTTTGTTTTTGGTACCGGTTTATTGTTTTGCTTTGATTATTGTTGCTTTCGCATATTCACGTTTAACCTATATCGTCGCTAATTGACATCGTTTAGGCAAGTCTTGTGTATGGTGAATAAATATACAGTAGTTCGCGAAATGATATGTCACCTTGCATTTTTGGATGCAGATCGCTGAAACCAAAAGGAATTTAATTCCAATTGACAGTTTTGATAACCCTTATTGAAGATACACTGATATATGCCCTTGTTGGAAATTCTACGTTTTTTGAAAAAATTTACACTCATTTTCATATGCATTTTTAAACGAATGTATCTTAGGAACCAGTGAGCTTCTGCTTGTCTTGTAGTGATAATCTGATAGAGCATGATTGGCTTGTTCTTATAGGCTATAAATTTTGGTTTCAAGGCATTAATAAACCATAGAATTTTTTGTGTGAATTTTTTCATGGTCAAAAAATGGTGAAATCTTGGGACAATGTCTCATACAAAATTCCATATATTAGTGACTAGTAAATGAATTTGCACCAAATTGGGATATGTGATAGCGTAAGGTTTTCTCTTTCTAATGCGCATTTAAATGCAAAAAATAGCCGTCCAGTTACAGGGTCAATAACTTTTGAAATTGCATTTACATAAGCAGCCGTTTTGAGGACACCCGGAGGGCATTTGACTCCAGATTTCTCTAGTGCATAGTAAACTTGTTGCATGTTAAGTGTTAGCAGCAGGTAGCAGAATAATTTCCACTCTTTTACAGAAAATCGTCCTCTAGTTAGACCGATTGAAACTACCGCGCCATCCCGCCTGGTTTACGGTGGCGGGAATAGGGACGCATGCAACATTACGACATAGAAGATGGTTTTCTGCACAAGAGTGAAAATTAGTCTGCTACCTGCTAAGTACTTAACAAGCACGAAGTGTTCTATGCACTAGCGGAATCCGGAGGACATTCTCTAGACAACCGTTTATGTAAGTGCGATTTCAGGAACTATTTTCTCTGTAATTGGACGGCATTTTACAAAAGTTAACTATGCGTTGGAAAGAGAAAACCTTACGCTATCACATATCCCAATTTGGTGCAAATTCATTTACTAGTCACTAATATATGGAATTTTATATGAAACATTGTCCCAAGATTTCACCATTTTTTGACCATTTAAAAATTCACGCGGAAAAATCTGCGGTTCATTAATGACTTGAAACACAAATTCATAGCCTATAAGAACAAGCTAATCATGCTCTATCAAAATATCACCACAGGACAAGCAGAAGCTCACTGGTTCCTAAGATACATTCGTTTAAAAATGCATATGAAAATGAGTGTAAATTTTTTTTCAAAAAATGTAGAATTTCCAACAAGAGTATATATCAGTATATCTTCGATAAGGGTTATCAAAACTGTCGCTTGGAATCGAATTTCTTTTGGTTTCAGCGATCTGCGCCCAAAAATGCAAGGTGACATATCATTTCGCGAACTACTGTATAAATAAAGGTAAAGATAAATGTGTCGGCGTTGATCAGTCCCCTTGGGACACTCCGCCGCATTGGTTTCTATTAAGAATCGCAGATACATAGAGGGGACGGGCATCCGGCCTATTCTTTACGTTCCCAGACAGGTCTGGTAGCAATTTATCCTAGCCCTGAGGGAAACTTGGTTGGCACGGGTCGGGATCGATCGGTCGAGTACCAGAAGCGCGTCGTACCACTGCACCAGAAGCGCGTCGTACCACTGCACTACGCATACCTCTTTCACTAAACACGGAGTAATTCCACAAGGTCTCAATGAACGGCTAAACACCCGTTTATAGTCGGCAGCGGAGCGCGCTTATTTCTTCACTGCACGCTGAGCTCTCGTGAATAAACTTCTTAGCAGCGGAGAGCAGAAAAATAAAAAACAGAAAAATATCAGTAAGAAATCAAGGTTCACTGTTCCCAGATTTTCCTAGGTCTCCGGTTTTCTCAAAAAACTGAGGCTCATTCATATTCGGCAGCAGAATACATCCTCATATAGCTTATTCTGACATTTATTCAAACAAATAAGTAAATAAATGTCGGAAGATCCCCAATTTCAAGAACACTGCGGGTCGCTCTTTCTTCACCCCGCCCCCACAACGAAACAGAACTGCAACGTGATTTGTTGGAGCATTGAGACTGACCAACGACCTTGCACTGTCAATTGCCCTCACAACTCTTAAATCGGCCACGATCGCTGCCTGAGCTGAAATGGCAGACAACGAAGATTTCCTCAATAAATTCTTTGGTGCCGGCTTTATACGGCCTCATTTTCGATAGTAACGCTTCTAATGTAACTGGTCCTCTAGAAACTTAAAAATTATAAGTCAGAAAAGTTTGATATCGAAAGAGCCTGAGCTCAAAATCTTTTCCCCATTGCGATTTTTTTTCGTCAGAATGGAGAGTTTTACCGGTTCAACTTTGAAGATTTTCAGTCAAAGAAATCATAGGAAGACTCCAATCATATATCATTGTGACAAAGGTCGAATATTTCACTAAACTATCAATTTTATCTGGAGTGGGAGTGTGGAGTAGCTCCGTTTCGTTGATATATGTATATTATAGTTAGGAATTTCCAAAAAATCACCTCCGATTGGTTCATTTACGTAAATAATCTGCTTGTCAGCTTGAATTTTCTTTTAAAATGCGGGCGAAATACATCAGAATATTTCCTTTCTCCTTGAAACATGGGCCACGCATTATGCTGGAATATAAGGTACGTTTCACTCTACCTTAACATCGGAAGCCAGCACAAAAAATTACTGCCTTGATTTAAATTTTGCAAATTTATAAATACAATGAGCTAAAGATCGCGGCGCATTTTCGAGGTTCTTGAGAACGATTCTTTTCGCTAATAGTACACCTGAAAACACTTAGCCCCTGAGAACGGTGAAACTGAGGTAATATGGCCATCTGGTCAGGATAAGAGGTTACCAGCGTCTTTTTATTTATATATTTTTTGACATGAAATTCCAGTTTTATTACCGCTTTTCTGCGTTTTACTATTACATATACTAGAATAGGATGTTGCAATGATGGTGCTAGCTTTATCGTAAAAATTGCATCTCAGGCGGGATTCAAACCCGCGTCTCAACCTATCTGTTGCTGTTAACCTATTTTTGACAATTTTCTGATCCAAGTCAAATTTTCCTCACTTCCCTCGGTGAGTGATCGATGCGTGCTGACCTTGGAGTGTTACGTGGTGCTCTTTCAGAGGTGTTTTAATACAGCGATGTTGCGTCGTAAGCGTCGTAAAAGTCGACCATAAAGTTCAAACAAATCACTAAGGATGGCGGGCCGAACAACAGCCGGCTAATGAGACGGACGGACACTCGCGCGAATCTGCTGCTGTTCCATTGCGCAATGAATTATTCAACACGACAAATTCGCCAGCACATACAGTAGTCGTTTTGGAATGAGCCGTGCACTCGTTTTATAGCAGCATTTCACCTACCAATATAGACAAAAAATGCCCTTTTGGGCACATTTTGAGTGGCAATGTCGGACACCGTCGAACAAGGCCCGTCCTTGGGATAGAAAGGTCTACAGGGTTACGATAGTCATCCGGTCAGAAAAGAAGAAGGATAAGATCTATATATAGAAGGAGAAGTAGAAAAAAACGAGCGAAAGAAGATATGGCATGGCACAAGCTCTCGGTGACAACTGGGAGGCTGGTTATTCTAAGAAAGAGAAGATCGACGGAAGGAAGGAAGAAAGGAAAGAGGATGAAAAGGAGGAATTACCCGATTGGGGACAAGTGTGACTTTCTTTTTGTTTCTAAGCTAATCGATTGAGATCGTTGGGAAATTCCAAGATTTTAGCTACAGTTCAGCTAACCCACAGCCTGCAGTTAGAGAGAACGGTATAATGAGGTCGATCTCATTAGCTCGTCCCTTTTGCGAGGTCATATAACGCTGCCCTGGATCTTGAAATTTTCAGAATTTCTGAGAGCTTTGTGATTCGGAAAATAGATCAAGTTATTCTGATCGTAACCATGTGCTCTCTAATCAGAATAATCAGGTTTGAATAGAGTTATTTCGAGGCGGCGAAAACGGCGGATTAATCTGCCGCCGACAGGTTTATGGACACCGATGGCACTGTCGATCGGTTGTCTTTCTTTTCGGATTTTTCAGATTTTTCCGTGTATTAGGCTGTTGTAAATGAAATTTTATAGAGCGTCGATGAGAAGATGCTAAAAATATAAAAAAAAACTTACTGGGATTACTTTTGGCGATGAGCTGACTGCGCTCGATCGAGTACGGTACGCGTTTGTCCTTACGTCGTCTACCACCACAGAACTGATGGAGAATACAGGCGATGAGCAGCAGAATCAGCGCCAACGATGCGGACAGTATCGCGCACACCAACGCCTTCTCCTTGTTCTCTGAAAAGAGTTTGATAGATTTTAAAAGCTCAAAATTTCAAAAAAAACCTTCGTAAAATCATCACCTAGCTCCTAACGGAATGTCTACTTTAACTCCACTAGGAACCCTTCAGCACTGAACGAAAAATTAAGGAAAATTCTCTCCTTTTCCCCATCCATAAAAATGTTGTTCACGAAAACAGCCGGTCAGGCTTTGCAAGCAGACAGACGATTGGCGAGTCATCATTGGGTTTACTCGTAAACAACAACTTCTCAAGCACAAGTTATTGCCTTGCCGAGTTATTGGCATGTGAGGTAGAGAATTATGACCAAGTGTATACTCAAAAGTTAAATAAAGACAATTTTACCTTTTTTAGTACAAGAAAATTCGTTATTCATTGAGTATTCATCATTTGTTCTGGGTCTATATGGCATGTGAACATGTATTCAATGGCTGACAAGGAATATGGTCTTGGATGAATTGACAGAGGAGGAAGCAATTGTATATTTTTTCTTCTACTGTCTATTGCTGTCTATAATGACCTACTTCATCTCTTCAAAATCAAATTCAGTTCTAAAAGTATAATATTCCAAGACCGGCTGTCGTTGAATCTTTGCATGTGGACTTTGGAATTTTATTCTGATTTCAGAACATTCGTTTTAAAATAATTTCGACTTACGTTTGATGAAGGTGACGGCGAGCATGATGTCGTGAGTGATGCCGACCAGGTTTGCCTCCATCGGCTCGCTGTGATCATCGTCCGCCCGCTGATTCTTTTCCTCATGAGCACCATCTGATCGTAGGCTGTAGCGGTCTTCAGTTACGTAGCCAGCTGAAAAATAACTTTTTAATGAATTTAATCTATCCATGAAGCTAAACGGAGGTACAGTGGTACGAGGCGCTACTGTCACCGCACGGTCGAGCGATCGATCTACGCTCGGGCTGACCAAGCCTTCTGTCGCTGGTTCGGTAAACTGGTACCAGACCAGCCTGGGAAGGTAGACAAAGGCACTGAATTGGTATATCGGTTGCCCCGGGGGGTGATTGTGTGTAGGCTAAATACTGATTCACCATTCCTCTACGGTCCTGAATGGAACAGGAATGCATGGCGCGTCCTTAAAGGGTAGGTCAACGACGACCTCACCACTTTTACATTCACAAAGCTCTTGAGATTACTTTAACGGCTGTTCTGAAAATTGGAGAGAAGATTGGTATTGTTTGGGTCATCAAAACGACAACCTTTGTTTCTTCGTGTTCTGTAATGTTCACCACGTGTATTTAGCTTTAATAACTAACCAACTAACTAACTAAATAAATAAATTAATTAATTAATTAATAAACCTTTGTGAAATGTGAACCTGAAAAGACTTGTTGAAGATAAGCTTCGTTAGAAGGATGGTGATTGAAGGAAAAGCAAGATTTCTGAAATATGTTAAAAGCACAAAAAGCGTCATGTGTTGCTGAAACCCCGTTACCGAAATTTGCAAACTTCTGAGACCTCCCTGTTCCCCTCATATCTCATCGCGGTCAACGACCGAGCTTTGTTCTTCAGGAAGACGCCTGTGCACGAAATCCCAAAGCGTTTCAGGCAGAAAAATAGGCACTTCAGTTCTTTAGGTGTCGGGGGCAGGCCGTCAGTCACGAATGGCCGTAATTCGTCAAATTTACGCCAACCACCTGCTTACTTTTAGCGAGTTTTTCGCGGGAGGCCTACGTGGCCAACGTAGAATTTCGACGGAGGTTTTTCTATAACACTAGCATTATGGATCTCTGTGGACTCGGTGCAGCCAAAGGTTCTTTGAACAGCGTTTATGGCTGGAAGACGAATGCATGGCGCGTTCCTAGAAGACTTATCAGCGTCCACTACTTTAGCCTTTGCATACGATACGAAGACTGACCCATTACTTTCAAAAAGGGTAAGGTAGAGCGGCACTGATCAGCTCGGCAAGGACACGCCATGCATTCGTGTTCCACTCAGAATCGTAGAGAATGACCCTCTGGGCTAACCGCTATACCAAGTCAGTATCATTCCCTTCTCCGGCGAGTCTGGTACCAGTTCACCCCATGTTGGAGGGATGGAAGTTTTGTTTAGTCCGGGCGAGGATCGATCGCGCGCCCGCGTAGAGTTTCATCAGCGCCTCTTGCCGCTGGACCCTGCGCGACCATCATATTTGAATTTTTCGAAAATCGCTGAGTCAAACCGACCGTCGTTGCTGAACATCGGCTCAGGCCGAGTTGGCGCCATCAGCGTGGCCGACATGACGGTCGAATCCGTTTCGATGTGCTTCTCACTCAACTTCTCCCATCCATCGTCGGGATTCGAAACGGTGGTCGCCTCCAGCATTTCCTGCAAGGGTTCTAATTTTTTTGAAAATTGTTATATATGATAGATTATAGGAGTATATTAACTTTTGTAAGCAATAATACAAGGATTAGAAGACCCATTACGCAGCCAAAACGCAGCAGAACATTCCGTGAAAAGCGAAAATTGAGAACGAAATCGTTAGCAGAAATTAATGAGCAAATAGGAGCTGAGAGTTCGAACTAACCTCGACGAACTTTTCAAAAGTTGAAGAAGTTGTTAGGTAAAATGTTAGCTCGTCACAAGGCCCATAAAAAATAAAAAAATAAATGTTTTCCTCCTCTACATACTTCCACGAAGATGGAAAAGTGAGACAGCAAGGCAAATCGCTAGCAAGCCAACATTTATCATTTATAACTTTTACAACTCTTGAAAATTTGGTCAATCATGGTAAAAAATGAGGACAACTTTTCATTTGAATTTGACTTTGAAAACCTTTTAATATCAAATAATTGAGCACTCTCCTTTTCCTTCTCCTAAAGAAGGCTAACAAGCATACCTATTCGTGAAAGATGCTACCTAGAAACGTAAGCTTGAGCGGAATAGTGTTTTTAGCTACATATTTCAATAAAAAGCAATGATAACAGTACCTTAACATATTTATGCAGTGACTCGAATTCTCCCTTGATCGCATCCTCGCTGAAGATTTCCTCATTGACTAAAAAATGAAAAGAATGTTTGTAAGGACAAAATTAAAAGAGCTGAAATTCCAAAATAAAAGATCTAGAAATTCACTAAATAATACGTTGAAACGTACCACACATGAAGAGAATGTTCAGATAGGATGGAACATCTTTGGGGCATGGTGAGCCGAGCGTACTGGAGTCGACCATCAACGAACAACCCGGTTGGGCATGACACTTGGTGAGCAGCGTCGGCAGCACGTCCCGAAGACATTCTGCAACGGAACGAACCTGTTAGATTTGAATTCCACTCTTTTCCTACGAAAATCTCGAATTTCGACTGATCACTTTCAAATTTCTGAGCCATTTTAGGCATTTCGTAATGATTCTCGGCATTGAATTGAGGAATTTCCACATTTTCCGTAACCCACTGACTCGTTCTCTACGAATTTTGCACAATTTAGTTAATGAACCAGCGAATCCTTTCTACTTCTAGTGATTAGTTTTACTTACTTTCTGTTATGTCACGTATGAAATCGGTTGACATCTTATGTAACGTGCCGTTGCGCTAATCTGCCAAATTAATAAATAAACAAGAAGGAGACAGCTTCCAAAAACCGGGGAGATGCTTCCTATTTATTATGAAACGTGCGACTCATTCTTCCAGAAGAAGCGCCATCTCGAGCATTTTATGGAACATCCTCGCTGGTTTTTCCTAATCCTAATTCGCCCACAATTTGAGGTTTTTTTTATTTTCAACGGATTTTTTTCATGTTACGCATAAATAAAAAAGAATTTTTTGTCATTTTTTGAAAGCTGCTATAAATGTCAACTGTCTGGAGCCATTTTTTGGCATTTCTTGGAAGCTTCTGTAAATGTCAACTGTCTTGAGCCAAAGTAGCTCTCCCAATACCTCTATTGCGGCGATATTTAATTTATGAGCCTAATTTATGTTCGAGCCACGAGTTTTATGACATAACAGCCGGGTAAACACGGTAGTCTGCGTACTCCAGGAATTGGCGTAGTGGACAAATGACAAATGCTAGCGTTCTACTTGTATCGTAAATGCTTCTCTTGTCATTTTTTTAAAATATGAATAGAAAATAGGGCTAAACAGTCCGGTGGTGATCAATCCCCGAAGGTCGCCAGGTAGATGGAATCCAATCAGAATCGCAGGCAGGGACATGGTGAATGCACATTTGAACTATACAATGGCCAATTTTTATACCAAGTCGGTATCTTTACCTTCTCATGCAAGTCTGGTACCAATCTAGCTTGGTTGATCTGATTGATTGATCTGTGACTAATTTCGATCAGGCGGTCTCCTTCCTAGTATGGGTAAGGTAAGTACAAGTAGTATGAACCAGTACTAAATGTCTGCTACCCTGCTCCCTAATAAACCTGGTATTTTCGGACCCATTCCTCTTCTACAATGACCCATAACGAGTAGTTTCCTGAATGTTTTTCGACCTTCTATACCCTGACGAAGGTGAACGCGTCGAAACGTCAGCCTAACAAAAAGGTTTGCCAATGTTGGAAAGAGCTTATTTTCTAAGAAACCTTGCACCCCTCGGAAGCTCTACGTTTCAAGCCAACGCTGACAGGATGTGTTTTACCGCCGAGACTATAACTCATCAGACTCTGGCCGATTTCGTAAGACATGTGGGCCTGTCAGCATATCATTATCCGCGGCGCAATTTGCACACGAGTCGCCTATGGGGGCCTCTGGGGAAGCACTTCACTATTATTGGCATCTTGTCGGGCTATTTAGTCAGCGTGTCCACTCTAGTGCATGAGCTTGTTGAAAGCCCTGAGGCTGCGAGTGGGCGAGATAAGTGACTGAGGTCATTTCTCGTCTTATTGGGTAACCGTGGAAATTAGAATGCTTTGGAGCGTACTCATTAGCTCTTCCACTTCACCTCTCGCCGATTCATTGAGATCCGTCGTGGCTCCGCCAGCCAACAATGGACTAATGAAAAGGGTTAAGACTGAGCCCAGATTCATGAATAAAATCGGGGTATAAGACTTTCACAGCGAAAGGAACCTGCTCTATTCTCAGAAAATTGTAATTCTTTCAGAGAAAAAACTACTCAAAAATCAAAAAAATCCGCACAAAAATCCTCTGCTTCTTCTCCTCTCTGAGAAGCCATGGATACTGGTTGGGTGCTCTAAAGCACCATTTTTCAAAGGTATTCTATTATAATATCTGACGAGTGGTGGTTCAACGACTTTCAAGGGTTATAACGGGTATGCCGTTCAGGTATCTACACTCTGGAGATCAACACTGTTTTGACGGAACTTGATCATGCTGGAATCCAAAAATTGCCTATGAAAAGCTCTCTTAGCAATAACTCTTCCAGGAGTAAGTAGTGAGTTTACCCAGTTTTCCATTAGAAGACGTAGATATGTTGTATGTAGCTTTGTAAGTTCCAACTTACTTAAAACTGTAGAAAGCTGAAATTAGGCCACGTATGTAAAAGGTCACCTCCTTCAACACTTACTTTATTTGGTGAGAAAAATTTTAAAAAAGCCAAAAGCTCAACGATCTTGGGTACCAAATGGATGCTTCACGGTAGTACCTATTTTGTTCTTACTTCCTACTTTCTATCCATTTATTGAGCAGTTGACCAATCAACTGATCGTCTGCTGAACGCACGAAGAAAATCGAATCTTCCTAGAACTCCTGCTGATAACTCATCCATCTTAACAGATAAATATTTGAATTATGTCGACGATCCCTTTATATGGGCTGAATCCACATCTATGAAGGGCTTTACTCCCCCTCCAACAGCAATCCCCATAGATCGCCACACAATATCTCAAGTGTCGACGAACAGGTGAGTGAATTCCCAGCCGAAAGTCACCCGCTGAGCGGCGATCTAACAGCGGACAGGTGGTGATGGTGGCCGTTAGATCTAGGAGTGAAGAGTGAGATGTGGCCGTGGTGACACTTTGGCCATGAGGCTTCCGTTCAAAGTTAAACGAACAATGGAGGCCGATTACACAGTTCGACCGAGGCCGTCGACGTTCGGCTCCTAGCTGGCGAATTCTTTTCAATTAATGAGCAAATAAATAAACAATAGGAAGCCAATTTACAGAGGCTCCCCTTCAAAGCCTGTGATTCATTCTGTCACAAGTAAAGTTAACTACAGTCTCATTTCGACCCTCTTTTGAAGGTTCTTTTCTAGCATCTAGTGCACCCATCATTCTATCGTTTGCCTATTATTTTGAGTACAAGCTGCTCTACTTGTTGTTTTTGGTGGTGGTGATACCTGGACCAAATCCCCTCGACTATAAATTGATATCAAAAAGGTTGCCCATTACCCTTGATAAACTGTAGGAACTGCAAGGAATCGATGAATTTCGCAAAGGGAGCATGTCGTATTCTCCCCAAGCTGTTGATAACCTCTGAGGTAATAACTTACCCTTGGCAAAATGGACGGGAGCTGTGCAGTGAGCGGCCTGAGTACGCATGCTTCTGCCGTAGTTGGCCGAGTAGATGGCCAGTCGACGACCTTCTCGACATTCCAGCTGCATCTCAGCTCCTTCGCAGAACGATTCGCCGTCGAACAGAACTGACAAATAAACAGGGATTAGGGTTAACGAAAAGGTTATCTGGGGAAAAGAGACGTGAAGAGTGAATAGACAATAAGACGGTCATCTTTAATCCTTATCAATTATATCCTCTGAAATATGACCAAGTTTAAGACTCGTGGGCCATGGTTATGCTGAGGTTCTTTGAAAAAACTGTCTGCTTTCCGTTCTTGTTCATTTCTTTTTCTGTCTGATAAACGCTGAATTCGCTAGGGGAAATTCCTCCGGGTCCCAACCCGGCCCTCCAGATGACTCTCGGTTTTAATTAGACCACGAATGACGACCGTGGAGCGACGGGTTGCTGCTCGGTGCTATTCAATTAATCCAAATCAATTACGAAATCCCATTAATAATGGACTTGGAAATGGAGGGCGGATTACAGACAGCCGGCTGGCCGTTAGGCCCATCGAGTTGTCGTCGTAAGTGTGTGAAAACTCGTCGAGGATTAAAACTTCGCCATAATCCGCGAAATAGTCTGCGCGGCGAGCTCTCGAAAAGCTAAAGAACATTGTGATTCACATGGGCATCGGCTGAAGTTCGTCTATGAGTTCAAAAATCCAGCCTCTAGAGACTAATTAGAGAGAATAAAAAGTTCAGTATTTTCCCGGCTGGAAACGTCGGGGTGCATCTGGCCTCTTTCCAATAGTTCACGAAACGACGGAGTTACGAAATTACGGAGCGAATTTGATAAATTTGATGTCTCTTTAGCAAATGTGCGACCGAACATATGCCCTATGCGCTGCGACGATTAGAAGGTAATAAAATGTTCGGCGAGGTGAAGAAATCAAAGGTGGTCTGGAACTCACTCGGTCGACATTTGTAGCTCATCTGCAGGTACTTCGAGGTGGTCGGGCATGGATCGTCCTCGAACGTTGTTGTGTCCACGTAAACAGTGCATTTCCTCTTCTTATCGCAAAGCTCGGAAAGGCGCTGCAACAACGACTCTATGGAAAAATAGACTAATAAACCCACGAAGTTTGATGAGATTAAGCTGTATCAAATTATAGTCGCAGAGAAGAGGAGCAATGGGGAACTTTGTGGATTACAGTGCGTTACAAAAGTGTGCATCCATTTTATTTTCGGCAGTTTTACGCATTGCTGGGGTTTGTGGTTATTTCGTAGTGTTGCACAAAAGCACTATTTATAAGGCCAAGTTTCCCGCCAAAACAAAGCGTATAGTTTTAGGGGAAAGTAAAAGCTCGTGGAGAGTAAGCGCATGGAGTCTCAGAATGGATACATAATTTGAAACAAACAAAAAACTTCAAAACGGTCTATTTTCGCTGGAGATGATTATTTTTACTGGGAATAGCAGCCCAGATATTTTCGACAGCGAGGAATCTAGTGCAACTAACGCCGGTTCGTAGAAATGAACGTGAAGCTTGAAACTGTCGAACATAAGGCGCATACATACTTTTGAAACGCAGGGCACAGTATCCTTGATTGATACCCCGGAAAGAGGCGCTGCACGTTCGAGCGATCGTTTCCTGTCCACCCTTTCCAACCCTAGCGGTCGGATAAACCGGCTTTGTTGAAGGATATTCAGTATCCAGGTAAGTTTCTTAGCTTTTCGTCTTAATTAGTAGAACAGTCGGCTAGAACCATCACTGTCTTACTGACGAGTACCGGAGTTGGCTCATATACTTCCAAATACTACACGTATAAGGTTTAGGGACAAAGTGTTTTCTGTTGTTATGGTCAGTTTTGTTCATTGATAAGGTGAAAACGCTGACTTCGCGTAGCGGCCGAACCCAGAAACCATTATGTATGCACGTATGCACAGCACCTGCATGGTCGAGCGATTGATCTCTACCGGTGTTAACCAAGCCTTTCATTGCTTCCGGGCTGGGTAAGTTGCTACCAGGCTTGTCTCGGAAGGTAAATACCCTGACCTCGGGTCCTCGCACGTCCTTTTGTTAGCCAGATGTGTATACCCCGGGCCTCTGCGATCCAGAATATGACACGAATGCGCGGCGTGTCCTTAAAGGACTGATCAACGCCGGACATCACACCTTTGTAGTATCCTAGATGGTGATGTTAACGATCTGGGTTTCAGATGTAACCCCATTTTTCTGCAGCTTCAAAGCCTAGACTAGTGCCACGTATAGAGGAACGAGCCCATCGTGTTGATTAATGTGTACAAGCAACTGCTCAGGAGAACGTAGTATTTCAATTTTGCGCTGCCTATACCCAGCCATCCTCCGCCAGGGTAAAAACTCCCGTCTTAGTGTGCTAACGATCCGAAATGATCTATGAGACGATTCCGCCGGAAGGTTCCGCTTTCAGCTGCCCCCCGTACTCCACCGAGGGCAATTATTCCCAGAAAATCATTATTCAGCTGGGCGGTCCGTGTGCGCGAAAATGAAACTCGTCAGTATGCGCCATGCCATGGTAGTTCTCATTTCGTGAGCCCAATAATTTATAGGTTTTGTTGTAGGAACGGTGAGTGTGGTGCAGTGGCAAGAGGTTTTACATAATGTCATAAACACGGTCGAGCGATCTGTCCCGGGCTAAGAGCCTACCATTCCTCCGGGGTCGGAAAAATCGGTAACAGACTTATTTGGAAAGATGAGCACGGTACAGTTGCTGGACTCGAAAATCATTGGCTTAATACGTGTTCACCATACCACTACGATTTAGAACAAAAGACAAATTCGTGGCGCGTCCTTAGCTGAACGATCATGGGTGGCCACGTTAGCTTTCCCTTATCCAAAACTTTGAGTCATCTTTACAGTAAAAGCTGTGGAAATGTATAATAAATATAATATAATAAATAGAATAGAATATGAAAAAAAGAAAAAAATAGAAAAGAAAAATGAAAAAATAGAATATGGAAATAAAGTTCAGGGAGTCACCAAGGAGGGAGGTTTTGGGTAACATGGGGAAATATTGAAAGGGCAATTCCTCTAATTGTAAGACGCTTCATACGATTGTGCGTCCTCCAAATTCCTTGCAAAAGGGCTGCAAAATGGCAAAAAGTACCACTGAAGTCTACAGCTAATTGGGACATGGTTTTCGAGCCCATGCGCCCCATAAATAGCCATCTACCTAGGATCTCCATGTAATACCAATGAAAACGGCCGTTTTTCTAGAAGTATATCTTAAAATTATATCGCTCGGAGTGCATCGTAAATGTGCCCTAGGCGCTTCGAAAATGATCGCATTATGCGGTTCGATTAGAGCTGTATTGAGAGCGGCCGGCACATCGAAATTGCGTTCGAAATCGCTTTTTCAGTGAGGCCTCTGCTGAACTGATCTAATCGGTGGCCTTTTCTGGCTGATGCTAAACGAGTCCGACGGCCGAATGAGGTTCGAAATTGCTTCAGAACACGGCTACAGGTGTTCAATTCTTGTCGGTGAGGTTAATTCCAAGTCTTTTTGAATGCCGGAGTACGGACGGTTCATAGCAATCCATTCAACAACTATTTCTGCCATGATTTTTGCGTTTTAGTAGTGATATGGAGGCTTTTTTATAAGTTTTCTATATTTATTATTGATTTATCACTCATTAATACTTTATTCCCTATTTATTCATTTATCTATTTTAATATTTCTATATGTTTTTTATCCTTTACAGTTGAATGCGAGCACATCCCTGTGGCCGAATGAGATGAACAAATAAATGAATGAATAAATAAAAAGAAGAGACGAAACCTAATTTCGTTTCATTAGAACTTTTATGGTAACGTTTGTCCTAATAATCTCGCCTTGGTTATCTAACCGTTTTAATTGATTCATTGTTTAGTTATTGTTCGCTAATCCTTTTTGCGCTCGGCATGGTATGTTAGGTACTAACCACTGCACCATAATTGGCGAGCCCTTTTGTGAAGTAATAAATAAATAAATGAATAAATAAATAATCGTTCCGTTACTAGTTTATTAAGAAAAAAATTCCAACGACTCACCGACTTAGCCTGTATAACATCGCAGGTGGCATCATAACCAAGCCGACCCGGTACTCGACCCGGACACAGTTGGGCCTCAGGCACTACTCGGCCATAGAATCTGAAAAGCACTTCAAATTTATTCAGTTTTGATAAAAATTCTCCTTTCAGCTGCTACTCTGAATGCCAACCCCGTGGAGCTGGGCCGGCTCGATTTCTCAAACTGATGAAGTGTCCGACTAGAAGTGCCCTTCACTGGGCCCTACTGCAGGTGCATGCATTAGCCAAATGGACCCCTTCGACGTCATTTCAGCCCCGTCATGAAGTTTATGAGCGACACCGCATTAGTAGGAGCTGATTCTCTCAGCTGCCGTGACAGCCAGCACCTCGAGAGCGAAGCGCGATATAATTCTTGAGCTTGGGATTTGAGTTAGTATTTAGCTCTGATCAGCAAAACCCTAAATTGCTATAAACTTTTAATATGTTTCTTCCATATGATTCCTTCAATTTATTCAAAATTAGGCTCTGACACAGAAAAAGGCCACAATTTATAAAAAGCCGTGGATCGGTTGAATATGGGAAACGTCTAAATATCTGGGATTTTGATTCTTATGTTACTCTGGGATTTTGACCTTGTTTTTTGTCAATTGTTCTAGGACATTTTCTAGCTTTTTGGTTGATAAATTCTTGTCAAAATAGTTTTCTGCATTATATAGCCGTCATGAGCTTGACTTGGAATTTGTTATTCTTAGGCATTTACACGTGGGTCCTGGTCTGCGTCTTGAATAAAAAATAAATATCTCTCACACATCTCTCTCTGTCTCTCTCTATCTCTTCTCCGAAAAGGAGAAAGGTAAAGGTAAAGGAGTCAGTGTTGATGAGCCCTCTAAGGACGCGCTACGTATTCATCCTTCCTTCAGAATCGTAGAAGTGCGGTGAATACGTATTTGGCCTATACAATGATCTCAGGGTGCCAGCTGCTACACGAAACCGGTGCCTTTAACTTTCCAGACAAGCCTGGTACCAATTTACCAGACACCCGAAGAATGGAAGGCTCGGTTAGCGCGAGCGAGGATCGATCCCTCGACCGTGTACATGCCAATAGCGCCTGTTGTCACTGATCGTGTTCGAAGATATGAATGGATAAATGTGATAGATGCCGTACCCGGTCTCGATCATGATGTGAGTGTTTCGAGGACAGTGCAACGTCACTTTCTCTCCATCGCACGCCTGTACTCGATGCGAACGTAACGACGCGTCCATCAAGCCTGAAAGAGTTCTCACTCATAAATCGAATGGCCATGAGATAATTGTTCGGCTATTCTTCACTAAGCACACAGTCACATTTGCGAGCGGCTTTTTCATGCCAAGCGGCTGACGTTTCATTCCACTCAAGCCCTCAGCTAATAACCAGCCGCCACAATAGCTTCTGACACTTTGGTTACGATGTAATAAGTATAGCCGAGGAATTTGGCTCGGAAGCGATTGAAGTGCCGCGCCAATAAATAGATAATTTGTTTTACCCTAGAATAATCCCTGAGTCCCTGTGTTACCTTAGAATGGTTCTCGAACGAAACGCTTTTCAAACTTATCTTATCCCTTCCGGCTGCTGAAGTGAGCCAGAATATCCACTATTGTATTTGTTATTGTAAAAGGTTTCTTAGATTAGACGCAGTGAATATCATAAAACTATTGCATTGCATTCCTTGCATGATATATGTACTACATAACATCATTTTAATGATACATATATGATGATTCATAGGGGGGGTCTTGGTCATCTTCATGAACATATAATTGAATAAAAATAAGTGCCTAAATAGTTCAATGTGCGCTAGTGTTGATCGATCCAAGTACTTATCTTCTTTCTTGGAAGCAATTTCTAATATGTAACTTTGTATTATAAATATGTGTACAAGAGCGTCGTAATAAGACCAAGATGGGACTTTCGCATGCCATGCCCCTAAGTCGTGCTAGTTAAGCTCATGCCAAGCAAAGCCGTCTCTGATTCCTACCCTGATTCGTAAGACTTAGCGTCACTTTGAAAATTTTTATTCTACTAAATAAGAAAATATATGAAAGAATATAAAAGAAATATAAAAAGCTTCAGAAATGAAATGAGTCAGAACTTAAAAAGTTCTGAAAATATAAAAGAATATAAAGGAAATCTAGAAAGAAACTTTAGAAAGTCCGGAACTGGTCCGGAACTCGGTCCGGAACTTTTGATGTATTTTCAACTCGAAATTGTTTTTGCCGCTGAAGAAACCGTGCAGTCCGGATTTTACTTACGCTCGGCGCAATGGTAAGAGCAACTATAATTACCCGTTAGGTCAAGGGATCGACCCCGGCTCGGGCTGAAGCTAGCCGACCCTTCCTCTGTTGTCGGGTGAATTGGTAGCAGGTAGCAGAGCTGCAGGTACAGGCCGCATATTACGTTCCATGCCTTTACGTTTCTGAATGGAAAGCGAATGCATGGCGCGTCCTCAGGAGCTTGTTAACTCCGACTATCGACCTTATCATATATTCCTACCTTTGCTGTCTCGGTGTCAAATTAGTTATTAAAATCAGAGTCTACTCAATGGGAAATGAACTCGAGACCATGAATCAGCCGTCAGAATCCGACCCGTGAGTCGACAAATAACACCTGTCGTGGTCGTTACGCTGGCGTGCTGAGAGCTAGTTTTACGTCCTCGTAGTGTCTGTTAGTGGAATCGACATTGTAATGAACGCAGGAACAACGACGTGCTGATAACAAACGGCCGTTCGTCGTCTGACGTCTCGTCGTCTACAAATTTCGGAACCGACACGAAAAACCCACTCAGTAAAGGCTCACCGCCGGACAGCTCGCAACTGTTCGGCCGGCGGAACGGCCGTGGAGCTTATCTTCTCTTCTCGGAGACGTTTCAATGAGCTGGTAATGGGCAACTATTTTCGAATGGAGATGCACTTGATGCGCTCTGGAACGGTGATTCTGGAGGCACTAATTCGACGATAGAAATCACAAGCAGCTGTTCCTCTCGAACCGCTTACCTTCTCCCTTCCAGCTGAAAATCCTGGCAGAGAAGGGGTAAGGGGTTTGACAGCGAAAGGGTATATGGCCCAGCAGAGGAAAGGTTACGGGGTTGCGAAAGTGTATAGGGTTAGGGAAAGTATCTGCCAGGTTTTCTACCCTTGGTAGTCGACTCGCCCGTTATTGATGTGCTGTGGAGCCGCTCCAGCTTAATCTAGGTCGTTCTTGACCAGGGTAACCCATTACCCAATCCCAACTCCTTCTTAGGGGTGAAAATGCCGTCTTGGGCCATGCATGCCTGTTTCTTCAAGGCAACCACCTATACAGCTTTCATTGAGAGAGTTTTTCTTAACCAGGACCCAGATTCATTATTGGTAAACCTCCGATAAACCTCGAGATATAGCCCGAACCGTGCCCACCTTTGTCTACTTATCCTAAACTTCCTATGTTAAGTGCAATCTTCCATCGACCCTGCCGTCTGATTCTGGCTGCGCCGCGGTTTCGGAGACCGCTGGTCCGTTCGTGAATCTGGGCCCAGAAGACTTGTCAACCTGGCTTTGACCCTTGTTTGGCACCGACACTCCTTTCTACTACTTCTATCAAGACAAGGATTTCTGCCTGAGACAGGATCGAACTCTGATCTGAGATCAGAGCTCTTAAATCTCCCGGGCCACCCGTTATCTACGGAAATGCCGGAAATTTCGCAAAAAACCAAAGGTTACCTCGCTCGGTCACTTGACCGCCCTATGTTCGACCGTAGGTCTCAAATTTCTTACAAAGCATGCACTTTTGTTTCTCTGACGCTAGAATTCTACTGGAATTCTACTTGAGATCTCTCTGGGCCTAGATCCACTTAACAGATTTATCCCAACAATTGGTCAGTTGACGAACTGGCGACGAGTTCGATCGTCGACCTCTGTAACAGCCAAGCAGGTGCAACAGGTGATTTCCGACGACTTCCGTCCGACCGGACCACCTTGAGATCGACCGATTTCTAGCAGGAATGCCAGCCGCCCTCGTCCCGAACGGGTGCGGACGGGACATTTCCTACAACAACATCGGATCGCGTTCGAGAATTAATGACGAAAATTGGAGGCTTAGGAGCCGGATGGCTGTCCGAGGCTCTGCGGCTCTTGATGGAAATCCGGCTCATCGGATGCAAAAAAGTGCCTTGAAAATGGAAAACCAATAGCATAAAGGAAAAGGAGTGCCGTCATGCCTCCGCTCGCAGAGGTTGAAATGCATTTCGGAGCCAAAATGGTTCAAAATAAAGTGTTTATTCTGAAAATTGTGATATCCTAGCTTATTCGACTCTGAGAACCACCGGAGGGGAACAAGGTTTCCGAAAAGTGTTCTACCTGAGAACGTAGGCAGACAAAAACCAGGGAATGGGCGCTGAATTGTGGGTCAATGTGTAAGGTATTCTTCGGTGGAAGCCAGACCAGAGGATTTCGTTTAAGCGTAACTGAACCTAGTAGCCCACAGAAATCACGTTCTAAAGGTTCGAAAAAAATGGTGTTAAATGAAACTATGTCAGTTGATTAAATGGGGATGTGGTCGGCCAAGTTGCAAGCGTGCAAGAATACGAAATGAAAAATTAGTTGTCAAAAATAAGGGGCCAAGCACGCGGTTCACCGAAATAATGATTGTAACGATCAGGATAGAATAAAAATTCTTATCAAACATTTAGTTAGAAAAATATTTTAATTGCCATTCAGATTGGCATACCGACGGACTGTGATTAATGAAAACGGTTTAATGAGCTCGACCGTATTAGCTCGTCATATTCAGTATAATGTATATTTCTATTTTTACTTATTATTTTATTTTTTATTATTTTTATATTTTTTATATTTTTATTTTTATTTTTATTATTTTTAATTTTTCTATTTCACTTTTTTCCACTCTATATGGTCTACATCCGCTAGCTAAGCCATAAAAAACAATAGCTGTGTTACGGTGCTCATGAATTCAGCTAACATCTCATGCACATACAGTGAAACCCACCAATTTTTGCCCTCAGACGCACGGCGGCTTTAAAAAATAAAATTTTCTTGCTTTAAATATTATATAGTATTCAAATAAAATTTTCTAAGAGTTATGAACTGATTGCTTCACTAAGTGTCGACGTTGATCTTAACGAACAAAATTTCTGAATCTGCTGATGGACCTCTTGAAGCCGTTCATAAACTTGTGATTTAATATCTCATGCATAATCTGGAGGTGTAATAATATCCAGGCAAAAATGTGATGGCAGCGGACTATAAAGCTCTTGCATCGTACAAAAAAACATATGAAAAAGTAAATAGAAGAGGTGCAGATGGTAAAATGCGAGGATGATACGACCAAAAGTGAATGGATCATATCATTCTGTGCCGCTCATGTTCTTGTCCTCACAGTGTCTGGTTAATTTATGTCCAACCACCAATCACCAAAACTCTAGTTGAAGCGTGGATTAACCATATACCCCTAGAGACGGAGACGTTTCCAACTATGGGGAAGATATTCGATTACCCAGGAAGGTTTCTAAGGGATACCACAAAGTATTGAGATCGTTCTTCCTTCGGGAAATGATCTTACTCTCTGCCAATATCCATCTGAGAGTAGGAACGAAGCGGATTTGTGTCAAATTTGTGATATTCCTCAGGAACCTTTATACATTATATATTTTCTATTTCATCTATAGGTGCGCTAAAAGTGGAAATAGTTAATTGGACAGTCAACCGTGAAAGCACTAAAAACCCCTAAACTAAAAAACTCGGACAGACAGTCGGACAACTGAAACAAACTTCAATAAATATCTAATTTTCTCCATGTTCTCTCGTCATTGAACCTCGGCATTGACAACGATTTTTTCAATATTAATTACCTCTACCGCACGAGATTGTTAGGCATATAAACTTTAACTTCAACTTCATTTATGGTCAGAAATGCTAGGATCTGACGGCTTCTGGTGGACCAGTCTGATGATTCACTAACTTCGATGCTTGCTCAGGCTTCCGAAGATGACGGAAAGGTCGAAACATTTTTTAGGCCATTGGATGAAGTTTATCCACCTAACAACCTCGTGAAGTTACCTCCTAAGTAAAAATATTAACAAATCTAATTTTCTGTTTTTTTTTCGTTGCTTTGTTTTCATCTGGTATCAGTGACGCTATTTTCCATTTTAGACAGGTTTCACTCCCTGAGGTAGAGCCCAGAGCTCTTTCTCTTCCAATTCCTCCGATGGATAAGTGTCCCCAGACGGTGGTGCTTGGCTCGACTGGCTCAGCCATCCGCTGTGGCCAATCCATCTGGCACCTCGATCGTCGAGCGATCTCTTTGGCCGCGTGTGTGTGTAGTCAAAGAGCGCTAATTAACAGCCAACGGCAATTATCGAATTAAGACGGAGCCTCGAGACGCCAATAACTACATTAGGTTAACGAAAGGGCGATCTGTGAGAGCATGGTGAAATTGCTGACTAACGATAGTGCATTCGTCGGGCTTTTTCAACCGTAGCGAATACTACGGGAAGGTGGAATGTAACAGGTGAGCGACGGCAAAAATTCGACGAAAATTGATCAGCACAACATGAGGAACTTTTGCACCTGATCGAGGTGAGAAGAGCAGCCACAAACAAAAGAAAAACAAAAGAAAGAAAAAGAAAGAGACAGATGGGTTCGAAGAATCGGCGAGAAAGGCGTACTCACGTACGCATAGCAAAAAAAGACCAGCTTCAGAGCTTCTTCCACTCGCATGGTCGGGCGAGAGAGCCTTTCCTAGGGTAACCTAGCCCTCCACTCTCGAGCGTATGGTAAATAGGTACCGGCGTTGCTTTTGAAAGTGATAGGACTGATATGAATAGCGGTTGCCCTCTGGTACACATTAAAAGGAACAAATAGGCATTAACCGTGGATCCACGATTCTGAATGGAAGACGAATGCGTGGCGTGACCATGAGAACGGATCACGTTCGATTACCTTCACCTTCACTATAGATCAAATTTGTTGGACCACGTGCTTTTAGTATAGTGTATTCATTCAACATTCATGTATTCCGAGCATACCCGTCTCCTCCACCTTCGGCAGTGGGTTGCGAGGTAATCATCAGGGTTTCGGATACCCTGCTCGAGGAATAAAGGAGGACCCAGTCGTTCCAATCTTCAAACGGAACTGAACCGCATTTGAGTCTTCACCAGCAACTTTGAGCTTTATACATATACTACGCCACTGACATCGCCTCACATGTCTTAATCTTAGGTAACTAAAAAATAGTTGAGGGACGTCTATGTACCTATAGAATTAGCCGTCGCTCAACTATTTTTCACGTCACAAATGAAAATCCGGTGGATATACGCTGGCTAAATTTAACGAAGGCGAAGCAGGAGGAGGAAAAACAATCTTGTCCACGAAGTGTCCTTCAATCGTCCAAGCAGGCCGGATATAGACGTCTAGAGAACCAGCGGACGGCTTAAGTCTAGATGCACTTGAGCAGTGTACATTGTCACATTTGACGGAAATACTGTCAGCAATGAAAGATGTGAGATTGAAGTGAGATGTTCTGATTGGTAAATAGTGCAAAAGAAAAATGATTTTTTTAAAAAAAACAGGATGAAATTACTCCTTTCTCACAACTTTTTGCATAGAGTATTGAAATATGTAGTATAGTGCTACATACACTTGACGGCTATATTGTGCCCAAAGTTTTCTCCTTTTTTGGGGTCATACGCACGTCGGTGCACTTCAAATAAATAAATAGATTAAATAAGTGAAAAAAAATCGAAAAAAATCGCGAAATCAAATCGCAACACTTTTCGATAGCGTGAGGGTAGTGATAATGCTTCAGAGAGGTTTAGGATCCGGTTGGCTATTTTTTGCTTTTCGATTTTGCTTATCAGGTTTTGCTAGACATATTCTTCCTTTAGGAACCACGAATATGGCACACGGCATTTTTTAGGTTTTTAAGCTGCTGGTCCTCACATATATGTAGTAAGTTGCTCAACGCCGTGTAAATCCTTTTCGTATATGGATAAATAACCACATAATTTCGACCAGGAAGCTACGATAGCGGACTTTGGCTCTGAGAAAAGGTTTAAAATTTGGAGCCATTTTGTGGCAAGACTCCTCTCTGGCATACTCTTTTCTCCTTTTTTTCTCATTTCTTTTTTTCTTCGCTTTTCTTTTTCTTTTTCAAAATTTTTGTCTTTCAGACGAGTTTCCTAGTACTCAACGCCCCAATCCATATATTACCGATTTCCGCTGAAGCAGTTGTATACTATGCACCATTTGCCCGAAGATAGATAGCTGCGCGCGGTCACCCGCTGTGCGCTGACAGAATACTCATTAATCATCATTACTATGGTCAAGAGGTTTTGAGGTTGAAGTGGAAGGCTTCCTCAAGACCTTGGTGCTACCTTCAGCCAGTAAAGCAGTGAAATTCTTGTGAATATTTTTGGCACGGACAGATGTAAATAGTGCGCAAGCATTGGCATGGTACTTAAAAAGTTGCGTTTTAGAATCTAACAAAATCAGTATTCTAGGTTGATTGTAGTAAAAGCCCTCTTAAGATTCACAACCTGAGGTCGAAGAAGCACTCTACTATAAGAGCGTAGGGTGCTAGAAAACAGAGTAATGCATCGGTATTCACCCCATCTCTTTGTCTCTGAATAACAATAACAGGCTGAATATAGATAGATAATCTTTATGGCCGAAATATCACAGTGGATAGACGAAAGAATGTGAAATCGGAGGCAACGAGCTCAGACTTGGAGCTGTTTCGACACCAGACAGAGATAGAGATATATGTAAGTGACACTCAACCACTGTATGGTACATTCCTAACCCTACTGACGATTCTAAGGAAGCTTTACCCGTCCGTGGGTTTATTTCATGCTCATCCTCCTATCCTGCAAGGGCAAGAAGGGTAAACTGGATAATGGCATCCCTTCTCACCCTGCACATTCAATACTCTTTACTATCTACCCTTTCTAAGCCTTTTTATTCATTGTAATAAACCTGCCTCCCATTACCTGCCGCTCTCTCTTTAGGAGATTTTTCCATTGGCGCGGCTCTTTCCTTTGAGCCTTTTTTCTTGGGAGATTTATCCGAGATCCAGCCATGCCCTGAGGACTTGATGAGAGAGCAGGAGGAGGTTGGAGAGGAGACGAGTACATTAAACGCACTCGATTATTCTGTTTGCAATTATAACACCTCGAGCGTATCCGCTCGCCCCGTAATCCAATACCCTTGGTCAAGCATCGAAAGCCAGGTAGCTGGCTGGCGTGTCTAAATGTGGCCAAAGTGCGACCCCCATGAGGATATCCCAGGGATCGGGTCCAGCGGGCAACAATCGTACACAGCATGAGTCGTAGGTGCGAAAATCACACACTCAAATGAATCAATACGACTCAGAATTCACCCGTGATCGCCAATTAATCAGCCGTCGGTTGGCATGAGCTATGAAAAATTTTGGGTCTGAATGGAGGAACCGCTCAGCAGCATGTTGCTAAACTCCACGGCAAGCACAGGCGAGGTGATGATACCGGCGGAAGGAGCTATTGAGTCAACAAAGAAAGCAAAACCTTGGAGAAACATTGCGTAAGGTTCAGGGGCAACTTGATGATCTAAAATTTGACTTTCAAAATTTTGTTGTTTGTAGTTTGTTGTTTTTAATTTATTTATTAATTCAATACGTCTAGCGACGCGCCTAAAAAACTAAAAGTAGAGGGTGAAGGAACAAAGGAAATGAAAACTCAAACGCAGAACGCAAGCTGAAGAACCAAGAATTTGTCATTCAATTTGGTGGATCGCTGATCACACACCCATAGGTTTCGGTAATTAACAAATCGTCATTGCCACTAGATCTATTCACCATTAATCGGCCTCCTCTCCTTTAGCCTTTTTCCCGCGGTTAAGATCCGCTTTACAAATTTCCTGCTGCCAATCTATCATACGTTTGGTCTGGATGAACATCTGAGTATGAGTAGACCTAAGGAAAACCGTATACAACTAGGTCACGTGGAGTACTGCATCGGAGTTAAAAAGGTGCCGTTGAAGAGTTACCCACGCTGGGTAAATCGCAACGCGAAAAGAATCGCTGGAATCGGCTAGATGAAAGGACGAAGCATCGATTCGTTCTGAATCATCTAATAGCGCTTCTGGTTTTTAGCCATACACAATGAAGTCGACGATGTATTCAACTGTCTGGTTTGATACCGAAAGGAGCGCATGAAGGCCTTAATCGTTAGAAAAAAAAAAACAAAAAAATACTTGGTTGTGTTATTCTGCATTTTTCTTTTTTTATTTTGTACTAGAACATTGTCGCTCAACATTACGGGAGCCTAGAATTTTCATAAAATGACTGAGGGAAGCGGGAAGAAGAGGAAGAGAAGTGGGAAGAGAGTGATGGAGAACCTTGGATCGCAGACCATCATCGGAGGCACGTTAATTTGGTTGTTAGACGGAAAGGCTTATTACCCTTCGTGTACTTTAATCTGCAGCACCTACTAAGCTATCTCTAAACAGCAGGTTATATAGCTGTTTGCAAAATTGAGAAGAATTTAGAGAAGAGAAGAGAAATCAAAGCATAATTAGAAGAAGCTGAATGCAAAAACACAAACAATTTTTGGCACCATTGTCGGCCAAATATAAAATCAAACGTAAGCAAACATTGCTACATAACTCCCTAACTGCACGCCTAGAGGAGTGGGCAATAAATGAATAGAAGATAAAATAAATTTTGAAAAAAACAA
Source organism: Nippostrongylus brasiliensis (assembly GCA_030553155.1). Taxonomy (NCBI): domain Eukaryota; kingdom Metazoa; phylum Nematoda; class Chromadorea; order Rhabditida; family Heligmosomidae; genus Nippostrongylus; species Nippostrongylus brasiliensis. The sequence continues at coordinate 32,173,681 of CP130732.1, read as the reverse complement.
TTTACGAACTCACCATCAATCAACGATGGATTCCGATCAGCGGCGATCGCTGAATGTAGTAAGAAGCCTAAGAAAGCGAGAAATTGAGGAATTCGTAGAGAAGGCGGCTGGACGGCGCCCTTCGGGGACATGATCCTGGCCAACTGGTGGCTCCGCCCACACCGCCAACACCTCAACGTCGTCGTCGGTCCGGCTGACGGCTGTCCACAACCTGACTCCGCCCCGACTCAGTCTCACCTCCTGCCAAGAACAAGAAAGCAAAATGCATGGCGCGACCCGATAGGCACGGTCACAACAGCTACGGTGGTCAGCTAAACAGCTAAAAATGCTTAATTGCTTCCAAGACGTTGATAATGGACCAGTGGAGAGGAGTGAAGTAGCTGAAGAAAGGAAAAATAAAGAAATCGAAATTTTTTAGCTAAAAATGGAAATGTGCTGTTAGAAAGCCACAAACATTCGTTAGAAACAATTTCCATATTTTGGATTTTTATTTTATCTGTTTATTTTATTCATTTTTTATTTTTTAGTATATACTTTTTAGCTGTCACTACATATTTGGTACTTTTCCTTTCAATGCCCAATTATCATATCATGCCCAACCGTATTCGATATCATTCCATTTCGCATTCACCTATGGTCGTGTGCAGCCTGTTTAACCTGGCTGATGTGGAGGGAAAAGCCGTTGTTTTCTCGCAAGCATGACATGATAAGACAGCTTCAAGGATGTGCATTAAGATATGAGCATGATATGATACGCTTGGGTGATAATTGAGCATTAAGAGGAAAAGTACCACATATTTTTATGAACGTAGAGAGATAATAAGAAATTTTTTCTTAAATTGCCAGTTGCGCTCCTGAATTAAACTTTTCCATTTCTCTCCTGACTCAGTCGACAGCCTTTGCAGCTCATTCTGGTTTCTTTTGAAAATTATAATGATTTCTTTTTCTCTATCCTCTCCTGTCATAAATGGGATATGAGAATGATAATCGTCCGCCTTATGTTTAGATTTCCGAACCATCGTAACAAGTATGTAGCCTTCCTTAGGTTCTTGAACTACGCGCATATGATGTGCGAAAATTATCCCTAGGGACGGATGTTTGACCATAAATGATTAGCTCACTCCATTGCTTGACCTCTGTGGAGTTTGATCTTCGGGACAGCCGCAGTCTGGGGGCAACCACAGCGAATTAAAGATACCCATACTTGTTAGGCGAGCCAACTTACCTTGCCTTCTCTCAGCCATTTCACCCCATTTGCAATTGCCCTATCACTCGAAATGAGCATCCGTCTGTTACTATTCGACTCTCCGGTTTCCAAATTGGTCTGCGTCGTACGGACTGAGCTTGTGTTTTACCTTTGTCGGCTTCCAATTACGCGTCTTAATCCTTCAGACTGACATCTTGTGAAGCCAAACAAGAAGTCTTACGTAGACATGTGATGTTGCACTAAGTAACAAGTGGAGCAACGGAAGTTTTTTCTAGGACTGCAAGTTAGGTTTCTCGGGAATAACTTAACCAGAATGGGTATAAACAGCTGTAGTATTCGTCTAAATCCCTCGAGTGAGAAAGAGGTGTCTTGTCACTAGGATCAGCTCAAGGAGAAGAACAAGGAGCAGAGTTCTACGACCGAAGATGATTGAGACGATCCACGTCTGTCAGATGCAGCCGGCTGGCGCTAAGCCGGCGCTCTTTTGTTTATTCTGATTGAGCTCGATCCGTCGGCTTACGACTCCTCTACTATGTGATTAGACGAGTAAACTACACGCCGCGGGTATGAGGCCTCAAATAGACACGGGGAAACAATCCCGAAGTCTTCGCGTATTGAAAGTAGTCAAAAGACTCGGCATTTGAAGTACTGCTCTACAATATGAACATTCCTCCTATCTCCTGGTCTCTACCATTTGATCTTTTCTTGGAATACAAGGAGTTTTAGTCGTAGATTGCACTCCCTGCCTTACTGACCATCCTTTGGGTGAGCAGCCTTGTGAATTTTCATATAATATTTGATATATTTTTATTTATATTTTTTTCCAAAATTCATATGATTGACATTATCCTACAATTCTCTCATCTCCAGCTACACATACAGTAGCGGTCAAAAAGATACGTCACCTTACATTTTCAAGTACAGATAGCTCAAATCGAAACGAATCTTAATTCATTCAATAGTCCTGACAACTTCACTTGAAATACATCGAAACTTACCCTTGTTACAAATTCTAGGTTCTTAAAAATATGTTTTAGCGATTTCCATATGCTATTTTAACCGAAAATATCTCAAAAATCGCTGAGCGAGGATGTAGCGAGGATGTGTATGTACGTCCTTTATAGGGCTTAGAGGTGGAACTGGATATCTCTCTTCATTCTAATTATCATGTTCTCTTTTTTTCGAATCTGCTTTCCTTAATTCCTTCTGTCGCCAAATTAAAAATCCAGCTGAAAAGGTAAAGAACAGTACGCGAAGCTGTCGTTATATGTACATAAGCAATTCATCCTCCAAAGGTTTTAGGTGGAATATTTATTTATCAGCCTGACGTTTCGACCTGCTCATCATCTTAAGAGGCCTGAATACAGTTCGTGATTGAAGACCCGTCAAATTACCCCATCAAGAAGCGTATCTGTTGTAGTAGAACTGGGTGCTGTAATACTTGATGTGTTTAATTTCACCTGCCCAAATGAAGACTCACAAGAAAGGTAGCTGCCGAGACATGTTCACGTCTTTTTCAAGCGGCTCGTCCAACGAAAATCGGCATGATCAAACAAATCGTGATCGAACGAAAGAAACAATTTCTCGTTGACCGGGAACGCTCCTAAGCGGCTTTTCCGGGAAGTGATCAAAAGCTATGTCCGGTACTGTACTTGATGTGTTTAATTTCACCTGCCCGAATGAAGATTCACAAAAAAAGGTAGCTTTTGATCGAACGAAAGAAACAATTTCTCGTTGACGGAACTTTTTCAGCGAGCTTTCGAACCTCAATCGTTTCAATTTGATAGAGCAAACAGCGTAGGCGGTTGCGTGCGAAAGTGACGACAGCTATAATACAGATACGTCTCCAGTGGTGTGCCAGTTTGCCAATTTACCCGACTCCTGAGGGAGGGAAGGCTTGGTTAGCTGAAGCTGGGATCGCTCGCTCGATCGTGCGTGTGACAGTAGCGCCCCTTACCACTGCACCACGTGGGCCCTATTCAGAAATAAAACCAAACCGAAATCACCCAAGATCTCTTTCGGCGATAATGGCACGTACCACATCCCACCCGCATGATGGAGCGAGAGATCCCAGCTTTTGTTAATCAAGCCTTCCATCCCTCCGTGGTCGTTTAAACTAATATCAGACTTGTCCGGGAAGGTAATGACGCCGACTTGGTATAGCGGCTAACCCCTGCAAGTTACCGTATTGGCCAAATACGCATTGGCCATGCCTCTGCGATTCTGAATGGAACACGAATGCGACAGCGCGTCCTTATGTTAGGAGACTGATCAACGCCGAAAACCTTTACCTTCACCTTTATTTCTGGATATTCTCTTAGCGAATCAAGGATGTGGTCAGTTCCCAAGTCTCGAAGTTCTATCCATATATCCCTTTTACAAATCCCTTATATTTTCAAATTAACGTAACTGAATATTCACGTGATGTTATCAGTCTCGTATGACCATTTCGATTATACAGATTTATTTTGCTCATTTTTCCATTTGATGAGAACGAAGCAGATATTAGTCGTATTTATTGATTTGTGATGAGTGAACGGCGAAAACGATCTACATAGTTTAAATCGCATTTTGGCAGAAAAATACCGACGGTACCGTATTTCTGGCTATTTCGGTTGCTTTCATATACATATTTTGGCTTTGTTTCTGAGTATTTTCTCAGCGCATGAGAAGAACGATCTACTTAAGCCTAAGTACAAAATAAGGGCAAAATGTGATAAAACCTTCTTACTTAGGCTTACTAATTATGTACATACTTACGCTCAAGACTTACTAACTATTATCATCAGAACTTCGTTTTTCTTCATTTGCAATGTCCAGTGTCTTCAGTGCAGAAAGTGAACTTACTGGAACACGTAGACGAGAAAAATTCATATGTAGGTCAACATTAGTCCACTCCTTCCGAGCGGCATTCTAGAGCTTCTGCAGCGTGACGAATTGCTTGTCATTTCATTTGAAGAGAACATGGCCGGAAGGTTTTTCATTTTATTGCGGTTCATAGGCCATATCGGAATTTCCAACCTTTTTTTCATGTAAAATCCTTTCGTTGAGTCACCTGCGGAAATTTCCACTTCGCAGACTACTACATATATGTGTGTTGAAAAGACTAAATATGTATGTAAATGAACATTTGTACCATACACAGTAGAACATTGCTTTGCCACCTCCGAAGTTTATAACAAATGCAATTAGGGCTAGGTAACTAGGACGGAGCGAAGAGATGAAGCCACTCATACGAAGGGAGAGTTGTACTTGACTCTGCTACGAAGTGTTATTAGTCGACAAAAACAGCTGACATGAAGTTCTGATTGAGTTCATTACATGGAAATCCCATGCAAGTAGGAGACAGATGTAAAGGGATTCAGTTTTATCCAAAGGGAATAGTAAAGGAACATCGTGCGGAGTGGCATGTGCTTTTAGCATCAAACGCTCATCACAGCCAAAAAATGCTTGTTGTTTTAAAATGAGAGAAAAATTTCCATTTGAAATCCGCAGTTTTCCCTTCCTAGAGGGGCTTTGCTTGCTTTTTCATTTTAGGAAGGGTCGATTCCAAGGGTAAATGAAACGATACGAAACTAGTTGTGCTCGGTGATGAAGATAGCGTCTGCCATTCCGTTCTAAATATACCCTTCGAGCGTATGGGGCTACCCACACGTGCCACTTATCGTAAGCGTCCGATGCCCTTTGCAAGATCACTGCCTTCTTCGCTCGGTCACTGGTTCAGTATAATCTGCTGAGACAATGAAAAAGGTAAAGTTGAAGTGATCGGCATCGACTTCTGGGTGCGGCAAAAGTTCTTGGACACAGATTCTCGACCGTTTAAACGGCAGATCGCAGGCAAATGAGATGAAATCTATAACATTCATTGCCTTTGACCACAGCCATATAACAAAGCATCTAAGTTCCGAAATGACCTTCTTTCGCACGAATGCAGTCCCTAAGTCTCTTGGGGAACGCGTCTACGGCGGCACGCAGGTCATCTTCATCAATTTCCTCCCAGGCTTTCTTCAAGGCCTCTTCAAGAGAATCAACGCTCGCGTGTAATGTTGCGCAGGCTTTGCTCTTCAATATGGACCAGATTGAATAATCCATCGGATTAAGGTCCGGGCTATTCGGTGGCCACTTTTTTGCTGAGATGTAATCAGGAAAATTGTCGGCACACCACTTCTATACGACTTCGGCACTATGAGCAGGTGCAGAGTCCTGCTAATAGGTCCGAGTGGTGTTTTCGAAGTGCTGAGAAGCCCACGGTAGCATTTCTTTCTTCAAAACGTCTTCCAGGACTTGTGGCTGTCGATTTTTCCGCACGCGTCGGTGAACCTGCGTGCCGCCGTAGACTCGTTCCTGAAGAGACTTATTGTTAGGGCCTGAATTCGTGCGAAAGGAGGTCATTTCGGAACTTATTGTTAGATGCTTTTATATGAGTGTGGTAAAAGGCAATAAAAGTTATAAATTTCATCTCATTTTCCTGAGATCTGCCGTTTAGACGGTCAAGAATCTGTGTCCAAGAACTTTTGCTGCACCCTGTAGTCTTCTAAGGACGCGCCACACATACTGGTTCCACTCAGAATCGCAGAGGCATGGTGAATGCCCATTTGGATTATACCCAGCACCGTGTCTTAACCTTTTCAAACAAGTGGGGTACCGATACACCGGACTCTGTAGAAAAGGAAGGTATGGTTACCCCTGGCGGATGCCAAGGAAGTGCCAATAAGTTCCCAATAACCAAAAGCTTAGCATAATACGTAGGACTGCCGCTGAGGAAGTGACATCCGTCCTTCAGTTTTTCTGGTTCGAAGCAAACAGCAAACAACCGCCGCCGAACAACTGTTCGTTCGAAATAACAGCATCGGTTTTTCACATAAGGAGGGGCCGAGGGTGCTAATTCCTATAAGGGACCTCGTGGCATCTGCTGCTGTCGGCTTGGCTCGAAATCATTTACCGCGCCACCTTGATGCGACATCAAAGAGCAGCCGAACAGGCGTGAGACTTATTGGTCGATCACCTCGACAGCTCGGCAGGTGTAGGGCACGGAGAATCCCCAAATTAGAAAAAGTCGTGGGCATACATATATCGATTTCGGGTTTTCTGGTGGTGAGCGTACATAGCTCAGTGGTAAGATGCGCTAGTGACACCCGCGCGGTCGAGCTATCAATCCCCACCAGGGATGGTCAAGCTTCCCATCCCGCCTTGGTCAAGTAAATTGGTACCAGATTTGTATGCAAAGGTAAAGACACTGTCTTGGCATAGCGGCTGGCCCCCGCAAGTCATTGTATAGAACAAATACGCATTCACCTGCCTTTAGCATTTGAATGGATCGCGAATGCGGCAGGGTTGGGGATCAAGTAATCATGTCCGGCACCTTTACCTTTATTTTGAAGGACGCGCCACCCTTTCTCCCGTACGCTTAGAATCGTATAGATATGCTAATTGGCAAATGTGCCTTGCACAATCTTTTGCGCATCCAGTCGCTGTGGAATTTAGTGTCTCCACCTTCTCAAACCAGTCTGGTACCAATTTACCCGACTCCGGGGGAATGGAAGGCTTCGTTAGCCTGCTTGGATTGATCGCTCAACCATGCGAGTGGAAGTAGCACCTTCTACCGATGCACTACGATTGTATTGTTATTTAGAGAAGGCCACAAGTTTCATCAAAATGGAACGCTGGCGATGACTCAATAGACCGGCGATTCTATTATGCTGACACCCTTTCAGAATCGCGGCCGCTCCACGAATATGTAAGTGACCCTGACAATGACCTGCGGGTTAAGCTTATATAAAATTCAGCGCAATTCATGAGTCAGACTTCCGCCGGTCTCAATTCGGGGTCCACACTGATGAAAGGAACAAGGCATTTTGGGTACCGATGTTAAAGAAACAGTCCCTCACTGGCACAGTCAGCCTATTTCGCCCCAACCTTCATTTCTGATTCATGGAGGTTTGGGGTGTATGATACCCGAGATAGGCCGACGGCTTGAGGTGCGACTAGTGAGTCGAGAACTCGACCAGAAGTTTGATACTCCGCCATGAGTTGATTACCCGTGGTTAGTGGCCAGCCTAGGTATACCTAAACATAGATAAGGTTTGTCATTCACCAGAAGGCACATGTTCTCCAGTTACGGTTGTACATATCCGCAATTGCACTCAATTACCATGGCAGACGGGAAGTACGATTGCGATCTTGAGTCGCACCGCGGCAGCTGTAAAAAACGCTATTGGAAGTAATTACTGCATTTGGAACGAGAACGCTGAAATACGTGCGTCTCAAGCCTCACAGGGACGATCAGTTAGATGCTAAATGGTTGTGAAAAGGCGAACAACAAGGAGCTGCTCGACCCCCTTTGGCCAATGTTTCCTCAGGGAAAGTAGGAGAAAATTCAATGCCGATTTTTTTCCCGGGTCATACCCTTCTATGGCACCACCGTAGAAAAATAGAAGGTACTGTGGTAGGAGGCGCTGCTACCACCGCGCAGTCGAGCGATCAATCCTCATCAAAACCAAGCCTTCCATCGTTACGGCGTAGGGTGAATCGGTAACAGACTTGTTTGGGAACGTTTAATTATTAATTTATTAACTAATTAAGGTACTTTTCCTCTTAATGTCCAATCCAATCATATCATGCCCAACCGTATTCGATATCATACCATTTCGCATCCACCTATGGTCGTGTGCAGCCTGTTTAATCTGCCTGATGTGGAAGAAAAAGCCGTTCTTTTCTCGCAAGCATGACATGATAAGACCGCTTCAAGGATGTGCATTAAGATATGAGCATGATATGATACACTTGGGTGATAACTGGGCATTAGGAGGAAAAATACCTTAATTAATTTATTTGTTTATCTATTTACTTATTTATCTATTATTTATTCAAATACGGTACATAAGTCACGCGTGAGAAAACATCGAGACAGCAATGCATAAACAACGAATATTCATAGTATTAACAAAAGTACCTCGGATCAACCCCACATTCGGCAAAGCAGCTAAGACCATAAAAGCTTAGCAGCCGCTGCATTGCTATCCTTTTGAACCTATGAACTTCTGATGGCGAGAATGGCAAGTCACTTCCAAGAGACAGGAAGGTCGAGCCAGCTCTACATATAAACGAGTGCAATCTGACTTCCTTCTTGGGGACCGGAAACCAGATTTTTTTCGAACGTCCCCTAGTTCTAAATTTCTTTATTGTACAAACTAGCTGCTTGACAAATGATAATCCCAGCTGAAATCTTAAAAACGACCACTACATCGTTCAGTTTCCGGCGTTATTTCAGCGAATGAACGTTATAAACGCGATTTCTACTGGAGGCAGAGGGAACCGTCACACTGTAACCCTTCGAGCACCTCAGAAATTCCTTCCTCGTGTAGTTATTCTAGATTTTCTCTAAGAGGACAACATCCTTTACTTTGTGTGGACAGAAACCAGATAGGAAGACTGGCTTTGCATAGCGGCTGGCTCCGCAAGTCATTGTATACGCTAAATATGCGTTCACCATGTCTCCGATTCAGAATGAAAGACGAACGCGCGGCTCATCTTGAGTGGACCGACGAACGCCAGCTCATTCAGCTTTTTAATTTTGACCCTTTCAGATGGTCACAAAGAGCATATCGATGTCACGACGTATTGGTTAAAGCCGTTCGAGAGGCGATGAAAGATGAAAATCGTGAGAAAAAAGTAATGAAGTCATCGAGCTGGCGAACAGAACCCGGCCGGGCGAGAGGGCAGCTCTAGCCGGAGACGGATTGCGTGTGAAGAGAGTAGGGGACGAGAATGTATGCAGAGAAATTGCTGTTCGATCGACCTTTAATGGAGGAATTGGGCATCCGGTAGGCGAGAATTGAGCCGCATTCGATGAGGGTGCTGCAGTATCCATCGATGAATCAGCATCAGCTAGAGAAACATGTTCTGCTCCTAACAGCTGACGTTCACCGTTCACGATAGAGCCGGTGACCCTGTCGTTCTCATTGTGGAACTCAACTAGAAGGAGCTGAGTGTAGTTGAAGCAACGAAGACGACATGTACATACCTTTATCTAGTTTCTGAAACGGTATTTCACAGCCCTGATCACACTCTAAATTCTTTAACACTCCGGACATTTACGACGTACTTGCCTTTCAGCGGATAATTTCTACCTCACTGCTTTCTCACGCCGAATTGACTTCGTTTTTGACTACATTTCACTTTCAACAAAGGTTATGTAAGTTATTGTATTTGGAAGGGTAGATAGTAAACTTTGATCTTTCAGCGTACAGTATGATAAGGGACACTACGTAGTATCCTGTAACACCTTTTCACCCTGCACAGGATGAAAAGTTCACCAGGGCCCAGATTCATCATTGGTAAACCCCCGATAAACCGCGAGATATAGCCCGAACAGCGCCCGCCTTTGTCTACTTATCCCAAACTTCCTATGCTTAACACAATCTCTCATCGACTCTGCCGTCTGGTTCTGTCTGTGCCGAGGTTTCGGGAACCGCTCGTCCGTTCATGAATCTGGGCCCAGGAATTGTACCAACTAACGGGTATCACTACTCTAAGATCGTCAGTAGGGCTAAGACAGTACCTTAAGCTGATGGTACTTGATAGCGACTTATATAATTAAATGTATAGTGTAGTTAAAGTTTGTTGAGAATAGACCATGAAATCAATGGGACAACATAGATATGGCCAGAAAAATACTAGTATTGATGGTGTAGAGAAAGGAAAATTTGCAAAGGATGAAAACCCAGTTGCTTTGCTTAAACTCTGATTATAGATCAAAGTAAAAAACCGGAATTCTCCCTTGTATTTGGCATTCTAAATATTAAAAACCACCAAAAAATGCTATATTGCTATAGAAATGCTATATTTGAGAAAATGGAAGCAATCGTTTTAGGTCTTCGGGCGATTACTTAAGTGAAATCATAGTCGTTATAAACTGGCTGCTATTGTGGTGCTATTGTGGTTACCCAAGCCTTCACGAATCTCACCTATCCTTCTGATGTTTGTGAGGTTATGGTAGACTTCTGTGGATACAATTTCTGGTCTGATCGGTCAGTTTAACCCAGGGCCTTGTCGCTGTGGCTTATTCGCGATGTACTACAGAAGATATATTATCCCTGTCTACCGTATCCTACAGTAATAGGTTGAATCATGAGATCCAGATGTGAGATTAGTGAAGAGAACACGAATTGATTCTTGTCTCATTAGGTAATTTCGACCGTAAATCTGTATGGGTAAGCTTGTTCCATGGTCCAGCATCGCCCAACAGGTCAAGTGATGTGATGGGTATCTGGAGATCTTGAGTGGGTTAACCGCAGAAGGAGTTGTTTACCGGGTTGGGGGACGATCTTGCCATTAGCGCACTGTGCGATAAGCGGCGGGCCATCTCGTAAGCAATTGGCACACCATTCATACTGCTACACTACAAAAGCCCGCAGAGTGGCCCGATCGGCCACAGATGGTGCCAGATATTATCGGAGCACTGTTGTCTTTCATTCGCGCCCTATCGAGCAAATGAGCTGTTTTCCAAGAGATGACATTGGCCAGGGGATATACAGGGTGTCTCAAAAAAATGTACCTCCTGTTTGAAATGCCATAAGTTGGGTGAAAGTGAACCAATCAAAAAGAATTATGGCTTGAATGAAAGCTAAGGAAAAAGAAAATTTTCTGGTTTGTGCTTGGTGAAGATTGCGCCATGTACTCGACCGAGGCCTCGGATTTCGTACCTAATTGATAGTGCATCAGTTATATGCTTGCTCTACGTTGGCCGTAAACAGGTGATATTGCTGTTATCAATTACTCCTAAGGCAATGAACATATCTACTTGCTGCAGCTTTTGGTAATCATGGAACAACATCAATATAGATCAATAATTGTAACCACTGTTTGAGAAGCTAAAACTTTTCCAACAGTGATGCAAACATAAGAAAAGAATCAAGAGGAATGTAAAATGTATGAACCATAAAGATTGCGACATGCATCCGTCCAAATCGTCGAATTCTAGACCTGATTGAAAGTTTACGGATAACATGCTTGTTCTTCTTTGGTCGCAAACAGGTCATATCATTGTGTTACAGTTGAGGCAGCGAACAAAACAACTCAGCTTTCGGTTAGAGACGGATTAGCATTACTATCAATCACTGAGTGTTCATTTTGATCTGAATAATAAAACATTGTCGTATTGTGCAAGTGCATCTCAAAGTGCATGTAAAACTTGTTATGTCTTGATGTGTTTATGTTTACTGCATCACGAGAAACACGTATCAGCGATATTACCTCTTGGCGACCACGGTGGAGCAAGCATGCTATCCGTGAACTTTCAATCAGGTCTAGAATTCGACGATTCGGGCAGGTGCATGGCGCAATCTTTATGGTTCAGACATTGAACATTCCTCTCAAATCTTTTCTTATGATTGCATCACTGTTGGAAGAGTTTTAGCTTTTCAAACAGTGGTTACAATTATTGATCAATATTGATGTTGTTCAACGATTAACCTAAAGCTGCGGCAAGTAGATATGTTCACTGCCTCAGAGGTAACCCATAACAGCAATATCACCTGTTAACGACGAAAGTAGAGCAAGCATATAACCCATGCACTATCAATCAGGTCCAAAATCCGAGGCCTCGCTCGAGTACATGGCGCAATCCTCACCAATCACATACCAGAAAATTTTCTTTTCTCTTAGCTTTCATATAAGCTATGATTCGTTTCGATTGGTTGACTTTCGCCAAAGTTATGGCATTTCAAACAGGAGGTACATTTTTTTGAGACACCCTGTATATCTGAAGTGGGGTCAAGAGCATACTCAAACGAATCTCGGTAAAAAGAAAGCGATGTGGGGTCTGCACTCTACCAAGACAAAAATGGAGAGAAAACATCACCGAAGAGAGAGTAGAAAAAACGGTAACTAGGTGAAATGGTCGACGCTAATCTGCCGCTAAGGACGCGCCATGTATTCGTGTTCCATTCAGAATCGTAGAATCATGATGAATGCACACTTGGCCTACAAAAAGACTTGCGAGGGCCAGCCGCTCAACAAAGTCAGTGTCTCTACCTTCACGGACAAGTCTGACACCACTTTGCCGGACGCCGGAAGGAGGGAAATTCCGGGGCGGGATCGATCGCTGAACCGTGCAGGTTTCCGTAGCGACTGTTACCACTGTACCACCCAGAGCCCCAGGAAAGTTCTCTGGCGTTTTCAATCCTCAGCTTTTCGTTAGCCCTTCAACTGACTATTTGCTTGTCATTTATTTCTGCGTCATACTGCGCGCCAGTTTGGATAGCCAAACAAAGTAACAAACTAGCACCAAACTCAGAACAGTAACTCAGAACAAACTCTTTTCTCTTTGTTTCCCGCTCTTTCTGCTTTTGTTTCTTTTTCTCTTTTCTCTTTCTTTTTTTCGTTCAAAGTACTAATCATAATAGTGTGATAAACGTCTAATGTTTATCGATTTCATTCAGCAATATCATGTAATGTGAAGTATGACATTATTTTGCTCTATGTGATTCGTTAGCCATCAAACAAGATCTCAAGTAGTAAAACATTTAAATACCTTTAGAGAACAATAACACCACTAACACATATTTTATTATTTATCATTTGCAATCACTGCTTAGCAAAGTTGCTGTACAAAAACATGCAGAACCGAATCTCACGTAGTTGAGGTGAAATCGTCTAAGACAAGAGATTTCATAAATGCGCGTTACACTGTGTATGAGATTGGGATCACATTTCAATACGAGCTCTCTAGTCGATTAATAGCGATAGTAAACAAGATAATTGATCACACTTGTTACTGGCAAGATTTACATACAACGTCGAATCGATAATAAAAATGATAAAATCATAACACTACTCGTCTCTACCTAGGAAAATCGCTAATCATATTAGCACTACTTATTATTCAAATACGACACATCTAATGCGTGGATTTTGAAGTGTTTGCATAGTTGTCGCACCTGAAAATGAATAAATTCAATTTGATTCTATTTTTCGAATGAATCCAATTCATGAATCCATGAGGAGCGCACAGCTAAAAGATTCAGAGAAGTCATAAAGACATTCGCGCAAGTATTTGAAAACAAAAGAATAAGAGAAAATGAACAAAAACAACTAAAGTGGAGCAACAACCACTTATTAACAAAGAAGACAAAGAATTTAAATGAACAAACAAAACAGAAGTTCTACAGTAGGTTCATAAATTCCCGCGTGCTTGTCGTCATTTTAATGTGCAATTCTGAGTCCCGGTTTAGCATCTGTCAAAAATTGAAGGATCAAAAATTTGACCAAAAAAGAAGAAAAAAACAGATCGTTCTACGGTCGTATTCATCGCGACAAGGGTTTAGTTGAATGCCAGTTAAGCAAGTTTAACTTTTTTTTGGTCAAATTTTTAATTCTTTCGACAACTACGCGGGAGTTTATATACCTTCTATAGAACTGATGTCGTAATTTGCAAAAGAGAAGGAATAAGTGAATAAATCTGTAGAACTAGCCTCTAACCCTTCCTACTCCACAAATCAAATGACACAAAATTGTTGCATGAAAAGCTGGGACTATTCGAGGAAAGGTCCAAAAGATCCCTTCGAAATCAATATGCTTCTGATCTCCAGCCCGATCGAAAATAAAACAAAAAAGAGAAGAAAAAACTAAACTACAGGGTGGCTACAAAGTATGTTCCGCTGGATTTTTTACCATAACTAAAGATTGATAACAGATATTTCAACATAATTTTTATTCGTGATACACAAAATGATCATAGATAATTCAATCCATATATTGTTCAAAATGATCGCCTTCTGCACGAATACAAGCTACGAGACGCCTGGTGACTGCTTCGACTGTGGGCCGCAAGTAGTCGACATCGATCTTCTGCCATTCTCTGATGAGGGCTGTCTTCAAACCGTCCAAACTTCGGTGACAAGTCGACGAGATCCTTTGTTGTAAGTAGCCCCATACGGAGTAGTCCATGGGGTTCAGGTCCGGCAAGTTAGAAGGCCACATATCCTTGCCCCAGAATCCAGGGCAGTTTTGCTCGCAAAAGGCAATTGTTGATTTCGACCCATGTGCAGGGGCCCAGTCCTGCTAAAGAACAAATCTTCTTTCTCCAAAGTGTTCTTTAGCCCAAGGAAGTAATTTATCCTTCAAAATAGCTTTCTGGTAGAAGTCAGGGTTGATTTTGATACTTTTATCCACAAAAACAAGCGGTGTCTTGCCTTCTGAAGTTATACCAGCCCAAACCATCACAGACTTTGGGAATAAGGCATTTGTATGAACACGGCGTTTTCGGGATCTTCTCTCAGTCGGAGACAGAAGTTGCCGGTGATTTTGACTGTTGCGCGCGACTTCCACAGTGAAAATTTTCTCATCAGTCCAAACGGTGTCGGATAAGCGGCCCTCACGAATGAAGTCGAGAATTTTTCTACATTTTTCGACTCTATCCTTTTTCGCCGCTTCAGTGAGTACTTGTCCACGAAAGAGTCGATAGCTGCGGAGTCCTAACTCATTCCGGACAATTTTCTGAACACTTCGTCGGGAGATGTTCAGGTCAGAAGCAATCTTGTTCAGGCTCACCTCATCGTTCCTCTGTATCCTCTTCTTGCTGGTCTTGCGGATTCCAGGTACGTTGACGGTCCGGGGTCGACCTGGCTTAGGAAGCGGTTGATGATGCCCTCGCTGCCTGTACTGCGCCACGATCTTCCTTACGGTCCTGTCGTTGATGTGGAGCCTTCTTGCAATCTCCGCGGGTCGAAGTCCTTCGTCCACAAGGTGCGCGATGGTGGCTCGATGAGAAGATGGACGCATAACTTGTTGAGCGTTGATCCAAACGTTGTAGCAGTTGTACACGAACACATGCCAGTACTGCTCTACCAAACGTTTATGATGTTTCTGTGAAACGGGAATCTGCTTACGAGAACGACTATCAGGAAATTGCGGAACATACTTTGTAGCCACCCTGTATGTAAAGGAGAAACAACGTACCACACAAATTCCGTAGTGAGAATGTAACAGGATAATTACCAAGTTTGAAACACGAAGAAGGGTAAGCTCCGCACTCGGTATCAACAATGACAAACCTGAATTCATGAAAATGACCTCGAGGCTGAAAACAAAATAGCAAGAAGACATGAAAGTACAAACCTGCTACGCAGGTATAAAGCGCTAGCAATGCATTCCAAACCTCACAGCGATGATTAGACATTTGAGAGATTATGAGGCGGCACTGGAATAAATACGTAAATAATCACTGAAGGCACACCTATGAAATTCCTATTAAAGGTAAAGGTAGAGCAGCCTGCGTCGGTCGGTCATTGAGAACGCGCCATGCATCCGTTCTCCATTCATTATAGTAGAACGTTGAGAATGTGTATTTGGTTAATGCCATAACTTGTTGCAGCCAACGAAACCCACATCTTCGCATTCTCGAACAAGTCTGATTCCTATTTACCCGACCCCGGCGGGAGGCAAGGCTTGGTTAGCCCGGGCGGAGATCGATCGTTCGACCGTGCAGGCGGGTGAAGGGAGCGCCTCCTACCACTGTGCCACATTCGTTACAAGATTAAATAGATAGGACAAAACGAAATAACAATTTATTAAGACTTACCGCAATATTACTGAACACCGTACCCATGGCGAAGAAGAACGTTCGAGGATCGGTACCGCAGACATCCGTTCGCGACGCTGCCGCCCACACAATTGAAACGACAAACAAAAAGACAGAGGGGATCATTGGACGAATGGCTTCGTAGAAAGACTTCTAAAGTTGGAACAATTATAAGGAAGGACGACTCACCAGATAACGTAAGATTCAGATGCAATCTCACCTGTTTGAAAGTTTTATCGACAGCATAGGAATACCACATATTGTACACGGACATCACTACCGACCCAACACAGCAAACTGGAACCATAGAAAAATTTAGAAAAAACGGGAAATTTTGGGAAGCTGGTGCTAAATCTAAGACATCTGACAAGTGAACACTCACGATAGAATGTCGACTCAAAAATAATCGCAGGAGATATTTTGCCGAACACATAAAACTTGAACCACTCATATCCAACCCAGTATGTAAACAAGTAGACCAGCGTTAGAGCCTAAAACGTGGTAGTTTTCGTTCGAGTGCTACTCTAGAGAAATCAAAAAAAAGGAAAAAATCGAACTCACGTATTGACTAGCATCATAACCCCATGAGAGGTAAAGCACCCCGGTGTTATATTTCTCCCAATGGGTAACGATAAAAACCACTTGTACACTGACGAGGATACACAGCAAACTCAACGGAGAAACACTGAAACGATCAAGGTCGACGGAACAACTCAAAATTTTCGGTTTTTATTAAAAATGTAAAGCTATAAAAAAGCGAATAAACTGAGTTGAGCATCAAATTCTTGTGTACCAACTTCGTATTCACCACGACACAAGAATTCTGAATGGAAAACGAACGCGTGGCGCGATCTAGGGGGACTTATCAACACCGACCATCAGAAGTTTCAAAATACTTGCAAACTAAATAGGAAGGCGCGGAAGTTAAAGAAATGCGAAAGGATGCGCCATTCATCCCATAGCTTCCAAGGGTAACGTGAATGTTTTGGAATCCCGAAAATCAGCACTCCGAAATATTTGTTGAAAATTTGTGGAATGAGAGATCAAGCAGTTTAAATCTCTTCACATTTTGATGGTTTGAAAAAGAAGATACAAAAATGCAATAACAGTAACAATATTAATATGACTCACCTGAATTCTCCTCGCCCGAATACGGAAAATATAGTGATTGTGAACGGTACCGTAGACCAAGAGTCGAGACCGTGGTCAACTGAAACGAGCACAATGCTAAGCATTCGAGGTACACATATAGAATACAATGGAATTGAAATATGTGAAAATAATATAATGTAATTCAAAAGAGAACAACAATAATAGAACATTGCACTTACACAGTTCACCAGTGGGTCCAGATGCACCTATTCGCCTGGCTTGTTTTCCATCTGTGCCGTCCAACGTGTAACCGAGCCACGTGCAAACCGCCGCAAAGAGCCAAAACCTTAAAATTTTGAGAATTACTACAGAACCATAATCTTAGATAAGAAGACAGCAAGTCCTCTTTCAAATAAAATTTTCATAAACGATCTATGTACTTTTTGATGTCTTGTTATTCTAACTGTTCTCGTTACCTTGTTGTCAACTTTATTTGTTGTCAACTTGTCAACTCCGGCTAAGACTAAAATTCTTCATTTGGGAAGTAACAACCCTCATCTTGGCTATGTGCTGGATGGACACTGTATATCGGTTGTCACTGAAGTTACCGACTTAGGCTTCTCCTACGATAATAAACTCCAATTTGACAAACACTGTAAGTCTTTGAAAATAAAAGCCAACTTCCAGTTACTCAATCTCTTTCGAGCCTTGCGTACGAATAACCCCAGCGTTTTAGTGAAGGCTTACAAAACGTATATTAGTCCCATTCTAGAATATGGTACACCCATATTTTTTCCCAAAAAGAAGTTGCTTATTAATATGCTTGAATCTATCCAAAACAGTTTCACAAGGAAACTGTTAGTAAGGACCAGGGGTCTTGATTACAGAATTCTACCTCCAGTAGGGGAAAGAAATCTGTCATTCGGGCTCGCCTCATTGGAATCTAGAAGGGTAATGTTTGATCATTTGCTTGTTCGTAAAATTCTCCTAGGCCGTCTCAAAGTCAAGTTTTCAATGCATACTTCCAGGACTAGTTTAAAATCTTTCTTCCGTTGGTCAGGACTTCGGTAAGAGCAAACTTTTTTGTTCATTGTATCAAAGTTGCTCGAGCGTTCAAATCCTCAACTAAATCCAGTGGTGCCTCATCCGACGATTCCGCCGATCTAGGTAGTCCTATTTCATTCCTAATAGCTCCTCCTTCCTTTGTCTTCTCTTTAATTTTTACTTTTCAGTGGTTCTGTATTGTTGCCTTTTTGCTTTGTTGTGGTTGCATAATAAATTAATAAACAATACAATTACGATATATTTATCACAATGTAGTGATACAGTTTTCACGCATGCGGTATTCCGATATATGATAAATTTAAAATTCGATATAAGAATGACAAGAAGGTCCTCCGATAATTATAAATAAAGCTAAAAATCTAATTCTCAACTGCATACTTTTAAAATAACTGAGAGTTACTTTGTGCTTCGATGTTCTCTTTCTAGGCTATCCATTATAAGTTAAACGGCTGTGAGCGCAGTAAATAAATAAATGAATAAACAATGATGTACCGAAGCTCGCTTACCAGTTCGGTATCGGGTGATTAGAGTGTTCATTGTTGGCTGTGAGATCATAGTCCAATATCGATTCCAGAATGAAGCAGCCCATCACAAGAGACCATCCGAGAAGGGTAAGCACGTTCGGCGCGATCCATCTCGGGTAAAACTGCAACAATGAAAGATTTGAATCCTACTTACGAAGAGTTTATATATCATTTCTACCCGACAATCCGACAACATCTGTTTCCGATTAAACTTCGTACGATTTTCTCTAGGATTTCCGACACGAGTCAATTCACCCCTAATGATTAGGCCACAAATATCAGAAAAATAAAAATGAATAAATGTAAAGGAAGCCTATGTTGGGAATTCAGCACTTTTGTGAACTGAACGAGCAGGCTGTTTGCATATCTTTCCCGGGAGCATCATGCTCAACAAGCCGGGTTTCTCTTGACGACCAATAGATTCTTCGAATGAAGTGCAATGAGCTCTCCTCCTCGGTATTCACCTTTGACAGAATAGCAGACAAGAATTTCGAGAGGGAGGACAAAATCAAACGGTAAACTGTACTCGGCAGAAGCAGAAAAATGAATCTCAACGGGAATACCCCAACTGCTCTATTTGGATTCCAACTTCATCAAAACGCCCAATGCAGAAAATATTTTTAATGTAATGTTTGTAATATGTACTACACAGATGGTCACCCACCTGTGTGGGATAAGAACCAAAACAAACAAGAAATCGAGGCGGCAGAAGACCACAAACCAGAACGAATGATTCAAAATTAGATAAGCAAGACAACTCACGTTCACCAGCCAATTCCAAAACGGATGCGACAGATATCTTGAAACTGGGCTTGAATCGATACATGAATACTGAAATCAGATCGTTTTCGGTGGGCGTATAGAATGATAGGTTCATTTATTTCTTCACCATACGTCTGTGAGAGGTACAACGTTAATAAAGAAAGAAACAGATCAAGAAACAGCTAAAATGGGGATTTGTACGAGAACAAGAACAAATTAACTGAAACAAAAAACAAACACTATTCATGCTATCACAGTACTATGACCAAAGTTTGTGATATATTATCTGACAAATATTATATAGATTTCGATATTATTTTGATTTAATTATTTTTACTTAATCCTATGAACGCGACTTTCTAGCTGTGGTTAAAACCCTGGATTTATTACGGTTTTTTACGATTCAATACAGTACGAAGGGACGATTTGGCGATAAGCGGTTTGACGAGGCGTGGGAACTGCGAAACCACGTGCGGCTCGGCAGAGGCTTGTCGGTCATTCGTAATGTTATGCAAAATCGCACTGTTCACGTGAAATTCTCACACGAACTTTGTCGTCCTTCGGCATGCGGGCGGTTTTTGTACAGGGCAACATGTACTCGAGACTGACAGTTCACTAGGGATCTTAAATCAGTGAAATCATTTTTGTCACTCAGTCGACAAGCAGCTTGAACATCGCTCGAAATGGATGTAGAATTAATAAATAAAGAAGAAAATGGAATGCGCTACGGACGCCCACCGGCATATCACCTATATATTCTATGTTTGAAATGACTGAATGCTCATTTCGATGCTATATGGGTTTGGGATGCAAGCGAAAAGAAACTTTGGATGCCGTTTTTCCACACAAATCTACGTCATTCATGATATCACAGTACGGTCTATGACCAAAGTTTATGATATATTATCTGACAAATATTATGTAGATTTCGATATTACTTCGATTTAACTGTTTTAATTGATGTTGTATTCTAGTGTAGAGCATTTATTCATACTCTTTCAAAAACAAGCTAACTACTTTCAAGAATTCTAGACGCTCGCCAAATACAACCTTTCCGCTGCACCCCAACCTACGTAGCACCCTTATCTGCCTTCCTTCCACTTTGCCTAGTTTGTTTGCTGAACGTTATAGCTGTTAAATCATTTGAATTCTTCTTCCTAGAACCTTTTGCTTGACAGTAAACAATATTACATAGCATGGTCTGTTTGTATATAAATCGCTGCTTATTAATAAATGAGTACCCAATTAAAAAGAAACTAAGGAAGTAAATAGCAAGGAAAGACCAAAAGCTCCATTACGGAAGAGGAAAAGCAAACAAAACAAGACAGACTGTTTGGTGACTTGACAGTAAATTATACACGAAAGGAAAAGAGTGCCCATAATTAATGAAATGAAATGAAAATAGGAAAATTGTAAATGGTTAAGAAAACTGAAAATTCACAAACCTTGTACGAATCGAATCCTTTGAGCTGTGCATTTGACAAGTATTTATAATTGAACAATCCCATCAGTAACGAGTGCGACCCCTCGTCTGACGTCTCTGGAAATTAACAAAAAGGTGAATTTTGCTCGATAATTTATCAGGTGAGCGTGTAGAAAGCAAGGAATGTGCGGACAAAAACTGGCGGACTCAGTTCGAAATCAATAGGACTTAAGAAGCGAAGGACAATGGGACAAACGCACTACTGCAACGATAAGATAAGTGAGCGCTGATTTTGACGGGCAGCATCTTAAAAAACAGCTCGCCACAAACGACGGAGACGGGTTGAGGGACCAGCAATTGGTAGAAACAGAGCGCGATAGACGCAGAGGTTATTTTTGGCTGTAATGATGTCTGAGGTCGCTGATGGGTGGGTTGGGGTGTAGCCAAAGAAAAAATTACCCGAGGCCGTGTTTTTCCACTGAAAAATACTCAAGTTAGTGTTCCAATATGGATAGTTCAAAAATCAACAACCACAAACAAATTGTCGTCTTTTGAGAATTCTAGTAAGTTCACAAGTACAAATACAACACTTCTACAGGCTGCACCCCCAACCCACATAGCACCTTCAAGTCGACCATACCACGGTGTGACCGCTATCGCCGTATAGAAGAAAAGAAATCGATGTTGCAGGAGCTCGTGCAAGTCCAAATAAGATCCCACGAATTTTTCAGCTTTTCAGCTATTTCTAAGCTAGGCAAGGATTTCTGCCTGGGACGGGATCGAACCCTGATCATCGAGATCTTGAGCCTAAGCTTTTAACCTCTCGGCCATCCCGCCCAAATAAAACCCCACGAATAGTGCTGGCCAGTTATATTCTTCATGTAATTTTTTTAAAATAAAATACATAGTCACACATATCCGGCGATACCCGTCACAATTTTTTTTGAAAATTTTCGGGTTGCTAGTATTTTTATACTATGAGTTTGATGTCTAGGACCGCTCTGTTTGTTTTAACTAAAGCATTTGTTTTTTAAGTGCGTCTATGGAAGGCGTAAATAAATAAATAAACAGAAGTTCATGTGCACTTCATATGCCATCGATTCGGTAAAGAATTGTGCGTAACCGGGCTAACCTTATTAGTCATTTATTTTTTTGCTGAGTTATGAATAAAGGACGTCAAAATATGAAACGCACACGAACCTCTGGGTCACCCTAAGATTATCCTCTGATTATAGACAGCTCAGGCAAAATGTATATGAAGAATGAGCTATGTCAGAGATACGTGAAATGTATAAGCGGAAAGGCTACAAGGGTTAAGATCGATTAGGACTGTGAGTACGGGTATGGTGGAATGGTTGGGTCAGGGTCACCGATCCCGCCCCAAACCGATTTTGGGGTTAATTGCGGTATTAATTACGAAGATATCGAGCTTATCCGAACTTTGATTGATTAGTCTACATAAGGACAGGAATACCCACAGTAGCAGTCGTGCTCACCGCATTCGGCACAAATTTCAAAACGCACATCACAGATTATTGAACCCATAAAGCTGGACCAGGTTTTTTTTTTCGAAATTTCGTCAATTCCAGCAATTACAGGCAGGTACAGGTAAGCGAGGGTGGTGGAGTTATACCGATTTCGCTAAAATGTTCTCTGGAAGATATTTTGAGGTGTTTGTTACAAAAATCGTATTTAATCCTGGGATTTCGACCGATTAGACTGAGTGGAACCGGTGACATTGATTTCATCACTTTAGGTATTATACTTCTGGTACTTTGAGTATAATATTCTGGGTGGTAATTATTGGATACCCACACTAGCTGATCGAAGTTTGGGCAATTTTAAGCTTGGGTATCGGAACAGTTGAATAAGTTGAAAGCAACAAACCACAAATAAAAAAAAAACAAAAAAGATAGAAAAGAATACCTTCGCCAATAGTGAGCTGGAGCGGCCTTTGCACTTCCTTCCTAGTTTCTTCAACCGCAGTTTCAAGCTCAACATTGATATTGGCGTTGACGGCTGGACTTAGCTCTTAAGACAACTCACATTAGAACGTCTCTAGGATTATCTTTTGAAAAAAAAAAGACAAAAAATGTGAAAATACAGCACGAAGACGATCATCGACAGGATAATAGCTAAATTCTCTCTTCAAATATAAAATTGAAATAGAGGGCAAAATAGGGGAAGATGGAGATTCAGTAGAAGGTCTCCAGAATAAACTTTGAAAAAGGCAAAAAAGGTGAAAACACGGCTTGAAGACGATCAGGATAAGGGCTAAATTCCCTCTTTAGATATAAAATTTAAAGAGAGGGCAAAATAGGGGAAGATGGAGATTCATGACACTTCACTTCAGGCTTCCTGATGGCTTGCACTGAGCGTGCAGTGTAACAGATTCTTTTTTCTCCTTAATAGCCGACTACTTGACTCTTCTCACTGATATATCGATTGATTTCTTTTTCCACTACGGTATTGATTGATTGTGCTGATAATGGATAAGATATTCGTTTTCACAATTTCGAACAACCGCTTATGCCGCTACTTACGAACTCGGGTGGCTTTTACACCAAGACAAAATCTCGACGAAAAAATTTCTAAACCCAAGGCCAGTCCCTGGCGTCGGAACCTCTACGCACTGATAGACTATCACTGAAGGTAAACGTGGACCTAACTTCAAGGAGAAAGACAAAAGAAGCTGTGTGGACAGACGGGTGGAAAGCCGTTGGAAAATTCAAAGATGAAATTTTAGTCATCAAGGTAAATTGTGTTGTGTGCCATTGCGTACCGTACACGTAGATCACAGCGTTTGCTCGTCGTCTGCGCGTTGTACGCAAATGTACCGGATACTACATAATCTTCGTTTATCAGCTGATTCTGTACTTACAGTACCCCTGGGTATAGGCGAACCCCAAGCGGACACTGGTACCCCGGGAGAAGTCAACACCACCACACGAAGGTGTAATGATCCTCGCACAAGCCAGCCAGAGACTCGGACGATATTACTGCTTTTACCCAACCGTAATTAAGGAACGAAATAGATCTGCTAATTATACCCAATTTGCAGTACAGGGTGGCTGGAAAGTATGGTCCGCTATATTTTTCTCCAAAACAACTGAAGGACAAAAACTATCTTGATGATATTTTAGTTATAAAACTACAGGACAATAATGGAT
This sequence comes from Nippostrongylus brasiliensis, assembly GCA_030553155.1. NCBI lineage: Eukaryota > Metazoa > Nematoda > Chromadorea > Rhabditida > Heligmosomidae > Nippostrongylus > Nippostrongylus brasiliensis. Next base: position 32,149,857 of record CP130732.1, on the reverse strand, counting down.
CATTCACTTAGGGTATTGTTCAAAATGGTCCCTTTTTGCTCGGATGCAGGCCTCTAGTCGCTTGGTGACTGCACCTACTGTGGGCCGCATGTAGTCGACATCTATCTTACGCCACACTCTCACCAGGGCTGCTTTCAAACTGTTCAGACTTCGATGAGGATTCAACGAGACCTTCTGCTGCGAATAGCTCCAAACCGAGAAGTTCATAGGATTAAGGTCTGGGGAATTTGATGGCCACATATCTTTGCCCAAACATTCCGGACGGTGCTCCTGGCAGAAGGCAATCTTGGACTTCGACCCATGTGCTGGCGCCTAGTCCTGCTGAAGTATAAATTGTCGTCATGATGTAAAGTGCTCTTTAGCCCATGGAATCAGATTTTCCTTCAAAATGGTAATCTGGTAAACATCAGAGTTCATTTTAATGTTCTTGTCAACAAAAACCAGCGGAGTTTTGCTCTCAGATGTTATGCCACCCTAAACCATCTCAGATTTTGGGAGCAAGGTTCTTGAATGGACACAACGGATTCGAGACTTTTTTCGGTCAGCGGCAAGAGTTGGCGATGGTTTTGACTGTTACGAGCGCCCCTAACAGTAAAAAATTTTTCATCTGTCCAAGTGACGTCAGAGAGGCGGCCCGTCCGAATGAAGTCAAGAAGTTTCCCGCACTTATCGAGCCTATCCCTTTTCGCAGATTCCTTGAGGGCTTGTCCGCGATAGATTCGATAACTGTGAAGACTCACCTCGTTTTTCACAATGTTTTGAACACTCCATCGCGAGATGTTGATGTCGGAAGCAATGTTGCTGAGGCCCACCTCGTCCTACCTTTGGATCCTTTTCTTGATGATCTTACGGATCCCAGAAGTATTCGCGGTACTCGGTCGACCTGCTTTAGCAAGTACACGACAGTGTCCTCGCAGCTTGTACAGTGCCACGATTCGTCACACAGTCCTAGCACTGATCTTGAGCCTTCTCGATGTCTCCGCTGGTCATAGTCCTTCGTCCACAAGGTGAGCGATTGTGGCTCGCTGAGAAGAAAGCTGCATATCTTGTGACCTGCTGATCCGATGGATGTACCACTTAAGCAGGAACATATATCGAGTCACTACTACCAACCCTATATACAATGCCTTTGAAATGGGAATCTGTTTGAAAGAACTGTTGCTGAGAAGTTGCGGACCATACTTTCCAGCCACCCTGTAGACGGCATGAGATGTTACCTGTAGCTTCAAAAATGCTGATGCAAGCACGTTTGAGTGATCGCTTTTGCTCAAGTTAACCAAGCTTTACAATCCTTTGGATTTGGGTAAATTGGTGGTAGACTTGTTTTCGAAGGTGAAAGCACTGACGTTAAGATCACTCAGCTCCCCGCAGGTCATGGAATTGTTCAAATTCGCATTCAAAATGCCTGTACGATTCTGAATAGAAGACGAATGCGTGGCGCACTCTGGAGGAGTCAATATCCTTCAGAAATGCTATCAGACTTAAATTAAACGATTGCTGTCAGCTTTATTGGTTCGATACCGATGTAACTCTGTAACCGGTAAGTGCTGATAGCAGATAGCCTCAAAAATTTGCCAAATATCTGGCAAACAAGCGGCTCGATAGTGTAGCGGCTAGCAGCGCAGTGCATCGCGAAGGCCTGAGACCCAGGTTCGAATCTCGCCTAGACCTGCGAGTTGCTAAGCATCATCGAAAAATCGAAAGATGCGACTATACCTTGACCCTTACGTTTCCGTAACACCGTGCCCATATCTTGTGTACGTCTCCTAAGCACTGATGCAATTTTCATGGTACGGGAACGCAGATTTCTCAGACGGAGCCTGTAGAACAAACAGAGAAGTGACGCTGTAGATACTCTCTTGCTGCTTAGTATAAACGTTACAGTAGCGACGTCTGACGCTGATGCTTCTCCAACGGCCACTTGCAGGTTGTCCTCGTTGGATCCGTATCGTTGTCTGATTTTGGGTATATTGTACGTTTGGCGATCGCTCAAGACCCATTCATACTCGGCAACAAAAGCGCGCAGCGGCGGCAAGTACGGCGCGGAATCACAGTGGTATAGTAAGCGGCACTACTTCCACTAGCACGGTCGATGATCGATCCTTGCCTAGACTATCCAAAACTTTCATACCTCGGGGTCAGGTAAATTGCTACCAGATCTGCTTGGGAAGCTGAAAGCAGTGACTCATACTTCGGTGGACCCAGAATGACAATCGCTTGCACGATTTAACGATCAGTCCTCATCCAAGTTACCTGAGACTTCAATCCCTCCGAAACCGGGTAAATTGGTACCAGACCTGTTCGGCACCAATTTACCCGGTTTATAGTTTATGAGAATATGGTCGGAGGCGCTGTGTACGCGGCATAGCCTTGAAGAATATGGGTGAATTCTCATATGTTTCACAGCGCTATGGTAGTGAAGCTCTCCCGTGGGCGTTGTGCAGTGGTTGCGCTACCTATAACTGTCCCGTCGAATGAACGATCCTCGGCGAGATCAACCAAGCCTTCCTCCCCTCCAGTGTGGGGTCAATTGATAGGAGGATCGTCTGGGTAAGTGAAAAATCTTACTTGAACAGCTGTGGGTCCGGCAACTCATTGAAAAGGCCGAATGCGGTTTACCATGCCTTTACGATTCTGAAGCGAAGACGAAATCGTGGGGCATTCTTGGGGAGTGAGCCACACCGGCCACTCCACCTTAACTTATTCCTTATGAAATACAGGACATGACAGAACCGGAGGTGTCTTTCGATTACTTCCCGGAAAAACCCCTTAGGAGCGGTGGGACCAACCGAGGGGCTCGGTGCTGACCGTACGAGATTTGAGGGTTCGGCAAAAGGGGCCATATTTTGCACTTGTACCGATATTCGAATACCAGTCGATAGAGCTCGAGCTGTTGAGATCAACTATATATGTATATTTTCACGAATAACGCCACTTTTCACGCCACTTATTTGCTGCGCTTCTTTGCCGCTAAGTATGAATGGGCCTTCAGTCTTGGAGATGAACTATGTTAAAATGATGCTGAAGACGAGTTAGAAGATTAACTCGAACGACTGAAAGCAGAAGATTCTTGGCTGCTTCAAACGAGACTTACGTTTGATTTTATTCAAACGTAGCATCAGTAGCAACAACCGCCGTCTGCTCCATACCATAGTTACAATTGAAACAAATTCCGCGAAGGATAAAGATAAATGCTATCACACGGAGCGATAAATGGCTGAGCAGAAGAAAAGTACTCTGAGTTATTATAGTTTAGTGTGAGAGGAGAATCGGTCTATTTGCGAAGGGCTCATTTGGTTTTTTGGCTCACTTCTCTTTTACCCTTATCTTTTACCTCATGATAAATCAGATAAGGTAAGGAAAAGTAGTTGGCGTTCATTAGTCCCATGGGGACGCGCCACGCGTTTGTATTCCTTACAGAATCGTAGATCATGCGTTTCCGGTTTATAAAATGATAGCCGCGGTACGAGTCTGTGCTTTCACTTTCGCAGACAAGCCTGGTATCAATTTACTCGCCATTTTGGATGGCTACTTCACGCTTTTCATTCCAACTTTTCATAAACCGGAGTTCCGTTCTTTTGCTTCTCATGAAATTATTAGCTTCGTGTTTCTCTTTCATCAATTATTAAAAAGTTCCGTTAGTGTTACAGAAAGAGCGTTCCTTCTTAGCTCATTCGATAGAGGATGAAATTCTGATTCAGAAAATGTATGGATTTCTATGGTTTTGAATCCAGTGAGTGCTTATTCGAATTCTTTTGTGGGATGTTTCGTTAATCGAGGGCAGGCGCCTTCGAAATTGGTCGACATCGAGACCATCGACTACGGTCAAGTTGCCGTAGTCAGCTTACCGTCGCTGCGCGAGTCGTCGCTAATTGTATCCACAGGAACTGTCGCGCGCACTTGGTCGAGCCGACATTGCGAACAAACGACACTCCCTCAATTTACTCGATACCGGAGGAATGGAAGACACGATAGTGCGGGCGAAGATCGAACGTTCGACCGTGCTCATGGAAGTCGCATCTCTTACCACTTCACCACACGCACACCTAAAATTGAAGGTTATGTTCGATCCACGGATATACCCTTTTTGCGTGATCCAACGGAATTCCCATCGAGGATGTCGATAGAGAAGAGGACCATTTAACAAGAAGAATGACGATATGGACCACTAAAGATCGTATTTTATTCAACTTCAAGAAGACGGCTGATTTGGTGAAGATCGGCCTGAACCAGCGAGCTGTATGATGATGGCCAGATAAAGATGCGAATGGAACTCTTGTTGGAGGAAATGTCTCCAGTGAACTATACCCAGCTGACCGCTTGGGTAAGTAAGCTCGATCCCTCGATCCATATGGAAAGGTACTGCTGTAGTTTACCAAAAAGGGGACCGCCTGATCAACGTTTCAAATACATATAATGTTCTCTGTGTCCACTACACAGAGGTTGTACCACTTTCAGTGACATTGAAATCTCCAGCAGTTTCACGAAGTTTAAGAAGTACTCGATTACGTAAAATTTGACAAGTTTTATGCTGTTTAGTTGAATTGATTACTATCAGTGGTTAGATATCGATGGTGTTACTACTGGTTTTCCCAATTGCTTCAGAGTCACTTATGTTTTGATTGTTGATTGGCCGATGTTTTTATTTGTACACGCTGTTTCAGACAGACGTAGGAAAGTGTAAAACAACAACATCAACACATATAACATAAATGTGCCTCGAACAATTAATTAGTGAGAATAGAGTTTGCTGCAAGGCGTCTGAAAGAGACCTCAGAGTGGGGGATGGGAGCAGTTTTTATTAATTTAAGATAAGCAAGACCTGCTCTAACAGTGAAGAACTTTGCTCTAATGGTTGATTCAGGTCTGGGAAAATGTACTGGTTTCCACATCCCGCCCCTTGTTATAGATGGACGTAAGGAGTAAAATTGGGAAAGATTAACCGCGGACCGACCATCCGGAAGTTTTCAAACCATTCGAACATCAGACAGTTTTCGCCGTGACTCCAGACTTTGAAGACCGAAATATTTGTTCCTAACCGCGGATATAGGAATTCTGCCATACAGAAATCCTCCTCGCAGTATTAGGATTTTTCTGGTTAGGTTATTCTGAATACTTTCAAGCAACGCAGCGTCTACCTTCTTGGGCGGTGCAAAAACAACAGTACCACATTCGGCTATTGGATGTTTTTTGATTTATACACACGGCATTGTCCTGTATAATAAATAGAAAGAGTAAAAGTTGAAGTGAAAACCGTGTTAGGGTGGGGAAATCTAGAGACTGGTAAAACATACCAGTCATGAGCGGTGCAACTGCAGAATAGGAAACAGGTGAGGGCAGATCGACGTCCCCACTGCTACAACCGCTCGAATCGAATCTGTGATGGAAATGGTGAGAGATAAGATTGTTCCTCTCGTACATTGCTACATGCCTTTATATCCTATCCTACCCTACTATATAATAAGCAAAGTCCAAGAGTTTTCTGTCCAAATGGACATCAATTTCATTTTTTTTTCAAACGAGAGCGGTTGGAGGTTTGTCATAGTCTATCAATAAAATCATTTTGTATATCACTTTCTGCGTTGAGACATCTACATTTCATTTAGAAGTGATTCAGGCAGCATAGCTGCCGACACAAATTTTAAAAAATAAAAAAAAATATAATAAATCTAGCACTATTGCTTTTATTTATTTATTTATTTATTTATTTATTTATTTATTTATTTATTTATTTATTTATTCAAGTACGTCCAAAGACGCACCAAAAAACGATAACAACAAAATCGAACCCAAATCAGCGCAGAAACCTAACAGAGAACACTATACAGATAAAATTTAAAAAATGTTTTATCAACTCAGATATTCCCATCATATTCCTGTCATATTCTTATCATTGTGCAGATGCATGTCAATTTCATTTTTTTCAAACGAAAGCGGTTGGCGGTGGTTTTGCCACTGTTTATCAATAAAATCATTTTGTATATCACGTCCTGCGTTGAGACCTAAACATCTCATTTATCAGTGGCTCAGCAGAATAGTTGCCGGTATAATTCTAGCACTATTGCTCTTATTTTTTATTAAACTACGTCCAAGGACGCGCCAAAAATCATTAACAATAAACTCCAACACAAAACAGCTCAGAAACCTAACAGAGAACGTTACACAGATGAGATTCAAGAAAAAACATTCCATCAACTCAAAGATCATACGCTTATCAGATTCTAGTGGTAGTGGTAATTTTTAATCGGTGCTTCCGAAACTATGGATCCCCTAGCTCAACGAATCGAGCGGTCTCCGGACAAAATTCGGAGAAGAAACGTTGCAATCGTGATCGGTATAAAAATACCCACCTTTGTTATACGATGTTTAGCCAAACTGGTGGTTCATTTTGGAGCACTCTTCTACTCCTGCAAGCCATATGGGAGGTAAAAGGTAAAGGTAAAGATAAAGGTGCCGGCTTTGATCAGTCCCTTGGAGACGCGCCGCCGCATTCGTGTTCCATTCAAGCCGTAGAGGCATAGTGAATGTGTATTTGGTGTGTATAATGACCTGCAGGGGCCAGCTGCTATACCAGGTCAGTGTCTTTACCTTCCCAAACAAATCTGGTACCAATTTACCCGACCCCGGAGGGATGGAATGCTTAGTTATCCCGGACCGGGATCAATCGCGGCAAGCTGGTGAAAGTAGCGCTCCATACCTCCGATAGACATAATTCTTATGTATTTATGTTTATTTATTATGAGACGCTCACGTGGGTATGGGAGGTACCTGGTCGAAATTCGTGAAACGGACTTCAGATTCGTGATCAACAATCCGGTAAGCGAGCGATATTTGATCCAAAATGAAGTGGAAATTTTTCGATCAGTGGAATGCAATAAGCCTCCAGTTACATTGAATTGATGTTGTGAATCATTTGTAACGCAAAAAAGAAATAAATTTATCACATTGGCAAACACTTTGGCATGCAGAAAAATCCATTCTTTATACAATCAAAGAGCGCATAATTGTAGCGTCGACTAGTTCAGTGTAGAGCAATATAACGTCTAAAAGTCATATTAACCGCAAAGCAGTTTCGGGCGAAAGCGATTTGACGATGGCCGATGAAGGCTTCTTTGGTGTTCGCAATGATTGGCCTCGATTGTTGATGATCACCGGCATCAGCGTCTTCTTCTTCGGATCTTGGTCAAGGTGCGTTGCACTTGCGCTGCGCTTCCGTAGCCGTTGGTTGCTGCCGTTTCTGAAAGAGCTCTTTCACCTTTGTGGGGTAAGAAGTGAAGAAGTCGACATTTATCAGTCCCCCAAGGACGCGCCATGCATTCGACTTCTCTTAAAATCTCAGTCTCTCAAAATCTATCTGTTTTCTGCTAACTTTAAAAATTGGCCTAAATATGCTCTTTCAAGTGTTAATGCATAATAAGTTATCGCAATGCCCCAGTGTCCGACTCCTGGGCCCAGATTCATCTTTGTAAACCCCTGATAAACCCCGTGATATACCCCGAACGGCGCGCAAACCGAGATTCGTGAACGCACGTCGGGGTTCAATCGCGGTTTGTCGCAGGTCTGTCACACCTCGCGATGAGACAGGGTGTGAGAAACCTCGATATCGAGCGCGTTTATCGCCGATGGGGTTTCGGAAACCGCTCGTCCGTTCATGAATTTGACCCCTGGTCTACAAATGACTGTTCCAAAGTGAGGACAAATCGATCGGTGTCGATATCAGCCCCCTGAGGACGCGCCACACATTCGTGTCCCATTCAGAATACCAAAGGCATGCTGAATGCCAAACTGACGTATACAATAGACCCAGACCTTTCTGGGCCAGCCTCTACACGAGGCAGTGTCTTTACCTTCACAGACAAGTCTGGTATCATTTTACCCGACCGCGAAGTTGCGGAAGGCTTGGGTAACTCGGGCGAGGATCGATCGCCCGACTGTGCTGGTGGGCCTTTATGCCTTTCTTACCCGAAACCAGAAGTAACTCGGACCAGGGTATTCCACTTACCTCACGGTGTTCGCCGAACAAGACAAATGCCGATCGGAGGCAGGACTTCGTGAACAGGACAGCAGCAGTTTCAGCTCCTTTTTCACGTCAAACGAGAAATATCCGTATAGGTAAGGTGAGATCGCAGAATTGAACACAGCAAACGCATAGATGAACTTGCGAACGTCCTTCGGTATCCTGAAATCGATATTTATTTGCTTGTTCCCTTTTTTCTTAATTTCTTGAAACAAAAATTCCGTTGAAGTATGAATGCACAAGCATCATAACATAGGAAAAAGTGAGGTAAAAGTGGTAGAGTGGCCAATGTTGATCAGTCCCCCAGGGGTGCGCCACGCATTTGTCTTCCATTCGGAATTGTGGGAGCTGTATGAGAGGGAACTCGACCAATAAAAGATGTTGCTGGGGCCTTTTTAAATCAGTGTCTACACCTTACCAGACAAATTTGCATTTATTTTACATTTACAACCCCCAAATGCCTGAAGGATTGGTTAGCTTGGTCGAGGATCGATCGTTCAGTTATGGAAATGAATGTGGCGCCTTCTACCACTGCACCACACGCACCCTTATAGGAAACAAAAAAATCGTTTCGAAATTCAATCGAAGTATATCATGTTCACAAAAAAGAATCTCTTCGAAGAACTTAAGAAAAACTACAGGACTTTCCCTTTAGTAGGTAACGAAATAACTGAACTACAGTAATTTCAGAGAAAATTCTGGTCCTTTAGCAGCTATTTGGTGTCGAGCAGCTATTAATAGCTATGAGCTCTCGCTCATAACTTCATGCTACATTCTCTTTTAATATTTTACGAACAAGTACTCAAAGTGCACTCGCCCATTTTTTCCATTCCCGAACAAAATACGTTTGATGCAGAGCGTGACACCGATATATAATTTTTTAATGAAATTTGAATAAATTATAGAGTTTTTCTTCCCTTGCCGTAAGTTCATTTACCCTTGTTCGTACTTACAATTAGTCTAATTTACGTTCGTTTTTGGTGATACTGACCCTACTCGCTAAGAATAGCCTCTATGAGTTGAGTGCGTTTGGTGGTGTTTTCACTGGAGCAAATCAAAACCTCCACCATTTTTCTTGCAGAAAAAATGCGAAAAATTGAAGACGATATTCTTGCTATCGTTCCAGAGCAATTTCACACTTATTCAACAAAAACTTTTTTCACCGGAAATTGCACGAATAATTTGCCTTCAATTTTCAAACTCAGATTTACTTCAAAAAATCGGAATTAAAAATTGATTTCATTCGTTACAACTTTCCTTCGATTGGGAAACATCTAATTCAAGAATCTTCACTTCAAGCTTGAAACGAACCTCAGACCATTTCAATAGATTTCAGCTACTTGTTATCATATTCCATATTTTGTTTATTATTTAACTCACAACCAATGACCTGTTTATGGTCTTTAGAAGTGATTTGTAAATAAAGCTTCACTGTTAGGCTTACCAATCAGTTTTAGTGAGAAAGTGCAGAAACATCATAATCGCGTACGGTGTCCAACAGCAAATGAAAGCCACCACGATGATAAACGTCATCCTGGAAACAGCGGCGATTTAAGTGAGAAATCTTAATGGAAGAAATGATAGAAAATGATAAATTGGTAGTTTTTTTGTTCATTTTATCGGCCGTTTCTTTATTTATAGTTCTGATTACGGACGAACTTATTTGAAGCGGAATACTCCTGATATGGAATACGTACAAATAAAGATAAGAATCTTTTGGGAAGTTGGGCTTTTTCGCAATTTCTCGTTTCTCTTACACTTTTCAAAATTCTTAATCTTAGAAAAAACAAAAAAACAAGAAATCGCATTCTTCAGAAGAAAAATCGATGTTCATTCGAACAGAATTTTACAGACGGCTGAAAGTGATCAATATGAATTGCAAGATGTCTTCTATACACTCGTGAAACTATTGAAATATGTAAAAATAAGAAATATAGAGAAATTGTAAATTTGCTCTCTAATTTATCCGGATAGAAGAAGCAAATGTTTTCGAAAGTCTGGTAAGATGCAAATAGTCAAAACTTCATGCCCGAAACCTTTAATTTTCTTAATCCTAATTTTAATTTGATTTTACTTTTTTAACGCACCCCTAAATACGAGTTTTCAAAGTGAGTATCATTTACAGCACTGATGGTGCTCGCGCTGTGTCAACAAATTCCGCTCAGAGCCTCACAAGAGCAGAAAGAATATTGCATTTTATTCTCTGAATAACGAGAAATAATAAGCACGTAGACAAGAATAGAAGAATGGAGAAACCAATGGAGGACTTCCAGTAGGCTAGACGACAATTTCTTTCAAGAACGTTGAGAATATCCGGAATTTGAAAAAGAAAAAAATGCAATTTCTACCACCACATTTATGTGGTAAATACATCTTTTTGGTCGCTTCAATAAGCAATTAAATGATACCAACTCTTGCGAGATCTGAGAATATGAAAAAAATGATTTGGCCATTTCCAACGTAACGATTTGGTGATTTCCGAAAGTAACTATAATAATTACGACTTGGCGACATATTTTGCCACGAGGGTGTGGCCAATCGAAGCTGTGAACGTTTCAGCGTCGCAAATAAAATTCTCAATATGCAGCAAAAAAAAAGAATTCGGATCGACGCCGAGGGATTATCAAATTGAATTGATCGATATCGAGATCCTGTCTATGTTAACTCGGTGAAAGTCAGTGAAATAGCCGACAATAGAAAAAACATCGAGTTCAACTAGAATTCAAGAAGTTAAAATTCTATTTGCACTCCAGCCAGGCACAGCCAGTTTCTGATTACGCCGTCATGATGAGGCCGACCTCGTTCGTTCGTCCCTCCGGCAACCATCAAAGAGCCCTCACAAAAATCACAAAAAAACCAAAAGCTACAGAATTTCGCGGACGACTAGTGAATCAGAACACCGATCAAGTCATTATGATTCTAAACACGTATTTTCAATTGAAATAATTGAACTGAAGCAGAGTTGCGACGAGGCGGAAAAACGGCAGCGTTTTGAAGAAAGGATGCTGACGATTTTGGAAGCCTTTTTGGATTGAAGTTTTAGGTCTCGAAATAGTCTCTATGTTGCCGCATATACATGAAAGGACATAATCAACCCTATTTCTACATGTTTCCAATAAAATATAGCATAATTAATGTCGGAGAAGTCATTTGGGACTCACCTTAGCGTTCGACTTCTTGCCCTCTCCAAATTGTTGACACCGCTCCTTCGCAGCAAAGCGTCAGATGAGATTTCCGCTGAAACAGTGGGAAGTAAAAGCTACGATTTCGCACAGACGTATTAAAACATTAATCGGGAAACCTTTACTTAATTTCCAGTGTTTTATTTTTATTTGTGGACTTTGTAGGCTTAACAAGGCTTCATTTTCACAGGAATTTGTGGGGAAGTGTGGCGATTATTGGAACACTATGAAAACTCGGAAAGATACGAAACTTTTAGAAAATGCTTTTAGGAAATTTTCGAAAATTTAGACGTAGAAAGAATAAAAGAAGCACCGGACCTTTCTTCTTCGTAGCCGACTCTTCAGAAATCTTCCATAGAATAAGCGAATAACAAACAACCGTAACAAACAACGGGAAGAAATACACTTGTACGATGTTGAGTATCGAAAAGTAGAAAACAACCTGAAACACTACTCAGTAAACTATACTAAATTAAATTTCATCAGTTTGGAAAGAAAATAGGTTGGATGAGTAAAATATAAGTAATATGTAAAAGAACTGACTGTATGAAAGAACTATCGAAAAAGGAGTCTCTAATGGAGCGGAAAAATGGAATGAAACTAGAAATACCCATTCCCTTGCTGTTGTCGAGGTGGACTACATAAAAGTTTCTTTTCAAGAATTTTTTCATGGCAAATCTTCTCGAAGGTGTTGTGGCTTTAGAAATAGGCTTGCTAGAGAATAAAATAACCGCTCAACGAGATACAAGCAATTTCACTTATTTTTAAGACAAAAATGGATGCGGAAGGAACAGTACACTAGGGAGAATTGAGCAAAAAGAGGTAAAAAGTAAAAAAATATAAGTTAGACGTATTTACAGGTATTTACAGGAGAGAAATTGGGCCGTAAGGAAACCGACTTACCCCTGTGGAAACCTCGTTGACCATATTCCTGGAAACACACTGTGTGTAAGACGGATAGCAGGGATGTGTAGCCGTCTTGAAGAGGTAGAACTGTAAAGAACAATGATAAACTGTAGAATGATGAAAAAAGAAGACGGAGAAGCAAACATGTGTAATATTTCATATCTCTTGAGCACAAAATTTTCATTTTTGTACCGTTCCACATAAACATTTACAAAAACTTCGGTAGAAATCAATGGTGAATAGCTGATAGTTACTCCCAAGAGAAAAGAAAAGAAGCAACCTGTGACCGGTTGAGTTTCGTTTTCTTTTTTTCTTTTTTTTTAATTCGAGTATCCCTACTGATGGCAGTGATAACCGCCATTTGGAAGGCTAAATAAATAAATAAATAAATAAATAAATAAATAAATAAATAAATAAATAAATAAATAAATAAATAAATAAATAAATAAATAAATAAATAAAGAACACTCTTTGCTAACCTGTGGAGCACTAGTGGCAAACGAGGTGATCCAGGCGACGATCACCATCTTCTGGACGCTTTTTCGTGCTCGCATCGCGTACAGCGGAAAGAATATCGAGTAAAATCGATCGAGCGAAATGCAGATCAAGATGTTCATCGACAGCGCGATGCCGAACACGTCGAAGAACTTGCACGTTCGACATAACTATAATTTTGTTTTCTTATAACCAAAACAGGGTGCGCGTGGTTCACTGGAATATGGCGCTGCAGACACTGGCTCAGTCGAGCGATCTATTCTCGCCCGGGCTAATCAAGCCTTCCATCTCTTCGGGTCGGTAGGATTGGTACTAGACTTACCTGAGAAAGTGGAGACATTGATTTGGTAGAGCGGTAAAGGCCCACCCAAGTCATTGTATAGGCCAAATACGCATTCACCATGTCTCTACGATCTCGCATGAAAGACGAGTGCGCGGCGCGTCCTTAGGAGTCTGATCAACACCCACACCTTTTAGCTTTACTTCCATGAGATCCCGTAGGAGCTGACCATCTCTAATGCCCACCCTATTTGCTCATTGAATCTCGACTGAAAAATTCTGCCTGATTAAACATTCACACCCCCAGGTCCCCTCATTGTTTTTGTTCCTGATGGATGGCGTCAGGCTAAATCATTTCGCTAAAAATGATTCGCTCACTTTTAAACTTTCTGCCCACGAGCTTCTATTGAAAGGTTACTCTCAATGAAGCCAGTAATTGGACGAAAAGTAAGAATAAAATTTTTTCAACGTCGTGGTTAAATCAAATAAGGGGGCATTGGGAGCTTGTCTTCACCCAACAGCCCTTGCTTACTTTAAATATTTAGTAAGTGGTGAGGTCGAAATTGAACAGTAATTGCGCTTGACATAGCAACTGGAATCAAGTTTTCCTCTAATATCTAGAAATCCAGTTTCGTCAGATGAGGAGGAAGTTCAGAGGGGATAAGGAGGAAGAGAAAGCGGAAACCGGACGGAAGTGTGCCTGATGGAACTCATTTTCGCGCACTGGATTCTAGAGCACTCATCGCTGATTCGTTCAAGGAAGACAAAATAGCCTCGGGTAAGTTACACCCAACTGATTCGACGAGAAAAAATATACTGGAAAAGAAAAGGTAATGACAAAGCAAATGCTGTTGATCAAGTGCCTAGGTATGCGCCTCGCATTCGTCACGTATTCGCAATCGTAGAGGATGATGAACACATATTCAACCTATACAATCGTGGAAGACAGCAACGATACCAGGTCAGTGCCTTCACCTTCTCAGACAAGTCTGGTACCAATTTACCCGACCTAAAAGAGAGGTGAGACTTCGTCAGCCTCTGCCAGGATCGATCTCTCGAAATGTGCGGGTGTCAGTAGCGCCTCTTACCACTGCACTATTTTCACCAAAACTATAAATAAAAACAGAAGAATCCCAGCACTTACAATGTCACCACCATGCCAAGCGATCGTGTAGTTGTGAAGGATCTCCTTCGGCATGTAGAACAACGTCACCATTAGATGGGCGATGTTCATTTGTAACAATAGCGAGTGCACTCGACGAACTTTGATCCATTGATTTCTGAACGGTATTGTTGATTACTTCGATTGATCGCGTCAAGCTTTCTGCTGGGGAGTGAGCAGATGTGATGCTCTAAAAGTATGCTGGCTAACAAAAACAAAAAGGTTTTGCTCTTCAAATCATTTCTCTCCAACTGTTTATTGAATTTTTAATATTTTCTGAATTTCTCAAAATTTTCGATCTATAATTCGGTTTCATCAGTATGCAAAACAACTCATCAGTAGCAGAACAGTAGGGTAAACAACTATTCGACCATCTGAAAGAACGAAATAGCCTTTTTCGAATAAAATTATCAGATCGTGCGGAATACTTGGGAAAGGTTTTCCGTTAGATACTGAATCCAGTAGCTCATTTTGAAGTGCCATAATTGACAAAATTTTTAAAAATAAATAGTAATCCACCTATGCTACCTACATATGAATACATAGGTGTTACACATCCCCTTCACCACTTAATATGTGGAACTTGGGAAGAAACATTTTCCAGTCTTTCCGACGATCAATGGGAGTGACCGAGGTGGCAGATCGACATTTATTGATTGATGGTAACTTTTGATCATTAACATCATCAAATTCAAATCATGATCAAATTGGTTTTTGGAGCCGGTGTGAAATATATGGGAACAGAGGGATATACATAACTTCATAACGAAAGCTACATATCTTGTCTTCAAAAGAAATATTAAAGTGCAGTTACTCGTCAATGAGCAACTGATGAAGTGTCCAACAACAATCTTGTTGCGGCGACCACCCATGATCAGCTGATCTGAGCCGCGACCCACCAGCTAGAGCGTAGCCGGTGGTCGCAAGAACATTGTAGAAGATTCTAACCCCGCCTCCACGGGGTATAAAAGGACTTGTTGTTTGTTGTTATTCGCATTACATTGGTTCTTCTAATAAAGGCTATTCCTACTCGTCTTCCCGACTCCACTACATCTGGCGATCAGGACTCGGACTCATCATGGACCCAGAGACTCTACGCACTATCCTCGACGCCCAAGCTGCTCTCCAGCTCCAGCATCAGCAGAAGACACTCGAAGCTCAAGCTGTCCTTCAACAGAAGACGCTCGACGCTGTAATGGAGCGCATGGAACGCATTTTCTCTTCCATGGCTACTGCTCCAGCTGCTGCTCCTGCAACGACAGCCGAGTTCGTGACCAATTCGCTCTCGTCACGACTCCCCGAGTTCGTCTACGATGCTGACAACGGCTGCACATTCGACACATGGTACAGCCGCCACGAGGACGTTATCGCCAAGGATGGCGCAACACTAGACGATGCGGCTAAGGCTCGTCTCATTGTTTCGAAGCTGGATGCCCCATCGTACGCCCGGTTCACAAGCCACATACTTCCGAAGAAGGCTTCTGAAGTCACGTTCAACGATACCGTCAAGACGCTGCACGAGCTGTTCGGCCACAATGTATCTGTGTTCGCACGGCGCTATGCCTACCTCCGGACGCAGTGCAACGGTGAGACACTCCGCGACTACACGGGCTTGGTCAACAGACGACACGAGATGGCCGACTTCAACGCCGTACAGCCGGAACAAATGAAGTGCCTCGTTTGGATATGTGGACTCGCAGCGCCCGAATACGCCGACATTCGGGCACGTGCACTTCGCAAGCTGGAGGACAACCCCGACACCACGTTGAAGCAGCTCAGCGCCGAGATACAGCAATTCCTGGATATTCGAGAAGACGCCAAGCTTCTCCAAACTCCCTCGCCAACCCATGACATCAACGCTGTCAAGAAGAAGAACCAAACACGGGACCCGCCTTCCCCCTGCTTCAGATGTGGAGGCCTACACTGGGCCAAGGATTGCGACTTCGTCGACAAGAAGTGCCACACCTGCAACCGCGTGGGGCACAAGAAAGGTTTCTGCCGGAACTTCAAGGCGAAGACTTCGAATCCACAGAAAAAGCGTAGACGCGCCAACAACGTTGTCGCCGTTGCCTCCACCGCCACAAGCGTCGCCCCAGTGAAGCGCATCTACCGAAAAGTCACCATCAACGGAGCGGTCGTCCGGATGCGTCTCGACACTGGTGCAGACGTCACACTGCTGAGTCATAGCGACTGGATCGCAGTGGGTCGTCCGAAACTGAAGCCGCCACTTTTCAAACTGAAGTCCGCCAACAATCAGATCATCACTGTGCGCGGTCACTTCGAATGCGACTTCATCGTCGACGGACACCACGGAAGAGGAAGCTGCCATGTCGCCGACACCACGTCGCTGCTGGGCCTCGACTGGATCTCCCAGAACGAGCCACTCTCCCGTCAACTCACTGGAGACGTCACTTGCAACGCCGTGACGGCCTCCACACTCACTTCCCTGCGATCTTCACTGACTGCAAACCTCCAGAAGCAGTTCACTGCAGTATTCGCACCAGGACTGGGATGCTGCACGAAGTCGAAGGCCGCACTAAAGCTGAAACCGAATACAACGCCGGTTTTCAAAAAGGCCCGCCCGGTCCCATACGCTGCTTTACCCCGAATCTCCCAAGAGATCGATCGTCTGGTGGCTGCTAATGTACTCTCGCCCGTCGACCACTCCGATTGGGCAGCTCCTATCGTCGTCGTCCAGAAGAAAAATGGATCGATTCGACTGTGCGCCGACTATTCCACTGGACTGAACGACGCCCTTGAGCAGCACCAGCACCCACTTCCAACTCCTGATGATATTTTCGCTACACTCAATGGAGGTCGCTACTTCTCGCAGGTCGACCTAGCTGAGGCGTATCTACAGTTGGAAATGGATGAAGGCTCCCGGCCGCTGCTGACGGTAAACACTCACCGAGGACTCTACCACTTCAACCGCCTACCCTTTGGAGTGAAACCTGCCCCTGGCATCTTCCAGCAATGTATCGATGCCCTCATTGCTGGTCTGGATGGAACTGCCGCGTACTTGGACGACATCATCATCGCGGGTAGGACCATAGACGAACACAACGCTCGCGTGGAAGCGGTCTTTCGCAGAATCCACGACTATGGATTCCGGGCTCGTCTCGAAAAGTGCTCCTTCTTGCAAACCACGATCAACTACCTTGGATTCGTCATCGATGCTGAAGGACGCCGACCTGATACCGCGAAAATCGAGGCAATCAAGAAGATGCCAGCTCCGAAGGACGTCAGCCAGCTACGCGCCTTCCTCGGACGTGTCAACTTCTACGGAAATTTCGTTAGAGATCTGCACAACCTACGTGCTCCGCTAGACGCTCTCACTCGCAAGGATGCCGTCTACTCGTGGACACCGGAGTGTCAATCTTCCTTCGACCTTATCAAGCGCACGCTCAACTCGGATCTTCTCCTCACGCACTTCGACCCCAGTCTCCCTATTATCGTCGCCGCCGACGCTTCAAACCATGGGCTCGGAGCAGTCCTGACACATCGCTTCCCGAACGGATCCGAGAAGGCCATCTACCATGCGAGCCGTGCCCTGACACCTACACAGAAGAAATACAGCCAGATCGAGAAGGAAGCTCTCGCCCTAATCTTCGCCGTGCAGAAGTTTCACCGATTTGTTCACGGGCGTCATTTCACGTTGAAGACGGACCACAAGCCCCTCGTTTCCATTTTCGGAAGCAGGAAAGGCGTGCCCGTATACAGTGCCAACAGACTACAGCGATGGGCCACTATACTGCTGAACTACAACTTCAGCATAGAATACGTCAACACGAAGGACTTTGGACAAGCTGATGCGCTTTCCCGCCTTCTACTGTCAAACCAGTCGGAACCAGAAGATCGTGTGATCGCGGCCGTCGACGCTGACGTCACCGCCGAACTGATGGACAACTGTCGCCATCTACCGATCTCCTTCAAGACCATCCGAACCATGACCTCTGCGGACACCCTCTTAGCAAAAGTGATGAACTACACTCGTTCCGGATGCTGGCCCAAAATCGACCGCAGCTCACCATTATGGCACTACTTCAACCGCCGAGATTCGCTGTCAATCGCGGAAGACTGCCTCCTCACTGCCAACCGAATCGTCATTCCGAAGCCGCTTCAACGACGTGTACTCGCCTCCCTTCACAAGGCTCACCCAGGCCAAACACGGATGAAAATGCTGTCCCGAAGCTACGTCTACTGGCCGACGTTGGATGCAGACATTGAACACCTCGTCAGGAATTGCTCCAGCTGTGCTTCAGCCGCCAAGAATCCTGTCAAAGCAGAGTTGCATTCCTGGCCGAAGCCGACTGCGCCGTGGACGCGAGTTCACGCAGATTTCGCTGGACCTCTCGACGGAACGAACTACCTGATCGTCGTGGACGCCTACTCGAAGTGGCCCGAGATCGTCCACATGAGCTCGACCTCCACGTCTGCCACACTCTCTGCAATAAAGAAACTCTTCGCACAGTTCGGGAATCCGCAGACACTGGTGACAGACAATGGCACCCAGTTCACCTCCAGAACGTTCACGCACTTCTGCCGCGCACGAGGAATCACGCATATTCGCTCTCCTCCATTCCACCCGCAGAGCAATGGCCAAGCAGAACGCTTTGTGGACACGTTCAAACGAGGACTCGCCAAATTGAAAGGGGAGGAGCCGACCGTAGACGCGCTCCAGACTTTCCTGATGGCCTACCGCTCGACTCCTTGCCCGTCTGGGCCAAATCACCTGTCGCCAGCCGAAAATTTCCTAGGACGACGACTACGCACCGAACTCGACTTGTTGTTGCCCTCCAAAGACAACAGTGCCGGAAAACGGGATGTCAAGATGGAGCTCCAATTCAATCGACACCATGGTGCCTGTCATCGCAACTTCGCAGTCAATGATGCGGTTTTCGCCAAGGACTACCGGGGACCAAAAAGCACCTGGACACCTGGTACCATCGTGCGACGTCTCGGGAATGTCTCCTATTTAGTAAGGTGTGGGGACCTGTTTTGGACTCGCCACGTCAACCAGCTGAAGCCGCGCGACAGCCTGCCGATAGCGACCCAACTACTCGATGTTTTCGACTTGCCGCTTTTCAAGCCTGGGACAACTGCCAAGGACAACTCCCCAGTTGCAGAAGGACGTTCTTTGCCGCACCCGCCGACTGAGCCACCACGACGATCCACACGCAACCGCAGACCACCACCTCGCCTCTCCGTGGATCCTAAGAAGAAGACATACTGTTGTTTTGGAATAAAAAGGGTGTTGCGGCGACCACCCATGATCAGCTGATCTGAGCCGCGACCCACCAGCTAGAGCGTAGCCGGTGGTCGCAAGAACATTGTAGAAGATTCTAACCCCGCCTCCACGGGGTATAAAAGGACTTGTTGTTTGTTGTTATTCGCATTACATTGGTTCTTCTAATAAAGGCTATTCCTACTCGTCTTCCCGACTCCACTACAAATCTATAATTCGGTTTTTTTTTTGATTGAACCAATAAGAGTCCTATCATATTAAAGTGAATTAAACTAGATTTGTGAACTGCAGTTGGAAAGATTAAAAAATGAAATTGAAAATTAGTAAATCTTTTTGATTGAGGCGAATAACTGACCTGCAGAGAATGAGGAACATGGCAAAATTACCAACAAAGGCGATAATAAATACAATAATGTAGCAGAGCACAATGGAGATGATCGACGACGTGACTGTGAGGTCCGGAGGCGGCATATTCGAACAGTTGACCATTCTGAAAAAAACAATTTTTTGAAGCAGTTCTTTTGACTAACTGTAGAATAAACGATGACGATAAGACGAATAGAAAAAAAGTAGTGAATAGAAGAAAGAGAAATTCGAATGAGCAGAGAGACTTTCTGATGGTAAGGAACTCATGGGAAATGTTACAATTTATAAGGGATTCGAACCTGCCTGTGAAGAGCTTTCAGCTTCCACAGTTTCCAGCTTTCAAAGATCATTATCTTTGATTACTACACATGACGATTATAACATACTTTATTTATTTATTTATTTATTTATTTATTTATTTATTTATTTATTGTTGAATACACCACAAGGCGTGCCATCACAAGTGATCATGTCATACACTATATACTTCGTACACCTTCGGTGATGAATGATAAAATGGAGACGAAGAAAACGAAAGACGTCGCCAGGACTAGATGGGCTGGTACATAAGAAAGTAATTGGGAAGAAACCGTAAAAATAGATTAGTTCGATGGGAAACGTCGTGTAGGACAAGCTTTAAATTTCGGCCTGAGATTGATTATACGTAAGCCGAAATGCTTCAGCTGAATAATTAGCCGAAATGAGCGACGAATATCAATTTTGGTTAGTCAATTCAAGAATTTTCGTATAGATGAGTTATTTTTAGAAAGACAAGCGACGGAAAGGAGGCTGCTACAGCAAGATGCACTATGAGAACAAATGGAGTCCTTCGACTTCATCGGGGCGTAGAACTCATGAAGAACAGCAAAAAAGAGCTAACGATGGTGGTCGCCGTTGATTAGTCCACAAAGTGTGCGCCACGCACTCGTCACTCTCGCAGAATCGCGGAGGCATTGCGAATGCTTATATGGCCTACAGAATCAGCCAGCTACTGCGCAGCTCAGAGGGTTCACCTTTCAAGGCAAGTGTTGGACCAATTTTGGTTAAATTACCCAGGTTTGGGATTTTGTATTGGTCAGGACTATTCCATTATTTGGTTTGGTTTTCTGTATACTATAAAGGAACATGTTCGATATCAGTTGGGTTTAATTCCTTTTCGTTGATTTTTATTCTTTTAGGAGCCTCCCTATCTTAATTATGAGTCCCGCGAGGCCCAACTATTTATTTCACGTTTGCTAAGAATTAGAGACGGAACGAGCCTATTTCTATATTTCCTTGTGTTTCTTTATTAACCAATCACAGGACGGAAATCCTGGTTACCCCGGGTGACGATCCATCGTTCGACTATGCGGGTTCTCAGTAGCGCCTTCTACCGCTACACCGTGGGCGCCCAAATATTCGTGAGAGATCACATAAATTGGATTGAGTTCGAACACACCCGATCCGTGATCCATGTCAAGCAACTAACATTAACTGCGTTGTCAAATATTTGGGCTTTACCTACAAAACTAATAACTAACTATCGAGCTATTGACAGAGAAAGAACGTAGAGACAAATGTTGAACATCCTGAAGCAGTTAAAAAATTTCTGCGACTGCGAGAAATGGCAGGGAAATGGAATGAGGACCACAGATCTCAATATCCGCTCAAACAGTCTAGCATTCTCCGGCTGAGAAAACGCTCAGATTCGTGGAAAAAATCCAGGGTGCGTTCCCAACGATCACTAAAGAAAAATAGTTCTACTCAAAGATTAATTGTTGGGATCTGATGAAGCCGGAGCCCTACACAAGCTCTAATGGAAAACACTATGGATCTGGGCGACTGTGGGAACAGCGATCTCTCATCTAGCGACATATAATCAGAGTTTAGAAAAAAATTCATGCTCACAATTTATAATATAGAACGTTAGGGTTGTTAGGTTAGGGTTGTTTATGATGTCGAGCAACTAGCGAAAGGCCATCAGATTGAGGAGAGTCGCCCTTTGTCCACGCCCTACCGGGTTTGTAGTTTTTCGCACCAACAGAGATTGTGTAGACGAACGTGTACTTATGAGTAAATAGAAAATGTACTAGGTGCTTTTTTGGTTCAAATTCATGCCTAACTGAAAATCATATTAAAAATTTACGAATTATTTATTTATTTTATTTATTTTAAATGCACCAAAGTGCGCACATTACAAGAAAAAAACAAATGGGAAACAAATGTGGGATTACTGACATTAGAGCTTATACAGAGTCAACTAAAGAATTAGGAAAACAGAACAGAATCTGATGTTAACGGTTATTGGCCAGACCAAGGAAATGTAAAAAACGACTAAAAAACAAAAAACATCTCAACATTACGGCATGATTCTCATCAGAACAGAGCTCGGACAAAGCTAAACTGCCCTAGTTTTCGAGAATGCTTGCAAATTTTCCAACAAAAGCTCGGACTGGGTGGTTAAAATGAAATTTCTCAGTGCTACTTTCTTTTGAATAGAATTTTCAACAATACGATGGTCAAGATGTAAGATCATCACGAAAAAATTCCCCACACTTGATTTGGTTCAACCTTTGCACGAAAATAACCTTGTCTAAGAATAGAAAAAGTTTGCATGAAAGTGGAACGCTCTCAGAATGCGTTTCCAGCGATCACCATAAAACTCGTCATTAGGCAAAAACGATAATAAAAAGTCATTCCGGAAGTAATTAAAGCACTTGAAAGGCAATGGACTCAAGTGGCGCGGAATCAACTTCTCAAAAACTTAGAAGCGGTTAGAACGTAAGCCATTTTTTGAAGAAAATCGTGCAGAGAACTTTCCAAATTTGGTAGCCGAGGCCGAAATTCGATTGAAGGGCAAGACAAGGGTAACACCTCAAGTCAGATTTAGCACTTCAAGAGCCTTCGAGAGAATATCAGATCTGCATCTGCGGAGGCAGCTGGCACTAACTACGCCGAAAAGCAAAGTGAGAAAGGAAGCAAATAAAGTTATCGGAGAGAAGTAGATATTGACAAAAAAGCAACGGCAAAGAAAAGTCCGACGTGAGAAGGTGAAATGTCCCGACGGCAGACGCATAAAACAGCGACTTGCAACACAACACATGCCAAAAGTCTTGGCGGGGATACGCACCGAGCCTATTTCATTCTCTCTGCGATTTTATTTGAAAGTGGGAAAAACTGCAACATCGACGATCAGCCTCACAGCGGACAAGCAAAGAACTGGTAAAGAAGATAGAGAAAGAGCAAAAGAAGAAAGACTTCAGTGAGATGACAAGCAAATTTCTTACACGACATCAAGTGGTACATCTACGCTTTTATCTGCTTGAATAGGCGAACGAAGTAAACAGAGAGATATATTTATATACTCCAGTGATGCAGCATAGCTTTCATCATTCTACCCTGTGTTTTTCATTCCATTTTTATTATTCACATTAATCTGATTCTTTGTTTACATGTTTTGAAGACAACATTCGGGTTAAACTAGTGCGCAATAAATAGGGAAAAACTAAAGAAATATTTTTTGGGTATACGATGGGCTCGATGAAGATCATTAGGAAGGAGAGAAAAAACCGAAGGTCGCGACGTGCTCATCAGATGTCCTTTACAGTACGAGCTCTTATAAATTATATGCGACTCCTTCATAGAGTACGAATGCTCAAAAAGCCTAAGGGCATAATAGAAAATTCAAGGATTACTCTGAAACAATATCTTAGAATAGTGGGAAAGCTCGCGACACTTTGGCATGGCAGTCTAGCACGCCAGAGCTCCGTTAAGGTTTCGGATACGGGTTCAAATCCGGCCTAGGTTGCAATTTTTTGAGGAAGGGCTTTCACCGACGAAGCCATCAAGAACAAGATATTCAAATTATTAAGTTTAACTGCTAGAAGATATTCAATAAATTAGAGTATTAGCAAGGCATTCATCTAATGAACAATACCAAGGGAACAAATGGACATACTACATACACAAGGCTCTCCGAAACACCTTATAGGGGTTAAGATGGATGTTATACCAGAAGCTGTTGAAGACAGATAAGATTTTTTGAAATAACATTTGAAATACAAAAATGCAAGTCTGCTGCGTAGAATTGAAGTTGAACCATCAGTTGGCTAGCAGTATGTCAAGACTTATCGAGAGCAGGACGTAGAATGTGCTCGGAGAAAGTTCTTAGGTAGCTTGACCATTCGAAACGAACCCTCTGCTTTGATAAAAATAGTTCGAAACGACAGAAATTTTTGGAAGGAAAGAGAACGATGGGTTTGGTAGGTTGCTCCTTCGAGGTATACTAACCCCAGAATGTTTCCACAGTAATTTTTGGATTTTTCATTTTCCAACAGAGAAAGGAAAGCATACACACAGCAATAGTGGAAAAGGAAGAAGATGGTAAAAAGAAGAAGCGAATTGAAGAACTCGAATAAAATGACTAGAAAAGTTATGGTGATGCATTGCCTGTTCAGTAGGCGATCAATGAGTCGGAATGAGCAGAAACAAAGAGGATTCAATCCGTTTTTCAAACGCAAACAATGAAAGGGCATCGAAGCATAAGCAGGCATTCTGAATATATTTAAAC
This sequence comes from Nippostrongylus brasiliensis, assembly GCA_030553155.1. Taxonomy (NCBI): domain Eukaryota; kingdom Metazoa; phylum Nematoda; class Chromadorea; order Rhabditida; family Heligmosomidae; genus Nippostrongylus; species Nippostrongylus brasiliensis. Next base: position 32,125,656 of record CP130732.1, on the reverse strand, counting down.
TCTCTGCAGAGTGCTCCTCTAGTTGGATGAACTAAAGGTCTTGTCACTTTTAAATGCTATTTTACCGGCATATTTTTTCAACGAAGGAAATGAATATCAATGATCTGTTCCACACTGCTTTAGAGCCATTGTATTGACTTATCAGATGAAATCACGAAAACACCTCATTGTCGAAAAGCGAAAGGAAAAGGCCAAAAAAAGCAGACGCAAATTTTCTTTCGATCTGGCTTTCTCTGCTCTTTGTACCATTGACCATTTTTAGCACGTCAGTGAAAATGCGCAAAAATAAAATAAAATTATAAAGCTTTTTAAACAGCTACACCTCTAGCGGACTTCGAAGAAAAAGCTGGTATTAGAAAAAACAGCTGGGTTTGGTTCATCCTAACTGCAAGACCTCGTATCACTCCAATCATGATCAAACGAAGGGTCGAGCTTGGGAAGAAGAGAGCTGCAAACCTTCAAAAGTAAGACAGTCCGAGTGGAATTCCCAATTTTAAAGCTGAACTTGTATGCGTCTCTGATGAAATTCATGCATTTTATATAGTTTTTGCTTCAACATCGTGTTGTTTTCGGCCCAAGAAGTTCACCAACCACTTGATACCTGATAACTTCGAGACTGAAAGTCTCCAGCTATCAGGTTTTCCCTGACAATCAACTTTCCGCCGACATTTTTTTCACTCAAAATTACAAGTAAAAAATGTTACACAAAAGTTATGCAAATAGAAACAACAATATGACTAACAATAAGCCAAGCACATACAAGTGCGACTAAATGCTATTATACATACGTATCTTCCCAAGCGTTAAATAAAGAGGAAGTTTAGACAAGGTGTAGAAGGAATTTGGCAACTTAAAAAATTATGAATTACAAGCACTCCAAATATGTATAAAATAAGATTTTCTTGTTTCCGAACAGTATTTCACAGAACATTTTTGAAACTGTTCAGTGTTATAATCATGATGATAATTTGAAATCCGTGTTACCACTATAAAGTATATAACGTTAATATCATATAAATGTTGGTATCTCCTCACAATCTTAACTGCGATTCGATGAAAAACGTCCACAGGTTGTAATCAAATGGAACAATGTAATGAAGTCGCTCTTGTCAGCTCGCCCCACTGGAAAGGTCAATGAACCCGAAGATTTCGAGCTCAGAATTTCCAGAATATCTGAGTGGTTGGTAAACGAGAAGATCAGGGATGGTATTCTGATGTCAACCATGCAATTTCCTCATTCAAATTATTACATATAAAGAGAATTGCGTCTATACGGCGAAAAAGGCAAATTGATCCGCCGGCGGCGGAAAACTGCGTTGATGGGGTTTTCTATAGCGGGCAGTGTTAGGGCTCAATATAATCTCTATATTACCGTTTATCCGGAAGATTTCCTTTTAATTGCTTCGATTACATATAATAAGAAAGCCTAGTTTTATTACTTCTTTGCCGGTTACTGCTAGGCATCCTAGGCACAAGGAGCGGCTTCGAATCCTTTCTGAGGCGCGGTTTTTTCCTATGGTCCTAGCTACAAAAGATAGGAAGAGTCACGACGAGGCGGCAAAAACAGCTGGTAAATCAGCTGCCGGCTACATTTGGCGAACGGATACCAGCCTATTTATAGAAGTGCACTAGAGCCCGAGTGTTGCGAGTTGGATTTTTCTACAAAAATTGAAAAAACGATCACACGCACAGCGGAATCTCAGATGCAATTTAGGCGGAGAGAATAAAAAGGTCGTCGGGACTTCGAGAATTGGAAATCACATCAGGTGCGAGAGCCACAGACTGAGCTTCACAAAACGACGAACGACATGAATTATTACTGAGAAGGGATTTCACGACACTATCCGTCTCAAACAAAAAATAGGCGAAACATGAGATGGAAAAAAGAATATTTAATCATGAATTAGAGTGGTATCAACATTCCAGTTCATGATTGATTATTCAGTTCCTTCGTCCAGTTTCGTTTTTCATGGCTGATTGAGTTGCGCAGATGAAAGAGGTTTCAAGGCAAAGCCTCAAAAAGGAACCTATTAGGGGGGGCCAAAAGTAATAAGTATCTCCTTTTTTTCCCATATAACTGCCGACTGGGGTCTCACTGTATGCTCGTCGTATTTAAGTGTCTGTATGCTACTTACATGAGACCAGTTGGGAATTCATCACTTTCGCGTATTTGAGAAACATGCTGAATCCTCAGGCTACCTCAGACCACTTGCGCGTCGATGTATGCCGTGCCAATCTACGCCATTTCCCTTGTCCGAGAAGTCTGGGCTCGATCGTCGCGCAGGATTAGAAGTATGTCTTCTACATTAACCCTGCCAAGCAGCTAGTCTGGATGAGGCCTGGTGATCCGATACCGACCTTTCTTCGACGAGAAGAGCATGGCGATAAGCAACTTTTGAGCTTCTGAATCTGCGTTTTGCTGGAGACTATTTCCAAAGATGGCCATGATGGACTCCGTAACCTTAGTGAACTAAATCGAGGAGGTGGATCAGCGACACGCACTTATTCGACCGCAACGTTTCAAAAGACTGATCCTCTTCGACAACGCCACACCTCACCGGGTAAATGTAACCACGCAGAAGCTTACTCAGCTGGGGTACGTCCGTGTACTTCACCCACCGTATTCACTGGGCATCTCTCCATGCGACTACCACTTCTTCTTTAGCCTGCAAGACCTCTTGGCTAGAAGGGACACAAGGAGCCAAGCAGACTTTGAGAGGCATCTCAACCAGTGGATCAACTCCTGGCCGCAGCAGTTCTGGAAGGATGGGATCAGAAAGCTGACTGAACGATGGCAGCAAGTCATAGACCTCAACGGAGAATACATCCCTCAGCACAGTTGAATTGTATTCAGGTTATTGGGAAATAAAAGAGTTTGGTGCATTTTCCTTAATACTTTTGCCCCCCCCCTAATATTTCAGGAAAAAATAAAACATTCGAAAGAATAGATGGAAAATGTTTGAAATCAACAAAAGACGAAAAGTACTGGTAAAGTAAAGGTAAAGGTGAAGGTGCCAGCGTCGACCAATTCCCTAGAGGCGCGCCATGCATTCGTGTTCCATTCAGAATCGTAGAGGCATTGTGAACGCGTATTTGGCCTATACAATGACTTGCAGGGGCCAGCCGCTATACCAATCCAGTGTCTCTCGCTTCCCAGACAAGTCTGGCACCAATTTACCCGACCCCGGAGTGATGGAAGGCTTGGTTAGCCCGTGCCGGGATCGATCGCTCGACCCGTGCGGGTGTCAGCAGCGCTTCTTACCACTGTACCACGCGGGCCCATTATAACCAGAGTACGTCAGATATTACATCCAGCTACAGCTTCGCAGCGATGCATGTCCGAATGGAAATGGGGTAAGAGGGAATATGAAAGGTCTGACAAGAAGCTGTACCGGGTAAGCTAAAGGTAAAAGGTAATGAGGTCGTCCTTGAACAGTCCCCTAACGACGCTGACGTGTGTTCCATCCGAATGGTAGAGGCATGGTGAACGCGTATTTGGCCTACATGATGATTACCGGAGGCCAGCCACTATACCAAGTCAATGACTTCACCTTCCAATTTACCCGACCGCGGAGGAGTGGAAGACTTGGTTAGCCCGGGCGGAGATCGATCGCTCGACTATTCGGGTGTCAGCAGCGCCCCTTACCACTGTACCACGCGCGCCCTTCGAGAAAGGTGTCCGAAAAATAGCAAAAATAAGATAAAGAGCTTTCATTTTGGTTCAAAAATATACTCTTTAAACGATGTTTTTGATGAAACGGACACAAATCTTTGATCACTCTCTCCCCAGGTGGTTGTTACCCAATTAAACTATTTACCCACTGTTTAGCTAGACCCTTAAAGGGCTACCCACTCTAGTGACTCATTAACCAGTGTCGAGGGAATCGCTAGGGAATTTCATAGTGGAAATTCAACAACTCTAAGTAAATCTTGCCGTTGTTGTCGCGACTTCCATTGTCCGCCACAACCAACTCTCAAATATCAAGCATAATTGCTAATCCTTTGTTCACGGGAAAGAAGAACTCAGAAAACGCCGGCCGAAGCCTCAAACACTCAGCTAACGACCAGTTAGGGGTTTTCTTGTAAAGCTCAGAAAACAGGATAAACATGAGTGTCATAATTGCAATGTTAGTATTTGTTTAGTAATATGAGCGATAAGTTTTTCGCCGTAGGTGTTATTGTTGTTGGGTTCTCATTCCACAGACGTCATGGTTTGTGGTCGGCTTTCCTCAGCCTTTTAAGGACGCGCCATGCACTCGCCTTCCTGTCAGAATCGTAGAGTCATGTCGAACGCGTATTTAGACTTGCAATGACTTGCGGGCCGCTTTTGGTGTGAATGGCTTCGCCTTCAGTGTCATCACCAGATAAATCTGGCACAAATTTACACAACCCAGATGGAAGGCATGGTTAGTCGAGACGAGGATCGATCGCTTGACCGTGCGACTCGAGCGATCGCTCCTCCTCTCGGCTAACCAAGCCTTCCATCTGAGGTCGTGGTAACGCCTTTCAGTCAATGAATTTTGGGGAAAATTCAGCGTTCACCCTAAAATTGCTCCATATCCAAGAATCTATGGTATTATATTTCATTCCTGCTTTTTACTTAACAGAAATAATTTTAAGACGAGTTTTGGTAAGGCGGGCAAAAAACTTTTTACTATTTATCTAGCGTCCTGGTTTACGACTATTAACAGTAATTGATGCCTCAGAATCTCTGTCCTACATAGTAAATTTCGCTCAAATACTTAGTCATTAAAGTTAGCCACAAGGGTCGAATTCTTTGGAGTTATGATAACAAGTTAGTTTTTGTGGGTGTAGCCAAATAATAATTTAGTTTTTGTTGGTGTAACCATAGTTCCCGCTACGGGCCATACAATAACTTTGACAACCTTTAGGTACAGTTGCCCTTCACTGGAATACAATACACTTTCCAGACATCACATTCCTTAGGCAGAGGTACTAGCGGTGACTAGATGAGGAAGTTCAGAAGCTTAGAAATGAAGAAGTTATCGCTGAAGAACCAGCGAAGCTGAAGCAAGTGAAGTCTATCGGAGTGCGCTGGCAAATTACCCCTTATCATCGTCTCTAATTAGCCGTCTAGTTGGTGGTTGAGCTCTGCTCAACATCGTCATCAGCAGAAATCCGAGTTTACCACTGATATGGGTAAACATTACCCACTAATGGACTGGAAATTCCCACTGGTAGGCTGAACAACACCTACTTTTACTTCAAACCAGGACAGTGAAACAAGTTCCAAGTCACAAAAAACAGTGAAACAAGTTCCAAGACACAAAAACCATGACCTTGAAGGAATTCGAACTCGCGTCTCAGGCCTGAGACGAGAATTCGAATCCCTTCAACGTCACGGTTTTTGTAACTGAGCTACTGTCAACAAAACCTTAAATACATTCATTGCGCGAAATTTCAAATCACAAAAAGACCGCAATAAAAATGGTGGCCAAGCAAAAGTGGTGAAGTAAAGTTGATGAGCCTCCTAAAGACGCGCCGTGCACTCGAATTATATTCAGAATCGCATTCGTAATTGTGCGTTATCGTCCCATGTAATGAGCTATGAGGGGCCTGCCGCTATACTATGTGAGTGTCTTTACCTTCCCAGACAGGTCTGCTACCACTTTATCCGACCCTTGGTTAGCCTAAACGAGGATCGATCGCCCAAGAGTGAGCGTGGAAGCGACGCCTCTTACCACTGTGCCTTCTATCATTTGGGCAAGGCTAGAAAAAGAAATAAGAATAGCAAATACTAGCTAAAGAGTGCGGTGATGAGTCCGGAAAACAGCACAGATGATGAGATGAGGACGGTTACCATAGCGGGCAATTTCAGCTATTTCAAGTGAAAATTTGTAGAGTAAAAATCGCGATGTCGTATTAGTCATTCGTTCATGTTTTCGTTCTCTTCATGACCAACTGCCAGACGCTCTCTAGTGAATACCAATGCCACAAGTGGTAGCTAAACAACGACAACGATATCGCTCCGCTGTCAGGCCTGTGAAATTCTCGCTCCGGTTGAACTTTGACGGACGGAGTGACGGCGGATGAGATAGTGGCAGCTTGATGGAAAACACCAGTGTTTATCCGATTCTTGGCAGTACATTGAATCGGGCTTCGTAACGTTTTTAGAAGAGGTTGCTGTTTGGATCTTAAGAACATTGTCCAATATCCACTTTAATCGAACAAAGTTCTCCTATATCATTAATCGGTATCGGTTCTGCAGTTGTGTTCATCTGAAATGACGAATATGAAGTATGTAGTATTTATTTCAATGTAGAAGTATTTCCCGCACTGCGTAACGGCAGTTCCAAACCATGTTACACCTCTCAATGATGTTTCTTCTCAACGACCTTGAAAGACGTCAAAATAAGAAACCCCTTCCAATGCCAGAAAGCCTTATTGTTAGACGAGAAAATTTAGACGAGAAGGAACCTTGGAATGACTGTAGTCCTAATCCAGGCATATTCTCAACTTGAAAGGCCTTTGGTTCAGAGAGCGCTAGAGAAATGACTTCCGTGGTGTTCGCTCTAAGTGCTCAGAAGATTCTCCAAATAATGATGCTTCACTGCAAAACCTGTGACACATGCAGGGCTTGAACTCACGTTTGCGCGGTTATTATTGCTCATTCTTCCAGCCCCCATTCCAGTTATTCGAGATTATTTAGGGGCTTACTCAAGAACATGAGAGTTCAAATCTCTGGGTTAGCTAGAATCCACTCCGAACCATTCTCAGATTTTTTCATGTCGCCTTTTGGCCGACTTTTAGCTCGTTAACCCTGAAGTTTCTCTCAAGTCGAGAAAGAGTGCTGCATGCCTGTCTGTAGATATTAGAAATGGGGATTAGATGCTTAGGTGATTAGCTGATCAGACAAGCAGAAAATGTTTGTGCCCGCAAGACTGGCTTTCCGCTGCTATTTTCGTATTTTACCGCAAAATGATGCCTTTCCGATTTTGAGATGGTAAACTGTCTTACTCAATAAACTGTCTTACTCAACCAACCGTCTTTTTTACTCAAAGACCAACCGGCGTTCCGTGTTGAAAAATCCAGAAATAAGAGAAATTCATTGAGGACCACAGTATAGAATGAGAAGCTGGTTTATCTCGTGGAATATTTTTAGGCAAAGTGTGGTTGAGTCTTTGCATACTAGCCAAGATTTATATGAGTTTATTATGGCTAATTTTCGGCGAATCCGCCTCGTCAGACCCTCAAACTAGCGAGTAATGAAATACGGCAGTCCTTATGGATACTGTGGATTGATGACCACAGTATCCATTTGGCCAGGAAGAAGTGTGGTTCATCTGGAAGAAGAAAATGGCAGCCTCGAGGCTGCTGTTTTGACATGCTGACGGTGAGGAATGCTCGAAACGTCGACAAAGTGAGCTCTGAAGAAGTCAACGAATGTTCGCCTGGGGAGCTATCAGCTGCCGGAACGAGCCGGCAATCTCCGCCTCAGTCAGTCATCCCCAAGGAGCAGTTGTCCGTGCTCATGTTCTTGTCGAGCGGTTGCCATTTCACGCTCTCCTTTAGTGGAGACTATTTCTGACAGACGTCGTATGACGCCTGAGGGGATGGAGACGGATGAGCTATGTCACAAAGTGGACGAGGCGCTCTTCGGCCAAAACCAATGGGGATTAGACTCGTCAGATGAACTTCAGGCACTGATAACCACCGCATCGGATGCACTTCTGGCCTTCAAGAAATTTTGAGCGATGAGCTGTTGTCTTCGTGGTGTTTACAGTATCAAAGTCCAGCAGAAAAAAACTCGAAAGAGCTCTAAAGGGCGGCGCCGGAAGCCGCACAGTGGGATTTAGAGGAAATGATGTGGATGTACTTGGGAGATCGGAGAGACAAGCGAAGCTCCGATGGAACGTGAAAGCTATCTAGACAGGACTTGCCAGGGACGGGAGGAAAAAGTGATCCTTGAAAAATGAAGACTTCGTGAAGGTTTGAAAAAAAAGAATAAAAAAATAGAAAAAGAATCCTGGAAACTGTAGCCATCCATCTACGGAGCAGGTGCAGGAACACACTGCATCCCAATGTTGGGTAAAGGGAGAGAGAGATCTCGGCTGTGAAAAACCTATATACAAAATGCTACCGGTATACCAATTGCTTGGCAATTGGTAAAATACCAATTGCTCAATTAATTTTTACGGTCTTTTCGTTGTGATTGTAGGAGTCCGTCAAAAATGCTAGGGTCGATACGGCGCTCGACCGGACAGTTCAAGGGTACGTGAGTTTCGAACCATTTTTTACGCCTCTGAGGACGACTTTTATGTCGAAAAGTTTTCTTTACTTTACTTCATTGGACGCATGTGTGCACATACGTGGAAGAAAAACGAGAAGAAACGTAACCGAGCAGAAACATAAACCTAGTAAAACATTAAACTGGTCTGAGAAAATGGATAAAACGTTGAAAACAAGAAGAAAATAGCAATTACCACTGCATCTCGTGCGCTTTTATTGAATCTGATTGAATCCTATCTTATCCATGGTCTTCACCTCAATCGTTTGTGAGACCCTCACGTGGTGCAGCGCTGAGAGGCGCTACTAGCACCTCCAAGTCCTCTCTTCTTGAAACCTCGGCATGTGTTTATTTATTTATTTATTTATTTATTTATTTACCATGCGCTTCACGTGCGCCGTACAATACGAAAACGCGAACAAACAATACAATACAAAAACACTAATTATGATATCACTATTTGGCCACTGGCTAGGACGTCATCACTGTTAAGCTTTTGTTGATAAAGCTCATAAATCAATTACAGTTGATTAGTTTTACAAGATTCGTATGCTGCTATGCCATAGGAGGTTAGTTGGGCGGATCAGATGTATTGACCTAACGTTTCGACTTGAACGTCGTCCTCAGAGGCCTAAAAGTGACTCGAAACTCAAGTACCATTGAACTGTCCGACCAAGCGCCGTACCGTTCCTGGCATTTTGGACGGACTTCTACAGACAACGAAAAGACCGTAAAAACGAAAGAAATCAACAAATCACCGCGTGATCCACCGCAAGTGTGTTGCGACGTTGCAACCAGCTCTTGGTGTTTTAGTAAGTATATTTCATATTTTTTCTTATATTTCAGTTACCTGTTGCTCTTCAACTTACTCTTGCCGTTCGACGTAACATAGGAGGATAAACGTAGGATAAAGGATAAACCTCGTAGGATAAACCTCTACATTGGCTATGCTTGTTTTATTATCTATTTTAATTGTTCCTTTTTTCATATTATGTTATTGAAATATTATACGCGGAACGGTTAGGAAGTACTATCTTCTGAACTTTGAAAGGACGTATAAGAGCTGTTCAAAATCTATGGGCAAAGCTGATTGACCTCCTTTCTCAGACGTCATTTCAAGCCTGGGAAACTGCGATACAAGTGTAAATGTCGTGTAAGTTCTACGCACGACTGTGTTCGCGTAATAAATCAAATCAAATCGAATCAAATGTCATTAATTGTAAATCATATATTTTGCTGCAAAGGCAAATAAATGAATAATAAATGACTGCCCGTTCAGAGGTTCTATTCCCTTCGGAAGTATTGTCTAGACACTAATGGCCGCCCATTCAACGCACTTCATTGTGATTTTTACTAGGGAATTCGTGGAATGCCTGCGTGCCTGCGTGCCTGCGTATGTGTATATGGAGGCTTTCAACAAAGATCTGATTAGAAAATCCACCTTGTGGGTCGTGCTCTTGCTTTCTGAGACACTATCCGAGTCGAAAAAGATATCATTTTCATTTTGATGCTAGCCCTTCGAAGAATTCCCAACGGAGGGCGGTTCTTTTAAACATTATTCTCCGATCTCTGATAGAGTTTTGGTCTGTGACCAGGTCTGCAAATTGTACTTATGCGACAACGAGGGTTTTTATCATCGTTGTGGCTTTCACGCTTTAACCTACGGGTAAAATCAAACAGAGATTCTCCTTGGTCCTCTATCAAGCCATCAAACTGGCGCAACACTCTTGAGATATTGAATTCTTTCGTTTTTTACAGTCTTTTCGTTGTGATTGTAAAAGTCCGTCAAAAATGCTAGGGATGGTGCGGTGCTTGGTAACACAATAGTACATACTCGAGTTTCGAGCCATTTTTGGGCCTCTGAGGACGACGTTCATGTTGAAACATTGGACCATTATAAATTTGATCCATCCTGCTGAACTCGTTCGGCACAGCAGCATACGAGTTTTGCTACCAGTACCATTATGATGGAGCGAATGGACCCCGCTGGGGCTAATCAAGACTTCCATCCCACCGGGTTCCAGACTTCCCTGGGAAGGTATTAGGCTGTCGCAAAATTAATTTCGGAAATGGACCGCTGAGTTCAAACTGCAATAACTCTGCTCAAACGCAACTTTATGAATCAAGGTAAAAACCGTCAGCATCTACACACCTCTGCCAACGAAGCGGTAATAAATCCAAGCCTTTAGAGAAGAAACTAGGATCACGGGAATTAACGAACGCAAGAAAGGCATTTCCAACATCGGTCAAATCAGCGAATTTTTTCTGACGCAAATAAGAATCAAATGCTTGTAAAAAGTGATAGTATGTTGGCGAAAGGTCAGGAGAATAAGGAGGATGAGACACAACTTTAATGCCTCACTGGGTCAATTTTTGTCAGATGATCTTCGCGGTGTGTGCACTTGCGTTGTCCTGCAGTAAGATCGCACCGCTTCTGTTTGCTAGTGCCGGACACAATTTTTGCAATTTCGGGTACATTTCGTCTAAATCACAACACTATGACTCTGCTGTAACTGAACCACCAGATGGCATGAAGCTATGATGGATAACTCCATACTACACCACCACAAAGTGATCATAACCTTTTTGGGATGAAGTTTCGGTTTAAGAAAAGTTTTGGTGGAGCACCCTTATCAACCCAAGCAAATCCTTGCCTATTATTATTATAATGGATCTATTTTTTTCTATAGCTAGAATTCGTTTGACAAAGGGTTCATTTTTATAACGATTTAGGGGATTCAAACAGATGTCAAAACGCGCAAAACGCTGCTCATCGGTCATTTCATAAGGAATCTATTTTGACATCATCTTCATCTGGCTGATTTGTTCTAAATGTCTTGCGACTTTACAGTAATGTACCACAGGTCTTCTGCTAGCTCACCAGCACGGGTCTCTGGATTTGCTTCAACGGCTGGCCTCAAATCCTATTCATCAAGGGACCACTTGCGATCCTGACCAGCCTTTCCTTCGAGATCAAAATCGCCAGAAGCAAATTTTCTAAACTAGAGCTGCACTGCCCGTTCGCAAGGACAATCCATCCCAAAAGCTCTGCTAAAATTACGAGCCACGTCTGCCGCGGGATGTCCCAGTTTAAATTCATAAAGCTTGAGCACTTGAAAGTAGCTTCGGTTCACGTTCGAACGAAGCCCTGGAAAAAATCGGCTGCACAAACTAGAGAGACAGTAATGTATACTTTTCATAGAGCAGATAATCTGCTACCTGAAAGTATGCTTGGATTTCCTTCAGACGAGATAATACGACGTAAAAAGTTTTTTTCTGAACACACTCAGAAAACGAAATTAATTTTGCGACAGCCTAATAAAGGCACTGACTTGGTATAGCTGCTGGCCTTCGCATGCCAATCTGTGAGGCAAACACACATTTACCATGCTTCCACGAATCTGAATGGAAGGGGAATGCGTGGCGCGTCTTTCGGCGAATGATCAACGATGACTCTACCTCTCTACCCTTTCATATAGTAGATATTCGCCCTCAGAAGGTGCCAACGCAACGTCATATCATATCATATAAGTAAATAAATAAATAAATAAATAAACATTGCAGCAGGTCTTGTAGTGAATACCAGTAGTAAAATCATTCAAGTGAGGGCAAGCTGGTGGGAGGTGGGTGCCCCCGAAAGAGACTAAAAGGGCCAAGAGGTACACCGCAGAGATGGCGTGGAGAACAAAGGCAGCCAAGGGGGTTTGAGGCTTATCCGGCCCTCATACGATCAAAGTGCATAAATGAGGAGTATTGACTGTCTCGTGATATTGAGAAACATTTAAATAATGTGAATTATTCAGAGATATTCATGCATTGACGCTCAAGCATCGATGAGCCGGATGATTATTGGTGGCCAGGGGAGGCAGCAGGATGAGCGCATGCTTATCCCCAAGTCTCTAAGGAAAACCTGCTGTCAGGTATTAGATGTAGCGTCAAAATTGAATGAATAATATACGAAAAATGTTAAATCAAAATTGATGAGCTAAAAGCGCAGTTTGTCGTATATAACCTAATAGATCACCGATCGTGCTAAGATTCGGAACTTTTCGTTAAGTTAGTCAGCACAACAAATCATAATGGGGCGTTTTGCCATAACTGAAGCCCTCCTGATCAATCGTGCATTTTGAAAAATGTGTGATTTTTAAAGAATTGGTGTGCCCTGTAGGAACGGACCCTACAACTTTACAGCGAGAAGGTGAACATCTCGGTAGTGAGTGGTCCAGCATCAACGTGAAATACCTAAAACATGCGATGAAATCCCGCCGTGGTCGCAATTTTTGCAGCACATCGTCTCCGTATATCAGAGAAAATATTACTCTGAGCTTTTAAGAAAACTGATTGAGATCGTTGATCATTCCCTGAATCAAAACTGATATGATAAATTCATTCCGCCTCACCTTCTTCACAGGACCTAAATGGGTTCAACCTAAAACCAGCTTCTCAACACCCATCCAGACACTCACAAAAATGAGAAGCAATTGAATGGCCAACAAATAGGTGAACAGGGTTCATAATACAGTAGCCTTTTCGAGAAGGAGCGGCGAACTGCATTTATTTGTTTACTTATTTATTTATTTATCCATTTATTTGATATGACTTTGCGTCCGCACCTTCAGACCTCATTCATGAGGAGAATATCTACTCTATGAAATGGTAGAGCGGTAGAGTTATCGTTGATCACTGGCCGAAAGATGCGCCACGCATTGCCCTTCCATTCAGATTTATTTATTTATTTATTTATTTATTTATTTATTTATTTATTTATTTATTATGTGCATCAAAGACGCGCCAAGAAACACACAAATAGCTCAAGAATGTTAAACTTTAATTCAAGCAAATCCAAATTGTTTCAGTTAGAGTTCGACACGAGACATTTAGCACTCGCAATTGATGGAGAAAGTGGTCGACTGAGATTTCTAGCATAGATATCAGTTGTCATGAGCTTGACGTAAACTCTTTCTTTCTAATCGAGTCAATGCTTATTTACTTATTTGTCCTTACGTCGTTTAATGGCGCGCCGATTATCAAATGAGGGATTTCCAAACGAACAGACCATGCCATTGTTCGAAGATAGCAACTCAAGGCTCTAGAGCTTCAGATGAAATTCTCTCTTTCTTCTCATTTACTTCAAGCCTACCCCTAAGAGTACCTACAGCACCTGATCGTTACTCAGACGAAGATTCGAAGTCGTCGGCGCTCGCTACGTCGGCGAAGCGGAACTACGACAGCCGATTAGGTCAATTACATGCTCAGCGATAGCCCGCATCAAAACACGACGATTTCGGCTTTATTAGCCATCAGACGTTGTAGCATTCTGTTCATTAGTTCACATCCACCCCTAGTAGGACAGAAGATGGCAGTGATCTACGAAAAATGATATTAGGCTGGCGCAAAAGTTCTCGGACATTTGGTATACAAATCAGTTTATTTTATAATATCTGAACAATAGCAAGGAGTCATTTGAAGTAGGCACCGTTAATATCAATGGTCGTTTCTTCTCTAAAACGTTTTTTGACTGGAGCCGAAAATATCGGAGAAATCCTTTTGAAATTCAAGAAGTCGCAGATGTCTGAGAACTTTTGCACCAACCTAATAGAAGACGCGAGAGGAAAGGGAGGTGAAATGATTAGAAAATAGTGAAATGGCTTAGTATCAAAAGTGAACTGGAATATGAGCAGTATTTAACGGCTGATTTCTATAGAAGCTGATGATAAGGAGCTTTTGGAAGAACTCGATCGAAGGGCTAGAGCACAGGATGCGAACAGGAACTGATCTCAGCTGATTGCTTTACAACGAAGTCTTTTATTTTATTTTATTTTATTTTATTTTATTTTATCTCATGATCACCTCGTGAAAGTCATGGCGAAAAGGAGAACAAGCGATTAAGTTCGCGGAAAGAAAAACAGAAGTAAGAGATTAGTTAGGTGGATCAGTTTAGGCCGAATAAATCTGATTCATCTAGCTAACCTCATTCGGCACACCAGCGTACGACAATAATACCATTATGCCGAGGTTTCAAGAAGAGAGAACTTGGAGAAGAAAGAGAGAAAACTAAACTCTTTCAGCACAACTTGACATTGGCTGACTCAAAGTTCCTTTGGTCCTATGACATCAGGCGCAAGCTTTACTCGAATCAGAGTCACTTTTCTTCTTATTCTATTCTTTTTTTAGCTTCTCTCTAGCCTAACCATCGCCCTTTCATCCATTACTAACTATATTGTCCTCAATTATGCGATAGATAGGCAAGAATCAGCAATTATTCTGGAGAGGCGACGTTGAGAGGAAAATGCGCCACCTACAGAACTACACCTAATCGGTCTCGCTCTTTAAAGTGACGTGAATCCAGCACCTTTTTTATCGTCATCCGGTCCAATATTCATGCCGTTTAGGAAAATGTGGAGTGTTAACTCAGTGCCGTGCAGTAGAGCGTGCAGAGTACCTCCCAGCCTACCAGCTGGCAAATGGAACAGCGTTCAAATTTGAAAAAAATGAAATAAGGGACCACCTGGACAAGTGACGTAAAATGGCGGACATCTTATTAGGACCTGAAAACGACAGTGAGAAAAAAGATCCTTCTAGAAATAAGACCGCGGTTGAGAAAGCTCTAGGTCGCCTAGGCGCATTCTACCTGGCAGGGACAGGTGACTGTGGGCGCACAAGTACAGTGGTAGGAGGCGCTGCTGACAACTGCACGGTCGAGCAACCGATCCTCAACGTGGCTTACCAGCCCTCCATGCCTCCCTGGGTAGGGTAAGTTACCACCGCACCTGTCTGGCAAGGTAAAGATCCTGAGTTGGTATTGCAGCTGACTTCTATAAGTGATTAAGCAAGCCAAATACGCCTTCGATCTTGACTGGAGACGGAAGCGTGGCGCGCTTTAGAGACCTTTACCTCTTTTACCCTTTGCAGACTGGAGAAGGAACCAAGTATGTTTTACTCAGCTGGTATTTGGGCAGATGTTTCTCTGAGGAGTGGGTGAGGAGGAACACAAACAACTCCACTGCCCAACCGATTTCCGGTCTCTCTTTCCTATTAGAATCTTTGATTTAGGAAATGGAATGTTTTGTCGGATTGAAGATGTGGTGTTGTTTGGACCACTGGTCTCAGTTGTCGGTGATTGAAGTTTGAGCGACGGCACTTCCTCCGTGAAGCATTTTCGCTGTACTTGAACGCTCAAAAATAAAGTTACTGAATTTTCTTCTATTCAAATTGTTCCGCCAGTTCATTACCAGGAAGAAGAGGACGCTTACGTGTATAATGGATACACCTTCAATAAGTCTATAGAAAGCGACAGAAATTAGAGGAGTGAAGTTTAGTGACACAATTAATTGACGAAGGCTGATGGGAAGAGGAGGATATTGAATATATGTAAATGAGAAAGTTGTGCAGAATACTTTTCATGGAGAATGAAGGAGGAAAGGACCAGTATGTCATCAGCAAAGCGAATAAAAGCAAAGAATAGCGTAAAAATTACCGCTGCTTGGCCGAATCATTTTTAAGGAAACTGGAAGTTGGAAAGGTATCGATAAGAAAGAAAATGGGTAAAATAGAGCGCACAAGCATGAATTGAAAGCTAACAAGAAATATTAGATTTGAGAAAAACTAAACGATAATGAGGCTATGAAAGCGAAGAAACAGTTTTGTAGAGTTTTTCTAGATATTAGAAAATGTCAAATTGTGACTATTATCCAAGAAAGATGCGGGATTATTGATCAAGTGACGTCGACACAATGAAAACCTCACAAGCCATAATGAAACGACAGGTGAAGACTAAGGCAGGAAGAGTTGTGGACGAAGAAAGGGCCGCTTACTAGAAAATAGCTAGAAATTCTGAGAAACATCTAAAAATCCTAAGAAGAGCTTATAAATGGTTATGCAAAAAGGTGGGCGTCAAGATGAGCCTGACTCCTCTACAATGATGTCGGAAACGCCTCCACATTAGCTGATGAAATAACGGATGAGATCAGAATAATGAGAAAGGCATTCGAAAGCCGATCATTGAACTTTTACTTTTCCCATCTCTCTTCCAATAGTTTTAACTTCCTTTCAATTACTCGTTCGATCGCACCAAATTTGAAAAAAATATAAAATATAATTTCACACTGAACAATATTCTGGTAGCTCCACACCTAACGCAAACGAGATTGTGACTGGCTAATATAATAAAATTATGAGAAACACATCGGTTTCAAATGGAGAAAAGAGTAGAAAAATTGATAAACAGTTGAACTGAATGAGCATGCTGAATCAAATGAAAAATGAGTCGACGAAATCCACTGCCGGCTAAATGATTAACAATTCCATTCAAAACTTTGAATAAAAAGTGCGCCTTTTACTTCTATGATTGTTTATGATTTAGGAGCTCTTATAAAGCCACAAGAACTAGTCGTATAAAGGTAAAGGTGTCGGCGTTGATGAGTCGCAGAAGGACGCGCCGCGCATTCGTGTTCCATTCAAGTCGCATAATGCACAATGAATATTTGGCCTGTACAGTGACCTGCAGGAGCCAGCTACCGTACCAACTCAGTAGCTTACCTTCCCAGACAAGTCTCATACCAATTTGCCCTACCCTGGGGGGAGAATGGACGAATTGCTTACCCCAGGCCCGGATCGATCGCTCTATCGTGCGGGTGTCAGTAGAGCCTCTTACCACTGCACCATGCCGGCCGTTGAATATAACAATAAATGTTTACACCAGTATCGGGTCCGGAGAAGAGATTTGAGGAATTCACGAGCACCAAAGAGACAGCCTAATTCCGGTGAAATGGACCAAATTAGCTCTATTTGACGGTGGATTCTATACGGAGTGACAGCTGGAGGCGCCGGAGTAACAACTGAGTGCATGAGTTTTCAAAGTTCAAGACTAGTGAAATCAGCGTTGATCAAGGCACTGTCCAAATCCACTGGAAATCCCAAAGGTCGGCCAAGCACCTTTTGTCAAGAGTGAGCGAGAAATAGAAATATTCTGCCCCGAGAAACCACTACAAAGGAGTGGTGTTGAGCCCAAGAGATATGAAAACTGAGGCGAAGTTCCGCGGACTAATCTCACCGACCAAAAACACCACCACTTTCCACTTCCCTTGAAGGGCGAATAAAATTCACGGAAAATGACAAAATGGATTCTGCGGCTGCGTGTGCACTGCGAATGCAGTTATGGAGGTTCTCCAGATGTTTCATTATTTGCTCAGCACTGGATAGCCCGCTAGATTCTCAGCATCTCCATAAATGTTACTTTTTCAGCCGCTCTTCCCTTTCAATTAATCACAGTTCCAGACGCCTACGGACATTTCTCATGACGGCAGAGTTTCTGTGGTTCGGTTTATGGTAGGAGTATAACTGAGTGTTAAAAACGGCAATTCGATTAGGACGTCAAAGTGCCGTCAATGAACATTTTTGGCTTTTTGTGCTAACCTTTGTTCACTCTCGAGTGTCTTCCCAACGAAAATAGTAGGTAGAGTATTTATAGAGTACTCAGCGATGCCTATGAGAACCTACAAATGATTGAATTACAATTTCAATGAATTAAAAATTAAATAAAATAATTAGTTAAAATCAATTACATTTTCAAAAATTCTAGATTAGCGTGATAAACTTCCGGTTGAAAACTCAGGCTACTCCTTCGAAGAAACTGCAAGGGCTCAAATTCAAACATTGGAAAATGAGATCTACACGCGCAGGCCGGGAACGAAGCCGCAGGGCTTAAGAGGGGCAGATGCTTCGGCCAACTGAAAAAGAGCGTCTTTAGAAGGACATCAGCTTTTCTCTAGCTGCTTTTCACAAGGAAAGCCGGGAATGTTTTCGCCTTCCGAGTAACTGGGAATTGCCTGTCAAGGGCTTGCAGCCGGCCTGAGGTCCAAAAAGTGGCTTTGGATTAGGAATAAAATGGCGGCTTTCGGTTTGACGTCAGCGGAAGTGTCGACGAGGTCAGAACGACCACCTCGGTGCAGCTGCAAAATCCACCTCGCGGCTGAACGTGCCGCTGGCCAGATGGTGGTAAAGTTGGAAGAATTTGGAGAGGGGGCTGGCCAGCGAGCAAACGATCCACGTGGGAACATCGGCCATTAAGAGCCCTATTCAACGACTAAAATGGTCCCAAGCTCGTCTGAAGTGAAAGATTGTAGTGTCGTGGTGAGCGATGTCGCTCATCCACTGAAAGCTTCTGATTTCCTGATTATGGAATATCAGCGACAGTTTCTTTTGATGCTATTATTTATGAACCAGCTATTTAGCGTCCTGCAGGCCGCCAAATAAACTAATGAATAGTAGGAAACACATATAAAACATCTACAATAACAAATAAAACGAAGAACAAAAAGAATGCAGCAAAAGACGGCGAGGAACTGATGGAATATGTATGTCACTGGGAGTACGGTAACGGGCAATCGTGGCGAGACCCTAGAGTTGACAAACAGACATCGTGGTTTCGCTTATTTATTAGTAGTATAACAAAGAGTATGCCCCCCCCAATCACGTGTAGAGTTTTGTAGGCCTTTTATTGTGGTATGCCGACAACTTTTCTTTTCATTGCAGAAATCCATTTTTAGAATTATAATCGGAAACATCACCTACGCCCCTACTGACGCCCACACGTTCGAGCTGTCGACCCCCGCCCGGGCTAATCAAGCCTTCCAACCCTCCAGGCTCGGTTGAATCGGTACCAAAATTGTCTGGGAAGGTATAGATACTGACTTAGTATATCGGCTGTCCCGTCAAGTGATTGTATAGGCCAAATACGCACTCACCATGCTTCTACGATTCTGAATGGAACACGAAAGCCACGGCGCGTCCTTAGGGACTGACCAACGCCGATACCTTTACCTTTTCATCATCTACGACGGTCGACTTATCGTTAGAAATTTCAAGCCTCGCCTCAAAAATGTTGGATTCAAAGGTGAAGCTGCCGGCGTCGGTAAGTTCCCTAAGAACGCGCCATGCCCTGGATTTCCATTCAGAATTGTAGAAGGATAGCGTTTGGTATTTGGCCTATACAATAACTTGCTGGAGCTTGTCAAGTCGGTGGTTCACCTTATTCGATAATTGCGGTGCCGAATTACCTCGAAGGAATGGAGCACTTGGTTAGCCTAGGCGACGATCGATCAGTTGAGTGTGACTGTTTATGTCGAATGCAAGTGTTCATTAGCTGAGAATTACACATTCAGTCGAGCAGTAAATAAATAAATAAGTAGTAGAAAAATCGCTTCATTCTGAGCGGCCTTCTACACGATAACTGTCTTTTAAATAACTATTGCCGAAAGTTCCATTTTGATTGCCACCGTTCGTTCATTCATCTCGCATCTTATCATCTTATCATCTGTCGGAAGATATTTTACGAAGACAAGAAAAAATGAGAAAACAAAAGAACAAGAAGTGGAAATAGAACTGCGTACACCTCCATCGGGGATTAGCCTATGTTAGCACATATGTTAGCCTCTCTAACGAAGCATACACAATCTGTTTCCCACGGAAAGGCCTTATAGAGAAGCTCAAAGAATACGCAATCAGGTGTCGACAGTTGAAATCTCACCTATCACAATTCTCGAATTATTTATTGAAATTACTAAACGCTTCGATAAAGACGATATCGACGATAAAGACTTCTGCATTTAGCTATGAAGGGCATAAGGTTGTTTTTATAATAAATGCCAGTAACAGGGACGACGGTCGTTGATATACATGAATAAAAAGAAAAAAGAAGGATGTTCTTCACAAAACTCGAGCGAAAGGAATATCTGAAAATGGTGGAAGAGAGCTCATTTCCAGAACAAAACCAAGCAAAACCCATGAAAAAACTACCAGAACCCGATAAATTTCGGTTTCGCATAGCAGTTTTCTATGCTTACATAGAACCGCGATAAATTGACCTTCAGAATCAATATGTGTCCAAATACTAGCAGATACTACCCTAAAAATTCGTCTCTGAAGCGCTGGAACTTGAAATATTTACGCTGCCAAGGAATGGAGAGTCTTACATCGGAAAGGCCTGAGAACCACACTTCTTCCTCAGTCCACACCCTTCTCGCTGAGGAATCTTTGAAGTCTGACAATGAGACCTCGATAAACGCCTTTTGAACATCTATTGCCGTCAGTTCGTCAGTTTATGGAGCGAATGCCGAAAAACCTACGAGATTAGCGGCTGCTGGTTTGAATTTAAGAATCAAAGTCAATGAAATAGTGCGCACGGAAGTTTCAAAATCGAAACTCTAGCCAACGTAAAGTTGTTCAAAAAGAAACTTCGCGAGGAAGCGATGTAAGCTCAGAATAATGCTCTTATAAGGATGAGCTGCTGCTTTCGACCCGGGTGGGATGGCGCATCAGCTAACTATGTAAACATCTCGTCGTTACAGGAAACACAAATCACACCCATCTTAATATCTCGAAGGCGTGGTTTTGTGGTAAAGGTAAAGGTGAATGCTCGAAGTGATAAACTTTACACCCTTAACGCTCAATTCATCCAATACCACCGCCCAGCTCCTCCAGATTAAATGACACTACTTCACCAGTTTCTCTCCAAACGACTACCTCTAACCTAAATACAGAAGAAGATAGAAAACAGTGGCATTTTGAACTAACAATAAGGGTAGGCTGAAAACTGGAAAAATCGAATGATGTGTTGAAGTTCTGTAATAACACGTCAGTGAAGAAAGAAACGCTAAAAAGCGTTCAGCAGCCCCTGAACGCTTCTTGGAACAGAAGTTATGAGCCGCCTCAACACATCATTTCCGTTCTGAGAGCAGTGAATCTTCACTTACGCAGAACTAAAAAAGCTGAGCGAGAAGGTTCCAACGTTGATCGACTTACCCTAACTTGCGGGTAGGTCTTTTGATAAGTTAAGGGCGTATAAGTACGAGAAGAGTAGTTTCAAGAGTTCAACATGAATAATTGATTCTTGCTCCTTTGCCTTTCCTTCTTCTCGTCGGTTTTGATTCACAGATATTTCTTGTCTTGTCTATCTCCTTTTCAGACATGATCCAACTCAATCCTTAAGTTCTCATAAGAACTCTGTTATACTTATTAGAAGAGTACTGCAGGTTGGTTCAATTTATAACTTGTTTTCTTATTATGCTTTATAAAGCCTCTCCTAACATACCGATGAGTCCCGGGAGAGACTTCATATTTCTTTAATAGCTCGTACATGTTCACGGACGAAACGAGCTTTTCTATATTTTTGTATTTATTTTTTTGCATATTAACTAGTTTCAAGAGAGTGCTCAGGAAGCATTTGAATCTATAATAATTGTACACCAATAAGGATACTCCAAGTTCGACTGTGATTAAACCTTGGCATAGTGTTGAATATAGCAGAATATTGATACTTCAGCTGTACTCCAAGGTTGATATATACAGTTTTATTGCGGCTAACGTTTCGGCGCTACCGCCTTCTTCAGAGCCTGGAAGAATCAAAGTGAGTTTGAGAAATCACCCGTCCAAGAACCATTTCAAGAGGCAACGGAGCTTCAGAAGATAGGTAGGTGAGGGAGACAAAACGCAAGACAAGGAAGACACGACCCAACCACGTAGACCAAGGTGGAGGTACCCTTATATAGACACCGAAGGAGATGAGGAGATGAGGTCACCTTCGGGTAACACCACCTGGCTTGCCACCAGCCGACTAACTTCCGGTACAAGCCCGCACAGGTCGATGAACGGGGCCAGCTCCTGGGTTACCGTTACGCGTTCCTCCTTCCTATTGATTGCAGGGTTTCTGACAGCGATCCACAGCGCCTCGAGAGTCTTTAGCGCTGAGATCTCCGACTCGCGTGCTAGTATTGCCACCGTCACCTCTACCACCGCGCCTTCGTGCACCCGCAACCTGTGCTCCCCTAGCGGCTCCGATACATCGCACCTACGCAACGTGCCCAAATGCTCCCTAACGCGCTCCGCAAGGGGTCTACCCGTCTCCCCGATGTACTCCGCGTTGCACCCCGCGCACCTTATAACATATACCACACCTGAAACCATACAATCCCCTTGTTTACCCCATGGACAGACTATGCAACGACGTGTCTTGCACACAGACTCGTATAGCCGATTCCTAACAAGACGGGTCTTAAGGTTGGCAGGTGGCACGTCGATAACCCGGACCATGTTGTCAAGACCGGCTTTTCGTATCGAGCTGCGCACTTCAGCGCTTAGTTCATCTGAGACGAACGGCATCTTGAAGGCGATTCGGTTGTCGTCCTGGTGCCGGTGTCTCGTCGTGGCTCCCGGTGTGCGGCGATGTTGGGGCATGCTCTGAGGATATCCATTCGATATTGCAATATGATTTGCCATTCGCAGAGAAGCCGACTTGAGATCGTTACTAGAAGATACCATGGCTGCCGTCCGAAACATATTCCTAATCGTGGCCGTCTTCGTCTGAGACGGGTGTGCAGATCTGTAATGAACAACGATGTTCTTGTTGCTAGGCTTCCTGTACCATCTGGTATGGAACCTGCCGCGGGCCAGACAGATCTGGGTATTGAGGAAGATGCCGTTCGTCTCAGATGAACTAAGCGCTGAAGTGCGCAGCTCGATACGAAAAGCCGGTCTTGACAACATGGTCCGGGTTATCGACGTGCCACCTGCCAACCTTAAGACCCGTCTTGTTAGGAATCGGCTATACGAGTCTGTGTGCAAGACACGTCGTTGCATAGTCTGTCCTTGGGGTAAACAAGGGGATTGTATGGTTTCAGGTGTGGTATATGTTATAAGGTGCGCGGGGTGCAACGCGGAGTACATCGGGGAGACGGGTAGACCCCTTGCGGAGCGCGTTAGGGAGCATTTGGGCACGTTGCGTAGGTGCGATGTATCGGAGCCGCTAGGGGAGCACAGGTTGCGGGTGCACGAAGGCGCGGTGGTAGAGGTGACGGTGGCAATACTAGCACGCGAGTCGGAGATCTCAGCGCGAAAGACTCTCGAGGCGCTGTGGATCGCTGTCAGAAACCCTGCAATCAATAGGAAGGAGGAACGCGTAACGGTAACCCAGGAGCTGGCCCCGTTCATCGACCTGTGCGGGCTTGTACCGGAAGTTAGTCGGCTGGTGGCAAGCCAGGTGGTGTTACCCGAAGGTGACCTCATCTCCTCATCTCCTTCGGTGTCTATATGAGGGTACCTCCACCTTGGTCTACGTGGTTGGGTCGTGTCTTCCTTGTCTTGCGTTTTGTCTCCCTCACCTACCTATCTTCTGAAGCTCCGTTGCCTCTTGAAATGGTTCTTGGACGGGTGATTTCTCAAACTCACTTTGATTCTTCCAGGCTCTGAAGAAGGCGGTAGCGCCGAAACGTTAGCCGCAATAAAACTGTATATATCAACCTTGGAGTACAGCTGAAGTATCAATATTCTGCTATATAATAATTGTCTCCGAATTAAGAATTGCACAAGGCCTGATAATTAAGTTCTCTGCCAGCCGGTTGCTCTTTCCTTATTCTGTTATCTAGTATTCTGCTTATCAAGTTGAACCGTTTCACATTTTGAGTGTTAATGTTATTCCTCATTCCTTTTTTTGCGTTTTGTTACGTTATGAGAATCCCTCTGTTTTTAAAGCCGCATGAATATCGACGATAGGATTTGTTTCAGATTCTGCTATCTTCGTACATGCCTAAGGAGTGTAATAAATGTTATGTTAAGAGTACGAGAGACTCGGAAACACATTGTAGGTAAGAAGGCCTCACGCCCATTCATTTCATATTCAAAACAGAATTCAGACCTAAAAAAGGAATTTTTCAGAACATTCCCTTAGGTTCGGGGCTCCCGGTAGGCGACCCAAGAAAAGATTGTCAAGGATTGTTTTTGTTAAATAGGTTGGGGCAACACTGAACAGGTCCCCAGGATTGTAAGTGGTGACTGTTGGCGAGGGCAGTGGACAAAGCGCAAAGGAGAAGAGGAAGACTAATATAAGTACATACGAGAAGGAAGGCAAACAATAGATGCTAATTCTCAACAGTTTCAAAAGTCTATTCGGACTCTCTAGCTGCTGCCAGCAGCTAATATGCTGGAATGCCGGATTTTGTAGTAGTCCGAGTGATGTAGCCAAGGTGAAGTAATCACCCACTCGAGCTGACTAACCGAAGGTGATCGTTGCTGTCGTCCTGGCGGCTACAAATTCGATCATCAGACCACAAAATGTACGAAATTCGTTCGGAGGTTGTTATGCAGTCACGAGTGGCTGATGCTAAGGAAGCTAGGGGAGAATATTTCTTCATAGAATCAGTTTCAATGATTGACGGATTACAGCAGTTCATTAACAAATATAATCTGTTAAACTGATTGATCTAAGCTTAAATGTCTTGTATGAATAGAGTACTCCTGCCATGGACCAATCACCTATTAAAGTTCGTTGTAGGTATTTTCACACTCGGGCCTTCGATTATCACTTTGCGGCTTCTTCAGCGAGCAAATCGAAAACGGCAGTGTTTGGAAAAAAACCCGATCGCCCCCGCAAAATGACGATGAGTGAAGTGAACGACGATGGGTGAAAATGGGCTTTAAAGAGGACTTGGAAAGCTCCTAGAGCTCTGGCAGAGGAATAAGGCGAGCCAAAGCCGAGAGCGGTTCGAGATTTGCTTCTCTTTTTGCTGACGAACAATACACAATGGTAAAAGAGCCTATTAGACTTTATCCGTTAAGTTTTTAATCAGTGATATCTTACGCCTAAATGTAAGAAGTATCAACATGTTTTTGCTTCTCATCAGGTACCTGTATTTTTGGGATGTTTGTGGCATTTTGTAGAGAAACTGAGCTAAATGTCCATTCTTTCATGAATCAGAATAAGAGACTTATTGTTAGAATTATCGCCTAACTGATTGTTCTTATAAAACACTAGATGCTTATGGCTTTAGGTTGAAACTCAGGACCAAGATCGGCAGAGATGTTTATAGAACAGGCTAAAGTTTCGGAGTACTTCTCCAGAGTCGAAAGAAGTCCAAACATACCTCAAGAGTACTAGACTCGACACGAACATTGCGAAGGTTTGAAGACCTCATGAACCTATCCACAATCTACAATCATTGGAACGCTAGCAAGGAACCAAGGAATAGGAATCATACCTACTTTCAACTGTCTACGATGAAAGACGATGAAATATTGGAACTGGAAAGTACCGAAGCTATAATAAATAAATAAATAAATAATGCGGTAATGGTGGCGCTAGGCCCATCGCAAAAGTGGCGTCTCAGGCGGGATTCGAACCCGCGTCTCGCTCCTAAGCCTTGCGCTAATCACTGCGCACAATTAGCGAGGTTATAATTAATGTCCTGTTGTTTAATAACATACGACGAGCTGGCGTCATAGAAGACGTTAAACGTGTGGAAATGAAGTGATCATGAAACTGGTCGAGCGCCTACAGCTCAAATAGATAAGTAAATAAATAAATAAATAAATAAATAAATAAATAAATAAATAAATAAATAAATAAATAAATAAATAAAACAAATCAACAAGTCGCAAGCAAACTGTTTTCACGCGTGCCCTCTTGGATTATCGCTTGATGCTAATTGTCAGAAGCATCTAGGCTGACGGGACGGCATTGCATCCTTCACACTTCAAAAGATTTGCTGTTGTCCCCCTCAATTCGTTTTCAGAGACGTATACCGACAAAACAGCCGCAATCGAAAAATATCGAGCCCAAAGGAGATTAGCAATGAGTTCATGGTCCTTTGAGGCTGGCCGAGGACGCGTCTACTCGGAGCCGCTATCAAGCAAAATCGCTGTCGCAGATGTTGCGACGAATGACAAATCGAGTGCGTTTACCGGGCGGAACATTATTCCTTGTCAGAGAAAGCAATCGGACATGGAAAAGTACGCGTCCCCTCAGGGTAGATGCTCTAAAAACTGAGAAAATTGGG
This sequence comes from Nippostrongylus brasiliensis, assembly GCA_030553155.1. Lineage (NCBI taxonomy): Eukaryota > Metazoa > Nematoda > Chromadorea > Rhabditida > Heligmosomidae > Nippostrongylus > Nippostrongylus brasiliensis. Next base: position 32,099,583 of record CP130732.1, on the reverse strand, counting down.
CGCCATTTTTTACACACATGCCCCAGAAGGCTGGATTATGTCCTGAAGGATCGAGAAATAAGGAAGGAAAGGAAGAACGGGGATCTTGTCGAATGAGCAACGTTTTTTTGAAGCTGATTCTCTTGGGATTATGTCGAAAAAGCCAATTTTCTCGTCACCTCTGGAGGTTTGTGTGAGCATTTTCTGGCACATCAAATTATAACTTTACATTGCCTGCGAACTATTCGTTCTGTAAACGTACTATTGCACATTATTTCAAGGCTGATCTGATAATTTTTCGTTTTCTGAATTTCTCTGGTCTTCCATTTTGCCGATGGAGTGGGATCCAACAAAATCCACCGGAAGATCTACCAAAAAAAATCTGTCTCAAGTGTCACAGCTAAATATTAGAAAATAGGTCACCATCACCCCATGAACCCCATGAACTGAGTTTAAAACAGATCTCCCAGCACTAAATACAAGAAAAAAATAAATGTACAGATATGGCGAGGGATTCAATTTAAGACTGTTTCGATGCTGAAATGGCTGGGAACTTGTTGAACAATGCAACTGAATTTCTGCATTGTTATGGATTCATATCATTGCAGATATTGATCAGATAATCAGAGGTGACATAGATAAGAGTCGATGATGTCCTGCTTTTACAAAGAATAGCTTACGATCTGCGCTTTCCCTCGTAACTATACAAAAACTACAAAGAAAATGCGGCGATTAAACAGCTAGCACAAGAAGGCGCACATACAACTGTTCTACCTGTAGCGACAAGAATCACTGTCGCTCTGTTTACAAGAAGGAAATTTGAGAGGAAATTCGAGAAATTTGAGAAGAAATGGTCGAAATCTGATCGCATATCAACAGATCTGTGATCACTCCTATCAATCGAGCGATGGGCTCGTCGCCTTCTTGACCTCTCATATTCCTTGTCTTGACATCGTCTTCGTTCGCCGACTCCAACCGCTTTTGATTAATTCTTGTTTTAAATCCATAGCAGATCGTCTTTCCACCACTCCCTGAACTTTTTTGCGATTTTCTCTGTGGACCCTTTTCACTGCTTATTCTGATCCAATCTCCTAACTTTGCAGTTCCGATCAATATGCAGATTTGAAATTTTCATTGATTAATCTCCTTATTCTATTATTTACCTGGTTAATTGATAATCCGTTTACTATTGATCGGTGTTGTCACCAGTTCTCGGATATTCTTCAATTAAGCCAGGTCAGGTGAGCAGGCCGTCAGCGCCTTTAGACCGTCGTCAATCACAGTTAATGATCCAGATTTCAATTCTATGAATTTTGTCGTACAAAACTTACTTCCTACAGGTTTTTTCTTCGTTTGGAAATATTCTTCTTGGAGACTTCCTAGAGGAGTTTTTTCAAACGAGTAAAAAACAAATTCCTGTTTTGGGCGCGCGTGGTAAAGTGATAAAAGGCGCTAATGACATCTGCATCAACGAGCGATCGATCCAGGCCCTGGGTTAACCAGTATTTCGTCACTCCGGGGTCGGATAAATTGGTACCAAGCTTGTCTGGGTAGGTAAAGACACTGACTCCGCGTCATCTGACCCTCGCAAGTACTTGTAGTAGCCACCTTCTACGATTCTGAATGGAAAACGAATACGCCGTAACGTCCTTAGGTGACTGATGAATGCCGATACCTTTACCTTTACCTTTTCCTCCCGTTTTGTCGGATCTTTACCAACACTGCTGTGTGAGCCTATGGACGTTTTCGGACAAGTACGCAGGTCTTGTCTGCCACTACCTGAAGGACGTACAGTGTTACGTACGGACAACTTCTGATCGGTATTTTTCAGTCACTTTCATACAAGGAAGGGCATGCGTGGTACTGTGGTAAGTTACGCTACCGACACCCGCACGGTCGAGCGATCGATCTCCGCTCGAGCTCACCAAGCTTTAAATCCTTATGCGGTCGGGTAAATTTGTATCAGGCTTTTCTAGGAAGGTGAAGACACTGACTCGATATAGCGGCTGGCCCCCGCTAGTCACTGTCTTGGCCAAATACGCATTACCCATGCCTCGACGATTCTGATTGAAACAAGAATCCATGGTGCGACCCTATGGGATTGATCAATGCCGATACCCTTATCTTTACTTCCTCCGAGAAATCTAACAATAAGTCTATGCAGACTGAAAAACGCTCTTTTCAAGGCAGTGGAGCCAAGTGGCCGCTGCTGCGCTCAGCGACAATCATCGCAGTATTATGCACAGGCATGAGTGTGAAAAAGGTATGAGAGTTTGTAGCTGCGTCACGCGATCGCCTTGGAGCCGAACTGATTGTGCTCATTTGCAATGGTAATTGCACGGGCAAGTCAGCCCTTGTTGAAGCGTTGAATACAGATACGATTCAAGGGAATTTCATGAGTAGTCCTTCTATGAAAAAAATTTTGCACAGACTTTCGAGTGTGGAAACGACGCCTGCGTTGAGAAAAGTTCAACAACTGCACTTAAATTTTGAGTGATTATTCAGTCACCGCGTATAAATATTAATTGAAGGCAAGATCAGACGAGCATGAGAAAGGCTCAGAGTGGAGCTAAGGAATTGGGTCGGCGGACCAACTATTACCTTGTGCTGCTAACTCAGTATAAGAAAATAACAACTGAATTTGTTAGCAATAAAAAAAGAAAATAAGAATAAAGAAAAACATAAACAATCTGCAAATTTCCGGTTGCGTAGGGGTCTCGAAGAAAAGTTTCCAGAAAGACTTAGGGCTCAGGGCTCCAAGATACTTATCGTGGAAAACTAAACGTATTTTTCTCGCAGCGACTAACGGCTACGAGCTCCCAGGAAACAAAAAAGACAGAATAGCGACATGTTCTCGGTTGTAAGAAAGCCCAAATCGGCCTTCTGTCCAGCAAAGCGCACTGGCAGAAGTGGATATCTTCCTGCAGGCACCTCGATACCTAAAGACCTACCAAGGTATTCCTGGAAAAGTCGATTTCAAGAATAACGACAATGGAGAGCGCCTAGAACTCACAATATTTAATAAACTGAACTACAAGCAAGCAAAAGACGAAGGCGAGGGACAGATTGAAGAGACGGTAGCAACAGCATTCTGTAGAACCCATAAAATCCGTACTGCTATCCGTACCACTCTTTTCTCACCTATTTACCACAGATGTAACCCGACGAGAAGGAGCAGCTTGAGAGGTGCCCTGATGAATTCCTTCCATAGAGTTCCAGGATTTTCGTAGAAAAGAACAAGCAGTACAGCAGGAACAAGAACGGGGTTCCTGGTTAGCTCTGAGCGGCTCGATGGAGCGACTAGTGGCTGACGTGACTAATTTAGCGTAGCTCGTCACAACAAAGAAAACGTCGGTGACGAACGAAGATGCGCGCTGCACAAGGGACCACAGGAAGATGTGGAGTTGCAGCTGATACGATTAGCAGCTCTAGCGAAAATATACTAAAAAAATATGCCGTGGGAAGTGGATGTAATTTGCAAAAGTGCACCAGGAGCAGTGTAGGCGTGGCCGCGCTTTCAACTAGTCTCCTAGACGCGTACAGAGACAAATGCAGAAGAGAATATGAGGGGAGGTTAACAAGACTCTCAGCTAGCATGGATAAATCAGTATCAGACATATTTTCCTCTTTTTCCGTGACATTGACCCTTAACATTCATCTTAATCGGTGGATATCAGTTGTGCCCAGCTGCTACTCACTTCCAAAAAGAAAGAGCGACGATGAACTTTGTTTTCAGTTTTTTAATTGTTCTATTTTAATTTTGCAATTATTGAAAATGTCCCTTTTTCTCTGCTTGAGTCACTAACTCACTAAACTTTGTTTTGTTTTGATTTAATCTAAATTTTTCCTTCGATCAAGTTTTCCTTGCTCTTTGTTCCATTTTTAGCTCGTTTGTGAAAAGGCGTAAAAATAAATAAATAAACAAAGACAAAAAGGATCGCAATTGGAACGATCTCCATCTCGAATTTCGAAAAAGATTTTGAAATTGCAAGATTGGAATCCATACTATAAGCCAGCTGTGCTCTCAGGAGGACTCTACCACGCGAGCTTCTTCAAACTGCTTTTACCAGTCGTCAACTCGTCAACAGCTCGCTTCCTCTTACGATTTTCTAGTGAGGGCTCACATTGAATGTGGTTGACTGTGAAGGTTATCTTCTATGAGTTTAAAGGAGAAAAAGAGAATCGAATGGGCGTCTTTGAGTTCGGAGAGCTGAGCGGTGGGAACTCTTGAAGACGCGTTCACATGCCCTTTTATGTTCTTTTCGAACCAAATTCAGGGAAAATAGGCGTTAATTCTTTGGGTGGCGGTGGAGAAGCCATCTAGTGACTGAGCATCGACGATTCAGAGAAAGCAGTTTAGACTGGGACCAGTTGTCGGATTTCCTCTCAACCTTTCACAGTGACTATTTCAAGATTGGAATCGGGATATTTGTCTCGGTGGTTAACACGTTGACGACAGCGCCTTTTTCGCGTGTCTGGCGCGTGGGACCTAGCGATTTACTAGCGCGCCGAGGCTGTGGCATGATGCCGGTATACGGCGAGTTTTTTTCCCAAAATGGAAGTGAATAGTAAATCTCGAAGACTACATAAACAGTCCTCTAATATCGGGAATTGTGACTATTCCTTTTATTGCAATGAAAATAGAAAAATAACAGCTGGAGGCTTCTAGAATGTCCTTTTTCCCTATCCAGATTAAAAGGAAATTGTTATTTGTTTATTGTTCATTATTTGTTTATTCTAATAATCAATATTTGTTTGTATTTATGTGTTTGTTTCAGTGAACAGTATTTGTTTGCATTTATTTGTTTCTTGCAATAACCATTATTTGTTTTTACTTGTAAAGAAAACTAGTGCACAATCAAAAATTCCAGTGAATCAGAAGCTAAGAATTGTTTTTACGGACCACGAGGTTTAGAATGATTTCTAATCATGAGGTATATAGTGGCCAGACAAATATTTCCCAAAAAATCGGGATAACTCAGAAAAATAAATTTCAAAACTGTGACGCAGCATTGCGTCACACGGTACCACGCGGCCTAATACGTGTGACGCAGCATATGTGTCACACGGTCGTCAACGTGTTAAAGGCTATTCAGAGGGACTCTCATCCATATTTCCTTGTTAGTTGGGAAAGGTATTGTGGGCGCAAGTGGAGCAGTTGTAGGATTCGCTACCAACACCAGCATGGTCCTGCGATCAATCCTAGGCAGCGTTTACCAGAGCTATCATACCTCTGTGATCGGGAACATTGACACCATACGTGACTGGGAAGGCAAAGGTACTGACGTGGATATACAGTACTGGCCATAAGAATTGCCATTTTCACGGAAAAGCCGGAAAAAATCGGCTTTTTCGTCTTTTCTGAATAACTTCCTTAGAATTCAACATTCTGCGAAACCGAGCACATGGCTGAGCTCAGCAGCTCAAGCTCTATCGAACGGTATAGAAATCTTAAATGAAACCCTTTTAGTTAGCCGAATATGACGATTTTCGCGACGCGACGTCGCATTGCCGCGGACGAGTTGCCCGTTCAACAGTGTTCACCGTTATCCTCTTGTTCTTCCAACTTCGGACTCCTGTATCTCAGTTCCTAAGCGATGCTATTCGAACTGCTCTTTTGATTCTGGCAGAGTAGTCACTGGAGAATACTACACTGTTGAAATTCCTCTCCAGATTCTTCTAGACTCGTCCAGAAAATCGCCCAAAGTGGGCACCAGATCGACTTGTGAACAATTTTTTGGTTAATAACTCGTGAAGATTTCAATGTTTTAGGAAAGTAAACACAATGTTTTGTTCAGCAGCTCGAGCTCTACCCAACAGTATGCAGCTCATCTCGATTTCTTTAGTTTTCCGCAAATCGGATTTTCATCGATTTTCCAATTTTCGAGTCCCCGTCTCCCGATTTACAAGCGATCGCCGAAGCCTATCTTCTCTTGTTTCAATAGGGTAGTCTGCTGAAAATAAAATTCCGTAGAAAACCTTCTCTACGTTGTACTGGATGTTTCCAGAAACTCATTCAAAGTAGGCATCAAATCCACTTGTGAAAAATGTTTCGCTGAATAACTCGTGAAAATTACGGTATTTCAGGAAAGTAAACATACTGTGCTGTTCAGCAGCTCAAGCTCTATCCAACAGTATACAGTACGTAGATAGAGCAATTAGTCACAATTAGATAGAGCTTGTGCTGCTGAGCAATACGGTATGTCCACCTTCCTAAAATGTTGAAATTCTGATGAGTTATTGGGCAAAAACTCACACTACCAATGCCAGGTGAACGAAGTGCCGACTTTGGAAGAATTTCTAGGAGAATCCGAAACAATTTGGGCAAGTTCTGCTACGTGTTCCTTTCCTACTGTGACTATTCTGTTGAAAGGAGAAAAGCTGGTCGTCGTGTCTCTCTCGAATATTGAGAGACGAGGGTTCAAAGTCAGAAGATCGTTGACTCGAATGACCACAGTTGAGCGAGGGGGGGGTCGTGACTTGGCAAAAAATTGGTGAAAACCGTGTTCGATACATTGAGGCGTATTGTATACTGTTGGATAGAGCTTGAGCTGCTGAACAGCACAGTATGTTTACTTTCCTGAAATACCGTAATTTTCACGAGTTATTCAGCGAAACATTTTTCACAAGTGGATTTGATGCCTACTTTGAATGAGTTTCTGGAAACATCCAGTACAATGTAGAGAAGGTTTTCTACGGAATTTTATTTTCAACAGACTACCCTATTGAAGCAAGAGAAGACAGGCTCCGGAGATCGCTTGTAAATCGGGAGACGGGGACTCGAAAATTGGAAAATCGATGAAAATCCGATTTGCGGAAAACTAAAGAAATCGAGATAAGCTGCATACTGTTGGGTAGAGCTCGAGCTGCTAAACAAAACATTGTGTTTACTTTCCTAAAACATTGAAATCTTCACGAGTTATTCACCAAAAAATTGTTCACAAGTCGATCTGGTGCCCACTTTGGGCGATTTTCTGGACGAGTCTAGAAGAATCTGGAGAGGAATTTCAACAGTGTAGTATTCTCCAGTGACTACTCTGCCAGAATCAAAAGAGCAGTTCGAATAGCATCGCTTAGGAACTGAGATACAGGAGTCCGAAGTTGGAAGAACAAGAGGATAACGGTGAACACTGTTGAACGGGCAACTCGTCCGCGGCAATGCGACGTCGCGTCGCGAAAATCGTCATATTCGGCTAACTAAAAGGGTTTCATTTAAGATTTCTATACCGTTCGATAGAGCTTGAGCTGCTGAGCTCAGCCATGTGCTCGGTTTCGCAGAATGTTGAATTCTAAGGAAGTTATTCAGAAAAGACGAAAAAGCCGATTTTTTTCGGCTTTTCCGTGAAAATGGCAATTCTTATGGCCAGTACTGTAGGTGCTGATCCACGTGAGTTTATTGTATAAGACAAATACGCTTTCAACGTGCCCTTACGAATCCGAATGAGAGATAAATGCGTGGCGCGTCCTTAATTGACTGATCAACGCCGACCTCTTTGCCTTTGACCTTTACCTTACCCCAATACAGAACCACTAGCAACACTGACAAAAAATGCCAACTTCCGCAGACGTCAGCACCGATGACTAGCTGAAGGAGATTTTATTGAAGACTTGTTCTTAGGTTCCCTTAAGCTTCTTATTGTTAGGCTGAAAATGTGCAGAGAGGGTGCTGGGGAATTATTCACAATTCCACTCCTTTGCCTGAATGGCTGCAAACTCGCTAAATCTGAATTGCAGAGGCTATTGGATTTTGACGAAAAACCCTGACCTAAGGGCAGGGCAAAACTCCCAGTTTGAAGTCTCCGCTGGAAAAAGCTAGCAAGAAAGATTCAAAAGCAGCGAGAAAGTAACATAGGGATTGAAAAAGATATTCAACGCAAACAAGATGGTATCAAATTACCCAGTGTATGAGCTGATGTTTTCAACAGCTCGTAGTTTTCTGATCAAAGACAAAGAAATAAAGGCAAAGACAACGAAAAGCAAGGGAATATTCGCTTTGTACTGAATGATCCCGCATAACCACATACCAAAAAATAGTTATTTTTTTCGAAAGAAAAAGGGTTACCTAGGAATGCAGTCGGCATACGGATATCGGACCATGGAAATATGTAAAGATTTGATAGGAATTAGCTAGCAAAATAGCTGGCCATTTTGGAAAACTCGATCAAACTGCGGCTCATGAAAACAACTTGTCGAAAAACGTTCGAAACCTGGCGAAAGTTTTTTAACCAGTACTATAGCCAAGCTAACTCCTTTGAACTACAATTACCTATGAGCACATGCAGTCATCCCCTTCTTGATCATTACTTTTTTATACTTATTTTTTCCGTGGTCAGTTTCGCTAGGTATTACTAACCCTGTTGTTGTGTTTCTGTTAAGTACTGACATAAAGATAAATGAATAAATCTCAGTACGTTTCTGGAATTGATTAGAATGCTTCAATTTGTAGAAAATGTCGATTCCCTGCTATGTAAACAAATTTTCGACTGAAATCCGCGTCTGAACTCTTGTGCAAAGGTTCGCGAAATCTCTGATGTCTAGAGTGCAGATCCATTTAAGCGGCGTGCAAATTCGCTGTTGCTATTCAATTGAATGTGAGACTTCTCTTTTCTTTTTTCTTCTTCCCTGGCTGACGGAACAACATGAAGTTAGTGCTTCTTCTACCCTCAGGGCATCATTTTTAACGTTCATTTAATTCTGAGTTTTTAGTCTCTGCGCTGCTAGCTGCCTGTATCAATGCTAACGCATACAAATTCTCTGATAAATCGATGTTTTTTCGTATTTGAACACCGCTGAAATTCAACTAAATTATTTTCTGTGTTTGGTAGCACGTCCACTATTAAAGCTGTAGTGAAGAATAAGTAAATATTTAAATAAGTAAATAATTGCAATTGGCCCAGGTTTCGCGAAATTGAAGCTGTCATCTTCTGAGCTCATTTATCGAAACGAGTAGAAAAACAGGAAATGGTTCCCGTTCGAAGAAATAAGGAATCAGGGCGATTCATCACCAAACGCTCAGAGCTACGAAAAGAAGTGGAAACGAGTTTAGGTGTTTTATGGATTTGAAATGCAAAGCTTCGCTGCAGCTCGTTGGTTCGTTCGCACGTTCCAATGAGCAAATATGTTTTCACTTCAGAGAATTGCGTCAGAGATTACGTGAGCTCAACCATGAAAATTGAGTTTAAGTTGAAGGCCTAACCATGATTGGTGAACTCTTCTCTGAAGTTAATCGTTAGGAATTCGCCGTACTCACTTACTAGCTTTGTAGTTCCCATTTTATAATTATAGCATAATTATAATTTAATCTGTAATTTTATATTTTATAGCTTTACATTGCGAAATTTATCTAATATGGATTTTAGTGGTACCTTGTAAGAACATATAAATGTTATAAACTGCGGTAAATGTAAAATAGACACGGCTGTTCTGCTATTTGCCGCTTTTGTTTAGCGGTTTATAGACAAGAACTAGTTGATTGACCTATATATTTGGAGATGCTAGGTTATTCGCAAAACACTGACATCGGACGGGAATTGAACCCGCGTCTTTCTGTTTCCGGCAGACTGCACTAACCAGTGTGCTACTGATGTACTATGCGAATCTCCTAGCATCTTCCTTTTCTTTAGCCCGGTCGGGCTGTAGACAAGAACTAGTTGATTGACCTATATATTTGGAGATGCTAAGAGATTCGCATAGTACATCGGTAGCACAGTGGTTAGTGCAGTCTGCCGGAAACAGAAGGACGCGGGTTCAATTCCCGTCCGATGTCAGTGTTTTGCGAATAACCTAGCATCTCCAAATATATAGACACGGCCGTCGTTGACCAACCTCTTTAGGACGCGCCATGAATTCGTGTTCCAATCAAAATCGTAGAGGCATCAGGAATTCGTATTTGGACTATAGAATGACTTGCTGGGCCAGCCGCTACCAGGTCAGTGTCTTTACCTTGCCTGACAAGTGTGGTACCATTTTACCAGGCCACGATCTGGTAAAATGCCAGTGCGGGGATCGATCGCTCGACCTAAGCTGTGCAATTCTACAAGTGTATTCCGCCATCCATGCCTCTCGATTCCAGGACGCTGATGATTTTAATTTAACTTTGTTTTTTTCAAACTGAGTATGCTGTTTCAAGAGGTTGCTATTTCTGTAGTTCTGTCCCATGAAGTTGCCAGAGTATTATTTATCTACTTCTTTATTGGTTTTTATTATCTACTACAATGATCACCTTACCGCATCGCTATGCAAGTGGCGCGCGCACGTTTGGCTCTGGCGGGTTATGGTATACAGTACGGTTCGGGTTACAGTACTGCGCCCAATCACGAGCCGCGCGGTACTGTATGCCGCGTCGCTCGCGGTAACATTACGGTACGTGCAGCGCCTCAGCTGCAACGCGTCGACATTAGAGCGCGTTGGTCGTCATGCGGACTGCGCAGCAGTTTCGATGGGATTTTTTCCTGCTGGTGACGACAATCAGGGAAACATTCCCTTCATTACCTCCGTCCCTTGAGCAACATAAACTACTTGGAACGATTCAAAATGCGATTCTAGGTTTTCGAAATTCGTTAAATTAAAATGAGTTTTCGCAATACAGCCCAAGAATTTCCACGATTGTGACTGTTTGACTGTTTTGGAGACTCTACACGCGTCAAAGTTTATTCCGGTGAATTAGTTACTTCTTTAGTTGAATTGGAAATCGCCATTGCGGAGCGGCGGCTGGTGGCTATTGAGCAAATCTTTCTAGTTATGTATTAAAAACCAACGCAACTGTGAAATTATTAAAATTGTATAAAAATAAATATCAAAATAAAGCACAATAATCAAACAGATCCAATTTCGCAATGCCACTGGATCAGCATAAGAAATGGTTACTCACGAAAAAGACCTCTAGTGGGCGCGTTGAACTGTGGTAAGAGACGCCTCTAAGGCCCTTGTTATAGGTTCGCTCGCGATGAGCGTCTGCGACTTGCGAGCGGTGATCGCGTGCGCCGCTAACCTCAGACGCTGAGCACGCGACGCACGCACGCACGCGCCCGAAGCATACAGAGCAATGCGCGAGGTGATCGACCCACCCCCAGCGAAACGGTCCATCGCAGTAGAATACGCAGCGAAGAGAGCGTGGAAGGTTCGCGAGCGTGTGCATAATAGCCCGTGCGCGTCACCACGCCAGCGTCTACGTGATAACTCGCACAGACGTGTCTGGCCCCACGGTGTCTGATACTGAATGGGACGAGTTACGCTGGGGTGCGAGCGAACCTATAACAAGGGCCTAACAGCCGCACGGTCGAGCGATTGACCCTCGCACAGGCTAAACAAGTCTTCCACCCCTCCGAGGTTGTGTAAAGTGGTACATGACATGCCTGGGAAAGTAGGGACACTGACTTGGTAGAGCGACTGGCCCTCGCAAGTCATGGTATAGGCCGCACTTCGGGGAGCAATCAACGCCGGCACCTTTATCTTTACCTTTACCCTCTAGTACGTAGCTACTCAGCCCGTCACCAGTTTCCCCTTTTGTCACCTTCTATCAGACTCTCTGGGTCTGATTCAACACTTCATCCCTAATAACGGATGTGCTACCAAACACGGAAGCTAAGTTAGTCAAACATCAGCGGTGTTCAAATACGAAAACACAGCCATTTATCGAAGAATATGTATTAGCCGTGTGGTGCCGCGGTAAGAGGCGCTACTGACACTCGCACGGGCGACCGATCGATCCCGGCTCGGCTCGTCCTTGGGGAACTGGTCAACGCTGAACCCTTTACCTTTACCTTTACCTTTGTCAGACTCTCTAGGGATGTTGGAGAAACGAAATCAAAATGAGAAATACGTCATCGAAGGACGACGACATGTTTAAAGCGCCGACTGGAACAAGGGGTAGAATTACGGATACGCCTGCACTAGCAGCTCAAAGCCTTTGATGCCATTAGTCGCCCGGCACTAAATGCACTACCTGATACTTTCCCTGCCCCGAGAAGCTCAACTATCAGGCTAAATGGACCGAAAGGATAAGCAAAAAAGAAGAAAAGAAAAAGCAAGAAGCATGACCAACCGGAGGGGTCTCGGTGTCGTGGTGGTGTTTTTCCAAACAGCTTCTGCGTTCTCAGCAAAAAATAAATGACACCACTCGTCCAGGTGAGCAGTCAAACGGTGTGAACAACTGACGGCCTTTGGGCTTGTCACCAACTGATAAATTTATAGATCTTCTGGTCGAGATTCTAAGAGTATTAAGCAGCCGCTCATTTTCTGTGAAATTCCGAAAAAAACATCTATTTCTTTTCTATTTCCTTACTGCACTTTACATCAGCCTAGCATGCCCGTAGTGAACCTCTTTGCTCCTTGTTGACAAGTACAGGGTGTTAAATTTAGAAATAAAAGGCGTTAGAAATGAGGTCTTTGCTAAAATCAGTTTAAGATGTCCACTTTCCATTTGATTTCATTTGAATTGGAGCTTTGTTTTCCTCATGCTCCTGTGTTCTGTTGTTCCCATAACCCTACATAAGTCAGAACGCCTGTGACCGCTGATAATAAACAAATAAACAGACAACCAAATAAATAAATAAGTAAATAAATAAGTAAATTATATCCTTCATATTCTAGTATACACAAGAGTAACCCGCGAAAAAGCGGTAATAAAACTAGAATTTCCCGTTAATGAATGAACTAATTAATAGATAAATTAATAGTCCGTCAAATAAATAAATAAATAAATAGACGGCAAGGGGCTAAGGCGTGAGGTAGACGGCCTCCGTAATCTCGACTTCGACTAGTGAGTGAGCAATTAGACTACTTGAAAACGGAAACCGCCCACGTAGTAGTGGCGATAACGAGCAGCTACCCGTACTCTTCTAGTCGAGTAGCGCTGCCTATACCGTAGTTCGACGTCGAAATATAATCATCCTGAATCGAAAGGTCCCTCGCCTCATAGCAGACCATTGGAGCAACCATTACTAGGTGTCCAAAGGGAAGTGAAATGTGCCAACAAAAAATATTTGGCGATGAATCTAGTGATAAGAAAATGCAAGAAGATTATATATTCTGCTAAGTGAATTTCCAGGTAATTGTTTCCTCGTTTTTGTGGGTTACTGCTGAGTAGACAGGGTGCGTCAAAAGCCTTTGGACTCATCGTCAGATAATTGGTCGTCTTAACGGCTATTTTGAAGCAAATGGAATGAAATGTATAACGTTCATTACTTTAGACATTGTACACATAAAACATTGTTAGGCTTCGAAACGGCCTCACTTAGAACTAATACAGGCCTTAATTTTCTTAGCGAACCTATCTACTGCGGCGCGCAGGACAACTTCACCAATTTCATTGCAGGCTTTCTTCAAAGCTCGTTTGGGCGAGTCAACGTTCCTGTGTGGTGTTGAGCAGGCCTTGCTCTTTAATATAGACCAATATGTCATACACCTTGAACTTTAGGATACGTAAAGTTCTGGCAATGTCCGCGCCTGACACTCCCTCCTTGTGCATTTTTGCCATAGCAGTGCGCAAACCTTTTACTCCAGACATTTCAAGCAGGCCAATAATCAGCAAGGAAAATTTACTACACTGTAGGGCAAGATTAGTATAATAGTTACGCGTAAAAGTTTGGATGGCTGCAGGGCGTTCTCCATATATAATGATCCTCAAACAGCGAGTCCAAAGACTTTTGACGCACCCTGTACTAAAAGTAGATGTTGCAATGACGGTGATAACCTTGAGCGCGTGACAAATGCAGCTCTAAAAACGTCAGTTCTGAATAGCATGAAAGAATTTGTTCAATACAAAATAGAAAAGTCTCACTGCCTGAAAAACGTCGATTTAGGCCTTTCTGAGTGAATAAATTTAGCCACTATTTGTGAGAAAGACATCGTGCCCGTGGCATGAAACGGAACAAGAAAAAGAGCTAGGAGAGAAGCAGTCAACCTCAAGTTGATAGTATACAGGGTGTCTCAAAAAAATGTACCTCCTGTTTGAAATGCCATAACTTTGGCGAATGTGAACCAATCAAAACGGTTCATAGCTTGAATGAAAGCTAAGGAAAAAGAAAATTTTCCGGTGTAGGATTGGTGAAGATTGCGCCATGCACTCGACCGAGGCCTCGGATTATGTGCCTGATTGATAGTGCATGGGTTATATGCTTACTCTATTTTGGTCATAAACAGGTCATATCGCTGCTATGAGTTACTCCTGAGGTAGTAAACATATCACTTGCCGCAGCTTTTGGTTAAGCATGGAACAACATCAATATCGGTCAATAACTGTAACCACTGTTTGAGAAGCTAAAACTCTTCCAACCGTGATGCAATCATAGGAAAAGAATTCAGAGGGCTGTAAAATGTATAAACCATTAAGATTGCGCCATGCACCTGCCCGAATCGCCAGATTTTGGACCTGATTGAAAGTTCACGGATAACATATTTGCTCCACTTTGGTCGCCAAGAGGTGATATCGCTGTTACGCGTTTCTCGTGATGCAGTCAACATAAAACATCAAGACGTAAGAAGTATAACATGCACTTTGAGATGCACGTGCACAATACGACAAAGTTTTTTCATTCAGGTCAAAGTGAACACTCAGTGATTGATAATGATGCTAATCCGTCTCTAACCGAAATCTGAGTTGTTTTGTTCGCTGCCCCAAGTGTAACGCAATGGTATGACCTGTTTGCGACCAAAGTAGAACAAGCATGTTATCCGTAAACTTTCAATCACTTCTAGAATCCGACGATTCGGACGGATGCACGGCGCAATCTTCATGATTCATACATTCTGCATTCCTCTTAATTCTTTTCTCATGATTGCATCACTGTTGGAAGAGTTTTAGCGTCTCAAACAGTGGCTACAATTATTGATCGATATTGATGTCATTCCATGATTAACCAAAAGCTGCGACAAGTAGATATGTTCGTTGCCTCAGGAGTAACTGATAATAGCAATATCACCTCTTTACGACCAAAGTAGATCAAACATATAACCCATGCACTATCAATCAGGTACCAAATCCGAGGCCTCGGTCGAGTGCATGGCGCAATCTTCACCACACCTACACCAGAAGATTTTCTTTTTTCTTAGCTTTCATTCAAGCTATGAACCGTTTTGATTGGTTCTTTTTCGCCAAAGCTATAGCATTTCAAACAGGAGGTACATTTTTTTGAGACACCCTGTACAATTAATAATATTTTGCTAGTAGCGGTGATGTGATCCCAGTCATTAAGTTAGGATAACAAGCAAAGTAGCCGCTTATTGAATCAGCAGAGCTGATCGGAGACCACGTCGCTCATGAGGAGCTAATTCTAAAAAACTAATATACAAAACGAAGAAAACGGTAGGAAAGAGGAGATGAAAAATAGATTATATGACGGCTACGTTCTAAGTACTTTTTAAGCGATTATCGAAGCCAAGTTAATCTTATCACATTAATAGGAAGCCTCCTAAACAAATAAAATTGGCTGTCGGCTTCTCAGCGAAATCGATGACTTTGTGACGTGACGTAGTCGTACGGACATCCTTCCTGGTGGAGCTGATGTCACGAGAAAGTGAGAGTTCTTTCACTTATTCTCGTCCTATGCCAGATAATCCCATTCTCTACTTTATTCTATGACTCAGTCAAAGCGCAGCGCTGACATGAGTTGTTGCGAATGACGCAAAAAGTTAATATCAGGGAAGGGTATGTAACATACCCCCGTCCAACCTCACCACTGGCTCAGCTAACCGCCATCGGTGGAAATCAACTGGAATGAGCATTACGAGAATCTCCAAAGAAACTCCACGTCTTCGTTGGGAGTGAAGGTACCCGCTAGTAAAGGTGAAGATAAAGGTAAAGGGGTCGACGTTAATCAGTCTTCAGAGCGTTCGAGTTCCACTCATATCGTGGACGCATGGAGGGCTTGTTTAACCCGGGTGACGATCGATCGCTGGAATCCATCCTGATTGTGACGGTGTCAGCAGCGCCTTTACCACTGCACCGCGCGTCCCTAGAGTTTGTGCTCATTTGCTAAATAAAGAGTGCGCCAGCTAAATCCGGACAACCGCGACTTTATCAAACAAGCTCGCAGACACAAAATACAATTCAAATCCAAAATCCTCTTCCACATTAGTAGAGAGGCATTACAGTCATTCAATATCCTGGTAAAGCCAAGCTCAACTGTAGGCGTTGCTAATTCTCTTGTAGAGCAGCACCTTTATACCAAAAGCTTAGAGCCGAAGGGAAAATTCCTGTTCGCCTGCTGGCATTCAAAAGTTTCGGCAGCGCCACTCAAGCCTATAGTTTCCCGATGCCTTAACTACTTTCGCCTTGGAGCTGTATTTGTTCGTCTCTAGGTGCTTTTTTCTTCCCGTACTTTTTCTTTGTTCCAGGTCTTGTTCTGGTTATTAGTACCTCTTGTTATGATGTTATGTTTCTTCGGAGCGTCGTTTTATACTTTTTATTTCTACGCACGACTGTGTTCGTGTAATCAATCAATCAATCAATAGCCTCCGTTGGCAGCAATAATCGCCTCCGTCCTCGACCTGAAGCGCTCGCAAGCTCTCTTCAAAAAAGCTCGGTCAAAATTTGCGAATGGTACTTCAATGGCGGTTCGCAGCGATGTGACGTTAAGGTGCCTCCTCTCGTTAGCAATTCTCTCAACAATGCTGAAATGGTAGTAGTGCGTGGGGTTTAAATCCGGGCTTTTCGAGGGCCAGAACACCTTGGGACCAAAACATGTCCAAGTTATCGGACAGCCAGTCTTGAACAAAATGAATCGTGTGAGCTGGTGCGCCGTTTTATTGGTAGACATATGGCCTTCCTGAAGATGAAGCGACTATCCAGGATTCTACTACAGTCACTGAACTTTGGCTAACTCCCAATATTGTCGCCAACTTCCTTTGCAATTGTCCTGCGACCTCCAGGATCAGCTCCTGAGCACGCCCCACGACTTCTGCGGTTCTTGAAGCAGGTCCTCGCGAATGGGTTTTCCTCGCCGGAGCTGTAGACCCTTCTTCGGAAGCCTTGTACCCCGCCATGACATCGAATACCGCCGGCCTCGAGTATCTGAAAGATCGAAAGATTTCCGCCGTTGTGCGTCCAGCGCCATCGCCTTCGATAATTGCGGCTCTTCTGTTGTACTCCGCACTAGTGAGAAGAATTTAGACAGTTATGAGGGTATCAATACAAACTAGAAGATTTTTACTTACACGATACCAATCGGGACCTTTGAGAAGTTACGGTATGGCGAGAGATTTGAATTGAAATTTGTCCGGTTTTAACTGGCGCTATCAAGTCAGCAGATATGCATAATATTATATAATAGTTCTTGAAGCCGCGAAATGCCTACTTTCTCAATAAAGCGGTCTCGCATCACAAACCACTTCTGAAACGATGTTTTGAATCCCTCCTAGGTCGTCGTTTTTGCGACGAACCTTCATCCTCAACATAACATCTACTTTGTCGATAAATAGTTGGCGAACTCATTTCACTAATTATCCCCACAATTGGAGTTCATATTAAGCTCATATTCTCCTCTTGGGCATTCGTAGCCTTACTTAGAACTCAATTTTCGCCATGGCTAAGCAATGAGTTCATTTAGGTGCTCAGGCTTTAGAGAGTGACGTAAAAAGAGGTTTTTAAGCTGAACGATGAAATAGAATTTCTGAGTGGTACGCTGAATTGCCCCTTCGAGAGAACGGTCAATTGAATTCCGTGAAAATGCTGTGAAATTCACGAAATTGAGGGATAAAAAACCGAGAGGTGGCGTCAGAGGAAGAGAAAAACGTCGGCCCGCTTGATTCATGAATTTGCTCACCGAAAGTTTTTTCGCCGCAGACGAAGTTCGAGCGTTAATCAGGGGTGAGGAAAGATAAGGAAAGGAAAACAGCGCAGGTGAGCGTTGAAAAATAGACAAAAAAGGACGAGATCAACAACGGGTGCTTGCAGATAAAGGTACCCATTTACTGGGAGGATGGTTATCAAACGATTGGTACAGTGGTAAAAGAGGCTACTGACACGCGCACGGTCGAGCGATTAATCACCGCCCCGGCTATCCAAGCCTTTCACCCCTCCGGGGTTTGGTAAATTGGTACCAAATTTGTCTGGAAAGGCAAAGACACTGATTCGGCACAGGGGCTGTCCCCGTCAGTCATTGTTTTGGCTGAATACGAATACACCAAGCCTTTACGATTATGAATGAAGAGTGAACGCATGGCGCGTCCCTAGAAGAGTAATCAACGCCGACACCTTTTTCAGCGCTTCTCCTAATGGATTTCGCAAGTTTCTGCTCAACTCTCCTGAATAAAGATCAAGTTTCGCCGTAGTTGTCGTTATAGAACTCAAATGGAACATTCACGCTTCCGTGATTTTTTGAAGAATTTGTTGAATCAGAAGCTGTTTCTCGTGGTTTAGATGCCGTACTTTACTTCTAAGCGTTTAAATTACTGTAGATATAGTTGAATGACCTATACCGGTAAATAAAAAGCGGCAAATAGCGGAATAGTTTCGTGTTTCTCCACATATCTCTTTTGTTTTTTTCTCGATAGAAAGGGCTACCGGGCTGGCGGTGTTACCTTTGTACCTGACGAGTTATGACGTAGGCGACCAACGGCGATGAAAGGTCGCGCGTCTCATGGCGATTAATCGACTAATCATAGGGTAACCACTGCTTTTTATGTCGCCTGAGTTAACAAATCACACGACGGCAAACACCCGTATGAACATCAGCAACAATCAAGAGCAATCAGTCGCATGATAGGTGTAGGGAAGAGTTTGCCAGAGCAAGGGAGCACTTCCCCATTCGTCGTTTGTTCATTTTTAGCCTGAACCAAAAGTCCTGTTGCTTTGTCAGTGATGTTTTGTTCGGATGATTTTCCGATGAATGGAGGTGTATACTATGCTGAGTTCTCAATTATACTGAAACCCTGGAATCGCACTATCTGATGTATCACGCTGAGCCATGATTGAGCTTGTATTTTAAATTTCTCAAGCACTGGAGAAAAACCTCGTAATTTTCAGCGATTCGTGTGCTTTTACGCCATCGCTGTAACCAAGCTTCAACGTGACTACAGTGCAATAAGAATATCAGGAATCAAAGTCGAATTTAAAGTTTCTCTGAAAGGCAACGAGCGAGTTTGGAACAGGAAAAGCGACAGGAGTTTTAATTCACTCTTTTGAAGTTCGCTCATGTTCACCATAAGCACGTTCCAACGGAAAGAATGAAATCAATGTAGAGCGATGTATGGATGTTTCTATGAATAGTTACTTTAGACCGTTATTTATCAGTAGTTTTGTCAGCAAAAGCATTCTTTTTGCTCAAAAATATCAAAGGCGAGTGGCTAGGTTCCCTTTCGACTCTATGCATTTTATTCGTTCTTAAAACAAATTGTAAACCGTTTCTCCAACTTCATGATTTCGCTATCTCTTAGAAAGTCGTGATTCAATAGTAGCTATAGCAATAGAATGCACCTAGGACTTATAACTCAAACATAGCAAACCACTATAAAGCTGAATAAAATGGAAACAACTGACTAGTCGGAGCTCTAATTGGAGCAAACACCTTTCATAGTGAACCTAATGAACATTACAGGTTTTCCGAGCCCATCTCTGAGCGATCAGGTCGCTGGAGCTAATGGATGGTTTTCAGGCTAAAAGCAAAATTTGAGCAATTGGTGAACAGGAAGAGGGGGGAAAAGATTTTCCAGTTGCGTTTTTGAATTAGCTTTTTCAATTTCTTTCGAATCTAACTGGTGAACGTGATAACGTAGGTCGAGTGCGTTTCCAACGTTCATAAATAATTTTTCAAGCCTCCTGATCCAGCTGCTCTCCCTTCCTCATCTTCCTTCCCTTAATATCGGACCACTGATGTGTACAATTGTTTGCGATTCGAGTACGGCAAGCAACACTCAACAATCTTCATACAAAAATGGGTTCAATTTGGCTTCACGGTAAATATGAAATTCTGGAAAACGTATGAACATCAGAAGTGTACTGTAACGCCTTTTATTGTTACCCCTCAATGTGCTTTGATATAGAGTTTCCATTTTCCGAAATTTTCCGAAACGAAAAAGCAAAATTGCTAGGAATGGCTCGCATTTAGTGAGAAACAAACCAAAGTGAAGGAGTTGAAATAAATACAAGTAAAACAATAGCAAAACCACAAGCGAGACACAGTTCGAAAACTTAAAAATCATGAATTAGGAAGTGCGCTGCGTTTAAAATCGGTTCTCCTGCCTTTACCAATGCTCAGATCTGCTAAATCTGAACATTGGTAAAGCCCTTACTAAAACGATGAAGAGGTAAAAGTCAAAAT
The DNA here is from genome assembly GCA_030553155.1 of Nippostrongylus brasiliensis. Classification (NCBI taxonomy): domain Eukaryota; kingdom Metazoa; phylum Nematoda; class Chromadorea; order Rhabditida; family Heligmosomidae; genus Nippostrongylus; species Nippostrongylus brasiliensis. The sequence goes on along the minus strand of CP130732.1, from coordinate 32,079,346 downwards.
AAATTTTTGAGCGGATATTTTCTCTTAGAAAATGACATGGCTCTCCTTTTTGGGATATCTAATACCAACAGTTCATAGGTAATAAAGAGATCAGCAGACACGGACTGAGGGCCAAACCTATGCCTGACTTCCAAGTGCCGACGAACGCGAGTAGGCCGAAACGTCACCCGAATAAATCTGTAATACCCTGGCTCCCTCGAGGAATCCAGACCAAATAAATGAATAAACAAATGAGGACCGCAAGCTATGTACGTGCTTAGCTAATGTGCGCCATGTTCGGGACGACAAGGAAAACAATCCTCCGGAGCAGAGTAAACTGAACCGCCGCGCGCGCGTCACTCCAATTGACACACTCGGTTTCTCAGATAATTCAACTATCGACAAATTGAATTATGTTCACCGCGGAGATTTCTATTTTTGTGCTATTCAGAAGCCGTTAACCGGAGGCACACAGAGGCTGCGCCGGCGAATGGGCCTCATATGCCCCGAAACGAAGCGCCGAGCCGAGCCTCGAACACATTACAACGATGATGTGCATGTTCTCAACATTCTGCCTTCGAAAATGTCCTCTCCAAAAAGTCGCATACGACCACATTCACGAAACAACTATTCTTTGCTATAGGCGGTTTCAGGACGTGGAGCCGGTTTACGGTACGTTAGTCGTAAATTTGGAATTCATACTTGGAAAACTCGAACCAGATCTGTCTTCAGACTTCGATAGTTGGATCATTCACATTTGGGATTTCAGAGGACACAAACAAATCAAAGACTAGAGGTGGATGTTGTAGAAATGGATTCTGGACTAGGGGTGTGCATTACGGTTTACGACTTTACGATTTTTACGACATTTTTCATAGAAAAATGGTTTTATAATTCTACGACAGATATTGGAAATTTTGCAGAATCTTTGCGACTTCAATTTCAAGCTAAAGAAGCGCCAACACGGAAACCACGATTTAAAGCGATGAGCGAGTGTTAGTCACTGCAGTTAGTACTTTTTGATCACTTTGAAATTTATTTCGTTGCTCTTTATAGAAATGACATTTAGCCGTTTCTAAGAAACGACATTTTGGTCACAATATTTGCAATTGTTCTCAGGAGTTGGAGAAATTTTGTTTCGGAACCTGCAGAAACTTCGGCTAACCCCCTGGCGATCTGGACTTCTCCCCTTGCACAATCTGTCTACCCTCATTTGGCGAAAATAATTCCGAAGTATTTCTGTGCTTCTCCAGGGTACGTCGAGATAGAATAGATTTTTTCGTCAGCCGGTCACAACATTTTGAGCGATTATCGGAAAGCGCTAACACCTGCAAATTTTTCTGCACTTCTGTTTCTCAAGATCAATATTCGCTTCGACGGTAAGCTGAAATAAATGTTTCAACTTTCAGTAACGTTTATTAGTGTTTCGGCGCACAGTAGGGTACTTGTTTACAATCGGGGCTGCGCATGCGTCTCAACAAGTACCGCGCCACGTCTCCCGCTGCAATGGTCGGGGAACTGCGCTGCACGTGAGTAATACGTGGATAAGTCTTTGTGGTTACGTCTACGTGGATAAGATAGAATAGAGCGGTTCGATGAGTGACTGTTACAGTTCAGTAGTAATCATGCCTTGCATGACCTTGTTCACCCTTTCCACGTACGGAAGAAGAAGCAGTGCGATTTCTACAGGACAGCGGAGTATTCCCGACACATCAGAAATATCGGCATAACCACGAGATGAAGCTGTGTAAAAGCAGATATCTCTGGAGGTGTCAAAAGAAGGCATGTGCGGAAAAAGGTCTATCACGGACAAGACGTGGTTCAGCTACTCTAAACTGCCTCTAGTGAAAGCAACTCGGTCTCTTTATGGCTGGAGCCAGGAGTTAACTACGATCAAGTGGTGTGGACAAGAGTTAAGCATGGGCAAAACTACAGCGGTGAGATGGAACCAGCGGGTGCGTGAAGTAATTGCCCAAGAACTTAGTCAACGCGAGTGCATCAAAATTGGAGGTGAAGAGCGAATAGTGGAGATCGACGAGACACTATTCTCCAATCGCAAAAATAACGCTGGTAGAGTTTTACCTCAGCAGTAGATTTTTGGAGGAATTTGCCGCGAAACCAAAAAATGCTTCTTGAAAATGGTACCCGACCGAAGTGCTGACACGCTTCTGAAGCTCATTGGAGAAAACGTGGCAGAAGGATCAACCATATATACAGACTGTTGGAGAGGATACAACACTTCGGAACTGGAGGCTGCTGGGTTTCAGCATTTCAAAGTAAAGCATCGGGTGAATTTTGTTGATCCTTCAACAGGAGTACACACTCAAATGATCGAAAGGATGTGGGGATCGCTGAAGTGGCGAAATAAACGCCATAGAGGAACAGCTAGAAATCATCTCGATTCTTATCCCATAGAATTCATATGGCGTCAAGAGGTAAGACACCAGATTATACTTGCATAAGGCAAAAGCAGTGGTTTATCGTAATACATCGGCGAACAGTCTATTCGAGGCGTTGATCGAAGTCATTAAAAAACACGTCGAGGAATAAGTTTACAATTAGATGCTCGGTCTGTTTTCAATGTAAGTGAAATGGCCAATTACAGTGTAATTTAGTGTAATTTAGTGTTTTGTTCTCTTATGTTTTCTTTATGTTCTTTTTATATCGTGTTCTCTTTTCCTTGTAAACTCAGGTTTTCTTCTCATAAGTGTGAGGGATTTGAAGATGAGTAAATATCACGTTATCAATGCTTAACATCAAGCTGATATCATCGCAAGACGCAGGGTTGAACAAAAGTGTGTATGCAGTCTTTATCCTCTCACGCATTCACGTATTACTCACGTGCTTGTCTATCAGTCTTGTTGAGACTTGTTGAGACGCGTGCGCAGCCCCAATTCTAAACAAGTACCCACAGTACTGCCGATTTTCGCGACACAAAAACATTTTACGAATTCTACGATTTTTTATGACAAATTTCGTCGTAAAAGATTTCGTAAAATTTACGACAGGAATTTTACGCCCACCCCTGGTCAGGACCACGACAAAAAATCAGACACACAGGCCAGATACAAACTCTCGGTGATCGATGGTGTAGCGGTTTAAAAGCTCAATCCTTAAGCATGATACCGGTGTTCGTCTACTGTCCTAGGCTGGATTTTTGCCATGCACTTAGCTCACGGGACAGGCTTTATGGATAATAAAGCAATAATCCACACTACACAGTGGAAAAGGAGATTGTAGATGTGGAATGTACAGTGGTCTACTGGTCTAGCATCGCATCAGCGCCCACTGAGAAAGGATTCGGATCAAGAGTGTGCGTTTTACGGTGTACGATTTTACGATTTCACGATTTTTACGACATTTTTTCGTAGAAAATCGTCTTACGATTTTACGACAAAAAACTGGGAATTTTATGAAATTTTTCTTTCATCGTTAATTCCAGAGCTGAAATAGTGCTAACAGGTCGTTCGTGCCAGGACCCTTTGCTCAGGGCACTACCAAAATAGTATAGCTCGGGAGGTGTCGCAATTACAGAAACCATTGACGGCTTTCTACAGCCAGCTGAGATGGCATCGTCCCACGACGAGCCTGACGCAATCAGAACAACCTTTACACTTCGTCCACGAAAGATAGGGGTACCTCCTGATTTTTGTTTCAACGATTTTCTCGGTACTAGTTGATTCCAAATCCATACCAGCAAATTCAGCATGGCAGAAAACATAGGACTGGGAGATTTCAGCTTCCGTTTTCACCAGTGACAGTTTTGATGGCGATTACTGCTTTCAGCTCGACGAAACAACTGTCCAGAAAAGATAGGGACATCTACAAAGATCATCTCTGTTGAACATCCAATTTGGTAAAAACGACTTCTTTCGACGATACTCACCTCAACAAAACGTTAAGCGTTAGAACTGACCGTGAGGCGACTTTTCCCTTAAAATAACAATGCCAAACTGGAGTTCTCGGAACAAAATCTCGGAAGAACCTACCATAAAATGAATCCTAGTGCCGCAGAATTGCACCTGAGGTGATGTGGACAAGGATCTTTGTCGGCCTTTCCTTGATAATTTTTTTGAATATGAAACGAAGAAGTCTCCAGAAAGTCAAAGGCCCCTCGCCGCTCCAGAATGAGGTCTGATGTCCGACCAAATTGGAGCAAGTACGCAAGAGCCTACCGTGAAAAATCGGAAGAAAACTATCTGCTATTGTCTGAATCGTTACGGAATCACCACCTACATAGAGTTTAGCTTCGCCTAACATTTGGCAGAGGCGCAAAATGAGAACATAATCGAAATTTCTCTAGAAAGCCCAAGTCCGTAATCAAACTAAGGCTCCCATGTTGGCTTCTAGGCTGATTATACGTTAGAATACAGACCCGACGACGTGTGATTTGAGCGACGAATTAGCCGTTGGGCATGAAATTGAGCGAAACACACGACGACGAGCATTCTCGTCCAACGCGACGTTTGCGGCGGCCGCATTACCCTAATCGATAGCGCGTTACAACGCGCGGTCAGCCGCGTTGGACGAGAATGCTCGTCGTCGTGTCGTCGGGTCTGTATAGGCCCTAACTTGCCTGAAGCTGTTCAGAGGGCACGCAGTACCACCGCATGGCACAGTCAAGAAGAAGCGGTTTTTATAAAAGAATAGCATAAGATGCGATGTACAGTGGCGGCAATATATTTACAGACGCCTGCCCTCTGCGTGGTTTTTTGGCCGTAACTTTGGAACTAGAGGAGCACTAGAAGTACTGAGCATACATTTAGAATCCTTGAAAAATTCTCTACAAAACACACTAAATTGCATTCAACGTCACTTTGAAATTGTAGAAAAAAATTGAGTGGAAATAAATTGGTCATGAGGTAGTAAATGGTAAAAACATTCTCAAAATTACAATAAACTACAATGCATCATCAAAACGTGTTTGTTATAAAACAGCAAGTCAATATCTAGTAGGATAGCCCTTGCTCTTGATCACAGTCAAACGGGTCCGCATTGAGTCGACCAACTTCATACGTCGCTCCACAGGAATAGCACTCCACGATTCCTTGAAGATTGCTTACAACTCGTCAAGATTTCATGGCTTCAAGCGCTTCAAAACTCTATCCACGTCATTCAGGAGATGTTCGATAGGATTCAGAATGAAAGCGCTTGAACCCACAAAATCTTCACGAGTTGGAAGCAATCAACAAGGAAACGTGGAGTGCTATTCCTGTGGAGCGATGTATGAAGTTCGTCGACTCAATGTGAAACCGAACTGTTTCGCTGTGATCAAGAGCAAGGGCTATCTTACTGAATATTGACTTGTTCTTTTATAACAAACATGTTTTGATGATGCATTGTAGTTTATTGTGATTTTGAGAATGTGTTTACCATTTACTATCTCATGACCAATTTATTTCCACTCAATTTTTTTCTACAACTTCAAAGTGACGTTGAATACAATTCAGTGTGTTTTGTAGAGAATTTTTCAAGGGTTCTAGATGCATGCTCAGTACTTCTAGTGCTCCTCGGTTCCAAAGTTATAGCCAAAAAACCACGCAGAGGGCAGGCGTCTGTAAATATATTGCCGCCACTGTAGCTCTAGTGTGTGTGTGGCATTCCACGCTCAACAAAAAGCTATATTTTGTTGTTTCTAGAGGATAGCGTGAGGCGCAACTTGTTCTTCCAGCAGAAAAATGGGTACTTCTAAAAGATCAGGTTAAACGCCGGCTTTCTAAGGGCCCGTTTCGTCGACATTCTCGAACGGTGAAGGATCACTGATCTTATTCTGATGGAGAGGCTCTATGGACAAATTCTGTAGAGATCTAAGACGGCTAACATAAAGTACTCGCGCGCTGAAAAGCTCAAGCCAACGAGCCGTTGGCCAACGACGACTCCTCCAATTAAATTCTCCGAACGTCAGCTCCACTTAATGGACATGGCTGTGAAAAGTGAAGCGCCCACCATTTGCTAATTCCCGTGGGATAATTAAATTTTGATTTATAAAGCCGTTTTTCTCAGGTGTCTCTATCATTTCTGGACAGCGCTTCCGTCGATTTAATCGTAAAAATTTCTCCCAAAGATCTAACCGTACAAATTAGAAGTTGAATTTTTCTCAGTTCTATGTTTTCTGCCGTGCTGACTTTGCTAGCATAGAGTCAAAAAGTATCGCGCAAATCATTGAAACAAGGAATTGGGGTGTGTCTCCACATTTTCTACACGCAGCCTATCCTACTAATAAGTAAGCGAATAAGCGAAACAACTAAACAGAAGTAAACAAAGAAGAAAAATTTTAAAAAAAAACCACGATCTCTGTTTGTCAACTCTAGGGTCCCGCCGCGATTGCCCGTTACTGTACTCCCAGTGACGAATTTCATCATTTCCTCGCCGTCTTTGGTTCATGCATTTTGTTCTTCGTTTTATTTGTTATTATAAATGTTTATATATGTTTCCTACTATTCATTAGTTTATTTGGTGGTCTGGAGGCCGCTGAATGGCTGGTACTGTATATAGCCGGAACACGAAGAGTGGTATAGCAAAAGTAGAGCACTTGGCTAACCCCGAAGCAAAACGAATTTCTCTGCAGAAGAAACACTGGTGTCAGATTTCTACTACACTCGTCTCCAAGACAGCAATTTCTCAAACTAAAACTTAAATATGAAAGACTGATCTGGAAAGATCGAAGAAGAGACTGAAGTAACTTAAAAACAGGTAAATCTCGGTTCGTATTCTCGCAAGTTCTCTCTTCCTTGAATTCATGCAAATACCACCCCTCCTGCACAGTTTACAGCAAATTATTCTGCAAACTAATCGTTGTGTTTAATTGTTCTGCCTTTTGAGCTTTTGTTAGAAGGCCTCGAAAGAGAAGAATTGAACACAACGATTATTATGCATTATAATCCGTTGTAAACTGGGAAGGAAATTGGGAGGTACATATTTGTAGAACCATGAACTATGCTGTACAATAACAGCTCAATACTGAACTAAGTGTCTTTCCTGACTCTTACAATTTTTTGTCAATTTCGTGGTTGTGTTGCACATCAATGTGGAAGTGTTAATAAATGATTAAATAAATAAATAAATAAATGTAGTAGTATGTGATAAACTGACTGAAGCCAGATAGCCAAAATGTTACCAGTTCATTCCAGCTAACGTTTCGGCGAATCAGCCTTCATCAGAGCGTGAAAGAAAAAGATGAATAAATAAATACTTACCACCCCATTTTACGACACAAATAAAATGAAAAGAACAAGGTGGGTGCTCTAGATCTAAACGCGGAATGAAGGAGCTGTTTTACTGCCTGGCACGTCCTCCTCTTAATCTCTCATCCAACTCTCTCGTCAGGAAGGAAGTTAGAAGGAGCAAAACCGAGAGAACCTCGGCCAACAACGCCGCTTGGATACGATACATGTCGATCTAAAGACAGAAAGAGATCATCTAGAACAAGCGTATGATAGATCGTTATGGCTTCGGAGAGTTTTACTGAGGTGTTTCAATGCGAGGAGACAGACGCTTAGAAGGAATGTTCCTTGTCCTCACGCATTTACGCGATCAGTCAGCAAAACCAGGATAGTTTGAGCACTACAGTACCGGAGATGTCTTTGGATCAGTTTCTGGAAAAGCCGCTCAGGAAAGGTCATAAGCAGCTTTTTTCCATAACTTCGTTGAAACTCAATTTCTTGTAAAAATGTACACATATTTGAGCTCAGCAGCTCGAGCTCTATCGACTGGTAGGATCGCTACAAATGCAAAATATGGCCCCTTTTGTAGACGTCGCTGGGATTGCCCGTCAAAGTCCTCCAGCGATTGATCCAATAACGGTGCAGCACAGTGTAAAAGAGTGTAATTTCGCACAATGTTATCACCATTCGGCGATTTTTTCCATTATTATAGGACATTTTATTGTTGCTGGCTTTCGCTAAAATGCTTTTCTACACTATGCAGATGTTATTTGAGCTTGACTCGGAATTTGTATTTCCTATGCATTTCCACATGTCCACTGAGTCCAGGCCCCTCGTCTCAAATAAATAAAATAAATGTATAATCTTCAGATGTCTTTTGGTAGATTTCAAAGTTTTGCCGACCAGCAAGTCGAGGAATACTAGTTTTTTCATATATATATATATATATATATGATATATATATCATATATATATATATATATATATATATATATATATATATATATATATATATATATAGTAATTTCAATTTGGTGCACGTTTTTCCACGATGCCTACTGTATCTTGATTTTGACCCATTTCTACGGCGTTTTCTTCCAGTGATATGTTCTATGCGCGAGGATTCGCACTTCAGTACAAATAAAATGTAAATAAATAAAACCTCGTGAACAAGAAACATTAACGCAGAAATTGCTCTAAACCTGGGCTCGAGTACTTGTTGGCCTGTGTCCGCCGCGTGCGATAGTTGACCAGATTGGCCGTCCAATTAGCGTGGCCACTAGGGCGAATGCTTGGATGTCGACCGGAAAAGGAAGTCCGACCGCCGAGACGATAATATGCACACGTCATGAGCAGAAACGTCCACTTCATCGGGTCGGCGCGCTGATTGTATCTAAGGAACGGAGACTATCGCTGAGAAGACTGATACAAAGTTTGATAGACTCATTTCCCTAGGTTTAAAAAAGTATCTCAAGGGAAAAAGAACTTGTGAAGGGATGAAAAACAGCTCGCCTAGAACTACACTAGTCTTGGCCACAAAGAGCTTCGTCTTTCGCTCCAGTGTTTTCAAGGTATCGTCCAGGGCATTCTGCTGCGGTTTTTAGAACAGATAAAGAAATAGTAGCAGCACGAGAGACGAAGAACACGAGATGACAATCCCGATGATGAGATCAGATCAATTTCGTGGCCTAGCGCGGACGCCCTTGCCTAGGAATAGATGAAAAGGGTGTCGGCACCAGTATCAGACTTAGGTTGACAGGTGGCTGACAGAAAGAAACTCGCACAGGCCTTCTAGATCGTTGAATTGAATGAAGTGGCTCACAAAACCATGTGATGGGTAGCGAAATGGCCAGCCCGTGAGAAGAGCGCTGGAGGAGAGGCGCAGCTCGGTACCTCATCCGGGGTGGAGAAGTGCAAAAGTACATCACGAGCGTCAAAAACGACTGGGCAGTGCAAACAAATAAAAGTAAAAAGTAAAAAGTAAAGGTGTCCGCGCTGATCAGTCCCGAAGGACGAGCCGTCGCATTCGTGTTCCATTCAGAAACGTAGAGGTGTGGTAAGTGTATGTTTGGCCTATACAGTGACTTGCGGGGGCCACCCGCTTTACCAAGTCAGTGTTTTTGCCTTCACGAGGAAGTCTGGTACCAATTTACCAACCCCGTAGGGATGGAAGGCTTGGTTGAACCGAGCGAGGATCGACTGATCGTGCGGGTGTCAGCAGCGCCTCTTACCACTGCACCACGCGCGGATAAATGAATAGAAAAGTAGTAATACAAAAAGAGGGTGCGCGTGGTACAGTATTAAGAGGCGCTACTGACACTCGCACGATCGAGCAATCAATCCCGGTCCGAGCTAGCCAAGCCTCCCGTTCCTCTGGGGTCGGGTAAATTGCTACCAGAAGGTAAAGACACTGACTTGGTACAACGGTTGATCAGTGCAGGTCACTGTATAGGCCAAATACGCATGTCTCTACGATTCTACAATGGAACACGCGACGCGTTCTTACTAGGGAGGTCAGTGAGCGTGCCCCAAAGATTCCGAACGAGAACTATATAGTTTTGTAGAGCATCGAGCGGGGATTACAACAATGTAGATTATTTTTGCTGAGGGACCAACATCGTTGTCTTCACCATAACACAAAAGGATAACGTTAAACAAGAGCGAGACAATAAGTTTTTTCGTTCCTTTAAAGCGTATGGTAGAGAAATAATGATTCAACACAATTCATCTGAAACATGGAAGTCGTTAGAGAACAACACTAAGAATAAAACGCCTCTGAAACACCAACATTAGAACTTCAACGTACACTTGTAGGTGACAATAACGTCTTCAGCGAAGTATTTTCAAGATTCAAGGGCTCCGGAAGAAAGTTCGGTCAGTGGCATAAATCTGTAGTATGACCAGAGAACATAGCATAAGTCGACAGCGAAATCCTCTGTATCGAGGGATGTCTCCAGCTTTCCTCATTCAAACCGCTATTTTTGCGTGACGAATCGTGGCGCACCCTTTATGCTCAAGAGTCAAGAAGCTTAAAGTAGCTACAGTAATCCTCTCGCCCAGATGAATTCCGTGCTCAAGTGCTCTTTGCATATAGAGTTAATCTCGTTAAAAGACAAGAATGAATTGGAGCTGTCCTATGGCCAAGATTTACCACTGCTGTCACGGCGTTGCGTCACAACTATGGCAAGGAAAAACGCGGTTGACGGCCATCGAACTCGGGCGCCTCTTCTTTATGAGTTTATAAAAACAGTGCAATGGTTGACGAAAACACGCAATAAACGCCTCAAGTGTCTTACAACCCAGAAACGAACTGGCGCTCGAATGTTCAAGGAGACAGACGGACCAAAGTTGATCTGAGAGACGAACCGCAATAGCTGAAAAGCCATTGCAGACTGACTGTAGAAGTTACTCGTAGTAGAATCCTCCAGTTAGGAGATCTTGACTACCAATATACCATTATAGCTGTTCCTCGGGTGAGGAAAGTGGTAGAGATATGGCGCATGGAAACCCCTGAACCTAGTTCACGATGAATAATATTTAATAAAACGTCACCGTTGCCAAATTTGCGAGAATAAATTAATGTACATGCATGATTTACAAGGAGAAAGAAGACGGAGCGACTATCAAGAAAGACGTGCCCCGTAACTGATCGTAATAAAAACGTTGTGGAATAAAAATATGCATAATTTACAACCTTTTGAACACTGTATAAAACCATCCACCTTAAACTAGAATCAATAAGAGATTGTCGAGGGTAGGTTTCATATCCGCCAGGCCTGGGCGAAAGAAAGAATATGGGTAAGTGAATTCCGATGGCATCTTATTCGATAACTAATAAGAGTATATTATAGATAGAGACCCGCGTGGTACAGCGGTAAGAGGCGCTACTAACATCCGCTCCTCGATCCTCGCCCGGGCTAACCAAGCCCTCCATCCCTCCGGGGTCGGGTTAATTGGTACCAGACTTGTCTGGGAAGGTAAAGACACTGACCTGGTATAGCGGCTGGCCCCGCAGGTCATTGTCTAGGCCAAATACGTGTTCACTATGCTTCTGCGACCTGAATGGAACACGAATGCGGCGGCGCGTCCTCAGCGGGTTGATCAACGCCGGCACCTTTACCTTTACCTTTATATACCATTTTCACTTTGGATTGGACACTTTTCAAATCACGTCGGACGTTTTTCAAACCAAATTGGACACTTTTCAAGCCAATTTGGTTTGAGAAACGTCCGACGTAGTTTGAGAGACGTCCAAATCAAAGTGAAAATTGTATATTAGGTAGTACATACATCCAGCTACAGCTGTGCAGTGATGCTTGCTTGAATGGAAGTGGAGCAGGAGAGGAAATGAAAGGTCTGAGAAGAAGCTGCCCTAGGGTCATTGCTTGAGTATAGACGGAGAACCTTCGACTAGCATTCTAGGCTGTGTACGACCTCTCGAGCGCTTGGTCGTCTGGGGATCTATGGCTGTGTGAAGTCAATTATTTTATGCATGTTGAACCGCACTGAAGATCTAGTGGAGTTGAGAAATCTTTGATCGCTGGGTCCCATCTGAGTTCATTTCCTTTCCGGCTCTGAAGAAGGCTATCTCGTAATAACAGCAACTTTGAGTTCAACAAAAACGCCTTCGTATTTTCTACTGTTTTCATTTTTAGAAAATAAAAAGTCTCCCTTCCGACTCATCTTTCGCGCTCATTCTGATTTGATTTCCATTTTATTACAATTTTACTTCCGATAACCACATGTGGCATGGTTCCATTCTGCGTCTTTCTCCGTTTATTGGGTTATGATGAATAGAAATAAATAAAAATAAAAATCAATGAGGAAGAGGAGTTTGTGTTCGGAGTGGCGGGACCACGGAGATGAGTCGGCTGTGGAATTGTCATTAATTTCCTGGAATAGGAGACATCGCAACTGATGAAGTGTTTCTGTCTGCTGCACGCTCTACAACTCCTAACGGGAAGAGGAGGAGCGCGCGGGGAGACCTCCACGAGAGTCGTATTCATTAGCGGGAATCGTTTTTATTTTTGTTTGGTTTTTTATTCGTTCAGGACCACATGCGGAATGTCCAACAGTAGTGCACATCAGAAGCAACCTGAAAACAACGATTCACAGTAGAAGTATGTTAGGTAATATTTAGGGATTAAATAAGATGCTCCACTTATTGCATCTCCTCTGAAAGAACTACATATCTTTGCGAAAATACACGAAAAGCTAAAATAAATATGGACAGAAAAAAAATCTCGATGTTCTCTTGTCTTTGAATCTCCGTAACGACGGCAGGGTCGAAACGTCAGGTCATTGAATAAAGTTTTCCAACTACCAACCTCCTGCATGCGAAGTACTTAATTTTATCAAATAGACAGAAACAGTTTTCCTTGAAATTCGCCACTTAGTTTCTTTACTTTACCGTTTCTATCAGCAAATGCGAAGATAAAATGCTGGGCGTCGACCAGTCCTCTAAGATCGCGCCAAGCACTCGTTCTACACTTAGAATCGCAGAGACATGGTGAATACGTATTTGACCTACATAATGACATGAGGGGGCTAGCCGCTATTCTACGTTAGTGCCTACACCTTTCCAGACCGGTCTGGCCCCAGTTTACCCGGTTCCGGAGGAATGGAAGGCTAGTTTAGTCCGGCTGAGGATCGATCGCTCGACAGTGTTGATGTTAGTAGCGCTTCATATCCACAGCACCACGGGCACCCGGCTTGAATGCCTAGGCTTTTATCAACATCCCTGGATGCTCGTTTTCTTCAGACTGAGTTTTTTGCCGATTTTTCAATTACAAGAATATTTGCAATGCAGAATTAGTTCCTCGAAGATATTCGTATAGGAATCATGGTTGATCACTTTTCTAATTTTACCAACAAATTGGTATCTGCTATCTGAATGATGCTTCCTACTTATATTTCGCACTTGCATCTTCATTGCTACCTTTTCAGCCTTTTAGGCCTTTTCCTTTAAACCGTGTAGCACTATCGTTTCATTTTTCAAGCAGTTCTGACTCTCGTTATCAGAATACTGGAACTGTAATCTTGTTTTTATTATTTTATATTATTTGTCTATTTGTTGTCTTGGTGATTCTCAGCATCACATTTTGAGTTTACTCGGGTTGTCTTCCATTATCACGTGATCTGCTCACGTCTTAAATAAACGAATAAATAGGTATATAAGCTAATAAAGAAATCTAGTGAAATGTGGAATGTTGACGCTGGACCACCAACGGCTAACATGGTTATTATAGAGAAAACTTCCTGCAAAACAGAGGGCAATTCAGGTGGTACATTGAATAGAAAGCAGTGGAAGGAGAGCAGCGGAAAGAATGAAGGAAATGCTGCGGTGGGCGCACAAACGTACCTTTATTGCCCAGTAGTTGTCATGCGACATTTGAAAAGCAGACCGCTGTGAAAAGGCGAAATCCAACCAACTCAACGCGACTCTCTGCAAAAAAGATGAGCGAGTCGCGCTTCGAAATTACTGTTTTTATGTGTCCTTTTCGTGACACTTCAAGTCAGCTCTCACAGAACGGCCTCTTATCTGAGGTTTGCAAAGCAAATGGGTTTAAATTACACATGTACGCACCAGAGGGAGCGCATGGCACCAAGAGGCGCTACGGACTCCAGTACAGTCTAGCGAACGATTTTTCCGGAGTCTAGCCAAGCCCTTATTCTCTTCCGAGGTGCGATAACTGATACCGGGATTGTTTGGGAGGTAAAGACACTGACTAGAACAGCGGCTGGTCACGAAGGCAGTGCGAGGACTTCTTAGGAGAGTGATAAACACCGGTTTTACTTACCTTTAACTTTACCTTTACCCACCAGCCGTTCATTGGCCCATCGGCTGGCTAGCTTCTTTGAATAAATAACTACGGGAGCCTCACTTGCTCTTGATGATAATTCGGTAGGTTCCATTCTTTTGAAATAGGTTGGTCCTGATATTTGGCTGGTAATGAGATGAAGTACGGTGATGTTATAGTGGAATGGGGCACTCAAAACGATTTCAGTGATAAGCATTGATAAAGTCATCACCAACTGCTCTTATGTGGAGTCTTCCACGCATCCATGCTGACATGTGAATAGAAAGCTTTCAGGTTTCGGTTTCGGTTTTTTTTAAATAATCCGCTAGATTTTCAGAACCAATTCCTTCGAGCCTCTCCAAGGCGTCAAACAGATTCTTCGCAGTGATGAGCTCTATGTGCACGACTACGAAAACCTTTTCTGCTTTTCTGGTTAGAGTATAGCTCCAGAAGAACTGAGAGGTAAACATTTTATCTCATCGCTTTGAGGTGGAGATTGAGTTGAGCATCAACTGAACATTTCTATTATTTAATAAAGTCTGAAGAGAGAAAAAAGAACCGCTCTGCTCCTCTTCTTCGAAGCTAGTTGATCTAATTTCACAACTATACCTTATTTATTTATTTATTATTTATTCATTTCACTACGCACATGGACACGCTCAAAATAAAAACAAATGACCTGGAACGTACTGAGTCAACAAACTAAGCAAAAGCGCAAATGGTTAGTCGAACTATCAGCTTCTAGGAAATCACACATTGTAGTTCAAAGTTCTCTTTAAAAAAGTGAAATTCTAGGGATAGAGATGAATGATCATGTGCGAAAAATCAAAGCTGTAGCAGCAACTAGCAATAAGAGCCGATGACATATCATACTTGGCGAAACTCCAGTGATCAAAGTTCTTTTATCAAAGTTCAATTGATCATGAATCGATCGATGGGTGTCTCAATCGCTTCTATCTACTCCTGAAGCCGAAATGGAGTGTCAAAGCTTCTGTGCGAATATGACCCTTGGCAAGCGAAACCAGAAGCTGAACGGCAATTAATCGACGATCGCTGTTTATTGATCAAATGCTCGTGATTAGCTGAATCAAGGATGCTCACACTTTATATTTTAACACAGAAATGTGACAATGAAAACCGTGAATGGAACGGAAATCGCAGAAACAGAAAGTGGAAGAAGTGTTTATTCGACAAGTACACTCAAAAAGAAATCCTTCCACCGTCGACGGCTCGTAGTGTCGTTGGCTGGAAAGGTATATGAAATGATCATGAAAACATAGTCATATAACAAATCTGCTATCGCTACCGATGTAGTTTAATCCTTCTTCTCCTCCTTCTTTTCATCTTTCTTTTCATCTTTCTTCTCGTCTTTCTTCTCATCCTTCTTCTCGTCCTTCTTTTCATCCTTCTTCTCATCATCCTTTTTCTCGTCCTGAAATATGGTGTGATTTTATTTGGAGTAACCACACACGAGGCTTTCTTGCCAACCTTTTTCTCTCCATCTTGTGGCTCAAAAACAGCTATGATTCGTGCTACTCCTTCTGGTTTAGAATCTGGCGTCCAAACCTATAAAGCAGCTGGTTTCCAATTCCATCCATTTTTTCATTTTTTTAACTTACTCACCTGCCGTGCTGTTTTACCTGTGTCATCGGTGGATTTCATGTGATAAACAGCAAAGAAATGCCGGTTATTTTCAGGTGCCGTTTTTGCTGTTAGAACAATCTGAAAGATTCGACCTAAAAGTGAAATGAGACGGACTTCTTGAATCATCCCCTAAGGACGCGCCACGCACTCGTCCTCTCTTCATAATTGAGGAGGCGCGATGAATGCATATTCAGTCTATACAGCAACATGCGGGGGCTTGCATATGTCAGTATCTTCATATTATCAGATAAATCTAATAGCACTTTACCCAACCCCAAAGTCTAGGTTAGTCCATGCGGGATTGATCGCTCAGTCATGTGGGTGTAACTGGCGCCTCTTACCACTACACCACGCTTATCATAAATATGGTGAAATCAGTTCGAACATGTGAGCATTACCTTCACTATTGCTGTCTCATCAGCTTTAACGAACGATAGTGGTGGCCGCACTCTGAAGATATCATTGTCCGTGCATTTGACCTGAATCGAAAATTTAAAGCAATAGAAAGGCTACCACATTGTAAACATTTAGATCATTTTTATGATTTTAATCAATTATCAATCGCTCAATTCATCTATGCAGTACTGTAGAAACACTCTAAGCGCTTGACGTCGTTTTTTTCAAACGTCCAATCATTATGAGAGCGTCCAATTTCGAGAGACATCTATTTTAACTCAGCAGTGACCCACAAAACTCGGAAATAAACGCGGAAGATCAATGTGATAAGAGCAAGTGATAAGAAGTGCAGGGAATACGAGAAGGGGAAGAAGTTGGTCGTTCGAGACAATGAAATGACCATAACCATTGTTCATCGCTGTATACCCCATTTTCTTCCAATTTTGATGAACTCACAATCACTTGAATTTATCACATTTAGGGGAAATCCCTAGGTACCTTAGAGACCAAATTAAAGCAGCCAACCTACCTTAAAAGTTTGTCGATCTTTTGTGGTATTCGTGATTTTCAACTCGATTGTGCATGGCTCATTCAATTTGTACTTGAAAAGTAGCCTCGTGTCCGGCTCTAACTGAAATCGATCGATCTGAGTTCAACGAATAATCGATTGAACAAGCTGTCATGAACGTACCTTCAGCTGAAATGCCGGCTCACCGGGCTTGTTACCGAGCGGTTTCGCCATCGGTGGCTGTTATGAAGTAGAAATGGAAGCTGCCGTGGTATAAGGAAGACACGATTTTATAGACCACTCACGGTCACAGCAGTAAGCAAATGCCAACCTACCGACATCTCATTCTCCTTGAAGCTGATCGAAATGATAATGTTATCACGTTGATTACGACTTTTTTCGTTTCTTTGCTACGAGGAAGGAGAAATTCCAGGCATCGGCATCGACTCTATGATATCTTAAATCTCCTTTTTCTAATGGCATCTAATGATGTATTCCTTATTTTTTGTATATTTCTTACCACGCCACACCCACACATTGCCGCATATACAGTAGTTCGCGAAATGATATGTCACCTTGCATTTTTGGGTGCAGATCGCTGAAACCAAAAGGAATTTGATTCCAATTGATAGTTTCGATAATCCTTATCGAAGATACACTGATATATGCCCTTTTTGGAAATTCTACATTTTTTGAAAAAAAATTTACACTCATTTTCATATGCATTTTCAAACGAATGTATCTTAGGAACCAGTGAGCTTCTCCTTGTCCTGTGGTGATATTCTGATAGAGCATGATCAGCTTGTTCTTATAGGCTACGGAATTGTGTTCCAAGTCATTAATAAACCACAGATTTTTTCGCGTGAATTTTTGAATGGTCAAAAAATGGTGAAATCTTGGGACAGTGTTTCATATAAAATTCCGTATATTAGTGACTGGTAAATGAATTTGCACAAAATTTGGTTATGCCATAGAGCAAGATTTTCTCTTTCTAATGCGCATTTAAATGCAAAAAATAGCCGTCCAGTTACAGGGTCAATAACTTTTGAAATTGCATTTACATAAGCGGCCGTTTTGAGGACACCCGGAGGGCATTTGACTCCAGATTTCTCTAGTGCATAGTAAACTTGTTGCCTGTTAAGTGCTTAGCAGGTAGCAGAATAATTTCCACTCTTTTACAGAAAATCGTCCTCTAGTTAGACCGATTGAAACTACCGCGCCAACCCGCATGGTGTACGGTGGCGGGAATAGGGACGCATGCAACATTACGACATAGAAGATGGTTTTCTGCACAAGAGTGAAAATTAGTCTGCTACCTAATAAGGACTTAACAAGCAACAAGTGTACTATGCAGCACTAGAGGAATCCGGAGTCAAATGCCCTCCGGGTATTCTCTAGACAACCGTTTATGTAAATGCAACTTTAGGAGCTATTTTCTCTGTAATTGGACGGCGTTTCACAAAAGTTAAATATGCTTTGAAAAGAGAAAACCTTTCGCTATCACATCTCCTAATTTGGTGCAAATTCATTTTCTAGTCACTAATATATGGAATTTTATATGAAAAATTGTCCCAATATTTCACCATTTTTTGACCATTCAAAAATTCACGCGGAAAAATCTGCGGTTCATTAATGACTTGAAACACAAATTCATAGCCTATAAGAACAAGCTAATCATGTATCTTAGGAACCAGAAGCTCACTGGTTCCTAAGATACATTCGTTTAAAAATGCATATGAAAATGAGTGTAAATTTTTTTAAAAAAAATGTAGAATTTCCAACAAGGGCATATATCAGTGTATCTTCAATAAGCGTTATCAAAAATGTCAATTGGAATCGAATTCCTTTTGGTTTCAGCGATTTGCACCCAAAAATGCAAGGTGACATATCATTTCGCGAACTACTGTAAGTTCAGCCCCAAAAGCGACACTCCAGAACGCTTTTCAGCATTTTGGTTTCTTAGAGGGTTAGCTGAGAATTTGAGCACATCAATCGATTCGTAGTTACCGTAATTAAAGGTAAGGGTAAAGGTAACGGTGTTGTGTTCGTGTTCTATTCTGAATCGTAGACGCATGATGAATACGAATGAATTCGACCTATACAACGACTTGCCGAGCCAGCCGCTATACCAAGTCAAAGTTTTTACCCTCCCGGACATATCTGATGCAAGACCCCTGAGGGATGGAAGACTTGGTTAGCCGGATGAGAAACGATCGCTCGACCGTGTGGGTACCAGTTGCGCCTCTTAGCACTGCATCAAGCGCGCCCTAGTTATCGCAGTCGCCTTAAAATGATCACTTTTGAACTCCAGAAAACAAAACTGAAAAATTGAATTTCGCAGCTGACCATATCTTGTTGAAATGTATTAGGGCATAAATAACTGGTCTATCATACCATCAACACCCGAATTGTTCCAAATCTCTAGTATTTCTCAAGAAGCTTATGCTCCACCTCTAGCACATCTTCAATGAACAAGTCTGCTGTAATTGCCTGCTCATCCGATGGAAGCGAGTAGTGCACGACTCCACGACTATGAACCAGAATGACTGCAGGATGGAATTCTGGTTATTGGAATTCGTCCAGGCTTCACGTGCTTCGGAAGCCGCTGGATCACCCATGTGGTGTTATCGTACAGTACTGGACATGCCCGATCGCCCATGCGGCGGCCCGGGGCGCTTCAGAGCGCCGCAAAGCGCCGCTCCTAAATAACTCCCTTAAAACTCATTAATTTGGAGAGTTGAATACATCATCGTGTTCAGTTGAATACATCATCGTGCGCTAGTATGACCTCGTTTATCCTTTGAGCTACAGCCCGCCAAAGTTGGAGGAAATTACGTGCGTTTTGTGAAACTGCATGGATCACTATGTTCAGGCCAGAATATCTGCCAAATTTTTCAAACTGAGACGCTGCTTTTTCTATTGTGCTACGTAGTTAGTGACATAAAATGTTGAAAATAAAACAAATCCTTCTGTACTAATCGCATTTTATTGAAAAGCGAAGTTAAAAAATGAAAATTTTCATTTTGTGAAAATATTCGAAAAGCTTCAAAATTTCCTCGAGAATGGTGTGTTAGGTATCAAACGAACGGAAATGATGCAGAGTACTCAAATTTGACAAAAAACTTTAAAATGTTGTCAAAGGTCATAAATAAATAAGCAAATAGACAGCCGGAGTACAGCGGCGGTCAAAAAACCCTCAAATACACCTAAATCCGCCCTAATCCCCGTTAATCCGCCAATTTCCGTTGCGACTTCTGTAGGTTCCAAGACAAGTCTAAGCGTCCGAGAGTCATTTTAGCCGAAACAGCACCTTGGTCTCGCAAAATAAACCTCAAATCCACCTAAATCCGCCCTAATCCCGTTAATCCGCCTAATCCCCGTAAATCCGCCTAAATTCCTTGCGACCTCGATATCCACTGGAGATGATTTCAGGTGGTGAGCCAATTACCTATCCCTCCTTTCGAAGAACAGCTCATAGCTGGTCGAAAATCACCTAACATTGCTGGAGATTATGGAGAATATTGTCCAGCGGGAAACTCGTCCACCCCAGCAGACGTGCTCTGATGATAATTTTTTTCTTTTCCGATTTTCACGCTCTATTAAACTTTTTCACAGGACCTATGCATATCAATCGATAGAGCTTGACTCGCTGAACACGATGATGTATTCAACTCTCCAAATTAATGAGTTTTAAGGGAGTTATTTAGGAGCGGCGCTTTGCGGCGCTCTGAAGCGCCCCGGGCCGCCGCATGGGCGATCGGGCATGTCCAGTACTGTAGGTGCACCACTTCTCTCACTGCGCCACGATTGAGGTCAACCACGAAGTTGTTCTGGAACAGCTGAGATAGATCTGGCAGATGGCCACTCGTTGCCGCTTCTGAGACGGAGTCAGTGCATGGGGTATCCATCCTTGCAAGACAGCTCTTCTTCCACTCCGTTTCAGGTAGCGATAGACAGTGAGTGTTAGTGATCTTCGATATCATTCTTACTCTCCGAGCAGGCTGCCTTTTTTGCCTCTGCTGGCAGAGCACGTCTGTTCGCTCCAATCGGTCTTCCAACACGCTTCATATCCAAGATGTCAAATATTCCTTTTCGAAACCGATTGAACCAACTTCGGCACGTTGACTTGCAACAGGTATCGTTGCCTAACAAAGGCACGATAACTTGATAAGCAGTGCAAGTAGACAGACCAGTAATAAATAATGAAGAAGCACGTCGCGATAGGTCGATCGCTGCTTCATTTTCAAGAAATCACTGAAATGCAGACAGTAGAGCAGAACAGTCGATCAATACGCCGTTGGGAACTATCATCGAACAATATCATCATGCCAATATTCCGTCATGTTTGGATCCTGTATAAACAATTGATGACATGTACAACATACGTACAGTAGCCGCCAAAAATCAATTAACACTCGGCTGAGCTGAGATTTTCACCCTTCTTTGACCGTCTACTCATCAAGTACTTGGAAACCGTCAAAAAGCTTTACGCAGCTTCTGATAGAACAAATCTTCCTCTTTCAAACAGATAACAAGAAGATTTCAAATATGCTAAAGCTAAAGAAATAGGATAGCTTTTTTGAGACGTACATTTTTCTTCACTCAAACTTCGACTTTGATGACATGTAACTTTTCAAGGAACTGCTGAACGAAAAAGTGAAACATACGCTTCGGTAGTTAAAACCTCTTTTTTAATATATGCTTAGATTTAAGCTCGGCCTTTGAAGTGCAGACTTGCAGACATTTTAGCGAGATAGCTGGAATTTCACCAGTATCTTGCCGCACTTGTGGGAAGATGTGGAACGTCGCTTGAAGGGTAAACAAGCAAGAAATCTTCAAGAAACGTTTGAACAGCTTGAGGAAGCATGGAAAACCACCCTGCAGTCCTGCATCGATAACTTACTGGAGGCGTTGCAATGAAGTTGTCAAGCGGTTATTGATGTCAAAGGCTACGCAACTAAATACTATATTGATGATGACTGCTAGTTTTAGCTATTTTTGTTCTCATAATACTATGGTGAACGTGCAGTCTTTTTCAATCATAGGATGTCTTACTTGTTTTGTATTTTGTTCTTCACTTGTAGTATTTTTTAACATCTTTGTGTCATTGAAGTATAGTATTCTTTGAAAATTAACGGCATCTTGCATTGACAAAATCTCGTGCTGGAAAATATTTCATAAAGACATTGAGGTATGGAGAATGCGACGAAAATATTACCTTTCCTTGAAAGTGCGCTGTTGGTGTGTAATAAAAAAAAGTTTGGGCAGACTCAGATTTTTGCACCACTCCACCTGCTGAAAATTTCTTCGAAAACTTATGGCATACTGCGTTGACGAGGTATAATGCTCAAAGTTATTGCATAATAACAATAAGGAATGAAAAACATGATGGTGGTGTTATCTAGCCCGTGCGGCAAGATACTGGTGAAGTACCAGCTATCTCGTTAAAATGTCTGCAAATCTGCAGTTTGGAAGCGTAGCTCAAAACTATGCATACAGTTGAAAAGGGAAGTGCTTACAGTACCGGAGCATTTGTTTCACTTTTTTGATCAGCACTTCCTTGAAAAGTTACACTTCATCAAAGTCGAAGTTCGAGTGAAGAAAAATGTATGTCTCAAATAACCTACCCTATTTCTTTAGCTTCAGCATATCTGATATCTTCTTGTTATCTGTTTGAAAGAGGAAGATTTGCACTATCAGAAACTGCGTAAATCTTTCTCGACGGTTTCTAAGTACTTGATTAGCAAGCGGTCAAAGAAGGGTGAAGATCTCGGCTCAGCCGAGTGTTACTTGATTTTTGGCGGCTACTGTAATCCAAATAGACCAGAAACTTATGGAACACCCTAATAGTTATACTATGGACGCGTATTTGTTTAAGTTATTTAATATAACCCAAAATAAACACAATAAATCGATAAACAAGGAAACGGGAAAACTCAGATATTCGACCAGATTGCTACGAAAATGAACCCGTCTGGCATTGCTCAACGTGACTCCCCTAAAACATCAATAACAACAAACAATTAAGCAGTATAATTACTCTGACCTAAATAGGCACCATACATTGTTGAAAAATGAGAACGAAAACGGCAAAGACGTAAAAAGACAATAATTTCATCCTTCAAAACTCGCGCTCCTTGACTGACGATCCAGCCGCTTGGATGGAACTTGAAGGTGATGCCCAGGATTCTGAATGAAAAACAGCATTGCAATGCCATTTGATGGTAATTTTGTCTCTTTCATTTTTGTCATTTTTATGTTATTTTTGCAGCTGACCGTTTTGTGGGTAGGGAAAGTTTTCAAGTCCAAAATACTTTACCTTCAGCCAACATTTCTGTAGACATTCATCTGCGGTCGGTCGACGAGACGCTTCCAGTGAGAGTACCTGCAACCGTCTCGCATCAGATACATCAGAAGAAGAAATTGAAAAAAGAATTTGTAATGTAAACGTAAAAATGGGCAAATTATTGAATGACGACAACATTTCAAGAATAAGAAAGTTTTTATACAACTTTCAACCCCGCACTTACTGCATATAAACGCTTATCTAATCAGCTCAAATCAATAGCAGCAGACGCCTATTTCAACGGCTGTGATAAGAATGAATGACTATACATTTTTACTATTGAAATCTCGGACAAAATGCTTTTTTCATCTCAACCTACGGGAACCCCTACAGCTTTATACCTGGCAGAAATCATCAAACGGTTCAGTTTATAGTAAAATTAGATCATTTCTTGCTTTATGCACACACCTCTTTTCCGTCTTTTATTTCCCTGTGTCTTTTTCCTTGCTTTTCACTTTTCAATTTCAAATTCAGTACCGTACGAAAGAACTGACCTCGTTCAGAAATGACAAAAGCGCAGGCGATTTCTGCTCCTGATTTGTCGACAGCGTTGTCAGCATACGATGCGGTGGTACGCCGAAGCATAGCTCGAATAAAACGGCACCAAACGACCTGAAAACGCGTCCATTGGAGAGACACATCTAGAGTATGCCTTAAGGGCAACCTAGTGGAATAGTCACCTATTCCACGATGCAGATCTCGAAATTAAAAGAAATTACGTTTCAGAGCAAAAAGGGAAGTAGAAAAAATACCAGCTTTCTGGTTTATTCATCAAACTATCTACCAACCGTATCACCAATGCATGACACATCATCCGCAGAGGATGTCCTAATAATCATTCATACTCTGTAGCAAAACAGCGTAGTAATGGTTACATGCTCGAGATGAGGAGTTCAATTTAATTTCAGCGCAGAAACAGTAGCTACTACATATGTAGCGATTTTTGTGATAACTTTTCTAAAAGTTAGCACATTATCAATTTCCATAGGCGAAGCGGGTTCAACCGTGCTGCAGAAAGCGGGCAAGAACCAAATCCGAGGGCACGTTTCGATAGGAACTGCCACCCGTCTCTTACCAAATGTCCGATCCACATGACGGCGGCTTTCCGGCGATGCGCTCCGGAGCAGAATAGCTGAAATGTTTAATTAAGCTGCATTGCTGACTGCTGCCACCTTCTTTACCCTTGTTCTCAAGATTTGTCGTGGTTCCACTTAACTAAGTTTGTTTCATTACTAGTGCGTCTTTGTATGGCACAAAAGATTAATTTCGTTGATTGAAATATTTAGTTATTTCAAAGACTAGTGTAAATTCGTAAAGGAATACCTCTTGTCTCCATCACCCCACGCTATCAACTCATTATCGTCGATAAATCGGGCACAACCGAAGTCGACCAGGGAAACGTGATCAGAGACTAGCAGATTCGACGGCTAAAAAGAGGAAAAATGAGAGTAAGGGAAAAGGAAAGAAACAAAAATAAGGAGTACAATGGTTATCCCAGACTGATAAGCTATGTGACATGTCTGAAGCTTCCTACTAACATAAGAACAAAATGTTTGACTCTACTAAAAAAAGAAGCGACTGAAATATGTAGACTGTTAGATTCAGGAATGAAGTGAAAAGAATTAATGTCAATCGAGTTGAACCAACGGAGTATTTTTTCAATAACCGTAAATCGTCATTGCAGACCCTCTCTGCTTTTTATAGCTCCATGAATACTGCCTTCAGCCGCTTGATTGAATTATTGATTGAACGAGAATTGTTTTTATTGGTCTCTTTCGGTGATTGATTGATCCAGGCCAACCTTAATCTCCAAATGTACAACGTTTCTCGTGTGTAGATAACTGAGGGCGGAAAGGATGTCCATCGACAGGCGCCTCAGAAGTCGTTCGAGTTGATGACTTTCGCCGTGGTTGTGCACAAACTCGTCCACATAGGACGAGATCGGCACCCCAGGAACTCTGGAAACGGCAAATAGAAGGACTTTCCAAGTAAAGTAACACCAGCCTTTCATCGGTTTATCGGCCGCCAAACGTCTGTTCTCCAACTTCATTAAGTAAATAAATAAATAAATACATAAATACATAAATCTATACTGCTCGCCGATTAAAGCCACACTTCGGTCAACTGGAATTTCGACAGTGTTCCAAGTTTCGACGTACTTTCAACATCTTCACCGAGTTTTCCCTTACTTTCCTAACTTATCCCACTTTCACTAACTCATACCACGCCCCCTTCAGCTCAATCCATTTCAAATGAAATAAGACTGACCTCGGCAAGCAATATAGGATAGTTTAAGTGTAGGTGCGTTATCATAGAATGTGATTTTCAAAATGATTCCAGTGATCCTTACCATATGATAAACGAAACCCATTTGTTTATTTGGACGGATGGATTGATGTTTGGATGAATGGATGCATGGATGAATGAATGGATGGATGTCAATTTATTTTTTATCATTACCTTTTCATCATTACTTATCACTGGGCGGTTTTATCACCACCTATCGCTGAGATCATTTTGAAAATAACATTTGGTGATAATACACTTACACTTGATCTACCCTATATTTCTTGCCGAGGTCAGTTTTATTTCATATGAAACGGATCGAACTAAAGGAGCGGGATATGAGTGGGTAAAAGTGGGATAGCACCTCACAAATAGGATTTATTTATTTGTTTATTTAACAAAACTGGCGAACAGACGTTTGGCGGCCGATAGGCCAGTGAACATCTGATGAAAAAGTAATGACAGCGGCTGTGGTGGAGATTTGAAAAATCACTAATCAGCTTGCGACTGAATCTCAGCGAGAACTTCGAACTACGAGCTCCTTCAACAAGCTGCATTTCTTGCTAGTTAGTTGTTCATAAATGGAGTGAATTTTTAAATTTACCTTTTCATTGCAATGCAGAATTGTCCATCTAAAGTGAACACTCCCTTCAGACGTGGCATGTTGGGATGGTTGAGGATTGACAAGACAGCTACCTAGAATCAGAGAGCACTTGCCTTCGAAGGTAAAAGGTAAACCAGGACCAAGAGGATCATAACTGAAGGGTATATGGTTGAGAGAAAACACATCGATGGAATTTTCTAGTGGTACAGCTCTTTACAAGAACTTTAAATATGATTGATGGAGTTGGATACTGACAAGACAACCGAACAGAACGACTAATCATTCTGAAGAGGTCTGAACTACAATGATTCTTGGCCGACTGAGCGAAAGCCAGTTGAGAAGAAGTTCTAAGTGAAATAATTTTAAGAATATGGAGCCTATATTTGGGTTAAAACCAACCTCTCGTTCAATATTTGCTTTCGTGACTTCTCTCAGCAGAATCTTCACCACGACACTCCCTTGGGTCTTCACCAGAGTGGCCTCATAAACTACAGAAAAACGACCGCGACCGCAAACTTCTCCCAACTGAACGGAGTCGGTCAGTTCAGTGGCGCTTTCCTAAGAAAAATTGACTATTGTTTTAGATTACAATAACTATTACAGTTCATTACACCATCATACGGACGCTAAAGTTGCAGAGGAAAAAAGCCCCCCTTGCCTTGAAGCCTTTCCAAGTTTGAGAGTCCAAACTCAAAAAAGTTTTAACCTCACAAAACTCAAAAACCTTTATCGGATGGCTTTGTACAAGATAAGCCTAAGATACTCCGCAAATTTCTCTAGGAATTAGGGCTTTTCGAAGCGAATTTGTCCTAAAGCACCTATGGGACAATCAATTTTTACTTTCTAGCCTCAATGGCTTTTTCAAAAGGTAAGAAAAGAAGTGTTGGCCGCTGCTCTGTTCCTGAGGATACGCCGTGCATTTATGTTCCATTCAGAAGCGTGTAGGTATGGTGTGACGTATTGGCCCTACACAATGATGCGCAGAGCCAGTAGCTGTTCAGGTCAGCGTTTGCACCTTCCCAGGTAAGTCTGGTATCAATCTACTCAAGCGTGTTGTCATGAAAACCTTGGTTAACGTGGGAGAGGAGCGATCGCTCGAACGAGCCAGTGTCATTAGCGTCTCTTGCCACTGCGCCACGCGCAACCTTCACATTCCAATGTTTCTTTATTGATGAGAACACCTAACACGAATACTACAAGAGAACAAAACTCACGAGAAGGCTGAAATCTTTCCGAAAGTCCACCTCCACCTCGTCGGATGGCTGACTGCGAAAACCGAGATTGTACGAGAACAGACGAATGCGATAGCGAGCTGATCGAAAGTGACGTAGCGAGATGGTAGTTGTACGCAACGCAGTCGCAGCGCAGCGGAACTGAGCCATTTCTGACAGATTTCCATTTCTCATTTATCTCACTAGTATAGAACCGGGAAATCCAGTGAAATTCGTTTACCTTCGCTTTTGAATTCGACACCGAAGTACATGCCCTGGCGGAAACCGGGCGCCCAGTGTAGCAGTAGAGCTTTTCGACCAACTCGCTGACAAACCAGAAGCTTTGGTGGATCTGAAAGGTACGTACTAGGATGTTGTGGTTCAATTTCAGCGATAGGAAGTTCGGACGAGTTCCTCACCTGGACGAGTTACGACCTTGATCACTGCGACCGATGAGGTAATACCGTAATCGTTCTTCGCTATCACTGAATATGGGCCGTAGTCCAGTGCAGTTGTCCTTTCAATGCTAAGACTCGTGTGCTCGCCGTCGCTCTGGAAAGACCTTTCAACCAGCATAAAAGTGAAAAGATAAAAGTACAAGTGGACGATCGTAGTGATCTATGATCGTTTATCTGTCCCTTGAGGACGCGCCACGTACTTGTCTTCCATTCGGAATCGCATGGGCATGGTAAATACGTGTTTGGAGCAATCAATTGCAGTGACCAGCCACTCCTGGGCCGGGATTCATAAACGGTTCACCGGCCGGATACAGTAATATTCACCTTGGTTACTCGCCAAAACGTGATTCATCAACGCGCGTTGAGTCACTTTGGCGATGAACTAGCCGGTGAAACTAAGCCGGCCGTGAAATTCACCGGCGATTTCGTTCATGAATCCCGGCTCAGCACAAGTATGGTACCAATTTAGCCGACCGCAGAGGGATGGAAGTCCCGGGTGAGGATGACCCCTGCACCACGCGCCCTCCGGAAAATGTAGCAAAGGTTAATTTAGTCGCGCCATCCTTACCTTGACCTGAGCCCTAAGGGCTTGTACGGCTGGACCTCTCCATGTTACAGTGAACGGTGTTGGAGAGCTGATCTCTGGAGAAAGTGTCACCGAATCGCCTTCACAAACTGTCACATCCATCAAAGGCACAACAAAGACTGGGCGACCATCCGGTATCTGAAAAAAGGTTAGACGAAGGTTGAATCCGTCCTTAACGCCTCTCGATAGCAAGACGCTAATGATCCATTTAATTTTCTTTTTCACGCTGAGTACGCTGTTTTAAAAGGTCCTTATTCTTGCACTTCTTTTCCTCGAAGTCGCTACAATATTATATATTTTTTATATTTATTTATTTTTTGTTATCTATTACAAAACTTATCTTGCTGCATCGTAATGCAGGATGCGCGCGCATGTTTGGTTCTGATGGGTTAAGGTATACAGTATGGCATGGCTTATGGTAGCACGTCCAATCACGGGGCGTGACGCACCCGCGCCGCGTTCCCCCAGCCTATGGTGAGTACCGTACAGCGCCCAATCACAAGTCGCGTCGTACTGTGGGCCGCGTCGCAGCCGCACCGCGTCCACGCTGGAGCGCGTTTGCGATTAGGTATAACAAATAATTTTGATGCATCATCTTCTTTACTGTGCTACTTTGGTTCTACTGCTACAATAGAGTGCGAAGGAGTCCTAAAATTCATTAAATTCACCATTGAAGTAAAAAGTAAAATGCTCAGCAATGATCATCCCCACAAGGACGTGCCATGCTCTCGTCTTCCACTTAGCATCGTGGAGGTGAATGATTTGTGGGGGACAACCGCTGTAGAATTCAGTGCCCTCACCATTCAAAGACTAAGCTGGTATCAGTTTCAAGACCGCGAGAGGAATGGAAGGGTTGCTCAGACCAGGTGAGGATCGATCGCTCGACGGTGCGGGTCGGAAGCGCTTCTCACTACTGCACTACCCGCGCCCGAACAAATACTAGTATTTCTTTTAGTACACCAGATCAAAAGTTTTCTTACAACTGAAATGCCGCTTCGAGCTTCCTTCTCGTCGGTCAACGGGCACACATCGCAGCCAGCCGGCACAACTTCATCCACCACAGCGTGCCACATCCGACGATAGCTGAAACTTTGGCAATTTGAAAAAAAAATAATTGATCTAATCGATGGATGCAGTAATCCTACCTAATCTGTTCGGCTAAGGTATTGCCAGGAATGTCGACCAGTTCGAGAAAATAGCTGGGCACCGTTCCACGATCGCCGTTTTCCTTCACCACGTGTGCATATCCACCGAAAACGTCCAGGATTTCCACCTTAGAGATCAGAGATTGTCGCGCCAAGAAAGCAACAATTTTTCTACTTCGACAATTCCGAAAACTTGGAAAAGATGGAAAATTGTTCTAAAGTCCAGTAAGAACTTGAAACGATCTTAGCTCACGAGCCCTCTCCCGCTAAAACATGGAGAACCACAAAGTGATTTTCCCACTATTTTATCTTATTCCAACCAGCTTTCCCTGAAGAAATAAAAGCGCCGCTAGCGCGTAGTTTATAATCTAGTAAATAAATAAATAAATAAATAAATAAATAAATAAATAAATAAGCAAACGGATTTATGGTTTGATAAAGGCCGATCTACTATGCCTAACCGCAGATATAAGTTGTCGCTATTCAAGCACCATCTGTGAAAAGAATACGAAATTCAAAGCCTCGAAGATTACGGTATAACGGTGCCATGAAAACGACGGGAATTCCGCAGACCTGAACTTTTATCCTAATACCACTGTGATTTGAACGCACCTAATCCAAGAAGCTGAGATTTTGCTTTCATAGCGTTTGAGGAATGTCGAATGAGAGGAAAAAACGGCGAATGAATAGAACAGGCAGATTTGTTGAAGATATGAATACAGCATTTTTCCTTCACTCAAAGGCCAGTACAGATCTGATAAACATGAATTTTGTAAATATAGTGTTTTTCCTTGGCCAGTGAATACATAGGAAAGCATTCTAACAATAATGGCGAGTCGCGCATAAATTTTTTTTACTTTAATTTTTTAAATTTACTGTCCATCATTTACTGTCCATTTTTTAAATTTACTGTCCATCACATATTTTTTGGAGAAACCAGTTATGTTTTCCTCACACAAGCAGGAATTTCAAAGAAGAGTTTTTCATTTTGACGTTATTTCTTACCTGTTCGCCGAGTTTTAGATCGAGCTCTCCCTTCCGGAGACGTTTGTAAGCACAGCATGCCACCCCACGTAATAACTCCGGAAAATGTCGTCGTCCCTGAAAACGTCAGCGAGTGAAAGGTGATGAAGGGGTGATGGCTTAGGGTCGGCTTATACCCGTACGAACTTGGTATTGTCCAGGTCCACGTTCGATTGTTCATAATAAAGATTATATACAAGAGCTTCCAGCCTTCAAAGCATGAGAGGCTGGAGGTGGCCAAACATTTTCTGAAGCGGAACTCTCTCGAGGCATTATATCGCCGTCAGAAACCTTGCAATCAATGAAGGACGACCTCATGGCGGTTATTCAGGGGCCGGCCTCGTTCATAATGCTTTACTGGGCTCATCTGGAGGTGTGAAGCGACAGTGACCTCATCTCCTCATTTCCACCGGCGTCTTCGGAAAGGTACCACTTTTACGTTTTCCTACTTAGTAGGTCGAACCACTTACTCTTTACCTTCCCAGACAAGTCTTGTACCAATTTACTCTAACCCGAAAGGACTGAAGGCTTGGCTAGTCTCACTTTCTTTGCCTACTCTTGCGTTGCGTCCTCCTTCCTTGCCAATCTGTTGTTGCTCGGCTCGTTTAAAATGGTTGTTAAAGATTGAATGCCCAATGTTACATTTCGACCTTGAGAACTTAACAAGCGCGGGTACACAGAAACGTGTGCCGTGATAAGATTATATAAAGTGCAGCTTTCCTCTTTTTTCTCAAAAGTTCTAATTCATACATATGCACTTCCTTATGAAAAAAGTGACTGTGCTTAATATTTATTTATGCGAAAAACTGTCCAGGCAACACTTTCGTAGTCATCAGTTAGGCAGAAAGTTTGAAAAGTTCAATCTCAATCCAAGTGGATAACTAGTGTAAGAGCTTTGAACACATCGTAACACCCTCATCAAAAGTCCGACTTTTTTCAAGCTTTTGACAAGCTTCCCTCATTCCCAGCCTTAATTCCTCTTTCCGGTAATTATTTCTTTCTTCATCCTCCCCTTTGGCATGGTTAAATGTACTTTCCCAGGCTCGATGAGTCACCAGCTCGTCAGTTGGAACTCGACTACGTCTCAAAATATAATGAGCGTTGGCGAACGGCTAGAGCCTGAAGGACATACCCAAGCACCGACTGCGACACCCCCAACCGGTCGACCAACGGCATACCCAAACTAACCCGAAACTCGACTAACCCGACGACTTGCCTAAAACTACGAAACTGCGCCGATGGCGATCCCGATTATGAAGAGGCTAGATAGTAAAGTAAAATTAATGTACGGTATTGAAAGGGGTGATATTACCCTATTTCACATTTCTATCCTACTCAGGATAAAAGGACTGGCGGGAGCCATACAGTAGGTTGCTTGGGTGTTATTTATTATTTACCTATCCGAGATCAAAAAGCCCCAGTTCTGGTACACCAGATGGCCTCCAGCCGAAGCATGGCTTATCTTAATAGTTATGCTAGTCTAGGCTAAAACTGACCGCCGGGTTTACGAATTTCTGTTTTTCCACTGAGGCTCAGTTGCTCACATGATTTGCTTATTTGCTTATTTGAGGTTTTGTTATGAGTTATTGTTCTGAGTTTAGTGTTCTTGTTCCCTTGTTTGATTCTTTCAATTGGCGCGCAGTACGGCACATAAGTAACTAAATAAATAAATGAATAAATAGATGCCAACTCCCACACCCTCAATTAATCTGGTCTTTTGGTCTCGCGACAAAGTGCTTTTATCAACCCGCACCTTGAACCTTCACTGGCATTGTATTTCGATCATTCTAGACCTCTACCTTTTTCCTGGTTTTGAAGCACGTCCTCTTACGGGCAATCACCACCTCGAAAGTTGGGCAACGAAAAGTGTTCGGAAATACAGCTAGTACTGTCAGCGCAGTTATAAACCTCAATCATGTTTGTAAAGGTAAAGGTAAAAGTGTCAGTCTCCTAGGGAGGCGCCGCTGCATTGGTGTTCCGTTCAGAATAGTATACGATGACCCGCGAAAGCCAGCCGGCATACCACGCTCAGTTTTTACCTTTTCCGACGAGTTTGATACCAATTTACCCGACTCTACAGATATGAAAGGCTTGGTTAGCCTGGGCAGGAATCGATCGCTCGCCGTGCTGTTGCTGAAAGTGGCGCCTACCACCACGCCCAATCATACTTGTAGCCTTTTGAACCACTTAGCTATACATAATGGGTCCATTCGGATACCACACGGTTACTGAACGTCACTGTGTTAGCACACCCACACCCAGTAGTCCCTGCTCGGGAAGTGGATTCTATTTCGCTGCTGTGTATTACACTTCTTTCACGGCGAACTCGCCAAAACGCTCGAAAACCGCTGGGTATCGTGCCGGGCCAGACTAACCCAGAAGGTTATCAGCACTACACGATCACGATCAATGGTATACAAACGAGTTGACGAGCTCAGGTAGATTTTGATTTTTCGAAAAAGTTTGAGGAATTCTACTAAGGGACATGTTCTCCCTTGAAGACGAAACGAACAGAATACACAACCAAAGCGAGGACCTTTATTAGATTATGAACTGACTGAGAGAGATCACAATATTTTCAAACAAATCATCAATCAAATAAAAAGTGGTGTAAACGAGGATGAAAAAGCAAACTCATAGTCGAAACACCGGAAATTCAAAAAAGGTCATATGAGATGTATTTCTCAAGCATTCCCTGTGTACGACTATGTATCTCGCAGGTTTGATGAAATAATCAGACAAACAAGAACGAGAGATTTAGGGTTAAGAACGCTGGACAATTTCATCATGTACGTATTGTGAATGGGTGTAGAAATCTGCAAAATGAATATATGAGGACACGGTCACTTATGGATCAGAGGCGAATTCGATTGATCGATCGATCGAAGGGGGACATAAAAAGGGCGGGGTCTCACTGCGTATTGTATGACAATAGGTGAACAAACCTTGAACAAACGGTACGAATATGATGAACGCATATGCGGTAAAACACACTACGGTAACACTACAGAAACACTCTTCACCGGCACTTGTGTAGAAACCGGCATGGGCGGGGCTTGAATCGAAATGGACGAGATTTTTCATCGCCACGCCCATGTCGGTAGACACACAAGAACCTTTTTCA
This sequence comes from Nippostrongylus brasiliensis, assembly GCA_030553155.1. Classification (NCBI taxonomy): domain Eukaryota; kingdom Metazoa; phylum Nematoda; class Chromadorea; order Rhabditida; family Heligmosomidae; genus Nippostrongylus; species Nippostrongylus brasiliensis. The sequence continues at coordinate 32,046,073 of CP130732.1, read as the reverse complement.
CATACTGTATTACTAGTATACGCAACTCTCAGGAGCAAACGACGCTAACCGTAAACTGGGCACCGGGAACACACGGAAACTGAGGCATGCTGCTACTACCGTACACGCTCTCGTGTTACGGTAGTCGACTGTACGGTAGGTGAAGGGTATCTACAAGCTCGTCGTCAAAAGACACAGAATACATCACTCACTGCTCTCAGTTTACGCAGAGCCGGCTCGGAATCGAAGTGGGTTAATGAAACATACGAACTATGAATGAAGAACATTTTGGGTAGAACAATTATTCGAAATTGTAAAAAAAAACGAAAAAAAAGAAATGAATATTCACTTACATGTGCTAGATATATGTGCATACGTAGCAGGCGAGGCGCAAGCGATTAGTATATACATCAAGGCCTATCGAACAACACGAAACAAGAAATAAAAAATAATAAAATCGGGCACTAACGCTGGTACTCAACGCGCGCGCGGCTCGCGATAATAATACAATCAATCTGATAACGAAAATGATCAAATAAGGATGATGATGAACGAATGATAACGGGACAGTACCGGGACAGAGACGATTCGGGTGATAGCGGTCAGGCAAACCTCGACTCGGACAAAAGGATTCATAGTCGAAGGCGTGGCTTTACTGGGTATGTTTACCAACAATGTCAAGAAGTCAACAAATCGAGGAATTAACCAGAAATATACCCTGGATAGAGAACAAGATATGATTCACCAACGCAGACGGCTATTCGGAGCTTATTCGTGGTTGAACACTCCTCAGTGGTGCAGGAATGTTTCACGGATTTCGATGACGTACCTCATATAAACGCCGAATAAACCCCGCAGAGCATTGGTGAATCACGGTTTGCGCCCATTCGAGGTATCTTCCGGGGTTGATTTCGAGTGTACGAATGATGAGTGTGGGCCAGGTTTTCATAGAGAATGAACAGGTACCTTGCATTTTTAAAATACTTGCAAAACAGTGTTAGGTAGATACACCCAACAAAGCCACACCTCTCCGAACACAGACATATAGGGACGTCACCAATGTTATGGACGAGTAGTTTCGGGGTAAAATTCACTCATATAGGGATCCTATAGTGACGAGTACGATATGGCTGTTAGAACTAGTGCGTTCATAGTGCTGCGCTGCGCAGCTGCTGCGCGACATTTTGTCGCAAGTTCTCTTCAGCGCATCGGACGACAGTTCTACTTCAACTTGCCTACCGGTGGTGGGGAGGTGGGAGATTTAGCCGACGCTTTCTTGCCGAATCCGAACAGTTTGCTTTTGCTCTCCTTCTTCGGCGATTCGGGTTTGGAGGACGGCTGGCCACCGCCGGCGCTCAGATTACCGCCTTTTGACGAGCCGGTGCTGTATCGTGATGGACCGGAACTGATACCGGCAGCTCCACCCGATGGCGACTTCTTGCCATCGGATCCTCTGAAACGAGAAAAAAAATAGAGAAAAGTCATCAATAACTAGTAATTATAATTAAATTAACAAAAGCTCACAGGCCCATCCCAGCCATTGCTCCACTCAAATCGTCCGTCGCTCCTCCCATAAATCGTCGAGGATCAACCAACGCGGCCAACATGCGCTTTTGTTGATCCAGCTGTTCACTGATGTACCGTACCCATTCGTTCTGAAAGAAAATCGTAAAATATTAAGTCAGTAATTATGAATAATTGAATTTCGAATAGTTCGGCTAAGCAGTTATTTTTGGAACCGCAAAGTTTTGCTTCTTAGCGCTCTACCATGTCGTTCTCGGTCCTGATTTTATCGTTATTTCCGTCATTTTCGAGTTCAGAGGTTTTGCTTCCTTTTCTTCGAGGAGTAATTAAAATGAAAATTCAATTAGAACTTTCTTCAAGGTTGGTCTATCGGCTTGGTGCGGAAGTTTGAGCAAAAACTTCATTCTTATGCCGTTGAAGCAGAATTTGTTGAGTTTTCTTCTTTGCAAGAAAAAAATGAAAACAAGGGCGAATATTCTGGGTACAACTTATGAGCAAAATTCCATATTTTTGGGCAGTAAATGTCCTGTTTACTACACCTGGAGCCCAAATCCGATGAAAGACTTACGATTTGTTCATACTAGACAGCAAAGTAGTGCAGTAACAGAGGCGATAGGGATGCACCGTAGCAACAGTTGTTGAGGTTGTGACTGTTGGTTTCTAGGGGAAGGAAACACGATTCCAGAAGTACGGTTGACCCTATCCTGGGTATGAAATGTGCCGATAGGGAAATTAGCAATCCCGGACTCAAGAAAGGTATAGAAAAAGAAAAAAACCTATCCAGTATTGCACCAGCATGAACGGGGCTTCACAACAGTAGCTAGAGAAAATTGAAAAAATTGTGAAAAAAACCATACGAAAGTCCAGAAACATGAAATTACCTTCTCCTCTTGTGTCTGTGCCGTTGCAATGAATGCTGTTGGCTGAGCCGGATCCGAGCTGCGTATGATGAACTTCAACGGGTCATCGGCTACCGTCGGCTCAAACAGCATTTTGTTCACCTGCAAAGGCAAAAACAATAAAAAATGAAATAAGAAAGGGTACAAACAAAAACAATAGAGCAAAATTTACCAGAGACATTCAAAGAAATACTGTCTAGATAAAGCAAACTGCGACCGATTCTATTGAGATTAGCTCCGAACACATTTAGCAACGAATTTTCTAGGTTTTTTAAAGAATTAACGTTTATTATTTGCACCTCCGAGTCACAACACCTAACAAAGTATAGAGCACCTATAAGCTCTCAAAATGGTTAAAACATTTCATGTGATTATGAATAACACCTGTTGGACAGTTTGCTTTTGACTTGGTGCATTAATTACTTATTAATTTGTTCGTCCCTTACGACCATAACTGCGAAACAAATACGTAGTTGGTAGAGATAGGAATAATCAACAAAGTACAATGAAACTAATAAATAAAAAGGTTGATATAAGAAAGAGGTAAACAAACAGGCAATTTCCTGCAGTGAACCTCATCGAACCACCCAGAACTTTACGACATCACAACCCTTCACAGAAACTATCATGTGTTTCTATTTGTTGGGCTAGGTTTTTTTCTTGTTTTCATCGAAGAAATACTCAACAGGCCAGAAAACAGGTTGGAGGTTAACTCACCATAATTTGGTTCTTGAAAATGTAGATCGGATTGCCGAATTCCTTCTTCGGAGGAATATGATCGGCAATGATCACAGACTGTTCAAATAAGAAAATGCGACGATCCTTCGACTTCTGTGAGGTACCGCCTTGGCTGTCCGATATCGGCAGAGTACCCTAAACAAAAGAACCGATGACGAAGTGACTAGAAGAAAATAAACAAGAGAAAAAATAGACAAAAAGTACTTTTCAACAGACAAACCTGATACAGAAGCTTTCCTTGTGCGTTCAAACTTCCGTCGAAGTTTTGAAGTCGTCCTACTTGCATCATATCGTCGCAGGCTTTCGGTACCACATGCATAACCTAGAAAGTTACTTCACACGATGATAAAAAAAACCATTTTTTATTGTTTCAAGCTTATTATGAAACTGTTCTCATAAACGTAAACTAATTAAAGGGACTGTTTTCATGGTTGAAGCTGGAAAAACAAGGTGTTTACGCAGTTTAGAAGAGACGAACCTGATGCATACCAAGAAGAAGCTAATCGCGAGAAAAACTTTCTTCCTCACGAAACTAGTCTGTTAATTGCCGATTTTTTTAGCGGTTTATAGACAAGAACTGGTTGATTGAGTTATATATTTGGAGATGCTAGGTTATTCGCAAAACACTGACATCGGACGGTGTCAGTGTTTTGCGAATAACCTAGCATCTCCAAATATATAAGTCAATCAACTTTCTTTCTCAATTTTTCCTTTTTTCTGTTTCTTTTCGCCTTATTGCAGTAACTTAACATACATCGCTTCTCTCAACCATTATTTACTGGAGTCTGAAGATTTGAATAAATAATTAAATGATGTAGATGCAATTATAGGTAAACCGATTCGATTCAAGTCGTTATCTACCTACATATTTGGGAGCTAACACTTTTGTTACGTATGTCTATGTGCAATAAATAAATAAATAAATAAATAAATAAAATGAAATTTCTCAAATCACCCACAGCAAGCGCTTTCTTCAGCGTATCAGTCTTCTCCTTTGCCCTTTCAGTGAACTTCAGTATATCCTTGAGCAACAGTTGATATTTCATGATACGTTGTACGGGCTTGATAAGTAGATCGGCCAGCGACACTTTGTGACCTAGTTTCGCCTTCGTTTCCGCAAAGAACTGAAAAAAAATAAACATAGATTGACGTCGCTCTAGATACGGTAGCGATCAATATGTTATTAAAAACATCGATTGTATCAAGATTCCTTTTGATTGGAGCAATTTGTACTTAAGAATGTCAAGTGGCTCGCCTTCTGACTTCTACTGTAATTTTCTCACTTCTGAAAAGGAAAGCTTTCGTTACACCAGCAATAAGAAACTCTTTCTTTATCAACAATGGAGGTCTTTATCGACAATCTTTATCACCAAATTTTCCATCAGACGGTTAAACAATGGATTCTATGACGTCCACATGATTTTGAGAAGTTTCATGTTAAACGAGCGTTCGATATCGAAACAAAATATTCACTGAATTGGGCTAAAAGCAAACCATTCTCTCAAAGTAGAGGTACTTCACTTTTTCAGAACTTTTACAAATTATGGCTCAGTCTCTCAAAAGCGTTCTCCCAAAAACAGCTCCAGTACTACGGCAATCAAACGACAGCACTAAATTTCATGATTTACGCCACCAAATCAACTACAATCATTATGTAGACGACCGTGCTCCGGCACGGCACAATAAATCACATTTTGGAGCTAATTCGTGGAGCAATAAAAACAGACCCCAATATTTGCTCACCGCTCCGGTCCACCAGACATGATCGAATCAGAGCAGCTACAGTGAAAAACAAAGGTCGAGAAAAGAAACAAAAAAGTTTCAATAGGCTATTCAGTTATTTTATTTATTTAATTATTCCACCGCATAAACGCGCGCTAAACACAAATGCTGAGATTAATATGCAAACAGACCATGCCATAATTCAAAGAAAGGGATTCAGACGACTGACAGTCAATTTTTCTAATTGTTTCGACATGACATTTGTTCTATGCTTCTTCGAGGTTACAGCGTCACCAAGTCTCCTCTTTCTCATTGAGAGAAATTTGTACGATTTAAGAATAAAGCTAGAGAGATCTGGCAGACATGAATAGAGCCTCAACCAGTAGGTAACTTGAAACGGTGTGATACGTTTTCTATGAAGCTTTTCTCTCCCCTTTCTGTGAGATTTTTCCATCCTTTTTATTTTCAATCCACCTTGCTATCAAAAGAGCAATCACTCCATACTTCCACAACCTTAGGAATGAGGTTGTCAAAATCAATCAAGATTTATGGAAAATGCATTCCAGGCTATACTATGGACAGGTATAATCCGGTAAAAATTACTCACCTGCTCGAAATCTTCTTGAGAAACAAGGTAATCGGACTTTGGCTTATTTTGGCAATATCGTACGTACATCGTCTCCAGTCTTCCCTTCTAAAACGACAAAAGTTTAAAATTACAATTTAATCAAATTGTTAAAAGGCATAGTCCTCATCGAAAACGTATAACAAAGACAGAAGGAAGGAAACCTCATATCAAAACCCCCATAAAGGCTCGAGAGGCTGCTTTGGGTAGCGTGAAGAATTCGTTCTAGGTATACAAGAGAAGATTCAAACCCATTACCAACGCAGTGTTCGATCATATTAACATTTTGCAAAGTCACCATTTAGGGTAGTAATTCTCAAATACGATAAAAGATAATTAGAGAAAAGTTAAAAAAAACACTCACATATTTGACAAAGGCACTTCCGGCGACTTCGTAGTTATCAAGGCACTTCTCTATCTCTTTCAAAAAACTGCTGAAACGCCGAAATTTCGGTATTGAATGCAATTCAAACGCAGAAAAAATCGATGAAACTGATAACTGACTTTTTGTGAAACTCCAATATTTGTGCGATGTTTGCGAATATAATTTTGTCCTTTCCAATCAGATCAGCAGGCAGTTCCATTTTCTCCAGGTTTGCTATGTAACCGTCAACGACCGACGACAAATCTCTTACATAGTCTTTCTCGGTTTCGACCAGTTCCATTAGCACATAGCTGGAAGTATTAAAATAGATTGCAATTCCACAGATAAGAAATTGCGCCATGCACATGACTCTTACTCCGAATCGAACGGCAACCTGAGCTGCGAAGGTGTTCAACTCAATCATTCCTATTTTCCTACACACTACACACCTCTTCCCTTCAGCGATCGACGACCATTCTGCTTACCTACATATTTGCAATCACTGGTATGTTTTAAAGGGTTTAATTCTCTCTCTGACCTTTGTTTACCCATGGTATGACATCTAGTGACAGGATACTGATATCCTGTCATAACGATAAAGATACGCAACTCAGGATGGTACCGCGATGAATCAAATCAGGTAAATCAATAAACTACAAACCAGGTAACGTGCCCAACAGCCCTCTAAGAATGCGCCATGCGCTCGCTTTCAATTCAGAATCGTAGAGGCTAGGTGAATGCCTATTTCTCCTATACAATGACCTGCACTTACAGTCCGGGTCCTCAGAGACTTCCCCTTCCCAGACAGGTCTGGTACCAATTGTCAACACCAGAGTTACGAAACGTTCGCTAGGCCTGAGCGAGTACCGAACGCCCGACCGTGCGGTGGTCAGTAGCACTATCCCACGCCAGAAATTCCGAAGAAAATCACACTGATGCACACCCCTCAAATCAAATAATCTGGTTCTTTTCATTGAGAAAAGCACTAGAAGCCCCTCGGTGACAGCTTTACCACACAGGCGTCGGGCCCCTTTTGCCTTCACGACTAGAAAAACTTAAACTCATTAAATACGCGACTGAATATTCCAGTCGAAGGAAAAACTACTCACTGCCGCTTCAGGCGAGCCATCTCCTCGGGCGTTTTCTCCTGCTTCTCCGGCGACTCCTCCTCCACACTGTCCCTCATTTCCTCAGGACTAGCCGCCGCCGCTGCTGCTTCTTGAGCCGAGCCTTCATTCTGAAAGATGGGCCTATTTAACTGAGAAATTCGTCCGTCACTGGGAAAAAACATCATCTGTCAATCTCGTTCTTTCAGATGGATTTTCGGGGTTTAAACAATTCTTATACAAAGGGGAGATAAATTGATAAATGTAAAGCTAAAGTGCTAGGCGTTGATCTGTCCTTAAGGATGCGCCATGCATTTTCATCGTTTTTCTTTCTTTTTGGCAGTGAGTAGCAGCTGGATACAACTGATATCCACCGAGAAGGATAAATATTAAGGGTCGATGTGGGTCATGGGAAGGGTAAAAGGTAAAGGTAAAGGTGTTGATCAGTCCCCTAAGGACGCGCCATGCATTTGTCCCCCGTTCCGAAACGTAGAGGCATGGTGAATGCGTATTTGACCTATACAATAATTTGCGAGACCAGTGTACCGTGTATTCACCTTTCCAGACAAGTCTAGTAGCAATTCACCCGACCACGGAGGGATAGAAGGCTCTGTTTGGACCGGTGAGGATCGATCGATCGCTCGAGCTTTTGTATTAAAAGAAAATAAATTGACAAAGATAAATTTAAAGTGGTCGATATCATCTAATCTTCCACAATTGATCTGTCCCATGAGGAGGTACCACGCAATCGTTTCTTACTCAGAATCGTAGTGTACCAGTCCTATACAATGACCAACGGGAACCAACCGCTGTACGAATCGGTGTCTTTACCTTCCCAGACAAGTCTGGTACGAATTTACCCGCTTCCGGAGCGATGGAGGGCTTGGTTAGTTTGGCCAAGAATTGATCGTTCGAACGTGGGGGTGTCAGTAGCGCCTCTTATTACTGCACCATACGCGCTTATCAAATAAATAAGTAGTTTAGGGATTTGTCCAGCACTATCTGTGTATACCGACTACTCGATACCTTTACCCTCCCCGAAGAGCCCAGACGACAAGACAACCCTTTGAATAGGCCTGATGAAATCTCTTTCGAAGAAGAGCTCTGTGAAGTCTCGAGGGACACGGCGAACGAAAATGAGGTGCACATCGGGCCATCCCTGCCTCATCTCCATCTACATATTTCGTTGCTGCTGCAGAGAAAAGCCGCTCAAGCACCCCACCCGCCAGACCACCCCTTCTCAGCCCACTAAACTCTTCCATGAATTGCTCGCCTCGTACATAATTGGACGCTCAATCATTCCTCAAGCACTACTTTCAGGCTTCAACTGTGCGGACGGCCGGCCGCCCGCGTTTGGTTTCCCAGAAACGCTCATCTCTCATGCTATATAGCTCCATATAAGTACGCCGGAGGTGTACGGTGTTGAACGGACATGCCGAAAGAATGGGAAATGTATGACGGGAAGGTATAAAATGGCCACAGGAAGCCGGCACGCGACTATTGCCCGCACATTTGAGGTAGAAAAAGCTTATAGCTTGCCGAAAGGAAGACAGACGAGAAGAAAGAAGCACAGCGATCTGGAAGCCTGAGCCCGTTCGCTACAAATAATAAAAAGTACAGTTATTGGCGTTGATCAGTTTCCTTAGGACGCGCCATGCACTCGTTTTTCGTTCAAAATCGTAGAAGCATAGTCAATGCGTAATTGATCTATAGCATGACTTGCAAGGGAGATTAGTGTATATTGCGCAGGTCAATTCTTCACGTTCCCACATAAGCCTGGTGGAATTTGCCCGACCTCGGAGGGATGGAAGACATCGTTAGCGCGGGGGAGGATCGATCTCTCGACCCGTGCTGGGGAGCAGCGCCTATTACCATTGCACTAGCGCGCTTTGTGGTTATGGAAAGGATATGCAGAGTAATTTCCTACAGGGACTGCGAGCCGGCATTCATTTCTTAGGCTTTTCTGAACCCCATTGTTCCGCAATAAGGTCCAGAACTCTTTAGGTGATAACATTACGAGAATTTATTCGCCTCATCGGAATTTCTTCGGAAATTTATCAAAGAAACGCCTCGGGGAACAGATCCACTTCTTCTCCTGGCTGCGCTAATGTAGGTGGTGGCAGTGTATGGAGACGAACTCCACTATGCACATGCTAATCACCCACATTCTTTTCAGTCGGCTCTCAATACGGACGGGTGGGGGTCCAACCGAAAACAACCCCGCGAACACTCGGACACGAAGCCACCACCGTCGTCGTCGTCGTATCACTTCGTCACCGCATTCAACGGACGGACGACGATGCCCATCCATTGCAGGGTGGACGAGTAAGACGGAATAAAAAATTATCGATCGCATTTTCAGCTTTAGCAAGCAGCGACAGAGAGGGCGGAAGAGATGGAGAGGTGTCGCCTAGCGGTCTGAAAAAAAACGACACGCGACGAATATCAGCAGTCAGTTGTTCCACTTCCTCCCAGTCAAGGCTTAAACTACACCATAATAATGAAAAAATGTAAAATGGTCTCAAAAGTGTGCGCGTGGTGCAGTGAAAACGGCGCTACCGACACCCGTACGGTCGAACGATCAACACCCACTCGGGATAACGAAGCCCTTTGGTTTCAGACCTGTCTGGTAAGGTAAAGACACTGATTTGGTACAGGGACAAGCTCTGTCAAGTTAGTGTATAGGCCTAGTACCCAACACGCAACTTTTCTCCAATTCTGAATGGAACACGAATGCGGCAACAAGTCCTCAGGGAACTGATCAACCGATCCCTTTACCTTTCAAAATTTAAACTAAAATATTGTGAAATAGTCTCCAGAATGTTTTGAAATGAGGAATTAATGATTCTTGTAGCATTTGTGGAAATCTGCCTCATGGCTATTCCATATTCTCTCTACCCCTAATACATAGTTCTAGTAACTTTCGAAAAAATTTTCAAATTCTACCGTAAAGAAATTAAAATTACACAGCTGATCAAAGAGCAGAACACTTTTCACCTGAGAGAGATTTTCTAATGGTGAGATTTGGAAACCTGCAAGCTACAAAGATGTTTCAATTAGTGCCATTTGAATGCGAGGCCATTTTACCGTACCCGCTAATGCCATTCCTTTCTTGAGAATTTTTTCAAGAATTCAACAAACAGTGCTGATTAGAAATCTTCCCGAGAACGTATCGCAGAAAAAAATAGAGAAAATTCATTCGTTTTCGCGAAGCAGTGGATTTACAGAGGAAGTGCCATTCTCGTCACAATATCTCGTCTCCTAATACCTTCTGAAGCACTTCAAATCCGGGAATACATGTCAAAAACATCACAAAAATGAATTGAAGGCTGAAATATAACTCTTTCAGAGAAGAATTTTTCTGAAATTAACGAAAGGAAAGGATGGGAAGAAAACGTCCAAACAAGCAAATGATATAAATTCAGTTTTGCCCACAAGCCACATAGAAAGAAGATATAAAACAACCCTGAAATTAAGAAGCATTGTTAGCCTAGCCTGAGTATTCCGATAAAAATGTCAGCTGAAGTCCTTTGGGAGTCCTTGCCTCAATAACGAACGGCGGCAGTCAGCCAAGAGGCCGTCTTAGAGAAAACCTACCACCATTACATAAAGGCTAGAAAAATAAAGAAAGTTAGAAAAATAAAAATACGGATCCAACACAACATATTTGGAGGTCTGAGCGAGTCGGGCAGCGTTCGAAAGGTTCTATAAAGATATTTATAAAGGTAAAAGGTGGAATCGAAAATCACGGTTCATCTTTAGTTCTACCTGATGACTCCACTGCAGCTACGAACTATTTTTTTCCTTAGGGTCCTATAGCTTACAAATAACAAGATGGAGCCGAAAGAAGACTTTGAAGAGTCCACTGGAAAGTTTGGGTCACAGGAAAACTTGTTTTTCTCTAAAATTCACTAACGAGCTTTCTGTGACTACATCCCACGACGTACCTTCGGACAATGGGTAACTAAATCCCTCGGGTGTCCACAGAAGTTCATTTGCACTGTAAACAAATAACACTGATGATGTGTGATGATGCCAATTAGAACTCAACTGAGCATCGTTGCACCAATCAATACAAAAACATCTCTATATTTTTCATTCTTTTCTGTTCAAACTAGTTCGGATATGGTAAGACTACGCAAAAGAAAGCAATCTACAGCAAAATAAAAAAGGGAAAGCTATATTTTCTCTACCAATACATGAATGAAGGTGATTTCAAACATTCCTAAAACTGCTAGAAACATCAATTCACAATGATTCACAAAATAGTGATTTTTAAATACTCGTGATTCTGACTAAGGAAGTTAAATTCATGTTCCTGCCTGTCGGTACGTCACTATTTTGTTGGTTGGTCGTTCAGTTTGACATAACACTGTTGCGCACGAGCTGTTCACTTAATATTGAATAAATACATAAATAATTGAATAAATAAATAAATATTGAATTGGTTAATATTGAATGAATAAAGATTATTGCACAACTTTCTCCAAACGGCATTAGACAACAATTATGATATGGCCTAACAGTATAAGAAAAAAATACTCCCAACTTACAGTATCTCGTCGATGTACCTAACATTATTTTTTCTTCTATTGATTACATTTACTAGCAGTTTGTTTTATTTAATGTGAAGCCTCGGCCGGCGTCTTGAATTAACAAATACATGATTACGGATTTTAAGCATAAAAGAGTTCTATTTACCAATGTGCAGCAGGTAAGCCGGATATCAATATCTAGGAGAACAAATCTCTACTGGAAGAATCAAAAATCGCCCGAATTCCGGTCCGTTGCACTGCAAACAAACAAAGTATGCAGCAAATTGCACGCTTTGGTTCGCTAACGGCTCGCTGGTGCACCGCAGTAACAATCAATTGAAGACAACTACGGAGAGAAGTTTTCTGCGTTGGGATCCGAATAAACCGAGTTTCAAGAGCAGAAACTTCGCATAGACTCAAGGGATTTGTTTCCTGTTAAAAGGTAAGGTAAAGGTGCAGGCATAGTCCTTTAAAGATGCGCCGCAGCATTCGTGTTCCATTCAAGTCGTAGAAACATGGTGAATGCGTATTTGGCCTATACAATGACCGGCGGGGGCCAGCCGCTGAGCCAGGTCAGTGTCTTTACCTTCCCAAACAAGTATGGCACCAATTTACCCAACACCGGAGGGATGGAAGGCTTGGTTAGCCCAGCCGGGATCGATCGTTTGACCGAGTGCCAGCAGCGCCTCTTACCACTATACCACGCAGGCCCTCTGTTTACAGGTAATAAAACAATATCACAACCAATTCTAAACTAGTGAGTTATGAGTATGAAAGCCTAAAATTCAGAGCACCATGTAAACGGGTCATATGACATCTCTGAGATGTAGTATTGTTGGAATCCGAGCTGATTTGATGTTTCAATAAGTTAATAGGCCCCGATAATTAAAGGTAAAGGTAAAGTAGTTTATCGTGATTCAGGCCATAAGGATGCGCCACAGATTCGTTCTTCATCCGGAATGGTTAAGACATGGTGGATGAATTTGACCTATACAATGATTTTCGGGGTGCCAGTCGCTATACCAAGTCAGTTTCTTTGCCATCCAGTCTGGTATCAATTCACTCTACCCTCGAGCGATGAAAGGATTGGTTTACCCGGGCGAGGATCGATCACTCGTCCATGAGAGTTAGAGTTGAGCCTCTTGCTACTCAACGACATGTGTAAAAGATGGATAGGAATTGTAAAAAGACTAGTCATAGGAATGATGGAAGGACTTCCGTATGGTATTCAGCTAGAAATTCCTGGGCCTTCTAATTCCCGTCCCTTCTGGTGTTTTCTAAAGCAGTTCAACCGAAAGCAAATTGTTCTTGGCCCGAGGCATGCATGCCCTGAGGTGCTCATTTTCTTTGACCTCCGGCGTGGTCCACGTTTTCGCCGCGCACATGATTTCCCTATGCATGCAATATTTCACCGAAAATGCCGCGCTCGCACGAACGCAATTTTCCGTCTTTGTCGGCGAGCGAGGAAGAATTCAAAAAATCGTTCGCGACAAGCCTCAAGGCTCGTCGAGAGCTTGATCACCAAAAAATAGGTTTTTACCAAACAGTGATAAATGCCAGTTTCAATGAAAAATTTCTCGGCAGCTACATATTTCTTCAATTTTATGAAGATTTGGAGCTAAGAATAGATCTTTTTTCTTGAAGTGTCACATATCGATCGAAAATATTGAAGGGAGTCTCGGAGATAGAAAACCTTATCGTGCCGGTGTTTGTCAACTTTTAGTTGGAGAAAAACTTGAACGATTTCCTCGAAAAAAATAAAAGAGTACAATTTAGTAAAGCAATCTTATTAATTACTACTTCTATAGCACAATGTATCCAAGCGGAAAAGTCAGAAGCCTAGAACAGCTTAAGCAAAATTTTTCACCTCAAAAGACTATAGGTTCAGCTTCACCGGAAAAAACCACTTTAATCACGTCAAAAACGACGAGTTTCAGAGTTTCAAGAGGAAATTATGCGGGAATAACTGCCACTCTTCGTTGTGTACGTGAACGTTCATCATATTCACCGTATTACCCCATAAAGACATGCAGGATACGACATTAGCCGTTACGGATATGACATCGGCAATCAACTGACACGGACAGAGATCGTCACGAATAAGATTAGGCCACTAGAGTAATAGATTCAAAACACACAAAAAAACCTCAGTGGCAAAGTTCAGAAGAAAAATCGTCTTCTGTTCCCAGTTTCACTTACTTTATTGGGCATCAATATATTATCTCAGTTCTGAGCTTGAAGGACCCTCTCTCGGCGACTAATCGACGATTTTTCTACGTTGACAGAAGATCACCCAATTAATAGTATTAAGAAGCAAATGGTGCCACAGTAAAAGGGAACGCTTTCACCTACAGGGATCGATCCTCCTTCAGGCTAACTACATAAACCTTCCATATTTCAGGAGTCGGGTAAGTTTGCTCATTCTGGGAAAATGAAGACACTGACTCCAACTGCGGCAGACCATCGCAAGTTATCTTTTTATAGTGCAATCACACATTCACTAGCCTTTACGATTCTGAATGGGGTGTGAATGCATGGCGCGTCCTTAGAAGACTGATCATCCCTGACGACTTTACTGCAGCCTTTCCCTAGATCCATAATGGCGACGCTTTCCATGCGTAGAACGTTAAGATTGTCGACAAGTAACTTAGCGCCCCTGCTGATTTCTGGACGAGTCCTGACCTTAGCTGTTGCACCGCAAACTCAACTTCACAAACCCTTGAGGTATCGGACACCCCGACATCCTTACTATGTACATATTGATGAATCGGAAATCTTGGTGGCATCATCCAGTCCTATTCTGGGGCCGTATGCTCGTCTCTCCCGGCCGGGCGATGGGCGCCCTTCGCCCGGCAGGGTGTGGGCGAATAGACACACTGAGTTGTGTCTATTCGCACTAACCCGGCCGGGCGAAGGGCGCCCATCGCCCGGCCGGGAGAGACGAGCATACGGCCCCTGAGGTGTAACACACCTACTGGCTGGTGGTGGACGTCGGTTTTCCAAAACTTCCCATAGAGGCAAAATGGTTGACGCTGATCGGCTTCCTAAGAACGCGCCGTGCATTCGTTTTCCTTTCGTAATCGTATTCCGCCGCTTTTTCGTCATCCAACAGCTTTTCCTCGTGGACTTTCAGGCAGCCGGCTGCCTGGTGAATGAAAGAAACGACGGAAACGAGGCCGGGCCCGTCTAAATCATATTACCGCCGGCCGTCGCACAACAGCCTCTCTTCCCACACTGAGCCGGCCAGCCAGTGCCGCAGCCGCACACCGATGGCTAGCCCGACGAACATACCGCCATCTCTGTTGGAACCACCATCGATTTTCACCCAGGACCCGAGCTCGGGCACAATATCGACTGACCACGAGAGATCACCCCCAGCCATTTTACGGGACACTAGGTTGCTCGGTAATCACTCAGCACCCTTTACTTCAAATATGAAAAATAGCACGTGCGTTTGTAGTAAACCGGCTCGATTTTCACCCACGCTTCGTGGTCGGGAACAATATCGACCGAATATCCGAAATCGCCCTCAGGCGTTTTTTCTCGGGTACTAACTTGACCGGTAATCATTCAACACCCTCTACTTGAAATATGGAGCAACTGCAACCGAAAGTGCATCTGCAGCAGAAAAAAGAAGGTCCGAAAGAGACAAAAGAGAAGAATAAGAATGACGAGCAGGAAATGTGGCGTTTTTACATAGCAATGACCTCGGAAAATGTTCTTTTTGAGAAGAAAACGTGTTCAGCCGCCAGACCAGAACTTTGGCCAGGATATAGGAACTGACGGTACTCAAAAACAACGGTGAGTACGGGGTTAGCCCTTTCCTAGAGCTAAATAAAAAACGTAAAAGCCAAATACAAGAGATGGAATCGTTAAAGAGCACTCCTAAGTTAATTTTCCTATAAATCAGGAAAAACAACTCGTTTTTGCGGCCCAGTGGAATCTCTACCAAGTCCCATTCGCATCCTCCTTCAGTCTATTGGAAAAGCATGATATTGACCTCGGACTAATTCTTGTGGCTGTGGTTGCCTAGCAGAATCCCATTAATTCGTCAGCAGAGATACTATTCCAGCAGAGACTGATGTGACGGATATTGACTATTAGGCTCTCGAAAGCGGAACGTGAAAAATCAGGACATTAAATAATAAAGGTGACATTGAAATAAATATTATAGAAAAACTCCACCAAAAATGAAATTAAAACAGAAATGGGATTTTTCACTTGATTGTAATCTCGAAAACTATATCTGGGACTTATTTCGAGATAATACTGAGATTCCGGCACCGTCTACTCTTGAGGCATCGATTGCAGCGGTATTAGTGAATCAGAAATAGCAACAAGTTCGAGGTTAGCTTTACGGTATCTGGTGCCCAAAGCGTCGTTCATGAATCGGAATCAGAGCTGAGCGGGTCACTGGATCCCTTAGAACTCGGAAAGAGGTAAGCCTAGTCCACCGGGGAACGTGCCTAGATCGCTTGATCTCATCTAATCGTAAGGGGAATAGAAAAATTGAACAGCTACATATGTTACGGTCATAAATTAAGTCCGTTTGAGAGGAACCACTAGAAGTGGAAATTGCCGAACATCAAGATTTACCCAACGAAGCATAAAATTGGTAGCACTTCTGCAAGGTATCGGAACTCACCATGTGCGAGTTATTGAGCGTAATCTCGTCCATCGGAGGCGGTAAACCTTCGTCCACCGATGCACAGCAGTTGGAATCGGTTTCCGTTGAAAGTACGCCTTCTAGCACCGTAGTCTCTGTGACGCCACCGACGACAATGCCTTCTGTAGCCGAATCTTCTGTCGCTGCGGTAGGTGTGCCAGCTGCCGGTGGTGCTCCTGGTACAGCTGTGACGGCTGCTGCTGCTGACGACGGCTCAACGTCACAATTTGATAGCACAGCACGTGGACCTCCCTGAATGGAAAGTGGATTGAAAAATGATGATAATGATTGGAAAATAATGGTTAGATGAGGCCGTTTGCTGTTTCTGTTTCCTTCTTTCTTTCTCCATGGGTGTTCGCGTTCTCAATCCCCCGATAGGATTGAGCAGATATTGAGGCAAAAAGTCGTGGTTAGGTTTATTTCCCTTAAGGCTCTGGAGAAGGCGGAACCGTCGCAACTTTGGCCAAAAAATATATGTATGTCCCAACCTCGGAGCGAGTTTAAAGAAAAGGAAGAGAAAATGGATAATCTCTATCTTGAATTTGATGCACAGCTATTGAAAATCAGTAAACAATGAAGGTTTGAGTGGTACGTGTGTTGAAGTTCAGTAGATAAATGAATCTCGAGGCCACTTTTTCCACAGAACCTGTTCAACTTTACAATCGAATATGGAGAACATGAAAATACGTAAAAAAATTCTATAAACAATAATTCGATCCCTTATTATATGGATTTGAGTAAGAGCAAAAATTAAATCACTCCCACATAGAACCACGGTTTATCATGCGGCACAAATGTAGAAATCCGACATAAGGCTCATTCATACTCGGCAGCAGAGCATCGCATTAATGACAAAGTGGGAGCAGAGATGGCAACAAAGCAGCAGTGGGTGCCCAGATTAAAGTTTTCGGAGATTTGTTAGCTGTAGCGGGATATCTGCCAAACTTCCAGCGAAAATATTGGGTCCCACACAGACTGAAGGCTAGAGAAAATACGACGTCCTGGCTCAGGAAAACATAATTTTAATGAAAATTCGCTCAGCCGCGCAGCTACAGTGCTGCTTAGTATGAATGAGCCTTAGGCGCGAAAAACGCGAGTGTTCAGCTTTCTTTTCGGACTGGTCAGCGAGCATCCCCAACTCTACAATTTAGAATATCGAGCGTGGAACACAGAATATCGTTTTTTGAAGCAAGTGCTATAAAACCCCAAAACCATCGGTTCCATACATTGTGGTTTTCATTTCTCACAACTCTTGGCCGGAACCGCATTTTAGATGAATGTGGCCAGAGGGAAAGCTCTTGGCGATAGGTCGTGCTGCGCATCGCGACCGCAGTAAACGAGCCCTTAGGGAGAAGGCTTGCAGACTATTCTTGGCAAATTTAAAAAAATGCGTCTTAAACAAGCTTCTTCTAGAAAAAAGGATGCTTGGCTACATTAAAGTCCTCGTTCCAAATGAAGGGTTGCGGGACCAGTCGATATACCAAGTCAGAGTCTTTACACTCCCAGGCAAGTCTGGTACCAATTCACTCGACTCCGGACGGAAGGAACGCTTGGTTCGCGCAGGCGAGGATCCATCGCTCGAGTGCACAAATGTCAGTAGCGCCTCTTGTCACTGTACCACTCGCGCTCAGCTTTCACGTTTGGCCCAAATCTGTCCGCCATCTGCGTTCAATCACTTGAATAAAGTCGAGCGAGATAACAAAAGCGAAGCGTCATTTCTGATAGAAAAAATCTCGGTTTTGACAGGACCATCCATCAGAATTTGTGCGTCGCATCGCTCATCAAGTGCACTGAGGCGTATCGTCAACAATTCAGCAGGGCCATGATTCATTTTTGAAAGCGGTACGATGTAGTATGGATGCAGATGAAGACAAATGTCGGATTACAGCTAGGGGAAAAGTAAAGCTAGAGGCAATCATTCATTTATCAGCCACTCCAATGAAAAAAAGCAATTCCACCGGTTCCTCGGGTTGCCCTACGGTGAATTTAACCCATAAAACACAAGCATCTGAAAGAAAGAACTCACTTCACTGAATCTTTTCCGATTCGTCGGACTGGATGGTGTATGGTGATCCTTCGAACTCCCAAAGATACGCCTAAACAGGATTTGTCTTTATACCTTGTTTCTCTCTAGCAAACGGTTTAGATGAAACAAAAGAGCAAATCAGAACAAACTGCGATAAATTTCGAACAGCTAGTGAACCCAAAGCCAAGAAATATAATAGTTTCGCAGCTGATAGCGAGTTACAAGAGGACGAGTTTCTCACTAGTACAGAAGCACCTTCAGTTCAACAAAATCAAAATTGAATGGTCAGAAATGACACCTTATGTTTATTATACTCTCATCTAAAAAAATTGGGGAATAATTAAGCAAATTGAGAATAAAACTGTGAGAAAACCACCAGAAAAGCAGTAATCATAGGCTCAACAAAAACTACAAGAAAAATCAATTTAGTAACAGTTTTGAAGGCACTTTCATACGTTGATTATAAGCCAATATTTCGAAATAAAGTGTTTGTTACATAGCTATATGAATGCAGCGAAAAAAAGAGAACGATTAAGAAAGACGTTTCTTTTACCAAGTAGTAACTTTTGCATTTCATATTTTCAAACCGATTTCTCAGATGACTAATATAAAATAATCTCTTCCAGAACTTATTTAATTGCTGTAAATATAAACAAAAGAACTTCATCATCGATTCACTTTTTGATAGACGATTGACAGATATTGATACATTATGAATTCGCATTTTCGTCAACGTCAAAGGGTATCAAAAATATGTAGTAATTCAAGGGACTGGAAAATGATTCTAAAAATCCCGGTATAAAGGCGAGATATTTTGTTTTCGAAATTTGACAGCTTTCAAAGATACAGCAGTTCTGTTTGCAAATGAATACGTAGATCTCATAGATATAGTAAAAGCAGTAGGAAAGCCCTGCTTGATCTTATAGAAATTGGTAGTGATTGACTTAAACTCAACATCCGACCACTGCTCACAATAGCCACGTGCGCCACTATAATTACAAGAGAGTAGTCAAGAAAATAACAAATAGTCGATGGAACAGGGCCAAAGAATACGCACGACAAAGAGCAACAAGCCTACTACGAAGACCTGTCCTCACGGCTTATTTATTTATTTATTTATTTATTTATTTATTTATTTATTTATTTATTGTTAATGTACTCGTACAAGACCAAATATGCGGTGCTTGTTTCAATTTGTATAGATAACTAAGACAGAACGATCCTTATAGGAACGATAGAACCAATTTTCCCCCAAATTCCAAGTTTTGGAAAGAACACGTTCAAAAACACAAGCTAATGTAAATACACACGTTGTTTGTCAAAAAGTACCAAATCTGGTAAACCCAGAACAGTGATATAAGCAAAACCTGAACGATTATAGCGTTGTAGAAACATAGAACAAGTAAATATCTGAGAAGGCGAAAGCCAAATAAAAACTTAAGCTGGAATATTTTATAAAACAAGTTACGGCTGAAAAAAGAGGGTGGTGGTTCTCAGGGAGAAAAACAACTCCAAGAGAAAACGAGAGTCTTTGGAAAAGTATCAGAAAAGTGAGAAAGCAACTAGCTAGGGTACAAAGGAGTGTGGTTAGTAGTAATAGAGTTTAGTTATTCCGCGTGAAATCACTCGCTCGAGAACGTTCTCATGCACTTTTAGGTGACATAGACCGTTGACTGGTGACTTTCAGTGCATCATCTGCTACTACTATATAAATGAGTGACCCGAATAAAAAATAAAAGAAATAAATGTAGGTTAATGTACTGCGTTATCAAGTCCCCCCAAACGGCGAATGGGAAAGAGACGGATCCTCTAAAGCAGCTTTTTTAAAATAACGGTTAGTAAAAGTCAACTAAACAGCACCAGAGAAGGAGTTCCAAATAGGGAAGAGCCTCAGCCAGGCCTGAGAAGCAGGTTCAAATCCCGTATGAGTTGGGATTTTTGCAACGAACCTAGCAACATCAGAAAAACGTCAGTTTCCACTTCACATGGCAGTACCATGAAAAAGAATAAATAAAAATAGAACAGCTCAGTACTGTTCTCAAGAACGTTCTCGCGCGAGAGATGGATGAGGAGGAAGCGGGACTTCTTCAGCAATATGTTTGAAATACTGTAAATTAGTTGAAGAGCCCCAGAAGAGGGAAAACTCCGGGAAGAAGGATGAAGTCAAGGAAAACGACGAAGACGATGGCGGCTTCGCGCCAACGTCGTCGAGGAGAACGAGAACGAAGAGGAGTAGAAGAGCATCGAAGCACCGCCCATCGTCAAGCGCACGCCTATTAAGCGTGGCCTGGCCGAGCTGCTTGCTTGCTTGTTGGCTCGTCGTGTGAGCTGAGCTCCCTCCACATCTGGGGCCCACCGTTGCCTCTGGGTGCATGGCGGAGCGCGACACGATCGATGTGCGACCGCCACCACCGCCAATGTGCCTGGCTGGCTGGATGGCTGCCGTCGCTGCGGCCATTGGTGCAGAGCACCATGGCTCCCTGTCCACTGTCGACGGCGACCAGTTGTAGCGACGGTGTCCATCTATAGATTGGCACAACTTAAGGCTCCTTCACACTTTACTGCTGCAGCAACGCAGTAATGGTGAAGGATATGTACCCGTAGCGCGCGGTGCAGCAGCGCAGTATGTCATTCCAAAATCGGATCTGACCTCGATCAAATTATTTTCCACTAAGAATTCGCTTGAGAGATTAACGAGGGCGGCGCTGATCACGAATATGACATCCGTTTCTAAGTTTGTAGGTGAAAACCATCCACCCACAGTAGATCCTGAAAAGGCCCTTAGTACAACCACCGTATGCGCGCGTGACACACTGGGACGCTACTCGCTACTCACACGCACGCGGTCCAGCGATCGATCCTCGCACCGGCAACCAGGGCCGAAATTCATGAACGAATGAGTGGTCTCCGAAACCGCGGCGCTGCCAGAACCAGAGTCACGGCAGAGTCGATGTAGGATTGCGTTTAGCATAGGAAGTTTAGGATAAGTAGGCAAAGGTGAGCGCCGTTCGGGCTATATCTCAGGGTTTATCGGGAGTTTACCAATGATGAATCTGGGCCCTAGCCTTCCATCCCTCCGGCGTAAATTGGTACCAGACTTGCCTGGGAAGGTAAAGACACTAACTTAGGATAGTGGCTGGCCTCCGCAGTGCATTGTTTGAGTCAAATACGCATTCACTAGGCCTCTACGATTATCAATGGAGCACGAGTGCGGCGGTGCGTCCATGGGGGAATAGTCAAACGACAACCCGTTTACCCTTTACCTTACCCTTCTACAAGAGAAAGCCGCTCTGCACTCTCGAATTGAAGGCTCCGACCGACAATAGGTTGCTTGCACACTGTAATGGTCGCTCCGGTCAAATAGCCGAGATGATTCTCTATTGCTGCTTTAACACATTGACGACCGTGTGACACATATGCTGCGTCACACGTATTAGGCCGCGTGGGACCGTGTGACGCAATGCTGCGTCACAGTTTTGAAATTTATTTTTGTGACTTATCCCGATTTTTTGGGAAATATTTGTCTGGCCACCAAATACCTCATGATTAGAAATCATTCTAAACCTCGTGGTCCGTAAAAACAATTCTTAGCTTCTGATTTACTGGAATTTTTGATCGTGCACTAGTTTTCCTCACAAGCAAAAACAAATAATGGTCATTGCAAGAAACAAATAAATGCAGACAAATACTGTTCACTGAAACAAACACATAAATACAAACAAAAATTGATTATTAGAATAAACAAATAATGAACAATAAACTAATAACAATTTCCTTTTCACCTGGATAGGGAAAACGGAAATTCTAAAAGCTCCCAGCTATCATTTTTCTATTTTCGTTGCAAAAAAAGTAATAGTCACAATCCCCGACATTACAGGACTGTATATGTAGTCTTCAGGACTTACTATTCACTTCCATTTTGAAAAAAAAAATCGCCGTATACCGGCATCAAAATCGGTTGGTCCCACGCGCCAGACACGCGGAATCCCCGACATTACAGGACTGTATATGTAGTCTTCAGGACTTACTATTCACTTCCATTTTGAAAAAAAAATCGCCGTATACCGGCATCATGCCACAGCCTCGGCGCGCTAGAAAATCGGTTGGTCCCACGCGCCAGACACGCGGAAAAGGCGCTGTCGTCAACGTGTTAAAAGCCGACGAGGGGAATGTGGTCTTGTCTGTGAAACTTTTGCGTACGACACTTCATTGTACGACGTTGCTGTAGCGATAATACACACGCCCTCTTTGTTACTGGTCTACTTTGATTTTACTGCTACAGTAGAGTGAGAAGGGGCCTTAACCTTTATTGCCAGTACTATTGAAGCGAGAGTAAAGCGGTAGGGGTTAATCCAGTACTGACTCGCCATGCTATGGTCTTTCACACAGAACGGTGAAGGCTTCGTGAATGCGTATCTGCTCTGTACAATGACCAGAGGGGACTAGCAGATGTACAAGTCAGCGTCACCTTCCCAATCCCTACAGTATTATTACTCAAGCGTAAACGAAGGAAAAAGCTAGAAACGAGCCCTTTGAGTACGAGAATTTAAATGCGCACTAAAGCAAAGCCATAAGGTGAGTCATGACTTCCTGACCTCTGCATGCGTCATTAAAATCATTGTGAGTGGTCGGTAATAGGAGTTTTTCCTCTTTGCGAGGCTCCTAATAAATTAGCTTTTTAAGCGCATTATTCGTATTTGAAGGCATACTGAAGGGCAAGTATTGATTCATGTCAAGCATAATTCTCCTTAAAAGTGGTCGGAGTTCATCAGCACGCTATGGGTGCGCCGTGCACACGTTTCTCTTTCAGTATCGTAGAGGTGTATCTGCGATTTCGGGTATTCGACATATACAATGACTTGCAAGGATCAGCCACTCTACGAAGTCAGTGTCCATCGCCTGGTGCCAATTTACCCGACCTAGGCGACTGGTTGGATTCGTGAGCCTAAACAAGGATCGATCACCTCGACTGTTAGGATGCCAGACGCGGCTCTTACCATTACTTCACCAACACTAGTCAAATTACACTCAACGTTAAAAAGAAATGTAGACAGAACGTCCACCTATGCCACCCGATACTTGCGCCTGTCCGTCCGCGTTATCATAGAAGCGAATCAGAGTCGTATCCCGCAGTAATGCTATAAAAGAGAGCAAAGCACCCGGTAAGATCTTCTCAGAGTGTATGCATTCTCAAGCAGACAACGGCAGGTTTATAAAAAAAGTTATGAATAGTGAAAACCAAACTCTGCGAGAAATGCTCACCTGAGTTGACGATCGAGGGAATTCATGCTCACATTTCTCACCAAAATCAAACTCTCACAAATTCTGTATCAAAATAGTTGACGAGATTCTCACGCTTAAGTTGCTGCTGAGACCAAACGAGCAAGCGAAAACTTCGATCTACTACGGTCAATAAGGAGTACTGTAAACAGTTACCCAAAATAGTGACCAAAAGGAGTAGGGACACATAGAGCAGGCTCTGAATGCCAAAGGCAAAAACTTCCCGAGTTCAAACAACAAAATGATGAGCGAGAGGTTACAGAGCTTGATTTCGTAACGTTTGTATTGATAAGCAGACTTTTCAAATGGTTTTTTCAAATCTTTTGACTACCTTGCTCGATGTTGTCTAATCCTTACCATTAATATACATATGCTACTAAATTAATAAGCTCCAAGAAACTTCAGAGCAAAAAGGATATTCAATACCATGATAAAGCTGTGCATAGGAAAAACGTGAACCTAGTAACATAAAATCACTTCTTCCGGGTTCTTCTAAAACCTCACACCGCTCAATATTTGAAAGCTACAAGAGAAGTGAAAAAAGGATGAAATAGTGGATATGGAAAGGATGAACAATGAAAGAAAGAAAAAGAAGAATAGGACTGAGAAAGATAAGCAAGAAAATATAGAAATAAGAAGAAGCGCTTCCGGCACGATTTTCACTTGAAGAAGGTTGAATAACTCTAGCAAAAGAAACTAGAACGAAAGTATACCATAACAACATTTGAACAGCAGCCTCTATACCTCTTAGTAGGAGGCGGGGAAGAGTAAACAGGTAAACAACTAGGTAATGAAAACTGATCGTATAAAGAAATTGGTAGTCCTCAACGGGGGAAGCTCAGGGGCAGAAATAGTACTAGCAAGCACCCACCAACGGATATCAAATACTTATAAACTTCGTTGGTTTAATTCTGGTTCATTTGCAGTTTTCTGGTAGAAGGGGCGTCCTAGGCAGGCCGGTAGGCCTTTTCCGGTGAACGATTGAAGCGTAACCTGTTCATGACTGGGGCTTTGTGCAAGCGATTTATGATGTCAATCTGATTTATCTTTGTTTACCCGCAACAGTGGTTTACACATAATTAGCCGTGAACAACCGTTTCAGATCAATAAACATGTTTGTTGCAGTGAATGTTTATGTTGTTTACGTTTGCAGTGAACACGGAAGAATTTCAAGAAGATATTCTGCTGCTGTCGAATTTTTTCTGAGGAGAAAAATTTCTGAAGATTAATCTATCACCGTGAACTTCGCCGAGTGTTTTCGGGTTGTTCTTCAAGCGACATATAACCGGTCCAGTGAGGCAGAAGTGCGAGCAATGACTAATCATGCTGGAATCCGACCGCGACGCAGATACCCGACTGATGATCCGCGCCGCCTTCTTCCATACGTTAATTGTGTGTAAACAACTGTTTCGGGTAAATACATAAACCAAGTTCACATCATAAACCCTATGAAATCCCTCGCAAGAACCTTTGCTACAGAAACAAACCAAACACAGTCAATATAATCCCATTTTGTTTACCCGGGAAAAGGCCTCGAGAATCCAAGCAATGACAACAGCCGGCCGGCATTCAGAAAAACCTCCGCTGTCGTCGAGACGAAATGTAAAACGGAAACAGCCCCTGGAAAGGTTGGTAAAAAACTACTGGTAGGATTTCAAAATATGTAATGGGGAAAACTTTGAGAATGTGGTGAGCAGCTAAACAAAAAGGGAGAATCTTGAGAAGGATCCACGACAAATGTGAAGAACCAGCAATGGTAATATGGCCTTCACATTGGCGAATTACTTATTTAAATTTATGATCAGCTAAGGACGCACGTCGTGCAGTGGCAAGAGGCGCTGGTTCAACCTTCTCGGTCCAGCGATCGGTCTTCAGCCATGTTGACCAAACCATACATCTCTATAGGGTCATGTGAATTGGTACCAAACTTCTCTGCGAAGTTTGAGACCCCGGCAGGGAATCCTGGCTGGCGCCATCAAGTCATTCTGCATGCCCAATTCGCATTCACAATACCAATACGATTCTGAACGAAAGACGAGCGCGTGGCGCACTCTTTCGGGATGACCAACGCCGATCACTTTTCCCTACCTGTATGAGCCTGTAAATGCCGACATTCATCATGGGTTTGATAAATTGCAACAGTGCTGATTAGAACCTGGACGTATTATAGCTAAACCTGAGCAAAAAGTCGTTAAGAAAACGAGTGGTGCCAAGTAACCACCGGTTGACTGAGCTCTTCGGCAGTTAATAAAGATATAAATCCAATGAACATCTCTTCTGTATCTTCTTTTCAACTCTAGCTACTCCGATCTCTCTACAAATTTTTCTTAGTTTTTTAGTAACACCAAACAATTCCAAAGAGAGCAGAGAAAATGATAGCCAGAATGCGTTCAAGAAAATGTTCAATCAAAAAACAGCCGATCATTCTACTCTAATAATAGAATTGAATACAGCCTAATTGTAACATTAAGATTTCGAAGCTAAAAACTAACCACATCGTTAGAACGCGTTGGAAAACCATCGTGAAAGTGTCTGATTGACGCCTTCAACCTAATGCTCCACACACCCACTCCCAGCCCATTGAATAGTCAGAACGCGCCGCAAGCTGGCTGGCTATCCTAATGAACATCCGCACTTTTCGCACGAAAGCAACGAACAATGAAGCGCCATGCACGATAAGAAAGCGAGAGATTTCGCCCGTCTCAGCCAACCGCGGTAAACGGAGTTGAGGTTACTTCCAGGGCCGGGTAAATTGGTGTCAGACTTCTCCGAGAAGATGAAGACAATGAGCTGAACATCGGCTCTTGTGGCTCGGTGCAGTTTCTTTTACCCACATGGTCAAGCGATCGATTCCCGAACAACAAGTCCTCTATCCCCTCGGGTCAACGTTAACCGCTAACAGGCTTGTATGAGAAGGTCACTGACTTGAACAAAGGTTGGCCGGCATAAGTTATTTTATGTATAAGCCAAATAAGCATTCACCATGTATCCTCGATTCTGAAGGAAAGCGAACGCGTGGCGCGTCCTATGGAATTGATCGGAACTAATCGCTTTCTTTTCACCTTTTAGGTAACCTAGTTGCAGCTAAATTTTTTAACAACCATAGCAATCACTATCCCCAAATTTCTCCACGTGAACATCTCGAGCCTAGCCTTGAATTATTGTGGTGACAATCAGAGGAAGTCCAGACAATATTTAAAGGGTCCATTCGTTCGAGGGCTCCCGATCTATCTACGGTTCGTCATAGAGAAAAGTTAAGAGAGTGGTTGGCGTTGATAAGTATCCTACTATCGACGCGCCACGCATTCGTCTTCCACTCAAAATCGTAGAGGTATGACGAATGCGTATTTTGCCTATACAATGACTTGTGGTGGCCAGCCGCAATACCAGTCAGCGTCATTACTTTTCCAGACAAGTTCGGTACTGACTAACCCGACCTCGATGGGACGGTATGCTTGGTAAGCTTGTGCGGGAATCGATCGCTCCACCGTTATGGTGTCAGTCGCGCCTCTACCACTCACAAGCCAATTTTTTTTTTGAATAACACTTACTGCCCTCTTGTAGCAGCAGATGAGAGAAGCGGATTTCGACGTTTCGTAAAGACGCCACAAAGCAATCAGTCTGTCGACGAAATTTTCAATGAAAAACACTACCAGTGAAGACCCGATTTGACAATGTGTCAACGTCGTTAAGAGAGGAAAAAGGCCGCCGGCAGCCGCAACGAATTCACGAAATTGCACTGGGGACCATATGACGAACGAGGATGGACGGGTGAATAGGATGAGGGGATGTACGAGTGCACGTCCTCCAGCCCAGTACAATGTAGCCCTTTTCCAAGAGATTTAAGCTCTAAGTTTTGAGTTATCTCCTTGAAACGAATATACCTAGGCAAAAGGCGTGAAGAAAGACGTCCAGAAAATATTTCGGTGGCAGGGGTGACCATAATTCAGTGGTTCAAACAAAATACAAAAAACAATGAAATGAAATAAAAATAATAAAAGACCACGTACTGCGCTGAATTAGTAGTGTCGTTTACGCTTTACTGACTACTGGTTCTTCTCAGTATTCGGTTTTTCAACATCCTGCGTTTCGGCTAAACCCAAACTTAGGCATAGGAAAAAATAAAGAAACACCCGAGTGGAGGGTTTCAGACGACGGTTTACCCACCGGCCCCACGTAGCCACATTTTTCTCTTCCCTACTTTTTAGTTCATTTTTGGAGATAGCCCAAGATAAGGTATAAGGCACAAGGAATGAACAAGTTTGAAATATCACCAGACTTTCTTCACTATATGATAGATCAGGCTTTTTTGATTCCATTGTCTTTTTTATCAGAAAAATGACGTTGGAGAGAGAGCTACGGCACAAAAAAGTCTGTTTGGTTCATTTCGCGTTTTGGCGGATGTTCAGCGACGGTAATGTAAATTGGGTTGTGACAGGATTTCTTTAAAACGCTGCCTGTTACTCGATTATGAGTTACACATACGGAACAGATGAACTAAGTGCTACGTGGGTTGGAAGGTACAGCAAAAAAACATTTCTTACGACATTTTCGGTGTGCTTACTCAGTTCCTCAAATGAATCAAAATGTTTTAGATTTGGTTCATCGATCGAGCAGATTTCTAGGTCCTTGCTACTGAGCCGGTGACTACTTGTTCACATCCTTGGAGTTTATTTATTCATGAATACACAATGGCAGTTGAATAAATAAATAAAATTTCCGTGGGAAAATAAGTCCCAGGAAGTACATTTTTTTGGACTACCACGTACCCGCACAGCACCGAATTTCCCTGTCTCCTACGCATCGAAATGAGAGGAAATTATAAAGTGGAGGAGACGAGAAAAGAGGCGATATGACTACGCTGCTTGGCTATATCATGTCTGTGTGCAGCTGCACGCAGCATAACATGGCTCACTCTCCGACTATTCGCTTTCCGCTCAACTCCTCTATCTACCTCACTCATCCACACTCACTCACACTCACACGCAGCCACACACACACAGAGCCGATTACAAAGGGAGCGTTTTTTTAATAAAGAGGAACGAGCGCCTTTGCAAATCGATTCGCACACACCCAGCAGCAGCAACGGCAAAACAGCAGCAGCAGCACCAACAGCAGCAGCAGTGGCCACTACGGCTGTAGATCCTTGCTACTGAGCCGGTTATTACTTCTCCAAATCCATAAATCTTACTTATTTATGAATACACAAAGGCAGTGTCACCACTACTCAAATGGAAAGTGGATAAAAACAAAGTGCTGTAGAAGGTAACAGCCTCAGAACAGAAATTTTAAAGCAAATAAACGCGAGAAACAAAAATCAAGCCCATGCACGCAGTTACAGAGAACCCCCTTCGGTCATGGTTCGCTTCCGAAGAGTTGAAACGGCCCTCTTTCAGTAAACTTCTACCCAAAAGTAAGAAGAATGTGATAATGCCCCGGTGAGCTCTGCGGCTCACAGGATTCACATGTGTGGAACTGTACTGAAGGGAAAGAGGATCGACAGTTCATCATCAAAGACAAGTAATTTTAATGGTAGTTATGCCAATCAATTTTTAGCCTTAACATCCTAAAAATCCTAAACAAAAAAGGCACTGATTAATGACCATTCAATCCTGTTCAGACAGGAGGATTTGAAAATTATGACGGCAGTAATTCAGAAGAAATATCTGCAGTGATGGCAAGATTAGCGGCGGTAAATCTGCAGAAATATGTAATCACCTAGTCACGCGTTGTGATTGCACTGCATTTTCGGGGAAATTCCAGCAACAATATAGAAAATATGATTAAATTTCAACGTGACAGCGCAGTGAGAGGGCATACCCATTTTTGACCCAAGGTTACTCGTCCGGGTGATATAGAGTTTGAAAGATTGGTGATTAAACAGGAAATAAAATGAATAATGGAATGGGTGAAAAAGAATGAAAATATGAAATAAATATACAACGTAGGGAAAGGGAACTGCCAAATATATGTCCTTCAATTAATTATCAGAAATATCAAATATAACTGTTCTTATCTTGCTGAATAATGTTTTAATCGGATTATGGACGCTTGAAGTTATGCGACGAAACACTGACTTCATTAAGATATAGCGTAATAATTTTATACAGGGGAGCGACGAGGCAAAGAAAACTTACAGCTTTCTTCGAAAAACGCTTGACAAACGCACATTAATTTAACAAATCCCCACTTTATCAAAAACCTGAATCGTTGAACAGCTCAAGCCTTCAAGCGATAATTAACTGACGTCATTCCTCTATATTTAAACATATTACTGAGGTTAACTCACGTCATCAAGAAAGAAAATGGATGGCTGCATTTAGAATGACAGATAATTGAAGAACTCGAAAAAGAAAACTGAACGATTCCAAATACATCAGAGAGGAAAGGGAAAACTATATTTAGGAGCACATGTAATTGAAGATTTTGAAAATAGAAAAGACTTTGTGTTTCTGGATTTTTTTAAAATATTGTGTATGAAATAATCCCATAACTTTCCACCGAAGTATACGATTTTACGAAGTGAGCGGCTCATCAAAGGCAAGTGATTGTGATCCATCGAGTTCCGCTTTTATATCCACATATACTAGTTTCTCCACCTACGCGCACCTCATGAAGCTCGTCATTACATACACCTACCCCAGTATTTTCTTGTTTACCTTAAACGTCACACTGCATTCGAAGATTCCCCGAACAATTTCACTCTATGACATCATACCCACACACCACATGACTCTCGCAAGTCAAAACATTTACTCAACCCGAGAAGAACCTCAAAAACCACCACTACTACCAGAAACGCGACCACTGTTTGTGGCTGACGAGTGCAACAGAGGAACTGAAAGCGAACCTATCTTAAGGCTCATCAATAAGAAAAAAGAAAGAAAAGGTAGGAAATGATCACAGAAATCTCATCTAGAACGGAGGTTCAACGCAACACAACCGTTTACTTGGCACAACAGAATAAGATGAAAAGACGAAAGAGTCAGAGTGTTTTCAGCGTAGAAATAAAGTTTCAAGGAAAGAAATTTCATGCTATCAGCTATTTTTCGAGTTGAAAATGGATAAAGAAATATCAGATGGAATTTTACGGCTTCACGAGTTCCCTCAGTATGTGCACAACAAAAAAACAAAAAGTGCTGGACATAAGCGATGGATCATTAAATTGATCTTTTAGGGCTCGTTTAGACGCCGCGCGGCGAAAATGCAAAATCGAAGCACAATCAATAATTAACGTCATTGATCGAATTTGCTCTTTCGCGTTAGTGGCGCAGTCCGGTGGCGCCGCGTCTAAGCAAAAAAATTAGGCATATAATCACATAGGGAAGAAATTAAACGAAAAAAGTGAATTTCGTCAAAATGTTTTTTAATAAGGAATAGCAGCCTTCTAAAAACCCCGAACGACCAGTAAGTTTGCCTATATGAGGCGCCACCGGACTGCGCCACTAACGCAAGGGAGCAAATTCGATCAATGACGTTGATTATTGATTGCGCTTCAACTTTGCATTTTCGCCGCGCGGCGTCAAAACAAGCCCTTCAAGTTAGGCGAATAACATTCAGGGGTGTAAGAAAGGTCGAAATTTGTATTTCAGACTAAGGCAAGCTGTTTAAAAGCTTCGAAAAATCTCTCGCTCCAGATTTTCGGCTCTCCTTCCTGTTCTTCAAAAGTGCATATCGTCCTCTTTTCCAAACGTTCATGAAATTGAACATGTCCTCGTATGTTCGCTAACCATCACATAAACTGACGTGTGCAGTAGGCCATGGACGAGAACCTGACAGCTGATTATCGTAGCGCAAAATCGACCTAAGAACATTTGAAAGGATAACATTTTCAGGTATTTTTCAAACAGGTCCGTAACAATAAGAATCACTGGTCAATAGAATGCCCTCCCGATTGACATCTATTCAGACAGAATAAAAAATGCCTGGTGTCTAAAAGTCTTTGAAGTCTTTAGTCGAATTCGCTGAGTTAGGTACATAATTCACTGTTACGACGTCAGCACCTCGGGCTACCACGCCAAACCGGGACAATTCCATCATGACTACGCCATTAGAAAGCTTAGACAGCCGTTCGTTAAAAAACATCGACAAAACCGATCTATTGGTATTTATAACGATACCCGCGACATTTTCTTCGATCTCATTCCTCGCGACAACCAGCAACATCGGCGAACACTTTACGAAACCTGTTCAAGCATTAGTCAGCACGACGGCTAAATGAAGGCGAAGCAATGAAACCAGTCCAGTGATGAAGAAGAAACGAGACAAGAAGGAATGTGAATGAAATGAAAGCCGTTTCATCAGTAGCCATCACGTCAACGATATGGTCATCGAAGAAGCCTCCGATAAAAAGATACCGTACAAGCAAACAAAACAGGCCTAGAACGTCCTGAAGCTGAATTCATTCTAAGCGAAAGCCAAGCAGGACGAGATAATCTAGGAAGGCCCGAGCGCATCCAGTGTTCGGTCTTCTCCTCTTTGTTTAATTATATATTTACTTAGTTTCTAAGTCGTGTGAAGGCTTGCCCGTCATGAAAAACAACCGAATTAAGATCATTCCAAGAAATCATTCCTCAATTTCATCCCATAGAAAATAGATCATACTAAAATCGAATAAGAAGTTCCACGAGTAAACCACGGATTAATTTGAAGTTTTTTTTCTTCCACAACCGGATGGTAAAACTGTTACACGGCAGGGATCCCTCGATACGATCAGCACGTCGGTTTGGACGATCGTATTTTTCTCAAGTATGATTTTCTGAATTTTAGCGAAGCTCCTCCAGGTGAGAGGCAAATTAACTTCGGTTGCCCTTAGCTTATATGTAGAACTGTTAAAGCCAGTCAGACATTTATCTCTCCTAACAAGCTTATCGTCTTTATTTCTCATAACGCAAACGTTCATTAACATTCCGTATTATGGCTAATCATCAACTCATCTTTTCGAATTAGTATTATTTTTTGTCGATTTATTAGCTTCCATGCAACGTCACATTCACGTAATGAATAAATAAATGAGAGTTCGAAATGTGTCATATTGATTGATAGAGAATGTCTTCTCCATCTTCCAATCAGTCTAGCAGGCAACGGTTGAAGGACAGCAATCAAGCTTCTGCAGAAAAGACTGCGCTCTTATTCAGAGAAATCTAAGGCCTTCGTTATAGGTTCGCTCGCACCCCTGCGAAACTCGTCCATTCAGCATCAGACAGCGTGGGGCCAGACACGTTTGTACGAGTTATCCCGTCGACGCGACTCGTACAAACGTGTCTGGCCCCACGCTGTCTGATGCTGAATGGACGAGTTTCGCAGGGGTGCGAGCGAACCTATAACGAAGGCCTAAGACGTTCTAGAAGGGGATTCGATCTGCTCGAGCGAAGGGCGACTTAGTGGGCCGAGCTGATAAACAACTTACAAACAACCGCAAGACCTCGTTCCACCTGTAATGCGCAGCAATTGAGGCGCAGAGACGATTCAAGGCTACAAAAAGGGCGCGGTTTGGGCATCAATCTTCACTAGACGACTTGAAATGTGACAAATCGAAAATTTTTAGCACCCGCTCTGAAACGACAAAACTAAAAATGATGAAGATCTCTCATATGGAGGTTCACTTAATCGAAAATTTGTCTCCCTATTTATTTCTAACGAATCGTTATGTACGCCAAAACGAACCACATGGGAACACATTCACAAAAACCGTACTCTGGTCAATCGAAGTGTTAAACTGAATTGGATGACAACAAACTTTCACTTCTCACATCGCAGACATTTTTTAAAAATCCACAGAATAACGCTAAAGGTGATTCTATACATTTTTGATGTTTAGAGAACCCATGAAGCTCTACTTCAAAATAAATTTATAGAAATATGATGAAATCTTCATAAAAGTGATAATCCTATGCCTGATACTAAACCTTCTTGCTGTTTGTCCCATTCTTTCAAAAATTCTTCCCCAGCTGGTGAGGTAAACGTTTTCTGTTTCTTATTTGTTACAGCACTGACTTGTTTATGAAACGTTGCGTCGATGACGTAGAAAAAAGATGTAAATAAAACCATAAACAAATATGTTTAGTGCTTCTCTCCCCATGTTATTTATTGCCAACATCACGCCTGCAGATTTAATTATGTGATATAAATAGGCACCCATGACAATAAATAATGACAAAATAACAGCGATGAGGAGAGCAAGAGCAATGACTGAAGAACAAATGTACCTGGAAGATAAACCGGTTTGACACTGCCCATAAATTTGGTTTGGGTTAAAACCAAAAACTACCACCTAAAAGGTAGAAGCCGTCTTCACTAATTGTGTTCGGAATTCAATATACATCAACAAAAATAATTCATCTAACAATTACTTAACAAGCTGCATTTAGAACTGCTTTCAAGGTTGATGGTGTTTCACTTTCGAGTAACTGCTTAACTCATTCTATTTTAGCTGATTCTAGTGATTTCTCGTAAATTTTGCTTATTAGATACTTCATAGATGGATTACTTTTTGTGTATCCTACTATTTTATCATATACACTTAATCGTGATTCGTCTCCTACGAGTGTATGATATAAATAAATAAATAAATAAATAAATAAATATGTGATAGCCTCATCGGATCTATAAAACTGGCACGAAATCCATACCGAACAATTCCAAATCCGCTTTGCGCCTTTGGTATCAAATTCGGAAACGTCGATCGGCGATAAATTTTTGGGATCCTAGGTCGTCGTGGGCAGAACGGTGGCACCACCATAGCTGCCCCTTCGGGAATATTTAGCAGTATAGGTGGAGAAATTCAGGTAGAAAATTGGAATAAATAGTGGAATATGAACGGTAGAATGAGTCAGTCACCAGAAACAGAACGATCGTTCACATGTGCTGTTGCATACGAAAGGGATCGATCGTGATCAGACTCGCAGGGCAGGGCGACGACCGTCGATCGACGACGATGGGACGACGACGATGGAACGACGCACAGGAAGTAATCACTGCGCAATCGCACCTGTCAGAAAACGAGTTCGATTTCCACTTAGGGCCCATCGACAATGACGTCGCCAAAATACACCTTCGTCATGTTCATGGCGCCTTCAAAAGAACGGGAAACCCCAATCTAAAGACACGGCACTTTAAGCGAATTAAATCGACCCGTTTCTGCAATCATCACGTAGAAATAAAAATGAGGTGACATGGTCGGTGTTGATCTGCTCCCTTAAAACGACGAGGAATGGCTATTTCGTATGATGTCATAGAATGAGGAAAAACCGCTAGAAGCGGTGTAGAACCAACCCAAATTATTTATGTATGTAAACAGCAAGTACATTACAGAATAAAGGTACTTGCATACTTTCGCAAAGGTATTCAATAAAAGCTCTTCCTAGATTAGTTTAAGGTAAAATGGTTGATATTGTTGTTGATCAGCTTACTGAGGATGCGCCACGCATTTGTGTTCCATTCAGAGTCATGGTAAATGCTTCACGGCACGAGTTACAGATGTCAGCCGCGAAATAAGTGAGGCCTCCTCACCCTCCCAAGCAAGACGTATTAATTTACCAAACCCGGAGGGATAAGATGCTTCGTTTGGAAGTTAATTTTTGCAGCAGTTTCCCTCTGTATTGTCAAAAGAACGTTTGTATGCACCGATGATAAGAATGGATCGGTCAGAAAATCTGCAGAGTTATTTTCAGAAGTTTCCGATAAGGAAAGAACTGAATATTCCCTTGAAGATCGAACAATTGCTCACGACAGTGCAACCAGGAATGCTACTGTATTTTCATTAGACGCATCATCCTTCCATTCTGAAATACTTCCGCTTCATTTTGTCCCATCCATCGCTTTATTCGTTGCAGATAATTTGCCACAGATTCCGGTTTGTTGTGCTTTCCCGACGACGTTATGCTTTCGCAATCAGGGCCCGTTTATCATCGTACGGCTTTAACTTTAACTTTGACAAACTGAACAGTAAGGTCATTTTCTACACCACAACCTAGGAGAACAAAGAAAGGAAAATTTAATCATATGTATTGCACCGCCGAAAACTGAAAAGTGGCCGCGTATTTGTGACCCTTGAAAACGCCCACTAGAGAGGGAGGACTTCGACCTGGGCGAAAGGACGGCGGCACTCAGCCGCCGACCTCATAAATGCGATATGGATAGCGAAAGACTCTGCAGCAAAAGCTGCTGAGTTCCAGATGACAGCCACCTTTTACGAGGGTTCTAGGTGAGTCTCGGCAGACTATTAAAGATCCAGGCAATACTTCAAAATGGCTATCCGCCATCAATTTTTTTTCGTCAAAATTCTATTTGTAATGCTCAATAGTTATGCTGTCGATAGTGTTTACAACAATAAGGCCATCAAAAGGCAAAAATAAAAGTTACTGCCAGATTGAGAACGACTAAAATGTACGAAAAGCTGTATGGAGACGAATAGGAATTAGCTGTCGATAGTGTTTACAACAATAAGGCCATCAAAAGGCAAAAATAAAAGTTACTGCCAGATTGAGAACGACTAAAATGTACGAAAAGCTGTATGGAGACGAATAGGAATTAGAGAAAAGGGTTGGCATACAACAACTCTGCGAGAAGCTAATTTCTGCACTTGCAGAGCGAATGAAAAAAATTCATTTGGAATCCCGCTAGGCTTGTCAATATGATGGAGGATAATTGATGATGTCGCGTCATCACACCCCCTCCCACCGGATAGATAGAGACAGCTGAAATCAAACGATACTCTCTACCAGGGGTGTGTTGGAACTGAAATTTAAAAAGTTTCTGCTTTACAGAAGATGTTCTTAAGGAAATTACCTATGAATCGGAAAAGCAGAATATTTCAGTTCGCACTTCGTTGAGAATCGGTCCCTGGTTTCATACAATATTTACAACAAAAAAAATCAGTGAGGTGGAAACAGCGAATTTTGGATTAAAATTCTCATTGGTATCAGAATAACCTTGCGGTAGACCATAGCTGGGTCAAAGGAAGGTAAGGGTAGAATTGAACCGAAGCAGAAGCGCAGAGACTATTTACAACGAAATTTATGACTGTAAAGGACAAAAGCAGTGTCGGCAGCAATTTTGACTAAGCTTCTCAGTCCTCCTAGAAAATGAATAAGCGCCGGAATAGAATGACTTGGCAGTAAAACCATCCCCTCCAACGATGAGTCGTCCTCATAACATCATCTACTGACCTTGGCGTTTCTTCTTCTTGGAATTCTCGATTAAAATCCTGACTCAGAACATAGAAAAAATGAAATAAATAAGGCATGAAAATAAAAGCATAAGGTAGTGCCTTGCCGATGGAAACAGAACTAATATCCTCATAGGATTTGAGTATGTGTACCAGGTTCGTAGAGTCAGCTAGGCCAACGGCTTGTGGGAAAAAGCTCTGAAAGAGGACCCGAAACGTCTAAGAAATTTCAGGAAACCGCAGCTGGAAAATGGAATTCAAGGAAGAAAACTAGTATAGGCCTACCAAAAGTAGCCATGAATCAGGACTAGGATCGTTACAGTGAAGATAGTGAACTTCAATGTGGAGAAAAAGTGGACACAGTGAAAGAGAGAGAGAGAGAGATAGAGAGAGAGAGAAAGAGAGAAAGAGAAAGAGAGAGAGAGAAAGAGAGAGCGAGACGGAGAAATGTTGACGAACGTAAAGGAACAATTTGACGCTTCATTGCAAGAAATGCCGTTGATGGCGAGACGACATAAAAACCACCACATGCCATATCCATATCGCCACCGAACGAACATTATTAGTGGAAATGCCGTTTCCCCGGATTTCTAAGAACAGCCACTATGAAAAGAGGCTGAACTGAACGAACAATCATTTCCACTTCAGAAGCCGTTTTCGCCCATGAAACTTCAAAATTTCACACCCACAATAGTTATAGACAAGCATAGTAGCATAGTAAGTGTGTACGAAAGGTATACTTTTATTAAACACCCTTCAATTGAGTTACGGGAGCTCCATCTTAATTGAATATTCCCAAGAGATAGATATATTCGACTTGAATTTTCCGCGTTAATCGGGATAATTCAGAGATATATTCGACTTGAATTTTCCGCGTTAATCGGGATAATTCAGTTCAAACTGCATGATCTATTATATGAGACAAAAACCATTACCAATAATATACCACTAACAAAACATATTAATATGTTACTAATACTTCTATAGTTGTCTTCGAGAAAACATGAGCCACTGCTTCTTTCACATTAACACAAAAGAGCCTTCGAAAGTGGTGTGCAGGAAATTTCTAAAGTTCCGGTAATGAAATTTGTTCACAAAACTATACAGAATGCGCGGCGAGCGGGAAAATGTCGGACGATTATGCCCACGGGCGAATTTCGAGATGCGGCCGGCCGGAGAGGGCCGCATATTGAATGAGGACTAGGCGAAAGAGTTCCTGGAGGGAATCGTGAGGGTTTTTGGATTTAGAAAAAAACATGGTAGAGCGAAGAGCTCGATTACGGAAACCAGTATGGAACGGAAATCGTGTGATTTCCAACGAGCTTCGGAATGATTGGCTGTGATTGATCTTTTGATACCAACAGTCAACAAGAAGCCTGCAGCCTGCAGTATAGCATCGCGTAGAATGAAAAAAAGGTGGAAAAGTTTAGAAAATCAATATAATGTTGTCGAATGGGGCTGACGAACTACACAAAGGAATCATCAGCGCAGTAATCCAAAACAAAAACTGTCAATTATATTCAATCAAAATAATGCGCTGCTATTGGCCAGAAACAGGTTCTCATTAAGAGTGTCTATAGAAAGTTCGATCGATGTGTGAGCCTGAACCTACGCTCTCAATTTCGCTCGAATTACTCATTTACTCCTATAAGATTAGGTTGTAAACCTTCCGATTGAATATTTTTCCTCATCGCATAGTAAAATTTCTGCTGAAGCTTCTTCATTTTTCTTTCGATAATATTTCAGTAGGGTAGCTAAAACTCTTCTGAACTATTTATCACCGATTCGATTTCGTTAGAATTCCCTTAAATTATAAAGCCTTGAACATAGGGCCTCAACTGCATAATAATAACAACTGAATTATAATAGTTTCAATGGCATCGTTTTTTTTGCCTCATTGCATATTCACACCTGTCACCATTTCTGTCGAGGTTCTCTCTGGTTTTCTGGGTTGTGTGCAATTAAATGCATTTCAAACAAATGAATAAATAAAAACAAATGAATAAACAAATGAATGGTCACTTGGAATTCAAAGAGATGCATCGGTGACTGCGAGTAGAGAACACGAAAAGTATTTCCATTTTGAATGCAAAATTTCTACGGCAGTTTTTTCATTGGCACTTTTTCAAAAGTAGTCCATGCTAGAAGACCATACCAGGATACGAAAATTGGTTTGCGTACCCAAGCGGAATTTCTGAATTCCACACAGCATATTTTCATCAGTTCAATGCCTTCTAATATCTGATCCTTCCAGCTCAAGAGAAACAATCGATAACCTACACTATTCTGCAGGATTTATTTTTCTGTGGGAAAAAGGGCATCATTTAAGAAAGGTCTGAGAGTTCAATGGAGGGGGGGGGTTCTGAAATTTCGAAAGGTTTTCCTTAGAAAGAAAATTGGAATCAGGTCGAATATGAAGTAGGAAACGCAAGTGCACACCATAATGACGTCGTCTGGAACTTTCGAATAGCAGAAGGGTCCCACCACCTGGTAAAACTACCCAAATCATTGGAAAAAACACTACTAACACATGAATTCAAAAAACCAAAACGAGAAAACTCTCTCAGCATTGTTCTGTCAATTCTATCCCTTGAAGACCATGTTATCCCTTGAAACTCCGGAACAAATTTGTCAACTTCAGCGTCCAAATAAACACTACACGAGAGTCTTTGAGAAAGTGAAGAGTGCACGGCGCGCTCGGGTTTCCTCTCGTTTACGAAACTCACACACACAAGACCACAGTGAACGGGCATGATCGATTGCATGTGCCCGGAAATTGCGGCGAACAAACGCAAATATGCAGCACCACCAGCACCACCATCATCACCAACACGGCCCTCTCGCAACTCCATCAAGACCACCACCAACCACCTACCACCTCCTCTAACAAATAGGCCACCCCAACACGACACCCGACGGTGACGAATTCGTCATAGTGTTACCTGCATGAATTTATAATATTAGAGTGACACAAAAGTTCTTGTGCATTGGAGATTCTGATATCCTTTAGTTATAATTCAAGAAAAACAAATAAATGACCAATAAGGTTAATATGGTTAAGCACACCTTACCACCGGATAGACGACAATGAGTTGTGATTAATGATAACCTTATTGGTCATTTATTTGTTTTCCTTGAGTTATGAATAAAGGAAGTCTGAAATGCACACGAACTTTTGTACCAAAGTACAGAAGGTGTAGGAGATAACTGTAAACTAGTCCGCTGCTAAAATACACCATAGCGCGGATTCATGACTGGTATTCAAGAAAAAATTCTGATTCATCAACGCCTTCTGGGGTTAATTAAGGTGTACCGTCACGATGAAATCGTCAAAATGTTACCTCCATGAATGGATAATTAAATATGTTTTGGCTAGACAACGAGCAATACACAGAATGCAGGACAAAAGCATAGGGTGAGACAAGGTGTAGAAGTACATAAAGTTGATAACTGTGAAGGATCCGTTGATAAAAGAGACAGGTTCCCGGCTTTATGAATGGAATCCAAGTAAATACCCCGATACTGCGAATGGCCCTGTTCATAAATGCTCTCTCAGGTGTATTTAAGAGTTTACGCTTAAAACGCAGTTCTAGGCCTCTAAACCCCGTGAGTTGTGCGAAACCTTGAATAAACCGCACTGATGCACAGTCTGAACCCCGTTCCGGCTACAATTAGGTGTCAGTTACAGGTTCCAACGATCATGAATCCGAGCCTCGAAGAGTTGATTCACCTAATACCGATTTAAAAAAATCATTTTTTTAACTAAAAATAATCCGAAACAAGTTTAGTTTAACTCAACAAAGTCTGCACCGGTTTCAGAAATCTGTTCCTAGCCAGATCGAGCTGGGCCTAGGTAGATGAGAACGTGTTTAATAAAATTCTGCAAATTTGCGATAATTCTCTAACGTTCTCGAATCTGAACCCTACCACCGGCAAAAACTCGTTGACGTGCGAATGATCTCGTTAGACAGCCATTAACTGAACATGAACGAGCGGTGTTATAAAATGGAATTGGCGTCGAGTACTGATTGCAGTCAATCGTCGCGGTAAAAAAATATACCTACTAGAAACACTGGGGAAAGGCTAAGGTTCCAATAATATTTCTGCGGAGATAATGAAGCCTAATCGTCGCCGAGAACATTCCTGTTAACGACGTTCGGCATTGGCGCTTGTCAGACGTCAACAAAGGAAAAAACGTGAAAAAGAAAAATGTTATCGATTTCGTCTTCGTCCCCGACGTGAACGTCGGCAAAATCAACAAAATACTCGCGAAGGACACGAAGGTGTGGCTCTGCAACTGGGTCAAAACCACTATGCTTCGATAATAAAAATAGCGAAAAGTCCTAGAACATAGAAAAGCAATAGAAACCGTAGGTAAAACTGCAAATATAAAATAGAAAAGATTGAACAACTGCGTGTTGTATGAAACTCGTCCTCTTCCTTAATCGACAAAATTTCTAAATTCAGCAAAAAATGTGAACAACAACCCAACCCAGAATGAGTAGTAACAAGTTAAAATGTAACAATAAACCCAGTAATCTC
Organism: Nippostrongylus brasiliensis; assembly: GCA_030553155.1. Taxonomy (NCBI): domain Eukaryota; kingdom Metazoa; phylum Nematoda; class Chromadorea; order Rhabditida; family Heligmosomidae; genus Nippostrongylus; species Nippostrongylus brasiliensis. The sequence continues at coordinate 32,004,899 of CP130732.1, read as the reverse complement.
AGCGTACCTCAGCGATTTCCTCTTCACGACACCGCCGGAACCGCCTGCGTCTGGACGATCAGTGCATGATGACGATGGCGCATCTGAATATGACTTCGCTTAAAAAAACGATGATTTCCAAAAAAGAAAAAAAGCAATTTTTCAAGAGCTGCTCTCCATCTCGACCTGAATGCCACGATGAGCCCAGTTTTGTCTGACGCGGCGAAATAAGAATGCCAGCCGCATCGCATAGACCAGGTGATGTGGGACTGTCGAGACCAGAGTGATGGTCCGTTTTGAGGTCGCGGGCCGACGTCGAGAACCATCGTCTTCTGAAGGCAAACGACCACCGCTGCCGGCGGCTTCCTCCACTTTCTTTCTGCTTCGGTGGAACTTCTTCACCGCCGGATTGGGCTGAGTCCACAGTAGCACGAGAACGGTGCATCTAGTAGTACAGCGGAAACCACCTCGCCGAAAATTCTCTTCACAGCTCTTCTAGTGAGCACGAATTCCTTGTTTCACTAAAAACTATTTTAAATAGGAGCGACGACAATAGTGTCATCTTTAGTCCACGGAAACGAACATAACGACGATCAAGAAGTTTAGTGATCAGAACTGTCAGGATAAGGAAAAAAATCAAGATTAAGAAATGGGAAAGAAAAAAGAACGGATGGAGAAATGAAGAAGTCGAATTTCTGTACAAATGAGACGCCAATGACGAAGTTGAATTTTATTATCTATTGAAAAAGGTGAATGAGATCTAAACTGGAAAGGGCTAGGAAGAAGTGAGAAGCATGAACTTTTTTGTCCCATCTAGATCCAGCCCACTCCTTGACCCATCTTATATGACGATGGCAGGGTAACGTCTACTTTAAAACTATTAAACTAGAAGAAACGAACACCCCAAATATCGACTTTGTAGCTCTGGTGTTCGAAGCAAGATATTCCTTAACCGAAATTTATTGATTATTGTGATTGATTGATTATCGTTACACTCTTACGTATCGATGCTTTGAGGAACAAGAAAATTGTGCTACTAATGTATCGATCGATAAGGCAAAAAAAAAGAATCGGAAGGATAAAAAAAGTCCCACTACAAATAATCAGCTTCCCGAGACCCAGATTGCTCGAAAAACTAGAGAATCTCACATCATATAGTAGAAGGAGGAGAGAAAGCTCGAAAACGTGCTAGAAAAGTCAGAAATCATGCAAAGCCCTAGTCCTGCTGCACTTGAAGAACAAAAGAAATACCTCGAAAGCTCGCATTCACTGCTGTTCATTGTTCAGTATTCTCTTGTCTACGCTCTCCATCCTACACCTACAGATCCTTTGCTGAGGTCTGATGTGCGCACTGATTTTACACTTGAGAAAAGGACTGACAGCGGTGAGCTGTCATTACGCTGAATTGCAGGTTGGCAATCCGCACAGAGTCACGGTGAAAAAACGCCGGCGAAAATAATTTCAGATTGCAAGAATTCCTAAACAGGGCTCACATGGTACACTGGAAAGAGGCGCTACTGACACCTGCACAGTCGAGCGATCGGTCTCGGCCCCAGCCAACCAAGCCCTCCATCCCTCCGGGGTAGGTGAATTGGTACCAGACCTTTCTGAGAAGGTAGGAACACTGACTTGGTATGGCGGCTGGCCCCCGCAAGTCATTGTATAGGCGAAATACGCATTCATCAAGCCTCTATGATTCTGAATTGAACTCGAATGCGGCGGCGCGTCCTTAGGAGACTGATCAACACCGACACCTTTACTTCTCTCTTTAGAAATCTAAAATGTGTAGAGCCAGTGGTAAATTGCACCGTGACTGGTAACTTCTGAGAAAAAGATCAAAAAATCGGAAATACTAGGTCAAGGAAGAAAAGAAAACCCTGAGAGAGCGGTGATTGCTCCCCTTAAAATGGTAGGATGAGCTTCTTGGGTTTGAAATGAGATTTCTAGTGAAGGAAGAAAACAATAGAAGGCTACGTAACATCAGAAACGTTTTTCTCAACAAATGAACTCCAGGAATGAATTTCATCAGGTCAGCACTTAAGGAAAACCAATCCAACCACAGTCCTGGAGCTTCATGATTCCTTTCAGGAATAAAACGGAATAAAAAAATAATAGCTGGAGATTCAAATTACCATTCTGTGGATGCATGAGGCCTATTTGGTGATATTCGATCGTATATTAGTTGAAAGCGGTTCTTTTAGGTTCTTACCTAGTAGTAAAGGAGATCTTGAGAGGAATATTAGAACTGAAAACAGTGCCAAAGGCAAAAATGAGAAAAAATAAAGAACGGACTGCAAGTGCTCCGGAGGACGGAATGAGGTCTGAAAACTCGCCTCTCCTCGACGCCTCTCTGGCTCCCTGGCTTTGCTCCTCACGCATTCCAGCACTTCTCTAATTAGTAAGGCCGTGAAATGGATTGGTGGCACACGAAGAAGCCAATTGTTCGCAAATTGCGCATGCAACATTTGATTAGCGGTGTAAGCCGGATTAAGCACCGCAAACACAGCACACAACGACCTATCGCCTCTGAACGACGCTTGTACCCTTGACCTACCCGCAGAACAAATGCGTTTCTCGAGAATCGATCAAATATTATCGAAAAATTACAGAAAATTGAATTAGAAAAGAAGAAGGTGCTACAATTCAGAGGCGCTTTTTCGCAAAATTTGCTTGCCATTTATTTGCTCAGCCACAAGAGGTTCGCTACGTGTTCCCAATAACGCTGCAATTTTAAAAATGTACCACAACAAGTAACTTTTGGATGTCTATTATGTTGATGCACTTGTAACGTGGTAACGTGGTAAGAGGAGCCATTTATACTCGCAAGGTCAAACGATCGATCCCAGTCCGGACTAAGCAAGCCTTCCATACCTCTTGGGTCAGGTAAATTGATTACAGACTTGCCTGGGAGGGCGAAGACACTGACGTGAAAAGTGGCTGGTCCCTTTAAGTCATTGTTTAGGCGGAATACGCATTCACCATTGCTCTGTGATTTCGAATGAAACTTAAGGTCGTGGCGCACCCTTGGGTATATGATGAAGCATTTTACTCAACCTATTTCTCACCCTATAGATATGGTCCCAATGCGAGGAAGTCTATGAACACGAAAGTGATTGGCGACGTATAAGAGCCAATCCACTTCACCCGAGGGAGAACTGCGACTGGTAAAAATTAATACGATTGGGTTTAGTTATGGAAGGGTTACCCCGGGGGATAAATTGGCATAGATTTCGCTACAAAACATATCAAAAGGGGGATGGGAGCAAAGGTTCGGAACATAGAACCCCTCTAAGAGTCAACTGAGAGAGGATCCACAAATGTCACACAATCCGCATCGATAAGTGAAGGTTTTTCTAAATATTTGTGGCTTGCAAAAATTCTTTGGAACCCTCTGAGTGGATTCTATTAACACCCCTGTCATCTGCAGCTGTTAGATGGCCCGCAGCAATCACTAAGGGTTCAAAGAGCTTCCATACATTACGTTTTATACATTTCCGTGTTTGTCAGCTTCTGTTTTGTCAGGGGAGATGGGACGATGTGACGATCACAACAGCATTTAAAAATAAATAGATAAAAACAGATGAGCTATTGAGAGCTCCAAACTAGCTGATCAACTCGAAAGGAATGTATGCCACGGCTGCTCTTCATGATGGTGGACATGGAACCGAAAAGGAAAATCTCACTCAGCAAAATAGAAGCTAGCGAAAAATAAAGTGGTAGAAAACGAAGAGAAGACATGAAATTCTGGTGAAAGGATTCGCTCGTCTGTTAAAATCATAGGAGGGTAATGTAGAGCATGCTGGAAGAGGAAAGCATGTTTGTCTCGAACAAAACCTAAAAACACCGAAGAAAAATCTGTAACAAAAGCGAACAGCGCAGAAGATATCGTTCCCATCAATCTTGGTTTTTCCCTGTTTAGGACACAAGGGTCTCCGCATTTATTAATAGGTCACAAGGGTTATTCAAAAAATTCTGAGCTATTGCCAGCGGACATGTTGCCGTTAGGAAACAGGCAAAAGAAGCAGATTTCAGCAACAATTGAGAAGGTAGGTTTCAGGCTGGAAAATTGAGCTGGAAAAAAAGGAGGATAATAAAATGTAAAAAATGAATGAACGTCAGCTTTTACCCCATTTTCGTGACATAAAAACTGCATAACCATTTCGACATCCAGAGAATACCTTCAGTGCCCCTAGCCCAGGTTCAAATTCGATAAACCTCCTACTAAACCTCATACATACCCCACAGCTAATGAATGGTAAGTTCAAGGTTTACTACAAGTTACAAACCCCAATGGTTCTCGAACATGTGTGTTACGTAGCTATCATCGACATCGAATATACCAAATTTTATGAATCAAAAATCGTGACGAGTTCCGCGCATAAGGCGAGTTTACCGAATTTAGGGTAACCGAAACCCCTTTGAGGGCTTGTTCCACTCCCAAATTAAGGCCGTCCTGTCGGAACGCTGCCAGAAGTGACAATATTTCATCGGATGACCGCAGCAGAACTTATATTTTCACGTCGGAAAACCAACATCCACCTACAAGGCAATTTTAAAAGTTTTTTTGGCCACCATGTCAAGTGACAGGCAACGACGGAAAAGTGCATCAACACGTTTGGCGACAAATTTACATTTAAGCTATCTCGCGTGATAGACTCGCTGACGGCCATGCACCGTGCAATACGTCATCGACAGTCGAGAACACTAAAAACAGTCTCAGAAAAGCTAATTTTCATGCTGACATGGAAGTGTTAGTGATGCGACGATATTTCCTTTCCAGCTTTCGTGCTCAATTTGCAGTCAAAAAGCTATTATTAGCAATGTCTCAGCTCAAAAATGTAGATTTGAAATAGAAGACTTGGTTTCAGAAAAAACTGCATTCAGAAAACGAGCATGTGCTACAATCTCCCCACTAATATAGAAGGTAATTATGAATAGGCGTCATTTCCAGATGACGTTTGCAGAATTTTTTTCACGGCTCCTTCAATACCCTATGATATCACTTTCGTTTCTAAAAGCAGAAGCATAATCGTTCTGAAGTTACGAGATGCAAAGAAACTAACTTTTGCTTCGAAGAAAAACTCTGACAATTTCGCGAAAATTATTAAAGAGTAAGAGTGCGCACTACTGAAACCCGCACGGTCGGACAATCGATCCTCGCCCCAGCTTACCAACTCAATCATCCCTCCTGGGTTGGGTAAACTGGTACCAGACCTTTCTGGCAAGGTAAAAACACTGACACGGTATAGCTACTGGTCTTCACAAGTCATTTCACGGAAACAATGCGCTTTCATACTACTTCAACGATTCAGAGAGGAAAACGAATGCATGGCGTGTCCTTAGGATGACTGATCAGCAGCGACCACTCCACGACTTTCTTTCTTTTTCCCGGATTTCTCCGAGTTTCCAAGAGCAGAATCTTCGAGTTCTAGTCATACTAGCATTACATCACCAACTACTGGAAATGCCATGGAAACTTCAGGTTTCAAAATCAGCAAAAATGACCTACAAATAAAGAGCTGTACAACATCTCTGATAAGTTTAAACAAAGACAGTGAAAAAAGACCGCGCCACTAAAACGGTAGCAAAAACTCTTGTTGCATCAATATTTTCTTCGGAAATATTTGTCGTATTCGAATTTCAAAAAAATAAAGATTTAAGAAACTGTGTCGTAGTATAGGTAGCACAGTTCTACATATGCTGAGCACAGCAGAACCTCACTAGCGAATAAAAACGATCGAGAAAGGACGGCAGGCAGCTGTTTGCGTTCAACAGTCGGTGCTGCACTGAACACACGAACAGCCGCTAAACAGCCGATCACGACCGCAGCGCCGAGAAGAAAAACGAGAAAAATCGAGCACGCGGAATGAAATCTCTGGTTAAAACTACAATCGGAGGTGAAAGGTAAAGCGATCAGCGTTGATCAGTCCCCTAATGACGCGCCACGCATTCTTCTTCCTTTCAGAATCGTGAAGGCATGGTGACTGCGCATTTTGCCTATTCAATGACTTGTGGAGTCAACCGATATACCAAGTCAGTGCCTTTACCTTCTCAGACAAGTCTCAAAACTTACCCAAACCCGACGGGATGGAAAGCTTGACTAACCCGGACGACGGTCGATCGCTCGATCCTGCAGGAGGGTATGGCGCTTCCGAGGTAAGTGCGCGTGATTATCCAAGGAGCCATTTTAACAAATGAAATTCTTCAACCCATTGACATAAATTTGTAGGCTTTTCGGAACACCCAGAAAGATTTACGGCATTAATATTGTACCTAATGGCACATGGCCGTCCGTGAACAGGCGAATATTGGAGCGCAAATGATAAAGTGCTTGCTATATGTGATATACGAGATTCTTTCCATTTTTTAGTGCGGACGCTGCTGGGAGGATCGTGTAACGAAAAGAGTACACCAACATGCCGGACAATTTCTTAATGTATTAAATGTGCACTTAAATGCAACACCACAACCACGTACTACTAGCGCATGGTGTAGTGGTATGAGGCGCTACCGACAGTGGCACAGCTGGAACAATCAAACTTCCTTCACGCTTTTCCACCGTGGTAGGGTAAATTCGGTAAAGTCTCGCTGAGAAATACAATACACAATTTTTTACGAGAACGAAGGTTTATTGGTGGACTTTACCACAACGTCAATTAGCTGGTCTTTCGCAAATGGCGTTATCTGCTTTAGCGCCTTTGAAAATTTGAACAGCGGCTGGCCCCGCAAGGCATTGTACGTGTCAAATACGCACTCACTATGACTCTACGATTCTGAATGGGAGACAGAAACACGGCGCGCCCTTAGGGGACTGATCACCGCTGCACACTTTACCTTTACCTCCGCAGAAAGCTCTTTTTTTCTGGTTAGAGGAGAAAAGGATACGAACCTAGCGTAGCAGATAGAAAAGAGACTCGACAAAGGCGGATATTGTCGAAGTGAGCTTCATGCCAAGCGAGTTGCACAACTTCGTCAGAATCCTGACAAGCCCTATCAAGAGCCGGCTGTAAACAACGAATCTCTCGCCAAAGCCAACGTTTTTCTTTCACTTCGGGTATTGGATTTCGTCGCCTCCGACGCCTATGCAACGAGCTTCGGTCAAACGTTGCTCTCACGATTTTCGATCTGATGCCGATCTTTTCACAACTTCATTTCGGCTAGCAGACGCTATAGTAAAAGGTGAAAGTGGTCGCCATTGGACAGTGTCCTAGGACGCGCCATGCATTAGCCTTCCATGCAGAATCATCGAGGATGATGAGCGCGTAGCTGGCCCATACAAGACTACATGGAGCCAGCCGCTGTTGATTCTATGATTATACGCCACATCTGATTTGACAGTTCCGGAGCCGTTTATGATTATACGCCACATCTGATTTGACAGTTCCGGAGCCGTTTATGTGAAAGTGACATTTCTCATTTCTCGAGCGCACAAGGAGAATGCAGATCTTCATTCTGCAGTCCGGTCCTTCATTCAATAGGGAATCTTTGGAGCATAAATCTTCGACATGGGCTTCCGCATTACTCCACGGTTCAAAGGTTCAAGAAAGAAATTCAGCATCAAGACACTCGAAAAAGTGCAAAATTCCTTTGAACAAGACGAGGCAGGGGCGCGTAAATTAAATCCACTGAGAATCGAAAGACAAGCAAAAACTAGGACCCAAATAAAAAGATCACATGTCTACTCTCAAGGTAATTGAATTCTAATATAGATTACGCTTAGGAACACCGGACCATAAAATGCTCTATATTTAAATCGAAGGAGGCTTCGTAGGGACCAGATCAACGTGCCAGGAAACTGAAAAACGCCGCACAACGAGATCGAATGAGTAACGAGCCTTTGAATCCAAATATTGGATGAAACGAGATAAAAATAGCAGCTATTGAAATCCATCCAATAAATCCGACAGCCTCGTATTCGTACATTGTATTCGATGCCAATATTACGCATGCGGATCCGATAAGCTTATTGTCCGACCGTAGGCAACCAACGGAATTTCATGGCGTATGCCTATTGCTGACTCATCTGAGTAGAAAAGTGCTGCTCAGTTGCGTTAGCACAAAATGTGGGCTCGCGTGGTATAGCGTCAAGAGGCACAACAGACATCTACACGGTCGAACGATCGATCCCGGCCCGAGCTAACCAAGCCTTCCACCCCTCGGGTAGGGTAAATTGGTAACAGACTTGTCTGGGAAGGTAAAGACTCTTTCGCAGAATTTTTGGTTCCTGCAGGTCCTTGTATAGGCCGAATACGCATTGACTATGACTCTACAATGCTGAATGGAATACGGATGCGGCGGCGCGTCCTTACAATCAGGGTACTGGTAAACGCCGACACCTTTACGTTTACCTTTTACCACCAAATATGCTGAATTTCACACTGAATAAAACATTTTGTGAACCCTAACACGATGTCGGAGTGCTCCACCGAATTCCCTCCGAGTGAAGACTCAGTGACGACGATTGACAAATGATAGCCAACTAGCCGAAGGAGCAAAATCACGCGTGACGATGTGACGATTCGATGGCGAACAATGTCACAATGGGCGTTGGGATAATAATAGCTCCAATTTTCTCTCGCTCTGTAAACATAATTAAACGCAGTTCGACGGCAGTGACTACGTGTTGGTTTCCTCTCTTTTTCACTTTTCTGAATACAGCGTACGAGCTGACAGCGTACGAGCTGGAAAATAAACAACACTTTGCTGGCCCAGGTTCAACGCCATGTCGCAACATAACTACAAGACTTCAGAATCACAGAGGGTAAAGAGGCAATATAAAAAAAACAGGCGAACGTTGTTCCTTCGAGGATTCCCGACGATCTTCGCATTGAGATGTATTGCACTTCTTTACGAAGCACTTGGTTGATTCACAAAAAAAACAGGTAGAAAAGAATGGTATGACAGGCGGAATAGTGATAGAGAGTTGTGTGCTAAGCTAAAGAAGTTGTGTGAGATGTGGAAATTCGAACGGGATGGAGGTGTGGCGACAAATGAGTCACAAGCAAGAGAAACCTGCAGGTATACACGAGATAAGCAAAGGAAGCCCGCATAAAAGCTGTTGTACGAGTTCACTACGAATTTTCGGATTATACGGAGGAGAAACTGCGAAAAAAGCAAGGAAAACCGGTCCAACCAAGCCTATTCCACGTTACAATAAATACAAAGAAATCAATGCAGCTTTCAAGAATTACAAGGGGGTTAATGCAGGGTGAATTACCAGTCATCTTGGGCAGGGTAAACTGCTAGCAGACCTGCCCAGGAAGCTGAGGACATTGACCTGAGCCACGCAAATTAGTGTTTACGCCAAATTACGCTACATCATGTCTCTAAAATTCTGACGAAATGTGCTGGCGCGTGCTCAGGAGACTGATAAACATCGACCACTTTACCCTTATATTTACCCTTAATCCCTATCTTAATCCTATAAGAGCTTCTACGAATAAATCCTTTGTTGTCTCACCACCACTCGTGCGATTAATATTCCCACAGGTAAGTTCACGTGAGACGATCGCGGCGTATTTGTGGACTTTCAGCGCAGCGCGGCTATGTAAGAGATGACGGCTGAAAGTCAGACGGTCGCTCCTCAAGAGAATGCGCGAGAAACGCAGCTCGGAAAGCGACGAATGAAAAAAGCCCTGAGCTATCCCATCGGAGACCGCCGGCTCTCTCATTCGCCTCCTCGATGAACCCACATTGTGTTGGCTCAGCGAAACTGAGACACACACAAGAGCTCCCCGGATGTGGATGGGAAAACGCTCACGAAAACCGGAGATTGCCGTACTGCGTATACAGAGAGACCGATCGCGATTGCGCGTTGCCATTCAAATTCCACTGCTCACTCAGAAGCCGCATCGATTAGGATAGAGGTAAAAGGTAAGGGTGTCGGCGTTGATCAGTCCCCTGAGGACAATTTCCCTGATCCCAGAGGTACGGAAGGCTTGCTTAACACGGGTGAGGATAGATCGCTCAACAGTGCGGCTGTCAGTAGCGCCCCCTATCAGTGCACAACGCGAGCCCGTCGATTAGAATATAGACAGATTTGCTGAAAGAATTAAATTTCCGAAACGAAGATAGAATAAAGAAGTGTACTACATAAGTACGAGGTCTTTAAAATGATCCATCCAAGAACGTAAAGATTCGCGTTTCAACTTCTTCAAACATTAATGATCTCTCCTCTAACTAAATTGTTCTTGATTGAGAAAAAGTAACAGCAGTAAGAGGAAACCTGGGACTCAAAGAATGAGCTCAATACAGATATCACAAGAACTGAACTACCAGACCAACCAACAGTTCGATTCGAGTACCAAAGAGCGATAAACGGAAGATATACGTCAGATACAGAACAAGCTCGATGATTGAGCTCATGTAGCCAATAATTTGAATCATCAAAACTTAATTTCAAAACAGTAATTTTGTCAACTATCTGCCCTAATTCGTTTCTCGGCTTACTGACGCTCAAACATTGAATTTCAGAAGTCAGCATGCACTAATAGCACTATTTCACGAAAAAAAATATGTATTGCAATACGGTTTGTTAATAACTTAAACTTGTTCCCCATAACTAACGGAGATCACAACGAAAGTGGAGAAACTGTGTTTCGGAAACTTCATAAGGGTTCAAAAAGTGAGCTCACTACATGACTCGACCCAGAGGCGCAGGTGTAACAACAAAATTGGACTGTGCTTACACCTGCTCTCACATCGTCCAACAATCAAGAAAATTAACGAAAGAACTACTGCTGAGCGTATAGGTCAGAAATACCGCCTAAAATTTGTTTTCGAAAAACTTCAGTTACATTTCAACAAAAGCCAGATGAATCAAGTTCCATTTAGTTATCGAGGTTCTCCTTTATTCTTGGACAATATGGGAACAGCGTGTATGTCGAGGTGACATTTTTACAGTGCAAAATGAAGGTCAATTTCGATTCTAGCTGTTACAGTAGGAAAATTTTCGAAATTCGAAAATGGGGAAAGGGATCGCCCAAGGCTAACGCTGCTGAAGATGAAACGCGCCTCATTTGTTATTCCAACGCGGAGCTATCGGTAAAAGCTAAATCCTGAGATTTCGGTGAGGCATGGAATCTCCAAGCGTTCTGCAATAAAAAGAGAAGCTTTAAAATGTTTACGGACAGTTCACAATGAAGGCACGCAACCCGAAGGGGAGAAAGAAGCGATTTTTATAAAGACATCAGGTCCAAAAAATTCATAAAACATAGACGCTGAAGAAAAACTACGAAGAGAAATGTAAAGCACAAGGAGAAAATGAAAAGCTAATTTAGATGAAAAATCAGGCGCAGATCACGGTTAACCAAACCATAGTATCCATAGTTTCTTCAGATTTTCGCGTTCTGAATACCCAGTACCCAACAAAAGCATCTGCAAGCATATAAATCCTATGCGTGACCATAACTAATCGGGATTAAATGTTGTGGAATAAGAAAAAACTATGTAACTGTCGGTTGAACATGATTTGGAGTCTGTTCCACTTGTATGCTTTCACGTGCATAAAGAATCAAATAAATAACTGTGAAAAGGGCCACACACGCAATGTGCTTCTAGCGAATCCAAATTCCCGCCGAAATCAGTGAAACCAAGCATGAACGACGATAAAACGACAAAATAAGCGCGACAGCGGGAGTCAACCGAGTGGAAATTTCCGAGCTTGCGAGCGGCCTGGCCGGCCTGACTGCCACCGGAGCGGCTGGCTGGCAGCGGATGTGTACACGAAGTAGGCGGACACACACATGAGAGCACCGCAGATCTCACCCCTCCATCCATCCATCCAACCAACCAACCAAGCCGCTCTCCACCTTTCAATGATCGATCAGCAGCACATCAGCACAAGTGGAACGCGATCCTGCTAGCCCTCCGTCGCTTCTCGACCTCTCCTTACAGTCGAACTTTCGGCAAACAGAAGACACAACTAGGGTCAAAGAAGCAGGTAGAACCAAGGATGGAGGAAATATGCATCTCCATAAACAGAACGGTGTAGCAAACGAAAAAGCTGAAGTTAACGATAAATCATTATCGTAGCACTCTGTTAAGTGATCTCCAAACTCTCAATCTGGTTTACTTACAGCTCTGCTACCGTGTATAAACGACCTATCAACTCTGTGCTGCCTTTGCTTTTTTTCCCTGCAGCCCTGCTAAAGCTCATTCATACTCGACATCAACTCAGTAATGATTTATGATTTATGGAAGACGAGCGCAATAAGTACAGGAGGTACGGGCGCAGGAAGAGCGCAGCACAGTTTATGGGCGGATCTTACTAGGCTGCGAAGCAGTTTGAAAAATTTCACGTAAGGTGGGGTCGCGAAAACGCGGCATGAGTTCAGGGCTCTTTCATACTCAGCAGCAAAGCAGCGCAGGAATGATAACGTGTAGCGCAGAGGCGCAGGGAACGCTACATGGTTTATGGGTCGTTCATACTCGGCAGCAAGCAGTGCACTAATAATAAAGCACAGATAGGAACGCAGAGAGCACACCATAACGTTAGATGATGAAGTCAAAAATTGTTTTTTTTTTGCAGTAAAAAACATTCGGCACCGCTCCATGTAGAAGATGGATTTCACAGCAATTGTAAACTGTGCAGAAGAAGTTTAGGCTGTGCCGATGGCGTAGTATTCACCCGAATTCACTTCAGTGGGCCGAAAATCAGCCAAATAGTGGTCAATAAATTCCACTGCGGCAGTGACACACCATTGAAAACTGCATCGCTTGTTTCGTGGAAAACAACAACGGCTCTAAATTACCTAGTAAAGTTAAATTTTGGTGAATAGAACTACCGAACCAACATTGTTGCAAAGGCCGCCCATTCTGTCCTGAAGGACAAGTGAAATTTAGAATCTAATGGCAACGACATTAGAAACATGTATTTTCCACAGAGGAGCTCGGATTTCAGTCTAGGACATCGGCCGTCCTGAGACTTGCTTCCATTCTATGAGAAATTCAACGGCAATATGTTGGCGAAAACAGAACGTTGTCTGAGATAAGCCTCGGCCTGAGGACAATTCAGCAATCCATATGAAAAACTGATTGCATTTACTATCAGTAAAGCGATGTTCCATAGTTCAGCTTACTATCATTGACCAGAATTTAAATTTCTTCAGCCTAAAGAAAAATGGGTGTGAGTACGTGGCGAAAGTACGAAGTTCAACCGATGAGAAACAAATCAATTTCCAAAAATCAATTCAGAACTGAAAATGTACAAACTAGTTGCTTTTGCGTCACATTCTTCCAGTAATTGATAGCAACTGAACAAAATATACGTTCTAGGAAACCTTAGGGTTTTCAGTGGGAACTGGGTCACTGAAGATGAAGAAACTCGATTCTCATTTCTGACACATTTTACCACACCCGGTAACCTAGCCCAATCTAAAGAAATGACATTTATCTTGTCGAACAACGCTTACACCTAAACCCTCCTCGAGGTTACATACGTTGTTTCCACCACGAAAGGGACCCTTAAGCTTACTCCTACACTCCCAGATCAGACATCGAAATTCTTTTTCTCGCTCGCGACTACGAAGCAGCTGCTCATGACGGCGAAGGACAAATAATTGGCAGATTTAAGCGGAAGAATTCATTTGAGCGTGAAAAGGGGTTTGTTGAAATAAGAGAGATAATTATTTTGCCAGATAATTATTTGAATCCATCTGCTATTCCGCCTGATATGCAATGAAATTCAAAGAATAGTCACAACTGATGATAACGGTATGTCGGTTGGGCGAGGATCGATCGCTCACTGTGCTGGTGGAAGTGGTGCCTAACACCAATGCATCCCGCCGCCCACTTTAAAAAACTGGTATAAAAATCGGTATAAAACAGCCTGCACAAAGATGATGGCGACAGATAGAGCATTTCCTTGTTCTCGCGGTAGTACGGTGAGTAGGCGATTGAGGGGAAAGTCTCGATCAGTATCCTAGGAATTGAAATGAAATTCAAAGTATAGTCGCAAAAGATGATACCGGAGGATCGATCGCTCGGTGAAAGTAGTGCCTCTCCCCACTGCTCCACTTGCGTCCTCAACCACTTAGGTATAAACGAAAAAGCGAAAGAGGAAGAGAAGCAGGAAATCAAGAAAAAGCATACTTAAAGTTTTCAAAGACTAATCTGCGTGACTAACCAAAAAACTCAGTGATTTGTGCTGGAATGAATGCATGAAGATTTTCTTCCGAGCCGCTCTAGTGATGCTTTTACGAACCATATGGCTTTGGAGGTTATATACTACCCCCAGGAGGGTCTTTACACAACTGCTATCAACGACCACGGAGTCCATAACATTTGGCCCTTCCTTCAAAATGAAGCACTCTGCAGAACTCTCAACACCCAACCTTCTTACCTCAGAGCTGGTATATCACTCTACATTCTTAGAGGTCGAGAACCTAAAAAACAAACCAACGACTACACGAGGGTAACAAGATTCACAGAATTGAATAGAAAAGTGCGCACGTTCTGGAAAAAGTGGACTCAAAAGGACTAGGACGGAGAAAAAACTGAATTCAACAGAGCATAACCCGATTTGCGCTCGGCTCAATTTCCGGTGACCACCCGACAATGTCAGAGCTGGACGGCAATTAGGTGGAACAACGGAACGACGGCGAAGTAACGGGTCTCCTATCTGAATCCAGACATGGCTACGGTGAGAGAAAATCAAGCGTTTCCCAGTACCGAACAAAATATCTGAGCTGTTTTATGTGGTTGAGCCTCTATGGACGCGAAGCGGGCGCATGATGCAGTGGCAAGAAGCGCTATTGGCACTTGCTCTGTCGAGCGACCCATCCCCGTCGGGGCTATCCAATCCCTAAGTGTGGGGTGAATTGGTACTAAACCGGTCCAGAAGACACAGACATGAACAGCGGTTGGTCCCGCAAGTCATTTTATAGGTCAAATACGTGCTCACTAAATCAATCTGAATGGAAGCTGAGTGCCCGACACCTCTTAAAAGGACTGATCAACGCCGCATTTTACCTTCACCTTACCATACAAAATGCGAAGTAAAGAGGTGGCCCTACTTCCACAGCTCCCCAACCTTAAACAAAATAACAGCGGCTGGTGTCAAATGTAGAACTTGGTGAACCGTCCTGGTCTCGTGCCCACTTCGGAGAACGGAAATGGACTTTCCAGCAGGACGGAGCTTCGGCTTATAAAGCGAGGAGAACACAAGGCTGGTGCCGCGCCAACTTTCCCGACTTCATACCTGCGTCGGAATAGCCTGCCCATTCCCGTGACCTGAACGCCATGGATTTTCGCTTGTGATCCATTCTGGAGGAGAAGGCCTGCGCTAGGTCTCATGCCAGTATCGAAGCTCTGAAGTCTTTTTTGAAGGAAGCATGGGAGGAGATACCATAGGATGTGCTGCGGATCGCGGTGGACTCGCATCCGGACCGTCTCAAGGCTTTTGTGAAGAGGAGACAAGGCCATATCGAATAACTCCGTTTGATAGAAATTACATTTGGTCTTAATAAAGAATGCTGGTAACCACTTGTAATCATTTCGATTACGTCGAGATTTACATGGTAAATACCGTGTTGCAATATTTACGCCGCACCCTGTATGTTCCAAGGGTGAGATTTCGAAAGGTCGGTGCTTGAGAGAGCAGGAAGTGCGCCAACAAGACAAACACAAAGAGCAGTAGTCACAGTCCATTTCTTAAAGGACTCGTCAGTTCACAAAGCCACCTGACCACAGCTTATTGATAAGAAGGTTGAGAGAACATCGAATAGCAGTTCTAATTGCACATTTGCTGCGACATTCGTTCGGATTTTTCGGAATATCTAAACAGCCGGACCTTTCAACGTCAGAAATGGACTGTGACTACTGCTCTTTCAACGTGGTAAAAATACGTAACAATTTACCCCACGCGGAGTTGCAGTGCAGCACTACTAGGAATGAAGGAAGTGAGGCAAATAAAATGCTCCTCTGAAGCATTACGTCGCTGCCGTGATCTTGAAGGAAAACATCAATCTCGGGTGTCGTTAAACAAAAACTAGACGCTGAAATCCTAACTTCATTTCCATCAATAGAAAGACCAACGGAAAAAAGCGTCTGAATGAATGCGACAGCACCTGATCAGAGCTGTTTACCGTCGCACACAATAGTCGATGGATTATCGGATCGAGTCGAAAAGGGCTTTGGTGTGGACGGAAGATTGCCCGTGAACTTTCGTCTTGTGGACAACACCGACACCTTTGGGAAAAGTACAACTGGAGCAGAGACGATGCTCCGAGAACTAGACGAAGCTGGAAGTAGGATTGCACTGCGTATCAATCCGAAGAAGGCAGAGTTCATGAAGAATGCGAAGGGGGTGGGGCACCTCGAACTCGATAGATCTCCCTTGCCGAAACGAAGAGTTAGGTAAGAGAAGTTAGGTAAGAAGGAGAACAGCGCAATCAGCCTACGGGTCGCTCAAAAAGATCACCGACCACCTCCTGGACCCAGATTCATCATTGGTAAACCCCCGATAAACCCCGAGATATGGCCCGAACGGCGCCCACCTTTGTCTACTTATCCTAAACTTCCTATATTAAACGCAATCTCTCATCGACTCTGCCGTCTGGTTCTGGCTGCCGCGCGGTTTCGGAGACCGCTCATCCGTTCATGAATCTGGGCCCTGGATGCTGACCTAAGCGCTCATTTGGTAGACTCCACGGTTCGTGTTCGCGGCTGAGACGTGGCCTGATACGTCATCCCCTCAGGCGAAGTCTTCGCAAGTCACACACAGAACGTTGGAGAGATGTCTTCTGAAGTCCAACCGGCTCTACCAGCCCCGAGTCGGACTTCGTAGTCCGGAGCTAAGGCGGATGGCCCGTCTGTGAAACACACGTCGAAAGCAAAGCATCGATGGACCGGTCAAACAATGGGACGAGAAGACAACCGTTCGAATCGGACAAGAAAAACTGTGAGGTGGCTGTCGCGAGACTTTTCAGGTATTTGTGGACAAATCTTCTGAGGAATAGAAAAGCGGATGCGTTTTTCGAGGCAATGATTCAGATAGAACAAACAGATGAAGCCATGTTCAAACAGAGTCATGGAGTAAAGGTAAAGGTAAAGGTTTCGGCGTTGATCAGCCCCCGAAGGACGCGCCGCCGCATTCGTGTTCAATTCAGAATCGTAGAGGCATGGTGAATGCGAATTTGGCCTATACAATGACCTGCGGGGGCCAGCCGCTAAGTCATGGAGTAATCAGCTGTAAATAGAGCTTAGGAGGAGGATCATGCACGCGATTCATGATTGAATATGAGAAGAGATGAGCATGACTAATGGCTTGCTCAACTCATATTCGACGAGAATTTTCCGGAAAACATAAAAAGCGCTCAATGCACAAATTTGACAGTTTACACTAGGTTAAGAGGTGAAAAGGGGAAGTGCACAGGCTATGCGTAGCGTGATTCATACCTACGAGTCTGGATAATGTCGCAGCAAACCAAACAATGATACACTCACCGAGCTATCGGCGAAAACGGCTACGGCCGGCACCTTCACGAAAAACATCGCATCGCGCGACGAATATCAATTACGTCCACTAATAATTGCTGAGTTATACGGAATATCATATGAAAGCACTCCCAAAACACTCAACGATACGTGTTCGGCAAAACCGAAGGATTGAGTTAATTTCGGCTCTGTCACGTATACGATCGACTTATGTCATTCAATTGGGTATCTGGAAAACCCCATAATCTACGATCCTTTAACTCCAGAGAAGCACAAACAAGTTATTGATTACTAAGGGAACAGAACCACTAAAAACCACTGATTTTGCCTTCCGATGCTTAGTCTTGTAGAAAAAATGGTGATAAAAGCTAAAGAGATTGAAAATGGTAACGTGAGGGTTCAAATTTCTTCTAGGAACTGTTCTACGCAAAAATGCCTGGGTTTCGAACCATTTGAGAACTGCAGGGCTAATCGACTTATTTAGTAAACCATTCCCGATCTTTGAGTATATGTACCCGTACCATTAGCTCACAAATGTCACTTAGAGCCTTGTAATGTCATAATTCAAAGAAAAAACAACTCCATGGAGTGTTCTTCTTGTTCAACTTCAGTAGAAAAAAACAAAAAAAGCACCGCCAAGACCAAGCGCCAAGACCTCTAATGCGAAAATTACACGTCAACAATCGGGTTTCATCCGTTTCAGTAGTGGCCCAAAAACTGCTCCGTCTGCCGGATTAAATATGTAGGCTACTAAACATCGACCGGTTGCAATAAAAAACCTGATCTACTCTGAAAACAGATAGAACGACGGCATGTTCATTGACTACCATGACTTGTGAAGAAAGCTTCATCCAACGACTTCTGCTATTCCGCCTTTTCGTAACATTTCCCCATTTCTTTAACTTCCTTAACCTTTCCTTTCGTAACCTTTCTCCTTTTCTTCAATGTTCTAATAATATTTCTGATAACGACAAAATTAGCCACTGAAATTTCGCAAGACGGATTGCCGAATATGGTCTCTTATTCTTATCTAATGCAAAACAAGTGAAGATGCTGACAATTATTGATGAGAAAGTTCGGAATGTCTGAGACACATAACAACTAGGAATAAATCGCTCCTGTTCTGCGGTTCGCCGTGGGAAACACGGAGCCAACGAGTCGCAAAACATCGCAACGAACAGCAGGCCTACGGTCAGTCAGACAACATTTTAGCAACTTTCTCACTTCAAAGGGGATCTTTTGAATACAGGCCAAATACCATGCCTCTACGATTCTTAATGGTGGATGACTGCATGGCGCGTATTCAAGATATTGATCATGATGATGATGATATTACTTTTGCCAATGTGACACACATTGAGGACTTCTGAGGATGTTCCAGCTTTAGAAGTTTATGTGTATGAAAGGGCTGATCGTAGAAAGACCAGGTGATCAGAGGAGCGAAAACTAGCTGAACAGACTCAAAGTCAAACTCAAGTTTAACCTAAACCCAAACTCGTAGTAGTTGTTAAAAAGAGATAAACGGAAGGACCATTTTAGCAACGACTTCGCTACCTCAGAACACTAGACAACAGAAATAAATAGGCAAAATTCAGAAGAACCTTTCATTGAAATCATGAATTGACTGACAAGTCACCTCACAACAGGCTGTGGTTATGGATAGAGCAATTTGAATCCTCCTCATCGGGCGTGTTTCCATGGTTCAGCTCAGCTGGTGCTATATAATTTCACTCTCCCCTAGCTACAAAGGATCGAACATTGTGGTATGCTAGAAATTACAGGCCTCTGCCTAGAAATTACAAGGAACATGCGCCATCTCATAATTATAAAGAAAATCTAACGAGTGGAATGCGAACTAGCTGAGCTTTAGTTCTCTCATAATCTTCAAACAGAACAATGGGATTTCTTTTTCTAAATTTGCAGCTTGGGCACGCTTTCGCCGACAGATTTTAATCGCTACTGATCCACAACAAAGCTTAAGTAAAGTGGTAATGTGGTCAGTATCGGCCAGTTCCCTAAGGTCGCGTCATGCGTTCGCATTCCATTCAGCGACGTAGGAGCCTGGTGAATGCAATTTTGGAGGATACATACAGGGACTTGCGGAGGTTAACCACTGAAGAGCTCAGTGTTTCCACCTTCCCAGGCAAGTCTGGTAGCGATTTATGCGATCCTGAGGGCGTAGATGGCTTCCTTTTCATGCCTCAATCATTCCATAATTCAAGAAGTCCCTTAGTCAGCTGGTTGAAACCTACGATGAAAATCAGATGAGTCAGAAAGTGCCAGGAAAACGTGAAAACAAGGAAGAGGTAACGGAAAAGGAGAGTGTGGAGCAGAACTTGAAGGGTTTCTCAAAATAACGAAGTACTTCAAAATGGCACGGTGTTAAAAACAAAAAAAAATAGAAGATGATTCAATTAACGTTCTAACAATTACAACATGAAGCTATATTATACATATAGGAGTAATCGATAACACTTTCAAGTAGGTGAAGAGGTGTATACATTACCTAATGACGCTCTACTACCTGCTTCGATAACATCAGTCCCGTTCTGGGCCAGAGACTCGATAACTAACAGGTAGGATGGCAAAACGCGAATGGCAAGATGGCAAATTTGACACGCAATATACCAGACGATTAACATGCCTCACGAAGCGACAGTAGCCCTGGATAGAAACTGCCTACAGATCTGTCACACAAGAAAATAGTATTTTAGAAAATTCTAACGAAGATTCTCTGAAAAAATACCCATTACGCTTCAATTCACTCAACCAAAACATTAGTAAACAAAAGTTATGAATCGAGTTGTTTAGCTGCGGCGCTTGCTCAGAATTCTGATCTATCACGCCATTTCTTCATCATTCGCAGAAAAAAAGAAATGAAGGAAGGGAGAAGAAAAGATCTTTTCCATCAAGAGAAATTAGATTGCGCCAAACCTTTCGCTGTATACCTTGCATATTTGCTGGCCAGTTCACTTGACGATTTTTTTTTTCGAAAATTTGAAGTAGAAAAAACAAGTCATGCATTACGTTCAACAGTGCTAGAAAGCTGCATAGAACTGATTGAAAGCGCTATGGAGAATATGTTCACAAAGGAGGTTGGAGAAACACCTGAGGACCGACTGAATAGATACATGTGAGACTAATCGTAAGAGTGGATAGACAGAGAAATATGAAATGAAAATAGCGGACCTTGGGGTGGTGCGAGTTAATACGCTAGGGATGAGGAGGAGAGCGACGAAGCTTTGTGATAAGCCAGTGATAAGCCGAGCAGAGCCTTTTCCAAGGTCAAAAAAGATAGTATAGAAGCAACGAATATAAGTTTCACTCGAATTACGTCGGAAGAAATTGGCTCAACCAAAAAGAGTGTATCAAATAATCAAGTAACCAGCTTCGGCAGCTAGAAATTAGCTAAATTAGTGAAATTGAATTAGCTAAATAGCCGAAATCTGAGAAGGTAGAAGGAAACGTTCCATTGAACGGCGCTGAGCTGCTGCCCGAAGACAGCGATGGTTCACCGCAGCAGATGAAGCAAAATAGCGGAGGGCGGAGTCTATACCCAACTCCGCCGTCTGTAAAAGTAGTAAACCCTTTCGTGTCTCACCATGCATTAGTTTTTCCAGTCTGTGACGACATGAGGAGGATCATCATTGATCAGCAATCGTAGGCGGATCGAGAGCAGCCCTTATTGTTGAAAACAACGAAAAATCGGAACAATGATGAACTACCCGGCAGCAGGATCGCGCACGGCACCAAACCCGTTCTCGTATTGTCGTCGACGACCACCACATGCACCCAATCGGGACCACACGTGGATTGTTGTTCCAGCATCTGAAGGAAAGATGAAAAATCGTAGCCACCACAATTCCTTATATTAGCTGTCAAGTCTTGTAGCTTAAGAGTCGTTCATACTCTGCAGCAGAACAGCGTAACAAGGGTAAAGAATAGGAAAGAAATTCAGAGAGCGCAGCACAGCAGACTAACCCAAGGTAGGATGTTTTAGAGATTTCACATTGGTGACGAAACCTTGGTGACGACTTCAATATTATTCACACTTGGCAGCAAAGCAGTACCGTAGGCGGACAGGTTCTCTACTAAAACCTTACTTTACCCAATTTACTGAACTACTGGATTTCTTTCCATGTGGTATAGTTATCAATCGCGACAGCACCCACTCCATCCCTAGAACCTTTCATTAGTGTGCTGTTTTGCTTCTTAGTATGAATGGGCCTTTAGGTGTGATGGATCCTACCGTGACAGTGTAATAAATAAAGTAAGAAGTCCACGCCCGGGGAAAGAATAGTTTCAGCAGAAAGCCCGTTCAATCTGCAGTACTATCTTAGCACCAAGTATAAATAACCCTTTAAACCTTGGCTGACAGGGAAAGACGAAATATACTAGAAGTAATTTCACTAGTGTTTTAGAAGGTGATTGGATTACTCGGATTGCAGTCCCTAAGAATGCAGCATGGATCTATGTAGTTCCATGCTTTTAATTGAAATTAGAATCCCATCTAAAACATTATATATGATATTGTCAATACTCAACATAATGGACTCAATATAAGGCTCAAAGAATCGCTGAGGAAATGAACTTCGCGCAAAATTTGAATAGAAAGAGGAATGTTGGTGGAAAATGGCAAGCTATCTCCTCGAATTCCGATTAGCTACTAAAAATTAAAACCCTTTTGCCCTTTTCTGCTAATCGATGCGGCATTCTTCACTACAATAGTATATCGAATGGAAAAACCAGGACAAGTATCAAGTTTTTCATATCAACTATGCATATTCTCCGCTCTGCCTGGCTAGAAACTCAGAGAGCCGGAACCTTATGAGGGATTATGCCTTGGAGTCTGCTAGGACTCGGTAATCCAGAGAAGAAGTTGCTGAAGTGCCCCATTCGTGAGAACGAAGCTGATGAACGACCAGACTCATATAAGCTTTCCAAACTCGGCTCAAAAGGAGCGCACGCTTAATCTTCAACACCTGATAAATTCACTGTTCTTTACAACTGTAACCTTGAGCACGACGTAGAACATATAAATAAATAAACAAACAATAGAGCATCTGAGTCCGCGCACACATTTTCCCGGTGTCTTATAAGCATTGGATTTCAAAAACTAATTTCTGACTGCATATTCATAAACTAGATAAAGTGCGTTCTGGTGAAAAAAACCAAACGTCCGAATCCACTTGAAGGCAAGGAACAGAAAATGAGCATAACGAGTAAGTACATGACTTCGGCAGTTCTGCTGCTATTAAAAAACAGTTATTGCCTCCTAAATGTTATTAACTTCGCTCTAGACATTTATAAAAAAACCTTCATGTCACGTGAAGCTCCTGACGTTAGGCTCAGTGAAAAGTTGAAAACCCTGGCGAAACCGAACGGTCAGGAGAAAGGCCACCTTATGAGGAGAACCGGAGCAAAATGGAGTAGATTTGCACTACTTCCAGCTTTCAGTTCGTCTCTTTCCTATATGATAGCTTGGTGAGGAGAGCTTTCTTGGAGGGAGCTCTGGAAATTGCGAGTATTCCATCCAAAACTCAGAAGGTTGGCATATTGACTTCCGAATCAAAAATCAAAGCCAAGATGCTATTTCCCGATTGAACGTATGGCAACGACTCAGCGACTGCTAGGAACAAGACGAAGTGAAGTTTCATTCACCCTGCCAAGATCAGGTACAGACCAGTTACCTTAACAATCTGACAAGTCTGCCTACTATAGGAAACCAGGTAAAAGCACCGTTCACAGACTTACCTCGACCCTTTCGCCTTTGCGGACGCATAGGTGCCCAGCGAGTTGGTCATCGAAATCCGTGCTCACCACCCATAGTTCCGATGGTTGCTGCTGAAAAAAGAATATTCAATCAGATTCAAATTGGTGTTTACTAGGACCTAAACCATGACGGAGCACCCCATTACCTAGTGTCACCTAGGTCGACTGATATGAGGAAATCTTGAGGGAAGATAGATCATAAATCCACTCTGACTGCTCGTTTACTCATGTAAAGGAACGTACATTTACAATATCGTAATATTAAAGCGAAATTAAAGCTGAGCGAATATTAAACAGGATCGACCCTTATTGCTAGGCATTTTCAGAAGAAAACGCTACTTCATTTATATACGTTTATCATACATTCAACGTATATTATATAACTTATATTGCTCATGATTTTAAAAGAGCATTACCACGAGAATACTAAAGACCTATCAACAAAAAGAAACAGAAGAAAGTGGGTGGCTGCAAGGTACCGGATACGCATTGACGTCCACATTTCAAAATTATTGTATTAATAAAGGTAAAGGTAAAGGTAAAGGTGCCGGCGTGGATCAGTCCCCTGAGGACGCGCCGCCGCATTCGTGTTCCATTCGAGTCGTAAAGGCATAGTGAATGCGTATTTGGCCAATATAATGACCTGCGGGACCAGCCGCTCTGCCAGATCTTTACCTTCCCAGACAAGTCTGTTACCAATTTACCCGACCCCGGAGGGATGGAAGGCTTGGTTATCCCGGGCCGGAATCGATCGCTCGACCGTGTGAAAATATTATTCACAATTACTAATAGAGACACTTCGGTTTGCTCAGAATTTTTCACTGACCTCATTTTCTTCAAAAAAAAAAGTCTTTTGAAATACAGATACCTATGACATTAAGGACACCAGGGGTTTAATTGTATTAGTATTCTGAACTTGAGTATTTTTCAGAGGACTGCTAAGCTACGGAATTTAATACGAGAGACCGGGAGACTATCGAGACAAACAAAAAACAGTTTCGAAGGCACAACTCACGAAAATGCTAGGGTGAAAACGAAAGATCAATTTATAGAAGAACAACACTCAGATTGATAATCTCTACAGCCAGTTTTCACTGTGGCATCAGAAAAGAAGAATGTTTTCCATGACGAGGTACAATACCATGAGAACTTGGAGAAAACGAGAAATAGCGGGTGAAATTCGATCGCCAACAAATGGCTGCAAAAGTCATGGCAATGTGCACATTCCCCGTCCGAATGCTCATCGTCGTTTAAACGGCGCAGTAGAAAAAACCAGGCTTGCAGGCAATCCTGATTCAGCATTTATTATACCCGCACTCAGCGCCGCATCGGCCAAGTGCTCTTGATTGTTTCCGAAAAATATGTCTAGCTCTAAGCACATTCCATAAGTCAACGAACAGCAGTGGTGTAAAGTTGCCTAAAGTTGCCTTTTGATTGTCCTCAGTTGGGGTCAAAACGAATGCACCAGCGATTTCACAAATTCGCTAATGGCGTTAATTTTCACAACAATTTATGACAAGACAAAAATCTCAGCCAACCGGAAAGGGGACCGATCTCTTGACCGTTCGGGTGCAACGAGCGCGTCTAGTCACTGCGCTTCCTCCCACTTGCAACACTGAGCAGAAATCAAACGAAAAACGGGATGACTGGGTGAAAAGACTCGCTTATGATTCGGACTAAACAGATCCCACTGACGTGCAGACATCAGTAATGCAATTATTAATTATTTTAATCAAATTATTAATCAAAATAATTTCTTTCCAAATAATGGATGCGGTCCTGTCCCTAGCAGCTGTGCAGACAGAGTAGTCAAGCCTAGTCCAGAGAAGCTATTTCGAACACTTCTAGATATAGATCCCTTCGAATGTCCTCTTTTTATTTTACAAACAATCCCTTTTCATCACGACTAATGTGGTGTAGCACGACAGCAGAAGGATCGCAGCTGCCGGAAGAGATTTTTCCTGAAGGCCTTTGTGATCGCAACAAAACAGCTGCTCTCCTTCAACTTTGTGTGGTTAGATGATGTTTTGAGGCGGTTTTTCTCATCGATTCAGCGAACATATGTGATCTGACAACGGCGCAGAGCCCGTGTTGCCCCCGAGTCCTCACTAACATCACTTTTTCAAACAAACTGTATAGTGAATACTCATGTTTTATGAAAAAGAGAGGCTGCAATTAGTGAAAACAAGAACTGAATCTTGCGAAAGAGCCCAACAACGAGAAACAAAGCTTGAAATCCCTTCGATTGTCCTCTTGTCCGATTAATTGCAATTTTCTGTTAGCGGCGAGTGCGATTACTGTTTAAAAAGCATGACAGCGATACGATAAAGCACATTTGGATAAAACCGTGAACTTTGACACGGTCACAAAAATTCTTGGCCAACACTTTTTCACCAGACGGCAAGTTGGAAAAAAACTCTTATAACATCTCAAAAACGCGGTAGGATAGCAGCTAATTCCATCTTCCCAGTATATATCTCCTCTCCACAGCTTTGTGTATGTATGCTTTATGTCTATGAGGAAAATGATTCCTAGTGGAACTACAGAACAATAAGGAAAGATCGAACCCCGCTTAAAATCCACTCGACACCTCCAAATGTCGACTTTTTGATGCTCTCACTTAATTAATTACCATTAGTTACAACAATCGGAAATCAAAACAGCTGTTCCGACTGTGAAACGCTCTTTGAAGCTACTAAATTACTTCGAGTCACATTTAAAACAATTCACTTTGATTTTCGACGCTCATCTTATTAATCTTATTCATGTCTAATAGTCACATGTTACATAAGTTTTAGCTATTCTGTTTGAGTTCCGAAAATTGCATAGTCGCGAATAAATAAATATAAATAAATAAAATTAGATTTTCTTCAAAATAGCATTGATCTGAAATCAGGGCTCGTTTGCTGTTTGCTGGAAAGCGCCCTATATTTCCCCACGAAAACGTGAGAGTCGCCCACCAACTTCGCTCATCAGATTACCAATACCGAGAGAAACGAATTTGCATCGACCCTCGTCGAAAAAACAGACGCCACGAATGTTGCTCAACTTTATTAGGCGCGGCTCCGAGAACACGACATTACGTTCATCTGTTCGTGGAAAACCCCATTGGTTCGTCCGACTACGAACAACATACCAATTGCACTTAGAGAAAATAGCAATGATAAACGGGCATAAATAAGAAAACAAAAAATAATAGTCGAGGACTTCTCAGAGGTGATGGGTACGTTACCTTGTGGAGTGAATGTGGACCGTTAGTAAACTAAACCGCACTGGGGTCGGAGATTTTATGGAACAAATAAAATACTACCGATATCCCAACAACGATGAGCATGGAAGAGCCCATTTACAACAATTCCATAAATCAGAGCTGCTCTTGAATACGAATCATTGGTTTGCTGCACGCAATAAGCATGAAAAACGACATTTTCAAATAATCCTAGAAACAAATGTGAACTGCGAAGCAAAAGTTCATCAAACCAGGTTTGAATTTCCATCCTACACGCTCACTCTCGCGTTTTATTATTTAAACAAATATGGGAAACACGAAATGAGCCCTTCAATGACACCAAGCTTTTTTAGAAAGTTAATGAAGGAGCCGAAAGCTCAAAAAAGACACAATTGCTTGCTGATGAAAGACACTCGAAGTAGCCGCAAGAGGTGTGTATTGATATTCCTTAGAAGAACAAAACCACTTTTTCTTGAGTTGGAAAAATGTGGAAAAATTCATTCCAAAGAATTCCCCAAGCTCCCCCTCTTGAAACATCAGCATGATGTTATCGTTTCATGCTTCTGTGGCAAAGCGGGGGCGAACAAATCAAAAATTAAACGATTCACGCTATTTGAAGACCGCTGAAGACGACGGAAAGGTCGAAACGTCAGGCCAGGTAAATTTTCAGGTGAATTTTGATCCACCTACCAACCTCGATCGGCACAAAAGCATGAATTGATCTATTTGAAAGGTTCCCAACCTACGACCAGAAGAAAGAAGGTAGTTTCACATCTACCAAAGGGAGAATCTACCGGGACGTTCAGCAACACTCACCTGCGGAGCACAGCAGCAACAGTATCGCTCGAGCATAAACAGCGACTAGGCGGCTAGGCGGTATGGAATTGATGTCTGGGTTCGGGTATGGCACCGTGGGTAAGGCCGAAGACGGCCTTCTGGGAGCGGGTGCTGGCTGGTGGTCTGTAGCTTCTGCTAGTGCCGGCGATGCTGCTGACGCTCGTGCTGCAGCTGACACGTGTCGCAGCAGCCAACGGCACTACCACACCGACACACACACCCCTCTCCCCACACACACCCAACGGCGACAGGCGCGCCCTTGCATGCTCTTCCAAGACCCATTATACCCAGAGGTAACGGACAGAGAGGTTGACCGTTATACCACTTTACCTCTACCTTCACCTTTACCAACTTGTCTCCCTAGTTTGATAACAATTTTTCCCGTTAAAAACTAATTCAACCGGAGTAGCACTAATTGCTACGATCCTCCGAACCTTACCAGTTCTAAGCAAGAGCCTCCTACGGAGATCTCCTTAGCACCGGAAACACAACCCGAAAGAATCTCCAGACGGTTGTAACAAATGAACTCAACTTCAGATCGCGCTTGAGGGAGCGATAAGAGGCGCCAGTTCTACCCAAACGCTTGAGCGATCGATCCTCGTCCAAGTAACCGAGCCTTCTACCTTGCCGAAGTCCAGTGATTGCTACCAGACTTGTCTGGGAGTCTCGCGCTCTTTCAAGACGAAACCATCTCATTATACAATTACTTCTACCATACATATACGCTTCTTTGAGTAGAATTGAGATCAAAAACTAGTACCGCCTTTTTACAGCGCGGGTGGTTCAGTGGTATGTGATATTGGGACAAGCACGATCGAGCGATCGGTCCTCGCCCTGGCTAAGCAAGCCTTCTATCCCTTGAGGAACGGTTAAATTAGTATCAGACTTCTCTGGAAAGGTAAAGACGCTGACTCGGTACCCTATTCCCCGCAAGTCATTGCATAGGCTTCGCATTCACCATGCCTCTACGATTCTTAATGGAACACGAATGCGTGGCGCGTCCCTGAAGGACGTATTACGACCAGATCCTCTCTCTCTTTTCATTCTTCTGAGTCAAAATTTGAGGAAACTGAGCAGCACGTCCATCCTTGTCACCCTTAAGGCTATTTATACTCGGTTGCGATGCAGCGCTTCAAAAAGCTCAGGAGCTGATACCATAGCTACCTAGGCAAAAATTGTTATTTGTGGATCCTACTCTATTCCACATCATCCACGGCTCTACACTTGACCATTCCCGCGCTGCTTTGCGCCATGTATAAATTCGTCTTTACCTCTTATTTCACGTTTCCAACATTTTCATCACAATAACTCCACGAACTTCGGTGGCGCCCAACCTCAACCTTGACTTTACAAAAAACCAAAGTCAGATTTTGTTCGGAATTTCTCCGATGCCAGAGCACATTTTGCGCCAGAGTGAGTCCAAATCACCGCTCAAGCGCGTTTCACCATCATAAAACAGCGTGGACGCCCCAAGAGATAAGAATAGCACCGTTCTACGTGGAATATCTACGGCAATTCGATTCTGAGCAACGAACGGATATCTCCGAGCTTCTAATATATATAAGCCAGAACGAAAACGAAGAAGGATACAAATGAAGGAAGAAAAATAAAATGAAAAGACAAGTTCGACACGAACGAATTAGATACTTTCCTGTCGAATACAGACGGAGAAAAAAACAGAGCTCTAGACAAAAAAAATAGAGCTGTATCTAATATGTATAACTATTATCACCCCTTATTATCAGGGCGGAAATGTTGGAGAATTTTTGAACGATTTCTGAATGATTTCAACCATCCCGTACAAGTGTGACTTGTGGATCTAAAAGAACTCGGAACGAACATGGAAAAAAATCGCTGGAAGTACCATTCAAAATTCATCAGTCTCGACACTTCGACCAAAAACATCGAGTAGCCTGCGTTAAGGTGCTTCTTTGCACTGATCCTCAATGAGACGACAGTTAATTTCCATTTATTATGGCAGTATAGCTTGCTCATTTTTACTCATTCACTACAATAAAGCTATCTTGATGATTTCCGAATTTTCCTTTTCACCCATTCAGTCTTCAATTCCCGTTCTCCTGGAAGTGCTCAAGTTGAAGAAAAAACGACTAAAAAATCACGTTTTAACGTAAAGCAAATTATACCTGATTGCTATCCACACTCTGGATGGATAGCCTTTGTGAATCAACGGACGACGTCTCATCGGTATCGCGAGATCCGAAATCCATCGAGTTCGCTGAGGCGTTGGAGGAGCGAGCCGATACCGACGCTGGAGTTGTACTACCACCTGATGACGACACGCCCTCCAGGCCCACACCGAGATCTGAAATAGGATTAAATACTTAAAATTGATTAATATTTGGAGAAAAAGAGCAGCTGATGTTTACCCAAAATAATCAAAAAACTTACTCAATGGCAACAAGGCCTGCGTCAATTCTCGAATCCGCTTCACCCACATAATCTTCACATCCTCTTTCGGTTGAGGAGCGCTTCTTAGGTCGATGCGATTCTCATTACTCGCGACGGTGCCGATCTGAAAGAGTCCATTTCACAGGGTGACAGAGAAAACAATGAAAAAAAGAAGAAAATAAAATTCGAAAACGTGACCAACCCGAAGCCCGAATCGGCAAGCATCTCCTTCAACGTGCTCGACAACAGAGACATCAGACAACTGAATGCGAAAGATTCAAGAGCTTTGTTACAGAATTGAATCGTGAAGGATGTTCCTCACAGGTCAAGAAGAAAATGGGCAGTAGAAAAAACAAAAAGTGCGCTCTCCTTGAGTACTAGTGACTCTGTTGCTTTGATTTGTGAGTTGCCAGATTCAAATCACTACGAATTCAGAACGATTTGCTTGTCCGCCTTAATTGTTTCATTGTTTGGTTATTGTTCACTAACCCTTTTTGCATATAGCACGGTCTGTTAGTTCTAACCACTGCACCATAGTTGGCGCGCCCTATTTAGCGTAATAAAATGAATAAAATAGTCCTTCAAACCACTACATATTTTCATGACCGTAATAAATCGAATGGTATAAAATGATAGGGATAAGCTAAGGAGACACGGATTAAAGCGTCCCAGAAAAAGCAACAAGAGAATTACATTCGGCGCGCCCTTTTATGGCGTAATAAAATAAATAAAATAGCCCTTCAAACCACTACATATTTTCATGACCGTAATAAATCGAATGGTATAAAATGACAGAAATAAGCTAAGGAGACACGGATTAAAGCGTCCCAGAAAAAGCAACAAGAGAATTACAATTGAGATGAATACGCATGAGATAGACTACAAGTTCAGCTGCAGCTAGCAGATTACACATCTAGCGAGCATTTTGATGGTAAAACCCAGCAACTGCAAAGCGAATGTACTAGACAGGCAAGCGTCAGCTTAAGAACTCTACTGAGAACTGAACTGAAGAGAATTTGAATTTACCCAATATTTTCGGCGCTTGAGGCAGCGGAAAGAGGTGGCACTGGCATTTGTATGGTGGAGCGATCTGTTTTCGTGCAGGTTAACCAGACGTAAATTCGTACCACGTTTGTGTGAGATGGTAACAAAACTGACTCGAACAGCGGCTCACTTTCGCAATTAATTTACGCATCGAATATGCATCCCTTCCCTCGATGTTGTGTGTGTCAGTAAAGCCTCTTACCAGTGTACTACGCGCGCCCCATAAAATTTTAGCGCCGAAATACGGGAAAAGAAGACTTTCGGAGCGAAATCGCGGCAGATGAAGTAATTGGGCAACGCTCGACACCAACGTGACACCCATTAGCGCCATCGCAAATCCGGCCACGAGGAATAAGTGCAGTACAACCCCGCCTCCTTCCTCGCTCCTTACTCATCCCCACAGTGTTTATCCCGTTAGTTCAGTTGAATATTTAGTAAAAACTTTTTTAATTTAATAATTAATTTAATAATTTCAATTTGCACACCAGTACCATCACCATCCTCACCACACTGCAGGAGTTAAGGGATAAACATGGAACCAGCGCTAGAGTACGCTCTTTCACAGTAAAGTGAGTGCCTCAAAAATGATTCCTATAGTGAGTCTACTAAGGTGTTACGGAAATGACAGGAAATCCTCCGATCAAAAACCGGCCCACTAATCAATCATGTAGACTCATAAACTGGAAATCACGAGAAAAAACAACTTACAGGTATAGGCTTTCCTTTAATGATGTACTTGACATTCTTTGGTGTGAGCTCCATCTTTTTGGCAATGACTATGGCTTGCTCGAACAAGAACACCTGAAGCCATAAACGTTCAAAAGGAGTGAAGTGCCCCAACTGTAAAGCAAGTCGTTTACCTGACGATCCTTTCCTTTCGCTTTATTGAAGTAGTTCCTCGGCTCCCAAACAGTGAGGAGGTCTTGCATGACGAACGGTCCCACGACACCCAGCTAAAAGTGAAAAGTGATGAAAAACCACCCTCGAAAACCTCCTTTTTTGATTTTCCCGCCTTTCTAATTTTTTAGGTGGAATTCTGTTACGGGACTTAACGAAATTTCCAATTAGTAACCTTGAAAGGCAGACTAATCAAAAGACGGTGACTGTTAAACACCAACGTCGAGGTTTCGAAATAAAAGCTCGCCTGGGAATCGTTCTGCGCACACCATTAGAAACATTCGTACTTGAGAACACCTGGAGAACCGCTCATGACCTGTAGCCCCTTTCATATACGTCGCAGCACCCCCGGGCTAATTGACACTTGGAACTAACAATAATTAGAAAGCACTATTTAGCCCTTCCTGAGTTGGCTTCTAAATGAATTACTAACGAAAAATGAATTGTTAGGAAAGTAATAAGAGGAATTCAGTTCAAAAACAGCTCTTCGGCTTATTTCAGTCGACCAGAGCACACTAGAATGTAAAGTAAAAAGAGCGAAAAGTAGCGATCGTGAGCATAAATAAGAAAAACTAAATTGAAAAATAATCTTATTCAAAAGAGAAAGGACAAATACGAAAACAATATCGCAACTTATGTACCACTAACCTTGTCTTTTTCAAGTCCGTTGAAATGAATAATATCATTTACACGACGAGGAAGGCTTTTAACAACATCGTACGCCTCCTAAAAATATCCTGTCATAAACTCTGGAAAATTCCCAATGAAAGGAATCCTAGCATTACAAAGACTTCGGGGTCCGAAAACATATTATAGCATAGAAAAAAAAACCTAAATAACAATAGTTGCTTTGCGCAAAAGACATAATAGAACAATTTATTTTTAGCGTACCCGAATTTCCTCTACATTATTGCAGTGTTTTAAGAGTTGTTCCATGAGCAATTTATACCTGAATTTTGACATTGGTTTGCAGTAGTTTGAATATTTTTATTTTAACCACCCACCTCGTACAACGTTGAACCGGCTTAATACGCATTGAGTGTAATGAATTGTTTTGTTCCAGACCATGTTTCTCTCTAATGGACTAAAATAAATATTGTGAGAGCAGTAACAAAAGTGCTTGTAAAATAACAGAATGAAACTCGCAGAATTATTGCTACTTCTGACAACATTCTTGTGTAACAATAAAAAGAATCGTATAAACCACAACGAGCGCAATTCTTACCTCGAAGAAGGAAATAACTTCAGGTATAGCAACTACGTGATTATTTTGCTCCATATTTACACAATAATCAGTATATAACTCGTTGAGGTAATCCACCCAAACCGTGAACGAACATCCGACTTCCTCCGGATCATCCTCGTATTTGGACAACTCGTGAAAGAACTTTCTGAAATTGATAGCATTCATTTCCTTCTGACGAAGGCCATTGCCTGGAAGATTGGAAAGACTGATACAAAGACGGGAAGGAGGGGAATAAGTATCCAAAGACAACGAAGTCGGTATCCTCGCGTTCAGTGTATGGACGCTTGAAGCGATTGACGACAGCGTGAAGGTAGGAAGATCAACCAATCAATAAAATTATAAGTGTCCACCACTAAACAATCTTCAGAGGATCTAAGTTACTATTTGCTACTAAATCCTTATATTACCGAACACACCGACGCCGTTGGATCGCACTAAGGCTCTCGCCATACTCATGACTGCAACGGTCGCAGCGAAGCTAAAAAAATGCATGGTTCACCTCTATAAAGCACTGCAGCTGGGTTTTTTGTATGCTGCTGTGTGCGGGGACTCGGATAGTTTACCGCAAGGGCAAAAGGGACGGTGCAAATCCTCTCAAGACAATACTGCGGCCTTCGTCGCAGGGGGCTGCGACGCCTGTCGCAGCTAGCATACATCATACAAAAAACCCAGCTGCAGTGCTTTATAGAGGCGAGCCATGCATTTTTTAGCTTCGCTGCGACCGTTGCAGTTTGGACGAAATCGGGTATTTTGACCCAGGCACCTCACCTACCCACCCTTACCATAGCTAGTGTTCACCAGCTCATACACATCCAAACCCCCATATACTGTAAAAACTACGTGGTCAAAGCTTGGCACACGTGTAGACGGACTCCTTGTAAGAGGAGTGCTACGAGTACCTCCCCAATGACAAAAGCAGCGATCGCCCGTTTGCCGCAAGCTGCGAACGAACCAGCTGGGTCAGCTTACCACCCTGGGTGGCGTCGTCGTTGATCCGTTGGTGTATCTCAAAGTCATGAGCACCCGGTTTTAACCAACGCTTAAGTGGAATTAGTGTCGAAACACCTATTCAACTGTGCGCCTTCAACCTGCTACGCGCACCATTTCATAGCAGTACAACATCAACGCCGAGACATCAGGAAAAGATCGCTTGAGGACTGTTCTACGCACTCTGATCAAATCGAAAAACAAAATAACTGCTACTAAAGGATTGGTAATGAAGCTGTTTCCAAGATGAAACTCGTGATTCTGCTTGTTTGAACGAAATGTAATACATTTGGGGGAATAGAATAGAGTTATGAAATAAACACGACACGATCAATATGAAAAAATCGAAAAATACAGAAGAATGTAGCAAAATAAGTCTATGAAAGAAAGAACTAACTCGGCATGAAAGGCATACAGCTTCTCGTAGTTACCGAATATTGCCTGTCGACGATCTTTCAGTGCAAGAGGAAGCGTTGAATTCGCTTCAGCAGCATCGAATTCCGTAATGTACACCTAAAATGTTCGTGGATTCAAATTGAATAAAATAGAGATACGTGCCCGAAACCAATACTAAGCCCCGACTCACCAAACTCAAAACTACACCCAAAAGGTTACGAATAAAACATAGAGAATCAAAAATAAACGGAAGAAAAAAGGGAAATAGACGTTGTTGAAGCTTTCGGAATTCTGAAAATGCTCCACGAGCACTCACGAAACAAACAACCACATAGTCAGATTCAATTGAACAAAAATTCCAACAAAAAAGAAAATCTCTGAAAATGTAGAGATAACATACCTGTATACACTTGCGCAGATCATCGATGTAATCTCGTTCACTCTTTATGAGCTCATGCATAGGCTCCCTGTAAGTGGGGAGATATTTACTAGTCGGCACCGCCGTATCTTGAATAGTTGACTGAGAAAATGAAGTGGAACAACAGCGTTGCCAACAGGCCACTGATGAGATCAGAT
This sequence comes from Nippostrongylus brasiliensis, assembly GCA_030553155.1. Taxonomy (NCBI): domain Eukaryota; kingdom Metazoa; phylum Nematoda; class Chromadorea; order Rhabditida; family Heligmosomidae; genus Nippostrongylus; species Nippostrongylus brasiliensis. The sequence goes on along the minus strand of CP130732.1, from coordinate 31,970,091 downwards.
AAGCTGATACTCGAGAATTTCTCTAGCACTCACCTGTCTCAACAAGAAACCACAATAAACTGAAGGGTGAGCTAATGAAAAGTTAAGAAAGAGCTGATGACACTATTATTATCGAAATTGTATTTTGAAAACTTTCCAGACTAGAAATAGGATTTCAATTCTCGACTTCGATACTGATGCTAGGAGTTCGGGGTATGGCAAAGGTGAATCGAACTCCCAAGCACTATTTTCCACCGGAAACCTGCTCTAATGGGAGAATTCGTAAAAATACTTATTCGAGAGAAATTGAAGCTTTTCGGAAGAATCTAGCATGACTAACAACAGTAACAAAACGATATCTTCTACCGGCTTCCAACCTACCCCTAACCCGTCTGGCACCGCCACTTCCTACAATCAGATCCGTCCCCATTCGAAGGCCAGGCTCGCCCATCCCCACTCTAATCCAGTTTCCCTCAAACCCCTCGCGGCACCTTCTATTTATTCAGTCTCTCCAACAAGCTTGTAAGCACATTAAGTTGTACTATGGACTTGATGGAATTGACCATTCGCTGTAGAGCAGTTCTCTTTGAATAGTAGGTTGTCCATTCGAAAAGAAAAGCCAAAAAGGAATGCGCATAACTAGAGAGGAAAAGAAAAGAAATGCGCACATCATCGTTCACACCGAGTCGACGAAGATATGTTTTTGGCAACGTGGAATTAAGTGCTTCACTTAACACGCACGAAATCGGATTACGTTGTCCCAGTCGCCTAACTTATGATTGTTGAGTGATAGTGATGTTGTGAAACGTCCGTCTTCTCTGTTCTGTGTTTTTTGCTCTCACATGGTTGGGAAGTTTGCGAAATAACAATGATACTGAAAAAAAGGACTGACAAGGGAGGTCAGTGGACTTCCCCCAAAGATTCCAGAGACCTATATAGTTTTGTAAAGCATCGAACGGAGATTACAACGGTGCAGTTTGTTTTTGCTAAATGGCAATGAGCGGTCCAAAAAAGGCGAAAAGGTGGCTTAGTTGGTAGCATGTAGTGCTCACAATGTGGTGGTCAGGGGATCGGTCCCTCTGAAAGACTTTTCTTTTGCCTTCATGCGCTAGATTCCAAATTATGCTCCTTCTGCAACTGTGTCGCAGTTTTGGGATAGAATCGCGTTTGGAACGAGTATGGCCAACAGAACACTCACAGAGGGCAATGTATTCTAGTCCCTACGTATGTGACCCACACCTACCGTAACCAACCCAAATCGATTCCAAATTCACAAACTAATGTCAGATTCGTGATCAGCGCCTCGAATAACCCCCGTAGATAAAGTTTGGGATAAATCGGGGATTTCGACCCAATCGCCCTACTTTAACTACGGACCCTAGCAAGCGCACGTCAGACACAATGGGAAAAGCTGATGCTAAATTTGTGAATTGTGGATTTTTCAGCAGCCAAAAAGATCTTTTTTGATGGATAGGGAAAGAAACACATCCAAAAATGGAGTCTCTGCATCCTTTAGCGTTTAAAAAGTGGAACATTAGATTAATGATATTCTCAGCAACTGGACGTTCATACAACTGTTCACCCGACACCAGTAAAGCTGGTTGGGTCGAAATCGCCGATTTAGCCTAAATTTTGTCTACGGGGGTTATTCGGGGCGCTGATCACGAATCTGATATTTGTTTTTGAATTTCGAATCGATTTGGGTTGGTTACGGTAAGTATGGGTCACGCAAATAAGTGCTAGTAGATTTAGTCCCTTGTGCGTACTCTGTTGGCCATACTCGTCCCAAACGTGATTCTAACCCGCAACTGCTACAAAATTGCAAAAGGAACGTAATTTGGTATGTAGCGCATGAAGGCAAAAGAAAATCATAGCAAAGGGACCGATCCCTTGACCGTCAGATTGCAAGTCCTACGTGCTAGCCACTGAGCCACCGTAGTACTACCCCTGAATGTTAACACCTTGAACCGCTCTCGCCACTACTTTCTCGCCATTAGTTAATGGTCAAGATTTTTCGCCTTTTTTTGGACCGCCCATTGCCATTTAGCAAAAACGAACTATACCATTGTAATCGCCATTCGAAGCTCTACAAAACCATATAGGTCTCGATTGGAATCTTTGGGGGAAGTTCACTGACCTCCCTCGTGAGAATGAGAGCTGAAAAGTACAGAAGCACTCCAAAATGGTGAGCTCCGTTTTTCAAATTTTTGCATCCCTTTCTTATCGTTTCTTCACACCGACCTTTCTGACTATTGTATTCACACTGTCACGAAACCTATTCCACCAACTAAAGATTAGCAGAGAAAATAAGGAGCTCATGGTGAAGGGGAAATTCGGAAGACAAGCACAAACGGGTCTGCAAAAAACCATGCAGTCTACTTTGTATTATGACAGATCGATTACTACGGACGTTCCCTGCAAGGGCATAAAGAAAAGGAGTGTAAATTCATACCTCAACTTCTTGTTTTGCTCACGCTTCATGATATTCATGCTCTCTTCCACATTCGGATCCGACAAGCGATCAAGCGAAAGATCGTCCTTCTGGAATAGTCATTCCTGTATTTTCCACAGTTTTCCGGGGAACAGGTCATTTAAAAGAGGAATTAGCCCAATAGCTGAGCATGAGCCCTGCAGGATCTACCCAAGCTGTTGCAGATCTAAAACTTCCCTAGAAATGATGCACGCCTACTAAAAAACGAAGCCATCACTAAGAGTAAATATTCGACTCGAATTATTGCGCTCTAAGGAAGAGTTATTACACAACTGAAATTCGCAGAAATATCCACTCGTTCTCATGGAAAGCACGTGCTCCTAGAAACTCCTAGAAAGCTTGTTTTTAATAGATTTTCAGAAACTTACAGCCACGGTTTTGCCGCCACGAAGAACACTTTCACAGTCAGCCACACGCCTGGAGAACCTCTCGAAGCGCACACGAACCTATATTAATAATTGTTCAAATTCATTAAAATAGATTTCAGCTGAAGGAAAAAACTGACGTCATCCATGCATTCGGCGATATCAGCTGCATGCTGCCTCGCCTCATCCCTTATTGGACCAGCCATACACAGAAGGGTTTGGATCTTGGCTCTTTCCTCCTAAATCAAACCGATTTTCATACCATGTTGGGTAAATCCACCTCTCTTCGCGTACCTTGACGGCTAGCTTGAAAGTGTGGAAATCCTCCAATGTAGCCGCATCGGCGATGCCTTTGCCAAGAAATTCCGACAGGCGTCGTTCGCCTTCCCCACATAACCAATCCACCAGCACATGCCTGGTAGCGTCCATCAAAACGAATTGCTGACACCTGAATGCATCCAAATGTACTAAACCATATTGAGCTAACAAACTTTTTGTGGTACCAACCTATCAAGCTGCTTCTTCTTCTTCGTCCACAACTCCAGAATCTTCGATTGCCGTTCACGTAGCTCGGACTTCATGCGAATGATTCTTTCACTATCAAGCCTTGAAATCACCCCATTAGTACCCACTCTGACAACGCATTTCCAAAAGAAATAGTTGTTGCTTACCTATTGTGAACGCCAGTGCCCGAGCTTGTCCTTTCAATGTATTTGAGGAATAACTCGCTAGTTTTCTGCGCATAAATGCATCCTTTAAGGAATCGATCTTTGTAGTCCATATGTTTGCTGAGCAGCTCCGAGATGACATTTACCCTTTCTTGAGGTGTTTCTCCGCGCTCCGAACACCAGTCTCGATCAGGATTCTGAAAATTTCGCGGCAGGTCAGCTTACCATTTGGGTATATCCCACACTTAAACGTTTTTGAGACCAACTCCTATAATATGAGTTTTGGTGAACGACACTGATTGGTTGAAGTGATGAACCTTCCAAAATATATAAAATTAAAGAAGGCAACAACAAAAACATAATTTCGAACCTGACTATAATCCTTCTCCAGCTGGTCGAGAATTGGATACACTCCAGTTAAGTACGTTTTGTAACACACAATTGCAGCCTGTATTGTAAAACAATTTACCTAATCAATATTTTATATGAAATGTCACATTATACCTTAAGAAGTTTGTTGCGCTCCTCAGCTAGTCCGCTGAGCCTTCGCCAGCGACCCGTAACCATCTCATTCAGTTCAACAACGGCTGCCCTATCCGTCGAGCCCTCTCTAATCAGCTCATTTGAGAGTTCATAGAAAACCCGGACAGAATCCATATTGTTCAGCTGAAATTGAATATAAAATAAAAAAAATAGGTTGAAACAGAGTCAAAATAGCGCAGGGGAGAAAAGGGTTGGAGAAAACAGGTGAAAGTCCATGTAACACAAGGAGAGACTCAAAGTGCTCATTTTCGGATCATTTCGATGAATGATAAACTAGAGAGATCGCGCTCTGTGCTTTCCTGACAGGATTCATTCCAGTTTCCCATACTCCTACAGATGAAGGTCTCCCGACACTGGTCTTATGGTCACTTGTTGACTAATACCATAGTGGTTGTGTTGGCTCAGAAAACGTTCAGAAGCTCTCAAGCCGTAGGACGGAAAAATGAAAACGAAATCGGAATAACATGTTTTTTTTTTCAACTAAACAGATTGACTCGAAATTACAGAATGAAGTGACTTTAGGACGCACCTCGATCTTCTTTATGAACAGTTCGTGGGCTTCTTGAGCTCTGTAAGCCTGTTCAAGATCGGCCGGTACCGTGCTCATCTGTTGCAATGCCCTCTCTTCTCGATCAAAAACCGAAACGATTTCTCTAACAACGTTGCGTATCTAAAGTAAAACATATGAAAATAGAAAAGCAGACTTCAAGGGGTACAAAATGCTTACCCTTCCCAATTTTCGCGATCCCTCAATGCGATATGATGTTTCAGCAGCGTACTAAAAATGTTAACATGCAAACAATGAAAATAAATCTTGAGAAAGCATGGAGGGGCTACGACGTCACCTGCATCACTTGGTGTTCGGCCACTTCTAAAATCTTCAGGTTCTCCCTAATCAAATCTGTGACGCTTTTTCCTTGCTTTGTTCGTAGGTCGGAGAACCCATTGCCGTGGATCGACTAAAATTAGTGCATCATGCACAAAAAAATAACGCCCAAATCCAGCACAATTTATTATTGATACTGATACATTGATACATCGAAATACTTTGTTTACTTTTGATTTCGGCTACCGAGATTGAACAGGGCTTCCGCGACATGGTCAGAACAGTGAAACTTCAACAAGAGCGAGCATTACCCAGCCACAAAAAGCTGGGCCCAGATTCATGAACGGACGAGTGGTCTCCCAAACCCAGTCGGGAATAACCCGCTCGATACCGTCGAAGTCCCCCAACCCCACCTCATTGCAAGGTGTGATAGACCCGCGATAAACCCCAATTAAAACTCCGGTACGCGTTCACGAATTTCGGTTTGCGCGCCGTTTGGGGTATATCTCACGGTTCATCAAGGGTTTACCAATGATGAATCTGGGCCATGGTAAAGGCTTCCAAATCCACATCGACTAGCACGTCAGAGGTAAATCAAGGTTTGCTCCGAGAGTGCAGGCAACATCCGCTTCTGTAGCGGAGAAATGACAGAAACAAGATATTGCCTACAAATACCTACAAAGGACAAGATTGCTACACAGCAAGAGAATTATCAGAAAAGCTCGTTTACTTTTCCCAAACGCTTTTCTCATTCTTTTGAATAACTCCATTGATTAGCTTTCGCAAAAATTCTTTAAATATAATTACAACCAAATCAAACATTTCGAGAAAGCAAGAAAAATAGAGTGATAAAATGTTGATGTCGATAATAGGACGTACCTGTAGCACCTCTTGAGCGCACTTCCGTATATTCTTCACGGCCATCTTCACTTGAGCGGTGTTATCCTGATGAAACGGTAGAACTTTTTCAGCATTGCCCGCAAACGTTGACGACTCGAGCATTCCGCGCATATCTTCTTCCCAGCTCTAAAGAAATTTAGGGGTTACGCTAGACGCAACAATGCGCAGCTGAACTTGATCGACCGTACCCGGATCTGAGAGAGCACTTCACAGTTATCGCGTACAAATACAGCAAAGCGAAGTCCAATTTGCAGCAGTACACGTTGAGGATTCCACACATTTGACAGCTTACTATTACGACTTTCTGTAACACGGATTGCGTTCGGAGATACGAAATATTTTAAATAAATACTATCAAAAAAGAAACACTTGGTCTGTAAATTTCTCACCAATATTTCGAATCAAACGATTGATGCAGGCTATGTTGCTATTGTAGTCGATGCCAGTATGCTGAGAGTGAACCTCAAGCTCACGAACCAGCTGAGTGCCTTCGCCAATGGTTGTCGCATAGGCCTTGAAATTGCTTTTCATTTATTCACGTCTCAACAAACAGTTACGATTTCAAGGTAGAAAACTGGAACTACAAATACTCGACTCCAATGCAAATATCGAAATGAATTGATTTCCTACCGTATGATCGCTTTACGCTTCTAATACATGTTTTAATGAAGAATAGAACATAAATTCCATACAGGGTACCCTGTGTTATCAGAAAATGTGAGAAAGCAATTCGTTTAGCTACAAAGTGAATTTTAGAGCTCTGAAAGCTCCTCTATATTATCACTTTCCATTGATGGAATAGATTTGAATGAACAACAGGACATGCGCACAAGGCGTTTCCCAAGTTTTAAATCAAAATACCCATCAAATGGGGTTTTCTAGCCTTAGTTACCTTCTTCTTCAACAGACCCTACCCCACTTATTTCGTGTCTTGTTCCCCTTGTGAAGGACACAGAAGGGGATGATAAAGTGAATTTTAAACAGCGAGTTTTCTACTGCACTGAATCATATTGGCAACAGAACCAATCTTCCGAAGAGAAAAGGAAAAAGGAAAACGCAAATGTAACCTGAGCTGTGCCATCACTTTCGTAGAGCCACTGCTCCTTGCTGCGCTCACACGCCTCCACATCACAATCAACCACTCGGTCTGCGTATTTCTTCTCCATTTCATCATACCACGCCATAATCTCATGGTAGTGAGTGTGAAAAAGCACCGACTGATTCAACAAGTTGAACCTAAAAGAGAACTTTTAGGAAAGCCACAAAATGCGATTTGTTTACACGCACCTCGCCTCAACACGATGGGTAAATTGTTGCACCCTCTGATCCAAATCGCCAATCATTGCCCTCATTTTCTCCGCATCACAGACACCTGGGAAATCATCAGCAGTACTACTAGAAAAATGTTGAAGAATAGAGCCCTTACCCGATTCCAGTATAGCCTTGCTAGCCTCAAACAGCTTATTAGCATTCGAATAGGTATTTCGTGCAATTTGACGGAAATGGCTGTGATTTCGCTGCAGAGTGCGTGCCTGCTCCACAGTTTCTCCTGGAACAAAATGAGCAATGTAATTTCTAAAAATCCCAACTCTAATTTTCAGAATAAAAGTGTATTACCAATGCTAGTGTTCTTCGTTAGGTACGGATCCCCGTGTTGCTCAAGCCATTCAACAACTAGTTGAGTGTCCGTCCGGAAAGCGATCAAGGCCAGCATTGAGTGAAGACGAACCTGCAATAATTTGTCAAAACATCATCGATGATCGGTGAGGTGAACATGGCTAAGCAAATCCTTTGATTACTGTGTTGGCCTTGTGAATAACTAATAGTTGCATGCATTCTTAAGAGATGCTCCACAAATACTTTAAATTGCCTCCAGTTTCAAAAATCTACTGATTCGGAAGTCACTGAATGGAAGAAATTGGGGAATATTGGGCTCACAGCAAGAGAAAAACTGAGGATACAACCATTCTCTGTAAGAAAGGGGTTCTCTGCAACTACTTATTTCTACAATAGAAGGAAGTGAGTCCAGGAATTTATGTTTCAGCAAAAAAGAAAAAATGAAAGGACGACACTCAGCACTCAGCAACTCAGTTCATGCCTGATAACTGCTTCTCCATTGAACAAGGAAACGAAGGCAGTGGTGAGAGGATGGGCCATACAGTACATATCTCATCCAAGAAGAATGTTTTGGCAATCAATCTCAGCTGGTCTACCCTTCAGGGAACATGGCATTTACACCACCCAATAAGGAAGCTCAAAAACTACAGCAATTAGTGCAAAATTCCACCAACGAAATCCTTCGTCTTTAATAACGATTGTTTCAAACATCGTAGCGAATAAATAATTCAATAAATTAGTGAATAAAGATAGAATAACAATAGAATGTCATATCTCTTACTCTTCTCTCCTTCCACAAACAGAGTAAATGTTTGTGAGCTCGTGTGAGCTTATTCATTTGTTCTTTGGATGGTGCGTCATCAACGTCAACCGATTTCAGTAACTGAGTCAGCTGAGAGCCTTGAGCGAAAGCCTAAATAAACCAGCATGATTCATCATCGTGGGCAGGAAAGTTACCCAAAAACAATACCTCAAAACTAGACATTATGAAACGAGTAAATCATTTCAACGATGAACTTGACAAGTAGAAAAAATAAAAAACGAGAATAAAAAACGTAAATGTTACTAAACGAAAACCAAGCATTTGAAAAAATGCCGAAAATGAGCAAAAAGGTAGTCATGGAAAGCTAGTACCTCCGCATAGGTCTCCTCGACACTGGCCCAAAACTTTTCGTGTTGTTGAATAGCGTCTTCCAGAACTTCAGCCGTTTTCCCGTTCATGGCACTAGGATCCACGCCGGGATTCTCCAACCATCCCGGCAACTGAGCAAAATACTAAATGCATAAAGTTTAGGCACGTCTATTCAAAAAGTGCGAATTTTAGCACGAACCACTTTCGCTGCACTGAAAAATGCGACAGCAGTGTTCAGTATCATTCTCCGCTTCACCAGCTGCTCTTGAAAACGTGCCCATTCCTCTTCTAGGCGCAACTTTGTTCTTTCTAGCTGCAAAAATTACCTTGTCGCCATGGAAAAACACGGGTAGAGATGTTCGTTGGGAGAATTCAGTAACATCGACAGGCGAATAAGTTTACGAAAAAATAATAACAAAAAACCTACCTTGTTTCGGTAGGATTGTCCACCGACCGAGCGCAGGCGAACAGCAATGTTAGTAACTTGTGTTATATTCACTTCGGCGCTCTAAATATGGGCTTACTCACAAGATTAACATTTAAAAATTTAAAATTGAACCAAAAACCCAATTACTTTGGAGAAAACGAAGGTTACCAAATGATAATTTTTAATCAAACAAAAGAAGAAAAGCTGTTCTCACATCAGCAGTAGTAGAAAACTCTTCGAACTCATGAAGCCGTTCAGACGCCTCTGCGTCTGACGCTCCAATGTCGCTCATTCGCCTTGTCAAAGCCTCGCAGTGTTTTCGTGTCCAGTCCAACATCTAATTTCACAATTGAAAGAAAGAAATGAAAAAGAAAAACAACAACAGAAATGAAACCTCATCTGCATCGTGCTCAAACAGCTTCATCTGGTAGCAACCCTCCAATTCCACTCTACGTCCTTCCCACTGCTTGAAAACGTCGTTCCTAAAGCAATGGATTTACGAAAAACTAACCTACTTACGAAGTTACCTACTTGAGAAAGACGAAACTCACTTCAAACTCCTCAACGACGTCAGGAGGTTGCTCATATGAGGGATAGATGACACTAAGTCAGGATTCGAAACTCCACACTGAGCACGGTTTATTCGTTCACTTATCTGAACGAGGACGCGTGAGTGTAACAAAACCTCAGAAAAAATATGGTCAGAAGTCAAAACTGGCATCGAACAACTGACCCTGTCAGATTCACTTTGTAGGCGATCAATCGGAATTGAGAATATTGTTTTCTTAATATTAGAATGTTGTGAGAGTGCTGCCTCGGCAGTGGTGACGTCGACAGGAGATTGAGCTTCGGCCATAGAACGTCTCTGACATTCAAGGTTTCTCATCACTTCCGAAACTTGCCAGATCCACCGCTCCAGTTCCTGAAATAGTTGTAAAAAATCACATAATGGCAGCCCGGGTACATTAAGAGTACTATATATCGTTAGATACAGTAACCACACTAATGCCACAACAACTCCAGTCCTATGTTAAGAGTATTTGTTATAGTCAATCTAATGGCAACAAAAAAAGAAAGGTTTGGTATGAAAAGAATGAAGCCGCATATCCGGAACAGGAAAAACACGTCTTGGAGAGAGAACGTGTACGCAACCCTCTCATTTATAGAAAAGAAGAATGAAAAAGAAAATAGAATGGAAGGAGGGAAAAGAAAAAGAATGCACAATTACTGATCGCAATGTCACAATATACGTATCGAACAGATGGTTTACTGGAGCATAAGTAATTAGTGGAAAGTAAACAGGGTAGTTCAACGAGGCGAAGACACCAGAAACAGGGACTTAACCAGACATTAGCTCATCTTGAAAACGCGACGCAAACGAATTTTTTGCACCTCTTTAAGGGTCTAGTACAGTTCAATGGAACCCTTCCTCTTACAGAGCACTTCTAATTATTGCTTGGTCCCGAATAACATTAAATGTGATGCGATTTGCATCGATTAACTATAATCGATTCACCAATAACAATGATTCTGTAAAATGGTTCGCTGCATAGGTTTCAACCTCAGAGAACGCTTCAAGCACAGATGAATAGCTTTCGGAAGTGTCTTTAGTGGGAATCGGATGCAAAACTCAAATAAAATAAAATTGGTGATAAAGATTTTTCCGACTCGGGCACAAGGTGTAATTGAAGGCCAAAAAATATGTATGAAATACAAGTAGGTGTCCAACAAAGATAAAAATAAGAACGACAGCGATAAATAGCTCAATGAACATACCAAACGCGTGTCAAGCCAGTCGTCGTGATCGTAAGGGAAAAAGCCTCCGAGATCTCTGGTAAGCTGGCTGGGATCAATAAATTTCGACAAGGCGTCAATTGAGATCATATGGACCTTGAATGAAATGCGATTTTGCACAAGATCAATGCCAAGAATGAAGAAAACTTTACTATGAAACGAAAATTCAAAATTATCACCTACCTCAAAGCTCCATGACCCAATGAGCATGTTTGCCTTCTGCTTTTCCCAAAACGTGTCCGGCTTTATTACCAGAACCATTATAACGAGTCCATTCGTCGTCTCACAAAGATGCTTAATTTTTAGCATAATTATAGAAAATTAACAAAAAAGATAATCTATGAAAGTCAAGGATCCAAAGTAGCAAGTTAAATGAATCAGAAAAACTCACGTTCACGGACTTCAATATTGGCCGAACATTATTGGACGCGTGTTTTCCACGCATATCTATGATCACGGTAAAGCCATGCTCTCTGGTGTCGTCACTAAAAGTAAAGGATAACAAAACCAATAGGCATGGAAAACATGGAAAATAATAGAAATGTAAAATGGATAATGAATGATAAAAGTGCTTGGGATTAGAAGAGAAAATTAATTCTCATTGGCAATGTTGCAACCATTGTGGCAAATAAAATGATAACAATAAATTATTTGTAGAAGCAAAAGGGAATCTGGGCGGTAGTGGTTATTCTACTCCACTAACGTTATAATACTTCCGAGCAAACAAGATGTCCAAAACAAGACAAATGAATAGTATCTACAATTTCGAATGAATGGTGACTGGAACACCATTTAGCTTCGACAAAAAATATTACTCTAAAAACACTGGGTGGGAGACCAAATGCGATGTTGGAAAAGCGAACATTTTGTCCACCTAATACGCACCCCACAACCCCCAAAAAACGGCACGATTAGGAAGGCTCGTCAATAACTGGACGGGACACATAGATTGGAAAACGTCAAAAAACGAAAAGCATAAAAAGTTAAAAAATAAGATGCACTGCCAATACTCACGCTGTCACCGTGTGCAGATAACGTAGAATGTTCCTAATATTGTCCGGATTTAATTGATGTTCTTTAGGCGGAAAGACTATTATAGCACGACCCGTACGGTCTCGAGATCCTGGCAATAACGCAACGCCATCGCGAAGCACATGAGCAATATCCTCGGCTTTTAAAATCACCTGAAATGCGGCATGTGTTGAGAAAAGTTGAAGAGCACAAAAGAAAACAGAAACGATCACAAGAACAAGACTCACCTCGGAATCAACCATTTTGAAGTTTAACTATATACAGCTTGTGGTAAACACATCATAAGGCGGCAGTGAAAATGAACTCAGAAAGCACCCTGAAATCTGGAAAAAACGTTGAAATTATTGAAGAGGAGAAAACGTTTCGGCGGCGAGAATCAAGCGTGCATTTAAATGACGGAAATGATATGGTTAGTCAAATATTATCCAGAAAAATCTTTGAAAAATAAGCGGGAAGGGTACCCAGAGGGGTTGAAAGGAAGGACCATTGGTCAACGACTGTGAAAAAGGCGAGACTGAGTCAATGCTGGCGATTGGCACTCGGGTCGGCGCTTCACTCCTATGACCGATTGTGCGCAGCGGGGTGGGCGAGGGTGAAGAGGTGGAAGGGCAGCCACCCCCCCCCCCTCCCGCCAAAACTCCCCGGAGAGGGGCAGATGGCCCGCTGATCCGGCAACATCCCGACCGGGTTTACGGGTCAATCCGTGGCCTCTCTCACTACCAGATGGCTCTCGTCTGCCGCCCTTTGAGCTTCTTAGTCACCCGAGTCACCCTTCTGGCACCGGCGGAAAGTGCTCGATATATTATCACCTTTAATCCTGTCACGCTTTTAGGAGCAAGGATTTTTTGTATAATATTTGTTATATCAAACATACAAGGTCCCGACCATAAGCAGTATCGACACTGTGCAGAACTGATGTATTAAAGGGCGTCTCCAATACGGGACCATGCCAAACATTCGTGGGTACAAGTTGACCCGTGAAATGCCGAAATTTGTATGAATCTCATGAGCAGAATCTAATCACAGTAATAGAATCAGTTACGATCAGCGCAAGCTCAGGATGAAAAATAAAACAAAGGAAAAAAGGCAGTTGGCGAAAAGTTTATATATCAGTTCGAACAACATCTGAGAATTTTGTACTTATCATGCAGCTTTTTGAGTTTTTTTCAGTTTTTTTTTGAACTTGGGTAGAGAGACAAATTTTGGTGCTTCCATTTGTATTAACACTTTATTGTGCGCGCCATTTTGTGTTGTTTTTTGTGTTTCTTTTGTGACTAATATAAACGCCAATTTGCTAGTTTTTTTTTGCATCTTACCTAATCACTTAGTTATTGGCTGAATAAAATAAATAAATAAATCTCTGTGGCAGCTTATCCGACTTGCTTTCTTCAGTTTTCAGGGCAGTATTTCTGAGAAAAGTGTTCAGGATACTTGGAAATAAGTCAGAAAAGTTTTAGAGTTTGTAATACTCCAATTTTTTTTAAAAATGAGAGCACTGAGAAAAATCAGAGTATTCGGAACAATCAACCCCAAAAGTGAAAATCGAAACGTGATAGGTTCGGTTCACATAGTAGCTTAATGTCTTTGACAAGTAGAAAGCCGTCCCATGGGGAGTACTTCAAGAGTTCGCGCTAATAGCCTGAAAGGTCGAGCGATTATGAGAAGAGAATAGCCGTAACTGCGTACATGAACATTAATTGATTAATTGGGACTTCTGAAGGTCACAAGATCGCCAGTGAATCCAATAAGCAGGACAGCTGGTCGGGTGGTATCGAGCCCATTTCTCAGATGGCCTAAATTACAGCCAAAATTGTGGCTACTGAAATTAATCAGAATAAAATTTCCACTTCCTATCTACTTGCCGGGGACCCTCAGTTACTATGTGCATCAGAACCGCCATGTTTCGATTTCTGCGTTCAACGTGCCAGAATTCAAAGTCCTTGGTTTAAAGGAGTGCACTGACTAAGTTGTCATTGTAACTTTTCGGTAAAAATCTTATTTGAACAGAAAATCAAACCTTGAAAAAGTTACCAAAAAAGCATCTGAATCGAATGACTTCCAAAAAAATTGAGAATTACGTCAAGCGCGACATTTTATGACATTTTCCATTGAAGAGTTGCTCGTTCAACAATCTCCACCAAGGATTTTTGTAGTTTCTCTACCCTATGAAGAGGAACGTAGCACGACGACAAAAATTCACCATCCCATTTTCAAGGGTAAGATCTTCATTACCCAATTTCTCCTTGATGAAATGAATAGAATAAAACATAATCATCACACAGCGTATAATTAGGCCTGAAAAATCAAGCACCGAACTAAAAGCTGTAATGGCTGAAAGTACTCAAGTATTCTTTGTCGCCAGAATAGGGAGTAGTCTGCAACCTCAGACCTAGTCTTCCATTTTACGACGGAAAACGAATGGCGCTGTGACATTTCGCTTACTACTCATTATTCTCAATATACCTTTCTCCCAATTTGTATTTGGCAACTTATAATGCATTAGATAGTTCGCCGATCGAGACGGTACGCGAATAGAAGCAGAAAGGAAGCTTATAGTGTTCGAGAAAAGGGAGTGTTCGTCGTCCCTTAAGTTGTCGACGTGATCGCTTCTATTCCTCGGTAGTGGTCTACTGTAGCTGTTAAAAATGACTTCGTATATCAGGATACATTTTAAGACTACTAACGTCAAACGTGTTAAGCTTTATTCATCTCAGATATGCTCATCAAAGTGAAAACCCTCACTGGTAAAGAAATCGAACTAGATATCGAGCCTAACGACAAAGTGGAGCGTATCAAAGAAAAGGTAAGACAAGTCCTTTGAGTTGTGTTTCATTCGAGAATTTCTCGTTAATAGCCTTGATTCAAGGTAGAAGAGAAGGAAGGTATCCCGCCACCGCAGCAGCGATTGATCTTCGCAGGAAAGCAGATGAACGACGACAAAACAGCGACGGATTACAAGGTGTGGTGTTATTCTTATTCAGTAATTCTTTTGTCACGTTCAGTGGTTGTCTCCATGAAAAGCATTCATTGGTGGAATGAAGAGTACCGCGTTTAAATGTAAATAGAAATGGCAGTTGAAAGGCATCACCCTGTTATCAGCAGTGAATGAGTCAAGGTGTGGAATAAAATTCAGTGTTTTCTAATTGAAATCGGTGTCCTTATGATCTATTTTCGATTCTGACTCTTAAGCCGAACTATTTGGTGACAGGATTTGGGTTAATTTGGGTTTTTTGTGTTCTTTTGTTGTTTCTTTGCTCCTTTACTTCCATCCGGCTGAAAATGAGGAAGTGGCATGGTTTCCTCGAAGCCTGCTGTTATTTTTCTATTTTGCACTCTTTTCTGAAAAAGCGTGGTATACATGGTGCACGACTTGAACCATGGACCTTTATGTGGTAATAAGCGGCAACTGGTTTTTGCTCTTATTGGTCGGAACTTCTTTCTGTCTAAGAGAGAATTCCAACCTCCTATTCTTCTGCAGTCATTTCTCGTTTTCCTCTTCAAGTTAATTCTCTTTTTAGTTTGGTGCTTGGAAAACAATATTCTTCACCTGTTCTCAAAAACCTGTTTATTGTCTTGCTCGTATCGTATCCCAGACGGATCGTCCATGACACGCTTTCATTCATTCTTCCTGTTGAACCATTTCACGATACTTTTGAACTTTTTTCTAGGATTTTCTATGACTAGAAGATCTATTCGATCGTGAAAAGTTTGCCAGCCTGTGACAGAAAATCATATGAATCTATGCGATTTTTCATAGTATTTACACTGTACTTTTGAGCAATGTTCTATTAGTTGTTTCATTTAACGGTTGCAGGTAGCTGGTGGTTCCGTGTTGCACTTGGTGCTTGCTCTTCGCGGCGGATGCTGAGACTTGTCTATTCCATGAACTTATCTATGAATCCCTTCTTCGGATGAATTTTGTGAAAATGTTCTCCGATCAAGTACCGGTGTATAGTTTTTTTCGAAGTTCTCCTCACGTCTTTTTTTATTGAGCTGTCACTGTGTTATACGTGTTTCATATAAACTTTGAAGAGGGGCATCTGTTTATTTTACACAGTATACAATTCACATTTCATGGATCAATTATATAATTCATAATTACAGTATAATTATAATTCAGCTTGCGCTACTTCTGTCTATTGCTAACAGAGTATTGAGAAATTAAAGCAACTGTTTCTGTGAGTGATGCCGTTCTAGAACTATTTTCAGAACGTTTGAGCGGATCCATATTTAACAGTGAACATGACCGTACAAATAAATGTAAGGAATTTCATGGTAGATAACTATAGCTTGTGTAAAAGTCTAATGCTTAGAAGATATCGTATCGTGTTATCATGTGAATTATGTCGAAGTTATGCATGCGTGCGTTGAAATTTGAAAAAATCGACGATTTCGCTGGTGTAGTAGCGCTTGTCGTACCAACGATTGTTCGCCAGCAGAACATTCAGCACCGACTGGTCGTATCTGAAGATATTGATGGATTCGTGAATAAAATATTGACCAACTCCGACCACGTTTCCTCTACGTATAAGTAAGGTGAAGGTAAAGGCGTAGGCGTTGACCAGTCCCCTGAGGATGCGCCACGCATTCGTGTTCTATTCAAATCGTAGCCGCATGGTGAATGCGAATTTGGCCTATTCTATGACAGCCGCTATACCAAGTCAGTGTCTTTACCTTCCCAGACAAGTCTGGTACCAATCTACTTCACCGCCAAGGGATGGAAGGCTTAATTAGCCCTTGTTGGGATTGATCACTCGGCCGTGCGGGTGTCAGTGGCGCCTCTTACCACTGCACCACGTGGGCCTTTTATCGTTACTTATCACCAAAAATCGAGACTCAGGCGGAATTCAAACCCACCTCCCATATCTGTTCCTGGCACTAGACCTATCGAAATGAACGTTTAAAATAACACAGAATCCTATTCACCTGTGACAGCTCGGTGGCTCCTTGTATCGGTCGTCTTTGAGCTCACAATTCCACCCCTCCACATGGTTTCCAGCCATGCAGTCGGCTTCCAGGGCACACAACACTTCCCTGAATTACATGCTCTTCGATCCTGCTGCGAGATGGTCTCGTTTCCGATGTGATGCCATATGTATTGTCCTTTCTAAGAGGCTCGCAAGTAATAAGATGGTTGCAACGAAACTCGCGAACTGTAAAGTTCCTCCGGCGTACGCAGCTCTGATTGCAGATGCACAAGCAAGAACTGTAGCGTCATTTTCTAATCAGTGACTTTATATTTTGTTTATGTACGATCTCGTTGTTTTCGGGTGCCTGGATATCTTCTAAGGATACACTCAGATATGCGAGCCACTGCAACCGCTCGGCTATATTCGACGGCCCATTCATACTTGGCAGTAGCAGCAGAGCAGCGATGGGCATCGCCCAGCGCTTCGCTGCTTGTTCTGCGTCCCTGCCCTACCTATCATCGCTTAACTACGGTGTCGCTTAACTACCTGCGTCCTAGCAGAAGCACAACCAACCATTTGAGTATCTGTTCGATGGCATCCAATGTTTTCACAATCAACGCAAATCCCGCTTCGTACATTTTAGCCTTGGTCTTCTTGATCTCCTTATATTCTGTCGGAATGAACTTGTATACGCCTATAGAAATAAAAGATATCCACAAGGAAATTCTGGCAAGAATTCGCACCCGAAACAACTTACTTGGAGATGTGGCTGTGTAGATACCATGACCAGTAAACTGGTGGAGAAGAAATGCTGACTGAAAGCACAACATCAACGTCGGTTTGTTTGTGAGACAACTGTGTGCCCATATTCAACTCGGTAAAAGGTAAAAGGTAAGGATGTCGGGGTTGATCAGTCCCCTGAGGACGCGCCATGGATCCGTGTTCCATTCAGAACCGTAGAGGCATGGTGAGTGCGTATTTTACCTAAACAATGACTTGCGGGGGTCAGCCGCTATACCAAATCAGTGTCGTTACCTTCCCAGACAAGTCTGGTGCCAATTTACCGGACCACAAAGCGATAGAAGGCTTGGTTAGTCTGACGGGAGGTTGCTCTGCGTGCTCCGAAGATTCACAACGAGACCCAGATTGTTTTGTAGAACATCGAATGACGATTGCAACGGTATGGTTTGTTTTTGCTATATGCAAATGGATGGTCCAAAAAAGGCAAAAAACTTTGACCACAGACCAGTGGCAAATGCGCTTCCAGATCGCAAGCACCGGAGATACCACCAGAATCGACCCAAATTCAGAAACAAATGTCAGATTCGTGATCAGCGCTTCGAATAACCCCCGTAGGCAAAATTTGAGCTAAATCGGTGATTTTGACCTAACCAGCCTTACTAGTGTTGAGTAGTTGTACGAAGATCCGCTTACCGAGAATATCTTTATTCCTATTGTTCCACTTTTTGGACTCTAAAGAACGCAGAGACTCCGTTTTGGACGAGTTTCTTTTAATTTTCATCAAGATATCACTTGGGCTGCTGACAAATCCACAATTCGCAAATCTGACATCGGCTTCTCCCATTGTGTCTGGCGCGTGCTTGCTAAGGTTCGTACTAACAAAGTAGGGTGATTGGGTCGAAATCACCGATTTAGCTCCAACTTTGTCTACGGGGTTATTCACGACGCTGATCACGAATCTGACATTTGTTTCTGAATTTGGGGTCGATTTGGGTTGGTTATAGTAGATATGTGTCATATACACATAGGTCACATACAGTAGCGGCCAAAATATATTCAACACGCGATCGAGCTGCGATTTTTGCTCCAATTTGACGAGCTCGTTCTCAGCAAGTTAAGAAGACTGAACAGGTGCCAAGTACATCATTCGATAGAGCAAATCTTTCTCTATTAAACCGTATAAGAGACGTTTATGAATGTGCTGGACCTAAGAAAATATAAGGAGTTTTTTAGGACATACATTTTTTGTCATCGAAATTTTCACTTTGGCGGCGCGTAACTTTTTACGGGGGAGGTGTTCAGAGTAGCGAAACATTTCATTTGAAAGAGCCAACAATTATCTTTCAAACACTGTACTAGGATTTGAATTTATTTATAGCTGTGAAGAATTAGAAGTCATTTTTAAAACTTCTACGTAGCATACTAAAAACGCTTTGTCGAGGTAAGGCGAGACAACAGTCATGTCCCCTATACATTACTCCTTTCACAAAAACATTTTGGTCGAAAAATCTCATCATTGAGAAATATCATAAATTTTTGAACAACTTCAACCCTACTAGGGTGATGCAAAATTTGAGTCAACTTTAGAAAATCTGCTGCTCTTTTTTTAAGAGCAAAGACTGATACCTCTTATCTTGTTCATCAAATGGCCTAAGCAGTGGGCATCTCTCAGAAAATTTATTGGATTCATCAGTGATCAGATTATCGATAGCAGCATGTCCTAAATTAGCTGGTTCGTAAGGTATCTCCCTTCAGATCAAAAAACGATGTCCGATGAAAAACAGCGTGTATCAGTTGTCTTGCATAATAACGTAACGTAGCTGTCGCGGTAGGACACTCTTCAGCTGAATTAGGAGACGCGCGTGGCGCAGAGGATGGAGGCGTCATCACCGCTCAGAGGTCTGAAGTTCGATCACGCTCAAGGTCAACTAAGCCATCCATTTTTTCCAGGTCTATGGAAAGGTTGTCTGGAATGGTAGAAATGCAGACTTGTATCCCCCACCTCATACCTACAGTAGCGACCGAAAGGCGGTCGACAAGCAGAAGAGCTGCAGTATTCCCTACAATTTGACAATTTTGCAATAAATAAATAGCAAACTACCAGCAAAACAAAACACGCTGTTCGATAATCGATGTCTTTTTCCTTCAGGTGCTGTGCAACGTGTTTCTAGGTATGCTGGACTAGAGGAAAAATCAGAGAAATCTGAGACACACACACATTTCACACAAAATTCGCCCTCCATGATAGACAACTTTTCAACGAGCGGTTGACGAAAAGAGCAAAACATGTTGTTTGATAGAGCAAATAATTCGCTTTCAAACAGTATGTTAGACTTTTCTGGAATTGTCAGTATATCTGATCAGAAATTGAGGACAGGATAAGAAAAACAAGATCAAATCTACAGTTCCGGATTAAAGTGGTGCAACCATTGCAATGGTGCATTTCAAGGAGGACGCGCCTGGCGCAGTGGAGAGAGGCGTCATTATCACCCGTAAGCCAGGTTCCGGAATTGATCTTGCTCAAGACCAAACTAAGTTTTTGTTTCCCAAAAGGACCTCGTAGTCGATATTAGGCTTGTCTATCGAAGTGAAAACACCAGCTTTTCAAAGGCCGGTTTCCAGAGGTTATTAGGGCCGAATAGGCAGATGACGTATGCAGTTATTTTATTAGAACAAAGCACCACAGTCGTGAGAAAAATACATAATGTTAACAGCATTAAATTCGCAACATAACAAACTAGTCTTCACCTGTAAAAAATGGATGGCTTAGTTGGCCTTGGGCGTGATCGAACTTCAGACCTCTGAGCGGTGATGACGCCTCCATCCTCTGCGCCACGCGCGTCTCCTAATTCAGCTGGAGAGTGTCCTACCGCGACAGCTACGTTACGTTATTATGCAAGACAACTAATACACGCTGTTTTTCATCGGACATCGTTTTCTGATCTGAAGGGAGATACCTTACGAACGAGCTAATTTAGGACAAGCCGCTATCGATAATCTGATCACTGATGAATCCAATAAATTTTTTGAGAGATGTCGACTGCTTAGGCCATTTGATGAACGAGATAAGAGGTATCAGTCTTTGCTCTTAAAAAAAGAGCAGCAGATTTTCTAAAGTTGACTCAAATTTTGCATCACCCTAGTAGGGTTGAAGTTGTTTAAAAATTCATGATATTTCTCAATGGTGAAATTTTCCGACCAAAATGGTTTTGTGAAAGAAGTAATGTATAGGGGACATGACGGTTGTTCCGCCTTGATTCGACAAAGCGTTTTCAGTACGCTACGCAGAAGTTTTAAAAATGACTTCTAATTTTTCACAGCTATAAATAAATTCAAATCCTAGTACAGTGTTTGAAAGATAATTGTTAGCTCTTTCAAACGAAATGTTTTGCTACTCTGAACATCCCCCCTGTAAAAAGTTACGCGCCGCCAAAGTGAAAATTTTGATGACAAAAAATGTATGTCCTAAAAAACTCCTTATATTTTTTTAGGTCCAGCACACTTAGAAACGTCTCACATACCGTTTGATAGAGAAAGATTTGCTCTATCGAATGATGTACTTGGCTTTGTTCAGTCTTCTTAAATTGCTGAGAACGAGCTCGTCAAATTGGAGCAAAAATCGCAGCTCGATCGCGTGTTGAATATATTTTGGCCGCTACTGTAGGTACTAGAATACACTGTCCTTTGTGCGTACTCTGTTGGCCATATTCGTCCCAAACGCGATTCTATTTCGCAACTGCGACAAAATTGCAAAAGAAGCGTATTTTGGTATATAGCGTAGGAAGGCAAAAGGGAAGTCCCAAGTCCCAAAGGATCGATCTACCGAGTACCAGATTGAGAGTCCTACATGCTAACCACTGAGCCACCACAGTACTGGTTCAAAGTTGCAATCCGTTATAGAAGACCATTCGCCACTGGTTAGTGGTCAAGATTTTTTGCCTTTTTTGGGTCATTTATTTGCATTTAGCAAAAACAAACTTCACCGTTGTAATCGCCATTCGATGATCAACAAAACAATATGGGTCTCGTTGTGAATCTTTGGAGCACGCTGAGCAACCTACCTCGTGAGCCGGGATCGATCGGTCGACCGTATTTAACCTGGTTCTAGTCTAGTTTGAGCCTCATAGTTTTTAATTAGATGGCGTGTTGCCACAAACTTCGAAAACCAACCTTCCTGCATTCCTTCACGTCATTCTGCCACCGTTCCATATCCCATCCGCTTTCTAATGGAGTGTTCAGCTCTCTCCAATCTCTTTCAGCTGCTGACTGTAACGGAGGCCTAAACACGAGTCATGGGCATTGTATAAACTCAATTTCTCTTCTAATTTGCCTTTCGTAGGACGCACCTATCGACGACGTACTGCCTGCAGTTTACCAGCTCATATACGTGACTCAGATTGTTCTTCGTGAAAGTAATGGAAGGATCCATGTACCACACGACATCGTATTCGAGCAGTACCTCCTACAGGAACGAAATGCCTGATTAACCACATTCCTGATGTTTGAGATCTTCAAAGACCACATACAGCAATGATGAGTGGTCTCCAACGGAATTCGTCCAAAGAACCAACATATTCCGGAAATTTTGTCAAGTTGAATTCTCGAAAGTCCACAATTCCATAGGACTGAAGAGGAGAAACAGGATTCGGTGTCTAGTTCTTTTAGTGAGACCCGAGATTGATATGAAACATCACTCACTTCAAATTCGGAGCGAACAATCCCACCCAAGTTGTAAACTATAATTCTTTGCTGATGCTCGAAAACATCTCTAATTGACGCAATCTTAAAAGACCAAAACGTTTATATTCTTTTGTAAGCTTGCGCGGTGAATCGTGCTATCATTCATTATCTTAGTAACCAGTCGGGCTAATTACTTTTTGGAAAGTAATCACGGTGTTCAGCGTAACCTTGAGAAATTTCTGGAATTCGAATTACGTCCCCCATGTAGTTTATTCGGGTACCTTGTCCAATGAGAGAATAAGTTCTCTTACACGTAAAGATTTCTGCAGAAATGCCAATTCTATCCGGCAATCGATCCCCGTCAGTGCTAACCAAACTCCCCATCCTCTGAGGTCGGGTAAAGTGATCTCAGTCTTGGCGGGTCTCAGCAAATCATTTACAGCCGAATAAGCATACCTCATGCGATTCTGAATGGAGGACGAGTGCGTGGCGCATCACGGATCACTGATCAGCGCCGACCCCTTCACCATACTCTACCCTCTTTACCGCCCTTTCATTGTCCCGCTGCGGTTTCACTTCATTCAACTTATCGTTGGTAGTCGATGTACAAAAGTTAGGCAAGGATCTCATCGTCTGGTCAGAGTTTGGAAGTTTACAACTTTTTTTCAAAAAAAAAAAAGTGATTTACAAGTTTGTGCGCATCATGCCGACGATTTCGAGAAAAGGCTGTGACGAAGGCTGGTTTTTCGATCTTCGCAGCAACGAAAGGAATCTGGTTTTTATTGAGTAAACCTGGAAAGGAATTTTCGCATTTTTTCTAAGGGCAAATTTAGGCACTATTTAAGATGTTGTACCCCACCGATATGTTGAGCTGTAATCGCCAAAAGCCTTGCGAAATAGTGCGCGGCGGGAGGAGACGCAGGCTCTGACTCTACTCTGGACAAACACTATTTAATGTGAGAAAGCTCAACATAGCGGTGGGGTACAACATCTTGAATAGTGCCCAAATTTGCTACTACGGGAGCAGCGAACCTATTACTATCGCAAGAATCTAGAAATCTAATTCAACTTTGGAGATAGTCATTGCTTTTTTCAGCTAGTGAACCAAGAGGATTTGCTAGAACTCGTTGATTGCACAAGCCCAGCACGAGGAGCAACTTTCAGCTATACCAGGAAAACCAGACCAGATTCGTTAAGACATTTTGATTAGTCTTGAGAAGTCTTGTTCTAAGAGCTGTAGTTAGTTCATTAACATGTTTTCACGCCCAACATGCAGAAAGGGAGGGGAAATACAGATCCACATGACTTTAATGACAATTCATGCTCAGCGTTTCATATCCACGTTTTGAAACTTTTGAAATCTGTGAAAATATGTACCTAGAGATTTCAATATTGGCAGATGCTTGCACGAAAATCGCATTCCTCTTACAGTCCTGTTTTGAGGCAGTCGATAGCAGAAGTCAAAAATTTCGCCGTTCTCGTCGCTACAGCCGCATTCACCGGGACCGTTTTCAAAGCCAGCCTTAACATCATTGCTGTGATTCTTGTAGATCGTTTCTATCTGAAAAGATTAGAGATCCTGAGTAGAGGGTGATGGGTAAGATTCACTTAAGTCCAAAATGGAGTTTGATACGACTTCATCAATTGAAGGAGTGATTGAGCGTGATATCTCTTCAGAAAACGAATCAGAATGATGGAAGGGCAGAATGGTTGTAGCGCGGTTGTTCCGCAGACCTTGCATCACACCCGATGGATAACCCCGAAAACCGAGTTCGAATCCCGCCTGAGTCGCCATTTTTGCATCGTATGGGCAGCAGTGACCCCCACAGAGAAGTACAATAGGCGGATCATTGAATGGCAGCTTAGAAGGCTAAAGATGAAGTGCTAATTCTAGCCGTCACCCGACACTTGAAGAAAACTCAAAATTGTAGGGAAGTACCAAAGATAGTGGAGCTCCACCAAAGTTACCCATAAGGTAAACGGTTGGTAGCACTGACCATATAAAATGGATGCGGTAACGAGTTCCAATGCAGAAGCAAACAAAAATATACGGTGCCAAATAGAAAAACGACCCATTTTCGACGACCTCTGCGCAGTGAGATCATAGCAAAATGAACCTACCCGCAGCTCGTGGTAAACTTATCTCTGATGGCCTCGGCTTCGCTTGGACTGATAAGGGTCTACAGATGGTGAGCAGCTGTTTGGAAAGTAACTACTCAATTTCACGTCGTTTGGATCGGTGTGCCTTGATTTCCAAGTTCCTAAAAATTGAACCTTACGTCAGTGGCAGGTCTTCTCAGCTTTGCGAAACCGGTTTCGCTGCTTGGTGGTCGCTTTTAGGAATGATATTCATATGACAGCAGAGTACCGTGCTGGCGGAGGACATCACAGGGACGCAGAGGACTCGATGTAGCAACAGGCACCGCATATGACATTCAACTTCCCCCGATTTAGTCTAGGGCAGGGTTACATGATATGAGTTCCATCTGTTAGGCGTCACATACTCTAAACGACCCCGTAATATTGAACATTTGTCGTAATACGCGATCCCACGGTTGGCATATGTGAGGGACCCTCTTCGAAAAGGTCCGCCCATCGACTGGCAGAGAGTTCTCACTCTTCCTTACAGTCGTTGATCAGCAAGGCTGGTCACCCAAATATTCCATTGTACCACCCACCTCGCACAGAATCGAAACTACAGCACCGGACGCGCCGCAACGATAAAACGGCGGTAGCGGCTCTCCGTAGCGCCGAAATGCGCCACTTCGGTGTCCACGCGTGGTGACCCAGGCAGAGGCAACCGCAGTTCATTTGCGCCCCATGTCCAACGGGGGCACCGCGTGGTAGCTCCTTCGAGCCACCCCATGGGATCTCCTACTCCTAGCTTGGGACGCTAGGAAAAGACGCACCGCATATTTACCCGCCGCGATGAGGGGATGGAGACTAGTCGGTAGGGAGTCACCAAGCAAGGGACCGAAGCGGCAACGGGATCCGGAAATCGAGGGGTCAAAAAAATCGACTGAAAACAAGTCTCACGAATTTCTCAAGCTGCTAGGATCGGATACATACTTATTTTTGCCAATAATCCAATTTTAAAGAAGTTATCTGAAAATGGCGGGTTTCGGCGCTCCGAGGCGCCGCTACTGCCGTTTTATCGTTGCGGCGCGTCCGGTAGTGAATAACGTAGTGAACATTATTCCACCACACCATTGCTCATCATTGATCAGCGCCGAAATGTTGTTTCTAGACTGACTGTGAAATATTTCAACTAATATTGACAATTCTCAAGGGTTGGGAATGCAGGAATATCGGATACCCACGATATCAAAGCGCTTGCGTCGAGACGAGTGAAGTAGTTCGTGCCGCGTCCGGACGCCAGTCACAAGAGGCGGACGTTCCACGTCATTCCATCCGTCTATCCGCACCGAGTCAACACCGTAAGGCCTATAGTATATTCCTTCAACGGACACGTCGCAGCGGAGCTAAAAATGCGCGGCTCCCCTCTATGCAGCACTGCAGCTGGGTTTTTCGTATGCTGTGGTGTGCAGGGACTCGGATAGTTCCCCGCAAGGGCAAAAAGGATGGTGTAGATGCTCTCAGGACAGTACTGTGGCTTTTGTCGCAGCGCTGCGACGAGCCGGCGCCAGCTGTGATGGTCGGGCAGCACTGTTCCGAGTCCCCGCACACAGCAGCATACAAAAAACCCAGCTGCACTGCTGTATTGAGGGGAGCCATGCATTTTTTAGATCCGCTGTGACGGGCCGTTGCCGGAGTATACCATAGGCCTAAGCCAGCGGCTCGGTCTGCTTCCGAAGCAGCGAGGACTTGGACCGAGCTATCGAACCCGAAGGAGGATCGACAACAGAGCCAACATTGGAGCAGTGGCAGGTGGATGCCGGGAGAGGGGTCCGGTGTTCTCCCTAGTGGGCTTTCCCGTACGTCACGCGTAGTTGCGGTTTGTTGATGACCGAAAAGTCCATACTTGCTTTGCGTTGTTGTGGGTTCTATTCTTATTGACAAGTACATCGCGGAGCTAATGGGAACATATTGTGTATAATCAAAGCGCGCGATCATGTAGGTATCTTTATTGAAGTTGATCGACTCCAAGGTGCCATACCATGCGAGCCATAGACCACATCGGGCCGAACAATTGTGATCATCTATTAATCTGGAGAGTGCAGCTGCAGTAGGGCTTACCGTATTGAGGTTGTGCTCTGCTCAATTAACTTACCTGCGGCTGCACTAAAGTTCCAATCAACTTACAGAGCCATCCGGCCCAGCAATAAGAAGGAGGCTTGATTTCTATGGGATGCTTCAACGCGAGCGGAATTTAGAATTCGCCACTAGAACAGAGCTTTGAGGCAGGGTACGCTTTACTAATTTTCTGACGCCATACCGCTCTATCCTGCGTGCGGTCTGAATGAATTCGTTCTGCCTTCAGGTCTACATGGTGGCAAATAAGTTCTTGCCGCAACTTTCGTGTGACGTCATGTTCAGGGTAGGTAAATTTCTGACTTAATTATGACGCGGGCTTGTGTCATCAATCAATGTCTATTTACACGCCAACTTTCTTGACGACGGGTCCACTATTTCCGAAGCTATGCAGGACAGAAGCAAGATGATCGCTGAACTCGAATTACATGGGTGCAGTGTATCAAATGAGGTAATATCTCAGCAGCTTCAAATACCTGAAAGAACAGTTTGAACAACGTCCAGAGATACAAGGAGCTGGGTACCCATGAGGACCGTCCAAGAGGTGGAAGACTAACTTTTTAGGCAGTTACAAGGCCTCGAGAATTTATAAGGAGCAGAATTCGGTGGGATCCGCGACAGTCCTTGAGACAAATGGGTAAAAGCCTGGGAATTTTGCGCACGACAGTTCAGAACATTGTTAAAAACAAGCTACACCCTTGTCCTTCTAAAATTGAAAAACGGCATCCGTCAGCGAATGAGATTAAGGAAAGTAGAATGGAAAAGACATTGAGGTTGCTTCGATTGGTCGCCAACGGTCGCCACAAGCAGTCCGGTTCACAGATGAAAAGGTATGTACGGTGGAAAGATGCTACAACCGACATAACGATAGACTCAGACAATTGTACCCCACTGGGGCACACCCAATAGCGCTACTAGCCGCCTAACCATTCGGCTAGTAGCGCTATTGTGTTCGCTTCTAAGCGACCCTTGCACGAAGTAGTGGTATTGCGTTGGTACTGTGGTGCTATTGTGTTGCAACGCTTGTTAGCGACCCTTGCACGACATATTGGTATTGCGTTGCTACTGTGTTGCTATTGTGTTGCAATCACGTGTAATACACGTGATTGCAACACAATAGCAACACAGTAGCAAGAAGAAGACAAGAGAAAGGAAACAAGGCAGCGGTCAGCAGTTGGAAGAGAAACTTTACGAAAAACAGCGAAGTGAAAAATAGCAAAAAAACATTTCTGAAAAGTAATTGCAATTAATTAATTATTCGTTAATTGCAATTACTTTTCAGAAATGTTTTTTGCTATTTTTCACTTCGCTGTTTTTCGTAAAGTTTCTCTTCCAACTGCTGACCGCTGCCTTGTTTCCTTTCTCTTGTCTTCTTCGTGTAATCACGACTACTGAAAGCGTAAAGATACAATTTATTTTCATCTTTTGATAAAGCATAATAGAAATACATGCGAGGTAACAAATATATTTGGTTTTCATGCGAGGTAAATAATAAATGACCCGTGATTCACCGAGAGTCGTCTTCTTAGCAGATCAGTGGTCCTCTTTCTGTTTCCTTCTCTGAAAAGGAAAGATTACCACTCGTATTTAGCCCTCAATAAATAGTCAACAGATCGCTTACTGGAACGAGCGCTTCCCCCACTTTTTGATATCTGCGTATGTCGTTTCTGAAAATGAAAAGACATTACACACAAAGGACTGGGCATGTGAATTTTCGACCCAGACTAAAAGGAACCTACAGAGCTCTTCCTAGCACTCCTCTAAGCGCTCCTTTCCAGGCATCGTGTAATGCCTGCCTCTCTTTGAGTTTTGCGGCTCTTTCTTCATTTGTTTGACCCAATTCCGTCCGGAATCTAAAATTGTGTTCTGTTTTGTGATGACGGGATAACTGTAACTGGAGATAACTCACTGAGTAGGACTAGCAATAATTTCCTCAGGAAGTCTTTGAAGCTCTGGCTGGTTCATTCGCAAGCCATCGAGAAAACAATCTTAATTGAATGCAGTTTTACAACACTAGTGTTTGATTTGAAAGAAATTAATCGCTTTACTTGTTAGCGTGTCCACTATTTCGGAAGGCAAGTCTATTTTCGTGGCGTCTTTCGCGTGCTTCCCTGATATGCGGACAGCATACTTGGTAATCTCCTCTACAGGCATGGTAGCCTAAAAGGATTCATAGCACGTTTAGCAGCGTGGAAGAGAAAGAGAGATGTTCAATGTAATCCACGTATTTCTTATGTATTTCTTATAGTACCTGAGAGTGCTGTCAAAGATCGTTTTCGGAATGGCACTTGAGGGCGTGGGGGAAGCGGAGGCAGAGGCATCGATGTACAGACAATTTCCTGAAAAAGAATTATTGCTGTGCTTGGCCACCCACCCATGAAGCAAATGATTAGCGCTACATTTCGCGTCGCGGCAATCACGAAGAAAGAATAGAAGAAGCGATGAAAGAGTGAAGCGATGAATGAGAGAGTTTATTTTGAGAACATAATACAGTGGTAAGTGATGCTATTTTCACCCGCACGGTCGGGTGATCGATCCTCGCCTAGGTAAACAAGTCTTCCTTCTCCCCAGCATCATACGAAATATAATATTACCAGACTCAGCTAGGACTCGTGACTAGTACAGTACGGTCGCGGAGAACAGAATTTTTTGGTTAAGAGTGAAATCCTCCAAAGTATCTAAGTTCACCTAGGTGAACCAAGCACCAGTGTCACCTAGCAATGAAAGAGGCAATGAGTGAAAAATTAGATAAGAGTAGCCTCGACAAAGTTCGATTTTGCTTACTAATGTGAAAAAGTACCACAGCTACCACAAATTTCAATCGTGTTCTCCACTCCTTTTGCTGTGCTACAACTCTTCTAAAATACAAGTAGCAAATTTATTGATTAAGTACAATTCTTCTGAATTGTTTTGTTTTACTGTACTGTGTTTTGTTCATGTTTTCTTTCGTCGTGCCGCGAGTCACTTACAATAAATAAATAATCTAGCTCGGTTCATTAGCATACAACGACTTTAACGGTATGTTTTCAACGCTCTTTAGAATCACTAAGAGAAAAGTGAAATAACAAAACGTATTGAAAGGTTCATGGCAAAGTTTAAAACAAATATTGTGAAGAAAACTGTAAAGGGAAAATTGGAAACGGCTGCTCCCTTCGTGACATCAGGCAAAATGGAGATAACAGAGCCCACGTTATGCAGACGTGTGCCACCCGTTCTACGCGTTCTGCACTTGAGTTCCAGTTCGGTTAGTGGTGCTATTGTGTTCGTTGCGTGTTCCTATTGTCGTTTGTGTTCCGTTAGAAGCCGTCACGTTATCCGCTACTGGGGTGAATTTCTCCGAGTTGATAACACCACAATGGCCCCATTATGCGGCGTTTAACGACATTGGCAACACAATAGTAACTGAATAGCACCACTATTCCACGCCGAACGACGTGTCCGTATTGTGTTGCAATCGCTTTACGTTCTGTTTGTAGTCCTATTTGGTGAGCCCCAGTGGGGGAAAATTGTCTGAGGAGTTCTGCTTGAACCGGTATCAGAGATATCAAAGACAGCCTATCAAACCCATCATTTGGCCTACATCATGATTTGGGCAGGTATTTGTGTTACTGGAAAGACTCCCTTCGTTTTTTGGAGAAAGCGACAAAGATTGAAGCATAATACTACCAAAGACCGTTCTTGTTAAAGTCCTCTTATCATGGGCTCAAGGACACTTCGTTGACAACGGTTGGCACTTACAGCAAGACTGGGCACCTGCGCATGCAGTAAAATCTACCATGGCGCTGTGCAATGAGCTCATTCCGGTATAGTGGGCCAAAGATGTTAACGTCACCGGACTTTGACTCTATGGATTTTGCGCTATGGTCCATTTTGAAGAGCAATGACTGCCGCACCCGACACACGTCTATAGAGAATCTAAAACAAAGCCTGCTCAAGGCCTGCGAAGAAGTTAGCGTGAACACCCTAGCGACCATTGTCGACAAATTCGTCAAAGGTTTGAAGGCCTGCAAGGAGGGCAGAGTAGGACATTTTCTAACGAAATGGTGACTAATTATTTGTACATGTGCTGGTTTATAAACTGCTAGAATACTATTATTTTCGAAGATTTTATACTACAATTATAGCCATTTATATCGCGGCAAGAACTTATTTGCCACCCTGTATTTGCATCGTATCCAGCCAGCGCTGCTTTGGACGTCTCCTCGGTCTTGTATCTTGCATGTCGAGACCGAGTCCAATCTTACATACCGTGTCGTCACTTGCTCGGAGCACGTGCCCGTACCACCTCAAACGGGACTCGCGAAGTTTGCCGGGTATTGGAGCCACCCCAAACCTTTCGCTTATCTCAGCGTTAGTTTTACGATGAAGTCGTGTTACGCCTGCCATTCACCTCACAAGGAGGGTCGTTGAAGTGATGGTGAGCCCTAGCGATGCGATTTCTATGGTATGTAGGGCTCCTCATCGGATATCCAAAAACATGAAAAAAATTTTCGGAATCGCATTATATGGTACTGAAAAAGGCCTGCAAAAACGAGGAAGCGCTACATATCAAAGCGCTCATTTCGATCTTGAGATGTGTTCGGAGGCGCAGTGGGTAAGCGGTTGGGCTCTCGTTCACAAGGCCGTGGGTTCAGATCCTGTTGGTACAATTTTGTTTTGCTTCAATCGCATTGATACCAAATCCAGCTCATTTTGCGATTTTGTCATTGAGGTGGAAGAAAATCATGTTTGGAGCAGCGGAAAATGCACAAATTTTGGTAAATGGCAAGATTAACATGGGTAACCAATACCTACCGTAACTTACCTTAAACGGAAACAAATTCAGAAACTAGTGCTAGATTCGTGATTAGCGACCCAAATAACCCCCACGAACGAACTTTGGACGAAATCGGGTATTTTGACCAAGATACCTCACTTACTCACCCTTACCATAGCTAAGGGCTTGTTCAGACGACGCGCGTCGAAAATGCAAAATTGAAGCTCAATCAATAATTAACGTCATTGATCGAATTTGCTCCTTTGCGTTAGTGGCGCAGTCCGGTTGCGCCTCATATAGGCAAAAAAAATTAGGCATATAATCACATAGGAAAGAAATTGAACGAAAAAAGTGAATTTTGTCAAAATTTCCATTAATAAGGAATAGCAGCGTTCTAAAAAACCCGAGCGACCAGTAAGTTTGCCTATATGAGGCGCAACCGGACTGCGCCACTAATGCAAAAGAGCAAATTCGATCAAGGGCGTTAATTATCGATTGAGCTTCGATTTTGCATTTTCGACGCGCGTCGTCTGAACAAGCCCTAACGCCCACCAGTCGGAATTCCAGAAACAAAAGTAAAGTTCGTGATCAGGAGTCCAGGTGAGACTGCTAGGCAATTTCTGGATTGAAGGTAGTGGATACTGAAGATTTTCGACAGCTAAAGTATGAAGTCATAATACATATTACCAGTAATTCATCAGAGACTGAACCTTGGACAACACTACGAACACCTGACATGAGGCTCGAGATGTCGTGGTCACCCATTTCGCCCAAACCTTGCTAGTGATAATATTTGAGGCGCTGGTCACGAATCTAAGTCTAGCTCTGTGATTTTCAACAAGTGAGACTATCTAGTGGTGGGTTTGGTCTTGTATGTGGTGGTGAGCGCTAGCTATGGGAAGGGTGGGCAAGTGAGGTGCTTGGGTCAAAATGACCGATTTCGTCCAAACTTCGTCTGTGGGGTCCTTTGGGTCGCTGATCACGAATTTAACATTGGTTTTTGAATTTGCGTCCGTTTAAGGTAAGTTACGATCGAGATGAGCGCTTCAATGTGTAGCGCTTCCTCGTTTTCGCAGGCCTTTTTTAGTACCATACAATGCGATTCCGAAATTTTTTTTCATGTTTTTGGATATCCGATGAGGAGCCCTACATCCCATAGAAAGTGCATCGCTAGAGCTCACCATCACTTCAACGACCCTCCTCGTCAGCATTTTCATTTTCATTACGCTGAGGCGGCGCTCGACTACTTTGGTAGCGGGCCAGCACTCAGCTCCGTATGGAGCAACCTGTCGTACGACTGTCCGGTAGATCTTCGACTTCAATCGTCCGGGTACTTTTCCGTCGCGAAGTGCGTCGGTGGACGCACTTCACTTCATCTAAGCGCTGCTTACTCGTGCGTTCACCTCGCCGGTGAGGTCTCTAGTAGAACATCAAACTACTGTTGGAAAATGGTTTCAATACTAATAGTCGTTGCGACGCCACCCTTACGGCACTCATGTCGTTGAACAATGTAATCACCTCACCTGAACCACCTGACGACCCGTTCCTCAGCACGGCGATTAGACTTGCGCGGGTCCCATATTCTTCTCCAACTTGAACGGTGGCGGGCAGCAGTACGCCAATCGACACGCAGCTTCATCGAATTGTCATCGCGGACGTTGTTTCTGTAAGCCAGAGAGTTCTGCCATCGTAATGGCGGGCGACCGCGAGGTGTTTTCTTGTCGTATGGCCTCAACTGGATAACGCTCGTACCCCAATGACCGTCGCTGCGCCTGGTCACATGGCCAGCAAAATATTGTTTGGCCTCGTCTGCATGCAGCACGATGTCTCGGACTTTGGTCATGGCTCTTACATCGTTGTTGTGCAGTCTGAGTAGCCGTTGCTTGCGAAGAGTCATCCCGGCCATCCTACGCTCGATTGAGATCTGCACTCTACGTAGCTGGTCCTCAGCTTTCCTCGTTAGAGACCAGGTTTTGCAAGCATAACACAGGGCCGGGAGAACCGTGGAGTTGAGTTTTCGGCACGAAGCTTGAAATTGCTAGCACGCTCTCGCACTGTTCTTATGGAGTTGTAGTCCGGCCTGCTCTCTTCCTTTATTCGATTTCCGGCTTCAAATCATTCTTCATATTCACAAGTCGGCCAAGGTAGACGTACTCTTTAACGTCCTCTAACGCGACTCTTTGAAGCAGAACAGGCTCTAACGAACAGAAGCTGTTACGCAGGACTTTCGTTTTGGTGGTGTTGATAGTCAGTCCAGCTTCCTTCCCGCCTCGTGTAATCCGTTGAGCATCCGAGATGCATCCTCTGGCGTTTTGGTTACGAGAACGATGTCATCCGCGAACCGCAGGTGATTCAGTCGCACACCATTAACCTCGACTCCAAAGGGTTCCCAGTCGCAGCTACGGATTGTTGATTCTGAGCATGCCGAAAAGAGGCATGCAGAAATAGGGTCTCCCTGTCGTACGCCTCTTTCGACTGCTACTCCGACGTCGCGGCAGTAAGCAGTATTCAAAATGTATCTCATAAGGAACAACCTTTTTCTTGCTGAGCAACATCGATCTACAGTAGCCGATTGATTAGTCAAAAATGTCAATAAAAATAATGGCAGCGACCTATAATGTAAAGTGGAAAGACGGCGACAATATGGGCCACAGTTGTCTCATACGTATGTTTGGTAAAGCGATAGGAGGCTCGTCTTTCTTGAAAATCGAACTTGGGTGGGTAGATCGATTTAACTACCATCGATATTACTCACCAAATACGGGCGAGGCGGTTCATAAACATCTGTAAAACTGATACGTCAATCACGCCCAACATTGTTGATGACAATTTAGGGGCGCATGTAAGGCCAGGCTGGTTCATTCTTCACCGAAATGAACATGGACGAGGAGGGTACGAAGACGCAAGGTAACCAACCATGCTTTCACGCTTTCTGAACAGACTTTGGGGTTTTGCGCTGTAACCAGCAGCATAAAGCCTGCTTGTCTTTGAAGAGTGAGGACATATTCAAACGAGGATGAGGTCCTCTGAAAAAGAAACATTTTGGGAAGGGGCAACAAGTCAAGGAGTCGGTCTAAGAGTGAATGACAGGAAAGCTCGTAGAGTAACATCCTACTATAGGCTCTATTTACGGGAATTCAAGGGTGGGATCGAGAGCTGACAGAGAAGAGGTGATGGAACGGAAGAATCATGGAAGGAGTGTGGGCACATGTAGTACAACAGGAGTAAGCAGAATATTTAGATGAACCAAACTACAAAGGGTATTGTTCGGTAGGAATGGGCTCGCTGCTCATGATCAAGTTTTCTTTTAATCCATTACCCACCTTCTGAAGTCCATGAAGAATGCCAATTGTAGCTTTGAGTGCCATTTATGGGATTTAACCACCGGCGCTCATGCATAGAACTGACTGCGACTGGCTCAATAGAGGTTTCTAGCGATACCACAAATGAACTGTTTTTAATCTCAATCCTCATTGCACTTGCCTTCCGGCCGCTCCATGTTGTTTTTCCGTAGTTAATTTTCAGCTCTAAAACATAGCATGATAGGAGTTTGCTTGAGAGTGATAGTAAATCCAAGATGCTTCTTGCCCTAAACCCAGCCTCTGACAATGAGTGGGATCACAACATAATAACAGTTTCCGGCACTATTCAACTTGGTGCTATGTGGGTTGGGGGGTGCAGGGTAGTGGTCTGTAATATTGCGTCAACTCTATGTTGGTTAACATGCTAAGGTGTGAACAATTCTGAAGAGTTTACATGTCAAACATGTCAAAACCGACCGAGTTGATCGTAAACAATAGCAGATATAACCATGATAACACGTTAAGGTCGACGTAAAGCTGCGGACCACCACCCTGCACCCCCAACCCACATAGCGCCTTCAACTTAACGGGCACCAGCACTCGATTTTTTCAGTCGTTGAAACTCGCTGAAACTTTGCGCAGAGGGGTAATTGAAGGCGCTGATCCATCTGCTGTCTGTTTTTTTCATGTGGGTGGTCTCGGACTATCCAGATCGCTACTTGGGTGGTCCAGTCAGGATCACCGATTCCGCTGAAACTTTACCTATGAGGCTTCTCTGGTGTCCTGAACACGAAGGTGAAGGCGGCCAGATTCCAAATGTTCCCAGTTCCAAAAAAATTCCAAAAAGCGGCCGAATACGCTAGTTATAGGTGAGCACCTACCGATCTTACTTGATGAACCTATAACTACCGTATTCAGCCGCCATTCGGAAAACAGACTTCACCATCCTGTTCAGGACACTAGAGAGAACCCCCCATAGACAAAGTTGCAACGAAATCGGCGGTCCTGACTGGACCACCCACGTAGTGGATATGAGTGGTCCGAGACCACTCACGTGAAAAACGCCAGCAGATTCGTGTCATGGAGCCCAAATAACCCCACTCCCTAGCCAAGTCTCAGCTAATTTCGACGACTGAAAAAAACTCGAGTACTGGTGTCCGTTAAGTTGGATAGTGCCCAGTTTCCAACTCACGCTCTGAAGCTCAAGCTTTAGGCCCTTCAGGTATCAAACCGAGGCCCGCAGGAGGGGCAGGTGAGTCGTTGCGAACCGCTCTCTTCCCTCATTTTTTCGACAATCTGTCAAGACCTGTTAAGCATTTGCACCTGTAACCAAGAAGCCCAAGGAGAGAGAGGGTGAGAACACTCAAATTGAACGATTCGTTGGCTCAATATCAAAGTTTTGACTTTTTAGATATTCTCGACAAGCTGAAGAGTCAACAAACTGGACCCGGTAAAACTGCATCGAAAGAGCAGACGAAACCTAGTTAGTAGTGCCAGTATTGTTGCTTTTATGCTATAAAAATAAGGGAAGCTGAATTTGGAGCAAGGAAAAGGATTCTGAATAGCCCCTAAGAATCTGTTCAGCTACATGAGTGAGGTCACAGAGGAAAAGGAATTTGTTGTGAGCTGCTAGTATCGCTGTATTACTTAAAAACCGATGGTACACGAAAAAAAGATTTTTGGAGAATAAAGGGGAGGCTACAAAAGACAGTGGATCACGGTAAAGTGAACAACTGCGGAACTATTTTGCGACAATTCAGATTAGTCTAAGCTGGCATAATTTTGATAAACGTTTGATCTGAGTCCTATGGGCTAGGAAACAACGGGATTGGAACAGTTTTTTTTCTGTGAAATTTTAAAAATTGTTCAAGAGATGCATAACGGTGAGATGAGATGTAGCTAGTATTTCAGTAGCATGATTGTTGGTACCATGTTGATAGGAATTTCTATGAATGCACGGCTTCCTCTTTTAATGTTGGTTTCTGTTCGCTTTCCATAGATGTAGCAACATCGTTTTTAGATGAACGAACCGGTGAAAAAGTCGGTGCCGAACGTGAGTAACTCGGTTATGAATTGTTACATGATTCGTATCAACTTCGTAAAATACTTCTGTTATAGCACGTCGACATCGCTCAATGGACCAGAAGCCTGGAGATCGACACAAGAGAAGAGCAGTTGTTTACCACGAGGACGGGCAAGGTTGTCGAAAACTGCCGCCATTAGCATTCCTTCCTCATCTTGTTTCCCCTTCTATTAGGTTTTGTCATAAGTAATCGGACATTATTGCACACTTTATTGCATGTGCTCGAATTCAAAATCAAATTTTCCGACAATGAAGGCACCTTCCAAAACGAGTAAGGCACCAATCGATAGGAGGAGAAAAGCACTACAAAATGCTTCAACACAGTCCCTTTGGTGACGTTGTTCTTTGTTACAAAGGCTCCGGAGCTGCACATTACCACAAAATTGGGTGCTTGTCAGGTTTTGGAACGTCTTCTCCCCTTGCACCCTTGTCAACCAACTGGGCACGTCTGGGATGGTTAGAGTGGAGCCCTCGCTTCTCATCACCAGTGACTAGATTGCTCAGTCAATCATTCCTGTGCTTGAGAATGAGAAGTGAAACTGCCGTGTCTGCTCGCGACCTGCGCTCCTGGGTCAGTACTTGAGGTATCCGTCGACCAAGTTTCCTAAGCTTACCGATCGACTTCAGTTCATGATCATCAGATCAGTGAAGACCATAAAGGTGTCTGATAATTCACGTGTGGTTTTGCATGGATCGGCCTACACCTCGTTCCTCAATAGGTCCAGATCCAACTTCGTCGGACGTCCTGACTTGTCCTTGTTCTCTACGAACAGGAGCACTTTTCTTATAAACCTTGTCCAAGCGTTTGAATGATTGGCTCAATTAGTGACCAGATAGAGAGAGAGAGAGAAAAATTATGATGCCGCAAATACACGATTTGAATGGAATGAATTCCGAAGCCATTGTAACAGTGGTCATCGTTACTAAAGCGATTGTGGCGGAAGCTTTTGTAGTGCTTTTCTCCCTCTATCAAATGAAAACCCTACTCATTTTGACAGGTTTCCTCATTGACTAGAAATCACATCTTGAATCCGAACGCACGCAAATCCGATTGCTTCTGACTCAACCTAATATTTACAGCTGATCGTCAACGAAGAGGCGGAGGTGGCGGAAGCAGTGGAACGGATGAGTACGTCAAAGGTAAGCTGTGACGAAGTGGGTACTGCGATCGTCATCTGGTATTCAAGGAGGCGGCTCTGCAACATCTGACGAATACAAGCGTCGCATGCACGAGGCTCGTGAAAGAGCACACGAAGAAATTCAGCGGGACGATGAGTCGGAAAAGTGAGTGACGCCGCACCAAGAGTCGAGTACTCTCTCCCTTCCTCTCTGCCCAATACGGCGGTCCATTTTCGATTTTCTCTCTTCATCCACCTCTCGCGCTGCCCACCATTTTCACGTGCTTCCACCTTATTATTAGCTCCAGTGTGTGTCAGATGTTATGGGCATCTCCATTCAGACGAATTTCCCGACTCTCCCATTCTGTTTCTCTCCACTGCGGGGACAGATTGTAATCGGATAAACATCGATCGGGTTAAAGAAACGACGGATTTTGCAGCTTTTTGAAAATTGTGGCTGCTGCACTTGCTCTCGTTATCGTTCTGTCGCTATCTGTGTTGATTCATTTATATCTGCAAACAAATCCACCAGAAGAGGTGCGCTTTTTTGTCTCATCATAGTAATCAGAAGAATATGTTGCAAGAGAAATCATAGATGGAGCTGGTTCTGTAGCAAAATAAAAAAGCGACGTTGAACCACAACGGAAAATCTCGTGCATCAAAATTCTAAAACCATTCAATGATAGTACAAATACATATGTAGTCACCTGTCGTCCCGTTGATCATCGATTTGCTCAAGCGGTCGCCAGTAACGTCTCCATCGCGTGCCATGGTGGACCAGTGGGTCCTGCTCGCTCGAGGAACACGAAGAGCATCGAATCGATCGTTCAGGGTTTTGACGAAGATGTACGACCAGCGCAAAGGTGAGCGACCTGGTGTTCTTCTGACGTCCCGTGGAATCCAGTCAGTAACGGCTCTCGTCCAACGGTCGTCACGAAATCGCATTACGTGCCCGCCCCACCTGATCTTCGACAACTTGGCCCATGCGACTGCGTCTCTGATCTTCGACTGTCAACGTAGCTCGGAGCTCTGTATGCCGTCTCTCGCCTGGATGACGCGAGTCACTCCGAGCATCCTTCTCTCTATACTTCGTTACGCGACGCAAATCGCATGTTCACCTGTTTGCGTAACGCCCAGGATTCTGAAGCGTACGTCAACGCAGGAAGAACCGTAGAATCGAAGAGATTGGGTCGGTGGCTCTTCGTCTTCTTCACAATTTTTAACACTTCTAAAAGTGATTCAATCCGCTCGCTTCCTTCTACACAGCTTTGGACACATGCCAGACTCGGTCAAATCGACTTCACGACCCAAGTGCGTATAGCTGGACCATTAGAAGATTTCCGTTCTTTTGAGCGAAAAGGGGACATAAGAAACCAGCCCGTTTCTCACGAACACTGCCTTCGTCAGGTTCAACTGCAAGTCAATTCTCCCTCAAGCACGATGATACGAAAATACTTGTAGTGGTTACAGTAATAATGATAATGACCTGCAGCCATTGAATGAATCCAGATCGCTTGTGAAAATATTCAAGAAAGCTGAGTG
The DNA here is from genome assembly GCA_030553155.1 of Nippostrongylus brasiliensis. NCBI lineage: Eukaryota > Metazoa > Nematoda > Chromadorea > Rhabditida > Heligmosomidae > Nippostrongylus > Nippostrongylus brasiliensis. The sequence continues at coordinate 31,930,973 of CP130732.1, read as the reverse complement.
ACCGAAATTCCTGAAACCGTTTCCTTGAAGTTTCACGGTTCGCTTCGAGAATTCTTTAGGTTTTGGTTAGATTTATGTGTCGGACGGTGCCAAATCATAAATGTATGTTCTAGAATGTGATGCGATACACAAGCAATCTCGAGGTGATGCGATACCAATTTGCGGCAATGTCCGAAGTTCTCGACTGCTCACTATATATGAGGTACGTAGTTCTTTTCTTGTTTTCTTAACTCTGTAGTTTGTGAAGCGCGTAGATTGCATGCTGATTGAATGTTTCACATCCATAAGTTTCTAATACGATCGAGTTCTGCTGCACAACTGCGGATCTGTCTTGGACTCAAATTCATCACTGATAAATAGGAAGCTACTAGGATTCAAAACAAGATTCTTAACTGTAACCGTCAGTGTGCGGCGAGGTAAATTTGACACGTCGAAAATGGCTTGTCGTTCGTGCGGGCGTGAGTGTGAGATTGAGATTTGGAGACGACGCGGAAGAAGTTGTCTGTAACTCGCCAATCACTCGAGTCTCTCTGATCCGAGTGGCCACGCGGTATTGGTCCACGCACACACGAGTTTCGACAAGGTTTTACATTAAACTTTGGTAATTAACCCACTGACGACCGCGCGCTCCCTGCGTGTCTGGCGCGGGGGACCGCGCGCACGTGCAGTGAGGAGAGTGAAAAACGCTAAATATACGGTGGGTAGTAACTTTGCCTAAATGGGCTTTGCTATCCACAGTGTTTTCCACGAGGGAGGATAACCCGTCGCTGGGCTACACGTCCCACGACACCCAAAAGTATTGCCCGTCACTGGACTACACATTCCACGTGACCCAAAAGTGTAGCCCACAACGGGGTACACGGGTAGTAACATTGCCCACTTGGCCCACTCTCAGCCCACAAGGTCTCCCACGAGCGAGGTTGCGTAGCCCCTCGTTGGGTTACACGTCCCACGACACCCAAAAGTGTGGCCCGTTGCTGGGCTATACGTTCCACGACACCCAAAAGTATGGCCCGTCGCAGGTCTACATGTCCCACGCGACATTAGAGTGTGGCCCGCCGAAGGGCTACATGGGTAGTAACATTGCCCACATGGCCCGGATTACGCAGGTCCACGCGGTGCAAAAAGTGTATCCCACCGCGGGCCAAAAGGTGTGTCCCACCGGCGGGACACACGGTCGTCAATGGGTTAAACCAACATAACGTACTACTATACAAATATGTGTAGGACAAATCTTCCAGCACTTACACAAAGTTATTTGTGGTAGAGCCTAGTCTTACTAGCACCAAAAGAGGGAGAGAGAGGTGACAAGTAGGATGTTGGGTGGAGCGATATAGGAACATATATGCCTATAGTGATATGTAGAATAAGGAATAGGTACTGAGAGATAAAGGCACACGATTATAATCGCTACGAAAGCCATACTGCTGATAAGAATGTAGATTATAATAGTATTCAATGAGAATGGACCAGCAAAAAAATATCGGAGCAACCAACTTGGTGAAGAGTGAAGTAGAATGTCTGTGGTTGGAGTGACTCTGCTTATATATACGGTAGAAAGGAGAGTCGCCTCGACTCCTTTGACTCAGAGCCGGGCTTGTTCACTTTACGCTCGCTTTGTTTCTGGAAGGTCTCTATATTCAGTGAAGAAGTCCACAACTGGGCGTCCACAGGAAGGGGAATATACAAGGGGGAACATCGGAATATAACATAGGGTCACCAGACGTCTGACCGCTGCAAAAGTCCTAACCTCTTCAGATGTTAATTACTTTTCATAGAATCACCTACAATAAGAAATAAAAGTCGTGGATTTCACGACATGGGATCTATTACGTGAATCACTGTGTGCAACACTGACAGCGTCGGGTATGGTATCGGTGACCTACTGTTTTGACGGTGCACTGCAGCAGATTTCTTGACTAACTTGGCGATCAAGTCAGGGCCCTGAGTTTTCATATACAGTCGCTAAACAATGAATATTTCTTGATATTCGTCTTTCCGAGCAGGGTATAAAGGTCTCGTACTGTGTGAAATGCTGGACAACTTAGTGACAATCGCTACCTGCGTCTGTACCGTTGATAACAAATGCGGCCCATAGAAGAATTCAGAGTGTTCTTGGCAATCTTCGGAGGTCGCCTGTCAAGAGTCAATTTATACCCGCCCACCTTTGGCATGGTCCAGTTTTGACTACGCCGTCTAGAACAAAAGTTCTGTGCATAGCAGATGAAGGCTATGCTGGGGCCTTTATTTATGTTTGATGTAATGAATACCAGCCGTTGGTCGGCCGATCAGCCGCCATTAGTTGGCCATCCACAATGTCGAATTGGATTGTGAGGTCAAAATCAAAGATTGACTAAAACTTCGTTTAGGTAGGTAATTTTGTATACTAGTTACGAATCAGAGGTCTAACTGCTATCCCCCTCTCCTCTCAACCCAAATAGCACATAGAATCGTGATCAGCGTGCAAAATAACTTACCTGGACGAAGGTTGAGTTAGGTCTGAATTGTTGGCCTGGACACCCTCATGGACGACTTGTGTGGTACTCTGCGTAAAAATCAGTTAATCAGAATGACCATCAGATTTCTGATCACCATTTTAAATAACTCCTTGATATAAAGTTTGGGGATGATCGGTTCGAGAGATTGTTAGGAGGTGCGGAAAGCGAAATAGTTGCGAGATTTACACTTTACTTGGAAAAAGGGCGATAATTCCACGCCGGAACGCAGTCCTATTGCGTGTCAAAGGGAAGCGCCTTGTGTGTGGCTGCACGATGTTTCTGGGGATGTGCCGCATTTTGCGACAATACCTTATTCTCAAGGCTTTCTGGAGTGGTGCTGGTGACGCTATACAGGGGAGGCACTCCGGTGTGGGTGAACCACTACTTTGTTCCGGCATATGCCCTTTGGCCCACCCGCAACGGGGGCGGGACCAAGGGAAGACCTGGTGTGGCCCGGACACGACAGTCTTCAATAAACCTTCCTACCAAGCACACGTGTCTCTGTCCACCGAGGCATTAACTTAGGGGCCGATGCACCAAAATGTGTTGGGCGATGTTTGTGCCCTAAGTTAATGCCTCGGTGGACAGAGACACGTGTGCTTGGTAGGAAGGTTTATTGAAGACTGTCGTGTCCAGGCACCGGCCATACCAAGTCTTCCCTTGGTCCCGCCCCCGTTGCGGGTGGGCCAAAGGGTTCTGGCATATGCCGGAACATACTTCGCTGCAGATGGAGGGTGTAAAACCTAAACGCAACAGGACGATAACTCATTAGCCTACTGTATTGAAACCGCGTGGCTTCGCCTAGCGGTCTAGGGGAGGCAGTCTGGGGTGTGTGAACCACTACTTCGCTGCAGATGAAGGGTCTAAGGCTTATGGTATACTCCGGCAACGGGCCCGTGGCAGCGGAGCTAAAAATGCATGGCTCGCCTCTATGCAGCACTGCAGCTGGAATTTTTGTATGCTGCTGTGTGCGGGGACTCGGAGCAGTGGTGCCCGACCTGTCGCAGCTGGCGCCGGCTGGTCGCAGCGCACTGCGCTGCGACCGTCGCAGCTAGCTGCGACAGGCGTCGCAGCTCGCTGCGACAAAAGCCACAGTACTGTCCTGAGAGGATCTGCACCATCTTTTTTGCTCTTGTGGTAAATTATCCGAGTCCCCGCACACAGCAGCATACAAAAATCCCAGCTGCAATGCTGTATAGAGGCGAGCCATGCATTTTTAGCTCCGCTGCGACGGGCCCGTTGCCGGAGTATACCATAGGCCTAAAGGATAACAATCGAAAGCAGCGCGATGGTTGAACCTTGAGCTGAGCATTGCAAAACTATGGAGCAGAAAGGATTGGAACCTTCAAGCCGTGGACAACAATCACCTTCGATGTCCACTCAGCCATCCCGACCACAATAGGGCATTGCACGCTCTGCGATGCCTTGTGCGGCGCCGGCGGCGGTTATGATGAAACATAGGGCCGCGCTCGCTTGACGGCGCCGTCGGCGACGCCGTCACCGCCGCCGTCGGAGGGGCCTTTGCACACTCGGCGGCGGTGACGGCCACGGCGACGGCGCCGACGACGCCGTCTCCGGCGCCGCGCCAGGGAATGGCGCCGGGCATTTTTCGAGCGGCGCCGGCGGCCGCTGCGCAGGCAGCGGCGGGTGATGGGAGGAGCGCCGGTCCTACCACCACCCGCCGCCGCCGGCGCCGCACAAGGCATCGCAGAGTGTGCAATGCCCTAATGGAAACTGTCCTTAGTTCCTTTATGTCGATCCCACCCGTATATGGCACCGTGCGCGTGAAATCCGTAGAGCGCTGCACAGTTACACACAACGCGTAGTTTTTGACGCGCAATGGGTTCCCGCGTGGAAAAAACGTTTCACATTACTTTGTTCGACCGATAGACCGATAAACGGCTGGCAAATGAAATGTGGATGTGTTCTTGTAGGGTGCGGTAGTCAAAATGATTTCATTGGTTAGCAGCCATACAACCACCTTCAACCGCTCTCATCTGGAAAATGAAATTGACATCCATCCATGCATACATTTTATAAGCGTGACAAGGAGGTACCGTGGAGTAGCGATTAGCACTCAGGACTCTGAATCCTGCCATGGGAGTTCGAATTTCCTTGAGACCTGCATGTCGTCGACACGACGACCCCCACGTCCCCCTCACCTCGCCCCCTCATGGGGTCAGGGTGTGCCTCACCATTCACTCACTCGTCTATCAGCTTGCATCAATAAAAGGTTACCTAAACTCGCGCTCCGGTCTACTCATCCTGGTTACAGTGAAACCCACTGAACGACCACTATTCTCACTAGGGCAACTGAAGCCTCGTCAGTCTCTTGCACATCACTGCATGTCACGCTTGTAAAAGCAAGCTGTCCTCATACCAAATAAGCTATACCAGCTATACACAGAAATGTTGTATTAGAGGGCGTGACCAATAGAGAACCGTGCCAAACAGGCGGGTAAAAGCTAACCCTTGACCCATCTGACAATGTGACTATACCTGTTTGCAGACGTCGAGCGACGTTGAACGAAACGCCTCACGGCGTCTTACGTCAGGGCTTAATGTGTCTCTATGCACTTGCGCCTCATACCGTACATGAGAGGTCGGCTATGTTCATGACGATCCTTCACCGATACACAATAGCGCAATTTGTGAGTTTGAAGTTTTTCTCTTCACAAGATACGTAGACTTCGCTTTCACATAATATGAGATGATTCTAGATAGACGAATACGCAGACGGCACGTTACTGACGGGTTGTTCGCAGAAGGCGTACAGAAAATCATGCAATTTACTGTACGTTCAGCCTGATATTGTTCTACTACAAGTTTTAAAGCACTACCAGTGCACCCCAACAATAAGTTCAGTGCAGCCGTTGACAATGGCTCAACCTTCACCAGTCTCTCTCAAATGTAATTTCTAACTAGCGTCCAAAGTCACTCGTCCAAAAACAATTTCAAATCATGGCTGTGGAACAGAAGGTGATAGTGGTTAGCGCACGAGCCCGGTTAGGCGCGAGACTCAGGTCCGAATCCCGCCTGAGATGCAATTTTTGCGACGAACCTAGCACCACCATAAAAACGATCTAGATAGTTTTTACCGTTCAATCGCCGTAAATCACTTCAGAATCATTTGTAATGGATAAAAACACATGGTCGGAATCAGAGTAATCAGAAGAGCTTGATCTATGTACAGTACCGAACGTGTCTTTTGATGAAGAGCCGAAAAAGCCGCCAAAAACCACTCCAAAGCGGCTTTTTTTGAATAACTTTCTTATAATTCAACTATTTGTGAAATTAGGCATAGATCTGAGCTCAGCAGCTCGAGCTCTATCCAAACATGTACACTATTTCCGAATTTGTGAAACTTGCTTTCAGTCGATTTTTTGACCCCTCGATTTTCGGATCCCGTTGCCGCTTCGGTGCCTCGCTTGGTGACTCACCACCGACTAAGCTCCGCCCTCTCCTCGCCACTTTTAACCCATTGACGACCGTGTGTCCCGCCGGCGGGACACACCCTTTGGTCCGCGGTGGGCCGTGGGTCAAGCCGGTGGAATACACTTTGTGCACCGCGTGGTCCTGTATAATCATGTACGACCTGCATTGTAAAAATCAACAATATACACAGAAAAATTATTCTTATGATTATTTTGAAAATAATTAATGAGGCACTCCCATCGCTGCAGGTGCGCGCGGTCCCCCGCGCCAGACACGCAGGGAGCGCGCGGTCGTCAATGGGTTAGATATGCGACGCTCGTTGCGCCGACTAGGCTCCGCCCCTCATAGCCGCCTATAAATATGCGGCGCTCATTTCACGGAGCCAGGAGTGGGAGTCCCCACGGGTGGCTCGAAGAGGCTACCACGCGAGGCCTCCCGCTGGTCTCGTCCTTGACGGGGGCCCGCTGTTGGGGCCCCCGTCAAGGACGAGGCAATCGATGGATACGAGGGACACGCAAAAAATCGATATTTTGTAAAAACTCTCACTAGGGAGGTCACCGAGCGTGCCCCAAAGATTCCCAACGAGACCTGTATAGTTTTGTAGAGCATCGAGCGGGGATCACAGCAATACAGTTTATTTTTGCTGCGGGCTGATGGGTGGTCCAAAAATCGCAAAAAACCACCGCCCTTGAGACACAGTGGAACCGGCTCCTTCACCCCTAGTCTACGTGGTGAGAGGCCGAAACCAATGTGCTTCGGTGGCTCGATGGTATCGCAGTGGATTGTCGTTCAGAAGGTCACGGGTTTGGATCCTGTTGGCACGTTCTTGTTTTGCTTCAATCGCATTGATACCAAAACGTGCTCCGCTTGCGATTTTGCCATTGAGGTTGAAGAAAATCATGTTTGGAACAGCTTAAAACGCACAAGTTTTGGTAACAATATTATTTCAGGCAAGATTAATATGAGCAGCCAACATCTACTGTAACCTTCGTTAGGCGATTATCTAACTTTGTAAAATTCGTGATCAGCAGTCCGGGTGAGACTCCCAGGCAATTCCTGAAGGTAGTGGGAGCTGAGAATTTTCCGACAGCTAGAGTCTGAATGGTGCCATAATATTGTCAGTAATTCATCAGAGACTGAATCTTGGGCAATTCTCCCGATACCTGACATGACGCTGAGATGTCATGGTCACCCATTTCGCCAGAACTTTGCTAGTGAAGCTATTTGAGGCGCTGGTCACGAATCTAACACTAGTTTCGTGATTTGCAACTGGGAGGTATCTTACGGTGGGTTTGGTTGTGTGTGGGCTGGTGAGCGCTTCCCATGGTAAGGGTGAGTAAGTGAGGTGCCCGGGTCAAAATAACCGATTTCGTATGAACTTCGTATGTAGTGATTATTTGGGGCGCTGATCACGAATCTAACATTAGTTTCTGAATTTGTGTCCGTTTAAGGTAAGTTACAGTAGATATTGGCTGCTCATATTAATCTTGCCTGAAATAATATTGTTACTAAAATTTGTGCGTTTCAAGCTGTTTCAAACATGATTTTCTTCAACCTCGATGGCAAGACCGCAAACGGAGCACGTTTTGGTATGAATGCGATTGAAACAAAGCAGAAGCACACCAACAGGATCCAAATCCATGACCCTCTGAACGACAGTCCACTGCGATACCACTGAGCCAGCGAGGCACATTGGTGGCGGCCTCTCACCACAAAGACTAGGGGTTGAGAAGCCGCTTCCAATGTATCTCAAGGGCGGTGCTTTTTGCGATTTTTGGACCACCCATTGGCGCGCAGCAAAATTAAACTATATTGCTGTGATCCCCGCTTGATGCTCTACAAAACTATACAGGTCCCGTTCGGAATCTTTGGGGCACGCTCGGTGACCTCCCTAGTCAGGTGTAGGTAATTTATGCACCAAACGATAGGGCTCGAGCTGCTGAGCTCAAATCTAGACCTAATTTTTCTAGTTGAATTATAAGGAAGTCATTCAAAAAAGCCGTTTTGGAGCGGTTTTTGCCAGCTTTTTCGGCTTTTATCAATAGACACGTCCGGTACTGTATCTATCAGGACTGTTGGCTTCGATTTCTTGTCTACTTGCCTTGGTCGAATGGTGTTTGCCCATTCGTCTCTCTATTACCTTCTTCTTCACCACTATGATTGGAAATTGCTCTTGGACGAGTGATCTCTCTTTCCTATCAAACTCTTTCGAATTCAACTCCCCTTCTCCAATCTCTGACAGAGGTGGGCTCATCAAACCGTTACCCGAAATAAGCTTTTATCAGTCATGACTTATCAACTTCGGTGTGTACCACAAACAATCGACATGCCAAGATTCAACAACAGTGGATAGTGGAATATCTTTCAAAAAATTTCCACAGGTTCTAAACATTTTAGGGGAATGGCAGGCTACATGAACGGTTTGGTACACATCAACGGCACCATAGCAGAGTCTCAATTGGTGAACGCGTGGGCAGAGTACGACACAGTGGACCCGAAGTACAACGCCGCCGTCTGGTCGCGAGAAGCTTATGTAAGTCAGAAGTTTCGAAAGCTCGGCTAATTGTTTGTCTACAAAGGAAAATCGTATTTGATGAGCGACTGTTTCAGGAAAATGTAACAGTTGGAGAAAGCAAGATAATAGCTCCCCCGAGAAAGTTCCGCGTTCCCAAATTGCTGGTGCGCTTAGCGAAAAATACATCAAGGACGAATAAAGGGCTGGCGAAATGGGAAAAACGTTTTGGAGTGTGAGCGATGAAATGCTCTTCCATGTTCCACTTTTAAGAACAGTGTTAGCGCTAAGAAAATGTGCATGTAAACTCACCGACCACTTCTCATAGCTTCGCTCTACAAAGTTCTTGGAGTGAACTGCACGTCGAAATGCTCTTTGGACAGAACTAGTGATAAGACGTGAAGCCTCAAAAAGTAATTTTCTATTGGAGTGCTTCGGATATGCCGCGCACTCCTCTATGAAGCATTCATACTCGGCAGCAAAGCGGTGCAGTAATTACCAAATGGGGACATAGAAGATGTAGCATGGCGACCAGGCGCTACAAGTGATATTTTGAAGATTTAGCGACATTGTAAGAATGAAAGGGCTCGCGTGATGCAGTGGTGAGGGGTGCTACTGACACCCGCACGGTCGAGCGATCGATCTCGGCTTAGTCTAACTAAGTCCTCCATCCCTCTGAAAATGGTACCAGGTAAAGACACTGACTTGGTATAGAGGGTGCCCCCGCAAGTCATTGTTTAGGTCAAATATGCATTCACCATGGCTCTACGATTTGAATTTAATACGAATGCAGCGCCGCGTCCTTAGGGGACTGATCAACGCCAACACCTTTACCTTTACCAGAACGAGCATTGTCCTATTGCGACTAGGACTGTCCTGGTGATTGACGTTAAAGCCTATTGCGGTGGAAAAAGTAGTGATGAAGGATAGCGAAGAAATGCAGGCGCGAAGCCTTTTTTATAGAAATTTGCTGTCGCTGGTTTTCAAGTATGCGGACGTACCTAGAACAACTCAACATGTTGACGACAGCGCCTTTTTTCGCGTGTCTGGCGCGTGGGACCAAGCGATTTTCTAGCGCGCCGAGGCTGTAGCATGATGCCGACATACGGCGAATTTTTTTAAAATGGAAGTGAATGGTAAATCTCGAAGACTACGTATACAGTTCTGTAATATCGAGGACTGTGACTATTCATTTTTTTTGCAATGAACATAGAAAAATAACACCTGGAAGCTTCTAGAATGACCTCTTTCCCTATCTAGGTATAAAGGAAATTATTATTTGTTTATTGTTCAGTATTTGTTTATTCTAATAACCAATATTTGTTTGCATTTATTTATTTCTTGCAATAACCAATATTTGTTTTTACTTGTGAAGGAAACTAGTGCACAATCAAAAATTACAGTAAATCAGAAGCTAAGAATCACTTTCATGGGTCACGCTTCCTATAACAATGTGTAAAGGTCTGCTAAAAAGTGGCACAAAAACATCCCCAGAAATTTTGAAATGTATCGAGAAGAATACAATACAAGACTGTGGCGTGGCGTTGCGCCACGCGGTCCCACGCGACCGCTCGAGCGTGACGCGGTATAATGCCAAGCTGTCGTCAGTGTGTTAAAAAATACAAAACTCAAGGGAACAAACAGCATGAGTTGGTCCCAGCAGTCAAAATTGTGAAGCAGAAATGATTTAGTGCCGAGAACGAATAAGCCTTAGAGTACAGTACCAGATGCGCTGCAACGATAAAACGGCGGTATGGTGACCCGGACAGAGCCATCCGCACTTCATCTGCGCCCCATGCACATCTGGGGGGCACGCGTAGTAGCTCCTTCGAGCCACCCCGTGGGGCCCCCTACTCCTAGCTTGGGACGCTTGGAAAGGATGCGCCGCAAGGATTCATAGGCGACGTGGATTAGACGGAGCCTAGTCGGTGCAACAGGCGCTGCGTATTTATACTCAACGACGAGAAGGCGGAGCCTAGTCGATGGTGAGTAACCAAACGAGGGACTGAAGCGGCAAGGGGATCCGAAAATCGAGGGGTTAAAAAAATCGACTGAAAACAAGTTTCACGAATTTGGGGAAAGTGTATGTATATGGAGAGATAGTGTCCCGCCGGTAAACGTTGGCCAAAACGCGGCCGGCGGCAGTAGACGCTGCCGCAAGTGCCGCTTCGTCATAACTCTCGTCTATTTTACTTATTTTGAATAAAAAAGACATGGTTAGATTCAGAACAGCGTGATCCATCTTCTAGTTTAGCAGTCGTTTGAGAATTTTGAAGTTTTCAAGGTGTGAAGTGAACGGTCGTTGACCTCGCGAGAGCGGCGAGTTAATGAGGTCGACCTCATTATACCGTCCCCCGTAATTACAGCCTGTGGGTACACATAGCTGAATCACAACTGAAATTAAACAATTGTTCAGCGGAATCAAATTTCATCTGCATATTCGAAGAGAGAGTGTCAAGCCGATCATTTCTATATCTAGCACAGCAGGAAAATGTTTCAGATTAAATTGACGGTCACGAAAAATTTGGTAGATGTAGACTTTTCACGATACGTTGAAATAGAACATATTGGGACTGCGCATTGCAGGATTGTGCCATAAGAAAATTCGGCAGAAGTGTTTTAATAGTCCGCATCAAATATAGGCTTGTTCCACCAATTATGTGGGTTTTTTGTTCCACGAAAACGCAACTTTCGACATTTTTACACAGAAAAGGTGACGGATTTAGAGTTTCGAGAGCGAGAAATCGAAAATTTCGATGAGAAGAAGGAAAGAGCATGACTAGAGCAGCTTGAGCCTGATCCATGATTTATGACTTCCGTCGATTGACCAAAGGAAACGGCCTCTATCGCGAGGAATTCCAGTTTGAAGAGCGGTTTTCATGCATTTTTCTCTAAAAATGGAAAGAGACCAATCTTATTGTGTTTTGGTTTTCAGGTCCTGGCCAATGTCGGTAAACCGTCTGTGGCGAAAAATAAGTCCTTAATGACCTCAGTGGCGAGTCTGCCGTAGTTTCTTCGTATGCTTGGGGCAGCAATAATTATGAGGCCATGCAGCCCTCACGGACCTATCGACGGCTCGCTGTGTATGGTGTTGTGCCCTAATGATGACCTTCACACCTCATATAGTAGTGTTTAGTGCACCTCTGATTACAAGCAAATTTATTAGATACATGCTATCAGAATGATGCAAATAGTGATCGTTGCAGTGACGTCACCAAAATAGAGGGAACTCTAGGGAACCCTGGATCGTTTTGCATTAGCGCTGGAGAAGGAGGCTTAGAGTGATGCACCCGACGAGCTCCCCATTAATGTTCAGGAGAGAACAAAGACGTATACTAGAGTTGATTTCATAAAAGAAGTAAGTGTCCCTTGCAACTAAATGATCTCGAAATTGTATTTCAAAAATTGTAAAAAAAATGTATTTCAAAAAAAAATCGCCGTTGCAGTGCATATTTAAATATTACTTCATCTCAACCGAGGCGAGAGACGGTATTAGAGGTCAGCGAAGAACGCACTCAATTCACGTGTGAGGCGGCTAAAATCTGCCGGAAAGAAAGCAAAACCGTCGCCTTCCGGTGCTGCTAATTCAAATGATTAATAAGATATCACGAAAGCTAAAAATTGTTTATAATATATATATATATATATATATATATATATATATATATATATATATATATATATATATATATATATATATATATATATATATATATATATATATATATATATATATATATATATATATATATATTAGGTTGGAAACTAATTTCGTGGACTCTCACGCACCTTCAACAAAAGTGTTAGTTACTAAATAAAGAAAAATGTTACCCAAACGACATATGAACCACCGAAACGAAGAGATATTTCTCCACTCTCTGGTTACTGCCCCATTCCACTTCCTAAGAAATGCTGAGTTTTTTGAAAGGAATTGTTTTCGCAGGTGCATTTTGACCTACACCTCATTACTGGATCGTCTTTGTCCCAGAGAAGGCAGGAAAAACCAAAATAAATGTCATACATATAGTGCTCTATCTGCACTATAACCTGCATAAACAAGAGTCTCCCAGCTTACATCTTCGGATTTTTGGAGCGACCGAAACTCAGCGTGATGTTTGGCGGTGTCTTGATGAGTGGTGACACAACTTTCAGAGAACTGCTTAAACCGACTACCGCGTAGTTCAACCTGTAGACAGCCAGACTAAAGAGAGTAGGGCTCTAGGTGAATACTGAGACTACCACCGATCAATTTTCGAAAGATGGCACCTTCGTAGAACCTCCAGACTGAGATCATCAGCCTCTTGTGAGGAGGTGGATTTGAGGATCTGTAGCGGCCTTCATTTTGTTTTGGGTGGCCGGCTAGGAAGTCAGTGATTACTAAGAGATATCCTCTTTCCATCGCACGTTACCCCTTTCTGAACCGGTTATTCGCTTTTGGAGAAAGCTCAAAGTTCGTTTGCAGCATCCGCCCCACCCTTGTCGCGCGACGGGTGAAATCGCAAGGCACCTGTTGGCCAGTTTTACAGAAAAACTAATATAGTGCAGAACCGTTTCAGTTCAGCTTTTTAAGCACTTGACTTCGAGCGTCTACATAGCCGTTGTTGATCTCTAGTTTCTTTCGAAAGAACTAGTTACGGCCTTCCGACCGAGCTCCGTAGGTCATCCGAAGTGCACTTTTGTTTTCGTTTGGAACTGCTTGCTCAAAATCTCTTGAAATCTTTGAGTGCCATCAATCGCTTCAAGACATCATCCTAAGATTCTGCACACACAAATTGTAACGTTTCAGTAACCTAGTGGCTAAACAGGTATTCATGAAGAAGACCTTGGCAAACACTGGTTTTGGATGTTTTCATTTCAAGAAGAAAAACATTCCCTGTAAACAAAAATAACAGGGTTTATGAATGGTTTTAGAAACTACTTGATATGCTCTATCAAACGGTTAAAAGAGCAGTGAAGTAGGTGAACTTTCAAGCAAGTTGTGTTTGCTAGAAATAATGACTGCAAAACAGTCCACGAAATTAGTTGCCAACCTAATATATATATATATATATATATATATATATATATATATATATATATATATATATATATATATATATATATATATATATATATATATATATATATATATATATATATATATATATATATATATATATATATACATATAGCGGTCAAAAAGATATGTCACTTTTCATTTTCATTCAAAAATAGCTCAAATCGGAAAGAACACGACACCAGTTGATAGCTCTGAGTACTCTATTTAAAAATATGTTGAAACGTACTGCTTTTACTGATTCTCTGTTTTTTAAAAATATTTTTTGGTGATTTTCATATGCTATTTTGAACAAAAATATCTCAAAAATCGCTGGGTGAAGGATCAATCTGAGACGATATTCTGATAGAGCATGATCTAGTTATTATAATGTGCTACTAACATTTGATTCAAATCGCCTTTAAAATATAGATTTTTTTTGAGCAAACTTTTTGGTGGTCTAAAACCGGTCAAATTTTAGGACCATGTTTTAAACAAAATTCTATATCTTCTCAACTTTTCGAAAGAATTAAACCAAATTTCAAAGTATTGTAGAGGATGATATTCTCTTTAGGGAGGTTGACATAGTTTCAGGACTGGTTCCTTATTTTGGGAGAAAATTCTTTTTAGAGTTGAGTTTGCGTAAACTGTTGTATCTAGAAAAGTTTAAGAGGAACCGACTCAATTTTTTCCGCGTTAATAGTAGATTCGTAGTTCTTCCAATATCACACGTAAGATAGAATAAATCAGAGTTTTAATAAAAATATAACGCTTTGACTGACGCACGCTTGCCCGCGCCGTACACTATACTGGTAGTGACGGCGCCTTCAGCGTGTGTCAGTCAAAGCGGTATATTTTTATTAAAACTTCGATTTATTCTAACTTACGTGTAATATTGGAAGAACTACGAATCTACTATTAACGTGGGAAAAATTGAGTCGGTTCTTCTCAAACTTTTTTAGATACAACAGTTTACGCAAACTCAACTCTAAAAAGAATTTTCTCCCAAAATAAGGAACCAGTCCTGAAACTATGTCGACCTCCCTAAAGAGAATATCATCCTCTACAATACTTTCAAATTTGGTTTAATTCTTTCGAAAAGTTGAGAAGATATAGAATTTTGTTTAAAACATGGTCCTAAAATTTGACCGGTTTTAGACCACCAAAAAGTTTGCTCAAAAAAATCTATATTTTAAAGGCGATTTGAATCAAATGTTAGTAGCACATTATAATAACTAGATCATGCTCTATCAGAATATCGTCTCATATTGATCCTTCACCCAGCGATTTTTGAGATATTTTTGTTCAAAATAGCATATGAAAATCACCAAAAAATATTTTAAAAAAACAGAGAATCAGTAAAAGCAGTACGTTTCAACATATTTTTAAATAGAGTACTCAGAGCTATCAACTGGTGTCGTGTTCTTTCCGATTTGAGCTACTATTTTTGAATGAAAATGAAAAGTGACATATCTTTTTGACCGCTACTATATATATATATATATATATATATATATATATATATATATATATATATATATATATATATATATATATATATATATATATATATATATATATATATATATATATATATATATATATATTTGCACTAAACACTACTATATGAGGTGAGAAGGTCATTATTAGGGCGCCCCACCATACGCAGCGAGTCGCGATAGGTCTGTGAGGGCTGCATGGCCTCATAATTATTGCTGCTCCAAGCATACGAAGAAACTGCGGCAGACTCGCCACTGGGGTCATTAAGGACTTTTTTTCGCCACAGACGGTTTACCGACATTAGCCAGGACCTGAAAACCAAAACACAATAAGATTCGTCTCTTTTCATTTTTAGAGAAAAATGCATAAAAACCGCTTTTCAAACTGGAATTCCTCGCGATAGAGGCCGTTTCCTTTGGTCAATCAACGGAAATCATAAATCATGGATCAGGCTCAAGCTGCTCTAGTCATGCTCTTTCCTTCTTCTCATCGAAATTTTCGATTTCTCGCTCTCGAAACTCTAAATCCGTCACCTTTTCTGTGTAAAAATGTCGAAAGTTGCGTTTTCGTGGAACAAAAAACCCACATAATTGGTGGAACAAGCCTATATTTGATGCGGACTATTAAAACACTTCTGCCGAATTCTCTTATGGCACAATCCTGCAATGCGCAGTCCCAATATGTTCTATTTCAACGTACCGTGAAAAGTCTACATCTACCAAATTTTTCGTGACCGTCAATTTCATCTGAAACATTTTCCTGCTGTGCTAGATATAGAAATGATCGGCTTGACAATCTCTCTTCGAATATGCAGATGAAATTTGATTCCGCTGAACAAATGTTTAATTTCAGTTGTGATTTAGCTATGTGTACCCACAGGCTGTAATTACGGGGGACGGTATAATGAGGTCGACCTCATTAACTCGCCGCTCTCGCGAGGTCAACGACCGTTCACTTCACACCTTGAAAATTTCAAAATTTTCAAGCGATTGCTAAACCAGAAGATGGATCACGCTGTTCTGATACTAACCATGTCTTTTTATTCAAAATAAGTAAAATTGACGAGAGTTATGACGAAGCGACACTTGCGGCAGCGTCTACTGCCGCCGGCCGCGTTTTGGCCAACGTTTACCGGCGGGACTGTAGAGCTCAAGCTGCCAAGCTCGAATATATACTTATTTCTGCAAATGAACCAATTTTAAAGGAGTTATTTGAAAGCGGCGGGTTTCGGCGCTCCGAGGCACCGCTGCCACCGTTTTATCGTTGCGGCGCGTCCGGTACTGTAACTCACGCGTGTTTTTATTGGACTAAGTATCTCTTCATCTTATACTAATGCATTCTTTATTTTCTTTTCTGATTGTCTTTTTCTGTGATAATATATCTTAAGATCGGTGAAGAACCTGACAGCCAAAACCACAATAGAAATTACGAAAAAGGAGGCGAAACATGCCGCGGAAAAGTTTTCGACCAGTAAAGTGACGCCTCAATCTAGTGAGTTTTACGGCTATTGAAAAATCATTGTGAAAAAATTATTCAAAATCATTTTTTGCTTGTAGGAAAACGTCAAGGTATACGGTGTTCATCATTCCCTTTGAGGACGTTCCTGCGTAGTAGTTTTCATTTGCAATTGTAAAGAGTTACTGCATGCGGAACAGCCCGCGTGGTGCAATATTAAGAGGCGCTACTGACACTCACAGCGTCGAGCGATCGATCGCCGCCCAGGGTAACCAAGCCTTCCATCCCTTTGGGGTCGGGTAAATTGGTACTAGACTTGTCTGGGAAAGTAAATACATTAACTCGGTGTAGCGGCTCGTCCTCACAACTCATTGTATAGGTCAAATACGCATTCACAATGCGTCTTTGATTCTGAATTGAACACGATAGCGGCGGCTCGTCCCCTGTAGAGACTGATCAACGCCGATACGTTTACCTCCACCTTTTTGTCGCATTCTGACTGTTTTTTGACGAAACACCGTGCGATGCGATTTTCATCGGCAACATTTCAGTGCCAACTCAGCTGTCCTTCGACTCGCTTGAACACAACCCGGCGACGATTACGGGCTTAGATATTGTTTACCCGAAGAATGGCACTAAGTCTTACTCGCTCTCGTTCATGAGCGCGTTCATCGTAAAAGTTGTGTATGGTACGTCGTCAACATATCAAAAATGCTCAAAAATTTATGTGCTTAGTGACATAACGTGGGCTAAATGCGGCAGTAAAGCTGTGCGGTGCTGGGATAAAGGTCTTATCTCCCATTTCGAGCTGTTTTATCACAAAAGCGACGCGCTAATTTTACTATTTCCTGCCTTAATGTTTTCTCATTGGGTTTCAAAACTTTGCATCAACCACAAGAATCGTGACCATATCAATCTATGAACCAACATGGGAGGTCAGAGGAATTTCCCCAAGGATTTCAGTTTAGACCTATATGGTTTTGTGGGGCATCGAATGACGAGCTTCGACAACGGTGTAGTTTGCTTTCGCTAAGTGCAAATGGGAGGCCAAAAAAAGGCAAAAAATCTTGACCGCTCAGTAGTGGCAAGGGGGCTTCTAGGTTACAATTAATCCACACTGTTTCGAGATGGCTCCATGAATAATATGTACGACCCACAATCTAATGGTCAGGGGATTGATTCCTTTGCTTGTTGTTTCTTTTGCTTTCATATCTCAGATACCAAATAACGCTCCCATTATAATTTCATCACAGTTGTTGGGTAGAATCATGCTTGGGCAAGTGTGGCCAACAGAGAATGCACAAAGGGCAAGCTCTACTAACACTTATTTATCTGACCCACAACCGCCGTAACCAACCCAAATCGACCCCGTATTTAGAAACAAATATCAGATTCGTGATCAGCACCCTGAATAATCCCGGTAGACAAAGTTTGAAGGCGAAAAAAGGCAACAGAAACGACAAGGAAAGGGACCGATCTTCTGACCATTAGTTTGTGGGTCGCACATACACCGCGTCCAGAAAAGATAGGGACACCCCCAATTTCTTATTTCCAGGATTTGCTTCGATTCCAAATCTATACTAGCAAATTCAGCATGTCAAAAAACATAGATCTGAGAGATTTGAGCTTCTGATTTCAACAGTGAACGTTGTGAGGGCGATTTTTGCAATCAGTGCGACGGAGCCATTGTCCAGAAAAGGTAGGGACACCTACAAAGAACATCCCTGTTGAGAACGCAGATTGGTAAAAACTACTTTTTTGAACAATTCTCATCTCAACAAAATGTTCAGCATTAGAATTTGCCATGGGGCGACGTCTCCAGCAAAATAAGAAAGCCAAATAAGGGCTCTCGAAGAAATAAGTCCTAGTGTCGCAGAATTTCATCTGCGGTGAAAACCTCGAGAATATTTATTGGCACTTTATGATAAATTATGAAACGAAAATGTTTCTTGGAGGTGGAAGGTTTCCTTCTGGTCTAAAGCAAACAAACATCGGTCAAGTATTATCTGATTCACAGCCTAACTAGAGGAAGTACGCAAGAGCCTCCCATCATAAATCTCAAGAAATTTATCTGCTATTGTATGAAACGTTATGGAAACATTCCATACAAAAATATTGAGTTCACCTCACATTTAGTAGCAGCGCACAAGGAGAACCGATTGATTTTTTCGATGCGAAACGACTTGCATGAAGCTGTCCAGATGACATATATAATAGTGCCACAACCCGGCTTAGTTGAGAAGAACTAGATTTTACCAAGGAGGTGCTTAAGGTGCGGTGCAGCCTTAGTGTGGGTGGCCTTAGTGTGGGTGGCATTTTCGCTCCGAATAAAAAGCCTTGATTGAATTTAGTTCAACAAACAAGAATTGATTTGGGTAACAACAGGTACTAGCAACTTAACCGTTGCCGTTCCTGGAGGATAGCGTGAGGCACAGATTGTCCTTCCAACAGAACATGGCCCGCTTTATAAGATCAGGCTGGCCCAAGGCTTTTCAAGGAATCGTTTCGTCGACATTCTCGAATGCCTACCGAGTTGTTTTGAGCTTATTCTGATGGAAGACCCCTATGAGCACCTTTATTGGAAAATTAAGGCGATTAACAATGCGTACTCCTGCATTAAGCCCTTGTTATAGGTTCGCTCGCGATGAGCGTCTGCGACTTGCGAGCGGTGATCGCGTGCGCCGCTAACCTCAGACGATCAACACGCGACGCACGCACGCACGCGCCCGAAGCATACAGAGCAATGCGCGAGGTGATCGACCCACCCCCAGCGAAACGGTCCGTCGCAGTGGAAGACGCAGCGACGAGAGCGTGGAAGGTTCGCGAGCGTGTGCATAATAGCCCGTGCGCGTCACAACGCCAGCGTCACCATAATAACTCGTACAAACGTGTCTGGCCCCACGCGGTCTGATGCTGAATGAACGAGTTACGCTGGGGTGCGAGCGAACCTATAACAAGGGCCTTAAAGAGCTCAAGACAGCGATCCATCGGTCTCTCCAATGAAATTCTCAAAAACTCTGTCGCCTTAATCCCAATTCCACTTCTTTACATTGCACTTAATAGTGAAGCGTTCACCAATTACTAATTTCAGTGGCCTAATCAAGCTCTGGTTTACAAAGCTGTTTTTTCTCAGGTGTCCCTATCATTTCTGGACAGTGGTTCCGTCGCACTGATTGCAGAAATTGTCCTCAAAACCTTCACTGTCAAATCGAAAGCTCAAATCGCTTAGTCCTATGTTTTTTTTTTGCAATGCTGAATTTGCTAGTGTGGATTTGGAACCAAATAGTATCCAGCGGTTCGTTCAAACTAGAAATTAGGGGGTGTCCCTATTCTGGACACAGTGTATTATTCCTGAGCTGTTTCGACACTGTGTGGATTAGTTGTAATCTCCTAATAGAAGCTTTTTTGCCACTAGTGGGTGATCAAGGTGTTTTACTTTTTTTGGGCCACCCATTCACAGTTAGCAAAAACAATGTACACCGTAGTGATAGCCATTCGATACCCCACGAATCATGTAGGTCTCAGTTGAAATATCTTAGGGAACTCACTGACCTCGCCCTTAAGGATTACCAAAGTGCAGCAGTTGCACTGCTGGTGCCGGCAAAAAGTCGTCACTTTTGCTATAAAAGTGTGGTGGTGTAGCGGAAAAAACTACAAAACAACAAACTACTTTATGCAGATGAAAAATCAAAATTGACAACTATAACTTGTCAATTGTGTTCCCAGCAGTAAGTGAAGACATTTTACACTGTTGCGAAAAAAAGAAATTCCAGAAGCGTTCACTCAAGCAAATCCAAAATATGCAGAAATATCTCTTCAAATGATGTCACTCAACGCGCAAAAACTTGCTTTACACTACTTCCGACAATCACGCGAATGGTCTGGCCGCGATACCGTACGTTTCTGGGCTGAGTTTTTGCTGATGCTTTGGCTATTTTTTTCATTCTGATATCTCCATCCCATTTTCCTACATTGGCCGTTTCAATCGCTGCTCAGGATAGCCCACTGATGTCGTTCAAAGACAGAGCCGTATCCGATGTCCTCAGGCAAACGTTCGATAAAGGAGTGGCCAAAGTGTACAGGGTCAGTGTTTAAGCAGAAACGCTAGAAAGGTGAAATCAGAGAATCAGAGCCTGAAAATGTACGAGATGTCGTTAACTCGGAAGTGTTGGTAGAATTAAACACACCAGAATATACCTTGAGGGCCCTCGTAGTGCAGTGGTAAGAGGCGGTATTGACACCTGCACGGTCGATCGATCCTCGCCCTGGGCAACCAAGCCTTCCATCCCTCGGGGGTCTGTGAAATTGGTATCAGCCTTTTCTGGGAAGGTAAAAACACTAACTTGGTGTAGAGTCTGACCGTCGTAAACCATTATATAGGCAAAATACGCATTCACCATGCCTCCACGATTTTGAACGGAAGACGAATGCGCGGCGCGTCGTTAGTGGGATACTTTCAACGCCGATACCATTACCGTTACCTTCAGAGTGTTCCCTATGGCCTGTGGGGGAGTGGTAGGAGGCAGTAAATAAATATGTAAACCTATATCGCTTGCCGATGTCGCACATCATCCATTTCAATTGAAATGGGTCGGCCGACAGACCAATGAACGTCTGGCGGATGAAGTGTAGGGATGTTATCGTAGAATGTGATGCACCGAACGATTTCAATGATAACCAGTGATAAAACCACCACCAACAGTTCTTATATGAAACTGTGCAGACATTCTCACTAGGGTAAACAACGATTGGTTTTCACTTGTTCAGAGTAAGGGTGTTTAGAACGGAACCGATCGTGTTACGACAGTGATGTTATGGGAGCGTACAAAGGCTCGTGAATGGTTTACCCTCATCGAGATGTGCACTCCAACTCTGTAAGCTCATTTGCGTACACATGGTTCTACTCTTGAAGTTCCACAGGCAGCATTGTTAGTTTCTACAGAACCGGACGTGTCATTTGATCCAAAGCCGAAAAAGCCGGCAAAACCGCTTCAAAGCGGCTTTTTCGAATAACTTTCTTATAATTAAATTATTTGTGAAATTAGGCCTAGATTTGAGCTCAGCAGCTCGAGCCCTAGCGTTTGGTGTAGGCCCCGCGTGGTGGTCTCTTCGAGCCACCCCGTGGGGACTCCCACTCTTGGCTCGGTGCAATGGGCGCCGCTTATTTATAGGCGGCGAGGGGGTGCGGAGCTTAGTCGGTGGTGAGTCGCCAAGCGAGGGACCGAAGCGGCAACGGGATCCGAAAATCGAGGGGTCGAAAAATCGACGGAAAGCAAGTTTCACGAATTTGGAAAAAAAGTGTATATGGATGGATAGAGCTGGAGCTGCTGAGCTCAAATCTACGCCTAATTTCACAAATAGTCGAATTGTAAGAAGATTATTCGAAAAAGCCGCTTTGGAGCGGTTTTTGTCGGCTTTTTCGGCTTTTGATCAAAAGACACGTCCGGCACTGTAATTGTTCCATTTTTTGGTGCATTTTCACGTTGCGCGATTACAATTGCCCCTGGAGACTGGTTTCCGGACAAAAGATGTTTTCTTAAATCCTAGAAAGCATCTTCCGAATGCGAAGGTTCGCCCCATTCCTTACGTTCCGATCTTCACGAATGCTATAATCAACTGCTCTGGTAAAATTCATTGAATTCAAGTTGTCATATTGGGTAAATATAGCATTTAAGTGCTTAGTGGAACGTTTTTGGAACAGGCGGAACGGATTTGCGCCCTCCCCGGAGCTCCTCCCCTAGCCTGACCTCACAATGCACACTATTTCGTCGCCGAATCAGCCACTAGGCAGAGAGGGAGAGAGAAGCGAAATAGTCTGCGTCTTGAGTAGAGTGTGAGACGCAGAGTCATCTGCGTCTCTGCCCGTGGCGCACTATTTCGCAATGACAATCCGTTCCGGCTGTTCCATTATCGCGCTACTTATGTGCTTGCTCAAAAGACTGTCAAAACTGGTGTCATTGCGGGAAATTTCCTCACTATCTATGGCATTACACAGACTCCTGTCTCATACCCTTTAACTGCTAACCCTAACACTGCATAGTTGCTTTGTCATTCTTTTTCTCTTTCAGCTATTTTATTATACCATATACTCTCGCACCCATTCGCATTCGTCGAGGAGTAACTCGATGAATTATAAATAACTAAGTAAATTAATAAATTAGTAAATAAATAAGTGAATAAATAAATACACATTTCCACAAGACGCAGCTGCTTTTATTCAGGTTCCATTCCACAGACTCAAGTGGACGTGCGGCGAAATATGCACCATTTATTGATGTTGACGGTCATAGGTCAACATTTGAGTACCGCTCTGCAGCTGGAATCACCATTTTTCGAAAATACTCTGACTACTATACCGTAAGACTACTTGATTCCTTCCTTCATCTATCTGCATTCCTACCGAAAATCGAACGCGTGGTACAGTTGCAATAGGCACCACTGAAACCCTCACGGCCGAGTGATCGACCCCCGCCCGATCTAACCGAGCCTTACATCCCTCCGGGGTCTGGCAAATTGGTACCAGACTCGCCTGTGAAGGTAAAGACACTGACTTGGTATAGAGGCCGGCTTCCACATGCCATTGTATTAGGCTATCGCAAAATTAATTTCGCTTTCTGAGTGTGTTCAGAAGAAAACTTTTCGCGGTATTATTTCGTCTCAAGGACAGCTAAGCGTACTATCAGGTAGGAGATTATCCGCTCTAACAAAAGCGCATATTACTGTCTCTCTAGTTTGTGCAGTCGATTTTTTCCAGGGCTTCATTCGAACATGAACCGACGCGACTTTCGAATGTCCATGCTTTATGAATAAAAATTGGGACATCCCGCGGGAGACGTAGCACGTAACCTTAGCAGGGCTTTTGGGACGGATTGTCCTTGCGAACGGACAGTGCAGCTCTGGTTTAGAAAATTTGCTTCAGGCGATTTTGATCTAGAAAGAAAAGCTGGTCGTGGTCGCAAGTGGTTCCTCAATAAAGTGGTTTTAGTACAGCCGTTCAAGCAAATCTAGAGACCATTACTTGTAGGCTAGCAGAAGAACTGGATATGCGTTACTGTAGAGTCGCAGGACATTTAGAACAAATCGGCGAGGTGAAAATGATGTCAAAATGGTTGCCTTATGAATTGACCGATGAGCAGCGTCTTACGGGTTTTGTCATCTGCTTGAATCCCCTAATTCGTTATAAAAATGAACTGTTTGTCAGCCGAATTATAGTTGCAGATGAAGAATGGGTTCCTTATAATAACAGTAAGCGGGGATTTGCTTGGGTTGATGAGGGTGCTCCACCGAAACCTTTTTGTCGTCGATACGACGACCCCCACGTTCCTCACCCCGCCCCCTTTTGGGGTCAGGGTGTGCCTCACCTGTTAACCACCGAAATTGCAAGAATTGTGTCCGGCACTAGCGAACAGAAGCGGTGCGATCCTATTACAGGACAACGCAATTGCACACACCGCGAAGATCACCCGGCAAAAATTGACCCAGTTAGGCATTGAAGTTGTGTCTCATCCTTCTTATTCTCCTGACCTTTCGCCAACAAACTCACTTTTTTCAAGCATTTGATTCTTATTTGCGTCAGAAGAAATTCGCTGATTTGACCAATGTTTGTTGTTTCTTGATTTCGTTAATTCCCGTGATCCTAGTTTCTTCTCTAAAGGTTTGGATTTATTACCGCTTCGCTGTCAGAGATGTGTAGATGCTGACAGTTTTTACCTTGATTCATAAAGTTGCGTTTGAGCTGAGCTATTGCAGTTTGAACTGAGCGGTCCATTTCCGAAATTAATTTTGCGACAGCCTAATATAGGCCAAATACGCAGTCACCGTGCCTATACGATTCTGCCTGGAGCCCAAATGCGACAGCTAGCCCCTCTGTTACAACTTGCCCCTCGTTCCGTGAGTGTGTTGTAGGTTCCACGTCGCGTGAGTTTTCCATGTTCTACAATTGAAATTGAAATCTTTTCAGCCGATACTCAGCGTTTCCGCATCCGGAACTGAACGAACTGTGGAAGGCGTTGCAAATGCAGCTCTACGAGTTCTGCTGCTGAAAGAGGCTGCTGGCGACGCTGTAAGGCCTGAGCCTGCCTATTTGGAACCAAGAGATGGCAAGCTCTACTGCACTCAAATTGTGAGTCATTTGTTTATGTTCACTTTGCACTTGGACGCGCGCGGTACGGTGGTAAGTGGCGCTAGTGACACCCGCATAGTCGAGCGATCGATCTAATAGTAAGCTCTGGCTAACCAAACCTTCCATCGCCTTGCGGTCGGGTAAATTGGTACCGGACATGTCTGGGAAGGTAGGTGCACTGGTTTGGTATAGCGGTTGGCCCCAACAAGTCATGAAATAGGCCAAATACGCATTCACCATTCCTCTAAGATTCGTAATGGAACACGAATGTGGCGGCGCTTCCTTCGGGACTGATTAACGCCGACACCTTTACCTTTACCTTCAATCCGAACGTTCCTTTCAACTTTTTTTCTTGGAAATTTCACTTTCCTTCAATAATTGTGCTCTTTTGCAATTAGTCACTCAGCAGAGCATATTCGTCATTCGTAGTTCAAATTTGTTTGTTTTGTTGAAATGGAATATTTGCTTAGTGAATTTTTAGCGTACGTTTGCATCCTATGCAATTGGTTTTCCCATTCAAACACTGTCTTCATCATTCGGGACTCTTTTGCCTGCTAAACCAATCCATTCTTGTGGTCCATTCAGACTCTACAACGGGGAAGTGAAAATCTCTTCGGTTTTGTACAGATACGCAAAGAATGCAACATAGCACTGCTAACCACGCTTTTGTTGAAATTTTGGGGTTTTGTCATTGGAAGGGGGACACTTCGCAACTTAACGACGAAATAGGTCCTATCGCGATTTTGGGCTTGGTTGCAGAGAAAGGCTACGGTCCAGATTTATGAGCTGAGATCTGGGTATACTACGCTCCGCGCCCACGAAATCCTACAAGTGTCCTAAAATTGCGATTCACCGAAGTCGGCTATCTCGATACCTGCCGTGTAGTGGTGAAACGACTGTAATCACCTTCACCTCTGGGAAACGGCTGAAGTATTATATAAAATTGACAGGGCGGTCGGCGATGAGTTTGTTGTGGTTGTTACCTTGATTTCTTGTGTACCCGGAATACATTTTGTTGAATCCGGGGTACGTGCCAATCAGGGTTTATTTGGGGGATATGGCGGGTATGTCGATCATGAATCAAAGCTGTGGTTTGAACGGTCAACCCCCATCCTAAGCTGCGGCACTGCCTTGCTGTCGTGTAGGAATGGTCCTATGCAGAATCGCCAATCATCTAGAATTACGTTGTCTAGAGGGTATATCAGGACGGCGATTTCAGCCCTTTTCCTCATTTTTTGAACACTGATTCGATGAATTTTAAATGTTCACACGTCTCAAAAATGCTGTTCAGATGAACGCCATGCTGCAGGAAAAGTTCGATAGGACCTGCGATGTGCTTAACGTTAAGCATCCCGATCGTAGGGTGATGATTGCTGACGGCACCACGCAAGCACCTCAAATCGTCTTGGCTATGACGCAGGCCTACGGCGAATATAATTATGCTACGGGTTATTGAAGTTTACCTAGGTGAAATTGCTCGAAATGCTTTCATACATCGAGTCTAATGTCAAACAGCTTAATGCTTATTTTGTATTCATTTCGGTTTTGTAAAGTTTGAGTGAGAAAGCTGCATTTGATGAATCGATCACAAGGCACAAAAAACGCCACAAACGATTTCGTGAGACATTATTTGCTTGAAGAAATGGACCTAGAATTCATGAGAGAGGAAAGTTTCACAGCCTAGCTCGGTCATCGCTTTAGGAGCATATACTCCAAAACCAGCAAACAAGTTGCTATAAATATGAATTCGTATCCTTAACGTTGGGCGGGTGTGGTGCAACGGTAATAGGCGCTACTGACATCCGCACAGTCGAGCGATCGATCCTCGCCCGGGCTAACCAAGCCTTCCATCACTCCGGAGTCGAGTGTATTGGTACCAGAATTCTCAGTGAAGGCAAAGACACTGTCTTGGTATAGCGGCTAGCGGCCCAAGTCATTGTAAAGGCAAAATACGCATTCATCATGCCTTTACGATTTTGAACGGAAGACGAATGCGCGCCGCGTCGTCAGAGGGACACATATTAACGCGAGCACCTTTATCTTTACTTATATTCTTGACTTTTATTCTATATGTGTAGTAGAAGTGAATGTTGCGATGGTAACGGAATCACGGTGAAAAAGGCGGCTCAGGTAGGATTCGAACAAGCGCCTCGGGTCCATCCGTTACACGTGATGTTAGACCATTATGTGGACCACCGAACCAACTGCACTCTCTTAACATCTACCTGAAGCCAAGTTTCAGTCTTCAGCGCCCATCTATGATGACACATTTGGTGCATTCTACTAGTAAAACTGGATCTATTTCTTTTACTTCTATGTATAATAAACAATGAACATACGATCTGCGTCGCGCAACGAAGTATAGAGAGAAGGATGCTCGGAGTGACTCGCTTCGTCAAAGCGAGAGACGGCATACGGAGCTCCGAGCTACGTCGACAGTCGAAGATCAGAGACGCAGTCGCATGGGCCACGTTGTCGAAGAGCCGGACACGTAATGCGATTTCGTGACGACCGTTGGACGAGAGCCGTTACTGACTGAATTCCACGGGACGTCAGAAGAACACCAGGTCGCCCACCTTTGCGCTGGTCGGAATTCTTCGTCAACTCTGTGAACGATCGATTCGATGCTCTTCGTGTTCCTAGAGCGAGCAGGACCCATTGGTCTATCATGGCACGCGACGGGACGAATGGAGACGTTACTGGCGCCCACTTGAGCAAATCGATGATCAACGGGACGACAGAACAGGACAGCATGAGGCTTTATCACATATTTACAAAAGTACAGGTTCAACAAATCGGAACACATCGGCAGCGAATGCGTTGGGGTCTTGTAAATGTAAGAACGCTCCGCCCCGCGACGCCGTTGTGAACGAAGTGATGTTCAGGAAACGGTGTCGCAAGATCGATCTCGAGCTAATCCAAGGTGTCTCAGGTGACTGCAGGATTCCGCAAGGCGTTCTCACCTGCCACCTGAAATTGAGAAGCATTTAGAGAGCTTTCAGTTTGAAAGTTGCTTTTCCCCATATCGAGGGGAAAGTCGGGCACATCAGGGTCGGGTCAGCCATCCGTACGGGAGGGAGCTGTTCATGTATAAGTTGAGGTAACCCAGGCAGGGGCTGAGGTATAGACTCAGAGTTGGATTGCAGGATTTGTTCACATTCGAAACCTATAAGTGCCGTAGCCTAACTATGGTAACTTTTACTATTACCCGCCCGGTTATCAATGATGAATCTGAGCCTGAGTTTAGGAATGAATCAATGCTCAGATTCCTCACGGACAGGTAACGGTAAAAGTTACCTCACTTCCAGAAAGTTCTCGACATAGGATTACACGATACCCCAGGATTCACCTCGAATTCATCCGCGCGCCTCATATTCATCAACGCGGCGTGAATTCTAGGTTAATTCTTCGGTATCATGTGAGCGGTGGAATATGGGGTACCGCGCGATTGTACTACTACTTACTACTAGTTTCCAAGGTTCTCCCACGAAATAAAGCGGTAAGTTAGCGATGAGGAAGCGATTCGGCATACCCGCGGTAGTCGATCACTGCCGATTTCCTACATGAATCAGGGCCAAACACCATCAAATCGCACGCCTGGTGGATAATTCTCATCGCTAGGACTTTGCTCTTCTCACTAGTCAATGCTGTAACGGTGAAACACTATAAAAGCAGCGCTCGAGAGAATATCGGCTATAAATGAGTACATTGCAAATGGGGTTAAACTAGTTTAAACTAAATTTCTGGATAAATAGGTGCTCGGTGAAGTACCGCCAGATCGATATTTATTCAAAAAAAAGATTGACGTAGCGACTAACAATAAGGCCCATCTTCGGGCTGAAGATTCTACGAATTTCATCTCATTGAAAAGTTGTCAAGATGAACGTCTGAAACATTGCAACTTTTATAAATACCTTTGCCTCGGCAGTTCCTCGATCATGAACGTCCTCATCATAGACGCTGCATGAGGTGTTGTTCCGGTGAGGAAGTACAGGTAGGATACGGTAGCGAGCTCGTCCAAAGTGAAAAGATCGTTGAGCATCTGTGATCGATCACGCGATGAAAACATCGACCAAACTGACATCAGGTACGATGCCGAGCCTAGCGGCGAAGATGCCAACGCGTCACCTGAACATTTTATTTTTCTGAAATTCCAACGTTTAGGTGCCGAAGTTTCCTGTTGAAAAATGAAAGAAAAAACAGCAGATATCAAAGACACAAAACTTGGAATCGATGGCCAGCTTACCAATTAATTCACTGTTCAGTGCGAGGTCGTGACTCCTCTCCAAAAATTCCGATCTGGAAGAAGTGGCCTCGTCTCTAGGGAAATTCTCCATTAGAGTTTTGAAGAATACCTAAAATCGTTTAACATAATTACCGTTAACCTTTCAAACTTATCATGATTCACCATTTTATCATTGAAAGTGAGAAACCCATGTGGAAAATTTATGGAAAATAAACAATTTTTAGTGGTAAGAAGTCTATTTAGGTGAACCCTCATTTACAACATCTGCAGCACTTGGCCTTGCCTTGAAAATGAGCATTTCCGTTTCTTGTCTTCTGTAACAGAATGTTTGTCTATTTCCTTTTTTCTTTCCTTTTTCATTTTTCCTTTTTTCGAAGCAGAATAATTCTGATGTTACCTGTGTAGAGAACTGAGGGTGGACAATCGGGTTGCTGAGATGAGCGCCACGAACTTCCGTTGGATACAGAGCCGCCACGGTAGCTGCTATTTCAGTACCAAGTACTGAAATCAAGAGATTCTATTAATCAATCAATAAAGATTATTCATTGAACACATCAAGAGTTCTAAAGATTGCATATGTCCTTCAAAATCTCGCTCTAACTGATGCGGTTGCTGAGCCACTCTTGAAATCGAAAGGCTTCCTTAAAGTCTAATCGTTAGTCGATCGAGCGTCTGACAATGAGGGGTTTTGATTCAGAAAACAGATAAGGTTGTATTTTCGATAGTTTAGTGAAAAAGGTAGAAATAGCGATCTCCATACAGTTGCAAAAAATCTATCTTACGCTCGGATCCGTGCACGAAGTACTTCTGAACAGTCAGGCGCCGCATGAGCTTCCCCATGATTCTTGCTGCATCCGTAGTATGGAAGCCTAAACGTAACAAATTTCATCGAAAAAAGGTTAAAGATGACGTGATCGGTATAGATCAGCCCAATAGGAACGCGCCTTGAACTCGCCCTTCATTCATAATTGTAGAGACGTGTTGATTTCCCATGCAATGACTTACAGGGCCAATCGCTACCCTGTAAGTCAAATATCTGACCCGGAGGAGTGGAGTGCTCGGTTAACCATGGGGATGATCGATCGCTCGATCTTGTATGTGCATAGTGCCTTGCACCACTGTTCCACGCACTCCAATTTCATGATATCCTAGATCGTACGCCAAGTCTTTTCCCGAGACATTGCAAAGAAATGTTAAAAATAAAGAAGTCCTTCCCTCACTGGCGAAGGGGCACCTATCATGGTCCTTTCACGTCCATTGGATTGCAATATTGATACTACACTTACAAAATTACTCAGATTATAATGATTACGGTACCTGCTTTGTGAATTTTCGAAGAAAACAGAAATCCAGGCAAGCTGGGAACGATCACTTCGAACCGCAGTGGTCGCTTCACACCAAAGTCGAAACCGAAGCGAACCGGATTGGTGAGTATCGGTATCACCTAAACCACCGACGATTTAGTGAGGGTAAAACGGTTAAATAGAAAATATCAATTAGCAGGAAAACTCACCTTGTAGAAAGTCCAGTGACTTCCAGGAAAGCCGTGAAGGAGTAGCAAGGGCACCACATCTACTGATGGCTCTTTTGGTAACGAAACGCGAAGGAAATGAATGTTTAGACCTTCGATTTGGGTTCTGGAAAGCAATGATCAACTGTCTGTACGAGGTTTCACCTTTGGAAAATGGACATTGTTTGAGGAAACGTATCAGAAATCACAATGTGATTGCTGGTCATTCGGTGGGGAACTGTTAATACACAAGGGCGGTGGTTTTATTTCAAACATTTTGATAGTCTACCATGCTCATAAAAGGTAAAGGTAAAGTTCTCCGCGTTGATTAGACCCCTTAGGGCGCACTGCCGTACTTGGCGGGGATAACCGCTACACCAAGTCAGGGTCATTACCTTTTCGGAGAAGTCTGGTACCAATTCGCACGACCCCGGAGAGATTGGAAGGACTGCTTAGCCCGGGCGGGGATTGATCACTCGACCTTTCGGGTGCCAATAGCGCCTCTTACCAGTGCACCACGCTAGCCCTACCATGCTTATAACTGGTTTCAAAAGTTGATTGTCCCTAAGAATAGATTTAATACGTCTAAAGGATTTTGAATCCCTTTCTAAAGGTGATGAATATGTAGCTTCTGCCTTCTGTTGCTGAGATCTCCCTCAAATCGGACCGAAGTTAGCAGATTTTCAATAAGTAAATAAATAAATAAATAAATATTAGACTGAATAAATTAATTAAATACTGAATAAGTAAATATATGAATTCTTGCTTGTTCACCTATATTGCTTGAACGAGTTGAGAAATTGCTGATGCTGTTTCCAGTTGAAGGCGGCCATCACCTTGGAAAGGTTGCTCATCAACTCGTGACGAGCCGCAGATAGCGGACAGTCGTCAATCGGATCAACGAGGCGATCTGTGGCGAGACGAGCTTTAAGCTCCTCAATTCTGAAATAATTCGGGAGTTAATGGCTACCAATCGACAATAGTTATTTTTGCGCTACCTCTCATCCTCTATTTGTATGTTGAACAGCTTGATTTGATCGTCGTCCTTGATGACATCTCCCCTCCCCCAGAACCGATCCTGACGGAATGTATAATATTTGTAACGTTGGTGTGATGGTTTCGCTTGTGATACCGTAGTTTTTCAGTTTAACGTTGATCAGCCGCTCAAATCGTAGATTGCATGGTGAATAGGGGCTGAAAAGTCAGTCAGAGATTTCGAATCCCCCGACAAGTCTGGCACCAATTTACGAAATACGGAAAGCTTTGTCAGCTTCTGCGAAGATCGATCACTTGACCGTGCCGGTGTCAGTAGCGCCTCTCACTACTGCGCCACCCGCGTCTACCTCTTGCTACATCAGGCGTATGCAGTGTACATTTGGTTCGAAGTCCTAGAAAACGTTAACATGTCCAGCGAAGTTTGGTACCAATTAGCCCGACCTCGGAGGTATCGAAGGACAACTAGCCCTGGCGGGATCGATCGGTTGACCTTTCTGGTAAAAGGTAAAGGTAAAGGTGCCGGCGTTGATCAGTCCCCTGAGGACGCGCCGCCGCATTCGTGTTCAATTCAGAATCGTAGAGGCTTGGTGAATGCGTATTTGGCCTGTACAATGACCTGCGGGGGCCAGCCGCTTTACCAGGTCAGTGTCTTTACCTTCCCAGAGAAGTCTGGTACCAATTTACCCGACCCCGGAGGGATGGAAGGCTTGGTTAGCCCGGGCCGGGATCGATCGCTCGACCGTGCTGGTGACAGCAGCGCCTCTTACCACTGTTCCACGCGGGCCCTCACCTTTCTGGTATACATGATAAATAGGACTTTCGACGTTTCTAGTAAGTAATCGGGTTTTCCTAGAAAACAGAGGAAAATATGTATGTAAAACCCTAACCTCGGCAATTTTGGGCACATCATGAAGTGGAATGTGTTCCATCCATATTGAGAATAACACTGGAATTGAGAGCAGAACAGAGGCGAAAAGGACGAAAAGCCATCGAAGTCGCATAGCGGACGTGAAGACGATGCTCGGTCAGGATTGACCTCATCGGCTAAGCAAACACTGACACGACTTGCCGCCGCCTCCGTCGTCGGTGGGTAGTGCGTGCCACTCGGCCGCAAAGTTCGAGGAAAATTTGGGTAGTACTGTAGCATGTGTAGAGAAGAACCAGTAATAACCGAGAATGTTCCGATCTTCCGTTTCCGTGTTCCGAATTCCGGTTTCCGGCCGTTTTTGGCTCTTCCGTTCCGTTTCATGTTTGGCATGAACACGGAAACGGAATAAAAAATCGAAGATTTTTACTATGCACGCTGACAAAAGGGATGCTGAAGTTATTGTGCTGAAGTCGATGTTATCCTCTCGGATTCTGATAGAAAGAAACCAATTGCAGCGAAGATCCCCCCCCCCCCAGGCAAAACTTGCAATGAAGTATTTGTCGGCACCTGCCACATCGTCGAAGTGTGAGAGATTGTTTTCTACTGCTGGTTCCATTGTAAACGATCTAAGAAAAAGCCGTTCTCCTGAGAATCTTAGAAAAACTGCTGTTTCTCCACCTTAATAGGCTAGGGTTTTAGATTCTTAATTCTATTTTGAAAGCATTCTTGTCTATCACGCCAACCCCTGGTAATAACGTCTTTATTGGACGGACGTATCACATGAAACTGATGAGAACATCGTTGAGGATCTGGACCTCGTTGTGGAAGGGCTGAGCGAGGTTGTCGTGAGGTGATCGTCGCTGGCGACGATATTGTGATCTGCACGACGATAAAGAGTATGGAGACATCGTCGCCATCGACGGTAAGTACGTTCTTAAGTCCCCGTTCGTCTTCAGCAAAGTTGTCTTAAGAGCTCTCCAAGTTACCTCTTCTCGAAACCTCGACATGGTGGTGTATATTCACTGCAATGTTTTTTCTCTTCAATTTTCTATATTTAGTAGTGCATCCATATTTAAGGATGTAGTGATAAATAACTAAACTAATGAGCAATGCTGCTATTCCAAGCAAGGTCCGTAGGTGGATCAAAGTTTACAGGACTTGACTTTCCGACCATTTGGTCATCTTCAGAGCCCTGAAAAGTGGCTTGTGAGACCGTGATGGGTTGAACATCGGAGTGATTTGCGTAGCCTCCAATGCTCAGGCGATACGATGAAACCTCGTTGGCTGACGCGCTCCAATGCGAAAACTCGAACGCGACGCTCCCGCCGGAGAGCAGGTGGGTCGTAGTTTTAGATGCGGTCAGCTTGACGTCCGCAAGTGATAAGCTTCTCGTCAACGGCAAAAGTGCCACTCTAGCTCTTGTATTTCTTGGTGCATATTAGCGGAACGCTATGTTTTATCTTTTCCTGTACACATGCTCAAGACCTAGGAACTGAGTTTGGCCCACGTTGGCCGTAACAGTTAACAGTTAGAGTAAATTGTACTGTAATCGGGAAACTCAGATCTTGTCATTCAATTAGATCATATTTTATGGGTGCTAATTAGTTGAGAGCAGAGGAAAAACATTTTCCATGGCATTTTCGTTGTATTTACTCAATTCATCGAAAATATCAAATTGGTTTTTGGATTTGCAAGTCTGGATTCTCTGTGCTCTAACACTAAATCGAGCAGGTCTCTGTGGAGAAATCAGGCACACGATAGTACTTTTACTCTGATGCACTTCCGAACCCACATAGCACCGATAAATACGATTTGCAAATTCACAAAATGAAGAGCCATACTACCGCTAATCTGTCCCTGTGGGGAAGTGGCTCGAATTTGGGAGCATCAATTATTTTATTCAATGTTTTTTAGATGCATTTGACAAGGAATGGAAATCTCTGAACGAGATAAGTCGCGCGATGCGAACGCGCGTGCTGTAGCCGGCGCTTTTCTCGCCGGTTTGAAGTCGAGGAACGACGAGAAACGAACAAAAACAGCGAAAGAGCTATTCAAGTACGTTCTCCTATATAATATTCAGCAAATCCTCTACAATATCCTAACCATTTTAATTCTTCTCTACGTATTTTACCACAACTTTGAATATAGTTCTGTATCAGGGTTTGCCCAGGCTGCTCTGGGGGGTTTGACCGTCAGCCGGCCTGACAGCCTGGGCCTGATGCTGTAACCGTTGCCATTTCTGCAATTTTTGCAAGACATGGCTTTTTTCCTGAGCCCGAATTCGAAACTGTGACGTTTTTTGTCGCGAGAGGCTATATTACTAGCAACTCGGATTTCTGGGCTTAGTAATTTACAGCCACTGTCCATACCTTCCTAAGAGGCTCACCAAAGGTTCGACTTAATTCGTTCCTCCAAATTTTGACCAATCTTCTCTTTTGGTGGTTGATGGAGACCTGATTGCTTACACGCTTTTCTTTTTTGAATTTTGGTCGAGGGTCACCTTATCGATTAACAGATTTTCAGGTCAGCATAATCAATCTAAGTGAAACTTTGCCTAGAGGAATTACTCAGAGTAATTGTCGCGAATTGTCTCCCATATTTCGACGTCATCGAATATTTTGGCTACGTTAGGTGATAAGTAACCTGCAGAAAAGGCGGTCGCTGTATTCGTTGGCTGTATTATCACGTCTGCCCCGACGTAAACGAAAGATTTATAACAATTGCTCAATACATATTTAGAATGCATAGATGTACGACGGTTAGAACGCAAAATAAATAAAAAAAATATAAACTCTTATCTGAATCAAAAGCATGACAGTGTGCGGAATAACTGCTATATACCATCTTTGGAGGGGATCGGTGATCTCGACCCCACCATTCTTATTTACCTTAGCCGACCTGTATCTGCTCTATAGATAGCTTTTGCGCTTAGTGGTAAAATGTTTCTTTTCTGTGCGAATTAACATCCTACTTACAGGTTTGTCGCTGGTGAACTAAAAGATGAAGCTCCTGAATATATGCAGGAGTTTATTTCTTTCCTCGACACAAAGAGCGATCAGGTGTTTACTTGTTTTAGGGGATTTTGTGGTTTTATATTCTCCGTAACTTTAGCTTTGTATAAGTGTATGGTAATGCTGTCAACTTCAGAGCGCTGTCCACGAGTGTATCTATAGTCCTGACTTAGATGAGAAGAAAGCCGGAATATTTTTGATAGGTTGGTGGTTTACTACTATTGATTGGTGTTTGCAGTCGTCCGGTTTTCAGGCCTATTGGACTGAGATTTCTATGAGCGAAAATATTTGAGCCCAGAGCATTTCTATTTTTTTGTGACTGACTCCATTCTCGTAGCCTCTCAGCTATCATCATTTCTTGTTTACAGTATGCTTAGCCGAGACCTCAATCGACGGCGAGTCGAATAGGGTGGTACGGTTTGCGAATTTCCTCCTGAAAGTACTCACAATGCCGAACATGGATGAGGCAGGCATGGAATTAGCAGCAAGAGCACTCGCGTTCTTGATTCAGGTACTATTTTTTTATGCACATGCTCATTCTTTCTGCCATTCGCTGGTTAGAAGCGAAAATAAGTGAAGATCAATACCCATTTATTCTTCTAGCAGTTGTCGAATTCTTTATGATCTATTGCTTGTCAGTGATGTAAGTGGTCAGAGGGCTAGATGAGACTAAATCTCTAATCAATATCGAACTAGCAATATGCCCTGAATCATTCATGCTGATTCCTGTTTTCAAATTACGACTGTTCATTTATTAATTTATCTAAGCTCTTTCTCTCGAAAGCTGTCGGAAAACTCCTTACTTCGAGTCAGTAATTTTAAACGCCCTAAAGATTGATGAAAAGCCAGTCTTACTTTGCCTTTGCAACCGCATAATTTCTGTACCACATGGCAGATATTCGTTAGCAATGATCATCCTTTTGCGTTGCTATTGTCTGTTATCATTTAATTAGTTTTATGTTGAACGTTATTTGTTTTTAGACGTCCAAGTCGTACGCTGCAGAACTAGTCGAGAAGTGTCTCGATCAGTGTCTCGAGTGGCTTGAGGTACGGCGATAGACCCTTGGAAGATAGTCGTTTTCCTGATTATCTTTGGTAACCTAAAATTTCGAAGGAACCGACTCGAAATGAACAGCGACGTATGGCTTCGGTTCTACTGGCCAGAGAGCTCGCCATGTTTACGTCTACGTCATTCTTTTTACGTGCGAATGTGTTTTTCAAAAGCATCTTCACGGTGTTGAGAGATCCAAAGGTCAGTGAATAATATTCTTTTTCTTGGGAACACTTGAATTTTTCGATTGGTTTCGCTTTTCTTTCGCTGCAGGTATTTCATACAGAATTGATCATAAGACTTCATTCGGAATATTTTCAGCCGCAAATAAGAAACGCGTCTATAAGTGCCCTTCATGTTGCCCTGACAATAACATCGCAGCGAGAAGCGAAGTTGAAAACGGAATGGTATACTGTACGTTGTTTCGCATTTACATTGCTTTTCCTATTTACCGTGTTTTTCAGAATTTCATAATGTTTTAGAAATGCTACTTGGAAGCTCTAAATACCCTGCAAATCAACGAGCTGTCGAAGGATGATAGAACCCACTCAATGCTACTCGTAAGATATTATCCTTCCTTGTTTGCGAAAGTTCTTCTTTTAAATCTTTTCTCAACATATCACCCCAGACTGTTGTGAATTACTTGAAATTCCACTATCATTGAATTAAATTCCACAAACTCCATGAGCAGCATTACATGAAAAATGTTCACAATAAACATTTTATAAAATTGTTTGTTTTAAGGATGATTTCATATGTTTTCTATTTCTTGAGGTTCTTAATGAGCTGGTACGAATTGCCGATGCTACATTCGAAAGAGTTCGTCTAGAAGCACTTGATGTTCATCAGACGGAGACCTCCGTCGCCACTCCGATCGAGTGGCTGACGCAACCAAGGTGATGTTGTTCATCGTGACTCATTGGTTCATATATCATTTATTAAATTCATTATTAGTCGTACTAGGGCAAAGAATTCACAAATATTACGCAGTTAGGATTCGTTGGATTCATTTATTGTGACCAATTCATCCGCTTGAACTATAGAACTCTATCTAATGACTCTGGCAAAGTCCATGGTTTCAGAGTGACCAGTATTGTTGAGAGCAGTACCGCTAGAGCACTTGTGAGGCAAAATTTCGGTCAGGTTAGTTGTGCCTCGTCGTATTTACGTTATACGTTTTCTATTTTTGTCATAAGCTTTAAGTTGTGTTTTCCCTGTGTTTCCCTCTAACTCACGACAATGGGCTCGAACCGCATAAGTTTTGGAAATGGCTGCGATTGCGTTAATTTCTCCAAAGTTCGCCCCTTTTCCAATGTTACTCTTTTTTCCGGCGTTCTAGCACCAAATCGTTCTTCAAACGGCTGTCATGCCGAACCTTTCAGTGTTTGGAATACTTTACCGGAACTTGTTCTATATTTCCATTTGTTTTATCCCCATAACAGGTTAATCTTCATTCATTTCAACGAACACGTGAACTCAGATTTATAGTTAACAAAGTTTCTATTAATTCTCAAATATAGCCCGATTGTTTAACTGACCGCGATTCATCCATTTGTGGAGGGCTATATTCTTGGTTTATTCGCAGGTATAACACATCCATAAACGTGGTGAAGTTTCGTTTGTACCCGTACTCTTTGAGTACGTAGCTAAGTCGCTGTAACTGTTACCTTTCTCGACGCGAAACTCTTGCTTTGATAGGGAAACTGCGTCCCGCTAGTAATTTGCCGCTCTTCCTGAAGCTTACCATATTCCTATGTAAGTTCAATTTTTAGATATGTGGTCACGCCAAGGCAGCTGCATTCAGTTGCGGTCGTTCAGTGCCAGTTCACCAAACTCTACTGGAACTTTTCCCTCGTCTCTCCGCGTGGGATCAGTGCGAACCGTCGCTCTGCAAAGTTATGTTCGAACACGCGAAGAATATGTGTGTTTATTTTGATTTTATTTTGTTTCTATCGAAATACAATATCTTCCCTGGGTAAAAAATAACGGAAATTTTAACTATGGACTGAATCCAGTCGTGAGTTGGTTAATATGGATTTGGAATCGATATTTTCAGAGTGCAGAAAAATGGCAGTGCTCTGGTTGCCGTTGGTTTGCTTATGCTTCAAAATCCTGAGCGTTATAAAGGAAATATTGGACAAATGATGATGGTGGTGACAGACATGTTGAATACTTCAGTATCCAAGTAAGAATTTTTCTTCCTTTTTTCTATTTTGCATTATTTTCAACTTGACAAATATGTGCAATTTGGCGAAGTCATGGGCGCGAATACTTAACACCAACATTGCCTACTCTTCTTGACCCGTTACCTGCTAAAATCCCGCAAACAACCGTGTTTTCACTGTTTTGTATGCGTAAAGATATTCCGCTAATTTGCGCGATACCACTCGTTCAATGCTTTTCGAGTTTATTTATTTATTTATTTATTATATACGTCCGTGGACGCGCCAAAAGAAAAACAGAACAAGTAAACAACTCAACTCAACCTAAAGCATATCCATAAACCTAACGAAGATCAGGCAAGTACAATTTAAGATTTAAGATTCAACCATCGACCTAGAATTTTCCTATGGAAAGAAGTAACCGTCCGCGGCTCACCAACTAACCATAACGCAGTTAACCAACGTTAGAATTCAGAGAAGGTCTAGTGGAGGGTTTAGAAAAAAAAAGATATGTTCAGTATACGTTTGAATAAAAACAACATTATGAAGGTGGAAAAAAAGAAATATCCAACAAGATAAAAGTGGCTATCAACATACTCAGCCCCTGCAGCAAGCTAGCTATACGGCAAGGGCCAACGAAACTTGATGTCCCAAAAGGTAAGTCCTGTGAACTAAGCTGGATTTCCATGATGAAGGAAAAACTATTCAAAGCGGACAAAAGAATCATAGACACGAAGCCTGTAGCCCTCAGATAAGCCGTAAGCCTTATCATGCCTAAACAGACATCGCAATAAGTACCAGCTAAGAAAACACTCAAGAAGGCAAGGTAAAAGCTGCATTGAGAGGGACAAGGCAAACTAGCCACTGTGCAGGCAGAAAAAGAAGATAGATTCTATATATAAGTACCTTCAAAAACAATGTATATATATATATATCCTTTCGTTATATAATAGCAACCTATCCACTATGACCATGGCTATACCATCTCAGTCGTCGTTTTGTGATTAACAATTGTAGAGCCCAGGACATACTTCTTACCACCGGAGAAGAAACCAACAGAAAACTACGTAAATGAAACAGCAAGCGAGGAGTCAGATAGATTCTGAGCCAAGATGATTCATACCACAGCACAATTAACAATAGTCTAATCACTAAGTCGGCAATTTCTCAACATCCATAAGAAACGTCGCACGAGGCACCATCGGCAACCAGATCGTGAAGCGTTTGAGCCTAAGGTCAGCATTCCGAGATGACAAGGACACTGAAACTACCACATACATGTGCTACGAAGACTTACATACAAACATTCAAAATTCTGGTCAGATCCATTCCAAGCAACTTTTTCCTCAATGTTTTACGATCAGAGACAGAAAAAGAGTCTCTGGGAAGAAGCTGCAACCATCTAGCTCCACGACAGAATATATTATTGAAAACTAGAGAACATTTCTTTTTCTTGATTTTAGGGTAGTGGAGACAGAAACCAGTAAGTCTGCCAGAAGCAGGCATAAGTGTCCAAAATTTGCTTGGTTTCAACTTAGACTCGCCACGAAGTAGCGCGATACAAAACATGATGTCCGAAACCATCCGCCTATGCTGAAGCGTGGGCAGTGAAAACATGCTAAGGCGTTCTGGATAAGAAGGAATCATTAGTGCACTGTCTTTCTTCGCACATCGGAACCACAAGAGACGAGTGAAAACATGTTGGACCTTTTCAATTTTAGTGACAGCTTTCTTAACACTGGGGCTCCAAACTGGAGAGCAATATTCAAGGTGCGGTATTACATATGAATTGTAAAGACTGATGAGAGTTTGAGTGTTCTCTGTCCTAATGTTCCTGAATATAGAAAAAAGTGCCGCATACGCTCTAGAGCATGCACGATCAATCTGCGTTGCAAACGAAAGAGTGGATTCAAAAATAACCCCGAGGTCATCAGTGGAGTGACACCTTTTTATTGAACTACCGTTCAGCTTGTAATCAACGGTGTCGCCGTTCCCATAATGAATGACTTTACATTTGGAATGATTGATTGGTATCCCAAAACTTAGTGTCCAAAGGTGAAGCTTTTTCAACGCATCACTAAGAGCACCACGTACTGCAGCGCAGCTATTATTATCATAGATGCCATATAATTTGATGTCATCGGCGTACATTTGGACCTTTATATCCGGATGCGTTTTCAATATGGAGGGCAGCTCCAAGGTATATATTAGAAACAATAGGGGAGAGAGCACTCCACCCTGAGGGACTCCACTGCAGCAGTGATGCCGCGCAGAGAACGCCTCACCAACCCTCACAGTCATATGCCTATCAGAAAGATATGAGCGCAGCCAGTATTGAACCTCAGTGCGTAAGCCAAGCTGTTTAACTTTTTCGAGCAATCTAACGTGAGAAACTTTATCGAAAGCTCTGGAAAGATCAATGTAAATAGCATCAACGAATTTTCCACTGTTAAGGGCAGTAGTGAAGTCATGAATAGTGTCAACGAGGTTGGTGGCGGTTGATGCGCCAGCTAAGAAGCCATGCTGTTCTTTAGGAATTACTCCTCTACGTATTAACTTAGCGAGTATCCTTTTTTCAATAAGTTTCTCCATGACCTTTGCTGCAGTGGGAGTGATCGAAATAGGCCTGAAGTCGCTCAACAGATTGTTTCCACCTTTCTTTGGAATGGGTGTGACAATGGCTTCTTTCCACATTTGTGGAACATCGCTCCACATCATGGAGAGGTTAAAAATGTGGGCGAGAGGAACCGAAAGAGAAGAGCGACACTTTTTAAACAAAATTTGCGGAATGCCATCGTAGGGTTCACTTGTGGAGGGCTTAAGGCCTTTGAGAACGGAAGCAACTTCATCGGGATGGAAGTAAATGTTACACGGATCGTGGTCAGGAGAGTGGTCAGGAGAGTTGCCGTCTTCGTCACTGATCAGTGGAGAGGACGGCAACTCATTCGATGAGAACACACTAGCGAATTGCTCGGCGAGTGCAGTAGCTTTGGCGGTATCGCTCTCATAGAAGTGCCCCTGGGTATCCACTAAAGTAGGCATGAATGGAATACCTCTGCATTTTGTTCTCACGTAGCTATGAAGACGCTTGATGGACCTAGTCGAAAGGAGTTTGCGTTCACGAAAAGCTTGAAATTTCTTGAGGTGGAAGTCTAGATCGGCGCATACCTTCTTGTAAGCAGAATCATTACAACTAGCAAGACGATTTATCCGTGTGAACAAGCGTTGTTTTTGATCAAGTAGGTTGTAAATGTGCTGTGGATATTTAACGTGACGGGGACGAGAGTGGAATCTGAGAGAACCGTATAGGGTCAGCCCATCATAGATGACCCTACAGAACCTTTGGTAAACATCAGTAACCGAAGAGTAGTGATCGAACAATGTTAACCAGTCATTATGGAAGAAATAGTCATTCAAAGCAGAATAGTCTATGTGCAGAAAGTCCGGTTTAGGCAGGGGCCCATTATTCATTTTGGGGTCGTTGACTGGCCGCATAACGGGTGAGGACAAAGAGAGGGATTCAATTCGGAATGCAATCATACAGTGGTCAGATCCTGCAAGAGGAGGGTGCATCGAAATGTCGTTGACCAAATTTGAACTCGTAAGTATGAGATCTAGAATGGCATCTTGCCTAGTAGGTTTCATAACTAGCTGAGTCAAACCACAGCTGCGGAACAATGCATAGAATTTTGCCGAGGTAGAATTCTTAGGAGCGTTACTAGCCCAATCCACATCAATATTGAAGTCCCCTAATACGATAGGCTGATTGTGTGAGAAGCAGAAGTCCAAAATGCACTGTAGGAGTAAGTCATCATCATTGGCACTAGAATTCGGTGGTCTATAAACTACCATGAAAGATATTGTAAGCGATGAAAAGGGGTCAGTGAGTTCAAGAAGAAGGATGTCCGACTTGAGGGAGGAGTGCAAGCCAATAACACGCATGTTGATATCGGCCTTCGCGATGCAACAAACTCCCCCACCCTTACGACCACAACGGTCAAAGCGAAACACCTTGTAGGGATGGTTTGATATAATATCAAAATCGGAGAAGTTGGAAGTCAACCAAGTTTCCGTAATAAAAATCAAATCCGGTTCGTGAATAGAGAGAAACAGGTGTAGGTGATTAATTTTATTTTTTAGGCTTCGAGAATTGAAAAGAAAGCAACTTAGTCCATGAAGGATACCGTGCCAAGCTAGGCGTTTCCCGACGGCCGATTATTGGGAAGGTCGTCGACACGCCTGAGCTCACCACGGTATACCACCCATACCTTTTTATTAGACTGTTTGTTGCGTTCCCTACACTCCTGCCTCAAGTCAAACTCCCTCTTCCTTTCATCCTCTGTAAGGCTTTTGCGCACGAACACGTTGGCGAGTGCAGCGTTGCCACGCAAACAAGACGTGTTCGACAACGCAGTCCTCCAGTGCGATCTGGTAGGCAGCACAACCTTAACCAGTCGAGGTCGATTGTCGCTGGGCTTACCCATGCGATAGATCTCGACAGGTGTACATTCAACGTCCAGGGTATCCAACACACGGATCACCTGGGCCTTGAGCTCGCGCTGCCTCTCAGACGGTAGTAGACTTGCGTTGGACTCGGCCAATCCAGAAATCACCAAGCTACGGTCCCTCTTGCCAGACTCAGCAGCATCGGTGAGTTCTGTTGGGAGTCGTTTAACAAGACCATTGATCAGCTTCGCCATGAGAGGGTCCTTGTTGCGATCCACCATCGCGCTGATAAGTTCCCTGATAGTCATATTC
This sequence comes from Nippostrongylus brasiliensis, assembly GCA_030553155.1. Lineage (NCBI taxonomy): Eukaryota > Metazoa > Nematoda > Chromadorea > Rhabditida > Heligmosomidae > Nippostrongylus > Nippostrongylus brasiliensis. Next base: position 31,887,814 of record CP130732.1, on the reverse strand, counting down.
GATATGTCAGAATCATTCAAGCTCTCAGGCTCCTGGGCAACCGGTGCTGCTTTTTTTGCTGCCTGACGAGTTCGTGATTGAGACATGATCTCGCGAAATCGACTATCCAACAAAATCAATATCAGTGGTTGATAGAACGCAACAAGATCCCAAACAATAGCGTGAAGCAAGACAGCTCGTTCAAGGCAAGCACAGATGGATATTAGGAAAGAGCGAAAACAGATGAAGTGTGAAAGAAATCTTCAAAAAAAAATCAACCAGAAAGATGAAAAGAAAAACTTATCTCGCTGATAAGAGCAGCGCAGACACGACCGCACGCAATGACAACCGAACGTCGAATTTTCTTATAAATGTGCGCTAGTTTAAAGAGGACTCATATATATTCTTGAAGCCTAGATTCTTGAGTGGTATACCTAGCGTAAAACCTCATATACACCTCAGATGGCGCTTAACAATGATTTAGCAACGCGTAGCGGGAGATGATAAGAGAATCTGCGTAAAAGCTTCAAATAAACCTTGAGTAAGTCCCTATAAACACGCCGTCCATTGATGAATCAAGACTTGCGCCTCTTACGTAGTCTATGAACTCTCGCCGCGTTAGAAAGTTGTCTTATACCTCGAGTAAACCGCAGATAGATCACGCCGCGTGCCTTGTTGGATAAAGATTTGCGCGCTGTTCAGGGTATGTCGTTAACAGCAGGTATGTCGTTTATGAATTACGACACGGAATTGTTCCTTTTTCGAAAGGATTTTCATGACGATTATCCATGGTTTGAACCATTTTCAATCATTCGTTTCAGAAAACGAGCCCCAGAGCCATCGGTGTTCATCTTTCTCACGTTGTTCGTGAAGGCTTACAAGCAGTCTGTGATGAATGATATTAAGCAGCTTCTTGGGTTGCTGTTCAAAACTGGACTCTCGAAAGGTTGATTTATGTGCTTGAAATTTTTGAAATACATGCTTACGTTTTCTAGTAGACATAGCCAATTCAATGCAACGGCAATTCGATTGTAACGCTATGAATTAAAAAGCCTTGTTCTCATTTTGATTGTATTTTTGAATTTTATTATATTTATATATTGTTGAAAGGGCGTGTTGCAGTAACCAGTTAGACGTTCAGGTTTAACAAGCGTAATGCATGAGGTCGTAAATCATATTCCTCAATTGCAAATGGATGTTCAGGATGGATTAATGAAGGAACTGTACATGATTTTGACAGGTGGGTTTTTCAAACTGTAAAGAGAGCTCTAGCATTAAACCATTTGTTTCAGGTGGAGTTTTACCTAGTAAGTTGGATCCACCGAAGAAACCAGCACTCCCTACAAGTACATTGCAGGTCCGAATTGGTTCTTATTAGCTTTATCCCAGTTTCCGTGTCATGTTCATTTACAGTGCCGGCCAAAAGGTATTCGTTTTCACCTTTTTGCATGTAACTCCTTGGAGACTAAAGCGTTTGACCTGATTTTTATTCAGTTAGCGGAGAGTAACAACCGTGCGCATATGCTTGCTTCGTTTCGATGAGAGTTTCAAATTTCTTGAATTTTTCCATCAGTAAAGTAAAATGCCCACTTTCAGAAAAGCGGCCTCATTGACAATAAATTTATCCTACTCTAAAACAAGTAACGGTTTCGCAACCGCTTATGCGCCTTTTGAAAGAAGAAGATTTTTCACACAAAATGATGCATTGTTATCTTTTGTTACTCTTTTATTATTTTTTTAGGTGGTCCAATGGGGGCGTGTCCAAGAGGTGTGAATTACCTTTGGATGCAACTGGTACTTTGTATACAGAGGCTTTCACGGAGTCCTATATGGCGTTCGAAAGAGAATCAAAAGCGCTATCGGACACCGCCTCATTCTTTCGAGAAGCTGAGTCTCTAGAAATTTCATTTAGGAAAAACTGCAATTTAGAAGCGTTATTTTTGCCCCCTTTCAATTTTTTCGGCTCAGAAGATTTTCCAAAACCTCAAGCACCGTTCGTAAGAAGAAACCTCGCTCTACGCGAAGATGTTTTTGGAAATTCCCCGCATATTGGTTTCTGTTCGATTTTAAGGAGTTAAAGTGAGTACGTCCGTGACCACCGATTCCCGCGCGCGAAGACTGCGCACCGGGTGCGACGTTGGCTGCATGAGCCTCTAACGTCGCGCGCGGCGCGCAGCCATCGCGCGCGGAAATCGGTGGTGAATGTCGTAGACACTTTAATTGCTTGAAAACCATCCAAAGTTAAGATGTGGAAACTTTTCGGAAATACTCCCGTTTAGAGCGAGGTTTCTACTTACGAACGGTGTTTGAGGTTCTGAAAAATCTTTTGAGCAGAAAAAATTGTAGGGGGCTTAAAATGACGCTTCTAATTTGCATTTTTTCAAAAATAAAAACTCTAGGAACCCAGCTTTGTGAGAGAATGGAGGGAGTATCCGATATCGCCTTTAATTCTCTTTTAAAAGGCGTACAAGAATCTGTGAAAGCTTCTGTATGCAAATTACGAGTTGCATCCAAATGTAATTCACTCCCCTTGGACACGCTCCCAATGGACCACCTAAAAAATTGTTAAAGCTAATAGTAACAAAAAACTTCAATATGTCGTTATGTAGGAAAAACCTCCTTCTTTCAAACGGCACATATGCGGTTGCAAAAACGTGGCTTATTTTAGAGTAGAGAATATTTATTGTCAGTGAGGCCGATTTCCCGAAAGTGCGCATTCTACTTTATTGATGGAAAAATTCACGAATTTCCAGGCCCTCATCGAAACGAAGCTGGCATATGTACACCCTTGTCACTCTTCGTTAACTGTAAAAATATGAGTTCAAAGGCTTCAATCTCTATGGAGTTACATGCAAAAAAGTAAAAACGAATACCTTTTTGGCCGGCACTGTATATAATGTGCTATTTTTGTGCCATCTTTATTTGCGCTGTGTACGTCCATCGTTTAGGTATCAAACGTCCCTCTAACAATTCTTGCGCTGGATACACTCGGAGAATTCGATTTTCAACGGCACTATCTTGAGATGTTTATGCAGTACATTTCCGATGTAGGTTGTTTTTTTTGGTTAGTATATGAATCTTGATGTTTATTCGCTGCTATTACCTAATTAAAATCTAGGGATATTTATTGTGCGACTCGGTAGCAGTACGATTAGCGGCTGTTAGATGTTGTGCCGCAATTTCGAAGCCATTTGTGAAGGTAAGTCGGTAGATCATCCTTGTTGTTCAACAAAAAATACCCGTATCCATTTATTTTTTTATTTACTAAGCTCATAGGCATGTTAACGTATGGCGGGTAAAAGAGCAACAGAACATGGAGGAACAAGAAACGAGATGAATTCGGAAAAGAGCTCGTATACCTAGTCAAACTAGCTGAAAATCACCGTATAAAGGTCTCTTATTATCAAACGTAGATCATATGGCAGATTTCCATTGTTGTTGGTTCAAAATAACCTGGAGCCACATTCCCGATGAAAACGCAATTGCTTACATAATCTTGATTTTTCAGGTTTTCGAAAAAGTTCATCGTGAGCATCGCCAATGGGTGTTAGCACTTATTCATGGTGTTTTGAAGAGTCTTGTCAGTGCTGTGGTGGAGGACCCGCGTAAGTTTTGTTCACTCGCCTTTTTGTGTCGTAATATTTTGCCGTTAAAAAATTAGGCTTCAACGGCTTTGGGCTGATTTGACGTTGAAACATAGCGTTAATTAGTTGCGAATTTCCAACATTCTACTTATTTTTGTAAAATACCCGACAGAGCTATTAAGCGTTGAATCATGGACGAATGAGTGATTAATTTTTGCCCTCATCAGTACAGCTGTAGTGTTGTTAATGCGTTTAAGCAGTGGACCTATTCAGAAGTCGAAGTGCGACTTTGTGTTTTGCAATGCTTCTGTGAGGCGGATCGTGCCTTCCTTTCGCATTTGGCGCAACCAGAGATGCTTCAGCTGCAATTCATGTGTCTTCACGACGAGAAACTGGAAATACAGGAGGTTCAGCTATTTTCCCTTCCTCTTCTGGGGCCAGATTCATGATTGGTATACCCAAGCACGATTCATTTGAAGTTCATACGAGAGCTAACAACTTATTAACGCGACAAGAGCTCAGATATCCCGAACCCTGATTCATCAACACAGCGGTATTTGAGCGGGGTTTATTTGGGTTTTTGCGCCTTTTGTGCACTAGGCTTCCCTTGCTACACCATAGAAGTGTGTTAGATCTTGTAGAGACTCCGAGTGAGCTCTGAATAGACCCGCGTTCATAAATAAAGGTCTGAGCGCCGTTCGGGGTTTGTTTCAGGAACACTATCCGTGGGCCCGCGTGATGCAGTGGTAAGAGGCGCTGCTGACAACCGCACGTTCGAGCGATCGATTCGAGGGCCTTCCTAACCAAGCCTTCCTTCGGGGTTGGGTAAATTTGGTACCAGACTTGTCTGGGAAGGTAAAGGCACTGACTTGGTATATCGGCTGCCCCTCGTAAGACGTTGTATAAGCCAAATACGCACTCACCGAGCCTCTACGGTTCTGAATGGAACATGAGTGCGGCGGCGCCTCCTTAGTTGACTGCTCAACGCCGATATTGTACCTATACTATATCTATACCATTCATGAATCCGGGCCTTGGAATACAGTGTTTTTGGAATGCTCCGTTTTAGGCAGCTGTATGTCTTCTTGGTCGCTTGTCCGAATTGAATCCAGCTCTTGTACAGCCACGGATGAGACGAGTGTTGACGGAAACTTTGAGCCAGTTAACGAATAGTGGTCAAGCCAAGTTTGTTTTTCAGTTTTAAAGACGTTTTTTAGACTTATGTTTCTGAGTCTGAGTAGCAGTTTCAGCTTCATGAAACAGTTTCTCTGAGACTCGGTACCGTCTAATAGACAAATAGGACTTCAACTCTTTTTCTCAGCTATTTTTTTTTAATTTTAGAAAAAAAACCCTTGAAAAACTTAGTTTCCCAGGGCTTGTTCTCAATTAAGTTGAGATATTCTCTTCAAAGAACAACATCAAACACTTCTCGCTAATAACCAGGGATCAGTTCATTTTAAAGCGAAATGGAAAATATGATTTCCCTTAATTCGGAGCGGTTGACTCTATTTGAAATGTAGTCGAAGTCGCTTTCGGTGCTGTGGAATCTCCAGTGAAATCACGAAAACTTGCATATTTCAAAAGTTCTCGCAATTTTTCTTCCTCTACACGTGCAGGATTGCTGTCGGGCACACTCATTTGTGTTCAGATTGGAACAGCATAGCGCTCGCCTGCTCACCCAGCTCACCCGTCAAAGTCCCAAATTCATGAGGCCGTATCTTGGCGCTCTACTGCAAGCACTACTTCCGAAGCTCAGAAATGAAATGAAGGTTGATTGCTGGTCTGATTACAGATAGCTGTCAGAACTGTTCCACACAGACAACTGTCACTTTCAGCACGTAGACGTCACTGTGCATGTTTTGCACGCAATTTCCGAGCTGTGCGTTGTTGGTGGAGCGGAGATTGTGCGAAACATAGATCCGCTGTTCCAAAAACTCACTCAACTGATTAACGACTCGAGCAGTTTGCAGAGACGAGAGGTGTGTGGTATGTGGGCGAAGAAGTTGCTCACGTTATCGCTTTTTTTTGCGACCAGGATGATAAAGTTTATCCTATCGCACTTCTGCAAGAATTGTTGAAATTCGACTTCTTGCACTTCAACAAATATCGTATCAAATTTCCTCAGCGTTTGGTGATAACTAGAGGTGTCCTAGAACGAGATCAGCTGTGGATTATTGGGGAAGCATGTAGGTTGTAAATAAGATAGCTGTATGAAAATGAAGGAAAGTAGAAATGTTACCGCGTTTAAGTGCTGAAGATTGCGCCATGCATTCGTTTCAAATCCCAAATCTTACACTCGATTGATTGTGTACACCTTATGTTCCTGCACACCATGCTGTGTTGCTTTCTTTCTACCAAATTTCATAAGCGGAACAATAGCTTGTTGACCTTTTTGCCAAATTGAAAAATGCACCAACCTCTACCCAATCAATCAGGTCTAAAACTCGAAGTCTCGAACAAGTACGTGGCGCAATCGTCACCGGTGACCATTCTCGAGATTTTTCTTATCGGTCATCCGAACGGCCTTTGAATGTTTTCGATAACTGTCTTGGCAACAATGCCCTGCCCTATTAACAGTGATCGTCTTTTTTCTAACATTCTTGCCGTTGTCACAAATTTTGATAGTCCGCTTTGTGTCGAAACTCAAAAAATCTCTGAATTAAGCATAAATGTCTGATAAAATTACAGGAACATATGGTGCACCCAATCAATCGACTGTAAAATGTGGGATTTGAAACGAATGCATGGCGCAATTTTCACCACTCAAACGCTGTAAAATTTGAATTCTCCTTCGCTTTCATTCAAAACTCAGCGTGTTTCAATGTCTTTATTTACGGGAAAGTTACGGTCTTTCGAACAGTGTGAACACCTTTTTGGGACACCCTGTATTTACCTGAGCCCACATTCATGAACGGACGAGCGGTCTCCGAAACCTCGGCGCAGCCAGAACCAGACGGCTGAGTCGACAAGAGATTGCCTTTAACATAAGAAGTTTAGAATAAGTAGACAAAGGTGGTCGCCGTTTGGGCTACATCTCGGGGTCTTTCGGGGGTTTACCAATGATGAATCTGAACCGTGCTCTCCGCCAGTAACGAGGTAACGGGACACCTGAATCTTACTATCGTTGGAGTCAACGGATCACAGTAACGATTCTGTCGAAGGATATCACAATTTAAAAAAGACAAGAAATTGGAAATCGATGTGCGTAATTAAAATGGTCGATAATGTCTGTGAGAAAAACGATTTTGTCATTCCCAGGAAGAAATTCCAAAAGGGTTAGAATGCTTCAAAAGAACAGTTCTAAAAGGGTTCGACGTTCCAGGCTGCACTTCGCACCATTGGACGGATCGCCCGTTCCACCGCCTACGTTGTAGATCCATACAAAGACTATCCTAATCTGCTCGATGATCTGCTAAGGTATTTTGTACAGCTTTCACAAAATATTAGTAAATTGTAAATTAGGGAATCATGTGCTCTAAATTGAAAATTTTGCTGTAGTGATTGCTGAACGGTGATTTTTCCACCATTTTTAGGCTTCTAAAGACGGAAATGTCATCAAGAATGCGCCGCCAAGCGATAAAAACCCTTGGTATACTGGGAGCGCTGGATCCGTATACGCATAAGGTTCTTGTTTTTTTTTCCTGCAGTTATTTATTTCATTATCCCATGCACATGGGAATGTGGACAGTGTAATTCAAAAATCTCCCAACAGTACGACAATCCAGACAAAACTGCGCACGAAGCACTAATTGCATTCGTGTCGAGCAATCATAAATTAAAATTAAAACGGCAAATTTATTGGCAATTCGCCATTTTTCATATAAGCCATTCCATTTGTTCTTATTTCACTTCCTCCATAGGTTTTCACTGGTGCCGTGCAGTCAGCAACGTCAATTAGTACCGCGCTGTCGCTACCGATGGCCAGGGATGCAGCTGACCCGCGACAGGGTACGTTTTACCCCTTAATGATTTTTTTTTCATTTGCCGATTCCCTCTAATTACTATAATAGTTCGTCAAAATCGGTGACGTCAATTTGCCGCATTATTTACAGATACTTTTACAGATATTATTCAGTGGTACAACTACGAAAAATGCACGTTGGAAGAATTTTACCCAGCGATCACTATTGCGAACCTCATGGTTATGGTAAGAGCTTGGCGTATTCGAGATGAACGGGTTACCGTATTCCAAAGTCCCGGTCGCATACTGTATTTGCAGGTACAAGACGAAGCGTTCACTCAGTACTACAAAGAAATCACCCAGGCTCTTCTGACCATATTCCGAAGTCTCGGTGATTCCTTCCCTCAGTATGTGCAACAGGTGCGTTTTAGTTATAATTTTGCTATAATTTAGCTTCTTTTCTGTACTTGAAATAATCTGGAGGTGTTTTCGTAGTAGGTTAATGGCTTAAAAAACCAAAGATCCGAAATTCTAGGTTGTTCCTCGGCTTATCGAAGTGACTCGTGCCTGCCGTGGACGCCCCTCTCACAGAGAGTTCTTCCTGCGACAATTAGCAAGTCTTGTTGCTATCATAAAAGTGCACGCCAAACCGTACATGAAGCAGATATTCAGCTTGATCGCGGTGGGTTTCTCATCAAATCAGTTTTCACTATTGATGTTTTTTCTTAGTTATTTCATGGGCAAGTGAAAATGACATGCACCTGCGATCAGAGGAAAGTTCTGTGACCAATTCTAACCCATTTAAGTGCTAGAAATATGCTGTGATTTTTATCTTGATGACTTTTCTGTAAGGTTTCCATCTAAATCATCAGAAGCAAGCGTGTTGGGTTTGATCAGGACTGAAGGAAGATCTTCGAAAATAAAAAAAAATGTAGTTCAGATAGGGCACCCACAGTTTTAACAAGGGTATCTGAGGTAAGCTTCAATGTTCATAGACTAGATACAACGATTTTTTTTTGTGATGAGCAGCCGCACTGTATTTATTTTGAGCGTGTACATAAGAACTGAGTGTACACACACATAGGAACAGTTTATTTATATTTTAAGGACGCATGGAGCGAAGATCACAGTGTCAAAGTGACGGTGGTAAGTGTGCTGGAACAGATTGGAACCGCTATGGGGCAAGAGTTTGCTCCTCATATCGCCGAACTGATTCCATATCTCCTACGAGTTGTACAGACTGATAAGAGTGAGGAGAGGAGGCTCACGTCTCAGGTGAGTTCCGTTGTTTCTAATTCACAGAGGTTCCTAGCTCCATGTCATCAGTTATCGTTATCATTTCTGAAAATTCCTTATCCTTCAGTTGTTGAGTTCAATTGTGATTATATGCGTATTATTTAAGGGCTAAAAATGTATTTTGGTGTTCTAGGTGCTGTCGTGTGTACGATCGCTGTCCGGCTGTCTTACACCGCATCTTCACCTCGTTCTTCCTCCAGTGCTCATGATATTGGACGACCCAGCTGTGCCAATGACAGTTCGGCAGTCTGCTTTAGGTAGTTTGGCGATTATTTATGACTACATTCTTTTACTAGAGCGTGCGTGGTACTGTAGTAAGAGGCGCTGCTGACACCCGCACGGTCCAGCGATTGGGCCGCGCAAGTGCTGAACAAGTCTTTCATTCTTTCGTGGTCGGGTAAATGGGTACCAAACTGGTCTGGGAAGGTGAAGACACTGACTTGGCAGAGCGGCTGGTACCACAAATCATCGTTAGGACCAAACATACATTCACCTAGCCTCAACATTTCTTGATTGAAGACAAATGCGTGGCGCATCCTTGGGAATGATCAACTACGACCATCCTATATTTACCTTTTTACCATTTTTGGAGTTGGAAATCCAGGAAAAATTGTTGTTCACCATGTCTCTTTGTTTCTGAATTGAGCACGAATGCCTTGGGAAGGGACTGATCAACGTCAGCATCTTTACTTTTATCTTTTTACTTGTGTTTCAGATACTGTATTGCACCTCACCCGGAGCGACGACCTGTCTGACTATGCTCCGCGTCTGATGCAGACATGGAAACGCGGCATCTCCGTGCCAGCACTTCAGCCACAATTGCTTGAGCTGCTCGTGGAGATAGTGAATCAGGTGCGTTTTCAAAACACTTTTCTTCAGAATAAAGGTTTTTAAATTTTCCTTCTTCTCCCACTTTCTGAGTTATATTTTTCACTGTGATGTTTCATGCTGTTTGGCAAATATACATGGCGTCGATCCATGTCAAGTAAATAAAAAATAAAATAATAAAATAAATAAAATAGTTAGAGCAATGAGTGCTTTCTACTAGTTCGAATAGATCCATTAATTCTTGTCTGGTCAGTTACCTTGTGATCTCCCTCCGTCAATTTAGCTTTGGCTACATTTACATTATTATTATAATTCATTTCAGATGTGGAAACACTTCAAGGTGTTCCGTCGCAGTGTCGATGCTAATCTTCGAAAGTACAACTTGAACAGTGGAGAGGCGTACGAGAGATATATAAGTACGTTTTTTAAGTTTTTTTCACAGTTTTTGGGGTTTTATTACGATTTATATATTGAGTGGACATTTTTGAAATGGATCATCATTATCACAAATACGTTTACTTTCAGAAGTTGCCCAGCAAGCAATGCTACATCCAGCTGAGCGTCCTGGAAAACGACGCGGCACAGGTGCCGTGCCACCGGAGAAAATCATCGTGCCGCACACAATCACACCGTCGGCTGCAAAGAACATGGATCAGATCCTTAGCTGGACTGTTAACAAACAGAGACTAAACATCGATGTGAGTCCGACAGATTTTAGATTTTCTCATTTTCAAATTTTGGTTTATCATGTTTTTTTTTCTAAAATTAGAGGAACTTCAAATTGGAGTTCCTCCTCATTGTCCTGCAGGTCGCCTCATGTTACATTCATTCCGGACAAATGTCCGAAAATGAACCGACCAAATCCTATACCAGATATGGAAAGAACTGCTGTTTACTGATGGCCGCGATCGCAAAATGCGGGCTGGCAAAACTTGACCAGATTAAGTGATAAAGTATGTGTAGCGAAAATGTGACTCTTGTGGTGCAGTATCGTCTCACAACAATTTCCCTGATATTTTTTTTTCATCTGAAAAATCTCTAAAGCGCAACTTCAACTCAAAGATGGTGGCCTATGATCGAAATAGTACCTATTCCAACAATTGTTTGCTCTATGGTATCTGGAGTGTTTCACTATTGATATTTGGTCGTTATTAATCACCCAATCATTCAAACACAGTAATTGTTAATCCTTATGTCACCAAAGCGCATTTGGTGTAATGGTAAGAGTTGTCAATCCCAACCACACAGTCAAGTGATCGATCGTCGCTCGTGCTCACCATGTCTTCCGACCCTCCTGGGCCGGGTGAATTGGTAACAGTCACATCTGAGAAGATAAGGAGACTGAGTGAAACAATGATATAAGCTTCGTCAAGCATTGTATGGACCAAATACGCATTCACCATGCCTCTACGATTTTGAAAGGAAAAAGAATACATGTCGCATCCTTAGGTAACTGCTCGACGCCCATCACTTCACATTTCTTATTGCCTTTACGTCATGTTACCAACCCAGACGTTGTCTGCGTCTTTCGCTTAATTGAGTGGAATTGGAGAAAGAGGTGACGGGTGTGAATTGGGCCTCAACGAAGATCTTCTTTTTCATTCTAGGGATCTTTTAAATACTCTCTTGAATAGCTGTTTTATTAATTTTGTCTTTATAGGCTGTTGTGAGAGCCTGGGCAGTCGACTCGCTAATCTCGAAGGAAGAGTGGGCTCAGTGGCTTGTGAAATTGCGAGTGGCATTCATCAAGGTGATTTTTCCTGGTTTAATTTGTCCCCGTTCTGATGTCTATTTTCAATTCAGTCCGGTAGCTCAGCGGCTATACGAGCCGCGGCGTCACTGAGTGATCAGCATCAGCATTTAGCAAAGTATGTTTTCCAATCCTACTGGTTTATTTCTTCTTTTTTTCTGCACTTCACCAACCCACATTCGATGGCGGATAATAAGACAATTTTCTATTCAGAGATCTATTTAATGCTGCGTTCATGTCGGTTTGGACGGAGCTCACCGAAGAGTTGCAGGATAAGCTCACAGAGTCGTTGCTTACTGTGAGTTTTCGTATCTTGTAGAAATTTTAGAACTTTGAATGCTGTCAGTGACTTTAAATTTTGAATTTGTTGTTCAATTTCTGCGGTCTCATGCAGGCGTTGGAAACTAGCAATCATCCTGATGTCATTCAAACCATCTTGAATCTGGCCGAATTCATGGATCATTCCGAGAGGGTGAGCATGCCTTCTGAAGTTCATCTAAATGACGCAAAACTTTTACTCAAAAAGAGCAATTTCCGTGTTTCTCAGATATTTAGAGGCAGTTCAAGACTTATCAAGGTCATGAGTTTCTCTGTAAAAGAAATTCATTATCTTTTGAACGATATTTTTGATTACTATCTATGTCTTTGTGCCATATTGGCCGCAAAAAAAGCCAATGGACGCCAATATTGTAGGGATCCTAACTGATATTCAATTTTATTCCATTTTATTTATCAACTTACTCTTTTTCAAGGGCCCACTGCCGATTGCTTACGACCGACTGGGTAAGAGCGCTGAGGAGACTAAAGCGTACGCGAAAGCGTTACGATACAAAGAGCTTCAAATTCATAAGCATCTGAATCGCGGTGGAGGACGATTAACAACAGAAGATTGTCAAGCGCTCATCACGTGGGTTTCAAAGCGCTTTTTTAAGAAATGCTCTAATTCTGCGAAGTTACTAGCTTTCTGACTGACTGGGTCCTAATGTTTATAATTTAGTTACGCTAACAAGCTAAATGTCCAGGAGGAAGCCGCCGGCGTTGTGAGATACGCTGAGCAGCATCAAATGGTGATACCGGTTGGTTTTAATTTATGCGATAAAAATGTTTTTCTGAAGAAAATCTGGGGCATTTTTTGATGATTTTTCAAACGGCTCCTTTTCCTCTTCAGATGCTCGGAAGATGGTATGAGAAACTGAACGAATGGGGAAAAGCACTGGACGCCTACATGGTTTGTCGTAATTTCTTTCTTTGTAAACTGCCATATCTAAAGAGAAATTTGTTCTTCAAGGCAGACGCGCAGAAGCCGTCGGATGAGATGATCGGTCATCAGATGCGCTGTCTTGAGGCACTTGGTCGTTGGGGAGAGCTGAACGAACGTGCGAGATCTGTTCAGATCAAAGATCAGAAGATCGCTGTCATGGCGGCTCGCGGAGCTTGGGCTGTCGGTAGGTGGTTTAATTTCAAAATTGAAAAGCTTTATCGTTGTTTTACATTTCAAACCAATTTCTTTGTTTTGGCACTTATGACTGTGATTTTATTTGCTTTTGTTCAGTATTTTTTGTGAAATTGTAGTAGGATTTGGGTAGTGGATATTATGTTTGAGAGCTAGCTTACAGCATAGATGAGTGTACAAAATTATTGTTTTTCATTATTTTCCAATTTCAATCTCCGCTGAGTTCTGTGGAGCGGTGTTGTGTGCGATATTAGTCGCTTCATTGACAGTAGGGTAATTGGTTGGTCCTCATGACAGTAATTCCTTTTCTAGAAGAAAAAATGTGGTGCTAAAAAATTGGTTATGGTTCTATTGAGTTGTTCTTCGAATGTTACTTTTGAATTTCTATTCGTTTATCTATCCACCATACGCAGACATTCGAGCAGTTATACAACAATCACCAAACAATTGAAGTCGTCTTTCAAAAACAAACTATAAGCTTCTGAGCTCTAATTACCAGTAACTTAGGTTTAAAAGCCTCTGATGACCACCAAAATGGCTACCTAATGCCGAATTTAAAATTAGCTAAAGTCTTGTACACTCATTATTTTTATTCTATTTTTGCTTATTTCATCTACTTTATTTTATTATTTTTATCCTTGTATATTTTCGTTATCTTAGGAGAATGGCAATCGATGGAAGACTACGTCACCCAAGTCAACGAGAACAGCCAAGACGGTGCCATGTTGAGGGCGGTACTAGCGGTCAAGCGAGATCAATACGATGTTGCGATCAATTACATTGATAAGGTGTGTTCAGAAGATCACATTATTTTATGCATATGATTTTAAAGGTCTTTGTATACTGTGAAATTGGGGGAGAGTGTGTGTTCAGTGGTGAAAGACACTATTGCCACCCGTATACTTGAGCGATCGATCCTAACGCTATCAGCATTCTAACCCTTCGGGGTGGGTTAAATTGACGGACTTGTCGGAGAAAGTGAAGACATTGGATAACACGGCGCCTGGTCTCCGCAGTTCAATGCATTGCCCAAATTTGAATATGCTATGCTTCAAGGATTCTGAGTGAAAGACGAATGCGTGGCGCATACTTAGGGAATGATTAGCGCCGGTTACTTTTACTTTCTACGCTGAGGGTGTCAATTATTGCATTTAAATACGTACTTTATTTCGGATTTATCCCGCGGTACTGTGGTAAGAGGCGCTGCTGACACCCGCACGGTCGAGCGATCGATACCGGCCCGGACAAACCAAGCCTTCCATCCCTCCGGGGTCGGGTAAATTGGTACCAGACTTGTCTGTGAAGGTAAGGACACTGATCTAGTATAACGGCTGGCCCACGCAGGTCATTGTATAGGCCAAATACCCATTCACCAAGCCCCTACCACTTGAACACGAATGCGGTGGTGCGTCCTCAGGGGACCGGTCAACGCCGGTCCCTTTACTTTTACCTTACCTTACTTTATTTCGGAAAAGGTTAGTGATCTTTAGGTTCGTGATATGTACGATAGTGAGCTGACAGCAATGGCTAGTGAAAGCTACGAACGCGCCTATGGAGCGATGGTGTGCGTACAACAGCTCGCCGAACTAGAGGAGGCGATGGAGTTCAAGGTAGACAGACTTATTAAAAATTGTATTGAATTGTTAAAAAATCTCCACCCGCTCATGGAAGCTCAGTTTCAGCTTCGACCAGAACGACAGACGAGAATTGCCCTCCTGTGGAGTCGCCGTCTTCAAGGCTGTCGTCAGCACATCGAACAGTGGCAGCGTCTGCTCATGCTCAGGTAAAAAAGTGGTTGGATTTAAGCCATGTGGGAATTATTTAATTATTTGTTAGAAGCTTGATTAAAGTCATGTAAAAATTCCGTACAAGATGATATCATTATCACATAGAAAACCGACAGATGAGAAGTAGGTCAATCAAAGGAGTATGTATCAAAAATAGGGTTTGTCGGCGGCCAAGAAGCTTTTTAACACATTGACGACCGTGTGACACATATGCTGCGTCACACGTATTAAGCCGCGTGGGACCGTGTGACGCAATGCTGCGTCACAGTTTTGAAATTTATTTTTCTGACTTATCCCGATTTTTTGGGAAATATTTGTCTGGCCACCAAATACCTCATGATTAGAAATCATTCTAAACCTCGTGGTCCGTAAAAACAATTCTTAGCTTCTGATTTACTGGAATTTTCGAATGTGCACTAGTTTTCTTTACAAGCAAAAACAAATAATGGTCATTGCAAGAAACAAATAAATGCAAACAAATACTGTTTACTGAAAGAAACACATAAATACAAACAAATATTGATTATTAGAATAAACAAATAATGAACAATGAACTAATAACAATTTCCTTTTCACCTGGATAGGGAAAACGGAAATTCTAAAAGCTTCCAGCTGTTGTTTTTCTATTTTCGTTGCAAAAAAAGTAATAGTCACAATCCCCGATATTACAGGACTGTAAATGTAGTATTCAGGATTTACTATTCACTTCCATTTTGAAAAAAAATCGCCGTATACCGGCATCATGCCACAGCCTCGGCGCGCTAAAAAATCGGTTGGTCCCACGCGCCAGACACGCGGAAAAGGCGCTGTCGTCAACGTGATAAATGAATTTATAGGCTCTTCACAGAAAACACTTTTCAAGTTGAGATCGAAACAGCTGAGTAGTTCTATCAGAGTATCTGATCTGGTTTTTAGAAATTTATTTTGAAAACATTATTCTTCTAAAGTCAACCTATTGAATAGCAAATTACAATTAAACATACTCCAGTTGAGTTATTGTTAAATTAGAACGAATTTATTGTGATCTAGAACTCTGTGCTTTAAATGGTTAACTTGTAATTTTTGTAGTCTCCTAGTTTTCTGACCCTTTCAGCTGTTCAGTCGGAAGACTTCTTGGTCGCCTACGCACTCCTATTTGAACTCTTTTCTTGTGGCATGGTTTGTTTGTATAACATGGGCGATTGGTACAGTGGTAAGAGGCGTTGCTGACACTCGCACGGTCGAGCGATCGATCCCTGCCCAGGCTAACCAAGCCTTCCATCCAGGGGTGTGCGGAACTTCCGTTTCCGTGTTCCGAATTCCGGTTTCCGGCCGTTTTTGACCCTTCCGTTCCGTTTCGTGTTACGCTTTGTTTTTGGGCGGAACACGGAAACGGAAGAAGAAATCGAATAGCTCCAATGTGAAGGCCAACAAAAGGGAGACTGAAGTTATTGTTCTGACGTCGATCCGATCCATTCGAATTCTGATAGAATTAAACCAATGCTGCGAAGTACCCCTCCTAAGAAAGCTTGCAATGAATTATTTGTCGGCACATGCCACATCGTCGGAGTGCGAAAGATTGTTTTCTGCTGCTGGTTTCATCGTAATCGATCTGAGAAAATGCCTCACTCCCCAAAATCTTAAAAAACTGCTGTTTCTCCACCATAACATGCTCGTTTTAGGTTTTTAATTTTATTTTTGAAGCTTTCTTGTCTATCACGCCGAAAAAGTCTTTCTCTACGTACTTGTCTTCGGTTTATCGTTTCATAAGGATAAGGTTCGTTTCATAAGGAAGTTTATAAAGATGAATGAAATTGATGTTTTTTTGTGAGGAATTTTCACCGTTCACTTTGAATCTATCACCAGACGTTGAACGCCTTCACCAAAGTAATGGACACATTCTAGTCACATTCTAGCGGAAACAAAAGAAGCGGGTACCTTTCAAAACAGAAAAAGAGACGTTTCGTAATCCAGTTTTGACTAAATTCCAATAGGTTACTGCGCTACTTCCGTTTCCGTGTTCCGTATTCCGGTTTCCGGCCATTTTTGGCCATTTCCGTTCCGTCTTCCGTCTTCCGCTTTTTTAAAAAAAATTTTCGCACACCCCTGCTTCCATCCCTCTGGGGTTGGGTATCCCTCCGCGGTTGGGTAAATTGGTAGCAGAGCAGTCTAGAAAGGGAAAGACATACTTCGTGCTCCGGTTGGCCCCAAGAAGTCACTGTATAGACTAAATGGGAAATCACCAGCCTTATACGATTCTGAATAGAACACGAATGCGGTGGCGCATCCTTAAAGAGCTGACCAACGCCGACACCTTCACCTTTACCTTTTACCTGCTTTTATATCAGTCTTTGTTCTTACGATAGGGGCGCCTCTATGCGGCGTAATAAGTAAATAAATAAATAATTAAACAAACAAATAAATTATAGATCCTTGGTATTAACGCCGCAGGAGATGCATCCTCTACGAGTGAAATTCTCATCCCTCTGTCGAAAGCAGGGTAAGCATGAGATGTGCCGCGATGTGCTGCGTGAATTGCTTGGACTCGAACCTGGTGCGCCTCTTCACAAAGCCGTAGCTCCGAGCGACAAGCCGCAGTTGGTAGGTTTTCTATGATTTTCGTAAGCGCGGCCGTTTACATTAATTTTGAATGATTTCACCTAAAGTGAAAAATCAATCAATTCCTCTTCCTTGTATTGATTGAGGTTTTCAGAAGTCTAAATATAGATATATCCAGGTGTTGGCGCTGTGCAAGCAGCTATGGATGGACGAATATCGCAACGAAGCCGTTCGAACATTGGAGGCTTTGGTGAATCACCTGGATCGCTTACCGCCAAATCACACACCGGAAGCTGCGAGATTATGTGCGAAGGTATGTATGTTTCTTTTTTTAAATTTTGCATGCTATTTGTGGTGTTAAATGTTTTTATCTTCCTCTTCTGGAACGTTGTTGACCATAGATGATGTGTCACATCCATGGCTGCGGTAAATAAATAGCGATTTGATTTGTTTCACCAATATCATTTCCCACATTCTTCACTATTTGCCACTCTGAAAATTTCTTTGTTTTGTTTTTTTATCTTTCGCTCCTGAACTTAAATTCTTTTGGTGTTTCTCTGTGCACCAATGTGGTAGTTTGTGTTACGTGGGAAATGTCTAATATATTACAGCAGGGAATAATATTTTTAAAAAACGCGAAAAATAATGGAGGAGAAAAATCAATAATCTTCTGGAAATATAGTACAGGGTCAAATAATAGCTATAAGTTATTTCGAGTATCCTCACGATGTTTCTCTCATCTCGACTTTTCGTGGTGTTTGCCATTTACAGCATTGAAAAATGGCACAGAGAACGCTTTCATCTCTTCCATACTGATTTTTGAGACGATTTTAGGCCTGTTTGAAGTTGGGCGAATGGACGGAGATTCTTGCCGAGAGTGCGCCGTCGACCAATGGCAATTCAGCGTTCCCAAGTCCTCATCGTTCGATGTTTGGAGCGTCGCCGATCAGTGATGAACAAACTGCTACTGAGCATGTTATTCGTCACTATGCGAGATCGACGGAATACGACAAGGATTGGCATAAGGTTGGTTGATATTTTTATACACTGTTTCAGTGATTTTTTCGTTTCAATCATCAAATAATAACTATTTTTGTTGCAGAAGTTTAGTGTATTCAACTCGAAAGTATCTTAGAAAGAAAAACGTTCCATTGGTGGGTATTAAGAGGCGTTGCTTCCACTCGCATGGTCGAGCGATCGATCTTCGCCCGGGCTCACCAAACCTTCCATCTTCTGGGGTCGAGTAAATTTTTACCAGTTCTGTCTGGGAAGGTGGAGACACTGATTTGTAGAGCGGCTAGTTCCGAAACTTATAGTGTAGGCCAAATACGCATTCAGCATGCTTCCGCAGTTCTGAATGGAGGACGTGTGCGTGGCGCATCCTTGAGCTATAATGTATTAGTGTATAGCGGTTGGCTTCCATAAGTCCTTCTAGGACGCGCCATGCATTCGTCCCACAATTAAAATCGTGGGAAATGGTGAATGCGTATGACCAACTTCGGAACAGCGAAAGATTTGGTTAACCCAGTGCAAAGGCCAAGAATTCTTGAAACGTGATGATATTTGGAATTGGTTTAATTAGGTTGAATTGACATCTTTATTTTTCAGGCGTGGCACAAACTCGCGTCGGCATACTTCACCGCGCTGTCGCGCGACAAAGAACTGTCGCAGGCGGTCGCTGCGGCGACCGTCCGTTCACCGCATACACGTCTACTGCATTCTACCCCACCACCGCCGCTTTTACCCCAACCCACCATAGGCTTGATGCCACCAATGGCTGGCCAGCTTCCACCGCCTACCATGCAAACTGCGACGATGGCTCAGCCAATGATGCCGGTTACGGTGAATACGACCGGTTGGTTATTATTTTCTTTTTTTATGTTATATTTATATTTTTTATATGTTTTATATTTTTATTTTTTTCATGTCCGTTTAAGGGTAAGGTCGAAACGGACTTATATATTTTACTGCTCACGAAACGGACTTATATATTTTACGTATTTGTTTACTTTTAGTAATACTATGTATTTAGGTATTAGTAAAACTATTTTATATTTTTCATTTAGTATGATTAATTATCTTCCTTCTTACAATTGTTCTCTAACTACCTTGCATTCTTATAATTTACTACTAACTTATTACTTACTTACTTACTTACTTACTTACTAGTAACTTGATAGTATTACTATTAACCTTTTAGTATAATTTTCTTTTATTCTCTTTATTAATTGACATTCTTATATCATTTATCATTCATTCTTCACTATTTTCTTATTTCTCTCACACTTCAAAATTTTTTAACACTAGTTATTGTAACCTTTCTTGTTTTGTTGATTACTACTTCCCGTGAATGTTCAACTAATTTTTAGCAATTTTCCTCGAAAATTCGGTTCTGGATCTGCAAAACAGGTTTTATGGGCCCAGATTCATCATTGGTGAATTCCCGATAAACCCCGACATATACACCGAACGGAGCGCAAACCGAGATGCGTGAACGCGCGCCGGGGTATAATCGGGGTTTATCGCGGATCTATCACACCTCGCGATGAGGCAGGGTTTGGGAGACCTCGACGGTATCGAGCGGGTTTATCGCCGACAGGGTTTCGGAAACCGCTAGTCCGTTCATGAATCTGGGTTCTGAATAAGTGAAGGGAGCTTAAAGACGTTCATATCATCTTATTTTCATTATGTTTTTCGAGCTATTTTCTGTTATTGAAAACGAATACGGTGCAAAAGATGTTTTCCGTGCAGGACCACCAGCACCTAATTTACTGCTTTTAGGTGTGCCTATGGTGTCCAACGGTCCACCGCCACCTGTTGCTCCACCAGGAACGATGCTCCAACTGATGCCACCCCAGTTGAGCCCCATGCCGATGCCCAGCTCGTCGCTCGCCACCCCTCCACCGCCATCCACCGTTCCGGTGAATATTGCCTATGCTGTGTCGGCTGTGAAATGCTTCACAAGAGCATTACAGCTCGCGCCAGGTGATGCTTTTTGCAATATTTCTTCTAAATATTTTTCCAAGGGCTCGCGTGCTTTGGTGCTAAGAGGTGCTACTGACATCCGCACGGTCGAGCGATCGATCTTTGCCCGCGCTAACCAGGATTTCTATTACTCTGGGTAAATTGGTACCAGACTTGTCTGGGAAGGTAACTGACTTGGTATTAGGTTGTCGCAAAATTAATTTCGTTTTCTGAGTGTGTTCAGAAGAAAACTTTTTTACGCCGTATTATCTCGTCTCAAGGAAAGCCAAGCATACTGTCAGGTAGGAGATGATCCGCTCTATCAAAAGCGTACATTACTGTCTCTCTATTTTGCGCAGCCGATTTTTTCCAGGGCTTCATTTGAACATGAACCGATGCGACTTTCGAGTGCTCATCATTTATGAATATAAATTGGGACATCTCGCGACAGACGTAGCACGTTACTTTGGCAGAGCTTTTGGGATGGATTGTCCTTGCGAACGGACAGTGCAGCTCTGGTTTAGAAAATTTGCTTCTGGCGATTATGATCTCGAAGTAAAGGCTGGTCGTGGTCGCAAGTGGTCCCTTGATGAAGAGGTTTTAGAACAGCCGTTGAAGCAAATCCAGAGACCAATACTCGTAAGCTAGCAGAAGACTTGGGCGTACATTACTGTACAGTCGCAAGACGTTTAGAACAAATCGGCAAGGTGATGATGATGTCAAAGTGGATTCCTTATGAATTGACCGATGAGCTTGTCTTACGAGTTTTGGCATCTATTTGAATCCCCTAAATCGTTATAAAAATGAACCGTATGTCAACCGAATTATAGCTGCAGATGAAAATTGGATCCTTTACAATAATAGCAAACAGGGATTTGCTTGGGTTGATAAGGGTTCTCCACCAAAACCTTTTCCTAAACTGAAACTTCATCCTAAAAAGGTTATGATTACTTTGTGAAGGTGTAGTAAAGGAGTCATCCATCACAGCTTCATGCCACCTGGTGGTTCAGTTACAGCAGAGCCATACTGTTGTGATTTAGACGAAATGTACCCGAAACTGCAAAAATTGTCTCCGGCACTAGCGAACAGAAGCGGTGCGATCCTACTGCAGGACAACGCAAAAGCACACACCGCGAAGATCACCCGGCAAAAATTGACCCAGTTAGGCATTGAAGTTCTGTCTCATCCTACTTATTCTCCTGTCCATTCGCCAACAGACTATCACTTTTTACAAGCATTTGATTCTTATTTGCGTCAGAAAAAAATTGCTGATTTGACCGATGTTGAAAATGACTCTCTCGCTTTTATTAATTCCCGTGATCCTGGCTTGTTCTCTAAAAGTTTGGATTTATTACCGCTTCACTGGCAGAGGTGTGTAGATGCTGACGGTTTTTAGTTTGATTCATAAAGTTGCGTTTGAGCCGAGTTATTGCAGTTTGACCTGAACGGTCCATTTCCGAAATTAATTTTGCGACAACCTAATATACAGGCTGCCCCACATAAAACATTGTGTAGACCAAATACGCCTTCCACATGCCTCGACGATTTGAATGAAACACGAATGCGACGTAGCGTCCTCAGGCGACTAACCATTTACCATTTACCTTTTACCTTTCTTACGCCGACTTCAATTATGTCTAATCAGTGGATGTATTTTTATCAGTATAATTGTCAAAATGCTACATGAATTCTACTTCATCCTGCACCTTGAGCTCATTGTTAAGTCTGCAGATCATTATACTGCCTTTCGCTCCCTCACCTGTTAATTCCCTAATTCGCTTCCTATTTTTGTTATTTTTCGATTCTTGTGGCTATGCGTTTTTCTCTTTCTTCTTGTTTTTGTCTTAATTCAATCACTATACAGACACCATTTCGCATATTTCTAATTCATTGGTGATGTTATGACTTCTATGATTTATTTCGGAGGAGCAATACGTATAGATGACAAAAAACATTGCAAAAAAACCATCCGATAATACAATACACACGACTCGAATAAATAAATAAACCAAGAAATAAATAAATTGTTCAGGATCTCGACTTGAAGACACTTTACGATTGCTGCAACTATGGTTCGATTACGGCGAGTACAACGAGGTTTACAAGCAGTTGAGTGAGAACATAAAAGGCCTACCGATTGAGACGTGGCTAGAGGTGATTTGCTGTTTTCTTGCCTCTTTTCATCAACATCACAGGAATATTTTCATTGTTATTGACTTCACAAATTATATTTTTTCGATTTTTTTGTCTAACTTTCACCTTTAGGCAGTGCCTCAACTCATGGCTCGTCTAGACTCACGCGACAAAATGGCACTGCTTATAAAGCAGGTGATAATGGAGATTTCAAAGATGAAACCGCAGGTTTGTACTGTCCTTCGGTTATTTATTTCGTAAGTTATTTAATATCTGATCATTTACTGTTCATTTCACACGCTCACAAGAGAAGCATTCGTCAGCAAGGGTGGGGTGCTGTATAGATCTCCATCCTTCGTACAAAAAAGGCGAATAAAATCCGATAAATCAAAATAGAAAATTCAGAAAAAATGTTTTTGATGTTATACATGAAATACTTCCTACTCAGGCACTGGTGTACGCGTTGACGGTGGCAGCAAAATCGTCGAATGTGGATCGTCAGAAGAATGCTCAGGAAATGCTGGCTGTAATGGCAGAAATGCATCCGAAGCTTGTTGAGGAGGTAAAAATCTCACCGTATCCATATTAAATTAATGTCAAATAACAAATAACGGTAACCTATTATGTTCTCATTATGTTTTCTTTCCTGCGTCTTGGAGAGTTTTATTTATGGTTTGGGTAAATGTCGTGTGGTTTTTTGCGCATAACGATTTGTTGTTCTTGTTGGTTCTTATTTGACACAGATGGGCCATTATATCTATGTAAGAAACACCAAAATTAACATGTACGAAATTTTCTGAAAGTAATTTGTATATTTTCTTTCTGCCTAAAGCTCTCAAGTTACAGGCAAGTATGGTATCCGAAGAGCTGGTGCGTTGCGCCATCTTATGGCACGAGCAGTGGCATGATGCGCTAGATGAAGCCAGTCGACAGTACTTCCAGGTTAGTTCTACGATACTCATCGCTTTCGTAGTATTTCAGTGTAGCAACTATGGTTAGAACCTGATTTGGTGTGAAAATTTCAATTTCTCGTTCTTTTCAGGAGAAGAACACGGCAGCGATGATGGAGACGCTTGAGCCGGTGCATAAGATGATAGAAAAGGGACCAACAACATTGAAAGAGCAGTCATTCAATCAGGTGCGAACTGAATTTACGCAAATTTTGCATTAATTAGAGCAGGTACGAGTTGAATTCACTGCCAAACGGTCTTCATGGTCCAATATTTGTTTATCACCTTAAGACCTTTCCACTGACATATTTCCTATTTATACTCGACGACAAAGTGGGACTGCATCTGGGCTGACATCACGGTTTCCTCTAACCTGGGCTTCATCGCAAAGTCCATAGGCACGGCGAGAACCGTTTCAATTATGGAACGTTGACTCATATTGCATTTTGTTGTAGAAAATGTTCAAAAATTTCACTTTTATTAGCCTGCAGCGTCTTCTGCGTCTCATCTTCCCAGCTATCCGTTACTGTATTGTTTTGCTGCCAAGTATGAATGGAACCTAAGAGGTACTGGAATCCCCCATGAGCGAGGTAGCACGTCACGTAAGCTTCGAGTTACCGCAATTGTGCGAGTGCGAGTCGTTCCTCAAGAGCTTCGTTTTTTTTTGCTGAAAGAGACTTGAGATAGAATACTTCCATGCAAAAGAATATCCCTAATTTCTACTTCACTACTAAAAATGATTTTTTGTTATGAGTTATCTTGAGGGTCAATTCCAATTTCAGACCTACTATTGCGAGCTGTCGGATGCGTACAAGTTCTGTCAAGCATTCAAGCGAACCGACAACGTGAAGGAGCTTTCTCAGGCTTGGGAGATCTACTGCCAGGTTAGTTTTTGTATCATCCTTAAAATTGAGAACATTCGGCTATATAACTGCATTTCAAGGTCTTCAAGAAGATTTCGGCTCAGCTACGTCAACTGACATCATTGGATTTGAACTATATAAGCCCAATGTTGATGCGAGCAAAAGTGGGTTTCAGTTCTTCGGCTTCGAAACATTAACTCTGACTGCGACGGTTTGGAAAATTCAAATTTCGGTTTTCTTGTGTAACGGCGTAATGATACATTTGTAGCTTTTTTTCAAATGAGGAAAGTCTAAGAGTTCAGAAGTCCTTTAGGATTTGGAACTTGCGGTGCCTGGAACGTATGACCCATCGCAGCCGGTGGTGGGTATTGCCTCCATTGGGACGCATCTTCAGGTGATTAGCAGCAAGCAGAGGCCGAGGAAGATGACAATTCGAGGTAAAGTCATTGATGATATGATGATATAGGTATACCCAACACTTTCTTCACCAATTTCCACGTCTTAGGCAATACATAGAGCTTGTACTATGTAGTATTTAAGCAAACCTTGACAATTCACAAATTAGGAGCTCAGAGGTGCTCGAAATTTTCCTATAATATATTTTCCATCTTTTACTCCTAGCAGTACCTCTAAGGAGTAGCGCAATCTCTAATTATGATATTTCACTAATAATAATTATTCCCCTTTCTGAGAAAGAGCAGTTGTAAGAGCTGTTATTTATAGCCGGATGCTCGAGTGATCAACCCTCATCTAGGCTAACCAAGTTCTCCATTCTCCAGTGGGTAAACGGATACCAGACCTCCTTAGGAAAGCAATAAAGACTTTGAATTGTACAGCGGCTGGTCCCACAAGTTACCGTTGAGACCAAAAATACATCCACCTAACCTCAATATTCCTGGATGGAAGGCAAGTGCGTGGCGCATCTTTGGGAAATGATCAACTACGACCATCTTATGTTCACAATTTTATACGATTTGCGGAGATGGAAATCCAAGAAAAATTATTGTTCAGGTAGTAATGGTAGAGAATACGCGTTCCTTCTGAAAGGTCACGAAGATCCCCGCCAGGACGAGCGTGTGATGCAGTTATTCGGACTCATTAATACTTTATTAGTGAATAACGCTGAGACATGCCGTAGGAACCTTACGATTCAGGTGTGTATCGATTCGTAGCACGGTTTTTTTAACGAAAAAATTAAGGTTTTTTTTAAAATACTGCCCATTTTTTTCACATAATTTATTTTTACAGCGGTATTCTATCGTGGCTTTGAGTCATAACTCTGGTTTGATCGGATGGGTGCCCGATTGTGACACGCTTCATTCCTTGGTGCGGGATTACAGAGACAAGAAGAAGGTGCCTTTCTAGAGCTGATAAATATTATAGAAAAAAAAGCTTCTGAATGGCGATAGGTGTCGAAATTTTGACAGTTTCAGATCTCCTTATCGCTTGAACACAAAGTTATGCAGTCGTTGGCTCAGGACACGGAGCAGGTCACTCTTATGCAGAAGGTAGGCTTAATCACCTTTTAACGACCACCTTTAATAATTTCGATCTCAATTTAGCTCTTAAGGTTTCGGCCTGATAAATCCTATGTATTAAAAACGATTTCTAGGTGCAACTTTTCGAACGGGCCTTGGCATCAACCACCGGAGACGATTTGCAGCAGATTCTGTGGCTGAAAAGCCCGAGGTAAGTGTTTAACTCAGAGGTCTGATAAGTTAATGTGTATGTGATTTTTCGATCGAAAAGCGAACCTTCCACATGTACTGAGGAAATTGTTTTTAATTCAATGAACTTTGATTTGAATGTTTTAGGAAAGTTTGTAAAGATTCCCAAGGGTCAGTACATGCTTATGTTTTGATCGTAATTCTTCAGGGATTTTGCTTTGAGTTGTTCTTGGCGCTCCAGATTTGATAATTCTTTCACTTTCCAAATAACCTATTTAGCGGGGAATGGAGTGTTGAATTTTCGAGTATTTTATTATTTTTTGACTGTTTCTAAATATTGTTGAAATCATACTCTTTGTTTCCCAGCTCTGAGGTCTGGTTCGACCGCCGAACCAACTACACGAGATCTATGGCATGCATGTCAATGGTCGGCTATATTTTGGGACTTGGTGACAGGTATGTTGTGGAACACCGTTATTTTGAAAGTTTTATTGCTGTAGCAGAACTTTTTTTCGACGTCAAAAGTGACAATAGCGCTCAGATTCTGGATTTGTGATGGGTGTTTGGCCCGGAGGCCAGTGGTAAGAGGCGCTACTTGTGTTCGAGAGTCGGGCGATCACCTTTCGCCGGGGCTAAACAATCGTTACATCCTTTTGAGTTCGCGTAAATTTATACCAAGCTTGTTTGGGAAGGTGAAGACTTTGACTTATACAGCAGTTGGGCACATTGCGCAGGCCATATACGGGTTCTCCGTACGTCTACGTTGACTTATACAGCAGTTGGGCACATTGCGCAGGCCATATACGGGTTCTCCGTACGTCTACGATTCTGAATGGAAGTAGAATGTGTGACGCATTCTTACAATCTCATCAGCGCCGACCAGTTTATTCTCATACTAACTATCTAGGCATCCGTCGAACCTGATGTTGGATCGACTCACCGGAAAGATTGTGCATATCGATTTCGGCGACTGTTTCGATGTGGCGATGACGAGAGAGAAGTTCCCAGAGAAGATTCCATTCCGACTTACTCGTATGCTAGTCAAGGTAGAAGTACCTTTCCTCCCTTAAAGCATTCGTCCTTTTCTATTGGCTCAACTTGTATCAAATGGTGTTTTTAAAAGTCCAATAAAGCTGGTTTCAGGCGATGGAAGTTACGGGTATCGAAGGCAATTATCGCTTCACTTGTGAACGAGTGTTGCGCTTGTTACGGGCGAATCGAGACAGTCTACTGGCAGTATTGGAGGCCTTCGTCTACGATCCGGTCATCAGTTGGAGATTGTTGGAAGGCAAGTTTCTTTCTCCTCTTTGAGGGCGTGCATGGTGCAGTGATAAGAGGCGCTGCTGACACCCGCATAGTCGATTGATCCTCGCCCGGGTCAACCAACTCTTCGATTCCTCCGGGGTGAGTAAATTGGTACCATACTTTCCTGGTAAGGTAGATACATTGACCTGGTATAGCGGCTGGCCCCTGCAAGTCATTGTATCGGCCAAATACGCATTCACCAAGGCCCTACGATTCTGAATTGAACTCGAATGCGGCGGCGGCGCGTCTTTCGTCCTTTTTGGTCAACGCCGACACCATTACTTTTACCTTCTAAGTTACTTTTTACTATTTCTTATAGTTTCCGTAGGTAGTGTTAAGTTACCGTGCTCGAGATGTAACCGAAAATAATATGAATAATAATACGACGAAGCAAATTTCAAACGTGCATGATCATTTTGGTGTGTTATTAACGTCGATTGGTAACAATTCAGCGCTGAATGTTGCCTAAGGCAGTTTGTTTCGTGATTAGCTTCGCTTTTCTGTCAACTGGAATAGGGAAGGGCTTGTTTCGTTAGATGGGGAACTAATTAGTTCTACCTAGTCAGCCATTAAACTCTCGGTCATCTTTTAAATGAACGTTCAGGAACGAAGCGAGTGCCCGGCGAAAAGCACGACGTCACAAGAAGAAAAACCCTTCAGGAAGCACCCCGCATAGTGCGAGAGCGTGTTATCGACAGAATCAAGCACAAGCTGGCAGGTAAATCTCTTCTGCGTGGGAAGTTCGAGTGAAAATTAGTTTTCCAGTGCAGCAGTCTTTTAGAGAAGATCGAAGGTTATTCGAATTGATTGGCAATGCCTCACACTCGGGCAATTGAAATAATGCGATTTCTGGCGAGCAGTAGGTGGTTTAATACGAATTTTCGAATGGGTGTAGGATGACTACCCGGGTGACCTCTTATTGCTCCGCTCTATTACCTCTTTCTGTTGAAGTTTGCGAATAAAGTTCGCTACTATTGTTACTGCACGTTCCGCGGGTCCCCCACGGCCGCAACGCGGGGCGCACCAGACCCCGCTCCCGTGTACCCCCATACAAGTGGCCCTGGGTGTATAATATTTGTGCTTGGTCCGTATGCTCGTTTCTCTCAATCGCGTGGGAGTGGGTGGTGCTGGGAAGGAAAGAGCGAGTAGATCGGAATCGTCCCGTACCGCGATGCTCTTATTCGCCCGTTCCTCCCGTGACCCGCCCACTCCGGAGCATTCGGGGGAGACGAGCATACGTCCCCTTGTATTGTGGTTCACTGCAGTAAAAACACTCTTATAGGTGGGCCCAAACCATCAATAGTGTAAGTAGGCGGGAATTTTCGCGGTATGGTTCATCTGCATCTTTTGCATGTGCTCACGTCGCACGTCGGGGGCACTCAAAACGATCCCTAATGAAGTGAAAAAAGTGCAGCAAGTGTCATTTTCTTAGTTCCGTGGTTTTTTAGCAAAAGAAAGAAAAATAGGGGTATCCTCAAAATATTGTCATCACACTGACATGGTTGCTCTGGATTGAGACTACTCGTTGATACGTGGCAAGGGAACGCTTCCTCTGTGGTTTATTTGCTAAATTTAACTGGTTATATGGCATTGTATGGCAAAGAAATACGAAATCAAATTTTCTACTTGTGTGGGTGATTCTACGTTGCAAAGACAATTTAAATAATTTACGTTTAACGGCCTCTTCAAACCCTACTACGGCAGTAAAGCAAAATAGAGCAGTAAACAGGGGTGCGCGCATTTCCGCATTAGCTGCGCGCTTTTACGGCCGTTCCCTAGACTGTCGTTGGTCAAAAAACTATTCGGCACATAGTTGACGATATGGGTGGTTTTCACAAAGAAATTTGAAAACGGGTGTGAGACTCGTTATCACCGCCCTGATAATCTAGGTAAGCAAAATTTCAGCGAAGATAGTTTTAGCGAGGTCAGATCCGACTAGCAAAAATGACCCGGGACATTACCTGCTGCGGAGGCACTGCGGCAGCGCTGACGCTACTGCGCAGCTGCCGCGCGCGCAAGTAAAGTCTGAAAGAGCCTTAAGGGGATTCTTCGGATGTCGCAAAAGATTATGCACTGAGGCGTATCATGTTCAGTAGCATGATAAAGGAGTGATTAGGGTGGTGCATGAGGTGGAAGCTCTCATGAAAATCCGTTCAAATTATAATTCCTATAAGAGGGAATTTCGCTACATTAAACAGCTTTTAATGGATTGATACGTATGTTCGCTGCTATTTTGCTTGCTTCAACCATCAAGGAGCATCACCACGTTGCTTGCAGGTAGCGAGTTTGGCACCGGCGAAGTGACAGTACAGGAACAAATTGACCGCCTGGTCGAGCAGGCAACTCTTCATGAGAATCTGTGCCAATGCTACATAGGATGGTGTCCGTTCTGGTGAAATTGGCGGATTTGTGGGGCGTGTTGTTGACACTGTAAAATAATTTGTCACTTTATCACTGAGAGATATCTTTACGAATAGCACGGTTGTCCTAGCAGCAATTTTGACTGAAATAGTGGTATAATCGCTACCGTTGTTGTTGTTTTTGTCATAGTCGTGCAATTTCTTGTCGAAGGATATTTTCGTCTTTTATTTTGTATTTTGCAATTTGACTAGTTGAAGATCGTAGCCCCGTCGTAGACCTGGGCGGGCCTTTTCATAAGGTATGGACGAGAAAAGTCCAAGCAGCCTTCACCGAAAGCACCTACCTTAAAAACATATATCGATCCAAAATATCGATTCAAACCTTGATGTAAAATGTCTTCCAAACTAATTATTCGTCGTATAGCTCGCTGCGTTTTTTCTTGTGTTGTTGATATGCCAAATAGCCTAGAAAGGGACGGCTTCGCTTCCGAGTTTTTTGAGAACGTTGAAATTTAACTGCAAGTGATTTTTGACATTCCGTATAATAGATAGATGTACTTTGTAGAGGCTGTGTAATTGTTAGATGTTATTAAAGAGTTCTTCATTTCACGTGAGGCAGGACGAAGAGAGATTAACCAGAAAGAGATCAGCTGCTAATCGAATAGATGAGTTCAGGCGAGCCGATTCTTTTTATCGTTAGACTTTACCGTTTCTTTCGCGACTGAGCTAGCCACACTCCATTAACAGCGTCCGTAGCTTTATTGACCTGTTGAAAATTTTCGGTCTAAACCGAACAAATGTTTGGTCAGCGGAGAAATTTACTGTGGTCGATCAAATAGATTTTTGGGATAGTTTAAAAAATCTCCATCCGGCTACAGGTTTACAGCGTGAAAATCAGTGTTAGTACAAAGAGAAGAAAGACGGTCTAGGGCTTTCATTTTTGGTAGAGCCTGGGATTTCGTGTCTGAAATTGGCAAGGTCACTGCGTTGATAGCCACCTTGCTTCGCCCGTGGTATCTTCTAGCATTGCTGCTGTCCCTGGACATCAATATATAGGAGCCTGATCGGGGCGACGATGAGGATGGCTGGCTAAGATTGAACGAAGAGCTATATTTCCCCATGTTGGGCACGATTCGACCCGCCAGATTTACGCCGAGTCCGTAGTTGCCCAACATGCGAGAGTCGCACCTCGCAGAGCCCGCGCACACCAGATGACAACGATGCCCGTAGGCCATCAGTTATCATCTGGTGCGCGTGGGCGAGGCGAGATGCGACTCTCGCATACCGAGGCCTGGAGTGGAGCGCAGGCTCTTCATTTTCTGAGCTTGAACTTGTGGAGACGATGAGCTGCTATTTCGGCTCCGCTCTCTCTGCACTGTTTGAAGTCGAGTTCTGGAGCATTTACCCGACCACAGGCGCGAACAGTTCGGCACCGTCGGCGCTGTGGGCCTCTACAGCGATGCCGACTGCAAATCCTAACGGTAATTAGATCCCATTTCTTAAAAAGTGGTGACGTAAAAGTACTCCAGAGGAATGGTTTCATGCACAATTGGCTACTCGTATGAACATCAAACATTTCCATAGAAACCCATAGATCAACTAAAATATGTGTGACCTAGCAAAAGTTCATCTAAAATATGTTTAATCTACCCGTAAGATCAGCTAAAATATGTGTGATCTACCCATAGGTCAGTTAAATGTCTGATCTACCCACAGTTCATCTAAAATATGCGTAACGTACCCGCAGTTCGTGTATAATATGTCTGATCTACCCACGGATCATCTGATATACCTGTTATCTACCCACAGATCAGCTAAAATATGTGTGATCTATCCATAGTTCATCTAAAATATGTGTCATTTACCCGTAGATCATTTAAAATGTGTGATATACTCATAGATCATCTAAAATATCTGTGATCTACCCACAGATCATCTAAAACTTGTGCGATCTACCCGTAGATCAGCTAAAATATGTGTGATCTTCACAGGCTTTTAGGTACAGTATTATTTCATACGATGATGAAAACGTACAACGAATAAATATCCGATGAGTGATTCAAGGGCGGTGAAAGGGATTTCTCTTATTTTAGGGATATTCATCTCAGGGGGAAACAACAGGATACTCGACAAATACATCCATAATACAGAACATATAGAATAAAAACTATTCACAGTGAAACAATACTGAAGACATGCGACGGGCAGCGCCTTTTCGATGATACGAGGCAAAATGTGAGGGAAATTCATATGTCGCGTAGCGAGATGAAAGTGAGAAATTGGGGCGGTGATTCAATGAGGCACCACGGGATGACCATAAAACCAGTTATCCCTGACCTACACACACACAACCGATACATACAAATTGCGATCTAAAAAATTCAAAACGAAAGCATGGGAGAGAGGCGAACATTTAAAACACTCGCTAGAAATAACAATATACGTATTTTTTGAAAGTAAAACAATTCACTGATGAAATAAAACGCGTTTGAATGGCTGTGCCTTCGTCTTGAAATGAGTGAAGAGAAAGAAAGAAAACAAATGCACACTGAGCATTAAATAGCGAAAGCCAGTTAAATAGCAGTACTGTGTAAGCTTATGATATATAAAACATGTCATCGACCCGTATGCTTGCTGAACAAAAATGTGAATGAATGAGTTAATGATCAATAAATCGATCACTGTTAGTTCAGTATCATCAGTTGCCTAATAAGAAATTAGAACTCATCATGAATGAATAACGGGCAAAACAACCAAAAAAATGTTTTGATATATATGTATATCAAATTAGAAATGTTTGAAGAATACTATTCACCGAGATATAGATTGGCTACAGATCATCACGAAGGAATGGACACGATTGGGGAACATCACACTAAATTTCTCCATCTAGGAGGCAGCTACTCACTGCGTGAAACGCTGCTCCCAGGTAGCCTGAAAATACAGGTAATAGATGTGTAGATGGAAGACGAATTATAAGATTAAGATCATTAGATTTATGTAGTAGAAGTAAATATTGTAATTATGTCGCAAGGATCATCGTGAAATTCGAAAAAAAAACTTTATATCAAAACGCTTCCAGCTCATTCGATACAAGGTTGAGTCCGTCTCATCGGCACATATCGTTACGACGAATGAGTGTTCTAGGTAAGAACCCTCCTAGCTTAAGGGAGACGCAGGGGAAGCGCAGAACACCTGGGTAGAAGAACCCAGTAATCTCATATCATGGTTCCCAAAGAAGCCCAGACCCATATTTCTATGAATTAATAAACAAATAAATAAAAATATTCGAATCCCGCCTGAGCCAAAATTTTTCGCAGTGATCAATACCACCACTATTACAACATCTACTTCTACTTCTATGCAGCATCCGCGGTGTGTTATCCACGAGAACGCTGTAACGAAATAGATTTTCACGCTGATAATCATCCGAGTCTGGCGCTGGCACCGACTCCCTTTTTCAGCTATTTCCAAGCTAGGCAAGGGTTTCGCCTGGGACGAGATGGAACCCTAACCATCGAGGTCGCGAGCCTAACCTCTTAACCTCTCGGCCACCCCGCCCTCTAAGCAATGATTGAGATACCGGTCTAAAAATCTTCCTCCACGAAAGGTCTTTTGGTTCTCCCTTATACAATTCCCTATCCCACCATTGCTTTTCGAAACGCGCTTTGTAACGTGACAAATGAATTTTCAAGACTTGACGGTATAATAATCTCTTGACTTGAAAAGCTTCTTCGATGTATAAAAAACTCATCCATTTCTGGACAGCTTTGAGCGTCACTTCAAAAGCAACCATAGCAAATATAATCGTCAAAGAAGACACTGCAGTTTTAGTGGTAAAATGAAAAGTAAAGGTAAAGGTGAAGTGGCCGCGTAAATTAGGCCCATGAAGATACGCCACGCATTCGTGTTACGCTCAAATCGCGGAGGCATGGTGAACGCGAATTTACGCTACGCAAAAGTCTTCGCTCGGACAGGGAACGATCGCTCGACGTTGAGGGTGTCGCATGGTCGAGCGATCGTTACTAGCGCCTCCTCCCGCTGCGCCATACGCGAACTATGAGTGAATAGGAGGCGAATTCAGACGTTTTGAATCTCAGCAATTACCGTTTTCAAAACATGTTTTTCCAACAAGTTTTTGGTCTTTAATAGAATTGGAGTAGGTTTTTTGAAACGAACTCGGAACGTACAGGCTGCCGCTCCGTGTCCGGTATTGAGCCGAGAGACTCCAACGTCACCACCGAAACCGTGTCCTTCTCGTCCTCATAGATTCGAATTTCGTCGAAAGGAGCCGCGTTCTGATCGGACTCCAGATCGTGCAGTTGAGATCGCAATCGGTCATCTGAAACGGCGAAAAAATGTTCCACACTCGTTGCAAAAATCTAACCGATATTCGATCGTCCGATAACTCTATAGCTCACCAATCGGCGGTCGAGTGTAGACAGGCGCCGGCGGGCCCAATGAAAGCCCGTTACCGTCAATTGGCATCACCGGCTTGCGCAGATTTGCGATCGAGTACTGAAAATCGAAAACGTTTGATTGACAAAGCGATAAAAGTGTGGTATGTAGAAGAAAAACGCGCAAAAATCGCGACCGGCCACATGTCAAGGCCTTTTGAATCGACGTTTTTTGGACAGTTCAAATTCTCAATGGACACGCAAATAATTGGATTGAAAAGGCCACCTGATCATTATCTGCTTCGCCACCGCCTTCAATGGCATACGGTCTGAGATTGTCGCGATTGAGATCTTCTGGTCGAACCGTTTCGAAAGGAGTGGCTTGTCGTCGAGCGTACACCATCATCAGCATAACGAGCACTGGAAACGAATCAGCAGATTAGACTAGATCGGTGGATAGAGAGACAGAGCTAAAACCCATAAGTTCTTCTACAGAAAAATCAATCAAGAATCAATCGCAAAAACAAGGCAACCTAAGCCTTCAATGAATAGCATTAAACGCGTAGAAAAAGCTATAGCGAGCTAGTGGTTATAACAACAGTTCGATTGTTGTTGTTGTTTTTTTGAAACTAGCACCCTCCTGCTTCTCCTTCTCCTATGGTATAGAAGAGATCGAAGACAGAAGGTATAGAAGAGAGAAGTGTTGACAAGCTCAAATTGAAATCGTTGATTTACGTGATAACATGATAATCATGTCAACGCTTATACCAAAAATAGCACTTTTTATTTGATAGAAATCGAACAGGAAAAATAACATAGAAAACCACTCACTTATCAAGAGGACCAGCGACACGAGTATCAAAATAATGGCCGGATTACTGATTCCCAGCTTCGCCACAGCCAACGTCTCACCACATCCGACAAGCTAAACATTTGCAGTTGACAGCTGATACTTTTTAAAATAAATAAATCGCACTAGTGTATGGGGAAGGTTCCATGATCAATTCATGATACCCACAAACTTTGGAAATGCGACTAAAGGATGACATATCACCCGACGAACTTCTACCCAGCCTGCTCTGATCCACAAAGTACCAGTCATATGAAAAGGACATCACCAGTACACTACACTTCAAGAAATATCACGAAATTTCTACCAAAGCAGCACCTGCTGACTCATAGCCGTCGTCCTAACCCCGGTCCACTAGCCTCATCCAATTTTATTGAACATCATAAAATCCGGAGCTCACTGCAGCGCAACAATTAAAGTTGAGAGAGAAGAAATGTAAAAAAAAAACAATCGAACACACCTGTCCATCGTCACCTAACATGGCATTGGCTCCTTCGGGACAGGTACAGAACGCACCCTTCCAGAAATCCATACACACCATCGCACC
The DNA here is from genome assembly GCA_030553155.1 of Nippostrongylus brasiliensis. Classification (NCBI taxonomy): domain Eukaryota; kingdom Metazoa; phylum Nematoda; class Chromadorea; order Rhabditida; family Heligmosomidae; genus Nippostrongylus; species Nippostrongylus brasiliensis. Next base: position 31,852,662 of record CP130732.1, on the reverse strand, counting down.
GCTGCAGTATCCAATCGGAAGTTGTGCACAGGTGATCAGCAGGCTACATCCTAAAAAATATCTATACAAATGAAAATGATTCAAGCACGGAGCTTTCTCCTTGAAAGCTGGACCCCTATTCTATCTTAGCTGAACGGCGCTGTTAGCAGCCCAGAAGACATCAATAAAAAGCATGCGAAAAAAACTCGGCCGCTGCGGCTGCCGGTCGGCAAAAACGCTCGGAACACGGCTGCCGATAACAGGACGATAAGCCACAAAAAGTAAAGTACATCCTTGGATCTTTCAGAAAAACTCTGCCCCGCCGAAAAGAACGCCAATTCTTTAGCCCGTGACAGCTGCGCTCCTTCCAGACGATTACAACCGAACAATTCCTTTCTGCGTGCCTCAAATAGCGCACCACTCATTCAAAGGCGATAAATGAAGCAATTGGCGATCAAGCTGCGGATGCAGGGTTTTTGTTTATTTTGGAAAGATGGATGAATTGATGAGGCGCAAAATCGCCAGTTGAGTGTAAGTATTGAAATAAAATGGCGCAGAAAAATTATCCAACACCTTGAGGTTTTACTCAAGCTAAATCGCTGTTTGACAGATAATAGAGCCTGAAGAAACAAAAATTTTGCACGTTCACCTATCCCGATTAACGGAATACAGCGATTTATCAACAACTTCGAGCCTCGCAACTCTTGCACATCATAAAAAGCTTCACCCCCTCCCTAAAACCCACCTTTACCCTGCTCGACAGTGCCTCTACCCTCACAAAAGTCAAGCCGTCTCAGGGACGCGTCGGATTGACGATTCCTCATCCCCTCCCAAAAAAGGCAAACCTCAAGGACAGACAGGCCAACTCACCGTCTGACACTCCTTCCGACTTGGTAATCGAAACGATGCTCTCATCATCCGGATCGACGGCTTGATTGGTAGGTCGGCGAAGCGGCAGGTTTTGATTCGACCACCGGTACGTTCCAACGCAGCCCTTTAATTGGATAAATAATTAGCCAATGCAAAACTAGACCGAGGCGTCTAAAAAAAGGAAGCAGACCGCTCAAACTGCCGAACGCGCTCACCTGGAAGCCTCTTCCGCCGCTATGCGTGCCGAGGAATAGATCGTTCACCTGGAGAGCGAACGATTGGGCTTTACCGCTCGGATCGAGAACTTGGGACGTGTAGTACGCGTCGTCGATCGAGAGAGACGCTCTGTAAGGATAACCTTTAGTTAACTGCTTACAAACACCGATAAATAAAGTAAAATCTGAGTAATAACAAGAATTTCAAGGAGAGAAAACCAGAAACAGTGACCCGCCATAAAACACAATACTCTTACCTTGTCGGATTCCTAGTAAAGTGCATCCAATAGGACGAGTTCTCCTTCAGCGAGAGTTCGTTAATTCGAAGCTGCGTCAGAGAATTCCTCACACCACCCAGGTCGAATTTCGCCATTGGGGTCAAACCGTCGGACGTCATCTCGGCCGACGTCGAGACGTAGTTCTAGAAGTGATTGTGAAATCGACAGGCTCAAAATCAGGTAAAAATGAGGACTTCCTTAGAAAAAACATTTACTTATCGATCAACTACACAATTCCCGCACAATCAATCGATCACGCACATACCCCTTCGTTTCAAAGAAAACTTACGAAATAGAACTTTTCTAGCTCACCTGCGATTTATCCGCCCCGTAGGTAAGTTCAGCCGCACCACTCACTCGTCCCGGAATGAAAAGCAACTCGATATCGTTCGTTTGTTCAGGGAACGCAATCTTTGGCGAATAGTCAATGAAGCCACCCGATTGCATTTGAATCCATTCGATCTTTTTCTCACATCGTGCACCACCCCATCCTGGATCGCAAATGCATTTCGGCACCAATGATGTGCTGCCCTAAAACGTACACCATTCTTTTCGAAAAAGACCTCAAATTCCCTAAATTTCTGAGTTTCAATCTCTTGCCTGAACGTCCGCATAGCAGTCTCCGTGCACACAATGAGTCAAGCTGTCGATCGCGTTACTATCACAAGCACCTCCCCACAGTTTGCAGCCGCTGGCCGAGTTCTTCTCGTATGACGGGGTGGCCAGGTCGTACTGATCGTCGTTTACCCTGAGGTTTCGTACGCATCCGTTCAATCCGGTTCGCGGCACAGCTGATGGATAAGCTTGACCGTTGGCCAGTGGAGCAAGACCTGAAAAACAACGACACTTGTCAAAGGAAACATTCATTCAATCAATCAATAATCAATCACAGCAACAAAAACGATACCTCCGATCTGCACCGGCGCCACAATATTGAGACGTTCGTCATCGTCAGGTGTGTAAAGAGATTTCCGGCACGATGAATCATCCGAACCGGCACCGAGGTAACGGCATTGGTCCACGACCAGCTCGATGTACTAGAAATACACGGGTAAAATTAGGTAGAGTCGCTCACTAAAACTTGCAGGACCGCCACTCTCTTAAAAACGAGGCATTTCCAATCGCGGACGGTTTCTAGCAAGAAGAGTTCGATAAACCAGGTTCTCCATATTTAAACTTTCATTGCAGAAGCAAACGTCCGAATTTTGCGTATGTTTCTCTTTGGAAATCCACTCAAATATCACGAAACCCATATAAAATCGAACAAAACAGATCAATAACCAATTCCAATGAGAATAACGGACCTTTCCAATTTGCGTGACCGCGAGTTCATGCCAGGTGCCGTCGTTCAGAGCCGACGATGCGACCTCAAGGTTAACCGGTGCTATACCGTTCATCGACATCTGGAACATTCACGTTTCGAAAAACATCTTTCACGGTATCCGATACTAACAAAACCCTGATAGAATTATTTTTCCTATACTTCTTATCAACTATCAACCAGGTTATACTTTCAAAGCCTCATACCTCCATAACAAGACGACCGTTTCTGAGATGAATAATGATGTAGTCGCGGTAATCGATTTGTTTTTCGGTTGTTTTCGTGTCCATCGGACCGTTGTAGAACAGAATAGCATCGGGTTGTCTAAAGAATAAAGGTTACTTTACGTTATTGATAACAAATTTACCAACGGTATAAACTTACAAAGTCATGAACTGCATGCTGATGTTCAGGCTCGTACAGGCGGGCATAGGTTTATACCACGCAAAGCTGTCCCCGGAGAACGATCTTGTGGTTCCTTGGCATCTGGAGCCTTTCAGGAGGTCATTGCGACATTCGCAGCTGAAAAGGGTCATTTAGAACACATGGAACACGAGTGCAACGGCAAAACACCCAAATTCTCCAAATTTCGGTACGGTAGAGCTCAATATACCCAAGGTTAGCTACTCTAGCCGCCAAAGACAGTTGCGAATAACATTTTTCTTAGACTAGTTCTCCATGTCTTTTTCGAAGTACAATCAATATCAGAGAAATTTTCTACTGCGACAATTCTATCTAAGCTTTTTTACCACGTCCCCGTACTCTTTTGCCCTTCTACAAATTCAATTAAATAATTGCTTGGTTTCCATTGAGACCTATATTGTTAAAGTATACGAGACATTGACGACTTTCTAGTAGGTCTGTCTGCAACAGTGGACATAGGACAATTCAATAAGATAGGGAGACAAGGGGTACGGTAAGAAAATGCAGGAAGATTTAGGTTCCTGGGATCACTAAACTCCAGTAGTAAAACAAAAAGTTGTTCTCATGAAGTGAAATGCCGTCGATTTTCCTCACGATTTCTCAAAAATGCTGGGTAGATACGGTTTTGCGTGGGGGTGACTTCAGAAATCGTTTCATCAATCGAGGTGGGTTAGGGTTATCCTTCGAATATTAAGTTCGACCAAACAACCTCAAATTGCGTTAACAAATGAAAGAATAAATTAGGTCCCAATGTCCAAGTTAAACGTGTATGGATCATAAAACCTGGTAAAAAATTAACAGTGTCATCAATGAACCTACGATTCCTCGATTAACCAAACTTCAGAATTCAAACTTCAAAGCTAAAAAATCACGTACAAGAATCCTGGATGCGTATTGTGGCAGACGCCATCGTTATGACAGAGTCCTGCTTGACACTGAGCCGGAGGACGCCAAACCGGACAAGTACAGTCGTCCTTCGACGTAGCATTCACTCCAACCAGCACAGTGCTGTTCGCCGACACCACCACTCCAGTCTGTAAAAAGAACAAGGTTCGTAGAGGTTCGTACAAGATAACGGTCACGACCATCTCAAAATACTTTCGAAAAGAAACTCAAAAACAGCAAGAAAAATAGAAACTCACGAAATCTGCCGAGCTGATTGTCTGACATCCTGAATCGCACACGGTAAACTTGCACATGTCTATACCCACTCCGACGATTGTTGTGCCCATTTTCGCTTGTAGCTCATCTCTGTTGGCCGATATTAGGCCGTTTAGCTGCGCCGAATCTCTGAATAGGACACTTTTCAGGTTAATCAGGCAAGATATGATAATTATAACAAAGTTTTAAAAAGCAAGACCACTAAACTAACCTATACGGAGATCCGTGAGCAGAAAACCTGACATTCAAAACCGGTACGGTGCGGGTCTGCAGTATCGCATAGTCCAACTAAAGAAATCCAACAGTGATTGCCTTCTACTGTCATTTTAAAAACCGGAAAAAAATACGAAAAGTTAAAAAAAATACAAACAAAACTCGTACCTGAACCGAAAACACGTCCAGTACAACGTTTTCTCCCATGTATTTGACCATTTCTTGTGTGAATATGTTCAGCATGCTCTTTCCGCTGGCATTCACTCGTACAAAGTCTTCCGGGGTTTGGAGGTTCGAATCTTCGGAGAGCAGTAATTGCAGCGAGCCCTGCAGAGATAGAAATCTTAGTAAATATTAATCACAACTGGCACCAAAACTGCACCACTAGAAACTGTCTTCTAAACTTAAAAAAAGGAGAATGAGAAACTGAGAGCGAAGACGCGCAAACAGTAAATAAAAGAGAAGCAGATAAAGAGAGAACTGCGAGGAGTGCAATTGATTGTATGACATAAAAAGAGTTGTTTATACAAAGAAATATAGACGAAGGAAGAGAGTGAAGCGGCTTGAAATACAGCACCTAATTCAAACAAGAAATAGCAAGACGCATTAATTTTGGGAAGAATTACGACACAAAGACGAGCACCACCATAAAAAAGAGAAAATTTATAAAAAATATAGATGATTAAAAAAGTTCGTTATTCTCACCTGGTTCGCGAAGGCAACTTCAGGAACCAGCAGCACATTCACGGTCACAAAACCGACGGCATTCTCGTTACGGCGATTATCGTGCACATTCGACGACATGTGATACGTTCCTGGCGGCATGTTCGCGTCCATCGTGATCTGCAATGAGGGAATATTTAACACATAAAACGTAAAATAAAAATAAGAACAAAAAGGAAACAGGAGCCAATCGAGAAAACTTCATAAGTGATCACTTTCACTAACCTCTCCTTTGGGTGACAGCTCGAAACCGGGTAGGGACTCTTTCCAGGTGAATGTCTTGTCGCCGAGGTCCCAGTCGTCGAGATCTTCGACGTATATGCGACCGATTTGGGTCTTCTTCAGCTTACCCAAGTACGAGTTTACGGTGATCGTCATTTTGCCATCGTGCATCGGGTTGTCGTTCTGCAAGAAAGGAGATATTCATTACTCACGACTGCAGATTTTCACTTGAAACAAACTTCGATAGTAAGAACTCGGAAAACTCTGTTTCACATTAATTTTAGCATTGAGACTTGATATGATCCATTATTTTAGTTGGAGGGAAGTCTTGTGTTATTGAAAGTATCAAATTAAATCAAATCAAATCTGAGAGACGTAATTTCAGACATAAAAACAATTCCAGCCTTTTTAGTTCCAACATCAGAGTGAATGAGATGAAGGCTATAAATCTCCCGCTGTCAACAACCAACTCTCTTTCCCCTCAATAATTTCCATACCCTACCCGACATCATTATTATAACGTCGCCCTTACCTCCATTCTCAATGACAAATATGACCCTATTCTGTCCTAATGACAACGCCGGTCGCGTTCCTTCCTGTCCATCTTAATTAGACGCATAGCATTAACCCCGTGCGACGAGGCCTATCCTTCTCCAGTGGCCATTATCTATGAGGAGGATATAACCCGTACCATCGGATGACCCCTTGATACATCGCTCCCTCACCTTCAGCAAACACACACGCGTTTGCTAATAAACGGGGCGGAGAGAAGCTGTTGGGTTTGTAGACAGACAAACACAAAACGTCCACATAACCCCCATCCCGCAGCGATTTCCCATGACATTTCGACTTCACTGACGCGACAAATTCGATCGGACAGTCAGCCAACAACCTTCACACCCCCAGTGGATAGGATTCCAGACGAATAAAGAGCGCTGCGTTGCGCTGTCACAGCGGGACGCCACACGACTTTGCTCACGCTGGCCCCGTAGATTCGTTTGAAAAATCTCTCGGCATCCCCTTCGTCTTTCTCCGCATTCTACCCAACCAGCATACGTAACAATCGCTGCAGATTAACGCGGCAATTTTTGCGGATTTACGGCCAAATTCCAAAAGGCTACGCCGCCAAGGCGAGGGGATTAGCGCTTGATGGGCGAACGGGCTGTATGCCCCCCTCTACAAGACGATCATGCAATGGCGACGGTTCTCCGACATCTTCTGTCGACTGTACGTCAACGACATGCTAATTGGACATCGCTCTGACAGGTCCGAGGACGTCTGTAGATATGGATGGCATCGGGAGTCAGAGGTTCCCACAGGAGTGCAATGGAAGGTCGTTTCAAGAAACCATCGCAGCGGGGTCCTACAGGCTGATGCACAAGACGGAAATCAGATAAACCACCCTAGTCGCATCTAAACGACAAGCCGAAAAATAAGCCCTAGAAGGGACTTGCAATTTGTAACCATTAACGATAGTACCATAACTGTTCTGATATTTTTTACCGCTTTTTATTTTGCGGGTTATAGACTTTTTATTTTGCGGGTTATAGAAAAGGAAGATGCTAGGGTACTTGCATAGTACATCGGTAGCACAGTGGTTAGTGCAGTCTGCCGGAAACAGAAAGACACGGGTTCAATTCCCGTCCGATGTCAGTGTTTTGCGAACAACCTAGCATCTCCTAATATATAAGTCATTCGATAGTACCATAATTCCTTCAACGATTGTTACCCAGAAGGTCAGCCAGAATCGAAATCTAGTGGGATCAGAGCGCACACTGTCGAGAATAAAAGCAGAAAAACCGAATTTCAAAACTCCTCAATCTGACTCCCACATACCTCGTCTCCAATGATCACATGAACAGAGGCATGATTGGTCCGATCGGCGCGATCAGTCAGAATCAGCGGAATTTCGAGAATTTTGCCCGGATCAGCTGCCTCGCGATCGAACACCACCAGCGGACGAATGGTCATTGAACCGTTTCCACCGTCTCCATCTGAACGAAAATAATATAAAACCATATTTTCGAAAAAAAAAACTGCAGAAACTTACGGGCATCAAACGTGACGCTCAGAAAATCGCCGTATCTCCATTTACTTTGATCGAGTTGCATGTTGAACGGTGGGCCGTACTCTCTGAAAAGTGGCGGTGAAAATAGAAAATTCACAAAAATTGAAAGAAAAACGAATTTTTAACACTAACGGTGAATCCTTGTCGGTGCAGCGGATCTCGCAAGTACCCTGCTGATTAACAGGTGTATTCTCCGGGAAAACGCAGTATTTTGGTACGGTATACGGCTCAGGACCATTATCGTTCACATCTCGCAGGTAGACGGCTACTAGTTGAGTTCCCACATTGCCGGCTTAAACAACAACAAATTAGAAAAAACCTAAATCCTTTAAGAAAACCATGAAATACTGGAATGAATTGCCCTCCAGACTCACGCCTAGTGAGGAGCTGCGCCCAACGAAAACCAAAATTAGAAAAGTCAGATGAACTGATATTCAATGATTAAGCGATCGCCTAGTCGCACTTAGCTTCAAATTAAGGGCGTTTATTTAATCGATCAATATCAGTTCATCATACCTAAAACCTTGGTAATCAGTGAGCAGACCTCCCGCTAGGGGTGAATTTGGGTAATAAAAATACAACTTTATTAACAACAGGATAGTCCAAGAAAGTTGTGTGTTACACTATTTATATCGAGAGTCTCTACTAAATTATTAGGTACATGTGAAACACTCTAACTAACCAGCGTCAAACGCCTCGATAATAAGCTTGTAGCTACTGATGTCCTCTCGATCCAGCCGCTGAGCGACTCGAAGAGTTCCATCTTGATCGATCGTGAATTGCCGTTTTGGATCAGACTGGCGATTGATTCGGAATCTGAAAATATCAGCTGATTTGCTGTTGTTAGCCATGTGAAGCAGTTAATTAACATTCCACTCCGCTAATTATTCGCTAGCACTAATTTCAGCGTACAAAGCCGCGTAAAATCGCCAGCTGTCAAAGCTGCCAGTGCTATGCTTGTCTTGAGATCGTTATGCAAGAACTGCCGTCACTTCTGGCCTCAGTGTTAATCTAGTCGTGTGCGCGGTCACCAGATGTTCTGAGGCGGGCGACTACATTCGTTATAAACACACACGACAGCCACGTTACACGGCTCGTTAACGCGACAAGATCAAAGCCTTCGATGTCCTAAAACTATCCATGCGGAAACCTGACACATCGACACAGCCACTATTGTCCTACAATGCCATTGAAAGGTTACTGTAGACCTCATCTAGAGACTAGAAGAAGCACTGAGGCCAGCGATGGTTATCGTTACAGAGCATTGTTTCTTTTGGTCAGCTGACACCTAATGAGACCGAAAAAACAGCACAAGTAAGAACGCTATGAAAAGTCGAAGTTACTCAAGAGAAACGGTTGTGGTGCCCCAGAATTTGTGCTCAGAATAAAAAAAAAACAATAAAGAGAATTTATGGACCCAACAAAAAATTATGTAACCATAAAACCACACAAAATCATTGAAGTACCAATTTCTTACAGTTTCTAAAAAGAAACGAACCGATAAAATGCGCGTAATAATGGTGCTGTATCTTGACTAAGGTGATTCCACAAACAAATTTGAAGCTTGGCAAAAATCTTTGAATAAACTTATTTAGAGTAATCATGCAACTAAAACAATTGAATAATGGCCAAGATAAAGTGGTCGGCCCCGATTAGTCCCTAATCGTTAGGCTGCGCCATGCATTCGTCGCCGATTCAACATCGCACAGGCATGGCAACATTTGCAAGGACCCTCCGCCGTTCAAGTCAATGTCTCCACCTTTCCAAGTCAAGTTCCGTGTCTATTTACCCGATCCCAGAGGGTTGGTAACCAAAGCTGGAGGTACCCGCTTGTCGCTATACCACACGTCCAGTATTGATGCGAATAAAATGCAAATATACGACGAATCTTACAAGCAATTGATTGGACTTCCACACCAGATAGTCTTCAGTACTTGAAATCTCGGAAAAGCTGCCGCAGTTGTCAAGAGGTGCACATGCTTTTTCCCAGCCACCCACCCCCTTCACCACTTGCCGCATTCGGCCCATAAACCTCACACATTTCTATGGAAGACGGTACTCTTTACCCGAGCTCATTGATCACAGTGCCTGACCTTGTTCAGCCGAGATGAAAGCCGTTCACCGCGACTCGTACAGTCTCCACCACTCAAGGCCACTTGAACGGGCGACAAGCCCGACCACCGCCGCAGCACATCAGCACGTCGGCTTTTAGAATTCATAAATCGCGGAAGCACTGACGGCGCCTTATCGGGCGGCACGGAAAAGATCCCGCTTAGCTCTCGGTCGCTGTTAACTGGGCATTCGCGCCTCAGCCGCCGCCAGTGCTCTCCACACGGCAAGTACTCAAACCTCGTTTGGTCGCCTCCTACGCGGAATGTGCTTCACGGATGTTATTTATTCGAAGCATTCTCACGCTCGACACTCCTCTCCGCAGAGGATAGCGCCCGCATGAGAAGAGTTTCCAGCATCATTAACACCCCCAAAAGCAATTTGTCAACGGAAGAACCTCCATAAAGTGCGATGGAATCCCAGAGGCTCTCTAGGCCGTTAGGAGAACAGCAAAATGAGTAGTCTGCCTGAGCGAGTACGATTGGAAGTGAGATCGGCCCCGGTCTGACAGGCAGCAATTACTGTGCCGGTATAGATGCCAATTACGGCGACTATTTCCACACATGGTGTCTATTCTCTCCTACGCTACAGAGTCCGTGGCGTTTGAATCCATCGCAAGGGTATAATATAGCTGTTCTCACTTCCTTTGAAGGGCGCGCGTGATGCAGTGAAAAAAGGCCGTACTTTCACTCACACGTTCAAACCCTCACCTAGCCTAAACGAGCTTTCCATACCTCCAGAATCAGGTAACTTGGTACCAGACTTGTCTGACAAGGATGTGAGAGGATTGAGAAACTGACTTACATAGTGGCTGACCACGCGAGCCATTGTACAGCCCACATGAGCGTTCAACATGTCTCTACGATTCTGATTGGAAGACAAATATGTGGCGCGTCTGATGAGGACTGATCAACATCGACCACTTTACCCTTCCATTAACCTCCCTCGATAGAGGTAGTGCGGTCGGTATTGACCAGTCCCCTGAGGATGTGCCACGCATTGACCTTCCATTCAGAACCGTAGGGGTATGGTGAATGCGTATTCGGCCGATATAATGACTTGCGGGACCAGTTCATGTTCAAATCAGTGTCTTTGCCTTCCTAGTCAAGTCTGATGCCGATTTAGCTGACCCCAAAGGGATGGAGGGTTTGGGTATCCTGAGCGAGGACCGATCGTCATACTGTGCAGACGAAAAAGCGTCTTTCACAACTGCACCACGTGCGCCCTGACAAGAAGCAGAAGAGAATCTCTTATTCCACTCCCATCAAGTTCAGAATCGTCCCTTTTAACGTAATGACGCAACCATCACGCCCTGAACAAACATCATCGAACTCGACCACCTAAACCGACTGACCACCGCCCGGCCGCGCGGCCGCGCACACTTCAACTCTGATGGGCGTTGAACGATTGAGTTACTCGACCCAAATACACTCCACCGCCAACGGCTATTCGACCCTTTCAAACATTACGCCGCGCAAGCCCAGAACTCCCATAGCGCGAGGTGTCCGCCGAAGCAATAGCGCATAGCGATGATTATCGCCGGTCCGACTCGCTCTTGCAAACGTCCCTCACGAGTGTTTTGGGGCACTGGCGCTTTTGTTCGCACCGCTACCGACCAACGCAACCTGCCTTGACCAGTAATTACTGCCGCCCACAGTCATCTTCACTAACCAGCGAACCATACTGGGTCCTATTACCGTGTGTGTGGATGACGGAACACCGCGCTGAAATCCGGCAGGTTGCAGTCAGCAGGGAACGGGACAGGAGGACGGCACAAGTTAGGGCACTTAGCTCGACTACTACTTTCCCAACGGCGCACACTCTTACGCACCGCGGCTAATCCAAATCATTTTCCGGTCCCTTACAAAGCGTCGTCGTCCCGTCGACGAAAGAACGCTCTCCCGAAAATGAATAGCGTCGGCGGCTCTCGGCCGCGCTTCGACTTAATGGGCAAAACTCAAGCGTAGCCGAGGCTGGAGCATACTCGCTAGGAATATGAGTTCGTGGTAATACTTCAAGGTATCCAAGGATACTATAAACGGTGATATTACGGGTAGGCTTCGGCGTAACCGTGTTCGTTTAAGCCTGGAAGAATCGAGCTGACTTCGAGATACTGATTTGGAGATGATGTAAAATTCAAATCACACTTTCCAGCAAATCATCTCTTAGTACTTTCTATTGGTACCAGACTCGTCTGGGCAGGTAAAGACACTGACCTGGTATACTGGGCAGGTAAAGACACTGACCTGGTATAGCGGCTGGCCTCCGCAGGTCAATGTATAGGCCAAATACGCATTCACTATGCCTCTACGACTTGAATGGAACCCGAATGCGGCGGCGCATCCTCAGAGGACTGATCAACGCCGGCACCTTCACCTTTACCTTACCTTTACAAGATCGGGCAAGTACCATACCGTATACTTTCTACCAGAACGACATCATCAGGTCGCATTCACTATCCATTGGTAATGGTTTAGGGTAAAGTGGGAGACAATAATCAGTTCAAAGAGAGACAGAGAGACACAGCGCATTCATCCTACCTTCAGAACAGTAGAAGCATGAGGAACGCATGCACTTAGTCTATACGATGACCTACGCGGCCAGTTGCTACAAGTGTCCTTTCTAGACAAGTCGGGCTCCTATTTTCACAATCCCGGAAGGATAGACGACTTGGTTAACCGCAACAGGGATCGATCGCCTAAGCGTCGTCGACAATTTTAACCCGTTCCTCCGCACTTATCTTTCCTTCCAACTGACCCATTACCTACCGCAGCACCTACAGATGCTGCGTATGAATACGGCCACGCTCCGTTGCAGCTCAGTGAACGCCTCTCTGGGGCTGAGGCCGAGTCGAGCGCCAAAACAAACACACCGATGCGATGCGTAGTCAAAAACGACAGCAAATAACGTCGCCTGATATCCTCCCACTTCGCCCCATCGCGAGAACACGGAGTATTCCTCACCTGGGCTCTGCGAACGGAATACCTTCCTCTTCCAACCCCCACCACCACGCTACTCTCCAGCCGAGTGTTCCGACTGACGTAGGAATACGACGTTCCGATAAAAGATCGAGATGCGAGATTCGGCGGCGTAGGCGCAGTGGACGACTATCCAGGTCAACCTCAGCTGGATACCAGTCTATCCGGGTGGGCGACCGACCTATCTACCTTCGATTCATTGTGGAAAAATGTATCACGATACTAGTTGAGACTTCCGCGACGCATAATGCGTCTCACGGAAAGCTGCAATTATTAGAGCTATTAAAATCGGTGTCGCTGGAACGAGCACCCATAATCTCACTGACATTCATCGGGTACCCAAGAGCAGCTTCTCATTGAACCAAAGCTCTGTGTTGATTAAAGGACTGACCTCCTGATGGGAAGGAATCGAGAAATAGTTTCCTCGTATAGTAACTACCAATATCTCATAGGGTGAAGGGGTAGCTCTCCTACCTAGAACCCTCCCTTTCCTCACAATCATCCAGTCCATAAGCTTAGGACTTCACCATAAGTAAAAGAGTATGGTAAAGGCTAAGTAATATGCATTGATCAGTTCCCATAGGATGAGCCACACATATGTCCTCCATTTAGAATTGTAGAAGCATGGTGAACGCGTATCCGACTGACACAACGAATGGTGTGAACCAGCTGATGTTAGTCCAGTACCTTCACCTATCCAGACGATTTCGGTATCAATTTACACGACCCTGGAAGAATGGAAGGATTGGTGAAGCCGGACGAGGATCGATCACTCTACAGTGCAACTAGAAAAAGTGCCTCTCACCCTTGCACCAAGTACTCCATAGAGTTCATCATAGAGAAGGATATGGAGAGTTCGTCGGAGGTTTTTTCATAGAAACCATTAGAGGAAGCATCAAAACCAATCAATATCTATTTCCACTCGCCGCTCTAATTACTTACTCGTGCATAATTGTTTGACGAACTTAATTTCCTCGAATGAAATTCGAGCAACAATTGCGCGAAAATGATCCCATTCACACAGAGTAGAACATCGACCCATCCCTCTTCAAAAAGGACCACCAAATTCAGGCGAGGTTAATCCTGAGGAATCCCGTGGTCATAGATCCCTAGTCCGTTCGTTTATGAACGACTCTTCATCAATAGACAGCACACAAGTTCGCATCTTCACTAATTAGTATCACAACCAGTCACGCGCTCCAAGAACTCTGCGCTGTGGGGCGCTCTAATGAGAACTAGGCTATCTGGGGAAGATATAATATTACCAACTGGTGGTCAGGCAGGAGATGTCCAGTTGTTGTCGTGGACGTCGTTTTCTAGACGTAATTACCATCGTCATGCCCATGATCTGCACAAGAATTGATGGGGCTATAAGAAAGCCAACTACGGAGGGGAAATAACCGTTGAACGAAAGAGAATGAACAGCCCAGCACTAGTGGCAAGGAAGTCTTGGGCCGTAGTAGTTGAATAAATTGTTTTTAATGCGTGATAAAAAAAATAGAAAAGGAAAAAAACGTCACACGGCTCAGGACTTCCATACCATACTATGGCAAGGTATCTTCCAACTGTCGACTAACTGACCCAACTGATGGGTATCTCTATACAGGAGGAAGATTTCTCGATGTTCATCTCTACATTAGGAAGATTTTTCAATGTTCATTTCTAACACCGCGCAATTTTTTTCCGTCAGTAGGAAGTCCTACAAAGGTAAAGGTGCCGGCGTTGACCAGTCCCCAGAGGACGCACCGCCGGATTCGTGTCCCATTTAAGATCGTAGAGGCATGGTGAATATGTATTTACACTGAATTGCGGAGGCCGGCCGTATACCAAGTCCTTACTTTTCCAGACAAGACTGGTACCAATTAATCGACCCCGGAGGGATGGAAGACTTGGTTAGCCCGGGCGAGACCGACCTTGCGGATGTCAATGGCACCTTACCACTGTACCACGCGCGTTTCCACTTTATAAAGGCTATAAAACTGAAAAAAAAACTAACATTTATTCCCTACAAGCCTCAGTCAGCCCTATACGATGTTATTTCGTTAGACCAACCGATAGTAATAGCCGCGCAATATCGAAAAAGCCATTAACGTTCACGGATGCCGTGTTTATTTTCCCTTGGCTACAGCAGCAGCATCCCCGTCAGCAAGTATTTTTTCCTTCTCGGCCAGCCAGCTGCACATCGATGAAAACAAGAGGGTGCCCGATGTCGTCGCCGCGACGATGGGCAGTCATCCAAGTAACGGCAAAGCGGCAGAGTGACAAACCTCCGGGCGGTGACATCGAAATGAAAACTTTGGGCCACTTGGCGAAAACATTCAGATGGTCCGTTACTATTAAACGAATCCGACCTTATTTTTTCAGAATCGCAGACGAGCTACTCCTCTCAACAATCAAAGAAAAGATCCCTGTCGCAAGAGACAATGGTCAACGCTGCTATCGATGAGTCAGACCCCTCCCTCGCAAATAGATTCGCATCGATCTATTTCACGCGCGTTTCCGTCTGAATCATCGCTTTATCGTCACAGGTGAGACACTGAACGAGACCATTCAATCGGTCGGGGGTTAGTCATACCCATGCTAAACATGGAGCAATCCCGATCCCACCCGGGGTAAGCTTTTAACGATGTCCGAACCCAGCCGACTGCTCTAAACCACTAATCGATGATGTGCCGACGGCAGCGAAAAAACCAAGCGCACACGCTAAGCCTCAATAAGAATGCAATCAGGCGGAGTTACGAATGACATTTGGCACCTCGTCGGGGAGTAGCGGGCCAGGAAAAGCTCAGTGTTTGGCCCGAGGAAAGAAAGCTGCCAATGAAAGGCTGCCACTCGAATTTCTACTCAAAGGCACACTTTCGAAACTATAAGAACAGCCACTGGACTATAAACTCCTGAGAACAACATGAAAGAGGTCTTAAACCACCAAAGACAACTTCAGCAAAAATGTAGCCCATGTTTGGATTGCATAGTTGAATCCGACCATAAAATAGTAATGACAACAAATTCCTCAATTATTTCCATATTCATGAGAATCTACGACTAACGTTGAGGTATGCAGAAGCAGTTAAAAGAAAACCGCTAGGCAATTGTAAACCCTAGCCTAAACTAATCCCATAATTGAATCAATAGGTGCCCCTTTACGGGTGACGGTGCAGTGTTAACCCCGCACCATATGCTTTGCCATTTTCGTGTGAACGGGGCAAGGTGATAATGGCGCCTAACATCAAATAAGCAAACAGACATTTCGGATGGAAGGGAATAGAAATCAATAAATAAAAATGTCTCTCACAAGCAAAGGTGAAACGACATCGATACAGAATCCTAAAATTACCGACTAAGAACCCAATGAATGGCATGGTTTTTAATCCGATTTCAGGCCTGTTTTAGGCATAAACTGATGTAATAGCAATATAAATAAAAAACGATGAACAAAAAACTGCAAGACAATGTAGAACCATAATAAGTCTATACTTGCCCATTCAACATTCAAAGTATAAAAAGCTAAAAAAGGTTAAAAACTCACGTGTAATTGAACGTCGGCAGAGTGGGATCATGCGCTTTAAACGTGTCTAACACAGTGCCGATAGGCGTGTCTTCGCTGATGTTCTTCATCACGAACACTTGAATAGCGCGCTCCTGCGGTGACACATAGGTGGAAAACCGCGACTTGGCCAACGAGGTGTCCAGACCGAACGGCAGCGACAAATCGCCGATCGCTGCCGCCGGCGACACCACCGCGGCGAGCAGAAGTATAGCCAGGGCGTAGTAGCAGCAGCAGTAAGAATAGCAAGACCAGACCCGTTTCTGAACTCCCTTACCTGGCATGATCGTCTCGATCGCGATCGCTGACGGTGTACTTGGAGACAATGGTGTCTCGTGGGGCATCTTCACTGATCTGGACTTCCGACGGTCCGACGATGTCCGGAGCGTGGTCGTTCTCGTCGATGAGTCGCACCGCAACGATGCTGGTGGTGTCGTGAAGTCCGTCGCTGACGCGAATTCGCAGACGGAATCCGTCTCGTTGTTCGACGTCCTCGTAGTCCAACGGCTGACAAAACGTCTCGTTTTACGTCGGCTATCCGAGGGAGTCAGTAACGGGTCTGGCTTGTGAATCGAAGAGGACAATTTGAAAGACATGCACACAGTACACGAAGCTCGGCAGTATAGTGTAGTAGTTCGGCAGCGGCCGTCGGCGCTGGCCGTGTGGCTCAGGGTGAGTGGGTCCTGAAACGTCTCACATGCAGTACAACGACAGTGTGTGAATTTAACTCGAACCGAACGATCATAGCGTGAGAGCAAAATGAGAACGTGAAGTGGAGAAAGGTCGTTGGAGGAAGGCGAAACTGATCTGTCACTATCGATCAGGTTGGGTGATGGGAATTCGACTCAAAAAGAAGGCTGGCAAAAGGATTCAACAATCAGTAGGAAAAGGACAGTGCATCTCCGTTCAAAACAACCTTAATATTCCCCTAGGAGAAAATCAAACCACGTCCTTTTGGCGAACTCGAAAATCAATTGAGAGCGAGCAGTGCATTTGCCCGGCAATTCAGTTGGCCATTAAATACGCATAAAAATCAGATTGACTGTTGCAATAGCGACAATATTCTAGTACATGTAGCCAAATTTCAAGGTCCGCGAGAAAATTCAGTTCTGGATAACAGAAATACCCATTCTGCCTCCTAAACTTCCACACAAATAGATTAACAGATACTCATTCAATTCTAAACACAAAATAACAGATTTTCGATTGGATCTATCAGTTACTGAAAGCTCAAATGCGAAATCTGAACGATTTTTCTGATATTAGCAAATGGACTAGCAAAAACTGAAACTGCACAGCACCAAAACCGATTATTATTGAATTATTATCGACGATGATAAATTAGCCTGTTTTTTTTAGCGCCAACCTACTTGTCAACGAAGAAAATGATTGCTAGATGTGCAAAATTATAAAGGAAACAAGAGCAAGCTTGTGCTAGAAACGCTCGCAGAGTACACCCTAATTATCTACACAAAAGTTTCACTTATCACAAGTAGAACAAGTAATAGATCACATTACGGTTTCCAAAAATATATGGGCGTCAAAATAAAAAGAGCGCACTGCGGTTTGAAAAATAAATTGTTCACGATTAAGGACAAAGTGTTGGTACCTAAAGTTCCCTTCTACATATCAGAGCTACAAAAAAGTAGAAATCAAAAAAGAACTCATGATAAATAACAACAAAAACTACTGACATAAAACATCGGAAACGTGATAACGAAAGGTCAGAAAGAGCTAAAAAGTGGAAACTGTATGTTAAAATGTATCGATACAAATAAACTATCCGTGATATAAAACTGATTTGGGGCTGGTAGCGTTAATTGCACACTATTCATTAATGTTGTGAGTTAAAAACATAATTGTTGGAACTTAACGGCCTTAAATAGTGTTACTTATGGTTAGCTAAAAACCCCACGACGGTTCCAAAAACTTCGAAAACAGAAAAAAATATTTTAGAAGTGTGTTCACGAAATATACTAACTTTCATCACCAATAGGAGTGAGTTTCCATGAAAAATGAAACATTCAGAAATGTTTTTCTTCGAGTGAAGCCTCCGAAATATTGCCAAACAAGAGAGAAAAAACAAAAACGAGCAAAATGTTCAAAAGATGAACCTTAAATTCGACTTATAGAAGTTACGTTCTTTAACGACATCACAGACATTAAGACATTATGGATGTGCACAAATCCACGGAAAAGGCAGACTAAACAATATAAAACTTGAAGAGCTCGAAAAATGAAACTTCACTTCAACTATTACGCATAAAAGTTATGTCGAAAGACATGTGACCGTCTCAACTGAATAAATAGAAGTCATTTTACTCCAATAGTTTAAATGATATCAAATAAAATGATAAGCAAAGTGAAACTGGACAGCTAGGTAGCGGGAACAGCCCGAGAATGGTGTGAAATTGATCCGGGCAGGTGTGTGCGGGTCACCTGAGTACGGCGGATGTGACCCGTGGTCGGGGCGCGCCGCCGCACGAAGTGAAAGTGTTCCAGAGTGATGGTATTTCCGTCGGGTAAACGGACCCAGAATGGGTAAAACCGAGGCCCGGGGAGGGGCCGGAAGAGGTGTTCGGAGCGGAATGACCTCTCCGTACAACAATGCACTACGATCAGAGAAACACAACACTCAGCAAGAATTACGACGGCCGGGGACGAGTGAGCGGCTGGCCGAAGATCGCACGTAAAAATCCGACGGTGCTGTTAGGGATTACACCAGCAGCCGCGTCGCGTGTTGGATTGGAGCGCGCCAGCCCACATGCGTACAATGCTTTACCTGTAATCGTGCGGACTATGCGTGACCTTTAGTGACCAGGGTGGCGGCCACTAGTTGTTTGGGTGGCTCTACCGTTTTCAGCGGTACTCTTGGGCTCATCTTCAGTTTTTCTAACCGAACTATCTTGATCGTAATTAGCATTTTCTCCATGTTAGTCCTGAAAAGTTGCATCTATTGATTTATCGCGACTTCTCTAACTATCGAAACTTCTGTTTTTGGTTGTGGGTATTTCTGGCTTCCCACATCAGAAGTGAAAATGTGTACTGTTCAATTGTTCAAGATCACTGTAGCTCCTGGTGCCCTTTGTATGGCGATGAATCCCGCAATATCCTCGCTAAAATACTCGGTACTAAAAATAGTCGGATTAATTTGCTCGATTCTTCGTGTTTCAGTAGTGATTTACCTGATAAAGTGGAATCTTTGGCATCTCCGCCTTTGCTCCAGTTTGAGCGACTTCGGAGCGAGCAACTATGAGAGCTGTTTGTGATTTCTCAAAGGCTCCTGCCATCAGCTCCACATATGCGAATGCTTCCTTGAGCTGCGAAACTGCATCTTAAGTGCCCGATTTGGCCGGCGTATTAGAGTAAGGTCTCAGTCGAAAGTTTCGAAAGAAAAGAGTAATAAAGGAACTGTGGAAAAGTCAGCTGGTACTGAAAAGGCTCAACGTTCGACCTTTTCGAACATGTATTCACACGTGTTGTAGAAAGCTACAATCGTCTACAACTACAAGTGAAAACCTCGAAGATTTGAACGACTACATCATAAAAGTAGAATAGGTAACACAACAAGGTGACTTCGTTAGCGGAGAAAGAAAGAGAATTAGAATACAGCAAAATCCATTGAACGAATATTAGTAGTCAAGAGCGCAATATACCACCATCGGTTTGTCGAGGATAGTAGTCGATATCCAGCGAAGTTGGACTGCTTATGATATTCAGTGGGACCTTTCGAATGACATCTTGACATCGAGAGAACTAACTGACTTAGACCTGGTCACTAAAGGTCATGTATAGTCCGCACGATTAGAGTAAAGCATGGTTCGCATGGGGGCTGGCGCGCTCCAACGCAAGACGCGACGCGGCCGCTGGAGTAATTCCCAACAGCACCGTCGGATTTTTACGCGCGATCCTGGCCGAATAAGGGGAGGCGGCGAGCTCGAGCCGACGACGGCGAGGAGAGCGACTGGCCGGCGGACACGCAGGCCACTAGAGCAGAGGAAATACTGTGTGCGATGCAGAGAGAGCACCGCAGTGACGGTGAGAGAGCGTCCGACACGAGGGAGGAGCGTGGAGACACAGACGGACAGAGTGGCCGATCTCCCCGCCCACCTAGGTGTGTGTGTCAACACGGGGGACCATCCGCAAAAGGTCACTCGGTGCTAATGCGGTCCTGGTCGGGACGGTGCCAGTCGTAAAACACCTTCGCACGGGGTTTCTGGCAGGGGGGGGTCTGTTCATCCGACGATTTGGCTGTCTCGGGGTTTTGGGGACGAAGGTGTCAGAACGGTCATGGGAACGTGAAATTCTAGTTTTATTATAGCTTTTCTGCGGGTTAGTATTATATATACTAGAATAGGATGTTGTAATGATGGTGCTATGTTCATCGCAAAAATCGCATCTCAGGCGGGATTCGAACCCGCGTCTCAATCTTGTCGGGACTGTGCTCTAACCAATATGCTACTGATCATGGCAATGGTCCCAGTACATATGAAGATGACGTGCCAGAGGCACAGATGGTACGAAAACCTCCAAAGAAGGCCAGAGGAGCGACAGGAAGCGCTGGAGCTCGGGGCACCTGATAGGGTATCACTAGGATCGCCTATGAAAGGCGGAAGGATGCCCTCAAGGAGAATATTCCACGTGTGACTACCATTAAACCTCCGCATGACGCTGAATATAGTATGATAAGTTATCAGGTTTAAATGCTCAATTTGAGGCTCTGACAAAGGCGGTTGGAACATAGGCCGTAATAAAGCTGTGTACATCAACCTTAATAGGTGGGTGCAAAAGTTCTCGGACATCTGCGACTTCTTGAATTTGGAAAGGATTTCGCCGCCATTTCCGGCTCCGGTCAAAAAATGTTATAGAGAAGAGAAAACCTTTGATATTAACGGTGCCTACTTCAAACGACTCCTTGCTACTATTCAGATATTATAAAATAAACTGTTTTGTATACCAAATGTCCGAGAACTTTTGCACCAACCTGATGGTTAGCAGCTGAAGCGTACACTGTACTCAGTGATGTTCTCAAGAATGTCCTCAAAGAGGTCGGAGCAAAAACTGAATACGCCGCTGATAGAAAGAAATGGTCGCTATTGGTAAAACCCGCTGTTTTGGAGATGCGGAAGATATTGAAGGCGATGATGTTCTAGCGCTCATGAGAACAGCCTCAGGGCACCTGAAGTAAGACTGCAGATGCTCACCTTATCCATACAAGTCCTCAGGAGACCAGGACCCAGATTCATCGTTGGTAAACTCCCGATAAACCCCGAAATATAGCTCGAACGGCGCCCACCTTCGTCTACTTATCCTAAACTTCCCATGTTAAACGCAATCTCTAATCAACTCTGCCGTCTGGTTCCGGCTGCGCCCCGGTTTCGGAGACCGCTCGTCCGTTCATGAATCTGGGCCCAGAAGAACGCACAATTAGGGAAGTGCCAGAATTTGAGACATTTCGACGAGCTCCCTAGAAGAAAAGAGAGGATGTCATCAGGAAAAACCTCAAAAGAAGTCGGAGCATCACCTGAAGACACATTGGACAGAAAGATATGCTGATAACAGCAGCGGGCCGCGTTATAATGTGGGGCTGAACGCTAAGGAGAAGAATGAATCGCTAGGCGACCTAGTTGGGTGTACAATATCCTATAAAATGCCATACGGCGCTTCTGCCCTGATCCTTCAACATTTCACGGCTGTGATCCCAAGAGAGCTCTCTCTAAATAATAAGCCTCAGGGTTTATTTAAATGAGAGTTCTGACCGCAGAAGCTGCTCTTTGGCATAGTCCCCAATCATGCGAGGTCCAATCCTTCCCTGAGGGACCGCGAAGTGGTATCTTTCCCGCCGGGACCACCAACCGGCTATTCATACTCAGGCAAAGACCCTCAGAAGGGTTTACACACTCCACGTCACAATTCTGCAGTACTGCAGTAACAGCAGAGTCTGAACCTTCTCGTTCCCTACTGCGGCTAGAAGTTAGAAATGTACGCAGCTGCACCGAACACAACCTATTTTACGTAATGGCCCATTCTACAGATGATGCGTCACCGTGCGATCTGAGCATGAATCAGCCGTTGAAGTGAACAGGCTTGAAACTGGATCTGTAAGTCGATTTCCGTAGCCTCTGTCTCTGCAATGTTATGGGCTATTCAATGAACGATGCACATGAGCATCATAGAGAAATCGGACGATGGTTCTAACGAACAAAGCATGACGATGTTACAACTCTTTATAGGCTGAATCGATAGGAAGTCAAGAACCACCAGCACTCCGTCAGCAACATGTTCCAAACCCGTTTCCAATTTTCTCGAAAAAACCCACTTAGGGTGTTTTCGTCGTGCTAGCAACTAGAGAGGGATCTCTTTCCGAAAGCGTCGACGTCGTCACAAACAAGCAACGAACATGAGACATCAGAAATGTGATGAGTGGCAAGAAGCCCGATACGGGCGACGGCGAAATATGCACTTTTACAATTTTCTCGAAAAAACCACTTAGGGTGTTTTCGTCGTGCTAGCAACTAGAGAGGGATCTCTTTCCGAAAGCGTCGACGTCGTCACAAACAAGCAACGAACATGAGACATCAGAAATGTGATGAGTGGCAAGAAGCCCGATACGGGCGACGGCGAAATATGCACTTTTACCTGCCCACGCTCAATTTCTTCGTTTAGCAACGCTCATCTTAGCAACAGCTTACCAGTGCTCTTCGAGTGAATTTTAATGAGGGCGAAGTTCTCGCCGCCGCCGAGTACTACGAGCTTCCTTCATAAATGGACGGGTGGAGCACTTTTCACACTCGATAATCCTCAGGGGAGCGTAGAGGAGAAATGAAGGAATGTTCAGACAGGAACCACTTGTCGACAAAAAATGCAGAAATTTAAGGACTCAGAGATGGAGTTCTAGCAAATCTCATATGACCGGCGCTGAACAATAGCTCTATCTGCTCTACAATTCCTGCCATAAGGGATAATCCGAAAATTGTCCGGACCCTGGGATCGGTATCCAGGGACGCATAGGTGCTCCAAAGGACGCCTGAGTGTACGCAGGTGCATGCCTTGGTGTTCCACTTCATATTCGAACTAGTCAAACACAACGACCACTACTACAACGTGAAGGTATTGGTCGTTCGGGACATTCGGATAATGAGGCGATCAAGAGTCAGCCGCGGTGGAATGTTCCAGCACGATAGAATTACTCAGGTCGAACGGGCCCGGCCATCGAGTGACCACCCACGGGTTCACTACCAGCGGACATTGACGGACATGTAGCTTTGAAAGGTAAAGCCTCCGAGCTTCTCCGGTAGAAAAAACTGAATTGAATATTTGAAGAAGATTTACTACCCACAAGGGGTTCTGGGATACCCACAGGATGTTTCGTGGAACAAAAGTCGCACGAAAAACACGAAAAAAGTCCGGAAAATGTTCAGCAGTGGTTTTTTCAAATAAATTCTAAGATACAATCGGCATGTGGGAATCAGAATATCGTAGAGCTGCTGCGAGAAATGCTCCGATTTCCTTTCAAGTGCAACTTTCGATCGGAATCGTACAAGAATATATTCCGCTTCAAAGTATACAGCTCGGTGAGTCACCTCATGTAAATTATGTAGCAAAAGCAAATGAAATACAACGCTAAAAATGGTGTCGGCGATGGAAAATCAGATAAACCACGAAACATTTTCCTTGAGCAGTGACAAAGACGAACCTTTCTTAGAAAAACAGAGGCGGAAGGGAATAAGTTCATTACCCTCATACTCATTTAACAGTACTCTTCTAGAGGTTGTTTGACGGAAAATTCATTAGAAAACATTTTGAAAGGCATGATGACTAAAAGAAAAAGTGTAGATGAATGTCAAGGTTCGAAAACGAGAGAAGTTGGGAAATGCTACTCTAAAAACCTGGACGAATTGTAGTGAACTATAGAGATTACTACGCGTGGTACCGTAAGAAGCGCTGATGACATCGCCGATATTTTTGCTTTTACCTTCACGCCAGATACCGGTGTTAATAGAAACTTCTCAAAATTTAGCGGTTTTTCTGTCGTTAGACCAATTAAATCTTGAATGTATGGGTCATCTGCGCCCTCACCCCATCACTCAAAGCCCTTCCGTCCTATCGTAGTGCTTGTTCAAGAACTTTGTCGTTCTTGCGCAAGAATAGCTCTCACCAGTGCGTAACTTAGCCACACCGACAAATTGTTGCGCAATTATTTCTGAGTGCTGGCCGATGTATTGCGAGGGGACGAGTAGGGTGGAGAGAGAGCGAGCGAGGAGCTTTGCTCGCCTATAGAAATCGCCTGATGCAGAAAATTACGAACCACCGCCACACACTCTACATGGCCATTAGGCTTCGACTCTCACGGAATTAGGACAACACGACAACTCGTCCAACAATAACGGACAGAGGACGGTGCAACACCGCAGAAGATCGCCGCCGTACGATGTCGTTTGAGTCACTCGAAGGTAAACATGATTCACCCACACGTCGACAACAATTCGGGTTACGATGACAAGATTCATCCATGAGGAAGTTCGTACATTTCTTCTGCTAAAACCCGCCTCGCAAAACCCGTCTTGGGAATGGAGAACAGAAGAGTTTTATAACATTCTATAGAAACGCGCTCATTCAAACGAGACGTAAAGACTACAATTTTCCGGAAAAAGAGGAGGAATCGTCGCACAACAAGGAAGCGGTAACTCGTCCGGGAAACCTTCTCATAGAAGAGTGCTTCAGTCCTAGGCAACCACTTGGCTGATTTACTCGAGAACAAACAATACCGTGGCGAATTTGCCGTGCTCAAGTGGTGTAGCTTCGAAAAACTCGAAAACTCGTCCAGGTTGTGGGCATAGGCACGGGTTTAGCTGTTAACCAAAGGAATTACCGGATAATGATGTCAACAGGTAAAG
The DNA here is from genome assembly GCA_030553155.1 of Nippostrongylus brasiliensis. Lineage (NCBI taxonomy): Eukaryota > Metazoa > Nematoda > Chromadorea > Rhabditida > Heligmosomidae > Nippostrongylus > Nippostrongylus brasiliensis. The sequence goes on along the minus strand of CP130732.1, from coordinate 31,827,661 downwards.
GTAAAGGAAAACAGGAAAGTGCTACCATTCAGTAAGGTTCGCCAAGAATGCCTCTGGGTAAAACGGTATGTACCTCAGAGAAACACCCACTCGGGAAAGTTCTTCGAGGGTTAGGCTCCTCCTAGAACCGCAGCAGATGGGTAAAAGCACGCAAGGGGTGGAGCTGTTTCTGGGCGGATTTGCGGAACTACTCAAAAAAAGGTTCTCTGTAAGACAAACGACTGACAAAATCTTGTGCAAACGGCGAGGTCGAACTGGCAAGTCCCGGACGTGCCAATCTTCTGCCGTATCACTTGACCGAGGCGAGTTCAAATGTTGACAAATGATTACAGCACTCCTGAAGCAATCACTAAGTACGCTTATCAAGCGTCGGCACTGCTCTTCCATTAGTAGCTGGCATTTCACCAGCGGAAACTGAGTAACTGGTGAATGGGGTGGTGGTAAGAAAGTGTTTAGCTGTCTTGCTCGAAAGTTTCAAAATTAAATACCCAAGAAATTAGGAATCAAATACTCAAGATAAGCGTTCTTACCCAAGAAAAAATTAGCCGAGTAGAGGACCTTTCTTGGACTCCCAGGCACCCAAGGAGGAAGGGATCGTTGATCAGCCCATAAGGTGGAGCACTGTGGTGACTAACAATGGTGATCATTTTGACGAAAAATTACATTATGTGAAAAAAACAAAAAAAAGAAAGAAAAACGAACGGCAAATGGCTCAAGACTTTTTTAGCATCCCAATAAATCAAAAAGAATATTTTCCTTTGCCCAACAGAAAAACACCGACTACGAAGAGCTGAAACCTTGGCCAGACAACCCGCTTAAGACGTAGAACACGTTGGAAACCGGGCCACCCGAAACAGAGAGCGAGTGGGCTGGACTCTTACGTAATGAGACGTCAGAACAGTAATTACAGAGGACACTTAAGGTAACGACAACGGCTAAACTCGTCTCAGCGACCGACGGGTACGACGAGGCACCGCGCATGTTAGAAAAAAGGCGGTGTTGGTAGCAGTAGGTGTAAATGGCAGTCACAAAACCCTGATGGGTATAGCTACCGGAAGAAGACAGGCCGTATTTAACAAATTCCATTTACGACACTGATGCTGAACGAGCTGGTCCGCCTCAAACTGGTATCCATTCCTTGGATACGGCGACAACTCGTACGGAAACTGGCGCCATGCCATTACAGTGATTAGAAAGATGACGAGATGGGGATAGTAATTAGGACGGCCACTCACGGTAGTGCACGCGAGTATCTTTGATATTACTGAGCCGGATAGCATGCCTATTATGCACAACTCGCCATTAAGTCAGGGAAAATGAGACACGGAAACTCGTCCGATGCGTCATATTCCTCAAACGGAATTATGCTATCCTAGAAAAAATTATTCTAGGCACTATTTGAGAGGCATTTTCCAAAGAACATTACAAAAGATAATTCGTAGAAAAATATCGAAAAAGTACTGCTGGAGCGGAGCAGTGTACTCCTAATGAAATACTCATCATAGGTCTACAGGGTAACATTACCCGGGAAAATAAATAAAATGTTCGACTGAACTAGAAGCTCCTAAAGGAGTTTTTTTTTCAAAGTGAGGAGAGCACATAGCCGTAGCCCACCGATTTTCATTGTCGTTACCCGTACCTGGAAACTCGTGTAGAGTAGCTGTTAAGATCCAATCAGAGTCCAAATTCATGAGTGACATACCCACCATAAACCACAAAATATATCACCGTACGCTCTCAAATAAGTGCTGATGCAATGAACAACTTATCCAGCACTCGCGTGGGGTAATTCGAGGTTTACGATGGGTATGTCATCCATGAATCTGGGCCCAGAGGGTTACCCCAAATGTTCATGACGAGGTAATCATGTGTCAGGTGAAAGAGGAGGGGTTAGTTACTTATTGTACCATCTATGCTACCGTCGTAAGAGCACGAATCATTCGGGGTATATTTTGGGGTATATTGCGAAGTATATTTGTGGGTTTACGGTAGTGGTGTCTTTCATGAATTTGAGGCCAGGGCGGAGATGTTCAGAACAAAGCGGAGAAAAAAGAGCATGAAGGCCGCCAAACGCACTGAAAAATGGTCGAAAAAGGTAAAGGTGGACAGATACCCATCAGAGAAGGAACGCAGCAGAATGGAACAACGCGCTTCCACGGAACCCAACGAATCTTCAGCCGAAATCTGCTTCATGAATCTCGTGGCGACACGAAGCGATGGAACGATGGAACAGGCATGACCCTTCGCATGACGGTCGGCTGACTCACCCCGATTACTGTACGGAACAATCTATGCTGACTTTGGGCGGAGATAGGAAAGAGGCGAGGGTGGGAAGATGGCCGAGGTAAGCGAGTGGAAGGCGATTGAGACAACTTGGCTAGCGGAGTTGTATATATAAAGATGAATGAACTAGGCTAGCGCACTTGTTGCAGCCGCCGCCGGGCTGTCCGGCGATCTCTGGGGACGGAATAAACAATGAAAGATTGTTTCTGGCCCGAGGCTCCCACGCGCCGCCGAGAGTCCCGACGGGCCTGTTATGCCCTCGAAACACCGATTTGATACCGCCTCCCGCGATTGTGTGTGCGCGGCTGCACAATGCCCTTTGCCGAACGAAAAACGTTTTTTGCTTTGGATAGGTTTTAAATCACCCACGGGATTTGAAAAGGGTTGTGTGGCGCGGCGCGATATCGTCCGAAGATGACCTCAAAAAAGAACAGCGACGCATTTGCACTGAAGATTGTCCAACGATGGGGCTAACGGGCAGCGACGAGTCAAAGAAAGGAGATCCGTTGAAGTTCTAAACAATCTAACCGAGGACATCTGCGGACGAAAAACTGCACTTGTGGCAGAACATGACAAGGAACAAGGCGGTGCCAGGCAGCAATCTATTCGCAGTGGTCCAATGGTCATAAAAATAAAGGAGCCCGCTTGAAGTTCGAAGAAAAGGCGCTCATTTGTCCCTCTTGAAGCACATATAGGCTGAGCAGTAAGCAAAAATGGAGGAAAAATCACACAGATTTAGATAAATTGGAAGAAATTCTTCTATAAAACATTCTAAAACATTCTAAGGGCATCAATAAATTTATTTACAAATCCAACCACCAGAAGTCTCAAGTTCGACTTGGTTACGAAGTTGAGGATATTGCACGCCTTACTGTTCCCAGAATGGAGGGCTTTCCTGATTAAAACCAAAAAATGCGTTGGGTCCAGGATATCTGGAGAAATCCTTCGGTAACCCATGACTGGGTTTCCAGCTTCCTATGTGGGACAAAGAACGACCCCGTCGGCCTCCAGCGGTTCCCAGAAAAACCGCTCCACGCGCAGCGCATAACGGACGCTGAGGGTAACCGCTCGACGTCTTTTTAGAACCAATAACCATCCATGGGAAGCCGTATGGATGACCAGAAGTTTCCTGCCTAACTGGTTGAGAGGGACTGTTATTACTGTCGGACTCTCTAAAAAAGCCTCTCAGAAGATCGGACAGTTTCCAGATGTAAGAAAGAATTCGATGGAATTCCGTAAGCAAAGATAAATATCCAGTTTTCCTGAGGAGATCAAGAAGGAGTCGGTTTCCACAAAGTAATCCTCCACGGATCCCAAACAAGCCACTTTCGACAAAAAGTCTAAGGATAGGACAAGTTTCTCAACTGGTCATGGGTTAATGTGACCTTTTATAATCCGAAAAGGAAATGAGCATAAATAAGCAAGCTTGAAAAACTTCTCAAATTAAACAAAAATTGTCTACTGAGACAAACAGCACTTCCGAAAGCAGTAATCAGCATGGTATTAATATCTATAACCAGAATATCTAGGTGATCATGCCTATCGTATTGATATACCACATCATACCTAGAATATCTAGGTAATAACATCTAGACAAGTAGTTAACAACAAGAAATGTCGTTAAATTAACGGAAAGCATGGTTTTTGTTACGACAGCAAAAATTCGAGCATTTTCAATGTATTACCCAATTTTTACCCAATTTGGGACATACGGACGGCCCTCAAGGTAGGTGAACGACGAACGGGTGAGAATCAGCCTTCTTAAACTGCTTTATATTCGAAGGAAAATTATTCCATTTCGAAGCGATGAGTCAGACGATCCAAGCAGACATTTGACTACATTAGTAGAATGCTCAAAAAAGAGATTCTACAAATAGATCAGGCAGCGATAAAATGATATAATACTCGACTGATCCAAACAAATCTACATAGTGATAGACGCTTTCTCACAGAAAACGTTTGGGAAAAGTCGGGGAAAAGTCGAATGGAGGTCTTCACTTCGGGAGGCTAAGAAAAAAAAACTGATCTTTTATAGAACTTGGACATTTATTATCCTATACTACGTATTATACTATCACTTGTCTTACTTATTTGTCTGTTTATTTATTCAAGACGTGATCAGGTCACGTCTTAAATGAAAACGGTGAAAATGAAGAACAACCTGAATAAACTTAAAAAGTGATCTTACTATCCTATCAAATCTTATACTTTTTAGGCTTATCTGGGCCCACATTAGCATTCTCGGCTAGACTCTTGAATAATATGTATGTTGCTAGTTTCTCCTAGGTTTACGCTTGTGATTTATTTTCCGTCGATTTATTAGTCGCCATATGATGTAGGACACGATGCATAAAGAATGGATAATTAAAGAAAACGAATAAGAATGGAAGGAAAGGGAAAAAAGAATTTATTTTCAAAAGAGACCATTATCGAGAAGCGATTCAAAGACGGAAATGTGACCTTATGGTCATCAGATCGACCGAGGAAACGGACAGAAACACTTGAGGGCCAAGCCACTTGAGCGCTGTTTCGCGTGTGTTCGTCGTAGCGCCACGACCGACCGTCGACGACGACGACGAGGACGACGACGAGATATGAAAAGGTGATAAGTCGATTGAGCGACCGGCGATCGCAGAATCGATCGGACGACTGTTATCAGAGCGAACAGCGCTGCTTGCTGAGACACGACCGAAAGCCAAAGTGGCTTGTGGAGGCGGCAGATGGAGGTATGTGGGGGTGTGGGTGGACAAAAGTGTGAATCACAACCGTACGGGGATGTCCGGCAACGACATAGTCGTCGGATGGGTGGGACGAGGCAGCTGCAAGACCTAGAACTATTCTCGAAAGAACCTGACGGAATATGCTAGATCTTACCCAAGTATATCCATCCCGGGTAGGACGTGAACCATCGCGTCAACCTCAGGGTTTGATAGGGAGCAGTGATCGCCAATAATTTCTACGAACACCTGGTAACCCTGACGATAAAGATAAACCTGGGTAAAATCAGTACCCAGATTCTTCAACAAAACGGGCTCAAATGGTCTACTGCGATGTTACCATACCAATTTTATATCGCGAACCTGCCGCGGTGATTCATGAAGATCGCTGATAGCTAGGTAGCCTCGCCAGGTATCGGGAAAAAACCCGAACTAGGAAGTAAAGGGTTTGATTTCTGTTCTGAAAATTTTCGACCCTGTAGACTGAGCTTAACTCGACCGTGACAAATCTTGATTATCGGGGTATAATTCTGATTTATTTCTACGGGACCTTGATACACCTCAATTTTTTAATCATGAATCTAGACTCAAAAAATATCAATCGCTCACAGTTACCCCTATGTGGCAACCTATACCAGAACCAGTCAATGAGTGCAGGATACCTTGGAGTTCATCAGTAACGGTTACCACGGCTATTTTAGCCGCTGCCTTGGGTTTTTTCAATGATGTCCAAATCTGGCTCTATGGGCAAACTCATTCTCAAGCAGAAACATGGTTGAAAATCTAGCAATTCTAACGATATGATCACCTCTGATCGGACCGTCCATAGCGATATACTCATCCAGTGAACAATCCTAACATGCTTACAAATACGCATTTTCGAAGGTAGAAGTATAATAGAAACCGAAGGGCTTAGGGAGCGATCCACTGAAAGGCCATTGGAACTGTAACAAGCAAAATCACACCAACTGTGATTTCCACACAGCAAACGCACCTGAAAAACGTTTCAGTCATGAAATTCGGCTTCAAATCATCATAGGATGAGCGGTTTTTCATCGGACGATCGAACTGACGCAAAGTGTGAATCAGTCTGTATGTGCGCAACGGATTGCGTTATGAAAGCGGATTTGTGGTGGAGGACGAGAGGTCGATGCGGTTGAGCGCGAGGACCAGCTCGATGGAATGGAACTCTGGGTGGTCCACAATCGCCGGCGTAAAAAATTTCAGCGAAAAATTCTCAGAGGAATATTGTGCTCAGTGACGTTGAAAAGAAAGTCTAGATGGTGATTTCAGAGGAAAAACGGCGGAAGTATAACAGGAATCTTTCATTCAAGAAAATTACGGGTTAGACCGCAATAATTAACCTGAATCGAAAGTGATGAAACGCTGTAGGCAGTCGGTGGGTAAAGATAAAAAGAAGTGGTATTCACTGAATCTATCCCGATAAGAACAGTAGAGATACGCATGACTCCAGGAATTAATCCAGAAACCCGGCAGTTTCGGTAAAAACGGACTTGATTTCTCCGGTTTCAGTTCCGAGTGATAAAGGCCACGGGAGAGGAATTAGCAATCGTTCAAAGTACGCGATGCCTAGAAAGTTGCCTAGACTTTACCTGCTCGTAGATGAATCGGGGTTAGAAGCCGGTTTGTCAACGATGAATCTGGACTCGAGAAAACCTCTACAGTAGCTTTCGAAAATCGTTATTTTCCAAAAAAAAAAAACATAACGAGCGGTGCACACGCTTCAAACGCTCAACTATTCCACCAAAGGAGAACACCACCCGCTAAAAGAGGTTGACCCATACCTGGTCAGGTAATTCGGCCTCAGAATGGGGTGAATCGACAGCTGGAAACGATACATCTTTCCAATGAGGTCACACGCTACTATACCATCAACTTTACCGTGCGGACACTAATTGCAGTGATGCGTTACGAGGTTCCTTTCTGACTGAAATGTTGTTGAACCAGGGTAAAGCCATTTTCTTTCGGTCTTCAATTACCGAAGGGAGGGGAAATATAGAAAAAAATGATAGAAAGCGCTTAATAAGTTATAAGAAAACCATTTCGCTCCAAAAGCCAAATCAGGATTAGCGAGTACCTTTCTACAACCTAAATTAATATGATTCAAACTCAAATGATCACTATCAGTCCTTAATTAAGAATTTACTCAGATATTTTCTTCTTTACTGAGGATTCCAAGCAAAATTTATCGTAGTAGATTGTTATGAAAGGAGCTTTATCCTTAAAACTCGCAAATCTAACAGAATACGACAAGGCCTGAAAGTGATTCGACGATGGATCCAGCGAGATTAAACGCCGTTTCATAAACCATAGGCCTATTTTAACCCACAAAGTGCAGCAATACAGCGGTTTTTTTGCGGCTCAAACACTTGACAACAGTACAGTGCTTGTGTGCGATGCTGTGCTCTCGTGCTAAGGACCTTTTTACCCGTGGTGACTCGCCGAGGGAGCGATTTCGTGGATAAATAGAGTGAAACTGGAGCCGCCAGCCGGACGGCTCGGAATTGTATGAAAGACCACGAGAAAAACGAGCTTGAAAAAGCAAAACGGCCGAGTCACAACATATCCGATGGACACTTGGGTATACTGGTCTCAGTTACCTACGAAAACCGGTAAAACTAGAGGAAAAAGTCAAGAAAATAGCAATTGATACAGCCGTAGGCACAAAAAGTTTTCACGATCCGTACAAGCTCTCCGCTAAAAGAAATTCCCAAAAAGTACTTTATAGAGCCGTTTGAAAAAAGTGGCTGCCACAAGAAATCGCCGAGGGCCCGGATTCATGAACGGTATCGCGGAAATTAACCCCCATGTATACCAAAATTGGTGCCAACTGAGACACTTCAAGGGTTTTATACGTGGTTTATTTGGGGGTTTTTACGCCGTTACGAGGTCTCCGTTATCCTTGTCGCGCCAAAGAGGTGGGTTAGATCTCGTATAAACTTCAGAACACATTGATGAATCAGGGCTTGCGCGCCAACTGGGGTTTATATGGGGGTAGAGCGTTCCGAAAACAAGCACCTTAGCGCCCATTACATTTTCTAAACCCATTACCATTCAACCACCAATTCGTCACAGACGCCATCTACCCCCTGGCAAGATCTTGGAGGGTTTGCTCATACCATTACTCGAAGAAAGAAACTGGTTGTCGTTCTCATGGAAAAGGACTGATGTGATGGATAAGGCACGATTCACGAAAACCGGTCTCGATTCGGACCGATTTCGTGTTGCTTGTTTTCCACCACGAAAATCAGACATTTGTCGTAAACTGAACACAAAATGAAACACCAATGAGCAGAAATATTTATAAAAACTAGCCATAAATGTCTCGAAATTCACGAGACAACCCCAATGTTGGGCAAAATTCCGAACACAGGGAGTCACACCTGCCTCGAACGTAATCACTAGTTTCTACGACGGAACTTACAGCGGATAGATCAAAGGTTACTAATTTCGAACGGCATTTAGGCCTTCAAAGACGACCTAATGTTGACGAGAATTGAAGAAATAAGTAGTGTTCTGAAACGTTTTCGATGTCCTGCGTGGGGCATGACAAGCGAAATTTATACCCTATGTCAAAAATACCACAAAATCTCTACCTCGTTCAGAAAATGTGGTAGAGCATCGGACGATTCTTGGATAGAACGTATTAAAACTCATGCCCACCCAGATATCCAATCTCCAATGTTATAAGCTCTTTTTCACCGTAGCTAAAAGTGGTAAACACTACCTCAGTTCAGTGGTTTTAAATTTTATTTAACTTTAGTTGCTTGTCAAGAGATTTGAAAAGTGAAAAAAATTAAAAGATTACAATAGAATATTTTTCAGGAACTGCAAAAATGCAAGATTTCTGGTCACTTCCATAGTTTAATGTCTGCTACATATTTACGCCTGACATGAGAAAATCCCTGCTTGCAGAAAAATGCAGAATTTCCATGAAAAATGATGGGCCCAGCTGAATAGTGCAAGTTTTTTCGAAGATTGATCAAATGCTAGAAAAAGAGATTTAAAGCGGAAAATGCAGAGAAAAGGAGGATTTCTTCAATTACATGAGAGCTTCGGGAAACATTATTTCAATTCATACGTTTTCTAAAGCCTTCTTATACTAATATAGGCAGACGGAGATTGGCTGGTAACTCAGACGGACTGGTTACCTTTCAAACTCCAACAGCTACGATAGGTTTACACTTTCCAGCTCAGATCCATCAATCAATCAACTCGCTCGGACGACGTCGACGGAAGAGTTGCGCAACGCGAGTGGATTACCCAGCACTCTCCCCGGGTATGCTCCCATTAAACGGTGAGAGGAGGGTAAAATGACGACACGGGGCTCGGATTTCTTACCTGGACCATTCCGACTGATTCAGCTACTTGGCCTCACGAAGCCAAGCTGAGTCTCAGAAGGGTGGATTACTGAAGAGAAGCGAAGCAACACGCCACAAAGCCGCAGCCAACTGGTTCACAGTGGTGGCGGTGAGGGCAGCTCATCCCCCACCACCCTCAAGACATCCGAAACCGGCCCCCAAGCGGTCAAGAAGGCAGCAGCAGCAACAAGTGGACATTGAGCTGCATCAGAGGGGCTGCTGCAAACTCATCGGATGGGCATTAGCCTCCGATTGGGGTAATTAACTAGCGTAAATCGCTAGAGATGGCGGTTCCAAGGGTAGAAAAACTATTTCGAGAGGTCGTTATGAGAGTAGAAGCCCTGATGACACCTGTTCGTGCTCGCTGTTTTCCGGTCGGCCGGCGATTAAGACGCACTTAGCGGACCATCAATCCGGTAGCTGATGGTGGCAATATGTCTGATGAGAGCTGAGGAATTATCCGGACATCGCCACCTCCGGAAGAAGAATCTCCAGATGAAAATAGCCACCGGATGAGGAGGGTTTTTAATGAACCGGACTAGACCAGTGAGAGGGGGCAGATACGGTCCACGCATTACGTCAAGCATAAAAAATGGTTACGGTAGCGTGAAGTTTTAATAGACCATATTTCGCTTGTAGTGGTGCAATGGCAAAGAGCGCTGACTTTACCCTCGTGGTCGAGCGATCGATCCCTGGGCTAACCAATCCTTTCATCCGTGATCGGTCGAATTGGTACCAGACTTATCTGGGATCGTAAAAACTGTGACTTGATATAGCATGTGGCCCTGCAAGTCATTCTATGGACCAAGTAAGCACTGACCATGTCTCTACGATGCTCAATGGAACTCGACTGCACGGCGCGACCTCAGGGGACGACTCAACCCCGGAAACGCCGAAAGGATTAAACACATCTAACAATTGGCAGTGTCCGATGCATGTTTGTTGGCGATTGGAATTCGATCGCGGATCACGAGTGATTGAGAGGATTTGCTGGAAAACAGCGGTCTCACAGGGCACCGCACCCAATCAGAACATCAATCAGCGCCCGAGGGCACACCGCCAGCAACTGGGGCGCCTGTCCACCAGCTGACCACCAACTGAGCTGCTTTTTACGAAATTCAATTGCAGGCAATCGAAGGGTTCACCGTCACAACGGATAATCGCTGAAAATGGTTCCGCGATTGATGGGTGTCCGACGAAAATCTCTGCGTAGGGTGTTATCAGGCGGTGTCGATTGCGATGGGAATTTACGAGTCATTACACCGGCGAAAATCGCTTTGTAGCGGCTTTGTTGTCGGCCGACGCGGTGACAACAGTTTTTGGCGAAATGGGGTGGGATTTTATGATAATGTAGTGGGTCGGGTAGCGGAATCGAGATGACCGTAATTTAGGAGATATTCGAGGAGCTGGGTAGAAACCAAGGTTTGCCAGTGTAGCCTTTTCAACAGAACATGGATCAACTAGGAAATGGGTCAAGAAAAGTAAAGTAGTCGATCAGTGCCTACAGTTTGCCCCACTCATTCGTTTTCCATTGAAATTTGTAGGGATAGAGTAGGAGAGACAAGACTGGTATCCACTTACTCGGACGCAGAGGAATGGAAGGTCTGGTTAGCCTAGACGAGGATCGGTCGCCCGACCGTGCGATTAAGCATGGTTTCTTATAATGCTCGAGAGGGGATAACTATACCATTTATAAGATATCATTTTCGCCCTATACAGGATGAAGGCATAGATAAGGAAAAAATCAAAAAATGCTAACACTCCCCTAGGTCTAGTCTCTTACCCGAACAACCTAACCCAGGCACCATAGGCGATGAGGTCACTTGCCGAACCGATATCGACGGCCAGCGAATGACCCCAGAAAGTCTTAAGGGCCATCTGCTATGACCAGAAGTGCCTGACGATGGTGACTAGGTGTGGGCTGATTGGCTGCAATAAGTCAGGCCGGTCCTAAGCGAGCAACCCACCTCCAGATGGAAAACCTGCTCTCGGGGCGACCTTCCATAAATTTTAATGGCCCGACTTGGCCCTCTTCGCACTGGCGTTTCACCTTGGCGTTCAGGACATCAATCAGCATTTACCCTTGTGGTTTCACACCCAGTGATCGGGGCCCAAGGGGACGATGGAATGATGAGATTCGAGGACCCAGCAGCAACCGCCTCATAGTTACTGCGACTAATTGAAATCCGATAGCACCTAGGCACAGGTAGTGCGGCGGTGAAAACGGATATTGGCCGCGATACGGGGGAAAGCAGTTAAATGAGATCTGCTATAATGAGAGAGCGTAGGAAACAATTGCAGACGATTCCTTTCTGACGGTGGACGCGCCGATTTCTTTTTAGAGTGATTACCTGGTCAGGTCGGGAAGGAAAAAGAAAGAGAAAGGAAAATAGGTGGGAAATGGAGGAAGAAAGAAGCATTCCGATAAAGGAGACCTCATGGATGATAGCATCCAGGTCAAAATCTACATAAAAATATCGAATTACAATTCACAATTTCGCTTCTAAGGCATAATTACAAGTGAAAGTAACGTGAGCAGCATTGATCAGTCCCCTGTGGACGCGCCACGCAGTCGCTTTCCGTTCAGAATTGTGGAGGCGTGATTATGACAAAGCTCAGAAAGACACCATCACGTCACTTTCAGTCTTCAGAGTAACCACAAAATTATGAACGTTTCGAGAGATCTGAAAAATATTTGAGAAAACTAAAAGATAAGGGGTGCTCAGGTGAAAATGTAGTAAAGAATTATTCCCTGACAGTGTAATAAATGTTGAAAATTTTCAGTGTAAAAGTAAAAAATAACTGAATGAGAATGAATAAATGCTAACAAAAATTAAAAAAAACCTATCAAACAGGCGACTAGAGAAATGGGGTCCCAGAATCTAAGGATTCTAACATGTAGTAGGGGCAGAACCAAGGAAAAAAATTCAGTACTTCCTCTCCTAAAAATAACTGAATCGTTCCGAAGCTTGTGCAAGCGTCCTTCTCCGAACAGGTTTAAGGTTTCATCGACTGCTAGGTTCTCTTAAACAAAGGAAAGGTGTTTCCAAATCGATTCGGATCGTAACTTTGTTGGACTCGTAGCAAAAAAAGATAAATCAATAAAAAATTGATGATCAAGTAGATAGCACGGTTTTTCATAGAGTACATTTAACGAACAATGAAACAGCTTAGAACAGCTGACACTGCTGTTGTTGTAGAGCGAGAGGCCTGTGCGGGGTGAGAACCGGCCAGCAAGCAATCGGAGACGACGAGGACGCGCCTCCCGCGCGCCCCTGCCGTTCCCATTTGGAGACGAACGAATGCCAATGGCAGTAAATCACTCACAACAATCTATTGACGCAACTAACAGACATCTGATCACCAGATCTCGATCAGGCAGAGATCGGCATCGGGGTCGTGAGGTAAAGTGCCTACGACAATTTTCTCTCGAACCTGCGTTTCGGGGACGACATCATCTTCTAAAAGAACTGAAGCAGAGACAGACTCGGAGAGCTAGACGAAACTAGAAGGAGGATTGGACTACGTGTCAATCGGAAGAAGACACAGTTCACGAAGAACGTATGGTGCGACATCGAGCTCAACGGATCTTCCTTCGGCGGTACGAAGTTCTTTGTCCACCTGGGGCGCTCCGTGAACATGGACAAATAGATGAAGGAAGAACTCATCGGAGGAAGATATTCAACGATATTCTGCTCGGTTACCGCCAAAACGTGATTCCTCAACGCGCAGTGAGTCGAGTGGCGGTTAACTGGCCAGTGATATCTAACCGCCAGTGAAATTCACCGGCGATTTCGTTTATGAATCCCGGCCCTGAAGGCTGACTCCCGCGTTCATTTGTTTGACTCGACGGTTCTTCCTGCTCTGTGCTACGCGGCTGAGAAGTGGCCTGATACCTCAGCCCCTCAGGCGAGTTTTTGCGAGTCACACACAAAGCGTAGGAGAGGTGTCTTCTGAAGTTCAATCAGCTTTCTGAACACCGGCCGGGCTTTGTAGTTCCACTGCGAGCTAGATGTCCCTAATCCCGTGGAATACACGTCGAAAGTAAAGCATTGATGGACCGATCACATAATGGGAAAAGAAGACCAGAAAACAAGGACAGCTATGATAAAAGTTCCATCCAAAGCCGTCGATCACTTCGAAATCCTTGCTGTATCCTGAAAACCCGGAAATCACTGATCTGACATCGATGAAACGATCATAGCTCCGGATCGGACAACACGTTCAATCATAACGCGCTGAAGAAAGGGATTCAGCCGAACGCTCGGAACGCTTCTAACGACCCCCGGTGACGAATCCATCACAAGAAGTCGTTTCGGCGCGTAAAAGAGGTCAGCGAAGCCCGAAGATGATCGGTTAGATCCGGACAATTCGTCGTTGGATGCCAACAGTGGCAGCCCGCTGACGCGTAATGAGCGTCTCAGCTGCGGAAAAACGCTTCAATGGGGGTTGTTTGGTGGCGGTTTGACGGAAAAGGCGAACCGAAGTAGGACATACCATTTGGCGATGATATATTTAATTTAAATGGTCAAACGTCTCCTAGGTGGCGACGCATGGTAAAGGAAAGATGAGGATGGGGACATATTTCACAGAAAAATGCAACAATCTCTCCTATGTCAACCTTATATTTCAAAGGAAGTGAAATTCCAGTTTTATCACCGTTTTTCTGCCGGTTACTATTATATATACTAGAATAGGATATTGCAATGATGATGCTAGGTTCATCGCAAAAATCGCATCTCAGACGACTCGAACTCTTAACCTATCCGGGGCTGTGCACTAACCGCGCGGGTTCGAATCCCGCCAAAGATGCGATTTTTGCGATGAAAGTAGCACTATAATTGCAACATCCTATTCTAGTATCAAAGGAAGCGAGATTGACATTAGTGATAATTCAGCTGGTAACCAAAGTTAGTACAGACAGTGACTGAACTGCTACAGTGACAGAATTTGCTGACGGCAAATTATTTTTCGAATAAAATTCAGCAAAAAGGTGAAAGGTAAAAGTGTCGGCGTTGACCACTGCCCTAAGAAAGAGCCATACTCGCCTTCCATTCAGGGTCGTAGAGGCATGGTGAATGCATATTTGGCCTATACACACTCTGGCAGGGTCTTACCACGGCGGGGAACGATCTCCTGACCGTGTGGGTGTCAGTATTCCCTTCTACCATTGTGCCACGCGCGCCCAGTAATTTCAACAACATGATATTTAATTCAAAGCCTTGATTCTAAATAAGAGTGTACTGCACCTAAAACCACACTTGTTGGGGGCAGGGTGATTCAATAGATGGTTTTCACTGTTAATTAATTAAATTCCTCTTTAGCCTTACCAAACGGACCTGTAGCAAATGGAAAATAATTAAAATACAAAATCACATCAGATTCATTCTTTTTACTTTCGCTTTGTAGCAGCAACTGAAACTACGCATGTTGCTACCGTTGTTCTCAGCAGTTCTTAGAAAAAATGGAGAGATAAGATGAATTTTGACGAGTGTAAGATCGGAAAACGACTGAGAACATTACGTGATAAACGGATAGATTTTTACCAGAAATTTTCTGGCAGTCACAAGTGTAGATGATGTATTATCACAAGGAGAGGTTCTCAAAGCGCTCGAAAGGAAGAAGTCGGTGATATTCGCTTCTACCAATGGAATTGCATCTCGTCAGGGTTAAACAAACTACTCTGCACGCTCAAACTAAGCAGCTTCTTCCTTTTTTCTTCAAGTTAAAATGAATGATTAGAGATGACAGTACATTAGCTTGGCCAAAGCAGGGGTGGGGGTCGGTAGTAAGTTATTGCTTGATTCGCTTCAATTTTCTAATGAATTCCAAAAGATGAAAATATTTTTATCAGTAGCAATTCATGGCTTATTTCGCCTCTGAAATTATACTTGTTAATTTTATGTCACGATTTTATTGGTTGCTATTTTTGTTTTAACATATTATTGACTGCTTTCTTCCCTTTTCCTAATGATATGATAAGGCTACTTCTTCTGCCTTATATCTTATGCCTATACCGCTAAAAACCTGACCTAAAAAGAATCCGAAAATGTCATCCACAAAAATGCGCGGCAACAAAAGCAGAATTTCACGTAAACACACCTAAAACTTCGAAATTCGAAGACCAGGTAGTTCAAGAAAGTCAAAATCTTCTCTGTCCTTGAAATGAGCAGTTTCGAATATTCTGTGAATTTCTTGGTTCTCTGGACTTATCATCGACCACTGATTTTTTTCAGGCGTTTTTTCTTCGGTACGTCACTGATTTACATGAATGAGGGAAAGTAAAATCCTCTTAAAAAGAACGTCAGTTCAGTGCTGCTTGAGAGAATCGCATTGGGAAACATTCATTGTTAGTTTTCTGAATCAGCGGCGCCGCTGACCAGCCCATGCGTGCCTCACCACCTCAAATTGGACCAGAAATTCAGGTCAACTCCAATGCAAATGTTATTATGCTAATTTCAGGTCGGTAATGGACCATGAATGAGCCGTGACTCGGCGAACAAGGTCAATCCAGCGACTTCGCGACAAGATCGCGCCTTGAACTTGAACAGGATCGGACCGCCGAATCGAAGTGCTGGAGAACGGTAGGGACGAGCAGCAGAAGCTCTATGGCCGTCGACATACTGACATACCTCGACGGGCGAGAGGGCACTTAGGTCAGTCGGAGGAAATCAGAATTCAGGCGATAATTGGCCTAAGCAGCGTTGATGAGGGCACTCTAGGCACTCGTAGCATGTCATTAGCCGTGAATATCAAATCAGAGCAGCCGAGATGCCGAGAGGCTACGGGACGAGGAGCGCAGGAGGGCCATGATGGCCCGCCGTACACCGCGAAAACCCTTCTCCACCCGGAAAAAACGTTCAACTGCGACCGGTTCGGAACGCTACTCAAGGGACGTAATGCACCGAGCGAGGCTGTCAATCCGTCAGAAGCGTCCATTGAGAAGAACACGCCGTCGAACGAATTTTGACAAAGACAGTGGTGGAAACGGAGAATGAAAGATGGATCTCCGGTCGGTAGGGAGAGAACGATGGCGTAGGGTTCACTCAAGAGAAGCCCTCCAAACTTTCTACCCAAAGAAACACTCCCAAACTTTCAGAATTCGTAGCATTCTGACTGTTCCTCCCCCCACACCCATGATTTTTTGAATGTGATCACAAGAGGCGCGCGTGGTACAGTGGTAAGAGGCGTTACTGACACCAGCACGACCCAGCCATCGATCTCCCCGGCCGTCGAAGCATTCCATCAGTCCATGGTCGGGTGAATTGGTTCTGGACTTGCCTGGGAAGGTAGAAACCTTGACTTGGAATGGGGGCTGGTCCCTGCAAATTATTGTATCCGTGGAGTACTCATTCACCATGCCTCTACGATTCTGAATGGGACAGAAATGTGGTGACGCTTCCTTAGGGGACTGATCAACGCCGGCACCTTTACTTTGACGAGATTTTTGGGCATTTGGACTGATATCCTATATCTTGAAAAAGGTCGAAATTCTTCGTGAACAGGGTTTTACCAACTCTAGCGCCGTTGATCACTAAGGGCTGCCTCAAACTCAAATTGTCAGCCTTCAAAAAAGATCGCTGCGTCAATTACTACTTCTAAGTTTCCCCGACTGAGCTGGTTACAGGCTTTGTCTTCGGCTTCCCTACTTACTTGCTTGCTTTGCTGCCTTATTTTCAAATGCTCAATGTCGTGCGTCTCCTTCAATTATGTTGTGTTTCAGGGTTTGCGCTGCTCATAGCCTTCCATGCCCCTGATGTCCGTTTTGTTTTTGTTTTGGTAATGATTACAGCTAGCCTTGTTTTCAACGTTTTATTCATTTTCTCAGACCAGTTCGATGTTTTATTAGGTTCATGATTGTGCCCCAAGCGTCCAATAAAGTTAAAGTTGAAGTTAAAAATGTCACAAAAAGCAATGGAATACGTTTGAAAGTGCATGCTGTGAAAACAGCTGGAAGACAAAGGCGTCAGTATATTTGGAAGGTCTGGAGACTAACTTTGTAATCAAAAATCAGAATTGACCAAAAATTGATTTGATTGTAATTTTCTTCCTGATAACATGGTTCACCAATGCATCATTTCGCATACTCATGAGCGCCACAGCTGTGAGGGAAAAGGAGTGGGGCGCTGGCTAATAAACGATCGCCTTCCACAAAGCTTCCTCCGAAAGGCCGTAGTGGTCGACTGCTATTATCTCAACAATGCAATAGGTCACTTGAGAGTCGACTTTTTCTGCTACCAACTCTATTGAGTGGGCCGTCGGTTTTCTGCCGAAAGAGGCGCAGTCGAACGGCGCCGAAAAACTCTCCCCCAACGACTCCAGCGATTCCAGTAAATGGACTGTGAAATCCGTCGTCAAGGACGCGGTAACTGCCTGAGAAGGACTATTTTCGGCGTTTTTCCCTTGACAGAACGTTAACCAGTTGGACGGGGTTCGCTAGGGTTGACAGCCAAACAACCTCAAAAGGCATACTTAGAGTGTAAAATTTATAGGATTCAAAAAAGTTAAAAGAGCTTAGAAGAGCGAAGTTAGAAGAGCTAGTTTTACGCCAGAGAATAAGTGAGAAGCTATCGTAGCGCAAGTAAGGGCAAATATTTATAATCTTAAATTGAATTTGAGGACCCACGCAAAACAGCCTCCTCGCATTTGTTCTTGTGGCAAGAAAAAGCAAAAATGCAAGTCTTTTCACGAAAATTATTCTTTAAAGGGAAAACTTAGAAGCACAGACAGCACCAGAACATAAAAACATGCAAAACACAAAAAACTCTTCGATTCACAAGCCTGACCCGCTGAAATCTCCATTGATAAATACAAAAAATCAAAAAAAACGAAAGGTATAATGGATGGGTAAGACTTACCCTTTTCACACGCAGCACACCGACATAGGAATCACTCGAATCGCGATCGGTCGTCATGTAGAAGTACTTGGAGTCGTCAGCGAGGGTATAGGTGAACAGATTGTCTCTGAAAGGCAATAAAATAATAAAATATACACCCGCTTTTGAAAAATTCTCACATTAGTTGAGGTAATAAGCATGATTCTACTCTTTTTATCCAATTTGAGAGGTTTTTCTCGAGCTATTTTACCGAAGTGGCCCTTTGCTGCTCAGATTTTTGACGAGTTTAATTTTTTTTGTTAATTTTTAAAATTTCAAGCCAAACATGACAAACTCACATCGCCTCGTCGTCCGGATCCGTGGCCGAGACGCTGATCACAGCCGAACCGATCGGAGCTGTTTCGGCGACCGTCGCGTCGTACTGCGATCGCTCGAACGATGGCGCGTTGTCGTTCTTGTCCAGCACCTTTACCGTGACGTTTGCTGCTCCTGAAGGAAAAACATTGAGGAAAATCGATAAATCTGTCGCAGTTGTGCTCCTTTTATCGGTTACACCCGCACCGAAACATTCAGTCTATGAAAACAGCGTTATACGAGCTTTCTCAGGAGAACAAGTTGATCTCTCAGTGCCTGATACTGTCATTACAGACAGAAAACTGATCAGTCGATAGTTTAATCTATCAGGGGGCCTATCGGCATATGAATCGAAAGATATGCCCAACTCACCTTCTCTTGGTGGAGTTCCGTGATCGGTAGCCCGTACTTCGATGACAAATTCTCGTTCAGACGGCAATTCGCGATCGAGGGCTCTCTTAAGAAAAGAATTTGTTCAACTGATTGATTGATTGCACACAAATTGAAGTAGTGGCCAATCAATACCATGGCGAAGATCTTTCCCGAAGCGGGATCAATGCGAAACACCGGTTGGCCGTTGATTTCCTTGTTCAGAACGATACTGTATTCAAGGCGAGCGTTGTCGGTGGTCGGATCGTCGTAGTCGGTGGCACGAACATCCATGAAGTAGACGCCTTCGCGAGCTGAAAACAGATTCACAAAATTAGAAAAAAACGAAAAAAAACAAAAAAAACAGATGAAAAAGCCTGAGCGCTCCACTTATGCAATCATAGCGTTTCCTACAGGTTTTTATTCCCCTTAAAACGAATTAAAAGGGATAAAGGGTAAAGCGGTCGTCACTGATCCGTGCCTCTAGAATGCGCCATACGGTCGTGTTCCATCCAGAATCGTACGGGCACGGTGAATACGTATTTGGCCTATATGTAAAGTGACTGAGAACAGCCGCTATACTATGTCAGTATCTTCAACTTCCCAGACAGGTCTGGCACCAAATTACCCGGACCAGAGGGAGAGAAGGCTCGGTAAGCCCGGACGGGGATTGATCGCTCAACCGTGCGAGTGTCAGTAGCACCTCTTATCACTTTACTGTACCGCTCTGAAAAGAATTAATTTGCCAAAACATACAGTGCGGCTCTCGATTCTCCTCCACATAGCCATATAGATCATCGGCAAAGATCGGCGCGTTGTCGTTGATGTCCTTCAGGTTCACCTTAATTCGCAATTGCTAAGATAACGAGAACACTGTGGTTTTTCTGACTTCTCACTCAATTTGGCAATTAGCAACTAATTACTGTTCGAGCTCTACCTAAGAAATTAATGTCTATTCGGATGACCTTCGTACGATTGATTGAACTAGTCGTAAAAATCCGAAAAAATTCACACCTGTACGTCAGCGTATCCAATAAGGCCACGACCGTCGTCGTCAATGGCTTGGACGATAAAGTTCCATGCGGGGACGCCATTGGGTGGATCGCGATCGAGCGCCTTTAATAAATTATTTTTTAAAGATTTTGAATTTATTTGCGCAAATAATTCCGATCGCTACAGTACGGTATTCTGTGGACTGATGTTCTGCTTAGGATTGCGTTACTCATTTCATCCCAATAACGAGAGAACTAAATAAGAGAATAAATCATGGTAATACAATTTTGTAAAAATATTAATAAAATAGACAATAACTTGCTCGTTTTGCGTCTACCCTTAGACGAGTAAATTATAAAATGATATTAAGCCATCCGCAGCAATGTCGATAGAGGTGTCCGTCTCTGCTCTTCTTTTGAGGAAACAAAAGGGTCGTGTTGCTTCGAAGCTGAGTAACCCGATGAAGCTGGGATACTCGAGCGGGTTTAATTCCATCATCACTTCTGATGAGCTAATAGGAAGAAGAAGATCATTCGATTCAGAAGCCGGAGTAATTATAATAAAAAGCCAATTCGGATTAATCGAGGCGCTTTTGTGAAGAGAAAAGCAGCTTCTCTGTTCTGGTTTTAGTCCACTAGAATGAGTTTTCTAAAAAAAAGAGAACAAGCAGACAGCGTTTGATTAGAACACTTCATTAAGACGAACATTTTCTGTAGAATACTATGGCTATCAATTTTACTTTTCTATTTTTTTAAATCTCGAAATCCACCACGAACCTTGACAAGTTCGATCTCGCCCGACTCGCGACCGATTCTGAAGAACTCGCCGGCGCCCTGTCCTTCCAACAAATAGATGATTCGACGGCTCTTTTCGTCCTAAAAGGGGACACCGCTGATTTCTTATTTCTTACTTATATTTTTTTTAAACACGATTATCGCAGCGCAGAAAGCAAAAAAAATTTATACAACATGCGACTATTGGACTTGAATAACGGATAGTAAGACGAACTTCAAAAATCAAAATCAAATGCGAAAAAGGTGAATCGCAATATTTAATAGCTTTGTGGGAGATAATCATGCCAGTTGCCTCGGCAGCGTACGTGCAAGGAGAGCACTCAGCATGAAAGAAAATTCATTTCGGGTAATCATGCGAGGTTTCGCCTTGCATCTGACATTCGTTCAGAATTAAATAACTGATTTCGATTCAGTTCGATTCACAAACTTCTTTTTTAGAGCTTTTTTGATAAAGTGCTACATACGTGTCCCACTACATTAATAACTAGCAAAATTTACTCTTACAGAATGACTACAAGCCTTTCCAACTAGCCATTCTATCCCACCCGATAACTCTTTGCACCTTACGTCAAAAAATTCAATTTCGATAAATCCTAACAAATCTGATGTCTTCTAGTCTAAAAATCTTTCTAAAATCGTCGATGCTTCCCTCAGGAGGTTTCAAATTGCACCAATTTCCACCGACTATGTAGATGTCTTTCGGACTAGTTTACAAATCTAATTATATAGAAGATTTAGTCAGAAAAGCATTCAAAAAAGTCGGAAAACAAGAGACTGCTGCACCTTATCAGCATCTGTAGCCTTGACGTGGAACAGCACCTTCGGAATATCCGGGTCCTCCTCCAGAATAGTGGTCGAGTAGCTCGGCTGAAGTTTTGAGTCGAAACAATTCCCAAACTCTCCAACTTCCGAAATTGCTATTTTTTACTTGAGTTTTACTAAGAATACCTGCTCGAATACGGGTGCATTATCATTGACGTCCTCGACGTAGATAAAAACGTCTGTGGAGGCGTTATGGCGACCGTCGGATACCAACAATCTCAAGTGGTAGACCGATTCTTGTTCGTAGTCCAATGGCTCCTGAAAGGTGTTTTTAGGTACTTCTCCAATTAATGTAAAGCAAGTATTAAGCGGCTGCGCCATGCGTCCGTCACTCATTCAGAATGGCGATGGTAAGAAGGTTTTGCTCTATGCAATGACCTACGGCAGCCAACCGGCGTCCAATTCAGGTTTCCACATTCCCGGTCAAGTCTGGTAGCAATTTACTCGACCCCAAAGGAACGGAAGGCTTGGTTAGCCTGGGCGAGGAATGATCACCGGACCGTGCCAATAACGACTGCGCGTTTTCCAAGTTTTATTTATTTCAGGCACGTGATCAAGCACATGCAAAGCGAATAATGTGAGCATAGTCACCATCACAAACATTAACAAAGCCACGATACTATAGAAATTCCACATTAAAAACTAGGCAGAAACTATTATAAAAGAAAGAACATTTGGAAGAAAAGAAATATCAAAGGATGAGCACCTTGCCCTTGCACCGGAATTTATTTTTATTTTTTTAGCAATAAAGTGTGAAAGAAAGTAAAGTGTAACCCTACCTTAACAAATATCGCTCCACTGTCAGTTCGGGCGCCGAATGGGATCCGACCTCCCTGAGCAGCCACGACGTCGTAGCGCAGCGTCGAGTCTAAATTGGACGATATTGAATTTTATTGAAATGAAAAAATGAATTTACAACAACTTACGCTTATCCATATCGTGCGCTTTCACGGTGATAATCTCGTGGCCGGGATCCGCGTTCTCCAGCACTTTTCCCATGTACCTCGGCTCATCGAACGATGGAGCATTGTCGTTCACGTCGCCGATCACAATTTGGACTTTTACATTATCTAAACAAATAAACAAATAAATAAATAAATGAACGAATAACTAATAAGTAAATGCGGGTTGCACCCCTGGTCCTTGAGCAAAATCAACCTAACACATTTTTTAAAATTTAATTTGATTTTTGATTCTAAATCGACTATGAGAGACCAGTACCTTTATTCGGCCCGATAGCTCCGGGAAGAGCCGACGGCAAATTGTCTCGAGCCTCCACCGTCAGTATGTACATGTCCTTCTGTTCGCGATCGAACTTGGCACTCGGCCAAATTTCGCCCGTCAGTTCGTCGATGCGGAACAAGCGTGCACCTTCTGGATCCGGAACATCGAGGATACGGTAGTGGACCTGGAAATTTCGCGTTTATTACCATCACCAGGTAAAAGTAAAGTGGTTGGCACTGATCATCTCCTACTATGCGCCATGCGCTCATCTTCTATTCAGAATAGTGGAAAGATGGTTAATGCGTTGCTGGCCTATACAATGACTTGAGGCTAGCCGCTGTTCAATTGAGTGTATTCACCTTCCCAGGTAAGTCTAACACCAATCTATCAAACACTAACAAATCAGGTATATGTAGGACTGAACGATCCATACGTATTACCTTGTACTATATAAATCAGGAACTATTCCTAGCTCCTACTGACCGTAACTAAGGATTTTTTTTACTTTCACAAAAAAAATCAATCTACTTTCAACTTCTCGATTTTAGTAACCAACTTTTAGAGTTATTGAGCAGTGTTTCTCACACTTCACAATCAGTTACCACGACATTTGATCCCTTACGTCACCTCAACCTTCTTATTTCATTAAGGTATTGGTAAAAGTAATACGGTTGGCATTGATTAGTCTCCAAAGGATGCGCCACGCATTCTTCTTCCATTCAGATTCGAAGAGGGATGGTGAATGCGGAGGCCAGCCGCCTTTCACTCACCGTCTTCACCTTCACGCAGAAGTATGCTACCAATTCACTGGACAACAAGGGGTGGAAGACTGGTTAGCCCGGGCGGGAATCGATCTCTGGAGCTAACGGATGGTCGTAGCGTCACTTACTACTAGCGCATCACAAGCGACCGTTGAGAAATGCTGCTAGGAGAGGCCGAAATCGAGTCCGAACGTTTTTGTAGTTTGTTTTTGGAGATGACCGTTTGAATACGGCTCATACATCAAGCGGGACCGAACGAACCTCATTCTGGGGACCGTTTGAGTCCGTGTCGACCGCTTTCACACTCGTTATCGGTTTACGATCAAATCTGAAACAAGACGCGCTTGAGAAGCGGTCTGAGGAGGAAAATAAATCACTTGGATACGATCTAAAAACATTCAAACACTAGGACACGTTCTTTGTGTGGCGGAAAGATCTTGAAATTAAGACCGCTATTGACGGCATTTGGGGACTGCAAAGGAATTTCGAAGATTTCGAATCACTACGCCTGCATCAAAGATCGCTTCAAAGAGGAAGAGGAAGAAGAAAAACATATTTTTGAAATATTTTTTGAAATATTGTGTCACTTTCGGCCTACATGGGAAGCACGGATTTTCGTAATTTGTTTTTCGAAAAACGATGGTAGTGTCCCGTACTAAGAAAATATGTACATAAGCCTCTGGTAGATTCATAAAAGCTAAAAAAACATTTATCAGGGTAGCTGAACCAAGGGATTGGTTTGCCCCTTCCGAACTCTTGTTACCTTTTATGAACATCACATGGGGCTACAAATAATGAAAAACTGAAAACGTGACTAATCCCATTTTTTTGTATTTGTGTCGCATTTTTTGTTTCATCAGCTTTTTTGAGAATAGGAGCATGTTTTTTTTAATTTTTTCATTTATTTGACGTGATCGTACGCCACGGAAGTATCCTACTAACAAATAAACAAAACAACGATGTTTGTTTGTCAATTCTAGGGTCCCGCCGAGATTGCCCGTTACCGTACTCCCAGTGACGTATTACATCAGTTCCTCGCCGTCTTTTGCTGCATGCTTTTTGTTCTTCGTTTTTTGTTATTATAAAAGCTTTATATATGTTTCCTACTATTCATTAGATCATTTGGCGGCCTGCAGCACGCTGAATGTCTGGCCGAGCCATAACCAAGGAACACGTAAAGATTACCCAAAAATTGGCCAATCGAGTACAAGTCACAATAAATGTTAAGAGAAAACAGAATCAATAACGACAAGCAAACGAAAACTCGTATAATCAGCATCTTTTGAGGTACAAAAAACAGCTAGAACTCAGTTTCCGAGAAGACATTGTTGCTTATTCAGGAGATAACTGAACGAACTCGAAAAAAAATGATAAAAATTTTTTCCTTAATCAGATTCCTGTGTTTTGCGAAAAAAGTTTGTTCTTGCATTAGTTTCACCAACAGCACCACGAATTTTTTCGCAACCATTGCGAGTCCCACTTGGGGGAAGTTGAACATTTCCGTCAGATTACGCGAAACTTTCGCGTTAGAAATTTGTGTAGCATTATCAAATCACTTCCGGCTCTCCTACTTTTCAAGATCTTTTATGCTTCGTTTGTGCTAGTCTTGGTTGCATTGCACATCCAAGTTGAAGCAATGGATAGGGGAATAAACAGGATTTATATAGTTGTAGATGCTAGGTTATTGGCAAAACACTGACATCGGACGGGTCTTTCAACTAGTTCTCGTCTATGAACCGCTAAACAAAAAGCGGCAAACAGCGGAATAGTTTCGTGTTATATCAAAAACAGGATTTAGTTTGAGATGACGTCATGAAATATTGTAGAATACTCACTTCTCCATGTACTCGGCCGGGGTGAGCTCCTCATCGACGGTGCCGGTGAACAGATCAACGGTGAATTGCGGAACCACGTCATTCACATCCTCAACCAGAACGGTGAACGACCTCGACGACGAGACGTGCGAGTTCACATCCTTAAAATCCGCTGATTAAAACCCATCCATAATCAATAAAGCACAGACTTACGGTAGCGGTGAGTGTGAGGGTATAGTTCTGTGCTTGTTCATAGTCCAACGGCTCCATTATCACCACCTCGACCCACTCTCTTCCGTCCTCGATCTTATTGAACTGGCGGAATTTCGAGTCGGGTTTACCCGGTCGCATTACTCCGCCGTTACTGAGTCTGGAAAGATCAAAATCATTGGGGGAAGATGCGCCATGCATTTCGTTTCGATTCGGTGAGTAAAAGTCATGGTGAATACGTATCTGGCTCATACAATGACTTGCGTGGCCAGCCACTAGACTAAGCCACTGTTTTTACCTTCCTAGACAAGTCTGGTACCAATTTACCCGACCTCGGAGAGATGGAGGGCTTGGTTAGGTCGGGGGAAGATGGAACGGTCGAGCACGCGGCCGGGATAGCAGCTTTTACCACTGCACCACATGCGCTGTATGATTGACTTTCACAAAACCCCCTATGTGAATAGGCCAAATGGAAAGAAAGGAGAAAATAGTTCTAGCCAGCTCTCAAAGGCTGTTTTAGCGTAATCCTGCCAGCCCATTTACCAGGTTATGCCAGTCACATATCGAAGAGTCCATACACTTCGCCGCGCGACGATTGAGGCGGTGAACGCTACGTCGCGTCTGCCTCGTGCAAAATTTGCTATTTGTTTCAGGTTTCCAAATTCTTCCCTCATTTCATTTCTCTCCAAAAACCTAGCGCTGATCCAACTTGAAGCGCATGATTCACAGTAACCGTCGCGTCCCATAAACCCAAGGATCAAAGTTTATTTTATTCTTTTTTTCTGAAAACTCACTTGTAGACAATGGAAGTTTTGGAGCCGTCTCCAGCCACAGCACGACATTTGAGCAGAACTTTGTTCATCTGAAACCAGTTGAACAAAATTTTATTGGTATTCTATTTAATACTTCATTGTAAGTTTCGGACCCTTCAATAGCCTACTTCTTCAACTACGTCTTCACCGTACTTTTTTGATATTTACCTAAGATATCTTTTGAATTAATCTGTTGTTTGTCGAGGCTTAATCAACTACAAGACCACGATGACAGCTCTCCTGCGCCCGGATGGAACCCTCACGTCCTCCAGAAGGGCTATGGAGAAGGTCATCCACGACTTCTACTCCGATCTCTTCGATAGCCACGTCCATCTTCCCGAATACCCAATCCCGAACGATGGACACGTCATCCCTGCGGTTCTCCCTTCCGAGATTCGTCATGCGATTTCAGCGATGAAGAATCGCACAGCTCCCGGTCCCGACAGGATCCGACCCGAACATCTGAAGAACCTGCCGCCAGTCCTCATCAACACCCTGGCAAGGCTCTTCACACGATACCTGTCGGACTGCAAAGTACCAGCAATATGGAAAACTAGCAGGACTGTGTTGCTGTATAAGAAGGGAGATCCGCACGACATCGGCAACTATCGCCCTATCTGCCTGCTGTCTGTAGTCTACAAGTTATTCACACGTGTCATTCTGAACAGGATCGACCGAACGATAGACGAAGGACAGCCGTGCGAGCAAGCGGGGTTTCGAAGAGGGTTCAGCACAATCGATCATATCCACACCGTGATCAGGCTCATTGAGGTGTCCCGAGAGTACAAGACGCCGTTATGCCTCATATTCTTCGATCTCAAGAAGGCCTTCGACTCTGTCGAAACGGAAGCGGTGATTGAGGCTCTGTGCAAACAAGGCGTCTCCACTCAGTACGTCAAGATCCTCAGTGAGCTCTACAAAGGATTCACGACCGTGATCACACCATTCTACAACAACGTTCGCATCAACGTGAAGAGGGGTGTGCGCCAAGGTGATACCATATCACCGAAGCTGTTCAACGCCTCTCTCGAGAACATCATGCGGACACTAGAATGGGACGACATGGGAGTGAAGATCGACGGCCGGCAGTTACACCATCTTCGTTTTGCGGATGATATCGTACTCATAACACCATCTATCACCCAGGTAGAACGCATGCTGGCCGACTTCGATCACGCGTGTGGGAAGATCGGCTTGCAGCTGAACTTGACGAAGACGATGTTCATGAGGAATGGATACGTTTCGGATGCCCCATTTTCGCTCAACGGAACGAACATCTCTGAATGCTCCAGCTATGTGTACTTGGGTCGGGAAGTCAACATGACCAACGACTTGAGTCCAGAGCTGGGCAGGAGGAAACGAGCGGCTTGGGGCGCGTTCAAGAGCGTTGAAGAAGTAGTGAGGAGGACGAAGAGCGCCCGACTCCGCGCCCATCTCTTCGACTCTACGGTTCTTCCTGCGTTGACGTACGCTTCAGAATCCTGGGCGTTGCGCAAGCAGGATGAACATGCGATTTGCGTCGCGCAACGAAGTATAGAGAGAAGGATGCTCGGAGTGACTCGCTTCATCCAGGCGAGGGACGGCATACGGAGCTCCGAGCTACGTCGACAGTCGAAGATCAGAGACGCAGTCGCATGGGCCAAGTTGTCGAAGATCAGGTGGGCTGGACACGTAATGCGATATCGTGACGACCGTTGGACGAGAGCCGTTATTGACTGGATTCCACGGGACGTCAGAAGAACACCAGGTCGCCCACCTTTGCGCTGGTCGGACTTCTTCGTCAAATCCCTGAACGACCGATTCGATGCTCTTCGTGTTCCTCGAGCGAGCAGGACCCATTGGTCTACCATGGCACGCGACAGGGACGAGTGGAGACGTTACTGGCGCCCGCTCGAGCAAATCGATGATCAACGGGACGACAGGTGATACAGGTGATTTTTTGAATTAGACTAAATTTTAAGGATTCCTTTTTGTTT
The DNA here is from genome assembly GCA_030553155.1 of Nippostrongylus brasiliensis. NCBI lineage: Eukaryota > Metazoa > Nematoda > Chromadorea > Rhabditida > Heligmosomidae > Nippostrongylus > Nippostrongylus brasiliensis. The sequence continues at coordinate 31,799,313 of CP130732.1, read as the reverse complement.
CTTACCCATGAGGCTTCGATTTTTTGTAGTACGTTGCCCGTACAATGAAGAAATAGACAGATAGATAAGAATAAATCATAATAAAAATACTCAACAATACTTGTAAATAAATAGGTAAATAAAAACAAACCTCACTGTTCTCCACGACAGTCACCTGATTTTTGCAATCCGGACTCGTCTGCCAACGCGGTGCCGACTGTTGTTTCTCGTGCACTTTGATGGTGATCTGGATTTTGAAAGCAATTTTAAAATTTTTGCCAGAAATTTTTCATGAGAAATAAGGAAATAAGGCGCTACCTGCACGCTGCTGCGTTGAGCCTCCGGAATGCCGTTATCATCGGCGATCACGTTAAATACAAATTTTTCCTTCTGAAAATGATTTATTGGCTGAATAATTCACAAAATATGAAAAACTCATAATAAACTATCACGGCAATACTCAGGATCTTATAATTTAATCTAAGGATGGCATTCTCTCCCCAAAAAAAGGTTGGTTATCGTTTTGTTCCTCAGGAACAAGATTCTGAGCTGAAAACTCCTCAATGAATTTGAGTAATAGCAAAAAAATTACCGGAATTCTGGGGATCGGCTTCACCAAGGTAATCTCTCCGGAGTGCTCGTTGAGAATTTTGAAATAGCTGGAATCGTTTTGAAACTCCTCTCCTGAAAAATAAAGGTTTAAATCTTCAAAGATTTGAAATTAAGTGAAAAACCAACCTGCAGTGGGGTCGGCCTCCAGGTGATAGGTAACGTTAGCATTGTGTGGAGCATCAGTGTCGAACGCAAACACGGTCAGGATGGAGGTGCTGAAAATTGGGGGAATTTTTTAGTGAGCACCTAATAGTATCAAAAAAAGGAATAATGGAGATACATAAAAAGTAGAAATTGAGCAACACATAAAAATTACCCGATTGTTTCGCTCCTTGATATGCTCGTCTCATAGGATGCTCGATCGAACTGTGGAGCATTGTCGTTCACGTCGACTACTTCGATGGAAAACTGACAGAAGCCAATCAGTGGCCGATCGCCGCGATCGGTCGCCTGGAAAGGATTTTCATAAAATTCATTGTTCACTTGGTTACCTCCAAAGTCGAAATTATTCCATTTCCTGTTTGTCATGTAGTCATTCCACAGTTAAATGTGATATAGCAGCTAATACTTCAGAGGTTTTACTCATTTCGAGGAAGTTTTTGATCGCCCTGCTTTCTTATGGGCTGTAAGAAGAGGAACCTTCCCTTAAGCTGGAGACGGTCAAGCTCCATCTTTTTTCGGTATGCTCTTCCCTTGGTTTCCTCAGAGGAGGTGTCAAACACGCGCTCAAAATGATCCGGGTGACTAAAAAGGGAGCAATAGTCTGAGGCCTGATTCTTGAACGGAAATCGTGGTAGATCACTATCAGGCGAAATAAATGAGAAGGGTGCCCAGAAAATTGCAATTCATCACAATCATGGACATCCGACACCTCGGGTGTAGTGGTGCTGATGCCGATAAACGGCGATTAGTTCAAAATCAGTAGGTCGGTTTCATAGAAATTTTCGGCATGTACAGTACCGGACGTGCCGCAAGGATAAAACACACTTTCTTGCGTAGAAACGGCCGTTTTTTATATTTTCTATGAAACTGATTTATTGGTAGAAATAAATACATATGTTTTTGAACTCAGCAGCTCCAGCACTATCGTTTCGTATACAAACTTTCCATATTTGTGGAACTTCTTAACAAGCGACTTTTTTGATCTCTCGATTTTTTGTCACCTGCTCTTTCGATTCCGCGTCTGATGACACAAGGCTCTGCCTTCATCCCGGCTACCACGTGGGGACCCCGTTGGTCATGAGAGGTAAATGAATCAGGGAAGGCACTGTCCGGGCCACCACGTGTGGACCCTATAATCGGCACATTTGTAGCGCACAAAAGCGCCGGTGCCGCCACTTTATCGCTGCGGCACTCCCGATACTGTAGCTAAAAGGCTTGCAACACCGAGTGACACTGTTCTTTTCGAAGTTGCTAGACTGTCAAATTCTAGCATGTATTTGGTTGCTGTTGTCCTCTTTCAAAAGACACAGAAAGTTGCCAGAGGAATTGTGCTGTCTCCTCGTTCATTATTTTCTTTTTATTATTCATTTTATTTGCTTTCTCTAAAGGATTGGTGACGTTTGCTATTAGTGAATGAGCTTACCTTCACAGTCACATCCTCTCTCGGCCGGGTCTCTCTGTCGAAGATGACATGTGGTGACGGTGTGAGAACTCCGGTCAGCTTGTCGATGACAAACGGCTTTCGCGACTCACTTTGCGCGTAGTAAAGCGAGTAGACGATCTGACCATTAGATGACGAGTCCTCGTCAGTGGCAACAACCTGAAAATTAAAAAAAAATAAAATAAATAGCGCTGGTGATGTTCCTACGACCGCCGGTTCACTGAACGATATTAAAAGAGTTAGGGGGTTAGTACGGGGTTATTAGTAGCTAGCACGAGTTAGCTTTGGGGTAGTACAAAATTAGGCGCAAGTCTCCCCCAATACTATTTGACAAAAACTTCGATGAGCTTTAGTAAAGTGCAGTAAAACGCTGTACTGAAGAAATTCGTTCCCAATGCCCAGAGGAGCAATTCGCCCTTCACAACGGCAACGCTCCTCATCCCACTTGAAATGCACGCGAAAAAAAACGAAAAAAACTACAAAAAAACTCAAGCTAATCCGTCGGCTTTATTTGGAACACTTTCGCATAGAGAGGGAATAGAAAATTGCAAAAATATTCATTCTTTTTTCTCACCGGTTTTGATAATCAAATAATAATTATTCAACCAGCACCTTTATGATAGTGGGTGGATTCTTTTTGTATACTCCCTCTTGTATTTTGGCAAGCTCTCCGTAGCTGGCACAGTCGCGGAACTCTGGTTTGTTGTTGTTGACGTCTTCGATACCTGAAATAAATGTATTTATTTATTTATTTATCGTTACATCCTTAAACACGGATGTGCTGTTAAATAAGAAAAATGTATCTATTAATTTCTTGCCCAAGTAAGCGTGGTAACAAGCGCGCTGAAACGGGTAATAGCATATTAACCATGGAAACTCCTAAAAAGGGATTTAAATTTCAATGAAGAAGGTTTCAGGCGTTTAGAGAAACAACGACAAGGAAAATAAAAATGAAAAAAGAAATGTAACTGAACGTAGAATAGCACACGAGAGGATCGTAGTGTTGCAGTTACACTCCTTATAGGCCTGAAAAGAATTCTAAAACCACGAAGAGCCATAGTAAATGGGCTAAACTGTATTACGATATTTTTTTCGAGCGTCTAATAAAATAATCAAAAAATAAATAAATAAAACAGATCGAGTAGGGAACCCACCAATGAGAACGGTGGCTGTGGCAGTGTGTCGGTGGGACTCCGTTGAGCAGCAAGATCCATCGTCTCTAGCGATTACGGTCAGGTTATACGGTGAATCGTTTCGGAGCAGATCCGAAGCTTGGACTTTTGGCCGCAGTTTGATGAGACCTGGAAAGTGAACGTCAGAAATACGAATAATCTCCATTGCAATGCCACTTCTTTTTGGATGAAGCCTCATTTCTTCAGTGGTATTTTCTCAAGAAATATTCTGTCACTCACCGGTGTCCTTGTCGATATGGAATAAGCTCGTCTCGTACGACTCCGCACCATTTTGGTCCACAAATGCGTACTCGACCTGATCTCTGTCTGGATCACGCGCCTAAAAGGTTGTCAAGTTGTCAAAAAATTGTAAAAAAATACTGATATTTTGACTTCTCTCTGAAAATGTCGATAGAAGGTAAAAGTGTGACCGAGTCAAAGGGAGTATGAAGGCGGCTAACGGAACAGAATCTCGACTAAGCTACAATGTCGGCTACAAAATTCACAAATATCATTTTGTAGCTAGTCGAGAGAAGCAGGAGCAGCGGGCTCTCCATACCAATTGGACCATCATGTCTATCCCAGGAGAGCGGCACTTACGCGATGATTTAAGAGTAAAGGTAAGGGTAAAATGTAAAGGATGCGGCGTTGATCAGTCCACTAATGGCGCGCCGAGCATTCGTCCTTCATTCATAAACGTGGAGGCAGGCTAATGCGAATTTGGCCTATACAGTAACTTGCGTGGCCACTCGCTATACCAAGACACTCTTCGCTTTTCCAGACAATTCTGGTACCAATTAACCCGACCCCGGAGGAAAGGAGGACTTGGTTAGCCCAGGTGGGGGTCGATTACTCGACCATGCCGGTGTCAGTAGCGCCTCCTACCACAGCCCCTTCACCTGCTGGTCATGATTTAAGAATAAATAAATAAATAGATGAATAAATAAATAAAGATTCTATAGCGAACCTGGATCTGCACCACAGGCGTTCCTCCCTGCGCATCCTCGGCTACGTAAGCAGTGTAGTGTCGTGTGGGAAAGAACACCGGTGCCTCATCGTTCGTATTCTCCGTGCGAATGTGGACCTGAGCGTTAAAACTGGAGAAAGATATTAGGGGATGGGAACGTTTGTCCTTAGTGTCGGCTAGGACATGGAAAAAATATCTTCACCAATCAACAGAAATGCATGTTTCCGAAAAGTTAGATTGAGAGACACAGTGCGTGTACAAGATGAAATTTATGGTTTGCATTAAGGCATATTACTTCATCTAAAACGCTCGATAAATGCAAAATCAGTGACAAAGTTTTGAAGTTTGAAGGCAAAGTTTATAAGAATGAATGAACCTAGATCTTGCTTCAGGTTTGTTATCATCTAAGTGCAAAGTCGAATACGAATTCGAAAGATTTTTACATGAGATTACGCACGTCGTTGTACGTTCGATGTTATAGAGAAACTAAGAAAACTGAATTTCTTACGGTGGCATTCGAGCTGAGCGGTGGATTTCCGAAGTCGGTTGCGGTCACGTTGAAGCGGTAGATGAAGAATCGCTCCTTGAACTGGTCGGCATCCAAGCGATTCTGGAGTTTCAGCAGTTTATTTCTTGACTGAATGCTAACTACGCAGGAAACTATGAGATACAGAAATTAGAGTATTCATTACAGTATTTATTGTTCACAGAAAAGACCAGTGAAATGTGATAGAGGGGTGGAGAGCAGGTAAATTTCACCTTTTCACCTTTTCAGCAATGACAATTTATTAGAAAGAACGATCTTTTTTAAAAAATGAGGAAAATCTGTTTGCTGGATCGATCTTTTTAATGGTGCAAGTTTCCAAATATTGAACGAAAAGCTCAAATTTCTTCTGAAGAAAAAACTACATCCAAAGCCTATCGTCAAGAGCAGAAAATAAAACGTCTCTATAAGGAATACTTACTCAATTCTAAGTCTTTTTTCTTGTGGTTGATTAATTCTACATCATATTCTTCTTTAATACCTATCAACCACAGGACATGATTGTAAATATTTTATTTGATTCTCTTTATTGTACACGTCGGCCGAGGCTACCTGCGTGATACAATATACAGGGTGTCTCAAAAAAATGTACCTCCTGTTTGAAATGCCATAACTTTGGAGAAAATGAACCAATCGAAACGAATCATAGCTTGAATGAAAGATAAGAAAAAAGTAAATTTTCAGGTATGTGTTTGGTGAGGATTGCGCCACGTACTCTACCGAGGCTACATATTTTGCACCTGATTGATAGTGCATGGGTTATATGCTTGCTCTTCTTTGTTCGTAAACAGGTGGTATTGCTGGTATGAGTTACTCCTGAGGCAGTAAGCATACCTACCAGCCGCAGCTTTTGGTTAAGCATGGAACATCATCAATATGGATAAATAATTGTAACCACTGTTTGAGAAGCTAGAACTCTTCCAACAGTGATGCAATCATGAGAGAAGAATTAAGTGGAATGTAAAGTGTACGAACCATGAAGATTGCGCCATGCACCTGCCCGAATCGTCGGATTCTAGATATGATTGAAAGTTCACGAATAACATGCTTGTTCTACTTTGGTCGCCAACAGGTGATATCACTGATACGCATTTCTCGTGATGCAGCAAACATAAAAATATCAAGACATAACAAGTTTTACATGCACTTTGAGATGCACTTGCACAATACGACAATGTTTTTTATTCAGATCTAAATGAACGCTCAGTGATTGATAAGGATGTTAATACGTCTCTAACTGAAAGCTGAGTTACTTTGTCCGCTACTCCAAGTGAAACGCAATGATATGACCTGTTTGCGACCATAGTGCAACAAGCATGTTATCCGTGAACTTTCAATCAGGTCTAGAATCCGACGATTCGGATGGATGCATGGTGCAATCTTCATGGTTCATACATTTTACATTCCTCTTAAGTCTTTTCTTGTGATTGCATCACTGTTGGAAGAGCTTTGCCTTCTCAAACAGTGATTACAATTATTGATCGATATTGATGTCGTTCCATGATTAACCAGAAGCTGCAGCAAGAAGATATGTTCATTGCCACAGGAGTAACTGATAACAGCAATATCACCTGTTTACGACCAATGTAGAGCAAGCATATAACCAATGCACTATCAATCAGGTACAAAATCCGAGGCCTCGGTCGAGGACATGGCGCAATCTCCACAAAACACATACCAGAAAATTTTCTTTTCTCTTAGCCTCCGTTCAAGCTATGACTCATTTTGATTGGTTCACTTTCGCCAAGGTTATGGCACTTCAAACAGGAGGTACATTTTTTTGAGACACCCTGTACAATTCACATACGTACAATCTCGATCATTAAAAGTAAAAAATACGTTAGATACATTGAGAGAATTCTTTAAAAAATCGTAGTCAGAACGATAAAAAGTTGCGGAAACTACGCGGGAAGCAAAAAATTTTTTGATTTAATTCCAAAATAGAAGCTGTTTATTGAAAAATGAAACGAAAAATCCAAGCACCCACCTTGGCTGAGATTTCTCCTTGCTCGTTGACGGTGAAGTTGTCGTTGTCGACGGAGTAGCGCACCTTTGCGTTCTCTCCCGAGTCCTTGTCCTCTGTTCGAACTAAAAAACATTGTACAGTATTCCTACAGTACCCCTCGTAAACCTTCAGATCGCTTTTTGTGAGCAAAATCGTCTGCTGATCGCCCTGATTCCCAAGGCTCCTGCTAATTGCTCAGCTTTTTACAGTGTTTTACATTTGTCGTTACGACATGTTACGATCTAAGGACATCACCTCTTCCATTGATCCGGAGGAATTTGAGGTTTTGGAGAAATAAGAAAGTGGGAAATTTCTGGTTTGTGAAATACAAAAGGAATTTCTTGAATCGGAAACCAAAGGCAAAAAGACGATAGAAATACACATCTGCGCCTTACATTTTGCACCATGTAGTTCATATAGGACCATAGGAGGACCACTAGATATATCTTTCCCACCATTCTCTTCAAACTTTTTAGTTTTACAACTTTATTTTTTGCCTATTTTCAGCAGTTGACAACAAAGGGCCGTATTAACCGCGACTCTTGAAATCCTTCTGTCTGACTTACTAACTTACTAGCCCATTCTGTGCTATTTTATTTATTTATTTATTTAATTCGTTTCCAGGGAATCTAACACATGACAACTAGCGAACAAGACATCGGCGCACAAAGTAACATGGAACCAAAAAAAACGAAATGACTAGACCAAATAGTTAGTAAAATTTAGGTTGTTTTTATATTGACTATTCTGTTGTTCTATTCCAGCGGGCGCGCGTGGTACAGTGGCAAGAGGCGCTACTGACACTCGCACTGTCGATCGATCCTCACCCGGGACAACCAAGCCTTCCAACCCTCCGGGATAGGTGAATTGGTACCATGTCTGGGAAAGTTAAACACTGACTTGGTTTAGCGGCTGGCCCCGCAAATCATTGTATAGGCCAAATACGCATTCACCAAGCCTCTACGATTCCGAATTAAACAAAATGCGACGGCGCGTCCATCTGGGACTGATCAACGCCGGCCACTTTACCTCTACCGTTTTTCTATATCTGCAGTAGTTGCTTAAAATTGCCGTTGTTAGGTTTTACTTCTCGGAGGCCTCAATCGTCCACCTTCGAACTTAATGCTCAATGTTAATAGGTAAGTAACGTTAGTAGTAACTAACTTCGTCTTCGAAGGCCTCAATCGTCCACATTTTAGCTTAATGCTCAATGTTACAAGGTAAGTAACGTTAGTAGCAACCAACTCTACTAACGTTACTTACCTACTAACATTGACCATTAAGCTCAAAGGTGGACGATTGAGGCCTCCGAAGACGACGGGAAGGTGGAAACGATAGGCCGTAAATAAAGTATTGTTACCTAACAACCTCGTGCGGCAGAAGTAAAACATATTGAGAAATCATCGACAATGCCGAGGTTTAAAGACGAGAGGACATGGAGATTATTAAAAGAAATGAAACCACGGACCTGTGAGGATCGGCTTGCCCACAGGGTAGTCCTCTCTGACTTGAGTCGTGTAAAGCGGTCTGCTGAATATTGGAGCGTTGTCGTTCACATCGGCAATGTGCACATCTACCGGTACGCTCGACTCCTTGCCGTCTTCGCTTGCAACCACTGAATGTTGAATTTTAATTTTTGATTTCACCTTAATTCAAAACCCGATTCATCAAAAACAATCAAGCCGTTGATACACAGGTGGCTCGTTAAGGATCTCATACCCTGAAAACACCTACAAGGAGTCTTATTCGACAACGAGGGTGGGTAATAGAGATCAACCGTTCCCGCACATAGATTTTTCTGGAAAAAAGTCTTACTATTGTGATTTCGCTTCAATTTTTAAATTTTTCAAAAAAGTGTAGAGTATGCTGATTTTAATAGGCTTCTTTTGAAACCAAGGCCCTACAATCGAATTTTACTGAAGGTCACCGTAATTTTTTAACCCCACGATACTCTTTCCAAGATTACTTTCGCCCTCATGTCCAGTGATGAGAAACCCTGACCGACCCATAGTATGAACTCCCCAGGCAGTTCCGATCCCCACATCATTAAGCGCGCGACTGAGTGACAAACGCCAGACGTCATTCATTCGGGCCATGATGGATTTGGTCCCCACGGGCAACCCACCGCCGGTTATTCGGTTACCTCTGGGTGAAATACTCTCACGACACACATCTTCAAATCTGCAAATCCATCGGAGCGCCTTTGTGACGCTACGTTGTCCGGACATCTGCCGTGAAATCGCCGCTAATAAGTCCGCTCCCGGATGGATTACTCCGGGAAGCGGTAACGATATTAGTATGGCTCTACATCGATAATCGGCCTAACGAGGTCTCGGTTCGGACTAAATGACACCCGGTTAGGATTCGGTCACCAAGGTAATGCTCAGAACCATAGCATTAACCCCGGCGAGTACGATGCAGAGCTTTTCGTTGCCGCCAGCGATCTAGATAAGGTCAGTTGGTTCATTAAGTCGAGGAAATTGAGGTGCGAACGGAGGAACGGCGGGATGTCAGGAGGCCGGAAATCGGCGAAGACAAACCGATCAGCTTGTGCAGCTTCGGCTGCGCCGGGTCGTCGTAGTCGAGAAGACGTCTCAGATGGATGACACCGGTCTTTGGATCGATTCCAAAGACCGAAGTCGGCTCCTGTTGACCACCGTGATGGCTCCAGACCGAGTAGCTCAGCTCGCCCTTGGAGTGGCGATCATCGATGGCTCGAAAACGATGGGCACGGACGTCGACCACACTGAAACAGAGGTGTTTGGTCGGTGGAAAAGACACTTCTAATAAATCGAAACAGCACCAAAATTTCACAGAGGGCATATTATAAAGGGCGCAGATCGACAGCGAACACTTTTAACAGGTAAACCTGGTGGTTAGTTTGACAAACCCATCAAGAGAGACGTTCGCTCACCTGTAATCCACAAGACTGTCCTCCGGTAGAGACACGGTGTAGTGCTGTTGAAGGAATTGTGGCGGCCGGTCACCGGCAAGGATTTCTAGCTTGGCGACTTCGGATTCCTGAAGCACGATGGTAAACGATCGGTCGGCGGATTTACCCTTTTAGACCAACATGAACATTTTATTTACGTAAGGGAAAAAGGAATCTCAACTTCAAGACTGTTTAAAAACAGCTAAATGCGGTTCTGCAAAGCTCAGGTAACGAAAGAGAGAGGAAAAGATTCGCTTCCAAATATATAGGAATCACTAGCCCACCGGAGCTTCATTTGCAATTCTCCGCCCTGTTCGTAGATGAGGCTTTTCAAAATCTCCCCTCTGTCAATTTTCTTGTTTCCTATTTGGGTCGATAGCGGTGAAAGAAGAATAGCAAATAACTAATCTTGGTCAATCGTGTTTCATTTATCTTATTTTCTTTTATTGGTTTTCTTCGATCAGTTTTGAGGATTCTGTTCTTACATCTACCTTGAGTCAGTTTTTGAGTAGTTACTCCTCGTCAACGTCGTTACTCAATTGTGAATGTGACGATAAATACATAAGTAAATTATTTAAGCATGTGTCGATGAGGAAGCAACAAAATAAAAGAATAATAGTGATAATATCAAGGTAAATGAACGCATAATTTTCTAATAATTGTTCGAATCAAAGTCATACCTGCTTTGTGGCGTTGTCGGTCGGAGTCTTATCGACTGCCTGAACCAGCACTCGATAGGTTTGGCCTTCTTTGTATTGACGAACAGCCGTACGTACCACGCCAGTACTCGGATCCACCGTGAACATTCCAGAAGCTGGACAGACACAACTATCAATTTGAAAAATGAAAAAAATATGAAAAAAAATGTCCATCTGTAGTGATGTCTTCGCCGAAGTACAGGTTAGTTTCCTTTTATTATTACTTATACAACTTTTAAGACCACCCCTCCTTACTGATGGGTTCCGAGGATGGTCTTATGTTTAAACTAGTATCCGTTGAAGGGTAGGAACGAAATGGATATTTATTTATCTCTTTATTATTAGTTTATTGATAACAGTAACAGTAAAGGTCCGTGTATTCTTGAAAGAACGGGGAGCTCATGGCAATTGCAAATTGAACATTGTGCACAAAGGAAAGGAAAAGTAATAAAATACAAAGAATCAAACGATTGAAGACCTACGTTCGGTATTAATCAATCGATACTCAACGTCGTTGTCACCTTCTCCTGCTTCATCGCGAGCAGCGAACTGAATAGTCGTCATTTGAGAAGAAACAGATTTGGTCAGAAGAAAGTTGTTCAACAAAAGTAGAAATAAAAGGCAACAAACAAAAATGCAACCCAAGTTATCCGGGCAACCATTTGAGGATTTCACGACTGTAATTTCTTCCAAATTTTCCGCCTTTCGAGGTTTTTATGGTGAAGGTTAACTATGCACTATCTCGAAAGACTGAAGAATGATTGAATAACGTAAAAAAGAAAAATCTTCACGAGAAAATATAGTTTAGCTCTCTGAAGGTTCCTTCCCAAACGCGTGATTTAGATTCCTCACAAAAACCTGACAACGAAAGGCAAAATCATCAAAGAAAAACAATCGTTCACATCAATACCGAGCTTTATAGCGAGAACTTGGAACTATATCCCTTACAGGCGCAGGAATCAATCACAAACGTTCTCCTGGTTGATGATTGAAGAGATGAGAATGGATAAGCAGAAAATACCATATTAGATGTACGTACCTTAAAGACGTGGAATCCGACAGGAGTTTCGAGCGGGACAACAGCCAAGAAGGGCACCGGTCCGTTGACAAATGCCGGCGGCTCGTCGACATCTTCGACTTCAATGTGGAGGGTTTGGATTCGGGCTGAAAGAACTAGAAGTAGGCATTCGGTTTTCCGTCAAAGCAGCAATTATCGTTAATAGTCTCTAGACGGGTTGGTCAACTGCTTATCTGAAATGTTCAACAAGAGATATCTATTCTTTTATTCACTTATTTATTTATTTATTCGAGGCGCGGTCCGGAGCCGCAAGTGGAAATATACAAATGTACAAGAGCCCTTTATATTAAAACAATCTCGGAAACAATCTCCATGTTCTCTCGTTGCTACTAACATTTCTTACTTACTGGTTGAGCTTTTAGCTCAAAGGTGGACGACTGTGGCCTCCGAAGACGACGGGAAGGTCGAAACGTTATTTACCTATTTTAACAAATCTCAAAAACAATTATTTATATATGTTTAGGCTTTTGTTTAGAAAGGCAAGAAAGACAAAATCTCTGTCCCGTAAGCACATAATTATAGATTTGTGTTGCTTAGTGTTTTTCTATCTGTATGTTCCACTGAATTTTCACAGATAGCACGCCTATGCATGTACGTATCGAATGAATAAATAATTAATTAATGCTTCAATACGTCTCCAAAATGAACAACATGGGGCCTTTAAGGTAAGGAAAGTGAAAGGCTGAAGTAAAGTTCGAAACAAAGAACGCTGATCTGTCTATCTAGCAAGGTAAACAAAGTGAGTTGTCCCAGCTACTGTCCCATACCAAAAATGGTCCCCAATCGTGACCAGCAACACAAATCCTAAGCCCAGGCAACCGGCACCTTCACTGTCAGCTCTAATTAGCGTTACCTCAAAGAACGGCGATAACAATGCAAAGCAGTGTCGGAACGAGCGGCTTTGAGACGTTCAATTAAGCAATTATCAAGAAACACCTGCGCGACATACATAATTGGCTTAGGAAATTAGTCTGCAAACGATTTCCAGCCATCGCTTCTGCATGCAATTCAAATTCTTTTTTGGACAAAAATCAAGGGTTGTGCTCACGCTTCGGTAGGACACGCAACAAGACTAACTATAAGAGAAAATATGGATGTCTCCACTGAGCTTCGAATAGGCTAAGTTGGGAGGAAGTGGGGCTAATTTTAGGGCCACTAAGACTACAGTGCATCTGTATCTGCAGCTAAAGGGTTCAAGCATTTAGCTAATTTTTGGAGTGGAAACGCTTATTTATTCATTTCCGTTACACAAGACCCGATGCATACGGTAGGTAAGGGTTGAATGTTTCTTCGCACAATTTTCCGTATAGAAATATCTTCTATAAGGTGATGGGAAGCCTGCAGATTGGAATGTTGCAAATTTCTCAAAGGAAATGATTTGAACAGCTGTGATGATCGATTCGATAATTTTTTAGTGATAAGGTAGATGAACGGTGAGTTGGGAGAAGATCGTAATACTATTTGTAACGGATACGCAGTTCAGCGTCCAAAAATGGCTGGAATGCAGGTTTCAACCCTTGCTGGGTCGCTATTTTTGTGATCAGCCAACTTCCAAAGGGCCATCAAAACTCATACCCACATGGTTAAAACCTACAATACACGGGTATACAGCTGGAAGACCAGAACAGTATCATTCTGCAACTCCCAAAACCATATAAAGCTGAGAAACCTGGGAAACAGTAAACCGAGAAGCCGGACAGTAACATTATCAAAGGGTAAAAGAAAGTAGGTCAAAGCCTATTTTAGGTCTATTTTAGGAACATGACTGACCACACTGAAGATCATGAATATTTTCACCAGCAGAATTTTTTTTGTCACCCATATGGTCCCGCAAATCCAATTCTAACCGTTGAGCTAGGGTCCTAGGCCAGGCAACAAAAAACCTCGTGAGGCTTAGGCTGCGCCGTGGCCGTTGCGCAACTCGAATCGAACGTTTCTGATTGATTCGCAGCCCGAAATCTCATAATGACCCCGGTCCAAGCCCAACACCATTCAGCCGACGTCAAGCCGTATTAAAAGTGCTCAGCTGACCGAGAAAATGGAGAGCTATGGTTAGAGTGGGTAAGGAACTAATTGATAGAGTCCAAATAGCCTTAACTTTGAAATTTGAGCAAAACGTCTCCGCTGCCTCCCTGACAGTATCCTCGGTAACTATCGTATACCAAAAACAAAGCTATCGAAGCATAGAATCTCGTTCCTAATCAGCAAATGAGCCGTACAAGAAACGAACGAGCAGAGCGGGACACGACTAACTGCCCATTTTGAGAAAATGAGCCGACCAACTGGTATTCAACGATGCCACCGTTCGAATTGAAAAAACAGGATCAATCCTTATTCTAGGACACGCATGGTGCAGTGGCAAGAGGCGCTACTTTCACCTGAACGATGAAGCGACAGATCATCGCCGGTGCTAACTAAGACTTCCATCGCTCCGGGGTCGAGTCGATTGATACCATAATTGCCTGGGATGGTGAAAATACTGATTTGTACAGCGGCTCGGCTCCAATTTCATTATATAGACTGAATACACATTCAGCATTTACGATTCTGAATGGGAGATGAATGCGTGGCGTAATCTCAGCAGACGGTCAACACCAATCACTTTACATGTATATTTTAAAAGCAAATTGTGGTCCTTTTTAACTTCTGTACAATTGTATTCGGCAAAGAAAATTCATAGAATACAAAAAATATTGAAGATATTTTCTGCAAGTGCTTACTTCCCAAGTCCAAACCGATCAAGGGATCGGTGCTGATTTGTTCATCGCTTTATTTTGAACTTTTTTCTTTACAAATCTTTATTTCAGCCTATTAGAGGTTAATTTTTGTTTTTATTTATTATGTTTGTCGGCCGGCACGGCTAAAAAAAATAGCTGCTAGTGCTTATTTCTTCCAAACCCATTGAGGACCGTGCTGGGAGCTATTTTTTAGCGGTTATAATAATCATGGTCCCCAGCCATTCGTAGGCCCGATCCGTTGGCGGTGTATCAATGCTTAACACATCTGGCCGGGGTTTCGCTAACGCTATCCATATGCTCGATTAGCCAAGAGGACTCGACCCTTTTCATAACCCATAACCCTCTTATACCCCCTGGTGTGCCGTCTCGCACTAACCATCTCAAGAGCAATTAAACTCCTGTAATGACCGTATGACCGTGTCCCGCTGATTCGACAATGAACTCGGGCATTGTTCCAAGGCGACCCGGTTACCGTACCCGCCCCTAACCCACATGTGGACGACGGTCACCAAAATCGCAATCTCCATCACAAAAGAACGCTGAAAAAGTGCCAGATGTCCGACGGAGTTTTTTCCGCGTTGACGCGGTGATGACCCACTACAATGTGATTGATGAGAGCTTTGCTACGCACTTGGAGGGCTGTACGATCGGTATATCTATCACTAATATGTAATACTTGGAGTAAAGGTAAAGCTATGCCCTAAGCAGCTCCTTGAGGACGCGCCATGCAGTCGTCTTCCATTCTGAAGCGTAGAGGCATGTGCATGTGTGTTTGGCCTCTACAGTAATTTCACTGGTCAGCTGCAGTTCAAATCAGCGTCTTTACCCTCCCAGACAAGTTATTAGGTATCAATTTACTCGTCCCAGGAAGGACGAAAGGACGGGCTAGCCCGGGTGAAGCTTGTTCCCTCAGTAGAGATGTTTCAGCACGAGCAATACGGGATCAATCACGACTAGAATATCGGTAAAAGTGAAAAGGTTTACTAGCCCTCTAGGGACGCGCCATGCACTACTTTTCCACTCAGAATCAGAGGCAGAGACACGGCGAGATCGTGTTTGGCGCATACAATAACTTGGTCTGGTACCAACTTACCCGACCCCTGAGGGCTGGAAGGATTGGTCGATCTGGGATCGATGGCTTGGCCATGCGATTGTTGATAGCGCCCACTAGCGATAATAATAGGGCAAGAATAAGACAAGTTATCCAGTAGCGTTCGACTGAGGAACATCCCGGACCACGCTGTCAAAGAAATGTTACCCTCACTCCATAAACTCCCCGAAGTCGTTCGCCAGAGAGTGGCGACACGTTCCATCGTCGTAAATTCGCTGCCGAGCAGAGGCTAATGGTCCCCGGAGACCTCGGAGACGACGAAGCTCGTCGTTGACCCATCGGCATTCATAATGAGCCGGACGAGTTTCCTCGTTTTGCCGGCTGGATTACCACATGTCCATGGGTTTCCTCCCGGGTACGCGCGAGAGAGTCCATTATCCATAAACAAATGAGGTTTTCTCCTATACGCGCGGTCATTGAATCCGCGAGGATTAAGCCATTGCCTGCCCATCGTGGCGCTCTTCGAGCTTCATTCGACGAGAAAACGCCCGGCTCTCCAACTGGTACGGACCCCTTAGTCGGGTAATGAGCTCCGAATGACGGCCGACAGCCAAGTGGCACAATTCCACGGCTCCACAGACAAATCACCGACGAATTACAGTGGATAGCGCCCTCTTCAGAGGAAGAGCCTAATTCATGGAACCGATGTTAACCCCAAGTCACTGAATCCCGGTGTCTTGCCAGTTTCTGTTTCACAATAATTGCGCTAGGCACTAGTATCCGATACCCGGCCGTACCACGGAATTCACTCTCGATTTAACCCCAACGGCTTTAAGAATCACTGCCATCAGACTAAACTGGTAACTTCTAGGGCTACCAGTCAGTTCACCATTCATGAATCTGGGCTCATTTCGTCGCTGTAATTCGGTCGAATTTCCTCATATCCGTGTTTCTTACGATCATGGTTCCAATAAACTATCAGGTACATTTTGACCAAACCTCCTCCAATTAAAATATTACCCTTCGGTATCACCCACCAGGAGGTATAGCTAGGCTGGTCGAGGAAGATCCCGTTAGTCATTGCAGAAGCCAAATACGCATATGGACATACACCATATCTCTACGCTTTTGAGTGAAAAGCGAATGGGTGGCGCATCCTTTGGAGACTGATCACATCGATCACTATTTCCCTGTTCTCCCTTTTCGGGAAGAAAAAAAGGGAAATTAAGAAGTTTAAGGTAAGACCTATTATCAGCGGCGTTGGGGGTCCCACAGGGGAGAAAAAAGAGCGAAAGAATCGCAAAGGAGTACTGAACAAAACTTTCTTCCTTACACTCTTAAAAGATTAAAGGGAATATTTGGGCTCAAACGAAACGAAGAGCTCAATTGTATTTAGTTAGATAAAAATACAAGAAAGTTCAAAGTTTTCAAGCAGACAGCAGCTTACATAAACTTAAATTTTTGGTAAAGACAGGAATCATCATTTTTCAGCTGCTCTAATGATTCTTTCTTTCCCTTAGTTATATTCAATTCTGAACTATATTTCCAAAAGTTTCCTCCCCGTGCCAAATTCAGACGCTACATTTCTCGCCGCCGCCCACAATCGAATATTTTGAACAGAATCCCACACAAATGCCAGCAAAATGTCACCAGACGGCTCATGATGACGTCGCCAATGATGGTGTGGGAAAGGGCACTGATTGGCCTTTTTATTGCTGGTCCCAATCAAATTTTCCAACGGAACACCGTCACCTCGGCTTTGAGGAAGAGGCGTCAAAGAGTCGACGACGTTGCTCAAGCCTCAGCCCGACTTCAGTTGTTTATTATTTCTAATCCACGCCGTGTGCGTGCTTGTGAGAAATAAATAATTATCGTCTGTAAACAAGTCAACAACGAATTATCTGCGATGTTGTCACGAGAACCGGGTAATCGGGTCACTCATTCTGTATAGCTAATAGCTTTTTTAGGATGATTTTTTGCATTCATAGACATGAATATTATAGGAAAAGAAAGGTAAGGACCTTCATTTCTATTTTTCGTTCATTTTTGCATTTTATTTCGCCACGATTATGAATAGGAAACTTTTGCTTTTTCAAATGGAGAGGTAAAGGTAAAGGTAAAGTGATCGCTGTCGAATGTCTCCTGAGAATGCGCCACGCATTCATTTTCCATTCAAATAGTAGAGCCATAGTAAAAGCACATTTGCAGTGACTTGCTGGGGCCAGCCGCTATACCAAGTCAGAGACTTCGACTCGTCAAACAAGACTGGACCCATATATCCGATCAAGAAGGGATGACGACTAGGTTAGCCCGGGCGGGGATCAATCACTTGACCGCGTGGGTGTAACTAGCGCCTCTTACCACTGCACCGCACGCGTCCGTTTTCAACTGTTAACAGTAGAAATCCTTTCAGGTAAGGGTTACGGTAAAACTACACTGGTTACGTCAGCGGGAGGACACCGGCTCGTACAACTTTTCTTCAGTCACTTTACGGACATTACAAACGGTTGTGTCAGCACAGTGGCAATAACCACCATCTGCTTCACATTGTGAAAAGAAGATATAAGAAAAACCTAGAAGCTGAATTCATTCTGAGGTGGTTATGTGAAAAAACGAAATCTGCAAAAATGACTCAAAAACTGATGTACCGAGTTTTCCGAACTCGTTAACAAGAGTCCCTTTAAAACTGGTCATGCGCTTTGTCTTACTACGTATTTGGGTAGGACTATACCACACCGTTTGTTTAGATAAAATGAGTTTTCTCTTTAATATTCACAGAGTAGGGGTTATTCACGAGGATTTCTCTCCTGTGTGTCACGAATAGATGAATAAATAAATAAACAAATAAAAAACACCTCAAAAGCACTCTAGTCTCCGAATTAAGAGTAAGGATGTTTAGCAAGGGGCTTCCTTCTCATTGTAAGGACCTGAAGAGGATTTCCTAGATTTCAGCGAATTTAATTCAAAAGAACCTCCAAGTCTTAAAGAACGGTCATTACTCCCAAACGGTAAGTACCGTCTTTCTAAAGAGATCCCATGCGCCTTCCGGTCATTTTTAGAGTTTTTCCCTAAAAAAATGTGCCTGATGGTAATCCTATGAAACAGATACCATTGGGATTGCTCAAAACGCATTTGAATTTTGAGAGCTTGGGAAACTGGGAAAAAAGTTAACCCACTACAAGTGGGTTAACCGGTGAGCCTGACTCATCCAAGCAGTGGTTGACTTAATGGTAAAAGGTAAAGGGTAAAGGGTACGCGTCTGGTCAGTCCCTTAAGGACGTGCCGCCGCACTCGTGTTCCATTCAGAAGCGTAGAGGCATGATGAATGCGTATTTGGCCTATACAGTGACTTGCGGGGTCAGCCGCTATACCATGTTTGATTTTTAATGGTCCTTTTCCCTACCTTTTTTTGGTACACCTGCTGGTTATCGTTGGCTTACGCAATGACCAGAGGAATTGGACCGCTATTCTGCTTAGTGGCTTTACCTTTCCAGACAAGTCTGGTACCAATTCATCCGTCCCCGAGAGATGAGAGGCTTCCTTAGCCAGGTGAGGATTGATCGCTCGACCGTACGAGTGTCAATAGCGCCTATTACCACTGTGCCAAGTGTCGAGAAGATCAAGGCTTCTACTTTGTGAATATTGGAGTAGACGGGTAAGTAAGTTAACAAAGACCAATAGATGGCTGGATGAGATCCCAGAGAGCTCTGCCAGTTCAGCTTCCAATCGTCGTTCCCCGTCCGTTCCCATTCTCCCGCGTCGGATCCCCATTGATGAGGTCATTGATGTGGCCGAGTCGTCAATTGGTGTCCATGGCGACCTTTGTTGATTCAAGGTAATTCACTCGTATGCTCTCGGACATAGCCTGATATCCGGTGACATATGCCAGCGCATGGAACGTCCCCGGGCTGTAAAAGACGTTCCACGAGGTATCCAGGAGAGACCATCAGTCTCACCTAAGCTGTGAGATACTCGAGTGCGAAGAGGGTTGGGTAAGAGGAGACCCTGTAGTGCCGATAATCCGTCAACCGCTGCAGGTCAAGTGTATCACATCCGTTCGACGTGCGTTGATGGTCCGCTCCCCCCGACGCATGTGGTTACGCGTGACCAAAACAAACAGTGGTCCCCCTGTGCCTCTAAAGCAGCTAGGAAAATTCGACTTTATGGCGAAACCATTTCAAAATAGATTTTTGCCTGAATTTCACTTCCAGAGGTCAATTGGAAACTGTTTTTCTGAATCATTTCCCAGTAGTTTTCTCAACTGAGAGGGAAAGTCCACTTATTACCTCTGGAACGATTTGGTTCGACTCCAGCTAAACGGATTAGAGATTGCGCAGGTGCAACCGGGCTTCATTACCTGAGGCAGGTGGTTCTGATGAGGACGAGTTATCAGTTTTCTCCTAGGTGAATCGATGTGAACAGGATAGAGTACGTAAGAACTGCTCATGTGGACATTCAATTTTGTTGCATCTCAGAATCATTGAAAAACTCGCCCCTCTCCTACATATGTTCGACAAAGAATTTTTTAAAAAACTGAACGAAATTTTCAAAGTACCCTTGTTTTCCGAATCAGTAGTCATCATCTGCTTAGGGTCAGTAGATCTTTTCCTCGGGTAATCAACTAATTAATTAATCAATCATATGAGAGGTTAGGGGACCGATTAAGGGATTTTTCAATTGATTGAAATACCTTAAAACAGATTCCATAGCTCTCGAATCAATCAATACTTGTTGATACCGATAATGCGATAGTGCAGTGGTTAGGCGCTAGATCTATCGATCGTGGCCCGGGTTCATCAAGCCTTCCATCCCTCAGTGATGGGGCAAATTGGTACCAGACTTGTCTGGGAAGGCAAAGACACTGGCTTGATATAGCAGTCCCTCAAGTGATTGAATATGCCAAATACACGTTCACCGTGCCTCTGCGATTCTGAACGGAACACGAATGATGCTGCGCGTCCTAGAAGACTGATCATCACCTACCACTTTACCTTTACTTTTACCTTTCAGGTAGCCCATGCCACAGTACTGTGCCACTTGAAGTGGACAACACCTTCCAGTGTTTTCACCCAGCCAGCGGGATGTGGTTTCAAATTTCGACGTGACGCCACAAAGCCGTTGTTCACACTCACGTTCATAAGGAGCCTTTATTCTCCTAAGAGCTACCGTAAGCTTCGTATACCGGAGCTACTAGCGACCACCACACTCAAAACCTTGGTGAATGAGACTCTTCCTTGATTCTCGATGAATCACTTCCGAGAATCCGAGAGATATTTCTGGCCTAACCACCTAATAATGCTCGGAATGTCCTCGACGACGATGCCACTCCGGCTGTGGATGATCCAAGGACGAGTTCTTCCGCCAATTGACACATGAGAAAAATGCAAAAAAAAACCCGGGGCCCGGGCACGAACGACACATTTCGCGCGGCATTATTTCTTTGATTATAATGACCACCACCATCGCCGGCTGGTCCTCATTTTATTCGGCGCCAAATCGTCGCTGCTTTCAACAGCTAATGAAACTCGGCTCGTTTTTCGCATTTCGACGGTTGTTAAATCGCCCCATGAACCAATGCGAGCCAGAAAGCCGAAAAAGTGGAAATTTTCTGGCGGTGGCTGTCGTACGAGCAACAGCTTTCTGCGGTAGTGCTGTTGGTCCATAAACGAGAGGAAAAAGCGCGAACGAACGACATCGAGCTTACGACCTTACGGCCAGCAGAAAAACCTCGTTGGCAGCGGTGGTGGTGGTTAATGGTAGGGTATGGCACGCCACGAAAAGACGAAAAGCAGCGAAAACATGCAGTCTGGGCGGCTAAGGGAATTAATTTTTACCTAGTCCAAATGTGCAGTTCTTACGAGTTCTCTTCGGAATCCATCGAACGAGCGACCCCGAAGAATGGCTGCGCTCAGCGGTATGCGATACCTTGGGATGTACTCCAAAATTCACTGAGGCGTTGGATACGCGTTTCTCAAAATTCACCCACATTAGGCGATAAACCCCGGATACGCGTTTCTCAAGTGCTTTGAGTGTGGATGGTTGACCAGAAGTTACGGGTTCAGACTCGGGGGTTTCGGTTACCAAGACGTCACCAGACCTATTTATTACTGCCAACATGCGGCAGTTTCCGATTTAGGATTGCAGCAACCTGAGATTTTGCGAATGTTGGTATGCGATGCCTTGGAATTTATACCAAATTTGATCTAAGAGAGAGTAACGGATACCGTACCCAGGAATTTACCTCAAATTCAACTCATCATGTGCTGAAAAATCGCTACCAGTGGGCCTAACGCAGTGAATTTCAGGGTAACCGGCCGGTTTCGCTAGGTGTATTTACCTCGATCTTCCTATTGAGGATAATATTTCTACACAAGCATAAAATGAGGCAGTATTAACCAGGATATGTTAGTATGCGATGCCTCGGCTCGAATCTACTTTTGTGCAATGTTGTGATCTCGGGCGAACTCAACTTCAGAAGTTTCAAAACTTTCCGGATGAACTTCGACAACTGTTCGAAATCGACATCACAGCAACCGGAGAACGCAGAAGGTTGCAGAGAAACTTCCACCAGCACATACGAAAGTTTAACTCTGCCCTGGCTATGGCTTCAATGGGTGCCCAAATAAGGCCACCGACAGGACCGGGTCCATACTGCTTTCGGATTCACGATCAAGTTTATCACTTCATCGGCCCGCTACACCCAGAAGGAGACCAGCGCAGGCAATACGGTCAAATTTACATTCTGGACACATCTCAGGCAGTGCAACAAAGATTGGAAAGCGTTCAAAATGAAGGCTGCGACGCTGTCCTCATGAGATCGTTAAGCCATCTCATCGCAACGTCTAACCCGTATGCTCAGGCTTTTAAAATGATGCGAGAAGTGGAAATTGCTGAACAAGAACTTGCGCGTAGAGAAAATCGTCCTGCTTCAACGTTGAAGATGGTGTTTGAGGAGTCAGAAGCGCGAGGACTCGCACGCCGTCCCTATGATATTCCAACTGCTAATGAAGTTGCCGCTATTTATGTTGCCGAAGATGGTGATGTTCCTTCCACACGAAGTCTTGCAGTTCATCTCCGAGGAGGAGCACTACAACAAATCCCTGACATCGATAAGAGGTGCGACCCTCTCACGTACCCTCTCTTTTTTCCTACCGGAGAAGACGGATGGCACATCAACTTGACGAACACTAAGAACGAAAGGCTCAGTCAAATGAAGTATTACTCCTACTTGCTCTCGATTCGAGACGGTGAATGGAACCCACTACTGTACGGCGGAAAACTTCTACAACAATTCATAGTGGACGCGTACGTGAAGATCGAGCAGAATCGGTTGAACTATTATCGAACTCATCAGAAAGAGCTTCGGCTAGACACATACCGTGGGCTTGCAGATTACGTTGGGCAAGAAGGTCGAGATGTCACTGGACCACCGGGAAGAAGGATTGTACTTGGATCTACTTTCAAGGGCGGACCAAGAAACATGCAACAAAACTATCAAGACGCAATGGCCATAGTTGCGAGGCACGGAAAACCTGACATTTTTCTCACCATGACGTGTAACCCTCAGTGGAGCGAAATAAGTGAAAATCTCCTACCAGGCCAGTCGCCGGAGAATAGACCTGATCTAACTACGAGGATTTTCAATTTGAAACTAAGACAGCTGTGTCACGATCTCTTCAAGCGGCATATTCTCGGAGAAGTCCAGGCCTACGTGATGGTTACCGAGTTTCAGAAGCGCGGCCTTCCACATTGTCATATGCTTCTGATCCTCAAAAACGACTTTAAACCTCGCATCGGATCGGAGGTTGATACATTCTGTTGCGGCGAAGTTCCCAACGCACAAGAGGAACCGGAATTGTTCGAGGCCGTGAAGAAATTCATGGTGCACCGTCGTTGCGGGGCTTAATATAATAAGCGAGACCCGCGATGTTTGTTACGAGTGGCTCATATGGGTCCCGCCGCGATTGCCCGCTACCGTACACCAAATACACCCGCAGCAACGAGGGGGACTGATGAAATTGCTTCATCCCTTCCACTTCTTCAATTTTTTTTCGTTTCCGTTTGTTTATTTCCTCCTTTTCAGTGCTTTAGGAAGTGTTTATTTCGTTTTTGTTTGTTTACTTTCTCCTTTTCAGTGTTAGAGGCCATTCTTAAGGCCCTATTTCTGCTCGAATTTGGTTTTCGACGTTGATTCGTTGATTAGTTGATTCTTTTCCTCTACTTTTTAAAATGATTTCTCCGTATTTGTACCCGTATCTGTCTGTTTAGTTTCACTTTTTTAGTGCTCTTCGGGTTCACTAAGCCCTTTACTTTCTCCTTTTCAGTGTTTGAGGCCATTCTTAAGGCCCTATTTCTGCTCGAATTTGGTTTTCGACGTTGATTCTTTGATATCAAGGTTAGTAGATTCCTCTTCCTTCTACTTTTTAAAATGTTCTCCCGTATCTGTCTGTTTAGTTTCACTTTTTTAGTATTCTTCGGGTTTTGTGTTTGCTTACTTTCTCCTTTTCAGTGCTTTGAGGCCGCTCTTAAGGCCAGTGTTCTGCTCAACTTTCGTTTTAGACGATTACCCACTTTCACCAAGGTTAGTAGATTCCTTTTCCTTCTACTTTTCAAAATGTTTTGTCCGTAGTTGTCTGTTTAGTTTCACTTTTTTAGTGCTCTGTTTTCTGTTTGCTTACTTTCTCCTTTTCAGTGCTTTGAGGCCGTTCTAAAGGCCAGTTTCCTGCTCGAATTTCGTTTTCGACGATTGCCTACTTTCACCGAGGTTAGTAGGTTCCTCTTCCTTCTACTTTTTGAAATGTTTTCCCGTATTTGCCTGTTTAGTTTCACTTTTTAGTGGTCTTCGGGTCCATTGAGGACATATTTCTGTTCGTCATAGTTCTTTTTTGCTGTGGACCAGTCCTGTTTCTGTTTTTTGCTGTGCGCTACTTCAGTCGAGGTTAGTAGAATTTTTCCCTTCTACACTTTAGAATGTTTTTTCGTTTTTGTCTCTTTATCTTTACTTGCACTCTTTACTGCGGAAAGTTTCGTGCTGTTCTCATCAAAGCTCTCTAGAGAGTCAGAAAACGTTTCCGAAACATGCGTAAAACTTTTTTCTCGGCTGGATAGTCGCGAATACAATGCCTATTTCACGTATTTCGTTCAATGAAGGCACTCACCCCCCCCCCCCCGCCATCCTGGGGGTCAACTTAGAGCGTCATTTAGGTTTTTCTTTTTCTTCGTTCAGTTAAATCACCTTTTCATCCCCCCATTTTGGGGGTTAACTCAGGTCGATGTTTCCGTTTCTAATCTTTTTTCCCTCTATGTTTCTATTAACTGTGATGGTCACAGTAACTTTTTCCTTGACATAATG
Organism: Nippostrongylus brasiliensis; assembly: GCA_030553155.1. NCBI lineage: Eukaryota > Metazoa > Nematoda > Chromadorea > Rhabditida > Heligmosomidae > Nippostrongylus > Nippostrongylus brasiliensis. Next base: position 31,774,582 of record CP130732.1, on the reverse strand, counting down.
CATGCGGGGTCTCTACTGATTGTTCTAAGTTAAGGATCAAAATCAACTAATGGCGTCACACCGAACAGAAGATTTGGGCGAAAGTAGTTCGGGCGACAATGCGCACTCGCGCAACAGAGCGCAAGCTGAAGGCGGGGATCAATACCTCGAAGCGGAATTTGAGAGCCAGATTGTCGCTGCCCGAGAGTCTCAGGGTAGTAGTGGTCAACGAAGAACACCAGTTGAAAGTAGGGCGCCTGCTGAAGAGGGCGACGAATACTTGGAAGCGGAATTACTGAGCCAGGTAGTTGCTGCTGAGTCCGAGGGTCGAGATAGCCAACGAAGAGCACGTGCTGAAACTCGCAAGCGAAGACGCTTGAACGAAACTACGGAGGAGAGAGAAGCTAGACTCGCCCGGCAAGCCGAATACAGAAGACGAACACTCGAAAACGAAACTGTGGAAGAGAGAGAAGTTAGGCGCGCCCGACGAGCCGAATACGAAAGACAAAGACGTGAAAACGAAAGCGTTGAGCACAGAGAAGCCCGACTTTCTCAACAGGCTGGATACGCGAGACAGAGACGTCAGGACGAAACTGTTCAAGAAAGAGAAGCCCGACAATCTCAACATGCTGAATATTTACGCCAAAGGCAACACGTCCAACCTCCTAGGACAACTACGGGAATCGCTCTACGAAGCCGCTTCGTAGAGCAACATTATCTTAATGCGATGAACGTTGTATGCTCCGGTTGTCGAGCAAAGCATTTTGAAGCGGAAAAAATGAGTAGACATCCAACTACTTTTGTGCAATGTTGTGATCTCGGGCGAACTCAACTTCAGAAGTTTCAAAACTTTCCGGATGAACTTCGACAACTGTTCGAAATCGACATCACAGCAACCGGAGAACGCAGAAGGTTGCAGAGAAACTTCCACCAGCACATACGAAAGTTTAACTCTGCCCTGGCTATGGCTTCAATGGGTGCCCAAATAAGGCCACCGACAGGACCGGGTCCATACTGCTTTCGGATTCACGATCAAGTTTATCACTTCATCGGCCCGCTACACCCAGAAGGAGACCAGCGCAGGCAATACGGTCAAATTTACATTCTGGACACATCTCAGGCAGTGCAACAAAGATTGGAAAGCGTTCAAAATGAAGGCTGCGACGCTGTCCTCATGAGATCGTTAAGCCATCTCATCGCAACGTCTAACCCGTATGCTCAGGCTTTTAAAATGATGCGAGAAGTGGAAATTGCTGAACAAGAACTTGCGCGTAGAGAAAATCGTCCTGCTTCAACGTTGAAGATGGTGTTTGAGGAGTCAGAAGCGCGAGGACTCGCACGCCGTCCCTATGATATTCCAACTGCTAATGAAGTTGCCGCTATTTATGTTGCCGAAGATGGTGATGTTCCTTCCACACGAAGTCTTGCAGTTCATCTCCGAGGAGGAGCACTACAACAAATCCCTGACATCGATAAGAGGTGCGACCCTCTCACGTACCCTCTCTTTTTTCCTACCGGAGAAGACGGATGGCACATCAACTTGACGAACACTAAGAACGAAAGGCTCAGTCAAATGAAGTATTACTCCTACTTGCATACCGAATTTGGCCCAAGAGAGTGGAGCGAAATAAGTGAAAATCTCCTACCAGGCCAGTCGCCGGAGAATAGACCTGATCTAACTACGACCGCTGTGTCACGATCTCTTCAAGCGGCATATTCTCGGAGAAGTCCAGGCCTACGTGATGGTTACCGAGTTTCAGAAGCGCGGCCTTCCACATTGTCATATGCTTCTGATCCTCAAAAACGACTTTAAACCTCGCATCGGATCGGAGGTTGATACATTCTGTTGCGGCGAAGTTCCCAACGCACAAGAGGAACCGGAATTGTTCGAGGCCGTGAAGAAATTCATGGTGCACCGTCGTTGCGGGGCTTCCGACCCGAATTCTCCCTGCATGAGAGACGGGCACTGCTCAAAAAAATTCCCGAAAGAATTGCGTAACGCAACATCTGTTCACTTTGATGGATACCCAGAGCTCCGCAGGCGGGGGCAGTATTTCATTTCGATAGACGAGAACGAGTATGGGGACCAGTGGATTGTTCCCTACAACCCGTACCTTCTATTGAAGTACAACAGTCACATCAATGTAGAAATTTGCGGAATGATCACCGCTGTGAAGTACCTTTATAAATACGTCTACAAAGGTACGGATAGAGCAAGAATAAGGATTGGTAACAATGAATCTGTCGATGAGATCAAGCAGTACCTTAACGCTCGCTATGTTTGCCCACCCGAAGCTGCTCATCGAATATTCGGCTATGATTTAGACGATTCTTCTCACAGTGTGGTTCGTTTGGCGGTGCACCTTCCAAATCTACAAACGGTTGTGTTCGAGGAAGGTGGAGAGGAAGTCGCTTTGGCTCAAGCAGCACTCACAGACTCCACACTAACTGCGTACTTCAAATTGAACGAAAGGAGCGGAAGAGTTTCAGAACCTTCGACATCAGCGACTGAACAGTTCCCCGTAGATCCCAAGGAACTGTACTACAGCGAAATTCCAAACCACTTTACGTTCAGAAACAAGGAATGGAAGCCTAGAGGAAGAGGAGGAAAGCCAACGGTGGGAAGAATGGCTACTGTCTCTCCAATGGACACCGAAAGATACGCACTGCGTATTTTGCTTCTCAACATAAAAGGCTCAACTTCTTTCGAGAATTTGAGAAGAATTGATGGCGTTCTTTATGAGAAGTTTTTAGATGCGGCGAAAGCAGCCGGACTTCTTGACGACGACAACTGTTTCAGAGAAAGCCTTAGGGAGGCAGCTCACTTCCAGATGCCATCGGTGCTAAGAGGTTTCTTTGCCAGCCTGTTGTGCTACTGTGAAATAAGCAATGCCAACGCACTCTGGGATGAGTTTTCACAAGCAATGGCCGAAGATTTCGTCCAACGAGGGTTTACGACTGAGCAATCCATTGTGTACGCTTATTTTGATGTTGCTGACCGCGTGGAGGACTTGGGAAAACATCTCAGCGATTTCATTGAACCCCCTTCTGAAGAGCGACCTGAGATTCCCGAAGCACCGGTAGACTTCGAGGCACATGCAGCAGAAGGAGCAGTTCTGTATGCGACTCTCAACGACGGACAGAAATTGGCGGCAGACGACATTCTCACCGCGGTACATAGACGGACCAACCGCTGTTTCTTCATTGACGGCCCTGGAGGTTCAGGAAAAACATATCTGTACAACACAATATACAATATTGCTGTAGGAAGACGCCTGAAAGTGTTGTGTGTGGCCTGGACCGGCATTGCTGCAAATCTTTTACCTAGAGGACGGACCGTGAACTCTGCATTCAAACTCATTGTAGCGGACGAAAATAAATCGTCGTCGATGAAAAGACAACAAAGGGAGGCGAGGATTTTGATAGACACTGATGTCATAATATGGGATGAAATTTCCATGGCGTCTAAGTTTGCTTTTGAAGCGGTGGATGCCCTTCTTCGCGACTTGATGCAGAATGGTGCTCCTTTCGGTGGCAAACTCATTGTTGTCGGTGGAGATTTCCGCCAGACCTTACCCATCGTGAAACATGGAGGAAGGGAGGAAACCGTGGAGGCGTGTGTAAGCCGTTCCTCACTTTGGCAGCTTTTCGAGAAGCACTCCCTCACGGCAAACATGCGTGCCCGAGAAGCCGGAGAGGACTGGCGACAATTTCTTCTCAAGATCGGCAGCGGTGAGGCGAACGATGAAAACGACCAAGTTGTGCTGCCACAGGAACGAATTTGTGACGGAGACATTGTCACATCGGTGTTCGGAGCCACCATGGAACCCGAGAGTGTGTACGATATCGCAGAAAAAGCTATATTAGCTCCGAAGAATACGCATGTGCATGCCATAAATGCCGACGCCTTAAGACGACTCAATGTTGTAAGCGCTCAACATGAGCGCCTTTACAAAAGCGTTGATGAGGCTATTCTGGATGGGAATGTCGACCAACTACACATGCCAACGGAATACCTCAATAGCCTGACACCCTCTGGCATGCCACCTCACGAGTTACACCTCAAAAAAGGTGCAATAGTGATGCTCCTGAGAAATCTTAATGTCGATAATGGACTCTGCAATGGCACTCGACTCATAGTGGAAACTCTGGGTAGATTCGTGCTTGGCTGCCGATTCATCACCGGCCAGAGGAAGGGAGAGCTCACAATCATCCCGCGAATAGATCTGTATTGGGATGGTGCACCGTTTCGCTTACGTCGACGGCAGTTCCCTCTTCGAGTAGCTTTTGCAATGACCATCAACAAAAGCCAAGGACAGACATTCTCAAAGATCGGTGTCTTTCTGCCGGAGGATGTGTTCAGCCATGGGCAGTTGTACACGGCTTTATCCAGAGTGCGTCGTCCCGATGGTATATTGGTCAAGGCCAACTCTAATTTGGTTAAAAACATTGTTTTTTCGGAAGTTTTTGCCTAGCAACACTGCATACCTTATGGAATGCCGCCATTCACAGCTAACGGATACCGCGTTTTGAGGCCATTCTTAACGCCATATTTATGCCTATATGAATTACCCCGAAATTTACCTACTATATCGCTGTTCGCAAGCTCAAACTCAACTCGTCGTGAGCTGCAGAATCGCTACCAGCTTGCCAAACGCGGTAAATTTCAAGGTAACCGGCCGGTTTCGCTAGGTGTATTTACCTCGAACTTTCAATATAGGATAATATTTCTGCACAAACATAAAATGAGGCAGTGTTAACCAGAAACTGATTGGAATTCCGGTCCTTCTTCCTTCCATTAAAAAAAGTTGAAATCATCAAATCGACTCGAGCAAATAAACTTTGACTCTATGGGCACAGATAAGGCCAAATATAGAAGCGACATAAGGAATGAATGATTTTTCTCGATAAAACCATTTGAAATGAACCCGACCGATGTCTCGATGTTTCGCTAGTAGCCCTCGTTCTAGTTATGATGGACTCTCTTCGGGCAATCCGGCAGAGCAGCATATCCACTCAGTGGCGCAAATCTAATTCGCCATCGAGCGGAATCATAGACGTCGAGCGATCTTCGCCGTCCAGCTCCGACATGTATAATAGTACTTGAGAGCTGACCGGTCTTCCATACCCAGCGCCTCCTGGGTATACTCTGCAAGTTCCTCGCCTCCCCAGACATTCCGCGCGTACACGACACGACGGATCATCGCCGTCACAGACGATTTTGCACAGCTGTCGTTTACCAACTATCACTGATGCATCTAATCCCATTAAGAACCGTCTCGACGCCTCGACCCCTCCCGTTCGGGCCGTGGTCCCTACCGCGCAGCTGATCTCCATATGGTCTCAGCGCACCACTCATAGCCGGACAAAGCCTGACAAAGAGATCGGCGGCGGTCAGCTCGGCTTTTTTTTCTTCGGAGGAGAAGCTCACCCTCGGCCCTGGGCAGACTTGGACATGCATGGATACATGGGCGAATGCATTCGTTTCGCAACGTCCCGACATCCATCCAGGTCATCCCGCAGCGACGACGCAGATGGAATGCGCGGCGAATTTTGATGAATTGGGCTTTCATTGATGCCGTCTTGTCCTGACGGCGGCGGCACTCATTGGGACAGCATGCTCTGATTAGCATATGCTCGTCGGCCATTCAGGCAATGCATCGTACATTATCAATTATTGAGCGGCTCATTGAGAGCTTTGCAGGTGTGCAGACAATGGACTGAAATGGACAGAGTTGTCAGCCGGCTGGTAACCTTCGATGCGAAGCCAAAAGGTGAATCACACAGAATTCAGTAGTGAAATGCCTTGCTCAGATATCTTGCTTGTGCGTGAGTTCTGCGATCCTGTTCTTCTGACCATTAAGAGGGCCAGAAGATCAGAATCGCAGGATCTATAAGGTCAATACATTCTATAGAGACTATATCATTCACAGGTTAGCATAAAAACAAAAAAAGGAATGGAGCAAATATCGCATACAATTTCATCCCTTTGAAGGAATTCTGAGATCTACCGCTACCCTTCAATGGGCGCATCATTGACTTACAGGCTGTTTGAGAGGAAGAGGTCCTCTATGGAATATTTGTTCAATAATTATTGATATTTGCTGGGCAATTCACAGTCACGAACGACGATCTGATTACCGGAACCTTGGTATACATAGATAAAGTATCAAAAACGGCCAGAAAAAAACTCAGTGCATTGGAGAAAAAACAAGTAAGAAATTTGGGACCAATTCGTCCATACAAAAGCGGAAAATGATAATTGGCAAGAATTTGTTGTAGAACGTTTTGGGAAAAATTGAGAACTTGAATGACGCAATGGTGAAAGCCTCCGTTTCTCTTCACACGGTCGAGCGATCAGTCCTCGCTCAGGCTAACCAAGTCTTCCATATTTACGGGATACATCGTACAGTGGCTGACCTCGACAAGTCACTGTTATGCCAAATACGCATTTACCATGTCGAACCTGGATGGTAGACGAGTGCGTGGCGCATTCTAAAGGAGCTGATCAATGCCGACCCTTTTGGCTTTTCCCCTTAAGGGGAATAGTGCCCAACTGCAGATTTTTCACACATCGGAATCAAAAATCGCTCAAACTCAAAAGGATCTAAAATTCGAAACCCGGGCGGTCCCCAGCGCTCTTTGGACCCGTGGCCGAGGCTGTCATCTCTCGTAGGTATTCGGCTGTCTGAGGGTCGAGGGCGATGGCGCGCGTCATCGGACGCAGTCCGTAAATGGGCTCCATGCCAGATCTGACAGCTATCGTCACTTATAATGCACTCATGAAACGAGAATATCCGTCGCATTGGCCGCGCACCACCGGCCATGTAACACCAAATCAATGAAAGCCGACGACAAAAACCGAAACACCACGAGAAAAACCAAAAATAATCAAAAAAACAAAAATAAAACAAAAACGAAAGTCGTAAAGAACACTCACATCGTCGTTTCCCATCGATTTGTACGGTGACGGACAAGTGTCGAGTGGTTTCGTAGTTGATCGGTTTCGTCACCTTTACCGTACCGTCGCCGAGTACGGTAAGATGTTCTCGAACTATCGGCGCGTCAACGATCTCTTCGCCGGCGAATAGCGGAATGAGCTGAACAATCGCAATAGGATCAATAAGAAGAACAAAGAAGAAGCGAAATAAGTTCAAAAAACCTTTGGAAAATCCTTTGAATCGTTTTCCTTCACTCTGATCACAATTGGGTCAGACAGGTGTCTTCTGAGACGAATCGGAGGACTTGTGACGTTCTTCTTCTCATCTTCGACTAGCACAGTTACGGTAGCTGAGGATTCCTTGAAACCAATCAATTAATTAATCAGTTGACAGCAAAATGCCGGAAACTATGGTAAAAACACTCAAAACAATAACAATAAAATAAAATCAGGAAAGAATGAGAAAAAAAGAATTCATACCTGTCCGATTTTGTTCTTAGCGACTACTATCAGTTCATACTTTCCCGGCGGAACGGCAGACGTCGTGAAAATGTCGCCAGAAAACGGTGCTATGTCAAAGGCCGCGTTTTCTTCGGACAAATGGTAGGTTATCGTCGACTTTGGGGCTCTGAAATTGGCAAACCTTTACCTAGACATGAGAGTCATACTTTGGACCTGATTTGATGCATTTTTTCAGCACCACTAGGTGAACAAAAATACAGGAACCTTCTCAGAGAAAGTAAAATTATTCCTTACTATATTGATGATAAAGGGTGACAAAGAATAATTTCTCTACTAATTAATCAACGATTATATGTATTTCAACAGAGATTGAAGTGTAGTAGAGGTGAAATACGCCTTGGAAAAAAAAAGAACCACGCGAGCTTCACCTTTGCTTAATTTTTGATGATTATGAAATGTCTATGGCATTGATTTTCAAACAAAGTTTTGAAAATTGAATTACTCTGACGATCCATGATTATTCGCATCACGTTACTCTTATTTTTGGCTGCAAAACTCTGGCATTTAGTATACATGGTGATCCTCCGTTAACTCTCGGTTTCTTTGCTGGTTTATTTTATCCTTGTCAGTTACTCAATTCTCATGTATACCTTTGAAAATGGATAATGGAAGAATAACAAGAAACGGAAGAGTACACCATCTCTTGTTGATCCTCCAAACATCTTCTCCCAACCCTGCCTACCTTGTTCAAACTGAGCCAACACCGCTGCACTGATGAGAGCTGGGCAGATCCTTATCCAATTCACTAATGGTTGATAATCTGAGCAAGCGGTGAATTATTTTCTCGCGCCTTCTGTCGTGGTTGGTGTCGTCCATTTATTTCGACGGGTTGTGGGAGGGTATCGAAATTAGCTGCGGTTATAGAAGCGGCCGGGCCTAATCTCATTGAGCGTGGCGGCGGCGACCGGCGCCAAAACAACGTCACCAGCCGGCTGCTCAGGCTCTTCATTCATTAACACGAGCACACAGAGCTCTGCGAGAGTGGACAGTAACCCTCTCAGATCCAAGGATTACCGTGAAGGTAAAATGTTAAGGTAAAGGTAAAATGGTCGGCGTTCATCAATCGGTTGATCAATCACAGAAGGACGCGCCAAGCATTCGACTTCCATTCAGGATCGTAGGGGTATGGATAACTCGTATCTGGCCTTTATACTGACCTGTGAGAGCCAGCCACTGTAACGACTCAGGGTCCTTCGAGACACATCTGATACTAACCTCCCCTATCCCGTAGGAATGAAATTTAGTGGAATGCTCAGAGATATAAGTCAAGAGGAAAACTTTGAAGAGAATACAGGCAATGAGGATCTAGGTAAAAATGTCAACTTAGGAAACAGAGAAAAGCTTATTAGAAAAGGGTCGAAAAGTCGAATCAAGAACGACCTATTCCAGAGCCTTTTTCATTTAGACCAGGGAAGTTACCTCATAGAGGCGCTAGAGAGAAAAACGAAAACGTTCTTTATGCGTTTATGAACGTGAAGCTCCTCTTTTCCCCTGAACATTGCCATCCAAATGTCCTCTAAGCTCTCCGTAGTTCGGCTCCCGTGAAAGCCTCAGCAGCGCGCGTAAGACGATGATTATGCCGTATGGAATATCTGGCGCTGAATGATGTGCTTCTTTCGAGTCGAATAATCGCTCCCCAAAGAGTTGAGTGTTCGTGTTCGAGACGTCAGCAAAAACGCGACTCAAAGGAATGCGAAATGACCGGCCGTACGCCCCGTCCCAGGGTGGAAAAGTTGGCAAAAAGCGGCGACGATGCCTATGCAGGGTGCGGCTCAGTCACAAAAGGGATCCGACAACAAGCTGACATTCGATAAAAATGTTAAACGGGACATCTAAAACATAATGGAGGGCGACGAGGACATGGCGATTTTTTGCAGAGAAGAAAGCGGGAAGCGAACGAATCAACGACGAAAAAGGCTTCAACAGCAACAAGAGGAACATGCAATGGAGGCCTGAAGGAATGATCGCCTAGAAATTGATGACGGAATAAACATCTTTGAAAGGACCTACAAATTTCTGAAAAAGATGAAAACTCCTACTAGCATAAGATGGTTTTAAGAAGTTTTACGCGCATAAGATGATTTAAAGAAGGATTTCTTGTGTTTCCCATTACTCACTAGGCTCCCTTGAAGGTGATGAGGCTAAAACTTCATCTGATAGATCACAATTTTTACAGTCCATTAACCTAAAATTATTGTGAAATTGATAAATACACCCTTTAAAATCCTCCACTTACCGAAGCTAATGTGCACCCTTAGGCAAACTAGGAAAAAGAGAAAATCAAATGGAGCATATCAAATAGGATGAAGCGCCAGCATAAAAATTAATGTGGAAAAGAGCAGACTATCAAGTTTTATGGAGCGTTCGCTGAGTATGAACGTCCAATGGAGCATGAAAGAAGCAATATGCACAACACTATTGGGCAACTGGGTAGAAGCAATAACGAACCACTGAATACTCCCCTTTGACGACCAAGAACTTCAAGATCTTCGAGATTCTTATCTCTTTACAGTTTCCCATGAGCTTTTTAAAATTCGGATGAAATGACATGAATAAAAGGAGACAAGCACCAATGGAGCGAAAATTGAAAGTTGAACATAAAATCAAAAAAGTGGTGGGAATAAAAATAAATATTGAAAAAAGTGAAAATGAGAAGATAGTGTGAAAAGCAGGACGGCAGTGCTGGTACGAAGTCATTATATTTTGCTAATGCGCCGTTCATCCTCATCCGTCAGAAAGATGAAAAGCGTCCTTTTTTCTACCATTCATTTTTCATTTCCTATAAGTTTTTCTACCACCACCCCCTTTTTGGCCCAGAATTGTATATCTATTTCAAATCCATCCATTTATTTATTGCGCTAATCAACTAAGTGTAAAGAACCAAAAAGCAGCCGAGCAACAAGCGCTAGAAAAGTGTGGAAAGGCTGATTATTTCTTATTGACTTGGTGGATACAATGGATGAATTTGGTGCAAAACAATTTGAAGCTATGTGTTGAATTCTCGAAAAAGATTTTCACCCACTTATAAGAAAAATGAAGGTAAAAAATGTTGTTTGTGGCTGGTCAGTTGAACTTTATTTTTCCCACGCTCACATACGTGAGCGTCTTATAATGAATAAATAAATAAATGAATAATAAAATAAAAATATAAATATATAAATAAGACTATAAACGGAGCGATAATCTGGTACCCACCTGGCATGAACTCTCATCACGTTCTTGTACGCGTCCAGCTTCGATAGAGACGTGAAATAGTGCGAGGCATCGAACTTTGGCGGTTCAGCACCGACTTCCTGCACCACTACCGTAATCTTACAGTTTGCCAGTTGGGCACCATTCAGATCGAAAGCGCCCAGATAGAACTCCATCGGTCCGTCAGCGGATGGTCGACCGCTGAGCTCGATCTAAACACCCTTTTGAAATCACGATTCAACTAAGTATTAGAGAAAGCTCTTACCTGAGCAAAACCCTGGCCCTTTGGGTCCTCGCGACTGATGATTTTCAGCGGAAATCCAGCTATGGAGGAAATCGGAGCGAATCGGACCCGATGGCCCTCGGGCGGCGTGCCTTTGATGGCCAGAGCGGCCGAAAACAACAACTGAGTGCCGGGCTCTGCATTGCTGGCGATGACGGTTTTGTAATGATCCAGAAAGAATTTGAACGGTCTGAAATTCACCATTAATGAAATTAAACCATAAGTATAGTTGTACATATTTATGTATATTTTTTGATCACTGCTGTGTACGATGTATTGATCCGTTTTCGGACAATGCTAGCTAGGTCCATCGTTAAAATTACGACTCAAGAAAGATACCAATCAATCAGAGGATCCTACATATGCCTCAAACAGCCCTGAGACGAGAGTTCGAGTCTCGCATGAGTTACGATTTTTGCGCTCAACCTAGCATAATTAGGAATCATGGATTACCGAGCAATAATCCTCTCAAATAAAGATCATCATCAATTCAAATAGAGATTATCTATTTCTAATCTTTATTTTGTATGCTATTTCTTTATTCTTAACTGTCTCATCCATTTAAATTCTCTGCACATTTAACCCCAGATACTTAATTCATAATTAATTTTACAACAGCAACATTCAGTTATGATTGTTAGAGCTTTGTACTAGAAGGGAAAATTCAGCAGGAATAATCGAGAAATCGATATTTGTGCGCCTTCCATCGAACATGGTGCGCATGGTACAGTGGTCATATGCGCTATTGGCACGTACACGGTCGGGTGATCGAACCTCCACCAGGCTAACGAAGCCATCCAGCTCTCCAGGGTCGGGTATATCGGCACCCAACTTGTCTGGGAAGGTAAAGACACTGAGCAGAATAGCGGTCCGAACCCATCTAGTCATTACGTGAACCAACGATAACCAGCAAATGCGTCACAAAAAGGGTAGGGAAAATAAATCATAAAAAAGTGAAAATAAAAAAAATTGAAAAGACAGACCCTCCACAAGAAAAACAAAATCATTCGACGTAAAACCTTATCAATGAACTCACCGTTCAACAACCTCCACGTAGATGGACAACACCCGTTGAAACTTGCTCCGTTTAGCGACTAGGTAAAGCGGAAAACGAGTGCCAGCCGGAGGTGGATCGCCGGCGGTAACCACCTGGAAAGTTTTTTGTAGAAAATAACTATACAAAGCTATTCGCCTACAAAGATGATCTACCTGGCCCAGATCGTTGACGAGAAATCGCCGATGATGGGGAGACGGCAGGAGTCTGAGCTGTTCGTCGTCGGCGGCCAGCAGCGATTGTCGAAGATCGGCCACCAACCAGCCAACCGGTGCATCTCGTCGCAGTGGGAACTGAGGGTGCTAAAGTCGTCTATTTACTTATTTATGTGTGTATTTATCACCTTATTAGCCGCCCCTAACCAACCGAAAACCAAAGAGGATAAAGGAATTGATGCTAATTCTATAAAAGCATAAAGTTCGAATAATCAAAAATAGAAAGCGATAAAGATTCGGAGGATTCCAAAAAATCTGATTTTTTAATTCAACACGTAAGACCTCATCGGCTAACACACTTGAAGCGGACAGAATTTCTTATCAAACACATTTTGTTTATTTCATTTTTTGCGGAGCCAATAATACTTCCCTCACATCTTTAATCGAATACCTTAACCACCCATTAATTCGAATTTGAATATTTTTGAAATTATTCATTTTGTGATGAATTCACAAGTACAATCATTGGCTTCATTCAATTCATCGTCTTCTTTGGAACTACTGAGTTCAGTCACTTTCACATTCAATTTCACTTTTCTTTTTGTTTGCTTTGATTTTAATAGCTACTCACTAGAAATGATCTTTTTTACCAAGTTGAAGAACCTTTCATAGATGAATGATCGCTCATTATAGCTGAATATTTGGCATTTAATTAGAATCAATAACCTTAAAAGAAAGGTCGAAAAAGCCTAAAGGGCAGTGGGAGGAAGATAACCTGCAGTTGCTACGAAGCTACAGTGCGATTGCTGCCCGAAACCTAACGATTTTTCCATTTGTCTTTTTGCTTTCTGATTCCTCTGTTGATTCTCGAACATTTTTTCAGGCCCATCGCTCCACTGGATTCGAATAGGAATCGATCATGAGCCCTAACCGACGGTGTCGATTCGGTGGGTCCTTCGCCGTCCAAAGAGACACACCGCATAAACGAACAGCGACGGTTAATAGATGAGCTGAAGGGACAACGAATTGCCCCCGATCACGCACCGGACGACTCGTCCGCGCCCTAGACGAGTTCAACACGAGATGGAGTCAGCTCTAACAATTTCTGACCCAAATTGTTAACCTAAAGGTGACTGAAGCCTATAGAACGAGGTAGCACTTCCGTAATCCATGATTCGGCTCTCGGAACACCTTCCACGAATTAATAAGACAATCCAACCAATTAATAACAGCGTCAGCTCTTCTATCACCCTCGAGGCGACGGCGACAAGCCGTTCGGCTGGTACGCGTCTCTGTTGTCCTGAGCGTAATTTAATATTGTGTGGCAATATGTGCGTGAGCAATACGTCGAGTCGTCAAGTATTTTGGCGCCGACCATCCGCCCTGGTGCCTCCTCAGGCGGCCCGAGGCCTTCCCGAATGAAGTGGACCCTTGAAGCGTTGCAACCAGCATCACCAGCCTCGTCGAGCTACTAGAATGACCCAGGGAGAAGGCTTCATGTGTAGAGGCACTTTGGACCACGAAAAGCTGAGAGTGGAAGGTGTCAATGAAATTTCTTATTCAGTTTCCCTGGGAATGGATCATAGTAAAGGAAAACCTAGAAAATAGACAGGAAAAATGAGCGTTTGGTGGCGAATTAGTTAGATCCATGTGTATTCTAAAGACCTGATGCATAGGTATGAAGCACCAAGCCGCGCCAAATCTTTAGTGCCAAATATTTTCATGTCAAACTGCTTTGACCTGCTGGATCCGACCATGAAAAACAACACCATATTGAAAAATACCCTTTTCCATGGAAATTTATTTCGGAGTTTCCAGAGAGAAGTGCACCTCCACGGAACTCTATGCACTAACGATTCCACACATGTTACACATCCGGTCAGCGTTACCTATACCATAAAGTTCTTAAAGTGCTGGAGTACTAAGCATTTACCCAGCACCCTAAAATGGGACGAGCTCAAGCGTGAACCACCAAAGTGTGATTTATTCCACTAAAATTCACTTTATATACTCGTTTTTGTTCAATGTTAGGCATGATCATCACTGATCGATTTGTCGAGGATTGAACGAAATGTTCATGCCCACATCCACCATAGAGAAGCCGGTGGTTGATCGATAAGTGATACCCTATACTTTGGCAATGTTTCCGATTGATTACCCAAATGATTGAATTTTTTTACTAGTGACCATTCGAGAGGTTTTTCACTGGTCCCAAGATTGAACCAACAAAACTGGCTGAAGAAATCTAAAATTATGAAAGGTTCGCCGACAAAATTCTCACCGATAAACAGCTGGGAGCAAAACTAAGAAAGCTGCAAAAACAACTGCATTCTCCTTCTTCTTACTTAAAAATACACCACGGCTTCAAAAGTGGAGGTAAAGGTGAAGATGTCGTCACTAATCGGTTTCCTGAGGACGCGCCGTACATTCGTATTCTGTCTAGAATCGTGGAGGGCCAGTCGCTGCAGCGAGTCAGTGTCCTCATCCTTCCAGACATGTCTGACACCAATTCATCCAACGCAGGAGGGATGGAGGGCTTGGTTAGCCTTAGTAGTGCCATGGCTTTAAGGTAAAAGGTAAAGTTAAGGGTGTCGGCGTTGATCAGTTCCCGGAAGACGCCACGCCTCATTCGTGTTTCATTCAAATCGTAGAGGCATGGTGAATGTTTGGCCTACACAATGACTTGCGGGAGCCAGCCACTATACCAAGTCAAAATTTTACCTCCTCAGACAAGTCTGTATCGATTTACCCATGCACTGAGGAATGGGAGGCTTGGCCAGCCTTACGATTAGAAGTGCCAAGGGTTTATAAAGAGAAATCAGTGCTAATCCCTGACAGCAGCCATAGCCTCAGCCTCAGAGAGTAATGCTGTGTGCACGTCGAGTGGGGGTTTTTCACGCTCCTCAGGCAGGATTGTTTACTCGAGTAAATTACTCGAGCCGAAGAGACATGGCCAGCTACTCGTTTATAGGTTAGCGCAAAGACCAACGCATTCAGATTAGACGACGTCGACGACGACGTTCTCTTCTGGTCAGTGTGGACTTCCTGACGTTCTCCCGGCCATCGCCGATGTGACCATGAGCTGGCCGTCGTCCTTGTCGAAGAGTGCTGGAGCCGATAATGACACAATGAAGAAATCCCACTCCCACCATCATCATAACCACAGCAACCAACTATTACACCGACTCAATCATGATCGACGACGTATAATCGATTTCGGCGCGAAAATCGATGGCAATAATAGTAATTGGTAGTGGATGGACCTCTAGTGCGGTCATCTGAGTGCGGGGAATACACTACCAGTTTATCTGATATTTTACTATCGTTACTATTACCCGAATCCAACAGTCACATGTTATACATATGAGTGTTTTCGTCAGTTCGAATTTTGCTGATTGGACAACCATGAATAAATAAACTAAAATAAATAAACAAAGTTGCTCAGCCACAAGACAAAAAGGGTAAAAGTAAAAGTTGTTGTTGCACGATGAAAAGTTATTTTCCTTCATCATTTTTCACTCGAGCATGACAACTCTTGGAGAATCGGAACAAGAAAAGCCAAAACGAAAACAGAAAACAGCCATCAAAAAGTTTTAGTTTTCTTTTATATCTTTATTGTATTTTATACCGTCCGAAACTCGAGAGGAGACACACTGTTCCAGGTACGTCAAAATTAAAGTTTTCGAGTCCGAATTTCCCATTTTAGGTGTAATACAAAATGTTTTGCATGTGAATGGAAGAGATGATTCTGACGTGTTTTTAAGGTTTTTTTCATGAATACAGACGCTTATGCTTGAGCCCAAGAAGAAACAGAGAAAGATATTCACTACTGCTTTTTGGAAATATACTTCTGCCGGTCTTCTAGAATAGAAATACTCTTAGCCAAAAACCCTGGATTTACAGGAATTTTGTGGGCCGCGACGCTTGGTTTTCCGAGTGTTGTATGACTGAAAACCAATTTAATCACGCTAATTTAAATTCCCATTTACAATAATTCGTCTTTTTTAGTTTCGTGTGAAAGGACACCCGTTTAGTTTACCCTTTTCATCCTTCTCCTCCGGCAAACTGTTGAGTACAAATCGAGCCTTTACATAACATCTAACTGACCCGATGTCCGAACTTGACAACTTCACGATTATTGTTCTCATCTTTTCTCGGCTAGCCTTTTTTAACGAGACCTTCAGCAATGGGGTATTCATCTGTATATGAATGCCAGCAAAGTGAGTAAGCGCGAGAGGCGGCGGCGGATCACAGCTGTAAATCGTATGGAAACAATAAACGCCCCACTACGCCGTCAGCCATCGGAGCCCGTCCGCAATAATCGTTTGCAAAGTATTGTCTGCTCGAGCCGGCGGCTCTCTTTGACCCTTTGGGCACCGCGGACCAGTTCTCATATTGCTGGCTGACGGTGATGCAACACCATATTGCATGGTCCGCTACGGTCCAGTTACCGCGACTAGAATTTTTTGAAAGGTTTCTCGCATAACTATAGGGTAAATCTGACGATGACAATCGAAGTATCAATGTGAATAAAAACGTTGTAGCTCTTGATTTCAAAAAGAGACACCAAAACTGCCGAAGTCTTGCGGCTAGGCGATATATCTGTCCAGCACAGTGTCCTGAATAGGTTCAAGACGAAAGTTCTAATCATACCCCGGTCGAGATTTTTGTAGTGAACCAAACATCATCATGGCATTTACCATATCAATGTCCTTCGCCATATCAGGGTTTACCACAACAACTTTTTCTGATCCAACTTTTTCTGATTTCTGATTTTCTGATCCTCTAATGGATTTGCTATGGCCTTGTCGCGTTAACGGGGTAAAGTCAGAAGGCAAATGACCCTCTACATTACCATCAGCCACTAGATAGCTATTAAAGGGCGCGCCAGCATAATTTCAGAATATTTCTTTTTCGTAAGGAATGCTCACCAACGACACGGTCAATTGTGAGACCATGAAAACTAATAAGGAAAAATTCGAAGAAAGAATTAAGCTCATCAGAATGTACTTGACAAAATATATTGAGTATTCTTATGCAAGGAAGGTAAAGAACAGTAGGTAGTGATGATGAAAAATGCTCCGAATTCTGCTTCCGAATTTAGAAAAATCATAAATTATTCCAAGGCGGCCGGGAAAAATCAGCAGAAATTTCCAGGCAATCAAAATGAACAAAAATGGACAAAAATACAATGTATTTGTAACACTTCAGACTTCAGTAGATAAAAAGCAGTACACAGTGATGATTAGCGAAAGTTAGTAAATAAATAATAAATGAGTAAATATCTCGAACAAATCGAAAAGAAAAAGGAAACAAAAAACATACCTCGGCTAAGATCTGCGGGAGTGAACAGTGTAGTAATAATACTAGAATAGCTAGGTACGCCATATTGGTGTAGCGCTGTCTCCACTGCGCTCAGAGCCCCATCGGCATGCCGACTATCTGAAATTGAAATCATCTAAAAAAGAGAAAAGGAAAGATTGAACTCGGAGGCGCCGTCATAAGTTTAAGAGAAGAAATGTCAAAAAAAGGAAGGGTGCCTGAAAGTAGAGCACCGCCGCCCGAAGGTGCCGAGGTTTGGTTCAGCATTGGATTTTTTAAGGAAATCCTTTGAGGATTGCACCCTTTTCGCCATAGGAGAAGAAAATAACGGGTAGATCTCTTTAGAGCTGTTTAATCCAGAGGAGTTTTTTGTCTAGACGCCCAATTCCCCCATAAATTTTGCTTAGCCTTATTGTCTGCCATAGACAATAGTAATAGCCCTCTAGAAGATCAATAAATTTGCAAAAAGTCGGGCGATGAATGAAAGGAACGAGAATTGCGTCTAATGAAGCGAAAGTAGCCAGCCGGTAAATCTGCGGGCTCAGTTTTGGATCAATGCCAGACTGCCGGTGCGGAAGAAAAAACGTCACGGCGGAAAGCACTTTTGGATGGAACGCTTACACTAAGAAAGCCGACGAATAAATCGTTTCCATGGCAAACTAATTAGTCTGAGAGAACGGGGAACTTTTGTAGGGATTCCGTGTTGTAGTACGCACTGACCACGTCTTTCAAGAAAATCTTCTTTCAGTGAAAAAATGAAGGATCAGCTGGATGTCCTCACAGGCTTTCGACTGCGGGAAGTTTAATTATAAATGAAAACATTCGTTGTGCTCGACAAGATACAGGTGTAGGTGCGCACGCATGAAAGTAAATAAATAAATAAATAAATAAATAAATAAATAAATAAATATGCACTTTTTAAAGTCTATTTAGCTTGGCGTTCTTCAGACTTTGCATGGTTTTGTCCCACTGACTATTTTTCAATTTTAGCGCGCCAATGTGCGTAACTAAATAAATAAGTAAACAAATAAATAAATAACACAGAGAGCAAAGAACGTTTGAAATACCACAAAACTTAATAGCAACCCTATATGTTTTTTTGGTTTCCTTCTTTTTTGTTCAACCTCCTTGGTTAGATTGTATCACCAACCACCGTAGCTGTTATCACATCTTCGGAAAGGCCGAGAATGAAAATTCCTCATAAACAGATGTGAAAAGTAAACACTAATGCTAATTGCAGTAATAAATTCGAACCACTCTACAAGAGTATTTCAGAAAATAAGCAAATGAATAAAAGTCAGAAAATTCGAGAAAAGTTACCGGCACGAAAAAATTGGCAACAACCGGAAACGGAAATTGGACATCGATTGAACCCTGATGGTGTTCAGTCGATTGATTTTCACGTTTAATTAGTTTGAAAAGGACATCAAACAAAGAAAACGAAAGGCGACTTTACTAGATTAAATTGAATGGAACACGAAAAAGCGTATTTTCAAAAAAATCAATGAATTGATTAAGATCCGTAGATCACTCGGATGCTTCCAGGACCGCTTTAAATATCGCTTGGCAGATATATGAACTGTTGGTAAAACCTGAACGGTTATAATTTACTGATGGAATTTTGATGATTTTGCCGTTTTTTCGAATTGTTCATCCTGTTGTCGAAGGTGATACGGTTCAGACTGGATTTCAAGAAAAAACGGAAATATAACAGCAATTTGCATAAATAAGGATAAAATACAAGCAACATAGAAACAATAAATAAAAAATTAAAAAGCGAACAGGAAAACAAAAAAAATAGATTACACAACAAAAAAGGGGAGGGAAAGGCTACAAGATGGTTACCTATGAAAATGTTGCACTAAATTATCAAAACAAGAAAACACGTACGATCAAAAAACCGCACACTGAGCACTTCCCAGAAGAAAAATAATGTGAAAATTGTGTCCAAAGCAAAATAGGTAGCTGAGAAAGGTTGCAAAAACTAGGAAAATGAAGAAAATGAGAGAAAGAGAAGCGAGCAGAAACAAAAGCACTAAAACTGAGAATCAGAGACATTGAGAAGAACTAGAGAAAAGGAAACAAATGGAATAAAAGTGTGTAGAACACAGAATGAAATTTAAATGAAGAACACAAGTACTGTAGATATCATATATGGAATATACAATAGAACGAATAAGGAGAAAGCAATGATAAGGAAATTTATTACGGAAGAAATCTTCTCAGCCGTAAATGAGAGAATTATTTGGGTATGGCTCCCGGTAAGCGGCACAGTCCAATTTTACCCCAACTCATCTATTCAGTTACCCAAAAACGAGTAAAAGGCAAAAAAGAAAAGCGAAAAAGAGAGAGCCGAGAGGGTGAGAATGATGAGTGTGGATAGATAGCTGCCGGTGTGGACATCTGTGCTTCAGCAGAGCTACTCTTCGCCGGACGATCGAATTGCTCTATAGAGCCCCTACTAGCTAGCTAGCGCTCTACTACTAGCACTCTGAGGCCTCTAATTGGGTTCTAGTGGACGCGAGACGGGGGGCGGGGGTCTGGGCGGGGCCCCTATGAAGAGCGGCCGGCCGGGTGGCTCCGTGGCGCCCTTACAAATCGCCGGACCTCGTTTGACGTGTACTCTGAAGCTGAAGAGATCTGACTCCTCCACTACCCCTTCCGCGGCTTCCCGGCTCCAATTAGAGAGTAATCATTCCGACGGCGAGATTTCTCGAAACCCCATCCACTACCCCAGGAGAACGTTTAAGTTGTTGAGGATAAAAGATAGGATTTAGGAGAGAAAGTAGGAATTTAGCGAGCAGGAGGTAGATCCTAGGAGAGATCAGGAAGTGGCCAGTTATACATTTATTTATTTAATTATTTCTCCATTTATTTATTTATTTACATATTTATTTATTTATTTATTTATTTATTTATTTATTTATTTGGTTGAGTTGAAACGTGCATGGCAAATATGCGCAAAACTGCAGAACCGCATAAAAACAACGTTGAAACTGCAAAGAAGAAACTGGTACACCGGAGAAACTCATAATAGTTTGAATCTGAAGGAGCAGACAAATATTAGGTTGAGTCATAAGTAATCGGACATTTCCGCATGTGCCCGAATTCAAGATCAAATTAGTGAGGTACCATTCGATAGAGGGAAAAACGCATTATACAGCTATCCAACACATTGTTATTGGTAACTTCGCTGTTTGTTACAAAGGCTCTGGAATTGCAAGTACCACCAAATTGGGTGCTTGTCAGGTTTTAGAACGTCTTCTGCCTTTCTACCTTTTTCGACCAACTGGACACGGCTGGGATGGTTGGTGTAGAACCCTCGTTTCTCATCACAAATGATTAGATTGTTCAGTCAGTACTTTCTGTACTTGAGAATGAGACGAGAAACTGCCGCGTCTGCTCTGTGACCCGCGCCCACTGGGTCAAAGCTTGAGCTATCCGTCGACCAAGTTTCCTAACCTTACTGATCAACCTCAGTCCTTGATCATCAGTTGGCTGAAGAACACTAAAGGTGTCTGATAATTCACGAGAGGTTTGGCATGGATCGGCGTACACCTCGTTCCTCAGTAGGTCCAGGTCCAAGCCCGTCGGACGTCCTGACTTCTCCTTGTTCTCGATGGCGTAGTAGTCAATGCAGAAGTTCAAGAACAAGATTAGATGGCGCCTTGAACGGGAACACCTTCTTTATAAATTTGGTTGAAGCGTTCAAAACATTGGTTCAAATAGTGGCCAGATAGAGACAGAAAAAGCATGACGTTAGAAATACGTTATTTGAATGGAATGAATTCCGGAGCCATTGTAAAAGTGGTCAACTGTACTGAAGCGAATGTGACATGCTATTTTGTAGTGCTTTTTTCTCTCTATCGAATGATACCTTACTCGTTTTGATAGGTGCTCTCATTGACTAGAAATTTCAAAACGAATCCGAGCGCGCGCAAATGTCCGATTACTTATGACTCAACCTAATACTAATATACTCTAACAATAAGCCGAACGAGAGAAAAAAGAGGCAAGGAAGAAGCAGATAAACCATGAAAAAGAGTTTTGAAAACCAAGTCGATGGTTAAAGAAACTTTTGAACCTCGCTAATGACATTTGAAGGGCGAAATTTCTAAGTAAGGGAAAAATATACCGTACAGTTCTATGAGAAAAAAAAAACTGGACCTGACTTTACTTTTTGCAACCGGCAAAACAACTTTAAGGCAAATTATGTACATTCCATTGTCTCCTAAGACCTACACATACTACCTGCTCATTAAATAGTGCCGCGAAAATGACTGAAAAAAACTACAAAAAGCTACGCGAAAAAGGTGAAAACAGCAACCAGGGTAATAGGCATAAAAGACAGGCTAGGTATGCAAGAAGTATGCAAGGATAAATCGGCCCGTTACCGGTCAGGCGCACAATACTCTAACTAAGAGCCTACATCCAATTCGATACTTACGATAAAAGTACCTTTTAAACAGCACGGTGCATTCTGGATAGCTCCTGGTAAGAAATGCATAAACACCTAACACCTATTGATCTATCTACGAAATGAGATCTGACTCACCCCAGTGCCACAGCGAAAATTCGATAGCCTGTTACCCTGCCTTTCCCGGATGAGTCTGGTATCAATTCACGCGACCATGGAAGAAGTTGTTCAGCCCAGACAAGGATCTCGACCGCACGGGTGTAAGTAGCAGTTTTTACCACTGCACATGCGCCGTCGAACTACTAACGGCACACATGCAAACCCCAGATAGCTTCAAATGAACCATAGCACGCGTTAGTGAATCAAGCGCGCTCTGTGCTTCATCTTCAGACTGCAAAATAAAACGTGCGAGGGAAAAGCTACAAGATGGTTACCTATGAAATCGCTCTGTGCTTCAGGGGTAATCCAACTTGCCGTGTGAGCCTTCGTGTAAACCCCGAAAAAACTTTGAATAAACCCGCTGCGCGCAATCACGGTTTAACCGCCGTATGGAGTCCATTTCGGGGTTTGTCGGAGTTTACACATTGACCTCGCGAAAGAACAGATTTTATTGACTTGATGACTCTGTACAAACTCAACAGTGACTTATATACAATTCCCGTCCGATGTCAGTGTTTACGATTAACCTAGCATCTCCAAATATATAAGCCATTCAACTAGTTCTCGTCTATGAATCGCTCAAGAAAAAGCGGCAAATAGCAGAATAGTAAACTCAACAGTATTTCATTATTTCACCTTGTATTTTTCAATATTTCTAGCATATATCTTCATCTCCTTATATCTTTCTCATAACACTACCTTTACTTAATCCACAAACTGATCTCTTAAACTTTACAGGAACACCCTACAAAATAGGGTATCTATGGCCACGACTAGGACCAGTTTTATTCCGTTCGTCGTAAAAGCCGGATCCATGAGCCAATGGTTATTATGCAAATAAAATGAAAATTCAAAAATCAAACTGAATTACTTGAAAAAACTAATTATTCAAAATAACCAACAATTTGTAGCATTACCCATCAGAGGGGTTCATTTTGTGGTGTTGTTACCCACTTGCAAACAAAATTCGAAAAGTACTGCACTCTCGGTCCTCCCCACTTCCTTTTTTATGCAAATTTTCTTAAATTTTTCTTACAGGCCTTTCCTAGAACATCACCAAGATACCAGACGTGCGGAACTGACCAGAATATGAATGAGGTGAAATTAAGCCGCCAACGGGTTGGACAGGTGCAGGTGGCTCGATATTTGCAGGAAATTCTCCGCCTCGTGGTCAGTACGGCCTCATATTTAGTCACGCGAACCGCCAACCAACGATCCTATAGGATTTCGGCGGCCATCTAGGAGTCAGGGAAGTGGAAGGGGTCGAAACGGCTGTCCGAGATGATCGTTTTGCTACGGCCGATTCTCTGCGCGATGTGTATGTTGACTCCTCGGGAATAATTTATCGGATTTCATAAAAATTTCATCAATGCGGCTATACGCTGTGGTGACATGTGGAAGTATGCAAGTAGTTAGAGCGCTGCGGACGAACCTAGTTCCTTGGTTTTTTACTACAAAAGAAAAAATGGATTGACTCCGCGAGTGGCTCCATCAGAATGACATTAAGAGAGGCTGCGGCAGCACTTTGACGACCACCCAGCCGGCAGCGCGTCTTAATGAGTTCTCACCCGTCCACACACACACAAAACTCATCAAATCGCTGTTGCTATGGGTAATTCCATGGTGTGATTCACTTAGAAAGGGCACCTCTACGCCTTCTTGAGTAAATTATACCCAGCACGCAACAAGGAGTGCCAGGCTACGCCTCGAGCCTGCTAGTAGGACTCGCTAATTAACCAGGAAAACAAACTCGCAGAACAGGATCGCCTGGAGTCGGCAAAGGGACGAAATAAAAGGTAAAAGTAAAGATGTCGGCATTGAAGAGACTCTAAGGGCGCGCCATGTATTCACTGTTCATTCGAGTCGCAGAAGCTTGGTGAATACGTATTTAGCCTATACAATGATATTAAGGAGCCATTCGCTATATCACGTCAATGCCTTTACCTTCCCAGACATGTCTGGTAGCAATTTACCACACCTTGGAGAGATGGAAGGCCTCGTTAGCCCAGGCGGCATTGATCTCTGGACCGTGTGGATGCATGTAGCGCCTCTTGCCACTACACCACGCATGTAAAGAGAAAAGTAAAATAGAATAAAAGACGACTTAAAATTTCACGCTGCTCTGTCGCAATTTTCATCTAAACCCACCTAAATCTACTCGAGCAATTTCCTGTGGAAATTATTGTACAGCACCGGACATGTCTTTTGATCACTTCTGGGAAACACTTAGGAGCGTTCAAAGCGGTTTTTTTTTGTTGAAACTCGATCGACTGTCAAAATATACGTATATTTGAGCTCAGCAGCTCGAGCTCTATCGAATGGTATTCAAAGATCGGTACAAATGCAAAATATCGCCCTACTGTGGGGAACGCACCGTCTGACTGACCAATCAACGACGAGGCAAACGATGAATACGAGGGCCGACTTGGCGAGATTTGAGGGGTCGGCAGAAGGGGCCATATTCTGCATTTTTACTAATCTTTGAATACCAGTCGATAGAGCTCGAGCTGCTGAGTTCAAATGTACATTTACTTTGACAAATAATTGAATTTCAACAAAGTTATTGAAAGAAGCCGCTTTGGCACGCTCCTAAACGGCTTTTCCGGGAAGTGATCAAAAGACATGTCCAGTACTGTGCAGCAGTAGTTCTTCGAAAGAAAAGAAGGAAAATCGTGAGCACATTTCATGAAATATGGGAAAAAAGCACCAGTAATGGGAATGTTAAGCTTTCAGACTAGAAGCAGAAGCAAATTGCCTCTTTTCTCATAGTTTTGCTATGTCAAAATGTTCAAACGTTTTTTAGAACACTCCCACTTGCGATGAAATTCGAAAACAACCCGCTCGACTCTCCCGCCTCTCCTGCGTCCTTCACCCATCCCTTCCCCAGGAATCCTGTTAGAAAAGAGTCAAGAAAGTGCCAATTAGTTCAAGAACGCTCGCAATGCATCCGTTTCGGTTTTTTTTCTCGTCGACCGCCAGCTGTTTCAGCTGTTTCAGCTACCAAGCGTGGGTTTATGAACAATGCTTGTGTATGTGCTTAATATTTATTTACTAAATAGCACGGGCGTGACTCAAAAAATTAGCTGAACCTCCGTCTAGATAAAATTGCGGGTTTAAAATAGCAAAAGTACACGATTTTAAGTGAAACGAGTATCATTTTTGAATAGGGAATCGGCTAACAGAACAAGATCGCGTGATGTCAGAAAATGTGATAGGAGGCGCCCTTCCCTTGTGATGGAGAAGAACATTTATTTATTTATTTATTTATTTATTTATTTATTTATTTATTTATTTATTTATTTATTTATTTATTTATTTATTTATTTATTTATTTATTTATTTATTTATTTATTTATTCAGTTGTTTATTTATCTATTCATTTATTCAATTAAGACGTGTAAGCTCTAAACAATAATGTATCATTAAGTCGATATATGGCAAGAAATACGCATTCACATTCAAGGAGAAAGTGTTTTTAATTTCAAGAAAATTTAGGTTTCGGAATAGAAAATATAAACGTAAAATAAAGAAGTATAAAAAGAAAAATAAAATTAATAATTTAGAGAATGAAATCTCATAGGAACCAGCAATCTTTCAAAGTTTCTCTAGTGGAGAGTTTTATGTTGCGAATGTTATATTATTGTAGTACATTTTAAAAAGAATCCATTCTTCAACATCATCCTTATTTGTTTATTACATAGGAATCCTATGAATTGTTGGGAATAGTTGAATTTTCCTACAATTGTAGCACGTTCACCTTTTTCATTCGACACGATGTTCGGACGCAAAAAAAGGACGCGAAAAAATTACATTTCAGAGTTTGCATTTCAGAGAGGTTTTTCATCACTTCAATAGCGCTCTCTCGAAAACTTCAATGAATTCGAAACTACCGCCCTGACCTTACTTCCTTCAGCAGCTGAAAAATTCTAATATTTCAGCAAGACAAGGTTTCATAATGGTATTCTTTGCGATAACTTTCAGAACAAGCTGAATTTTCATTAAGGTTGACATTCCCCCCCCCCTTTTTTTTAAATATTTGAGCTGATAAAGATGGAGTTGATAGAAGTGAGACGAATACTAATAATATCCTGCTAACAATATCCTACTTTCCTAGGTGTTCTGGAATACTTCGTTTCCTTTTCTTGCAAAGGTCTTCTATAGTTCAGTTTACTTAAGAGTTTTCCGACATAAACCAGGCAAGGAATTGGTGACAGGTTCTTCTCGAGATAGACCACGTCAGAATTTCGCAACAGACAAACTCCAAAGGCCTTTTCCATTCCAAGATGGTAACGAGCATGATTTGATTTTTAATCTACCGAAACAAAGAACTTTTATCTATTCTCGTCACTAGGCTGTAATCGGTCGGAACAAGTAGAATATAACAAATAGAATAGAAAAATATAGAAACAGGGTAGGAACAAATAGAAAAAATAGTCGGCTGGAACAAATAAATAGAGTCGAGTAAATCAATAGCGCATTCAGCGGTAAGAAATGGTAGCTTGTAGGGTTGAAGCATCACACTAGACATGAAGACCAAATAAAAATCCTATGGAAGATCAGGAGAGGAATTTGAACGAAACTAGAATATTTTGTGAAATATGTGCAAAAAATTCCTGCAAAAATTAGGAAGAATTGTAGGTCCGTAAGAAAAATCAATCTTACGATCCTAGGAAGCGAAACGCTGCTACAAAGAAAATTCGCCAAAAATCTCGATAAATTCGAGCGACGGGAACGCATCTTCTATACCCATTTGAGCGTTTTCGGCTCCGGCTGGCTTCCGCGATATTTTTAGCTCAAAAAACCCGTTGGAGCAACGACATTTATTAAAGCAAATTTGGGCGTATGGTGACAGCGCCATGTGAATTTTTCCGCAGCACGCCCAGACGCGGCTAGGGCTCGAATTCCTCATAGAAAAATGACATTTAGAAGATGAAATGAAAATAATTATTGAATTTCGAAATAGGAATAAATCCGTAATGGGAATAAATGACGAAACGGAGCCGACAGCCGATGGAAAGGACAATGAAAGTTCAAGCAAATGAAGACTGCTGCTCCGACGGGGGTGCTATGTAATGAGAAACGGCCGGATTAAGAGGGACCCGTGGAAAAGCCGAGAGAGCTTTTCTATCGGACGGCGGGTAAATCCCTTCAGCAGAATCTCCGCCCGACCGATGGATTCCCTCTGTTCGGCCAGTGCTCCTGGTGTGCAGCGCTAATCCGTCCCGTCGTCCTCCTGACCATCTGGGGCGGGGCGAAGAACCAACCGCCGGCCACGCCCATGCCGCCAACCACGACGATGGCTGCGGCTCGGCCCGATTAATTGGCCAATATTAGGTAGCGAAGCGGTCAACGACACTCTAAATTGAATGGAAATTGAATTTCGGCTTTTTCGCGGCCAATTTGTTAGGCCAGGCACGCCATCAAAGTGCACACGGTATTATAGCTGGAGGACTTACAATTTGATAAAGAATTCTGAGAATACTAAGCTTCATTACTCCAAGTACATGTGCTAAACGAGGTAAATTCAACTTAAGGTAAAGGTTAAGATGTTGACGCTTATCAACTCCCTAAGGGTGCGCCGCCGCATTCGTGTTCCTCTAACGTCGTAGAAGCATGGTGAATATGATTGGGGTCAGCCGTTATACCAGGTCAGTGTCTTTACCTTACCAAATGAATCTGGTACCAATTTACCCGATCTCGGAGAAAAGGAAGGCCTCGTCGTTAGCCTAGGCAGGATCGATCGCTCAACTGTGCGAGTGTTAGGCCCTCGTTATAGGTTCGCTCGCACCCCAGCGTAACTCGTCCATTCAGCATCAGACAGCGTGGGGCCAGACACGTTTGTACGAGTTATCCCGTCGACGCGACTCGTACAAACGTGTCTGGCCCCACGCTGTCTGATGCTGAATGGACGAGTTACGCTGGGGTGAGAGCGAACCTATAACGAGGGCCTTAGTGGTGCCTCTTTCCACTGTATCATGCGCGCTATTCAATTTAGTTAAGCGTTAGTTCAGCGCTTCTTGCACGGATTGTTTTTATTTGTTGTAGCTGCTAGGCTCCGGATGTTGGATCGCGTGTTCTCGGTTTGTGGATCTGCCATAACGCCTTCCTCTGAGTCTCCCCTTTTTTTATTTTTTAGAGCATGTAACAAAATGAGAAAAATTTTAAGCATAGAGTTTTTGTTTTACGTCTTTTTGTGCTAATAACGCTTTCGAATCTGAAATCTGAAACCGCTCCTCAACCATGATGCTTAATGCTATATCGGGTTAACTTGCTTAGTATTTTTATTTTTTATTATGTGATATGCAGCAAAAATGTAATAAATATAAAATCTATACCGCAGAAACGGAGGAGAAAAGAGAATGCGCCATGCCTACGTTTTCCATTCATAGTCGAGGAGGGATGGTGAATATTAATTTCGCCTATGCAACGTCTTGCTGGCCCAACGCTTCACAAGGCAATGTCTTCACATACGAAAACGATTCTGGTACCAACTTACCCGGTCCTGCAAGCATGAAGGGCTTGGCTAACCTACGCCAGGATCGATCGCTCCACCAAGCGGGAGTTACTAGCGCCTCTCACTACGTCGACCCCAAAGCGGAATGCCATGATAACGTCGGAAAGTCATTACGCCCAAGAGAATCAAAGTCGAATTGTGCTGAATTGCTAGCCGAGCAACTTGAAATGCTTTGAAAATAGACGGTTCTGGATGAAAACAACCAGATTCGAAGGCCGTGAAGTATGAATAAATCAGTGACCAAGCAGGATCCCGATGAATTATGCCTGTCGGCTCAAGATACAAGCCAGCGAACTAGATGATATAACATAACTCCATATTTGATAGTATCTCAAAAACTGTCTCATTAAATTGATGCAAGTGGAACGCAGGTTCTCTCGAATCAAAATTTAAATACGTCTAATTCAGTTCTAACAAATCGCGTGCAGTCAGCGTAGTCGACATTTTCAGCAACTCACTTTTGTCAGCACGAAACAAGATACCTAGTGTCCGCATAACTTCCTACGACTTCTGAGTTTTGGACGCAATGAAATCCATCGAGGACGACTTTCTCCTCCACTTTTTAACACAATAGTGCCTTCAGTATCGCCGGGCGCTGTGGTCAATGTGTTAATGACCACTGGAGAAGTTTAGACAAGTGGAGTGGTGGACTAACGACTCACAGGCGATTTAGAGCACTAAAAACATTGAGAGGGATCCAGTAGTTTAGTCATGACTGAAGTCTTTAGACGCGCAGTATATGAGTGTAAAGGTGAAGGTAATAGTAAAGGTAAAGGTAGAGGGATTGGCGTTGATTAGTCCCTAAGACGCACTGCCGCAATCGTGTTTCAATCGGATTCGTAGAAGCATGGTGAATGCGCATTTGATCTATGCAAGGTCTATTGTGGGCCATACTCTACACCAAGTCAGTGTGCTTACCCTCCCAGACAAGTCTGGTACCAATCTACCCTACATTGGGGGGATGGAAGGCTAGGTTAGTCCGGGCAGCGATTGATCACACGACAATGCCGGTGTCAGTAGCGCCCTTCACCACTGCGCCGCGCGCGTCCACCACCACGTAAATGAGTTGTTAAGTCACAAAGGTATCTGAATTTTGGGCATTTTGAAAAACAATCAGCTATGCAAGTGAACTAAGAAAATCTAAGGAAATAATTAGAATGTTAACTCTAAAGAGGAGACGGTCTAGAATTCTAATAGAAAATGCTGCTGTGAAGCCTCTGCTGTTCAGTAGCGCTGACAAACTGGAAAAGGTAACTCTAGA
The DNA here is from genome assembly GCA_030553155.1 of Nippostrongylus brasiliensis. Taxonomy (NCBI): domain Eukaryota; kingdom Metazoa; phylum Nematoda; class Chromadorea; order Rhabditida; family Heligmosomidae; genus Nippostrongylus; species Nippostrongylus brasiliensis. Next base: position 31,744,784 of record CP130732.1, on the reverse strand, counting down.
ACTCTATATCAGGTTACAAAGAGGCAAGCGCGATCGAGCTTCTTCGCTTATGGAGCTCGAAAAAATGTCCTCCACTACGGAACCTGATAACCCTCATCTACATAATGGTTTTAGCTCAAACATAGTCCGTAAAATATGTAGTTCTCTTCAATCGATGGACAATGGATCCATACTGTAAATATAACTATGAATGCAAATTATATTTTTTGCAAGTGTTCACCCAAAATACTTGTTGCTTAAGGACTGCTCTTGAGTAAACAGATAGCAGACAATAAACGTTTGAATTCTAAAAACCTGGCTCATTAATTATAAGTGAAAATATTCGAATGGAGTGATAGACACAAGGGAGAAGAATCGTTTAAGCATTTTGCGTAGGACGAACGAAGCCAATGTATCCAGTGAATTCTCAATAATAAGTTTTTGTGGAAAATTAGTAAAGCTAGAGCACACTATTTGAAATCTCCTACAAATACATGATGCTAATTACACAATAACAAAGGAAAAATTTCCTTTCTTTCTCAACGTTTGGAGGTGAAAAGGTAGGTAAAGAGCAATAAAACTGGGTAAAGCTAACAAGTGAAGGAAACTAGCAGATAGTCCATAGTTGGCAACAAAACAGCGTAGTAATAACCAAGTATAAGACGACGAGGCAAAACCAGCAGCAAATGGACAGACAAGGAATCTGCACATTTTTTTCAAAGATGACGCACTTCCAGAAATGAGAAAAGTCCCATTCTTTCTTTACAGATTGAGCCCTAGATGGAGCTCGGACTCTAGATTATCGCAAATGCGCGCCTTATCTGACAAAATAAGGTATGTTAGACATCTTATAAAAACTAGTTAGATAAATCTACGCAACTTCATTGAATTTCACTCACTAACCATCCTTCTACTGAAGGTGATTCCTCTACCAAACCATTGTACACAGCAAAACATGATGGGCCATTATTAATCATGCATATTGCCTATTGATTTTTCGGGGTCCGCATGTTCAAGCAACGAAATTTTCCACTCAGTAAAGCTCGCAGGGATAGTTATGTAGTTGCTTTGCGCAAAATTTAAAAAAAAATTAAGATGAGAAAAACTTACGTCAATGAATCTGTATTATAGGTGATTTAACAGACTTGACACTCTAACAAAAAAAATACGAGAAAGAAACTTACTTGTACGCTTAACAGGCTCCAGCAGCAATCCCATTACCATCTCTGCCTCTACTTCGTCGTTGGACGAAGTCCTTTACGTCATCGGTAAAGATCAATAGATCTGGAAGAGTTGAACTTTTATCAACAATCTTTCAAAGCGCTGCGAATACACTGTGTCCAGAAATGATAGGGGCACCCCGAAATTTCTTGTTTCAAGGATTTGCTTGATGCTATTTGATTCCGAATCTATACTAGTAAATTCAGCACGGCAAAAAACATGGGACTAAGCGATTTGAGCTTCTGATTTGAACGGTGAAGGTTTTGAGGACGATTTTTGCAATGAGTGCGACGAAATCTGTCCAGAAATGATAGGGACACCTACAAAGAAGAGCCGGTTGAATGGGTAAATTGATGGAAACTAATTTTTTAAACAATATTCATTTCAAAGAAATGTTTTGTGTTAGGATAGACCATAGAACGTTATGATCAATAAAATGACAAAGCCAAATCAAGGCTTTTGAAGAAATAAGGCCTAGTGTCGCGGAGTTTCGCCTACGGCGAAAACCTCAAGAATGATTATCGGCGTTTGACGATAGATTATGAAACGAAGAGTTTTCCCGGAGGTTATACGTCTTCCTCCGATCTAAAACAAGCAAACGCTGGCTAAATAATATCCGATGTACATCCTAACTGGAGCAAGTAAGCAGGAGCCCACCATGAAAAAACTCAACAAATTTATCAGCTACAGTATGAAACGTTACGGAAACATTATCTGCATAGTTTCAACTTCATTCCACGTTTAGCAGACGCGCACAAGGGGAAAAGTTTTGAATTTCTCTAGAGAAACGCAAATCAGAAGCTTAAATCGCTTAGTCCCATGTTTTTTTGCCGTGCTGAATTTACTGGTATAGATTCGGAATCAAATAGCGTCAAGCAAATCCTTGAAACAAGAAATTTCGGGGTGTCCCTATCATTTCTGGACGCAGTGTATTCATAGAGAAACTTTTGGCAACTCCGTGAATAGGAAACGAAAAACTAAAATATAAGAGGTTGATATCGTTGGCATGCGGAATGCGCGGGCCTAACTTTTACCGCTCCTGCCTTATTTTGTACCCGACCATTTTCGTGATGTTTATCTTTTGTTCCAAGCCGAAACCTGTATTATTCGGGGTCACTCAGCTAGGTCGTGCCCTGAGACGACTTCCAGGCAGACTAAATTTTTCGTTGTCAAATATCGACTTTGATGGAGGAAGCGGGCAATGATCTGAGGATGACAATGTGATCGGAACCCTCAGCCCTATCGCCTATCTCAAATCCTCGTAAACTCCTCAAATTCAGTGTTAAAGGTAAAGATGAAATAGAAGGCGTCGATCTTCCCCCCCCCCAAGGATGCCCCCGTATTCGCCTCACAATTACTATGGTAGAGCCGTTGTTAAGGCCTTTTGACCTTAAAAATGATTTGGCTAGTCGGTGTTCAGTTCAGGGTCTTCGCCTACCCGGACAGTTACGATGCCAATTAACCCAACTGTAGAGAAATGGAAGGCATGAGATTCCATGCTGAGACCAACGCTGGCACCTTAACCTTTTACCTTTTATCCTACCTAGATCGCTATTTGTGGAAATAGTCAGCCACCTAGAAGGGTTTCCCATTCTCAAGTCTATGCGGAATCTATGTCGACTCAAAGCTCGACGAGCTCGCAAATCCACAGCCCGTTTAAGCTCTGTTGAACGTCATTAAGAGCAGGAACATGCCGCCTATTTCAAGAAAAATCTTAAATGCCAGCTGGGCTGTAGTAAGCACTGTAATAAGCTTATGAACGTGATCGAAGTGAACATCTGCCAGCCAGCTGTCCTTCTTCAATTTCGTTCAAAAGAGCAGTGATTTTCATCAAAAACTGTTCAGACGAACTTGAAAGCTCTACAGAATTACTAATTCAGTAATCTCTCGCAAATCTTCTATCTAAAGAAGAAAATCTATGATGAAAACCTCCCATTTGTAGTACGGCCAACGGAAAGACTTCTGTCCGCGAATATCGCTCAAAATGAGCAATGACCGCTGTACTCGGAAGGCGACACGGCAGAGTCTTGACAGGTTATTTATAACCTCCACCGTGTACTATATTCCTACGTTAAACAAAAAAGCTTTTTCTCCGCCAGAGGAGAGAGTGCATATGAATGAAGCCAGGTCAGATGTAAGACCGAAAATAGTAGAATACAATTAATATGACATGAAATGCTGTTCAAGGAACTTTTAAGAAAAGAGTACCTGCACGACAAAATTAAAAATATGGTAACATGTGCGAAAAAAAAAGAAGGAAAATCGTGAGCGTATTAGTCGCATCAATGCGCCGCAGCTAGATTATCAAAACAATATTAAAGAACTTTCCAGGTTCGCCCTTCTTTAAACCTCGGCATCAACATACTAACACCAGAACATTAACAGCAATGAAGACGACGAAATGGTCGAAACGTCAGGCCGTTAATTGATATTCCATCTAAAAGCCTCGGCAAGGTTTACTAACATAATAACACCAGAATATTAAAGAACTTATTCAATCACCGAAGCGAGTGGTGTTTTTTGCTTACTATTGAAATCAAAAAATAATTCGCTCAAAACTACTCGACTCAGTTGTTCCGTTTGTTGCTTGATTTTTTCTTATTGCTTTTAGTTGAGCCGCAAACTATGGAAGTACTTCAAGTTCGATCAATAGCGCAATCACGGAGCAGAGAAGCAGAGAAGCAAAGCCTTGGACATGAAAAGGAAAAGTAGGAAAGTAGAAAGTCAAAAGAAAGAAAAACCTTGAATGTTCGAGAAGCTGGTTGCCTGATCGACCGCCCAGCAGAAGTGTAGCGTCAGGAATGAAGTAGCGTCGACGACCGATTAACTGAACTAATGATTGCGGTCTTGATCTACCAGGTGTTCGACACCTGGGCCCAAATTCATCATTGGTAAACCCCAAATAATCCTCGAGATATGAAGCCGGAACACCTTTGTCTACTTATCCAAAACTTTCTATGTTGAACGCAATGTCTCATCGACTCTACCTTCTGGTTCTGGCCGCTCCGCGGTATCGGAGACCGTTCGTCCGTTCATGAATCTGGGCCCTGGTAGATGGCATCGCCTTTATTCCGAAGCAGGTGGATTTCAAAACCTCAGACATTCACATTCAGGTCACAGAGGAACTCTCATAGTATTGCACAATCTAGCAGTAACAAATAGGACACGCGCGGTGCTGTGGTAAGAGGTGTTACTTCCACCCACACGTCGAATGATCGATCCTCACTCAAGTCTACCTTTCTCCGGGGTGGACTAAATTGATACCAGGCTTGTCTAAGAATTAAAACCCGCGAACAAATATTGGTCAAATATGGGTTCCCGTTGTTCTACGATTCTGGATGGAATACGAATTCACGGCGCGACCTTGAAGCACTACTTCAGTTTCTTGCCTTCACTACTAGGTAACAACCATATTTTGTTTCAACTAAAACCACACTCACGCTCCAAAAGTACACCATCTCGTGGGAGCAATTACCGGCTTCAATTAGAACCAGCATAGCGTGCGTTCTTTTAAGGATGCCATTTTCAGGCCGATTAAAAACCTCTGCCCTTCCGCATTGCTAAGCCGATTAATTTCTCTCAATATTGTCCATTCTGTGAGGAAAGAGGTCTCATAGTCAGAGCTCATAAAAATCTAGGGTTAGAAATATGTAGTGCTCGTCCAGTAGAATCATTTAAGCGACATGGAGTCAGTCCAGATCCAATAAAGCACGAATTCCTTAGCGAAAAGCGACTGCACGTTACTCTGAAAAAGTTTTACCCAAACACTTCGGGCAGAACTGTTTCGGGCAGAAGCTGGGCCAGAAAACTTCTTATTCCAGATTTTTTCTAGAAGCTAGGGTTGTAGTAGAGTTCAGCTCAATCAGAGGAGAGGAACAAATCTGGAAATAAGATTTTTCTACGTTCATCCCTACCACTTTCGTTTTCAACTTTAGCACTATCGACTAGCAGTATCATATACCTCTTCGCCAAACATTTGAATGTACATATGAAATCATAGTTGCCGGGAAATACGAAAGCATGGGAAGGTTTGGAGGGAAAAAGCAGAGAAAGGACCCAGATAGAATGTGAGGTCGGGATAGAAGTGGACGGAAAACACTAGTATGGGTCCATGAGATCATTTATTTATTTATTTACGCCTCTCATAGACGTGCTTCAAAAAAACAAATACATTAGCTGAAAGAAAAAGAACGATCCTAGGCAAGAACCTCGTAGTATAAAAATAATAGCAACACAAGAAATTTGAGAAACAATATTTCACCAACATAAAGATTAAGAGTGCTATATGCTTAGTAAATGATCATCATTGATTTATGATTATCAACATCTACACTTTCTCATTGGGTATGTATACGCAGGCCAGTAAACAAAAGGGTAGATAGGAAGGAACACTTTGGGTACACTATGAAATGGTTATTATTACCAGATTCACCTTTTCGCCCTACACAGGATGAAACAATTACTAGAACTTACACCTACAGAAGGTTTACGACCCCTCCGAATGTTGCCATTGGAGTCTCCCCAGGTCCAACATGCATTTTATTCGTAATTTCGAAAAAATTTTGTGTTTTAGGCCCCGCATGAAGGACACTAGCACAATCACCCGCCTTGCAACGTCAGTAGAGCCATGTAGAAGTGTACCATAGAGTAGCTGTATTTGGGAGCTCTGTATATAGTACATACAGGTTTATAGGTCAATTTTTCAAATGTTACATATCTTACCCATAATAGGCTACTTATGTTACCAAGAACTGATAACCTACGGTACTCCGAGTATGAAACGCTCAAAAGCTGCTCAGGAAATTTCAGCACACCCGACGTATTTCCAAATGTTGACCTTTTGTCTCTTGGCTCGGAGGAAAAAGGCGAATGAGGCATTTAACGCCTCCAATATCGGGGAGAAGCGGAGCGTAAATGAACGAGGAAGAGCTGTTTAAGCTCGGCTAAACACCGCATGGGAACGTCAGGGGTAGTCACGCGACACGAAGCTTTTGATGTGTTCCTTTGCCTTCTATGTGGGAAGGACGACCATTCCAAAAGTCATTTCCTAAATTAAATTAGAGTATTAGCGCCAAAATTACTAGTCATTCTTGAACTCACAGTAATTACGTCAACACAGTTATCGATATAAATGCAGTGGTTTGAAAATAAGATAACTTCAATGTGAAAACACTTTTGTTTTTCTGTACGAAGACAAGATTGATAGATTTCTTTTTCAGTTGACGTTTCGGTGTAATATTTGTCGATCAGCTACTGACCCGAATTCGTTTCAGTTTAATGGTATGTATTTCTGGACGAATAAATGAAAAATAAGAGTGAAATATGAAAGAGGCCGGCGCTAATCAGTTCTTTGAGAACGCGCCACGCACTCATCTCTCAATCAAGGAGTGAAGAATACATATTTGGCCTATATAACGACTGCGGAGTCCAGCCGCTATGGCAATTCACTGTCTTCACCTTCCAGGACAAACCTGGTACCAATTTACCGGGCCTCAGAGGTTTTCCCAGCTCTGATAGCCTGAGCGTGGGACGATCACTTGACTGTGTAAGTGGAAGCAGTGCTTCCTACCACTGTACGACGAGCGCCCCAATAAAAAATACACGTACAAAAATTTATTATATTAATCAAAAGATATGGGACATGTTTGTGCAGGAGAAACGACGGAAACTGGTGGTGGCGAATCGTCGACAGCGTCTTCTGCAAACGGTTGATTGATGCAAACAGTTTTTGATTTCGGAAAAATATATAAACTTACAGAGGCCGTTTTGTGTCGCGGAATTTAGAACGGGTTGGTCTTGCCCTGCTTCTGGAGCTGAAATGGGAAAACGATAAGTTGAAAATTCAAAAATATTGATTAGTCGCGGAGAATCCCGAAAAGTTCAACAATCGATTGGATAGACTTACGATGCGACCAAGAGAGAGCAGTGTGACGCATACGGAGAACAGATCACGAGCCTCGAACAGATCCACGCTTTGGAATGTCTCCTCTGTAGGAACACCCAGCTGAAAAGAAAACAATTGTTGGATTTATTGATTTGGAGATGCTAGGTTATTCGCAAAACACTGACATCGGACGGGAATTGAACCCGCGTCTTTCTGATTCCGGCAGACTTCACTAACCACTGTGCTACCGATATACGTTGCGATCCCCTAGCATCCTCCTTTTCTTCAGCCCAGTAGTGCTGTTGCTATCAGCACTCAACCGTGAACACGGGAATGAGCCGGTAAGCCGATATCGGCAGTTACCAGTTAAGCTTATAGCATTTTTGATATAACACGAAACTATTCTGCTAATTACCGCCTTTTGTCTTAATTTTTTGATTTTTTTTTGATAATTTTTGGATTATTCTACTTTTATTATGTTTTTGCAGGTTACTGTTATATATTGTTGCAGAACCAGTTGTTGTTTTGATGCTGCTTTTCGCAAAAATCGCGACCCAGCCGGGACCCGAACCAGGATGACCAGGTGAAGGTGGTGCAACGGTCCAGTATCACGGTTCCCTCGAAAAGAGTGAGGTTCGGGTTCGATTCCTGTCTAAGTCGCGATTTTTGCGAAGAGCCTAGCACCATTTGAGCATTTATCGAGATCACTATCGATCGATTAAGGTCAGTGATTGCATCTCACCTTCTTCGCGGCTTCGACGAAGGCGTTGATGTTCTCCATGCAGGCGAAGTTTGAGATCGGCTTCTGGATTTTCTTGATAATTCCGGGCTCAATTCCGTTGGCGGCCCTGAAAAATCACAACCATGTGAGGTCCTCCACTTCATTCTCCGTTTCCTTCTGTTTTTTATTTTCTCCTTGAATTCACGGTATAATTCTCGTTTGACATCTTTCATTGCTCACTGAACTTACTGAAGTAGATGGCCAACTACGCATTCGCCATGCCTCTACGATTTAAATGGAACACATGGGCATGGTGCGTCCTCAGCAGATTGATCAATGTAAACCCTTTTACATTATATCGATATCGGTCTAGTGTAGCCCACACCATCACTCTACTGCAGCAGCACTAATAACCTGACCACTTCCAGGTTGGTAACGCAGGTTTCTAACTAATCTGCAATCCCAAATTAATTTAATCACTGGTTTACTCTTAGCATCCGCAGCTTGGATACGCGTGGTAGAATGGTAAGAGGAGCTACTGACATCAGCCCATTCGAGCGATCGATCCCCGCCCGGGCTACGAAAGCCTTCCATCCCCCGCGGCCGAGTAAGTTGGTAACCGACTTGTCTTCGACAATGACTTGGCAGGCGGCTGGCCGTCGCAAGTCATTGTATAGGCCAAATACACATTTATCATGACTTTACGTTATTGAATGAAGGATCAGTGTGTGGCGCGTCCTTAGGGGAACTGATCAACGCCGACCCCTTTACCCTTACATTTACCTTCATCCGTAGCTTCAGGACAAGTAACGCGTCGTTAGGGCTAACAAACACATGAGTAAAATGGCTTCCGAGGTCAATGGAGGCGTCCTGTGAATTTGGAATATTCGGACGATCAAAAGTTCTGACTCACTAAAACCACCGCTTTTCAACCATGAGCTTAGTCCGTATATCAAAAATGACCCATCACAGGTATTTTACGGCCAAAGTAATCACCCCTAGGGTTTATTCATGTGTTTGTTAAATCTAACGACGCATTACTTGTCCTCAAGCTACGGATAAAGGTAAATGTAAAGGTAAAAAGGTCGGCGTTGATTAGTATCCACAAGAACTATCCACTTCGCTTGTTGTTCTACTCCAGACCCCAACAAAGCCCTTGCCAACCGAAATTCGGCTCTCAACCGATCCATCCCACTGCAAAGCGACGTTTCGCCAGTCAGTGTAAAGATCGATGCCGTTGATGTGTTCTGTGGCTGTTGTGCCTGTGGATAATTGTTGATGCCAGAGGTCAGAGTAACAGGGGGTGTGCGTAGGCGGTCCCGACGGCACAACCTCTGTTACAACCGTAGGCGGTGAGCAAGGACTCTCCTCGACGTCTGGCTCGACTTTTTCCCGAAGGTTTGTCGAAAGCGGCCCTCATCAAAATCAACTGCAACACTGGCATGAAGATGGGACGCCTGTGCTGTTTTGCAAGGGCCCACAGCCACTTACAATCACCTCCATTTCTTCAAGTTTTTGAAAGGAACTAGGAGGTAAAGGTAAAAGGAAATGGTGTCGGCGTTGATCAGAAGCACCGGAACATTGGTTTTCCATTCTGAATCGTAGAAGCATGGTGAATGCGTGTTTGGCCTATACAATGGCTAGCGGGGCCCAGCCACTGTACCAAGTCAGTGACTTCACCTTTTTGGAAGAGTCTGATAGCAATTCACCCAACCCCGGAGGGATGGAAGGATTGGTTAACCCGAGCGAGGACCGTTCGCTCGACGGCTGGTGTCAGTAGCGCCTTCCACCACTGTACTACACGCGCCCACTAAAAGAAGTGCAGAGATAAATATGGACCAGAATTCAATTAGAGCTATTCCCAACCTGTGTTCAGGTAACACTGAAAGTGAGTTCAGGTGACCACCTCAGCTCCCACAAAAGGTTAGCTTTACCTGAGGCTCCACAGAAGGAGAAAAACTCCCAAACATCGTCCTAATAAAAGATGGTATGTATAGCAGCCATGATATGCGGCCTACCCAAAGCCCAATCAAAAAGTATTTCGTACTAAATTATAAGTTGAGTTGTCTTTCCCTTTAAATTATAAGTTGAGTAGTCTTTCCCTTCGAGAATAAGTGAGGTGACCGTTGAATTATCGGTCTTCATCATTTATATACCTTCATTTTTACTCCTCTAACCTAGTTCTTCGGCAGAAGAACGGTCATTTTGGCGCAGTTAGCTCATTTACAACGGTAAAGTTTACACCCGAAATCGATACCACTGGATTGCGCAATGTTTCCAGAATCTTTTGCTGCCTTTACACTATTCATTGCCGGTTAACGATGGCGCTGAGCCATGAGCGGCTCGATTTTCGGTCGTTCTGCGCAGATGGAGACATTTAATTTGAATAAAAAAGGCTTTTAAAAGCAGAAAATGGTAAACGAAATTTATATATCTGCAAAAGTCGACTTGATTGCCCTATAAAATGCGGAGGTAGACGTAATATCGTAGGATCGATCTACCTTGGGATCTGATTATTTGACTTGTTCTCTTAAAACATCGACCATCTCAGCGACCTTCACTGACAACTGACTTTCAAAAGGCTCTTTAAGATCTTTACAGAAACTTCGGTTTCAGCAAGGCATTCAGGAAGGGCAGGAACCATTCATCAACCGTTTACCCAGGGTAATCGAAGTGAAGTTCAAAGCAAACAGTTCAGTCATTGAACCTACAGCCGCTTTACCAGTAGTGAATCGGATACTGAACACCGTTCAACTAACGTCATCCGTTTGCCCTGTGACGAAATGGTCTAGGTGAATGGCCCAGAAGGACAACAGCACATTTTTTCAAAAGATTTGGACGAAAAAGACCAAAATGAATATTCGGCTGAGACATTATAGACATTCTATAACAAACCTGTTGTGCTGTATCTACCTCTTGAACGTGAGTGATCTGGATTTCCTCAACTCTGAGAATAAATGAGAAGTTTGCTGAAGGATTAACCACCAACCCAAGAATCCTTCCAGTTTTACTCAGTAACCATTACTCCACTTCACGCAAACCCAGTCTCTACAATTCAGGTATTCATCTCAACCTCTCGGCCAATTTAAAGTAAAGGTAAACGTAAAGGTAAAGGTGTCGGCGTTGATCAGTCCGCTAAGGACGCGCCGTCGCATCCGTTTTCCATTCAGAATCGTAGAGGCATGCGTATTTAGCCTCTACCTTCCCAGACAAAGCCCGCGAAGGGATGGAAGCCTTGCTTAGTCCGGGCCGGGATCGATCACTCGACCGTGCCGGAGACAGTAGCACCTTTACCACTGCACCACGCGAGCACTCAGTGATGCAGTATAAAGTACCCTGTCTTAATTTCCATTCAATTCAGTGAAATTGATGCTTCACTTAACCCTTTGGGGAAACAGTTACAGAGAGCTTTTTGTTCTCCACAATTAAACCTAACAATGGAGACCAAAACGACATGTTTAGGATATATAGTGGATCCACTATTTCGCGGTACAACGACAGAATGGCAAGACTCACTTGCAGAGCAGGGTGCCGTCCTTCATGAGGTTCAAGAAGTTGTCGCGATTTCCAGCGGTGCTGATATTCTCCTTGGACAGGTCCTTGATCCACTTGAGCAACATCTCGGCCTCATCCTCGTTAAACTTGGAATCTTGCTGCAAATACGAATTCAAGATTTACAATAAAGAAGACGAGAATCAGCAAAGGTTTACCTTCTGTCGGACGGCGAAACCGATTCCTCCGGCAGTGGTTCGGCTGGACATGACTGGCGGGGCGAGAGAGTGAGACTGAGATTGCCTTCGGCTTGGTGCCCAGCAGCTTCTTTTATCCCAAAATCGCCCATTGGTCGGTTTCGGCTTCAGTCCCGCCCTCGTACAGGTGTGGTTGGTTACGACGAACTTTACAACCTTCGCTGACACACCCCTGTCGGGTCGACAATAGCGCCACCGAGCGGTGAATCACGTCGGCTGGGGGTGGACGACAGCTGAGCCGCGACGAGTGGGTTATCCGATCGAAATCTCAACAACACGATAAAAACTGAAGAATTGTTCAGAGTGGAAAACGTCTGTAGTTCTCGAAAAGGAACAGTTGTCGTCTCGGACTGAGTCATTTCCGGAAAAATAGTCTGTTTGCGTCATCACAGTGATTTCGCCATGCTCACTTCTTGACGACATTTTTCGAACACTTTTCTGTTAATCAAGTTTTTTCGTCAATTTCGACTATTATTTAGGTCACACTGCTGAATGCCAAATCAATTTTAACGAATACTGGAAGTTATTGGAGATCGGGTAAAGGCAACAAATAATCTACGGAAAAATGAAATTATCATGGGAGAAACTTGGAGAATACTATTGGAAGATATTAGAAATCGAGTAACAGCAACAGTTAATAAAATCGTTAACTTGTCATTTTACCCCTTAATAAAATCGTTGGTTGACAGAAAACAAAAAATAAAAATGATACTACGTGACTAATACCGCGAGTACACATTCACCACGCTTCTGTGATTCCGAATGGAACACGAATGCACAGCGCGTACTTGCGGGACTGATCAACGGCAATCATTCGAACTTTACCTTTATGAAACGAAAAACAGAAAATGTCATTTAGCGCTTCTGACGTAAAAAAACGACAAGCGTTGAATTCGATTTCAAGCAGAACTCCTCGCGTAAAGCAAGCTCTGGTCCCTCTGAAAGCTTAGGTTCCAAAAAATTAGATGAATAATATACCATTTTCACGCCTGCATCTGTGTTTGCCAGCTTTCACGACCTCAACAATCAGGATGCATTCTTATCTCAGCAATCGATAGAAGGGCATTTGAGGTATCTAAGAACAGCATCACGCGGCCCGTTCAAGTCATCCATATTTATTGGGTGGCTCAGGTAATAAATAGAAAGGTGATTGAGGTACAGGGCAGCACCTAAAAACGACGGCACGATAAATTCGGCCTGCTCAGACCACGACATTTGTTGGATGGCTCACGTAGTAAATGAATTGAAGTCCGGATTCAAAACATGATTAAGTATTAGTCCCTGGTCTATTGTCAGACTCTAATAAGCAGATTGATGGAGAGGGAACTCTTACAGAGATGGCGGAAAACTTTAGAAGTTCAGGTACCATTTGTTACATCAATTCAACGTTTTAGGTACACTGCTTTCGTGGTGTGGACAGTCGGAGGTAGGTCTCACCATGGTTCCTGTTCCATCAACGGCAAGGAACTTTTCTTTTTCTTCTGAATACTGCCTAAATGCCGCTCGTGGAATCTATCGCTCAGAGGTTCAAGTGGAACAAATGGCCTCCAGCCGAAGCATGGCTTATCTTAATAGTTATGCTAGTCCAGGCTAAAGCTGACCGCCGGGTTTAACGAATTTCTATTTTTCCAATGAGGCTCAGTTGCTCACATGATTTGCTTATTTGCTCATTTGAGGTTTTGTTATGAGTTATTGTTCGCAGTTTAGTGTTCTTGTTGCCTTGTTTGGTTCCTTCATTTGGCGCGCAGTTTAACAATTAAGCACTGGTCTCTTGTACCCATGTCTACTTCACCTTCAAACGTTCAGTAGAAAATGAGCGACTACAGTAAGTGGAATGGCTAAGTAATCCGAACCAAATCCAACCTGCACTCTAAGGGGTGCCGTGCTACGGATCGCCATTTTCACCAGCGACGATCGATCCAGTCAAGCCTTCTATCCCTCCGGGGTCGGGTGAATTGATACCATACTGGTCTGCGAAGGAGAAGACGCTAGATCAACAACGCAGTCACTGCGCCTCTACAGTTCTGAATGTGAGACGAAAAACACGGCTCGTCTCAATGGGATTGCTATTCCAGAGCGAGGGCGAAGTCTCGGCGTAGAACCAAGCCTTATATGTTCATTTCCAAGGACGTTATTGGTTGTGTCTACAGTTCAGCCACAATTCGCTGTCGTATTCCTATAAAACGACAAACTTGGTGGTGTGGCTGTTCAGCATCACCCAATGAAAGCGCTAAGACAGGAGTTCGAATCCTGTCTGAGCAGCGATTTTGGCGGATAACCGAGCATCAACCAAGAATCGCTATCTCTATGACTAACTGTCATTCCATCAATGCGGAACCTCCTCAAATTCTGACTCAGCATCGTGTTGTTCCGCTGTTGCCGTCGTACACAACGACGTGAGAAGTTGGTTGATCTGTTGTTGTTGTTGTTTGCAACAGTTTGTTGTCTGCTTATCGCAGTGCCATCACAACTGAGCACTGCCAAATGCCTCAGGGTCAATAACAGAACACCACAAATAACTCAATTCCCTGAAAAGTGCTGCTGCTACTGATGTGCGTGGACAGCAGTTCTGGAAGGGACAGCACCATTGGAGGTAAGTCAGGTAGGCTTTAAGGAGGCCACCTCTACTCTTCCTGCTCATCTCAGATTTATCACTGACCTAGCAGCGAGGAACTAAAAGGTTTCATGCTATTCATGGAAATGTAAATGGTAACGGTAAAGGGGTCAAGGATGATCAGTCTCGCAAGGACGCACCACGTATTAGTCTGCCTCTCAGAATCGTATTTATCTAATTTAGTATATACAAATGACTTGCGGGGGCTAGTCACTGCACCAGGTTAGGTCGTTTAACTTCCCACGCAAGTCTGGCACCTCTTGGGCCAGGATCGATCGCTCGAGCGTGTGGCTGTCAGTAGCGCCTCTTACCACTGCACTACGCGGTCCCAGAAAATATAGCAGCAGACGAAAATTTTGGTCATTTTGTATTTTTGATTGCGTAGATATAATTGCTTAATAGTGCCCCTGTTAAAAAAACGAGAAGATTATCGTAGTGCTAAATTTTGTGGAAAAAGCAGCGTTACACTCTCCCGAAGGTTTTTCAACGATATGTTGGTGCTCTCCGACCTAGCTGACTAGTTCATACTACCATTTAACAGAGATTTTCCTTAATCTTATCGGATCAATCGACAACATTTTTGGAATCAGCGGATTTTGTCCATAGATAATGGCATTGTCACAATGGTTGAGGATCTTTTCAGAGGTGCCAGACTTGCCTGGGAAGTTAAACGACCTAAGTTTCCAAAAACTCGTTCTGGGAAGCAGTTACAAAGTACTTGCTGTGTCCATGGCTGCTATTACAACTACCGAGGGCGATGTTGCGAATAGGCTTGCACTATAATCACACACGTGGTAGGTTTACAGCGGTGCCATCATTTATGTTACATTAAGTATTTAAAATAACGTAGGGGCTCAACATTATTTCCGGTTGGGAATTTGGCAACACCTCCAGAAAACAACTGAAGAAGTGAATGGACTTATGGATTGTGAACAACATTTCAGAGGAAAAATGGTGGAACAAGCAAAATGATGGAAGAGAGAAAAAGGTCTCGTCGCCTAGAATAGAAACCAACTTTTTTTCAGAAGCATATCTGAAAAATTTTCCATCAGGCTAACGTTTCACAAAGCGCTTTTGGCGGAGCCTACAGAAGGTCGAATAACATTTGAAACCATCCCGCCCAAAACCATCTAATTAAATATAGTCCTGAGAAATAGAAGAAAAAAGGAAGACTGAAAAACCTTTTTTCGTGGTCGCCAAGGCAATCCATCAGTAGTTCCCACTTGTTGCTGAACTCAATCACCCGTCTGTGTCTCTCCACTCCAGTCACAGTTCTGAAAATTTCCATTACTCGTCAAAGACACCATCAGCTAACTCGTCATGATGTACAGATGTACTCGTCAAAGACATCATCATCTAACAATAAGTGATTTAGGTCAGCTGTCAAAGCAGCTGCTTCTGACGATTTAGCCATCATAAAAAAGTTCTCAACCATCGTGACAATGCCATTATCTTCGGACAAATTCTGCTGTCTCCAAAAATGTTGTCGACTGATTCGGGAAGATTAAGGAAAACCTCTTTCAAGTGGTAGTACAAACGAGTCAGCTAGGTCGGAAAGCGCCGGTATATCGTTTACAAACCTCTGAAAGAGTCACAAGGAAGGAAGAAGCGTAACAAGGAAAGTGAACGCCTCTGTCAACAAATAATGATTTCATTTTGAAATTCACCTAGTCCACTGAGGAATCATTTTTCTTCGACCACAATTCTTAGTAGCTTGAATTAGAACGTGGACACCACTTCGCATATTCCCTTACTCGGCAGCGACTGTAATTCGAGAATACCGTGGTGGGCAAATAATGCTGCCTTCTCCACAACATTTAGCGCTACGATCAACTTCTCGAATTTACGAGCGGCACAATGGTAAGAAACGCTGCAGACACTCGCACGGTCAAGCCCTTGATCTCCACCCGGGTTAACCAAGCCTTCCATCCCTCCGCGGTCGGGTACAACGGGTATCCATACTGCACGTGATAGATTGAGTGAAGCCGAATAGCCAAGAAGGTACAAATTTACTCTGGCTAACGTTTCGGCGAGTCCACTTTTGTCAGAGCCTGGAAGAGAAAAGAGGAGTTTCTGAGATCATTCGACCAATTCCAAGTTTCAGCGGTGAATCAGAAGGCACCAGGGGAGAAAGACGAAAGACGAAGGTAACCATACTTGTCTGGAAAGGTAAAGACATTGCCTTGGTATAGCAGCTGGGTTCCGCAAATCATTGTGCATACCAAATATACATTTATCGTGCCTCTACAGTTATCAACACTAGACGTGTGCACGGCGTGTCGTTAGGGGATTGATCAATTCCGACAGCTTTACCCCTTCCTTCCATCGTAGCTCCGTTAGAATCGCACCGATGTTCATCTTCGCTATGCCACAGCTGAGAACAATCGTCTAATCGGTTCAGCGGTTGTCAGGACAGCTGTTCCACTGCCGCCTACGCTTCGGGACGTGGACACCACTTCGCAATTTCCGTTAACCGGCAGCGACTGTAATTCGGAAGGGATACCGTGGTGTCAAATAAAGTAATGCTGCTTTTTCACCAACATTGAGCACTACGATCATCCTCTCGAATTATTAAAAAGCACACTATTAAGCAGTTACATTTACGCAGCCAACAATAAAAAATGACCAAAATTTTCGTCTGCCACTGTATCTCTAGAGCATAGCGGTAAGAAACGCTACTGACACCCGCACGGTCGAGCGATCGAATTTCGCCCGCGTTAACCAAGCCTACTATTCCTGCGGCGTCATTGATAATACTCTCTATGGTCCCGCGTGGAGTAGTGGAGAGAGTAGCTACCGATACCCGCATGGACGAACGACCGATCCTCGCCAATGCCAACCCTACATACCCCAAGCTCGGGTAAATTGGTACTAGACTTGTTTGGAAAGGTGAAGACATTGACTTGGTACAGCAACCGCATCCCGCAAGTCGCTGTGGAGACCAAATAAGCATCACCGTGCCGCTACAATTATGAACGCTAGAGGAGTGCATGGCGCATCGTTAGGGGACTGATCAATTCCGACAGCTTTAACTCTTCTTTCTACTGTAACCCCGCTAGAATCGCACCGGTGTTTATCATCGGCTTCCAACAGCTGAGAACAATCGTCTAATCGGTTCAGCGATTGTCGGGACAGCTGTTCCACTCCCGCCTACGCTTCTTCGGCATAACGAAGCATATTAGAAGAAGTACCGTTGGATCCACCCTTATGACTTCCGCGAATTAATTAATCAAACTCAAGATGTATAGAAATCAAAGAGGAGAACGCAGATGATTTTCCTTGCTGAGCAGCTCTGCTCCAAGCTAATTGATAGAACAGAGAAAAATCAGAAAATCTACCGTAATTCCTACTTCCCAGTCCAATTCTTGTGGTTCTTATCAAAAGACGTTTGGTAATTTTGCGTTGTGCGTCGCACAAGAAGGAAGGAAAGGCACTAGTTCAAAGCAAAATGGAAGTAATTCGAAGTTCTGGATTCACACACTTCATTTCCTATGCTCTGCATAGTCTCTGATCGAATGGTTTATGCGTCGAAAAATCTCAGTACCAGTGAAGAAAGCCACCTGGTGGCGGCTACCCGGCAGAGAAGAAGAAAAATGAACCTCCCAGGCGACTGATCAATTCCAGGAAGTCCCAGAGTAGTGGAAAGGAAAATAGTTAGTACCCATAAAAAGGCTCTCATTTATAAGTACATCAGTTGTAAAATAAGAGCTAAGCCTAAGGTAGTTGCGATCAAGAGAGATGATGGAACTATGGCCATAACGGACCATGAGAAAGCTGAGGCCCTCGCCAATGAGTTTGGAAAGATTTACACCAAAACGGATCTTCCCTCTCCTTCTAGAGAGAGGGACTGTAGCTTTGAGGTTATGTGCGACTCTGTATGGTTCGACAGGCATGAAATCCTCGATCTCCTACTCAAATGGCCACCTAGTTTCTCTTTGACTCCTGACAATATTCCTTTCTGTTTTGTTAAGAAGTTCGCTTCGCATTTGGCCACTCCATTAGAATTTTTATTTAACAGAAGCTTCTGTCTCGCTGAGGTTCCATGTAGATGGAAACATTCATTCGTAGTTCCCTTACCCAAAAAACAGCCCTACAGCAATCCTGGAAACTACAGAGCAATCAGCATAACATCGATTTTTTGCCGCCTTTTTGAAAAGATCATGAAGAAGAGAATTATTGAACATCTAGATAAGCTCAAGATCATTCCTTCGTGTCAGCACGGATTCTGTAAAGGAAAGTCCACGGTCTCTCAGATGCTTGAAACCCTGAATGATTGGACACTGGCCCTAGACAACAAACATCCAGTAGATGTTGTATACTTTGACTTTAAGAAAGCATTCGATAAAGTGTCTCATAGCCTTTTAGTTACGAAACTTAGTAAGGTCGGGATTCACCCTAGAATAGTAACTTGGATCGAAGCCTTTCTTACTGGTAGAACGTTCCAGGTTCGAGTCAATTGTTCGTATTCTTGTGTTAAACCCATCTTCAGTGGTGTTCCCCAGGGGGCGTATTATCACCCATCTTGTTTAATATTTACACTTATGATTTGCCCGAAAAAATTGGTGGAAACGTTACTTGTAAGATGTTCGCTGACGACATAAAAATATATAAACCAGTTACAGGAAACGTTGACACGAGCGAAATTCAACAAGCAATTAATAATGTTTATTCTTGGTCTCTAAACTGGGGTCTGCCAATATCATTTGAAAAAACCAAAGTCCTTCACTTGGGTCCACGAAATTTGAAATCTGACTATAAGATAGGAGATCACGCTTTACTGAAAACTAGCGAAGTAAAGGACCTAGGTTTCATGATAAATGATAAACTCTCTTTCGATGCTCACTGTGATCATGTCGCCTCTAAAGCTGAACAACGAGTTTTTCTTCTATTCAAAGCACTTCGTAATAAAGACCCCGGTGTACTACTGGATGCCTACAAGTTGTACGTGAGACCAATCGTAGAATATGGCACCTGCATATTTTATCCTCAAAAGAAGAAGATGATTCAAAGGCTAGAAAAAGTGCAAAATAGTTTTACTAGAAAAGTGTTTATCAGAGCTCTCGGCTACACATACAAAAGCATTCCTAGAGGAGTCATTCGGAACAAGATTTTAAACCTTCAAACCCTACTTACTAGGAGGAAAATCAACGATCACATTATGGTTCATAAGATTTTACATGGTTACATAGGACTTAGAAGCACAGAATTTTTTAAACTGTTGCCATCTCGTACTAGAGGAGGGCCGAGCAGGCTTCACATAGAATCATCTAAGTGTTCTCAGCGTCGCAGCTTCTTCACAGTACGTACAGGATTGGAGTACGCTAAGTTAAACAAGAAGGTGCAGTTTCCAAAAAGCTTGATTAGTTTCAAGAGAGTGGTTAAAAAACATTTGTCATTATAATTGTTTCCCGAAAATAATGACGGCACTGGCCTGATTGCAAGTGTTCCTTCGGCCTGTTGTTCTTACGTTATCATTACGTTATCTCAATGTTTTAATATTGTTTGTTTGTTTATTGTTCTTGTTTTTTCTTACGTTTACAAGTCTAGTTATAATTGTTATTGTAATGACAAGCTGTCTGAATACGTTGTTGTTGTTATTGTTCTTATTCTTCTGTTTTTTTACGTGGGCAAAAGCTCGCGTTAATAAATGAAATGAAATGAAAAAATCTAAAGCAGAAAAAAGAGAAGTATGTACTTCCCCGTCCAACTCTTCGGGTTCTCATCAAAGGATGTTTGATAATTTTTCTTATAACGCACAACGAAGAAAGAAATTAAAGGCACTAATTCAAAGCAAAATGGAAGTAATGCGAGTATTGGATTCATGAACACAGCACTATTGCACGTCAAGAAAGTTTTTGGATCCTGGGATGCTTAGGCATTAATCAGAAATTAACAAATGGTACCTCTGAAAGACGCGCCATGGCAAAACCGGTGAAGGATTCGCATGCGTGGTCGGTGGAGAAATCCTGGAACAATTCTAAATAAAATTAAACAGGCGGGCTCTTGCATAACGATGCGATTATTCCGAGTGCTCTCGAACAAGAAAAAGGAAAAGTTCCTACGGGAAGGACGTCAGCATCACTCAAATCCATATCAATTTGGGCTCACTCCAGTTTCAATTAAGTTATTTTCATCTTGGTAACGCGCTTGACATGGTTACAAAACTGGCTCGACACATTTTCGTACTGATAACAGTTACATATTAAGTGATATAGTGCGGAATTACAAGTACGAAAATGGTCCAGTCCAACGGTTCAGTTTGAAATATAGAGAACATAAGCTCACATCGCGCCACGCTCTTGAATATCAAAAGTATTTAGACTTTCAGCGAAAGGGTTTCGGCGACAAGAGGTCTTGAATCTCAATCAGTAGCGAGAAAACTCCTCGATTCATGAAAATCATCGTAATCTTCTTTTTAATTACCCAAGTTTGAGGTCTGGTTATATGATTTTTATCTCTATTGTTGGTTATTGTGAACTTTTATTCGATATGGAGGTTAGTTTCAGTTTATTATTTTTTACTTTTTTCTTTTACGAGTCTCCCTACTTACTGATGAGTCCCGGGGAGACTCTACTACTGCTATCATTTGCTCGTCTAAGTGTAAGGACGAACGAGCCTTTTTAGTTGATGAAGATACACTGAAATGTGCCCTTGTTGAAAATTCTAAATTTTTTTTAGAAAATTTTAAATTCATTTTTCATTTTTATTCAAATGAGCATGAACCTAACATGTTAACGGCAGCGCCTGTTTCGCGTAGTCTGGCGCGTGGGACCTAGCGATTTTCTACTGCGCCGAGGCTGTGGCATGATTCCGGCTTACAGCGAATTTTTTTTAAATGAAAGTGAGTAGTTAAACTCGAAGACTACATATACATTCCTGTAATATCGGGGATTGTGACTATTTCTTTTTTTTGCAATGAAAATAGACAAATAATTAAAAGGAAATTGATTTTGTTTATTGTTTATTATTTGCTTATTCTAATAATCAATATTTGTTTGTCTTTATTTGTGTGTTCCAGTAACCAGCATTTGTTTGCATTTATTTGTTTATTGCAATAACCAATATTTGTTTTTACTTGTGAGGAAAACTAGTGCACAATCAAAAACTCAAACTTAAAATGAAAATTGCAAATAAAGACAAATCAATTAGGAGTATTTATAACAAAAATGCCTAGCTTCCGTTCACATATCATGAAGGTACCGCAGTATGACCTGACGTGACCTTCGAGATGTCGACGTCTTAACACCTCGGCGGCTCCCCTCCGGCACTGACCTCGGTTATTCCGGAGGGGAGGCGACGGCATGGCGCACTCAGCGGTCGAGCGGCTCATTCTGGGCATCGAGCACTCTAGGCGACAACCTCGTAGTGAGTATGAACTCGGCCGGCCGACCCGCTATAAAAGTCTCCAGGAAGCGCTGACCAGCTAGCTACAGGATCGTCTCAACAGTATCCTATTTTATTTCGCATTTCTATGATTATGTTTTATTTACTGATTTATTTTTATTTGTCTTGTTTACTTATTGAGGCATAATATTCTAATGGCTAATACTCATCAAATTTTTAGATCTGAAAGCTAACAACGTAATGCCTTTCAAAACAAAACTCCAGACAGCAATGCGGAAAATGTCCTCCTGCAATAAAAAGGTAAATTTAAAGATATTTATCTACGCTTTCTGTAGGCCTCTGCCAATTCAATAAGAACTTCATTTCTGGCCTTTTAAAAGCTATATATTTTTTATGATGATAATTTCCGTTAGAAAAAAATCGGGTGCTAAGAGTATGTTGTCTGAAATTCAACATTTGAGGAATCGGTACATCAGAAGGGCGTACAATATTCACTGTATCCTAATAATTTCGTTTCAGGACCAGAAGGACAATCTGCTCGAGCCACCATTGCTTGCACTTCCAAATAGTCCGAAAATTGAAGAGTAAGTTGATTACAAACTGAAATGAATTTAGGTAGTTTCAGTGAATCGATAGCGAGATTCCTCCCCGATTTTTCCCTTTTCCCGTTTCGCATTCCACTTTTGGACGTTTGTTTATTTGTCACGTAACACTATCAATCGTTATCAAAAGAATGTATTCCCTTAACAAAGGGCCTTTTTGGATTTTTTAAAAATTATTCGGTTCATTTTAAAGTTGTGAATTCGTGACATTAGAATGAAAGGGGAAGAAAACGCCTCCCACCTCGACATCTTAATAAGGGTCAACCAAGCATTCTCAAAAGGTCGAAGAAAAATCGAAGCTGATAAAAAAATTGGAAGTAGACATGCGGCAAGGATGAAAGAATGATTAAAGATAACAGTTTCTATCGATTCACCTCACTCTGATTGTTCGAGACTGTCGAGCGTCATGCGACTTTTCCAGTCAGCTGGTTATGAGGAACATTTTCCTGCCTTAGACAAAGTTTTGACCTTAAAAGTATTAGTAGCAAAAAGCTAAAACATCTATCTGACTACGAAGCCGAATTTTTAGTTGATATTTAACCAAAAATAAAATATTTTCAGGGTCTACTATATCATAGATGACTTTATGAATCTGTCAATAGGCTGTGAAATGGCGGACACGGACAGAACATATTATGAGGTCGGTGAGAATACCATAGAAAACAGATTGCAGAACACAAAAACCTCAAAAATTCAAAGAAAAATTTTGAAAAATACAGATAAAAACTGGAAGTAATTAGAGCTAGCTTCCATTTTGTCGCCAATATTATAGGGAAATTAGGAAAGTGGTATGGTTTACTCAAGAACTCTTTAAGAAGTGAAGAGAAAAGGAATAGAAGTAGTGTTAGCAAAAATGTTGCTAGCATCTAGAAATACAATTCAGAATAAAAAATAAGAAAAGGTTTGCATTGACGATCGATAATTGGGAAGTCAACAAATATATTGCATGTTTAGAATGACACCTTTGATCTATACATTGGCGACGATCCCCTACGTCGATCGACGAAACGCAAACGGCCAGGACTTCAAAAGCTTGGAGTTATGACGGTAACTGACTTGGAACTACAAATATTAAAAGAATAAAAATGAAACATTACAGCCAATTTTCACTTCAACACCTCACCGACTGATCGACGAGAACGATTTCGACTACTCTCCACCAGCCAAGCGGGCGCCGATTCTGAGGAGGATACCGTTGAGACTTGTGAGATTTGCTAATAAATTATCATATTATAATAAAGGGGGAGAGAGGAGAAGAAGGACCATAGAAGGAGGACGAAAGGGAGAGAGAAAGAGAAGGAGAGAGAAAAGGGAAAGAGTGGGAGAGAGAGAAAAGAAGGAGAGAGCAGGGGAGAGAGAAAAAAGAAGGAAAGAGCAGGGGAGAGAGAAAAAAAAGGAAAGAGCAGGGGAGAGAGAAAAAGAAGGACAGAGCAGGGGAGAGAGAGAAAGAACGAGAGAGAATCTTGAAGAGATGAAGAATGTGAAAAACCTGACGACCAATACGAGCAGGGAAAACTAGTGAATTTGAAACGCCCCTCAGCGTATCGGAAAGTCAGAAAGGGAAAAAATGAGCACGTTTCAGCCTACTCCCACGTTGTGCTTCCATGCTCTGAATTCGCAATTTGTTAAATTTTAAGTAAAAGATCATTAACCTCCATCAAAACTCAATATGAAACCATAAGAATTGTTCAGGACATTCCAAAACATCAACCTCCACCGCTACCTATAAACGAAGAAAACGAGGAAGACGATGCAGATGAAACCACCTATCTGATACCGACGAGAATGAAGGTACGCTCCTGTTATGGTTAGATCAATGCTTGCATAACATATTGAAATACAGCTATAACTATCTGTAGACTTCAATTCTTACGCTTTGATAGAGCACTATAAGAAAGCTATATTTGACGTGGAAACTTTTCTCCCGAAGTTGCAGTTCTTTTTGCCTTCAGAGGAAAATATTCGTTAGAGTCTAGCTTCCGTTGAGGTAAACATAAGTTGGTCTCTCCACCTTCCAAGACAAGTCTGGTAATAATTTACTCGACCTTAGAGGGATGGAAGGCTTGCTTGGCATGGGCGAGGATCGGTCTCTCGACCATGCGGATTTCGGTAGCTACTCTTTCCACTATACCGCACGCGCCGATAGAGTATTAAACGTAAAGGTAAAGGTGTAGGTATAGGTGCATTGACCACTTCCCGAATGACGCGACGCCGCATCCGTGTTCAGTGCAGGGTCGTAGAGGCTTGGTGAATGCGTGTCTGGCCTATACAATGACTTGCGGGGGCCAGTCGCTATACCAAGTCAGCGTTTTTACCTTCCCAGAAAAGTCTGGTACCAATTTACCGACCCCAGAGGGATGGAAGGCTTGGTGGGCCCGGGCGAGGATCAATCGACCGTGCGCGTGTCAGTAGCGCCTCTTACCACTGCACCACGCGCGCCCTATAGAGTATTATCAGTGGAAATTGTGATGGTAATTTTCAACGCTGTAGAACATGTCGAGCTATGACCCGCGAACCTGTCATTTCAAGGGTTTCTTTGGATGTTCAATAATTATTTCTTATTTTGAATAAGCATAAAAAACCGATGTAAATCACCAAACGGCGAAGACGAAGGCGATCTACACGAATCTAGTTTTGTTTTTTTTGTGGATGTGATTCAATAGCGTTATATCAAAGATGAACCTTTTTGTCAAGCCAAAGCCCCGATTGCGACATTCGAATTATAACACAAATGTTATCTCAGCGCGGTGCTGAAGTACGATTCCGTTCGAGGCGAGCTAGCGAAAGCAGAACGACTTAGTGGTTTTTTGAACCAGCGAACGATAAAGGACTTATCGTTAGTGATAAACCGGGAAGGCACAGAGTTCAACAACGTAGAACTGAATGCTGTGTAGATTATCCAAACATTCACTACAGAAGTGACGCTCAGTTGCTATTATTAGCTGTATATACATTGGGTGATCGCTTCCGGTTCACTGGAGGCGCTACTGGCAAGAGTTAAATTGGTACCAAACTTGTCTGGAAAGGTAAAGACCCGACTTGGTATAGCTGTCGCTGCAAGTCATTGTTCAGGTCATCATGCCTCTACGATCCTGAAAGGAATACCTTTACTCTTAAACTTTCTGCACATCGAAGCTCCTGGAACAGCCTTATTGTTAAGGCAACCTTGCGAGTTTCTTTGAACGGTTTCACCCCAACTCCAAAAAAATCCACTAATCAACAATGAAGGGACCTCAGGATAGAACCGAGAAGTTCAGGGTAATGCCGTTCCATTCTGGATCGGGAACAGTACAAAAAATCTGATTATCGATGAGATCTATATTATATTTATATAATTGTTTGGCTTATTTTATAGCTCCTTTTTATACGATTAATTTTATAAGTATGTTATAGATTTATTATTAATTTTATTAGCTTTCTTGAATGCTGCAGTGCCGAACGAGGATAATATCGCGAAGCGCGAGTTCGAATCTTTAAGTCTCATTTAGGAAAAATCGATAATACGTGCGAACGATACCTACGTGCGAGCCGATGCATACGTGCGAAAATTGAGATCAAGATGCCTGGCCCCGGCGGTAGGTATAAAAAGGGGGGACCTTCTAGAAAGGGGCTCATTGTTCTTCTGCTTGTCTCCCACCTTGGTGCCTGGACCACTTAGTTGCGACTCCAAGCCCCTTGCGACGTCATCTCTACTGCCACTTACAGTGTTTCTTCTGTATTCGTTTCTGTTGCTGACTGATAGCTATTCACTGCTACTATTGTAGTTGCGTTATCTAATAAACGTTGGATTGATTGGATTCGAGGACGCGTGGCAACAATCAACTTATGGTGCATCGGCCGGGAACGAATTCGGACGAAGAGCAGGTACGACTTACTTTCCTTTCTTATTTCCGCTCACTTCTTCCCAGTTACATTCCTTCCCTCTCGCTCTCCGCGGGAATTAACCTTCTTTGCACAACATAAGCCTATAAGCCATCTATTCAAAAACTTCATAGCGATAATACGGGAGTGCGAATGGGTGCGAAAAAACAACTGCAATACAAAAAGGGCTTAACAACGCGAGCAAAAAACTCATTAGCGAAAATAATAGCGGAGGGAAGATCGGTGCTAGATTGCGACTCATCCCAATCCGGCCGCACCCTAGCCCTATCATCATTGCGACAGGGTGTTTCCTGGTTGATGCGAAACCTCGACTGTTATATGCAAGCACTAGACGACCAAACGGACACCCAGGAAGAAGATAAAGAGGAAGAGGAAAGCGAATATTTGGAAGAAGTCGAAAGCGTCATCGAAGAAGCAGAAATGCTTGCAATAAAATTAGAAGCAGTCTTAACATGCAACAAAATGGCAAAGGATGAAGTCAACATAGGCGAGCTGTATATACATTGGGTGGTCTACGGTTTAATCAACAATGAAGGGACCTCAGGATAGAACCGAGAAGTTTTGGATTATCGATGAGATCATATTCAACACTTATTTTATATTCACAGCAACATTCAAGAAGTATAACACCATGCCGAGGTTTCAAGGGGAGAGAACATGGATTATTTTATTATCATCTTAGCGATATTTTGAGTAGCAATTGTTCGAAAGACGTAGCGTGAAGTTTTTCTCCTCAATTTGTACCAAAAATGAGGATAAACACCTAAATTCCCGTATGCGCTTATAGCAACTCTTTCAGAGTCGGCCGGCCAGCGACTCGCCCGTGATGACAAGGCTGTAACGGGATAGAAAGAACTCAATATGAAAGCTCTTCAGTGGAATGCAAATCAAATACTTTTGACAATTGGAGCTAGCTTTTTGATTTGATAACCGTGTTCCTCTGTTCTTTTTTTTGCATGCTCATGCATTACTAATCCTCGAATTCTTGAATTGTGTATTGACTTTCCTTGAATTGCTGTTCTTCGCCTTGTTAGGAGGAACCTAAGAAGCAGATGTTCGCAGTTATTGACTTATATTTGCAAATAATATTTATAGCCTGCTATCTAATTGTTCAGAGACATATGTATATTGTATTTGTGAAAACTCCCCATGTTTTCTCCATTCTTTTCTCAATAAATCTTTTTTATAGATAGATTTGCTAACAGCCAAATTTTTGCTGAGTAGATCGCAGCGAAGACATCAGAATATAGCTCTAGAAAAAGGAGTTGAGAGAGCAGAGAAAGGGTGAAACGCGGAAAAAAAGCAATTAATAATTTCGTGGTTTATGTTTCTATGAAGGAACTTATAAAAAATATTTTTAACGAAACTATTCCGTGACAAAGCACACGGTCCGTATAAACGTAACGACTAGAAGACAGTTTGAGCTTGCCTCCACTAAACTATTAGGAAAGAATAACAGGAAAGAAATTCTGCAAAAATGGGACTTGGATTTTTCAAAAATTGTTGTTAGAAGAATTAAAAAAATACTAATGTAGCTCTCAACGTTTTCAGCAACTTTAATGGAATCTATTTTATGGCTTCTGAAATTGTCTAAAAAATCTTTGCCATACCCCATCGCCTTGGAAGACCTCTGGCCTTGTTTCCTAGTCGTTGCCAGGCTTATTCGTGCTTTCTGGTTGAAGCTTCTGGAGCTTATGCATAGAATAGTAGTTCCGGGTGAGTAGCATCAAAAACCAAACTGAAGCCAGGTGAGCAAAACAATGAAATTATTTTAGCATAAATTAATCACGCGAGAATGTGTTGATAAGTCCGAGAACAAAGCTGTCCACTAAAAGATGCTTGGGCATCAAAGAGAATACTGCAAAGGTGCATACATCAAATATCAAGGGAAAATTGGTCAATTCGAGTAACAAAGGAGTTGATGGTTTATGTTCTCGACTGCTTATCTAGATTCTTACTTGTCCAC
Source organism: Nippostrongylus brasiliensis (assembly GCA_030553155.1). NCBI lineage: Eukaryota > Metazoa > Nematoda > Chromadorea > Rhabditida > Heligmosomidae > Nippostrongylus > Nippostrongylus brasiliensis. The sequence continues at coordinate 31,716,822 of CP130732.1, read as the reverse complement.
TAATAATTTAAGTAACGTAATGTTATTGGAAACACCTAGTGAGAAGAAAACTGAGTATGGTATCCTGTTTTACCGTTTCACCTTAGAAAAAAGATAGATAAATAAGTAACTGATATGATGATGTGATGGTAGAGGGAAAACACTGAGTTTAGTATTTCAAAATAAAAATGAATAGACGAAATAAAAAAGAAACCTTTGCGGCGGTATCCTGCTACGCTTTTCGTCCTATGAAGGTAAGAGGCAAAATGGCTGCCGTTAATAACTCTCCCCCTGCATTCGTCTTCAATTCAGGACCCAGATTCACGAACGGACGAGCGGTCTCCGAAACCCCGTTGGTGATAGACTTGCTCGATGCCGTCGAGGTCTCCCAAACCCTGTTTCATCGCGAGGTGCGATAGATCCGCGAATAACCACGGCGCGCGTTCAAGAATCTCGGTTTGCATGCCGTTCGAGGTATACAGTAGTTCGCGAAAAGATATGTCACCTTGCCTTTTTGGGTACAGATCGGTGTAACCAAAAGGAATTTCATTCCAGTTGATAGTTCTAATAACTTATTGAAAATACACTAATATGTGCCCTTGTTGGAAATTCTAGATTTTTTTTTTAAATTTTAAACTCATTTTCATATGCATTTTTAAACGAATGTATCTTAAGAACCGCTGAGCTTCTGCTAGTCTTGTAGTGATATTCTGATAGAGCATAATTAGCTTATTCTTATAAGTTATGAATTCTAGTTTCAAGACATTAATAAACCATAGAAATTTTTGTGTAAATTTTTTCATGGTCAAAAAGTGGTGAAATCCTGGGACAATCTCTGATATAAAATTTCATGTATATGTAATCAGCATATAGAACACCATCAAATTAGGATATGTGATAGCATATGATTTTTCCTTTCACATGCATACCTAACTTTGGAGAATAGCCGTCTGATTGCAGAGAAAGTAGCTCTTAAAATTACACAAGCGGCCGTTTTACGAATACCCGGAGGGCATTCGACTCCAGATTTCTATAGTGCATAGTAGACTTATTGCTTGTTAGGTGCTTAACAGGTAGCAAAATAAATCCCGCTATTATTCAAAAAATCGTCTTCTAGTTGGACCGAAAGAAAATGGGGCTCAAACCCGCGCAGCGTACGGTGGCGGGAATAGTGATGCATACAACAACAGATGATTTTCTGAATAATAGCGGGAATTATTTTGTTAGCTGTTAAGTGCCTAACAAGCAATAAGTCTACTATGCGCTAGGGAAATCTGGAGTCGAATGCCCTCAAGGTATTCGTAAAACGGCCGCTTGTGTAAATGCAAATTCATTAGCTATTTTCTCTGTAATCAAACGGCTATTCTCCAAAGTTAAATATGCATGGGAAAGGGAAAATCATATGCTACCACATATCCTAATTTGATGGTGTTCCATATGCTGGTTACTGATATATGAAATTTTACATGAAAGATTGTCCCATGATTTCACCATTTTTTGACCATGAAAAAATTCACAGAAAAAATTCTATGGTTTATTGATGTCTTGAAACTAAAATTCATAGCCTATAAGAACAAGCTAATCATGCTCTATCAGAATATCACTGCAAGACAAGCAGAAGCTCAGTGGTTCCTAAGATGCATTCGTTTAAAAATGCATATGAAAATGAGTTTAAAATTTTTTAAAAAATTCTAGAATTTCCAACAAGGGCACATGTTAGTGTATTTTCAATAATACTTATTATAACTGTCAACTGGAATTAAATTCCTTTTGGTTTCACCGATCTGTACCCAAAAATGCAAGGTGACATATCTTTTCGCGCACTACTGTATCTCGGGGTTTATCGGGGGTTTACCGATGACGAATGTGCGTCCAGAATCGTTGAGAAATTGTGAATACGTATTCAGTCAGCCGATGTTCAAGTCAGAATCTTCACCTTCCCAGAATAGACCAGTATCAATTTACCTTATCCCGGAGAGATGGGAGTTTCAGTTATCCCGGATGAGGATCGATCGCTTGACCGCGAGACTGTCAGTATATCCTCCTTCCACTGTACTACGGGCGTTCGTGCATTATTAACGTATTTACAGAAAAAGAAATAAAAGCTTCAGATACGGAATGACTCAGTGTCCTAATTTCCGGTTGATTTCCGGTCATTACTCTTAGCTCTGTTATATTCAACGTCACATCGTCATGTCAAAAAGTACTGGGTGATGAATAACAATGGTAGTTCTTTGGAGTAGAGGACTTTGTCCGCGTGAGTACAAATCAGAGGTATCGATTTCGAATTGATAAGGCAGGCGGTTCACGCGGGTAGACACCTCGAAGATCTGTCCTTCCGGCGGACAACTGCAGATGTTTTCGATTCGCCTGGAACTTTTTGCACTTGGAAGCAACTTATCGTCACGTATAAAAACACCTCGACTCGCAGTGACAGGGTGATGAATAACGACGGTTGTTCTTTGGAGTGGAGGACTTCGTCCTGGCGATTACGAATCAGAGGTGACAACTTCGAACCGATAGGTCAAAGTAGCACGCCATCTGGGACAGGAGTGTGCAGTTAACGGTTAACGGCTTAACGGATTTAGCAGCATTTTCCGTTAAAAAATTGTTAAACGGATTCAAATTTTCCAAACTTAACAGAAAATTTAACGGTTTTCCATGTGCCCGCGGGCACCGACAGCCGATCCAAACTGCAGGCCTTCGTGTCAGGACCACCCAGCTTCTCTCTTCCACAGCACTACAAGCTATCTAGGCACTGTAGTAGCAATTGATTGCCTATTGAAACTACTCTTTTACTTTAGCGTATAGCTCTAAAAAATTTAACGGCCACAATTTAACGCACAGCCCAGATCTGGGTAGGTAAAGACCCTGACTTGGTATAGCGACTGGCCCCGCAAGTCATTGTATAGGTCAAATACGCATTCACCATGCCTGTTCTGAATGAAACACGAATGCGGCAACGCGTTCTTAGGGCTCGTTTAGACGTCGCGCGGCGAAAATGCAAAATTGAAGCGCAATCAACAATTAACGTCCTCGATCGAATTTGCTCCTTTGCATTAGTGGCGCAGTCCGGTGGCGCCTCATATAGGCAAACTTACTGGTCGTTCGACTTTTTCAGAAGGCTGCTATTCCTTATTAAAAGACATTTTGACGAAATTCACGTTTTTCGTTTAATTTCTATCCTATGTGATTATATGCCAATTTTTTTTGCTTAGACACGGCGCCACCGGACTGCGCCACTAACGCAAAGGAGCAAATTCGATCAATGACGTTAACTATTGATTGCGCTTCGATTTTGCATTTTCGTAAGGCGGCGTCTAAACGAGTCCTTACAATTAGAGGTTTGATCAACGACACCATCTCTACCGTTTTACCGTAGTTTTTGAAGAATACTTTCCCCATCTACCCACCATGAATACCTGGTGCGATCACCGATGATGATCCTCAGGTCGGTAAGCGACATGACCGGTCATCCCGTTACGATCAACACACAGGAAAAAGCCGCTGCAATTCAACAACGACGGGTGGAGATGATGATTGATATTCTCTCGGCCGCCTAGCTACAGGACCCACTGAACCGGCTTCAACATAAAGGACAAGAATAGCATACACACCTACGACCTTCCGGTACATCCAGTCAGCTGCTATCTAGAGCTACTCTCTCCAGAGCAAAGGGGTGTGCGTGGTGCAGTGATAAGACTTAAGGCTACTGACACTCGCATGACCGAGCGATCGATCCCTGCTCGAGCTAGCAAATGCTCCAATTACTCCGAAATATGGGGTTAACTGGTACCAGATTTGACTGCTAGAGTGAAGACATTGTTTGCACAGCAGCAGGACCGGAAACAATTGTAAGCGCCAACTACCCATTCTCCATGATTCAAAGCGATGGACGAATGCGCGGCGCATCCGTAGCGAATTGATGAATACTGTCCATTTTACATTTACAGTTGCACTTCTTTAGGATGTGCTCACCTACTGTTTGTGTGAAGACCATCGGGTAGCATTAAAATTCAATCACGGGATTTCGGATTTTTAGGCGTTTTTAAGGGTCCTTATCCTCTTAGATGCATTGGAAGAAAAAGAGAAAATAAATAGATAACTCTGATAACTTGTTGTTGTTTTCTTTTCGTATCTGAGCAACATGATGCTTAACTAACACACTTTTCCTATTCAATAGCACATTCATGTTTAAGGATGTAACGATAAATAAATAAATAAATAAATTATACTGTGCTGGGCGAGTCAAAATCAAAAAATAAAACAAAATGAAAATGAATAAATGAAATAAAAACTTATTAAACAGGATATGCCACTAAGCTGGTATACAGCGGAGGATATCCGAAAAAAATGAACACCTGGAAGGTTAATCAAATGCTTTATGTATAGCGAACTATGTTTACAACGAAAAAGCATCACGAAGCCAAACGAAGATGAGGAAGAGTGAACACAAATAGTCACTGACTCAGCATGACGATCGATATCTTCTAAACAACACACGAACACACAGACACAGAGTCAATAAATCAATAACGATCGTCGTCTGCTGTTTTAAAATATTCAGCATGTGCATCATGTACGAATGTATAATATAGGTATATTACGTCGTACACGAACATGAAAATCGCAGTCGAACAGGCAATTCACTGTATAGCAATTATGTACAGAAAATAATCAATATGTATACTGTATACGACGGGGTAAGGTAAAACTATGTATATCAAATAGCAATTCTCCTGACTTTGATTTCATACAACATTTCTCAACAATATGAAAATTCAATCAAATTATTACACAAGGAAAGCAGAATCTTGAAATGACCAGTGCTATAAGATGAGGCTAGCAGAACAGACCTCATGAAGTACACACACACACACGGAAAAATGCCGCCTTTGCTAAAAAGGTAGATGGTTAATAAAAAAATGAAATTCAAACCCTCAAGCTATACAACACACTGCACTAGTCGGAAACTTAACAAGGAACATAAGTCTCTTATCGACCGGCTTGTAGAAATTCAGGAACTACGGTTGATTTGGTCCCATTTGGTCCCGACAAAATGAATAAGCTACAGTACCACTAATATTACTGATCGATAAGACACTCAACTGAATGATTAGGATAATACTACCACGACTCTTCTACTAGAATTGCATGCTTCTGGAAGAAAGTGAATGTCCTGACGTTTCAGCCAATCGGAAACTGGCGGAAACGACAAGAAATTCTGTGGAGGAACAGTCTCCATTACTTCATAATTATTCGAATGAATATGTATTAAGAGGCACTAAATGCTCAAATGATGACGACGCGAAGCAAAAAGAAAAAGAACGCAGTAACCCGTGTGGAACGTACACCGAACTCCACGCCAGGATATAACGAACAACACACACATGGATGGACGTATCTATGTAGAGCTCACAGAGCAGCGCAACGCGGCCGCAACGCAACCGCGACGCAGTGCGCTCGCATGGCTAAAGATTTCTTGGAGATGAAGAAGAGACACTGAGAAGATAGCGTTGCACAAATGGTAGTATATATCCATCATGTACTGTACACGCCCCAGAATATGACCGACAGCATACATACATACATACCTACACACTGAGTGAACAAAATGATGAATACCGGTGAGCTTTGTAACAAAATTGTAAAGTGTGAAGGATAAAATAGCAACGAGTTGCAACGAGAAACATAGCAACAACCTGTCACGTTCGTTGGCGTTGAATAAAATATATAATACTAAATATGTATGAAACGAGAAGCGCCAATCGACGTCTACCTGTCGATAGTTGAGAGAGAGTGTGTGTGAGAGAGAAAGAACTCAACAGTGTTCCTATATGGTTGGTAGCGTTCACGGTAAGCAGACGAGGCAGGCGACGACAGACAAGTCGCTATCAGTGGATAGGCATGAAGGGCGCGCACCTCGTACGCTTCGCTCACCTCATCTGGACGGGCCCAGCGAAGCGGCAATGCTCAGACGAGCTCGATTCGCTTGAATCGGCTGGGGGTCACGTTCGGCTCAAACGGTCGGACTGACTGCACCACAGGAGCCGGTGACAGAGCTGACTCGTCCGTCGGAGTTGCGCCACCTGGTGGTGAGGACGAGGGGCTCGAGGTGGTTGAGGAGGGCGAGTGCGACAGGGAGACTCGCCGAACTCGCCGTGTGAGCGATTGAAGGTCTTCGACGACGGAACCGACCAGCACCTCTTCGGCCGGAGTGGACGGATCGGGAGGTAAACTGAAATAATAAATAATTATTATGAAGAAGAAGGGCGCGCGCGATGCAGTGGTAAGAGTCGCTGCTGACACCCACACGGTCGAACGATTCTCGCCCAGGCCAATGAAGCCTTTTATACCTCAAGGGTCGTGTAAATTGGTGCCAAACTTGCCTGGGAAGGTAAAAAAAACTGAGCTGGTATAGCGGCTGGCCTCCGCAAGTCATTGTGTAGGTCAAGTACGAATTCACTGCGCCTCTACAGTTCCGAATGGAACACGGTTGCGGCGGCGCGTCTTTCGGGGACTGATCAACACCGACACCTTTGCCTTTACCTTTTATCATTATTCATTAAGAGGAGTCGTGGATATTACAGAAGGACCCGTAGCAAAGTTTTTCACATCAGTAAAAAGGTAAAAACGTTAAGGTAAAGGTGTAGGCATTGGTTAGTCCCCTAAGGGCGCAGTTCGGAATCGTAGAGAATTGGTGAATGCGTATTTGGCCTATACAGTGACTTGCAGAGGCCAGCCGCTATACCAATCCAGTGTCTTTACTTTCCCAGACAAGTCCCGTGATAGTGAGATTTCTTGAAAATATGTACACAGGCTGAATTGTCCACAATTGACAAATTGGGACGATTCCTTGTTATGAGAAAGATTTCGCTTCCACCGCGATTTCGAAAGCTGCGGCTCATTTGAGATGAGGATCAACACAGTCAGTGCAAGACTGATTATTCTGCTAAACCAATGCAGCTGCATAAACATGACTAATATTCAGCGCTTCTCATTCTTATCGAAGCATCCACTGCAAAACATCGAAATACCGAAAAGATCAGCTCACCTGTCGTGGATTTCGCTTGCCATCCGTTTGAGCTCGTGCGATATGCTGACTAGCTCGCCAGGTGGATTCGAGTGCGCGATGATCTGATCGACGACGACACCGCTAGCGACCATCTTGAGTACGTCCAGCGAGTATCGCTCAGCCAGTAGGAGCATCTTCTTCGTGAACTCGGAGTCGGCTGTTTCCTGGAATGGAAAGAGCTATAAAAGTTGTTGGGGTTTTACATCACCAAATAAATGAATTAAATTATTTATCACAGATTGCCGGCGCGTTCGGCACCAAGTTTTGTGAAAATATTTGGGATTCCCCCACAATTACCAAAATTTTCATCATTGAGAGTTAGGTGAACTGGTACCAGGCTTGTCTTAGAGGATGGAGACATCGACGACTATTCACCGCAAACCAACGCCAAATAGATATTTATAATGCCTCTACGATTCTGAGTGGAAGGCGCACCCTCATGGGACGGATCAACTCCCGCAACATTCCCTTTATATTCCTATTCATTTCCTTTCCTTTAATCCATTCTTTTGTTTTTTTTTTGTTGATCAGAGTGAAAGACGCAACAAGAGAAAGGCGACTGAATCCAAACCACTCTCAACTTCTCAACTAAGAAATGGCCTTTTGGACTTTCTCGGTGGCCCTACAGCTTACTTATTTTGGGAACGCACGTGCTTTGTCCTATAAATAACTACTTAGCTGTTTACATGGTGGTGGTCGGTCGCATGACTTGCCGCAATAAGCCCAACATCTATGAAAAAGCCCGAAAACACTCCTCATCAGAAGACCACTCTTGCGCCCCCTCCCGAGCGGCAACTCGTTCGACCAATTCCACGCACTTCCATATACCACAACAAACAACGTATCTTACAAAATGACCGATAAAAACACATCTGCAGATGCTTTCACGTGCACTTGGGAGAACTATAAAACTATAAAAAGCTGTAGACAATGTGTACGGCGTCACACATCACATGCGACGACAGAATTGTTAGTAGTCTTTGTTTCCAAAGAAAATTTATTTGTTTGCTGTTCCACACCGCACACTGGCAATGTTTTCAAAAGACGATGGCGACCTTGACCAGACGTCACGTCTCGCGCTACGACGACAGGCCCGCCGTGGACCAGTTCACCGCAAGTCGTCGTCAACAGTTAGCGCGTTTGAGCTTTGATGAAAACGTCTGCGAAATGCGAACTGATCGGCTGCGCATCGTCTAGCAGAAGCGCGGCTGTTACCGACTACAATACAGACGCTTCATTCTAGTGAGAAAATAAAATAAAAATCGAGTGACAGGCGTTGAGCAGTACTTTGAGGACGCGCCACGTACTCGTCTTCCACTCAGAATATAGAGGCACCTGGCTCCAACGAATTGCGTGTGCCGGCCACTGCACAAGTCAATGTTTTCACTTTCCCAGACTAGTCTGGTAATAATTTACCCGATCCCCGAGGCTTGAAAGGTTTAGCGATCCGACCCAATCATCTTACCCAATTACCACGAACCTTGACTGGTCTGCCATTTTCCCCCAATATGTTAAAACTTATTCATACTGTTTCCCTCGAACTGACAATGAGAATGGCGTACGGCGGTACAACTTATCTAAACGAATGGCAAGTTCCTGCGAGAGAAACTAAAATTTGCTAGTTTTGGAGTTTTGGGTGATAACAAAGATGCGTCTATTCTTGAAGAGGTTTTAGGCCTAAAAATGGGTTTCAACAACACATTTGGCTAAACGATACATGCAATGAACGGCGTTTTTCAACTTCGACATTTACCACTCAATTCATTTCCCTGGAGGATTTCTCACTATATTTCAACCCAAAAGCTGCTTTTTGTGGCAAAATCCTAGTAGAACGAGCAATGGGACACGGGAACAGTTCTCTCATACTATCTGACTCAACGAATTTGAGATTGTTCACACCCCTCCCCCGCATCTAACCCAGACAGAGAATCTTCCCCATTTATTACACCGATCGATGATCGGTGACATAAACACGCCAGACTCCGATGCCATGCTGTCCTTATCAGGGCTCACGAAAACACTCGGAGAAAGCGGTTTTCATAGATAGCGTCACATTGAAGGAGCTTGTCGGCCTGCGTTAACGTCGACCATAAAGGAAAGGTGATTACGCGGTCGCATTGAAACCCAGGTGTACTTCGGTTTCCACCGGTCGCCCATCGCCCACACCTACGCAGCATTTTTGATCCAGGTAAACACCTTTGAAGCGATTGTTTGCCCTACTTCAGATCAGATGTCTGCCGAGACATTCGTCGCCTACGCTGCGAAAGGTGCGTTTCTAGAACAAACACTTTGAGGCACATCCAAGGATCATTTCATCCGGGTGTTAGCTGACGAAGAGCAGTTAAACGATCAATTTTGTACCAACTGGTCTTTGTCGTCGCCGGAAAAAGTTATCTCGTGTCACAGGCCATTCTGCGTTGTTACGCATATTTCCAGCAGAGCAGAAAACCTTCCAGAACCTTCCATTGCAAAATTTGACAAACTCGAATGGAAGGTAAGAAACTCCAGCAATGAAAAATAACCAATTTTCTCCGGAAGTGAAGCACATTTATGAAGTAGAAAACTAGAAAAGAGGACTCACCGACATCACTTCACGGCAGATGAACCGTTCAATCTCCTTCCGCAACGGAGGAATATGCGCCTGTCCGATTCCCTCCAGCAATGAGATGAAATCCTCGAAACATTGGACTTCTCTCATGAGAACTCGTTCGAAGTACACATGGGCAAACGTCTGCAAAACAAATTTTTATTTACAGCTATAGATGTTGAAACATAATATACCTAATCATCTACCAAAAATAGACCTGGGAAAATGTCGGGCCTACGTGGCCGTTAAATACAAAGTTTTCTCTTAAAAGGTAAACGCATGACACTCGAATACCCTCGCTGGAATGGTACCGTCTTTTTTATGGTACGACAAAGCTTCTTAGAAAAATAGACCCTCAAGGGAAAACAATTTTGCGGCAAACTACTACTATGATCACAATTAGACGCGGGATATTTGTCAACAACTCTTAACTGACTACTTTCTGCTTGAATCTCTGATTTCCCCAATGCAGTCTTTAGTGAATGTCCTCTTGATGGCGCTGTTTGAAAAAACCCTTACTGCAGCTGTGTCTGTTATCAATTAATCAGTGATTTTCGGAGACGGCTCTATATAACACCATTGATAACACAGCCGTAAATACCGGCGGCTGCGAACAAAGACTACTTCCAATCGCCAGACACAAATAACCACACTTGATTATAATTTGGGAATGGAATTTGGTTCTTTAGGCTGGAGATGAAGGACATTGAATTGATAATTAAAATATTCTCCACGGTTTTAAGGAAAAGCCGTATTAGACAGAAAACTCACACTTCTAACGAGATTCAAACTGTGCTCCGTGAGCTCTTCCTGATCGTTGAAACACTCCTTTTCAACCCGATCGCATCCAAATAGAAACACCAGGCGATGCATTGAAAACTTATCACCCTGGAAATCGAAAAAAATAATTGAAGCACTTTCAGAATAGCAAAAGTACAACTGACTAATGAATGCGAACAATAGTTCACCTGTGCTCGTAGCAGATCCAGATTTGGAATATCAACAGAATTATTAAAATAATCAGTGATAAATTTTTCGCAAGTCTTCTCTATTCGTTGGCTTCGACATGCTCGTTCAACATCGGGTAAGTAGCTGAGCGGGTCGAAAAGGGCGTTTTTGAACCTGAAAGGTGGGGTTTGACCACGATCACATGTCGGAAAACAGTTCAAAGCTCACTTTATATCGACCACAACGTTCAGGTGCTTGTCGATATGTTTGTGTACGAAGTCGGTGAACGTGTCTTCCATAGACTTGTCGAGAAGTAAGGGCCATCCGCTTCCTTTCGTGAACTCTCGCGAATTCTCGGACGAGAAGCCAGAGAACAACTCTGCTCCGGTTTGTGGGCAAATTATCGAAGCTCTAAAATATGAACTTTGGAAATTTGCGGTAGAAAATTTCACGAATCACAAAAAAAACTATAAAGAAGCTGGTCAACTTGAAATCTTCGTGACAAGAGTAAAAGAGAAATAGGAGTAAAAAGAACTAATTGACGCGACTTAAGAATCCTCATTCCAAATACAAAGAAAAGAATAGGAATTTGAAGAACATACTTCGCCTCTTCCACAGTCACATCAGCACATGGCCCGTCTTTGTAATAAAGCAGCACGAAAACATGCCGAACAGACGGCACAACTGCGTACTCTAAAACATTGTTGCAGATTTGATTTTTTTGCACTTTTGATAGCCTAACTAACGAAAAAAATGAAGGAAAAAGTTGAAATGAGACTAGTTCTCACCACATGACGACACAACGCACTCGTCGGACAAGCGGAGTGCCCAGGTGAATTGAACTCCATTGTACGCGGTGGAGAACGCAGGTGACACATTCAGGACAATGGCCTCGGAATTTTCGAGCAATCTGAAATAAAGATAGATAATTACAACCAAAACGGCACAAAACCAAAATGCTTTTGATATTGAAGGTCAGGAAAAATGGCCCAAAAGTCCGCGTGCATTTCAGGTTTCGACTTTCTTTATTCATATGAAAAAGAAATGTACGACCAATAAAACTATCACGTTCAGGCACAATTATTTGCCGGCGATTAGGTCAAAGATTGTGCTTGACAATGATATCCTTATTGGCTGTTATCTGTTTTTTGGAATTACGAATAAAGGTCGTCAGAATCGGAAATGCATACCAACTTTTGGGCCACCTTAATACAAATTTTTTTAAGTCACCTTAAAACAATTCCTATCTAGTCGTGCTATTGAATTCTACAGCTTCAGCTCGATTTGTTTTTTCATGTGATTACGAAGATTTCAGACTTCGAGTCACTCGAGAAAATAAAAAAAACGTTCCAGTCCAGGGAGCAGCAGGCGACAACTAGCTCATTGAGCCTTCCTCACAAGGATAAGGTGATACCCATCTCTCTTCCTTTACTTCTTTCTCTCGCTCTTCCTCCCTCTCTCCCACGGTCCTTGTCTCCCCCACTTCTGACAGATGTGATTGAGCGAAGCTCAGAGAATGTTACGAACTCTTGAGAACCAGCTGCCGTCCATCATCTCATGAATATGACCTCAGCAACATTTCACTTCCGCTTCATCAATTTCCTTTCAAAAAATCCGACCTATGATAACCGACGAAAAAATGCAACTCCTAAGGAAAAGCTGCACTCTCTAGTGAGACCAAAGCTTAAGTCAAATACTCGCCATGCTATTAGTTGAAAAAAGCCTGCAGATGCAGACTGGCGTAGAAGGTGAATAACAAATGAACAATGAACAATTAAGTTTGGAACAGCGGCAATAAATCACTTATGAGTTCTTTCGCATCCATATGTTTAATTTACGAGATTCCCTCCAAAACACGTAAGGCAATTTAATTAAAGTTGGTCGCCCATAATAAATTTATTGGAAAAAGTTCCATTGTGGAGCAAAAACAGCAATGTCGTTCTACGAGTACGAATAAATCAACAGCAAAACTTTATTGAAAACTATTGAAGTTGAACAATAAAGCTTAGAGTGCAGCTGATTTATTTGCTGGAATTAATTAAAATCTCTACGCAGATAGTACGGCACGTCGGGGACGCACGGCAATGTTTCTAACCGGAAACGATAATTGTTCTTTTTTGTACTTCCAAGTTTTATTTTTACGTTTAAGAGGCGAAAATTATATTCGAAGGGCTACATCGGGGTCAACGAATCGTCAAAATGCCCTAGCAGAAGCCTATCGCTCTGGCTGTACTGGGAAATTTTTGAGGAGCATCGATTTTTTTCTCCAGAGATAAACTTCGTTTTTCACATTTTTAAAACTTTCTCTATGATTTGTGATGAGCGATGACGAGTCACGCTCGGCTAGCTATAAAACAACTTAAACACATGGAAACATGAAAACGGACACCAATTTATCCCAATACTTCAGAAATTCCCTGTACATACTACGATGTACAAATCACTGTTTTCGCTGTCGCTTTTACGAGTCCTCAAAACGTTATAAAACCCATCGATGGTCTGAGATTTTTGGTCCATGGAATTCTAGAAAACACAGCAACAAATCACTCCGATGGAAGGTAAACCCTATACATTTTATAAACATCACCAGCTGATCATATTTCAGATCTGTTTTCACCACTTTACCATTCCACTCACAACGGTGTTTGTCTAATTTGGTGATTCACGTGTTACGATCACCAGTTATCAACGTATCCATTGAATTTGGGAATGTCCACGTGAAGAGGTCAGTAAAAATCAATAAACCCTTTTCAATCTGATGGAAGCAAATAACTTTAAAAATCACGCATTGAACCGCGTGCGACTGCCTCCTTATACTCAAGGAGCAGTACTGAATTCGAAAAGTTATGTGTGCACCTAATCGCTGTATCAACACGAGCGATCCATTCCAGTCGTTTCGAACAACTTCCTCGTTGAGCAATATCGATTGATTTCCTCTCTAACGGATCCAACCGAAGAAATAAAAACCGGAACGAATTCAATGCACTGAATTCAATTTCCGATATCCAGGTTCACCAAACGAGAACAGGCAAACCCATATGCGCTAGTTTTTCTCCCCACTCCAACAACCATACGAATTGCCTTCCGCAAACAAAAAATGATCGCGGAACCAAAATTTCAAAAGCTATTTCGAAACAGCTAAACTTCGTAGAACTTTGGAAGGGTCTCGAAATTATCTGTATAACTTTCAAAGCCCCAAGGGAGCAAAAAACTCCAAATCTGTGAACGCGATTAGCCCGGCACTCCGTGACAATTCGACGAAAACCAGAGCGAATACGCCATTCCTCTCACGAAAACCGATCCCCAAATAAAGGAAGAAACTCGATACGCCTGTCGCTTATTCTCGGATGATCAAAAAACACCCCAAGCACCGAATCCCAAATATCAACACTTCTCGGCGTACTTTGAATTCAAACCCGGGAACACTCGGAGAGAGACAAAACACAAGAAAAACAGCGCCCGATCTTGCAAGTGCAGTTTTTTCAAACGCTAGCTTGTTCGCAGCTGAATGACCACAGCTTTCACGAGCCATGACTCATCCGCTCTCTTGTTACGCTTTTTCAACCCGTACGTACACATGTACTACTTTGCTAATTGCTGAGAGTCCTTATAGGACAAAATCGATGCTGTGATGCTTTTTCGACATCTAAAAAGAGCTTGATATTAATAAAATTCCGTGTTTTAATAATATTAAGAGGTAGATTAGCCCGGTGAAAAAAATGCTAGTACAAGCTTTCGACGTCAGCAGTCATGATAACATAAACAAGGTTAAGTACTCGGTGTTAATCACTGCTATAAGGTCGCGCCATGCATTCGTCGTTCTTCTAGAATCGTTGAGGTGTGTTGAGGAGATTGCGCATATGGCCTATTCAGTATGAATGCATATCACTATTCAGCCAGCCGCTATACAAGTCAGAGTCGCGCCCTTCGGTTCCAAAATAAGCCTCAATCCCTATTCTATTTATAATGTTCCAGCAGAATTGCGAAACATAACTAATATATTATTTGGATTGAACTCCACGAACTTCACAGCCCTTTCTGTGAACTAATTTCGTATTCTAGTCGATTTGGTACTACACTGTGTTATCTCAAATCTACAGGGTGTGCAAAAATTACCCGCACAAAGTTATCGCAGCGTAACTTCAACACAAAAGCGAATTTTAAAACGAAACTTTACACATAGCTTTCCCATCTACTTACCAATCAGACTTATGGAAATTATTCGGTGCAGTCGCCTTTCGTACGAACACAGGTCCTCAGACGAGAAGCGAACCCATTACACGTGGCACGGAGCTAGTCTTCACTATATCATTCCTTGCTTTAGCCAGGGAAGCTACAAGTGAAGCCAAACTTGCGTGTTGAGCAGAGCAAACTTTGGTCTCAACAGCAGACCAGAACAGAAATTGAGAGGGTTTAATTCCGGTGAGTACGAAGCCCAGTCATCTTATACGGTGAAGTGTGGGACAGCAAAACTGTGAGTCGATGCTAGCTGGTCTTTCTGGATTTGGCTTTGCCATTCGAGCATCGTAAGCTCAAATGAACTCAGATTTAAAATACATTTGAGATTGGTGTATTGGTACATAATACTCCAATATGAAGTTCGGAGTCCAGTTCTGCCTGTTGTTATCAACTGTGCCACACGCATAGCTCGTGGCACGCAGGTAGTCTTCATCGAAATCATTCCATGCGTTCGTTAACGGTGCTATCAGATAGGACAAACGTGCTCATCATGCAGAGCACTTCTTCTTCTTAAAAACCTACCAAACAGAGAAAACAGTTTGCTCAGAAAAATTGAGAAAAATTGAAATAAAATAGCAGTACAATGAGAAAGATGCTGGCTTTTGATGCCCGATCTTTTCGGATTTCGTATTGCCATTACCACTATTTAGGCATTCATGAGCTCAAACTTTGGAATCACTTGTATATTGTATAAGTGTATAACATATCCTAGTATGGAGCTCAGAATCCAGGTTTGCTAGCAGTTATGGTCTACGTCGTACCTGTGCGGGTAATTTTTGCACACCCTGTACATAGTTTCCACCATGTATAGTATAAAATATGGAAAGGGTCCAGGTTTAAAAATGATAATCCCGAGGTTAACAAAACTGTTTCTCATAGCTAAATTGCCGCGATTTCTGATCCCGCGGAAATCGGGTATCTGATACCGTTGGAAAGGCGGACTTCTGGTGGAGTTAATTCACGTGTTCACCATAAATGGTTTCCGTGTTGATAAGGAGCAGCTAAAATATCAATCAGGGTATATTTGATGAGTAACAATAAGTTTGTTTAAATACTATAAGCACCAAGTGGACTGCGGTACCCGGTATTTACAGGATACCGGGAAGTAAACAAAACCGTTTCTCACTATAGATTCGACTGATCTTTGGTCCAGAAGAGCGGGACGTATTATACCCAAGGAATTTTCAGCCCTGTAACGTTTCTCGCACACTGTTTTCCTTGGGTCTGTGCTGTATACGCCGTGATTCACTGCGCACAAAAGTAAACGTTAGGTCGACTGACCGCGTCTAGGCGCGATGACCTTTCTGAAACGAACGAAACGAAAACGACAAGAAGTTTCGTCATCTTAGCGTGCCTTTTATTATATTTCAAAAACATTTTGTTTGTCCAAAACAACAACCGACAACTTGCCAAACTAATAGATTCCCTAATGTTTCACGGGTATCAGCAGGGAATCGACTTCGTAGTACCCACACAAATACCTCTTTACGGCGTGCTGAATCTTTTGAGACCAACTACGTAACGCTCAATGATTTCCATGGAATCACGTGCATCAGTCGATCATTGCCACCACCACAAGTGTCGGCGTATTACATTGTATAGTTGTCAACGCCCATGAACAGCGACGGAAACTACCGTAGTCAGTAAAATTCAGCCGGGAAAGGTGTAACATGGGTATGCGCTTAGGTGGGTACGCACGGACGGTGTGTCGCTAGCGCGACAAAGTATGTACGGAGAGAATTAAAGCAGGGCAATTTTGAACCAAGAAGTACTGTAAGGCTAATAGGTAAAGGTGTCGGCGTTGATCAGTCGCCTGAGGGGGGTGCGCCGCATTCGTACTTCAGTTTGAATAGCTGAGGCATGGTGTATGCGTATTTGGCCTATGTAGTGACTTTTGAGGTCCCAGCCGCTTTTTACCATTCCAGACAAGCAGGGAACCAACTTACCGGATCCGAACGGGATGGAAGGCTTAAGCTCAGGGCCGAGATCGATCGCTCGACCGTAAATTTAGGTGAATTTGTAACAGGACTGTCTGAGAATGTGAGATAACTGACTTCAACAGCGATGGGCACTCGAATACCACTGTTTGGACGAAGTGCTTCCTCTACGATCCTGAATGGAAGGGGAGTGTATGGCGCGTTTCTACCACCCTGCTTTACCCTGACAGCACTGTTCAACAAGGGCCAACATTCATCATTGGTAAACCCCGATAAAGCCCGAGATATAGCCTGTGAACGGCGTGCACCTTTCTCTACGTATCCTAAACTTCCTATGTTAAACGCGATCTCTCATCGACTCTGCCGTCTGGCTCTGGCTGCGAAGCGGTTTCGGAGACCGCTGGTCCGTTCGTGAATTTGGGCCAAGATCTCCGCAGCACTTTCAGGGTAGTATTCAAATTTCTAGTTGCCTGTTGACCACTGCGAAAGCCTACGTGCTGTTGGGCTGTTCCGTTGAGAAAAAAGTATCGCAGGAAACACTTGCACGGTTCCCATTGTGTCCCATCCCGACAAACAACCCCTGTGGCGCGTGTGTGTGAGAAGAGCACAGACAGCAGCTGCCTCTAAACAACGGTTGCCGATGGCCACACGCCGCACACGCAATGCATTGTCTACACTTCAACTACTACGCTAGCAAGACAGCTGGTACTACGAATATGTACGACTGATTATGTATCAGCATTTGGGAAAGACTCGCGCCACCGTTGAATTTAATTCCGTTCTAGACCTGCAGACAATAAAACAGAGCGCGTATAGAATTGGAAAGTAATAGAGCTCCTTTTATAAGAAATTAATGGCCATGCCTAACACCAAATTTCATCAAGACGGCCAGGAAGTAAAAGGTAAAAGTAAAGGAGTCGGCATTGATCATTCCCTTAAGGACGCGCCGCCGCATTCGTGTTCCATTCAAATCATAGAGGCATGGTGATGCATGTTTGGCTTATACAACGACTTGAGGTGGCAAACTTCTATACCCAGTCAGTGCCTTTACCTTCCCAGTCAATTGTGGTACCAATTTGCCCGACAACGGAGGTATGAAAGGCTTGGTTAGCCCGCGCGGGGATCGATCGGGTGTCAGTAATGCCTCTTACCATTGTACCACGCGCGCCCTTCAAGTCAGAAAGTAGTTGCCGAAAATTTTGTAATTGTTTTCCACCAAAATGTGCGCAGTAGCAAAGACGTTATTACATAAATACACTACCTAGACGTATTCTCAAAATCTACCGAGACCCTCATGTTGGTTTATTCGCCGCTCTGATAGCAGGATGCCTCCTAACGTTCAAAATGTACTTTTTATCGTTCAACTCCTATCACTCCGCTGACACCTTTCTTACTTATGTGAAGTATTTCGGCCCTAGAATGCATAGAGGGTAAGTTCTATTGGAGAATAGGTTAGTCTCTCCTGGGAACACAAGTTGATTATAGTCTCTACAGCTAACTGCTGTTGATTTACCAATCCGACTCCCCCCTCTGTTATTAGATAGTGAAGGGAAAGTACATCAGCACAGTCGGCAAGAAAAAAAATCACTCGAAAAAACATTCCGAAGTTGTACAAATAACACGTGACAGTAACGACTTCGAAAAGCAACAAACCAAAAAACAGAACGAGAATTCTAAGAAAACAATCGAGATTAAGAATACTTACCGTTGACAAATTTTCAGCGGCCACGTGTATTGAAATGTGATGAATTCATCACGATGTGATGGAGTGCTAGCGAGAACTTGTAGCGGTTGATCAATCTTTGACATGATTGAGCATTAATCTGAAAGAGCAAAAACTAATTGATATTCACAGTCAAAAATAGTAGCGGAAACAGACGAGATTGTGAAACCGGCGAATTACAAATCATCACGGTACGATCACGAAAAAGTTCCAGAGGATAAAAAGAGAGAAACGAATGCTCCAGAGGTGCTCCATTGAGATATTTGGAGTCTGGAGCACCATACGCTTACGGCAATCGAGGTAATTGGTGTTTGAATAATGATACGTTGTGACATCAGAAGCATTACAAATTCAATTTAAAACAAAAGTATGGAGAATGAATACGGAAGCAAAAAAAGCAAATTTAAAAGGCAACAAGTGACTGCAGTCCAAAGATGGAACAATATTAAATAATGCCATCAAAGCGATATTTTTGATGAGAGAAAAACCTTGAACTTTGCGAACTTGCTACACAACTGAAATGTTCACGGCGGTACTGACAATCAAACAACGGCGAACGTGAGAAAAAATAACCAAGAAGAAATTGCGTTTCTAATTAAATGCGATGAATGAAGGATGGGAAAGCACAGTGAATGTGACATTTCGCCCCAAGAAATGCGACTATTCATACGCAAGAGTCGGTAAAATAACGAGTAAATCCGAACGAAATCTAACCCAAATATAGGTAGTTTCGAGAAGTGTAAAGAGCATAGGAACTCCAAGAGAATTACAAACCAACAAGAAACGGGATCGCCTCAGGTCACGTTCATCAAATACGTGGACGCTCTGACTCGGTGGCGGCACTGCTACTCCCGTCAGTACAGTTATTGTTAAGCCTCAAGGGGCTGTGCTACACACCCACAACAACTGTTATTGACGTTCTGAACTGCAACTGTCTGTCACACATTCTTTCGCTGTCTAACAGGAACCACTCATACGGCTCATAACGTACCTAGAATGCTCGTCTGTTACTTCTTATTGCTGTTGAGCAGCTGCCAATCAACTACTAGAAAACGTACCAGGTATGTTGCACGCTGGTCTTGCTCACAAGCGACATAAAATTACAGTAAAAAAAGGTGAAACCACAGAAATATCTCATAGTTTTCACTTTCCTCATGTTTTCACATGAGAAAAATGTTCACGAAACAGTATATAGAGAGGATCAGTAGTTGAGAAATACCCGGACGAACAAACAGCCAAAAAGACACCACCGGTAACACCACCTGACTGTTGGCGATTCTTTAATATAAAGTGAAATACACCCATAAATAAGTTAATATTGACGGCGTGACACAAATGTGTCGGATGCATCCCTTTGTAAGCAAAAGGAATCATTATACCTAAACGGGCCCTAGAGTCGTCTGTTAGTTCTTGCTTCTCCAAAGTCAATATTCGACTGCTAGGGAATGGATGTTCCTCACCTACCGAACAGAAACAAATACAAAAGCAGTACATAAATTCATACCGTCTATAATCCGATATGAAAACAGGACCTATAAACGAGAGGAATGTTCCCCTTTCTTCCATTGAAGAGAACAAATCCGTATTGAAAAGAGTTGAGGGTTGGGTGGGAGCAGAAAGTTCTCCGTCCCACTCAAAGCCAAAAAGAAAATACTGAAAATGGAATAATACGTAGACATGTACATATAGCCATGGCACAGCACTATTCGTCCAACACATGCCTATGTAAACAAAATTGAAACATAATACCCAGACGTTTGTCACTGGCGAGGCAAACAAGAGTCACCTGAAGGCATGCAAATGTATTAACGTTGGAAAAGAACTACTTGCACACTAAAGGTAACGAAAAACTCAATGGATTGTAGTGTCAATGAGAGATTGGCGGTGAAGGCGCATAGGTGGTGTTCAATAGAGACTGATTGTAGCTATTTGAAACCTGCGATTCACACACCACAAACCATCATGCAGCTGAGAGTTAACAATCGTTGTGAAGCTAAAAAATTCAAGAGCAAAGTTCACACATCAAACCACCTGAGAATAGAGACAAGAGGCGTTTGCAGCAGCAGTCACGTAACAATAAGGAAAAGAACAAACACCAAGCGAATAAAGGAAAATGTGTGGACGAACACAAAGAAGTCACCTGTACAGCATTCACAGAAAGGGCGGACCGTCACTGGAGTGTGATCCATTGGTTACCAAGTCATTTATAGAATCCTGGATGAAATACCAGTGTCATTGTGAACAAATTCACGTATTTTCTTGTGAGTTCTCCACTTCTATGATTTAGCTCCCAACTAGAGCTACAACGGCAACGATTATATGCTGAGGTAACTTTTTACTTCAATGAATTGGTACTAAATGGAAAAGAAGACCGTGTCAGTGAGGAAAAGCAAACGCTATGAAAGGGGACACCTAGCTTTCAAAGGGAAAGCTCTCCATTGATTAAAACTCGATAATCTTTCTGCACCTTGTACCTTTCTAAGACACCGCGCGAACAAAGTATATAAAAATATCTCACGCAACAACAAAAATCGCGAAGATCGGCCATAACTCATTGTCAGAAATAATCGATGTGTTATTGCCTTGGAGCGACTGTAGTGACACAGCGTTTTCTACTATCAGCTATCTCGGAAAACAACTATAACGCACCGTACATCTATGGTTGTTCGTCATGAGTTAGGAAAAACGGCCTACCACCCGTTTTCTGTATTCAAAAAAGAAACAGAAGAAGAGGGAACAAAATAAAAAGATTTCCATTGAATACGATGGCTGCAGGGCGTCCTAGAGCCGAATGCGTAAGAAAAGCGAATTCTAGCGATGGGTTAGGTTACTTTACCGAAAACTTATGCCTTTTCCAGAGCACAAAGGCAATGATATCGGAACTACCTTTGAAGTCTACCTCCATGGAATACGTTACTGGAAACTGCTCTCCATCGAACACTTCGAAAGTAGCCATAAATCCTCCCTTGCGAAACCACTTGCAGAACAAAATTCAGCAAAATTAGAAGAGTTCTTGCATCCTAGCACACCTCCGGAAGGATAACAAAGAGGCAATATGAATTCGGCGGTCGTCATGGAATGGAACGCCGTTGAATATTACGAAATCGTCGGCAATGAAAGCAAAATAGCTATTTTCATCGTATTCTCTGTGAAATCAGCTGTTCTAGCTTTAGCACAGAGGACAGAGAATTTCGGCTCTTCGAACGAAACAGGTTACTAATGACTACTTCCGCATTGAATTCATTGTCGAAAGAACTAATAGTGCTTTGAAAGATAGATAAACCCCACTGATAACTTCAGCCGCCCTAAACCTTCTTGCATCCTAGCACACCTCCGGAAGGATAACAAAGAGGCAATATGAATTCGGCGGTCGTCATGGAATGGAACGCCGTTGAATATTACGAAATCGTCGGCAATGAAAGCAAAATAGCTATTTTCATCGTATTCTCTGTGAAATCAGCTGTTCTAGCTTTAGCACAGAGGACAGAGAATTTCGGCTCTTCGAACGAAACAGGTTACTAATGACTACTTCCGCATTGAATTCATTGTCGAAAGAACTAATAGTGCTTTGAAAGATAGATAAACCCCACTGATAACTTCAGCCGCCCTAAAAAAAAGGTGAAGGTGGACCAGATAGAAAAGTATTGGCCCCTGTTTGAACCTCACAAACCAGGCAGCACTTCCCTTGAGAAACAGAAGACGGGTTCGGTGAGTATATAGTGACGAGGATGGTAGAACAACAAACGTTACTGATCTCCCGTTCTTCCAATGATCAATCACAATCAATCCGTTCCAGCTGAACAAACCATACAGCCAGCTGGAAAACGCCGATCTACCTGTCTCTTGGTGTGGAAGCGCGTGGCGAACACACGAGCGATCCTTTGTGTCGCGTCACGATTATTGCGATCCCGGCCGACTTGGAATATCAATACGGCATTAACGGCCGAACGATGAGAAATCTTTAAAGATTGCATGAGACCTAAACCCGTCAAACCGCTTCGGAGTCGATCAAACAACACTAGAAGTGATGAGAAGGGCCGCTGACAGATTTAATGTCAGCTAATTACACATATTTACTTTCTCACGGATGGAGTCGAGCTTAGAATTCTTATCCCAAACCTGACCGACCACAACAGATTCAATTTCGACAGCAAATTCAAACTAACAATGAAAAATGACAAAAGAACAAAACTGCAGAATCCTTAGAGTTAGATACGAAAATTCTAGCTACATCTAATGAAAAATTGCACAGAATACTTATAGAGAGAGCTCGATATCATCCAAACGTACCGAAACCAAGTAACCTTTGTCCTTCCATCTATAGCGAATGCAAGGAGAATCTCAGTCCTTCGAAGCTTCAAGCAAGGACGTGGCACTGACGATACTTGAAGAGTACAATCCTTGGAATAATCGTTATTTTTGGTAACAAACAACTTCGTTTCTGGTGAGGACAGTTAAACGTCATGCGGGAAACACCGAAGGTGGACCCAAATGAAGTAGTTATAGAAGACAGTCGGCTGAATTGTCATGTTTGCGACGAACCTTATATGAACTTTGGGCTCTCTGATGCATTCCCTCAATTTGAATAATTCAATTTCAGAGAAGATTTGAAAAAAAATATGAAATGCCTCTGTTCCTATAGCCAAAAGAAGTATTGGAATCATTTGTCTCATTCTCATGCTCCCACAGAAACCCTGCTGGAAGCCCCGCATACCTCATCAAGGTTAATGAGAACATTCCCCTGACTAAATGAAGCTTACAGGTGAGCTATCAGTTGGTCTTGAAGATACAGGATTATTTATTAGCTATAAAATGGAGAGGGTCAGCATAAAACAATAGGTAAACTCTACCGCTCCCGTGTTTCACAAGTAGTAATATAACTCTAAACAGTGTAATAAGCCGCTCAAATATTAACATTGCCCAGTTTCATTGCCCTTTCCGTACAACAGCACCAACACAGTGAGTGCGTAGATAAACGGGAACATCTAAATATAAACGCTTAGACACCGAATATAAAACGTTCACCTGTTTATTGCCGGCACTAGCAGCGACTGTGCTTCGGCTCAAAAAGCTGACAGCACTATTTCAGGAAACACTGATAAAGCGGACGCCGTATCAGATTTCAAAACAGTGGAGCTGGTCGTCGGCTGTCAACGCTATCATAATCACACTATCAGCCGTGCCCGGTGCTATTGCGACGGCACAATAGCTGCTAGACGAACCTCGACAGCTCCGCTTTGTCTAGTGAAGTGTTTGCTTTGAGCTCATCGCACTGAATGTATAATTCTTAACAAAGGCAAGTAACAAGTCGGCTCACACATATTGTTTCCGCTTATCAAGAACGTCGATAGATTTCAAACTATAATCCGTCAGGACATAATAATAAATAAAAATAAGGCACCAACGACCACAACGGAAAAACTAGTCAATAGGAAAACGTTTGTCGACTTCTATTCACTCCAAATGAGCAAAGATTGAGGCGGAAAACGGAATTCTTCCGCCCGGGCAAACAACACCACCACATGTGATTTTCCCGATCATGCTAATCTTCGAAGGGATCACGAGAGAAGTGATTTTAGCGACACCGTGGTGATCCTCCTGCAAAACAATCGCAGTTCGTGTCGTTGATCAGCGGTTTTGACTCTGCCAACAATGTCTCTATTAGTTTCTACCGCGTGTCGCTGGAGATTATCTAGTCCTATGTAACTTATGAAGAGGGTCGAAACGCTCAGTCATTCACTAAACACAATTGGAAAAAAAAGTTCAGTCGCTCACGACACTCACCCGAGAGACATGACAAAACCGCACCGAGTGCTCGACGACCCACCTGAACTTCAAAAAACTGGTACATAAGGTCAGCAGTCGGGCTTTCGACTGATAGCCCAGCTCTAAAAGGGGCATCCTTCTCCCGAATAACAAGTGCTACTAATTTTCCGTATATTTTCCTTTCTCTTACCTAAATGAACACGTCGAAAAGGAATAAATTTAGAGACGATGACCACACAGAGCGCTGTCAACGCCATCCTTCACAGAACAAATTACTTCCGTTTCCTGGAACAGCAGACTAAGTAAGAAAGTTAGGTATGGGAGGAATCATGAAAGAACTGTGCTACACCAACTGACACAGATAACGTCACTCTCTGTGTCTAGGTCTACCCAGAACTATTTGTGACGAATCATTCACTATGCCTCCATTAATCTGAACGAAAGATTTGTGCACGGCGCGCCCCTAGTGGACTCATCAACGCCGACCCCTCCACTTTTACTTTACTTCATTTTCGTCCAGCGACGATTGAAAATCGGAATTCCTTCGTATTCTCCTTATTGCGGCCATCAATCTCCTGTCCTTTAATGATTAACGGAAGGAGAGTGTTCAATAATATTGGCAAACTGGTTTCTCGACAGCCAGCGGTGGTGAGTGCGGAAATTTCACGCTGTCGCCTTCGCTCGTCACCTGAGAACTTCGATAACGCATTGTTCGATTAATTTATTAGTGCACCGAGGATGAACTTGGATGTTGGACGCTGCTGCTGCTCTTTGCTCACTTGTTGCGCTGGAAACAAATAACGGGAAACTTATGCCCTCGGCGAAACAACAACGACGATGTTTGCATAGAGGTCGTTTTCGCGGCGACGTAACGCGGCATTCCTTGTGCACTCACAAATCAACCAGACAATTAGTCGTCCGGGAAACATTTGGCTGCAGTAATTAATGAACTGAAAGAGATGGCTTGGTTTGAAATAAACTCCTACATGTACCGGTCTCTAATTGTCCAATTGATTTAATTACTTTTTTTGTTATAGCATGGTGTTTTTGTTTTGTTAATGTTTGCATTTATGATTGGCGCGTCATTATGTGGCGTAATAAATAAATAAGTAAATAAATAAATAATAAATATTGTCGGTAATAGTGCGTGAATTAAAAAAAATGTCTGATGAATGCGAAAGCAAAAACCAAATTCTCTAAATTCAATGGACTCCTCAAAAAGGAATCGTTTTACAATGCGAACTACGAAGCTTCACATTGAAAAAGGGTTCGCCAGTCAGAAGAGATACAGCACCGTGACTTCACAGTGGTAAGTTAGACGTTTTGCGCCTACAGAAGGATATCAGATACAGAAAGGATACAGAAAGAAAGATCAGAAGGATATCAGGGTTAGCCTAATCAACCGAAGAATTTTGATATATTTTAAGCGCGTAAACTGATATCAACCGAGCTGTGTATTTCCGCTACAACTGAACGTAAATAAGAATTCAGACATGAAAATCGGTATTTCTACATTCATCGGATTTCTACGCACTGACTTTTCCGCGCAACTAAGCGTGCATCACAATCTGGTGAAAATCGAAAAAAAACTGCTGTGAAATTTGCTAAGTTTTGTAAGAATATGCTTGTAGGTGGCGAACTGAACTGTGTTCCAGAAAAACCGGTCTCGAGTCGAGCTTTAGAGCGTGAACTAAAGGATTTTCTGTTTGGAAGTTGCATACCATATCTACTTACACAGATGTATCCAACGCATATTCTGATTGAATTGGATTGTAGACGAATAACGTTGACGAACGAAGTAGAAACTCAAGGATTTTACAAAACAAAATGTTCTACAGAATACACTTTGAAAGAAAAAACCAAAGCAATAACGCTCACCATTTAACTCCACAAGGCGAAACAATCACTTCAAATCCGCAGTAATTTGGGAAAGTTCTGATTAGAGCTATAATCACAGTGCACGTTCTACCCCCTTCAGGGCAACGTCACTTATCAGAATTTCTCGACAAAAACTGTGTGCCAAATGCAATCATAGCAGTAGCTAGACTAGCACAGCAAATGTTATCTGCAGCCGCGGAAAAAACAGCTGTGGATACAAACATTGTACACACGAAGATAGCTTGCTTTCGCAAAATGAAGTCTGTCTAGTGCTAGCGAAAAATTTTCCAAACTACAACTATTTACGACAAAGGAGCTACAACCACTTGTTCTGGTGGGACGATTGGCGGATGAATTCAACAAAAAAAAACAAGAGCTAGAGCCTTTAGAAGTTACCAACCGAGAAAATAACTGGAAAAAGGGTAGCTGAAAGCTTAACCTGTAGAATTAGCAACCTATGTCTGCCTTAAGAAGACTGAAGAGTAGTGGAATAACCAAACTACAATTATGAGGGAACCACGTGACCGCCTGGAGATCCAACGAATAAGCTTAAAAAAGATAGTAATCAGGAAAAGCCAGACGGAAACGGTGGCTGGCAAACAAATTCGATTTCCGAAATCTTCTCAGAGAGAAAAGCTTCACTGAAGAGTTAGCATCATGCTGAGAATGGAAAACCCGGACTAGTTGTCACTTAATGTAGTGGGTAAGAAGTAACAAGGGAACTACCTGCTCGCCAAGAGGTGCGAAGAAACTAACCATAAAAGGGGCAATGATAAATAGAAGTAAACACGAAATCGGTCGCTGGCAAATAAATTCAACTCATTCCTCACTGATAGAAAACCTTGATAAAAAAATCCATCTCTGAGCTATTCAATGATTAACAGCAACCACATCAGTTTTCCTACTGAAAAAGAGAAACTTCACTGAAGATTTAGCATCAGATTACTATTTAGAAGGAACTGAAGACGACTGGAAACACCAAACCAGTTAACAGTTGATGCAGTGGGTAACAGTAACCAAGGAACTACTTGACCGCTGAGAGGTGCGAAAAAGTAACCATAAACGGGATAATAATAAACAGAAGTAAACACGAAATCGGTCGTTGGAAAATAAATTCAATTTATACCTCACTAATACATAACCTCGATGAAAATCCATCTTTGTGCTACTCAGTGATTAACAGCAATCAGTTCAGTTCCCCTACCGAAAAAGAGAAACTTCATTGACGAGTTAGCATCAGGCTACTATTTAATAGGAACTGAAGACGACTGGAAACACCAAACTAGTTACCAGTTGATGTAGTGGGTAAACAGTAACCAAGGAACTATTTGACCGCTGAGAGGTGCGAAAAACTAACCATAGAACAGATAGTAATCAGAAAAGTCGCAGCACGAAACCGGTCGCGGTGGAAAAAATTCAACAACTGAGAAGGCGGGCGGGCAGACCGCCAGAGACAACCCCCTGCCGGCGAGACAGCACAGCTGTCGCTGAGCGTGCAGACGAGCGGAGACACCCTTGTCAGAGACGCAGTGACCAGGTGCTGAACCGAGCACTGACTAATGATGATGTGATGATCGAAATCAGCACCGTGCAACGAGTTCGTTCCGGTCGTTATCGATCGGTATTGATCGTCTGATCGGGGGAATTTACAGCGGTGTGAGACTTTGGACCGGCTGGTTGGCTGGCCGCCGCCGGTCGAACCATAAAATGGCGGGGAAGCGCCTTCTGCGGCCTCCTAACGCATCAAACATCGGCCGGAGCGCAGAGTTCGTGATAGCGACCGAGTGTTTAATGGCGCTCATTAATTTATCCAACCCGCGGTCGACCACCCTCCGTTGTTTGTTGGTTCAATAATATAAATCAATATTTACAGAAGCGCTAGACGATTGTTCGCATCGTCGTGCATGCGGTGTTTAGCCGGGTTGAAGCATTATGCTCGAGCAAACGAAAGTCGATCAAGAAGATTTTGCGAATCGGTGGCGGCGGTGATGAACGCTGGAAGCGAAAGTCGCCTGTTTTGGGGAAAAGAGATGCTGGGAGAGCAAGGGTGGCCAGTTAAAGTCAAATCTCTCGCGAGACGGCATCTCTTTGAACCTTATAAGGACGTCGCACAGTAGTCGTGTCTCTTCTACCTGGTTGTGGTTGTAGTTGTAGCGATAGTAGTGATTGTGGAAGTTGAAATGGCCTACAGTGCACGGTTCAGTGGCAGGCCTGAGCGTTCGAACCCTGTATAATCCGCGATTTTTGCGATGAATCTGGAATTGCATAATCGACGCTTGGGCCCGGGTTGATGGATAAATTTCCTTACAACATTCTCACTGGCTGCATTCTCTCATTTGGGTCCAGATTCATCACTGTTAAACCCCTGATAAACTACGAGATATAGCCCGAACGGCGCCCACCTTTGTCTACACATCCTAAACCTCCTATGTAGAACGCAATCTCTCATAGACTCTGCCGTCTGGTTCTGGCTGCGCAGCGGTTTCGGAGACCGCTCGTCCGTTCATGAATCTGGGCCCGGGACGTCAACTATTGCCTCTAGAATAGAGCACCGTTCTTTCTTAGTTCAAGCCACGGGAAAGGGAAAATTTTGAGGTTAGGAACATTGACAGCACCCCTTCGTAACCTCGAATGAAACCTCTTGCTTTTCTGTGTTCTAGTGAACGTCACTTCGCCGCTCTTTGCACTAAATGCTTGTGAATTTGACCCCTAGTGAGTATTACTCTGTCGAAGAGTCACTAAATGCTTGTGAATTTGACTGAACCTAGCGGTAAACCTACGAATTTCCGAAAAATCCACGTAAACCTCCGAATTCCGAAAAACTCCAGCGTCGAAGAGTAAAATGCCTGAACCTAGCGGTAAACCTACGAATTTTCGAAAAATAAAGAGCGGCTTCGCCGCTTTTGACTGCCCCGTGAGTATTACTCTGTCGAAGAGTCACTAAATGCTTGTACTGAACCTAGCGGTAAACCTACGAATTTCCGAAAAATCCAGCGTAAACTGACTGGGCCCCGTCTCTGTCGAAGAGTCACTAAATGCTTGTGAATTTGACTGAACCTAGCCTCCGAAAAATCACTAAATGCTTGTGAATTTGACTGAACCTAGCGGTAAACCTACGTAAACCTCTGTCGAAGAGTTAAATCGTGAATTTGAAACCTAGCGGTAAACCTACGAATTTCCGAAAAATCCAGCGTAAACCTCCGAATTTTCGAAAAATCCAGTCAAAGAGCGGCTTCGCCGCTCTTTGACTGGGCCCCGTGAGTATTACTCTGTCGAAGAGTCACTAAATGCTTGTGAATTTGACTGAACCTAGCGGTAAACCTACGAATTTCCGAAAAATCCAGCGTAAACGACTGGGCCCCGTGAGTATTTCTGTCGAAGAGTCACACTAAATGCTTGTGAATTTGACTGAACCTAGCGGTAAACCTCCGAATTTCCGAAAAATCCAGCGTAAACCTCCGAATTTTCGAAAAATCCAGTCAAGGGCCCCGTGAGTATTACTCTGTCGAAGAGTCACTAAATGCTTGTGAATTTGACTGAACCTAGCGGTAAACCTACGAATTTCCGAAAAATCCAGTCAAAGAGCGGCTTCGCCGCTCTTTGAAAATCGAAGAGTCACTAAATGCTTGTGAATTTGACTGAACCTAGCGGTAAACCTACGAATTTTCGAAAAATCCAGCGTAAACCTCCGAATCAAAGTCGAAGAGCGGCTTCGCCGCTCTTTGACTGGGCCCCGTGAGTATTACTCTGTCGAAGAGTCACTAAATGCTTGTGAATTTGACTGAACCTAGCGGTAAACCTACGAATTTCCGAAAAATCCAGCGTAAACCTCCGAATTTTCGAAAAATCCAGTCAAAGAGCGGCTTCGCCGCTCTTTGACTGGGCCCCGTGAGTATTACTCTGTCGAAGAGTCACTAAATGCTTGTGAATTTGACTGAACCTAGCGAATTTGCTTTGTTTGTTTACAATGATGGGTCCGCGCGGTGCTGTGGTAAGAGTCGCTACTGACACCCACACCGTCGAGCGATCGATCCCCGCACGGACTAACCAAGCGTTCCATCCCTCCTGGGTCGGGTGAATGCCTCATTCAGGAACTGATCGACGCCAAAACCTTTAGCCTTTACCTTCACATTTGTTTATAATAACCCATTCCAATAATAATAATAATTTATGATTCAGGATGAATGTGAAAAGGGAAGTCGCACACGAGTAAATATAAATGATAGAAATTTGATCACAAGCTGGCCTAGTATAAGAGCAAGGCAAGGTGTTCGGCGTTGATCATCCGTTTGAGGACGCGCCAGGCGCTCGCCATTTATACATAATTATAGAAGCATGGTGAGAATTTGGCCTATGTCATGACCTGCATGGACCAATACACCTGCTGTACAATACAGAGCCTTCACCCTACAAGTCTGATAGAAATTTACTCAACCCCAGAAAATTTTGGTCCACAGAAGGGTAAATCTGAAGAGTTTTTTAAGCCACTTTATAACCTACGCGTATAGCGCTCTAAAGAAAAAAAAGCGTCAAATCGCACGGAATCTCCTCAGTCTTCAGACTCTCACCGACTATACATACATAACATCTCAGTCTGACATGGCAGATGTCAGGGTAGTAACAGTTTGTTTCTCGGTGGCCGTTACAGCCATCGTCGTTCAGGTGACACCAAGCTTGTGCATCAACAGCTCGAGATCTATACATAACCTGTGGAAAACTTAGTCATGTGCCCCAGTTGTGTACCAAATAAACATGTTGTTTGGCTGGATCTGGCTACACTGGCGGTTACGATCCCTTAGAGTGTTATACTCGGAGAAAAACTCTCAAAACTGCAGTGTGCCTGACTACATGAATCAGAAGTGGTGGTTTTTACAAGGGTGAACCGAGCCGAGCTACCGCTTCGTCCATGCAAAGTGCACAAGTATTTGTAATAAAGGGGTAAGGATGTCTTTTGAGAACAATTCTATTATTGTTCCTGTTCCTAACGCCTTTTCTTCCCATTTTGACCGGACAATCAATGTTTGGCTTTTGATGTCCGTTCTGCAGAGACTTGTAGACAGAAGATTTGCCTCAGATCAGAACTTTAGAGTTCACCCAGCCACCCCAACTCCGAACCGAAGTCCGGTTCGGAGTTGGGATAACCGGGTGAACTTCAGAAGACAACTCTCCAGCGCTCCGTGTGTGACTTTCGAGGGCCTCGTCAGAGGGGCTGAGGTGTCAGACCATATATTTCTCAGCCGCGTAGCACAGAGCAGGAAGAACAGTCGAGTCAAACAAATGAGAGAAGAGGTCAGCATCTAGGAGTTGGTCAGTGACCTCCTTGAGAGTAGGCTGTCCGCGCAGCCCTCCTTCTTCAGAAAAGTTCTGATTCATGTCGTTGCCCATGTTCATGGAGCTTAAGATTAAAAGTCGGCAAGGGAAGATCCAGCGAGTTCGATGGGTCCACCATCGCACCAACAGTTCTTCATGAACTGTGTCTTCTTCCGATTGATACGCAGTTCAATCTTGCTTCCACCTTCGTCTATATAGCTCTCGAAGCACCGTCTCTGCTTCATTTGTACTTTTTGCAAGGATGGTCCGCCAAACGAAAGTTTGAAAGGAGTTTTCCACACGAATGCGATTTTTCAAGTGCGCCTTTATCAAATCATCGCTATACGCTAGTAAACAGCTTCGGCAAGGTAGTGTCACCTCGTCTATCGCCATTTTCGATAGCAATATTGATTCGGTGCTGGAAAATCTGTGTAGCTGGAAAGCAGAAGAGGTAGCAGTCCGACGATGTTCGATTCTTTCGCTATTCGATTACCTAACCTAGACAAGATACCTTCTGACGACAGAAGAGTTCTGTTCAAGAATGGTTGAATCGAAATGCAATAACCCTCGTAAGCCACCAGAAGAGACTCAATGGATGGCATAGAATAAACTGCGCCGGCAGTTTATCCTATGTCATCAATTAAGTTTCCTCTATGGTCTGGTTAGTGGCTCACGGTCTTCTTAAAATTTTGGTGTTCTCAGTAATTATACACAGCACAACTACGGAGAGCCTGATCAATACTTAAATCGACCTAAAGTTACCCGATCATAAGATATGTCCTTACCACCACGATGATCGTTGTCGTGACTTTCCGTCACGATTCCGAACACTCCGCATGAGATGCCGAGAAGAGGCGGAGCGACGATCAGGCAGTCTCGGCCTGTGAAGCTCCGAGAGGAGCCGGCTGAGCTCTTCCGCTCCTGGCTGCCATCATGACGAGAGTAAGACGCGGACCCGCTCTGTACTAATCACACCGCTAGCCACTACACCTAAGCCATCCTATGCCTAGATTTCCCAATCTTTCTTTCTTCTATAGTTGGATAGTGTGCTTTAATTCACCGTTGAAATTGTAGATATTAGTAGTTTAATAAACTGTGTAGGAAATTGTCTGTGCTATAAATGAACCACCAAAAATGATATTTGGGGAGTGATGCACCCCAAAACAATCGTGCTGGAATTCTACGGAAATAGCCATATCAGAATATATGGTTCCATCTGCGCCTTCAGAGGTGGCTGCAGATCGCATTCAGCTTTTGGTGCCAACTGTGAAGTATCCTCCATTCCAGACCTCTGCCCCGGAGAGGCAAAGCTCGGCTGTTTTTTAGATATGTATCAGGCTCGATCATAAACGTGAAGGATGAACGTCCCTTCCACCTGGAGGGCACCTTAGCTGGGAACAACAACACCCGGGAGATGGCCAAAACAGGATAATATTTCACGGAAGGTGTGTGGCAACGAGGACAAATGTCGGACAACAATATAGGAATAACAACGAGGCAGCGCAGTAGTCACAAGGGACAGAAAGGAGAGGAAAATAGGGGATGAGAAAGGTTTAGGACCTAAATCGTACGCTTAAAGTACAGTTCAAACTCGTACCGTGGCGGAATCCACGAAGTCGTGACCTCCATAAGCACATTTTCGACATTTTTACGATTATCTTGATAGATATAGGGGATCATGAAAACGCAAGCCGATTGTGTGTTGTAGCCGAATAAGGGAAATATAAATATCTTCACTTTAGCTTCGTGGAACATCAATAGACTTGCTTAGAAACCCAGTAGAAGACTTCACTTTTCCCTTTTTCTTCGATTGTAGGGATCGTATGTTTTCTTCAGAGCTCCTGCCACAATCTACCATTAAGTGCAAAAACGCCTATATATCGCTTTTCTTGCATTCACTCTGCTTTTGAGAAGAAAATCGTAAAGAGACTTCAAGAAAAATAGTAATTTGTAGCAGGCACCTGGTCGTACTCTGTTGCCACGAAACTCGTTCTTCCACAGATGAATGGAGAAGGGAAGCTAAAATAGCGAAAAAGCAGAGCCGTCTAGAAGTATTCAGAAGTAGACATTAATAGGAGCTAATTTAATTTGGTAATTGATTTCGCCGGAAATAAGCTCAGACTCAGCGGAAATAGGCTCAGGACGCACATCCTCTCTAGAAACTAGTTTAATCTTGTGCACTGTATTGAGCGAATAATAATGAATTAATGCATACTATAGAGCCAAGCTTAATAAAAGGAAGACACTGTTTACTAACGATGTCTGGCGATGAGGACAAATGTCGGGCAACGAGATATAATCATAACAAGAAAGCACGAGGTATGGCTACAGAGAAGGGATAGAACTAGGGGATGAGGGAAGGACATCGACTCTTCCAGAACTTTCGGTCCAAAAAAAATGTGTTGACGCCTTGAGTTTCGCGTCAACAAGATGCTTAAACCGTATAGCTTAGGTCGTAATCCTTCCCTTATCCTCTAATTCCGTCTCAGCCGTAGTCTCAGTACACCAATGCCTCCTTGTTATGACTACGTAAATGTCCGACATTTGCCCTCGTCGCCAGACACCATCAATGAACAAATATCGTAATCCTAGAGGGCGATTCCCTGCATGTGGTCGCTGTTATTGGGAGAGGTGAAAGAGGGAGAGAAAGAAGGAAAAATCATTCAAGCGTCCATTTCCACTCCCACTGCCGTGTTTTCATGGGTTACCGTCATGATGGATAAGGGTAAAGGTAAAGAGGTCGTCATTGATCAATCCCCTAAGGAAGCGCCACCGCATTCATGTTCCATTTACTAGAATCTTAGAGGCAGTGAATACGCGTTTGGCCTATACAATGACTCGCGGGGGTCAAGCGCTATACCCAGTCAGTGTCTGCACCTTCCCAGACAAGTCTGGTACCAATTTACTCGACAACGGAGGGATGGAAGGTTTGGTTAACCTGGTCGGGGATCGATCGCTCGACCGTGCGGCTTCAGTACTCGCCGCTTACCACTGTACCACGCTTGCTTGATATGAAGAGTAAAAGATGAATTGATAGTGGTAGGATTATCGCAAAGCAGTAACCGGAGAAATTGTGGTGATAAGAGTAGAATTTCACGGTAATACTGGAATGATTTCGGTTTAGCTGGAACAATACCAGGTTTAGTCAGTGGAGAAGAGCCGTCGTTTAGTGGTGTAGGGGTCTAGCATCACGGTGCCCTGAATAGACCTGAGATGATGAGTCCCGGGAGAGCCTTCATATTTCTTTGCTAGCTTGTAAATGTCAAGGGTCGGAACAATCTCTTCTATTTTTCGTATTCCTTCTTTCGGACTGACAACGAGAGACTGGTTCGAATCTCGGTCGGGTCGAGATTTCACGATGGTCCCAGCACTAGCATTTCAGCATCTAAGGCCTATGGTATACTCCGGCAACGGGCCCGTCGCAGCGGAGCTAAAAATGCATCGCTCGCCTTTATACAGCACTGCAGCTGGGATTTTTGTATGCTGTTGTGTGCGGCGACTCGTAGTTTGCCGCAAGAGCATAAAGGATGGTGCAGATCCTCTCAGAGCACTAGTACTATAGCTTTTGTCGCAGCGAGTTGCGACGCCCGTCGCAGCTAGTTGCGACGGTCGCAGCGCAGTGCGCTGCGACAAGCCGGCGCCTGCTGCGACAGGTCGGGCAGCACTGCTCCGAGTCCTCGCACATAGCAGCATACAAAAATCCCAACTGCAGTGCTGCATAGAGGCGAGCCATGCATTTTTAGCTCCGCTGCGACGAGCCCGTTGCCGGAGTATACCATAGGCCTAACTCTCTTCTTCTCTTATAAGATCGAACATGGTCAACCAATCAGTTCTTCGCATTTTTTTCATCGGGTATTCATCGAATGTACGCGAGATAAGCCGACTGGAATCATCGGAACGGAAACTCGACAACACGCCATGCCAAATATAGCACCGTAAACGCGACAGCTAGAAAAAACGGCCACTAAAGGGACGAAGTGGCCACTATCTGTGAAGTGAAATATAGTCGTCCGACTATATAGTACGACGTCCGCAAATGCACTTTAAGCTCTAAACAGAATTGCTGCTGAATATTCTTTTCGAGCTTAGGCTGCTGATAATAGTTTGTTTGTCAGTATTGTACTTCCTTTTTATTTTCATTTTTCGTATAGACTATGCTACCACATCAACTGAAAGGAATTTGAAAGTGCCCCAAGAGACAAAAGAAAACAAACTAAATAACTATCAAAAAGTGGTGCCGATCTGTTGCAACAATATCAACACAACAATATCGCCTTAGGAAAAAAAGAATCGTTGCGCTTGGAAATTCAGGGATCGAAACTGACACTTTTCTGAAATTCTCTCTTGTCTTATAGCGTTACGGTAATTTAGCGTGGTATAGTTTCGCAAGACTAAAGTTCCAGCGTACGGTCGAGGGTTCGATCCTCGCCCGAGCTAACCAGGTCTTCCATTCCTCCGAGGTCGGGTAAATTGGCACCAGACTTGTCTGGAAGGCGAATTTGAACTGAAGGTGGCTTCAGTAGTCGCTGGCTCCCGCCAGTCACTGCTTGGCCAAATACACCCCTATGCCCCTATGATTCTGAATGGAACACGAATGCATGACGCGTGCTGCAGGAAATGATCAACACCGACTACCTTATCTTTACCCTTTACCTATAGGGCATAAAGAGTCGCCCTAAAGTGGCATAACAGGGCTCGAAGAAGTTTACACTGGCTACTATTCGAACGGGAACATTGACAATCAGTGTTGTAAGAGAAGAAGCCTAAATTCAGCACTACCCGACTTCGGCCGGATGCGACGACTTTTTGGCCCAAGGTTGAACAACCTGCTAATTTCAACTGATCTTTTCTCTTTGTGGGCGACCGCGGCGGTCATCAGCAAGCCGGTGGTGTTTTCGACCCAAAGCAAACCACGCCGCGGTGGCGATCTTTACCCGAATATGAACCTCTGGTAAACATCAATTAATGTGCGCTTTCTGAGCAGCAGCTGACCATCGAGCCATTTTTCCGCCGATTCCAGAAATCTGTGAGCTCTCCAGTGGAACGGAAAAGATTTTGGAGGTAGGGCGCCACTCGAAGGGTTTTAAGCACACAGAACTACCATGTAGCATGATTATGGATTCTAGACGTTAATAGGCGATTATCTCCACTTCACTGGTGGAGCGTGCCGCGATTAGGGCAACGTGAGAGCACTATGGCGATTAACCCAAAAGCCGAATGCACATTTAATACTTAAGCATGTTTACGTAGTTGAACCGAAAGGTCACATAAGTGTCTAGGGGCTCGTAAACGTGCAAAGCCCCATTTTCTTATTCGCTCCAAGTACATACACTCTGATCGGTCTTACCATGCCCATAAATTTTGGGGGTACTTGACAAGTGGATGCGCGTGGTACAACGGGAAGAGGAGCTACTGACACCCTCCGGAGTCTGATAAATCGGTATCCGACTGCTCAGGGAAGGTAAAGACACTAACTTAGTATAGCAGCTGGCCCCACAAATCATTGTATTGGACAAATAGGCACTCATCATACCTCTACAATTCTGAATGGAATACGAGTGCGTGGCATGTCCTTAGGGACCGAGCAACGCCGACGCCTTTACCTTCTACTTGACGAATTCTCATTTTACAACTTGATGCGCTCCAAATACCACATTATAATCATGTATGATATTGAAATTGAAATTGGAATATTTTCTAACCATGAAGACATTTACATGGCTTGATTTCCAGTGAATTTTTAGATTACACAAATGAAATCTTATCAGTGAATCCGTTCGAATTTCATTACCAACTACCCCTTTGTAATACTTAAATTCGTGCTCCTTTGTGTTCCCATGGTTCGGTATCTTCAACCGTCCGTTCCCATCGATGACGCAGTAATGAAATAAACTGTCAAAAATAAAGAGCAATAGGATAAAAAGGCTTGAGAGGGATAGAAACCACTCTCACTTTGAAGTTCCCTTTTTTCTATACTTGCTCTCGAGAAGCTTCTACTTCTTGATGAAAGTCAGGTGAAATGACTCAATGAATAACGAAAAACTCGCATTGACCTCAGGGGCTTTTGAAGGAAATTCACTTTTTGACTTTTTGACTTTCCGTTAACCAAAATTATGCAACTTTCTGAGGTCGATAGTTAGCTGGTCGATAGAGGAATACTATTGCAAGACTGAAGGTCCGGAGTTTTTTTTTCAAAAAAAAAAAGAGCTTGCCTTGTATTCCTTGAAGCGGCCGTTTCCGGTAATATCACTCGCGGGACCAATATGTCGACGGACGTCGTCAAAGCTGTACTTTTGGAACGGAGAGAGCATAAAAGAAAGAAACAAAAAAGAACAAAACGAAGGAAAGAACAAAAACATGAGGGCTTGGCAAAGAGCCTAGAAACTAAGCTGTCAATTCGGAAAATATCAGTAAGTCAACGATTTAATTTGGTTGATGTAGCTGGCCATACCCTCTGGGCTTCGGCGCAAAATGAGCTTAGACGTGGGATTTATAAGTTCATATATAAAATGGATTCATGGGTTAGGATAGACGAGAAAACATGAAATTTTCAACGAGTCTTGAGCTCGGACAATAGAAGAATGCGACACTTTATGAGTGCGCGTCCGTGCTTGCGCGGCTTCAAATTTATTATTTAACAGGGAAATCAATGAGCTTTTCCGCTTCGCCAGACAACCATGTGATTCATAAGAGGCTCGAGAAGATAGACAAAGACTAGTGATGATTCTAAATGCCATGTTTGTCTCTTATACCTATAACAACACACAGCCAACTATAGCGAAGATTCTCACGAGAATCACGAAAGCACGAAGATAATGTGCTGAATACGAAATAGCAACAGTGTTGATGCTTCGCCATACCTTGTGATTTCTCAGGTCGTTTGTAGAGCACCACCTACTGCCCAAATACATATCGGTTATTCCTTCCTAACATTAGGAATCTTCCTGCTGGCATAAAGCGATCAAAAACGGAATAGACCTAGAAGGAGGGTGCTTAGAAAGCGTTCAAAACCCAAACCTGGATTCGGATTCATGAGCTGTATAACGAAATAAATCTGGAAATATACCAAAAATGGTGTGCAAACCTTGATTAATCGTAGCCCACAGCGGCACTCATTTAAGGCGTAGTTAGGATTCTCAGAAGGTTTCACATAACACACAAGCGCAGTGAGGGTTCCGATAGCATGTATCGGCGAGTAAACCCTGACCCATCAAAACGCGGCGGAGTTTATTCAGGGTTTATTCCAGAAAGCGGGTATTTCATGTTTGTTCCTTTACCATGAATTGAAACATAAAGGTAAACAGTACTACCGTAGACCTTGGTGCGAAAAGGTAAAGCGTGGAACATAGGAAACCAAGACAAACTTTAAACGCCGGAATGCTTAGCTGACTCAAAAAGGGAGTTAAATTCATGAGGACAAAAAGCAAGAAAAACAATAAACAACTGAAAAGTAGGAAACAAGATGGGGATGGAACTCTAGAAACTGCGAAGAAAAGAACAAGAGAAAACTCCAGAGACAAACAGACAAGTATAAAATTGAATTTATCCACTATTATTTAAGTTACCATCCAGCTGTTATGTATGGGCCTGAAAGCTCCACGAAAGGGGGGGCTACGTGGGTTTAGGAGTGCAGCCATAGAAAAACATTCTCGAGCCGGGTTTTTCAGCAGAAAACTGACAAATTGAAGTTCTAGTATGGGGACATTGAAAATGCACATTTAGAAGTGATGGGAGCTCTTTCAAGGATTCTGTTGAGTGCAGCGAAAAACACTTTTACGGACCGCAACATTCAATGAGCATTATCTTTCTTGAACTTTATCATGGAACTTTTGAACTTCGTACTTTTTTTGAACATTCTCACATAGCTGTGTGACTCATCTCGAAAAAATTCAGTAAATATCTCGCATCTCTCGTGCATTCCAACGCTGAGAAATTGAATTATTTTGCGTTGGCGCGCGTGTCGCCTGTCTCACTTCACACATTCCACTGGCATCACCTTCCTCTCATTCATAACCATCGACGAGCCCCGGCCGGAGACATGAGCAATTGTGTTTTCCGCTGATTCCCAGCGATGAGTACGACGACCAAGATCCACATAATTAAGCCACATGAAGAGGAATGTTCGATGATCGTGATCTATGATTCATGATGATTCAGCCAGAATCTGAATGTGTCAAAGAGAGCACTCATTCCGTCATCGAGGTGCTACCTGGTCCACGGGCGTACTTTGATGAGCAGACGTTTCCAATTCAGCACGATGATTTTCGGGCACTCTTGCAAAACCACCCACACACAAAGACCACCTGAAGACCCGTTAGGAACTAGTTTCGTTCCCGGCGAAACGGTGCAGCAGGCTGGTGAATCGGGGGCTGTTTCGGTGCAGAAAGAGGTGAGAATGGGACAAGGAGTCATGTTAATGCAGTTATTGGAAAATACACCACAACTATTCATGAGGAAGAACTTGTAGTGCTAGGAAATCGACCGCTACCGGACAAAAGAGACAAATCAAAACTGGACGCGGTCCACCGCCGACTGAAGAGAACCAGAGCGATATGCCACGAATCAATGGAACACTTCCTGGTCGAAGAGATCAATATGTACAATTGGATCTGCTACCGATCTGTCACGTTCTCGTTACTTTTCATGTATATACGATTAATTTAATATCAGAAGAATAAAGAAGAACGTTTACGGAGGAAACCAGATGTAGTGAGGGTTCGGAGGTGCGAATATGTATGTAATGAAACTGTGCTTGCGGGGTAGCCGCTGTACCAAATCAGTGTTTGTACTTTCGTAGACAAGCCTGGTAGCAATTTACCTGAGCCCGGAGGGATGAAAGGCTTGGTTAGCCCGGGCGGTGATCGATCGCTCGACCGTGTGGAAGTCAGCAGCGCCTCTTGTCACTGCACTACGCGCGCCTGTATTTCCTAGTATCTTCTAACGGAGTCAAATTGTTTTTAAAAGTGTATTTTGAAATTCCCTGCGTGGAACACAAATTGAGCAGGTTTCTTTAAAGAATATTTCGGGAATTTTTTTTCCATTGGCTTCACTATTTCGAACTATCTGTGCCCTTTCGTAAGACATGAAACGACATGACTTGAGTACATGTGCCCACGCATCCGGAGGAACAATGGAACAAAAGCTGAACTAGGACAAACACCATTCAGTAGGCTAGCAAGTCAACATGAAATCTATTCAGAACAACATGAAATCTACTCTGAACTCCTTTTCTAGTTCCTAGAAAGTTTTGTCCAAGTTCAAAAGCTTAAAACACTGCATTACAAAAGTTCATTACAATTTCAATTTCAATTAGCATTCAATTTCAAAACCTCTGACATGCGAACTCAAAGAGAGCCACTGTCTGACTGAGCTTGAGAACAGTGCATGAGGACTGACCAACTGCTAAGGTGGCGGAGATGAGGTCAAAACAGTAATGAATTCCCACGAAACAATAGTGCGACGACACTAACCTTCACAGTAAACAAAAGCAATACAAAAGTACCCACTAAGTTCATCTGATTCAGAAAGACGTATCTCATGGTTACACTCCATATCAATCAGAAAAGTACATGAATAAGATACAGGTCCGATTAATTGAACAGGAAACTGGCTAAATAGGGAATCGCTGCAATTTTCAAGTTGGAGATTGTAGTGACTGAATGGTTTGTTTGTTTTTCTCCGAGGTTTTTAGGAAATAGGCCTCGAACACCTCTCTGAAAGCGAAAGGTAACTCCTCTTAATTACCTTACTAGCCATTAGACTTTTTATTTATAAATCGGCGTTCTGTTGCGGCTCCATGGGTTGTTTTCCTACTCATTATTTCGAGCCTGAGGATGGGGGCGGGATGGCCGAGAGGTTAAGAGCTTAGGCTCAAGATCTCGATGATCAGGGTTCAATCCCGTCCCAGGCAGAAACCCTTGCCTAGCATAGAAATAGCTGAAAAGGGTGTCGATACCAGCGTCAGCGGCCCGTGTGACAGGTCGGCTGATGGAGGAAAACTGTCACGATCACAAGACGGATCGATGGTCGCATGCAAGGAAGCGGCGCTCAAAAACCTGCGATCGAGGACGATATGACCACCCCACAAGGAGCTCAAGGCAGATGCAAAATGACAGTGTGGCACCTCAACAAATGCGGGAGCAGCACCAAGGAGAAAGAAGACGGAGCGACTATCATGAAAGACGTACCCCGTAACTGATCGGGATAAAAACGTTGTGGAATAAAAAAATTTCGAGCCTGAGGATGTCTAATTGCTTAGTGATTAAATTAGACAAATAAACACGAGCGAGATTAGTAGCTGGATCAAAATTTTACTTTGCCTAACGCTTCGACCGATCTCCTCGATGGGTCAAATCGCAAGGCACTTATTGGCCAGTTTTACAGAAAGAACTAGAACAGTGCAGAACTTTTTCAGTTGAGGTATTAGAGCACCTGACTTCGAGTGTCAACATAGATGTTGCCGAGCTCCGACTTCTTTCGGAGGAACTAATTACGGCCTTCCGACCGAGCTCCATAGGTCATCCAAAGTGCACTTTTTCTTTCGCTTTGAACTGCTTACTCAAAATCTCTGGATGTTTTTGAGTACCATCTATCGTTTTAAGACATCATCCCCAGATTCTGCACACACAAATTATAGCGCTTCAGCAACCTAGTCGTTAAGTAGCTACTCTTGAAGAAGGACTTGGTAAACGCTGGTTCTGGATGTTTTCGTTTCAAGCGGAAAAAGTTTCCCAGCAAACAAAAGTAACACAGTTTATGAACGGTTTCGAAAACCACTTGATATGCGCTATCAAATGGTGAAAAGAGCAGTGAAATTGCTCAACATTCAAGCAAGTTGTGCTTGCCAGAAGTAATGACTGCGAAACAGTCCAGGAACTTAGTTGCCAACCTAATAGAATAATTCCATGTAAAGATTGAAGGAGGGAGAGCTTAAAGAAAACAAGGAAGTTCACT
This sequence comes from Nippostrongylus brasiliensis, assembly GCA_030553155.1. NCBI lineage: Eukaryota > Metazoa > Nematoda > Chromadorea > Rhabditida > Heligmosomidae > Nippostrongylus > Nippostrongylus brasiliensis. The sequence goes on along the minus strand of CP130732.1, from coordinate 31,674,427 downwards.
GTACCCAGGTAAAGATAAAGGTAAAGGTGTCGGCGTTGATCAGCCCCCGAAGGACGCGCCGCCGCATTCGTGTTCAATTCAGAATCGCAGAGGCTTGGTGAATGCGTATTTGCCTATACAATGACCTGCGGGGGCCAGCCGCAATACCAGGTCAGTGTCTTTACCTTCCCAGACAAGTCTGGTACCAATTTACCCGACCCCGGAGGAATGGAAGGCTTGGTTAGCCCGGGCAGGGATCGATCGCTCGACCGTGCGGGTGGCAGCAGCGCCTCTTACCACTGCACCACGCGGGCCCTACCGTACCCAGAAGAAGAAAAAGTGGAACAGAGCGAGAACGATCTCAGGAGGTATGAATAGTGAATGAAGGAGGGGAATGGATGTAGTGACTAGAACGTGAGAATAACATCGAGATAAAGTATGGTTCGGAGTGGCTCCCACTGCCGGCAACTTCGCGAGCCCAGTTTGAGGTGATATGGGCATGTGCTTCGAGCACGGCAAAATTGGACCCGGTTTCGACATACAAGGAACAAAAGCGACAGTACGTCCGAAGCAGCGTTGACTGGATACGACACATCTAGAGAGAGAATAATGAACTGATAAAGCGCATCCTTCTTCATAGCGGGACAATCGCTAACGAAGAAGAAGAGGAATGAATGTAGTGGGAGGGAAGGTGTTGCTGTAATCGGTTGGGCTCGATGTTTGCGATATCCCGACCGAGCAGCAGCAGTCGTTTCTGCCTCAACGAAAAACTGCTGCTAACTGCAGGCTTCGGCCAGCTCCGTGACAGCCCCCCGTTCGCGGTGTCGCTGAGCGCTGCTGAACACCGTTGTTGTTTTACAGCCGAACACGTGAATTCGGCACTCGACACTTGGAGCGTTGAATTCACGTGTTGTCTGTGTGCCGAAAGACGGCCGTTTTTACCCTTTCTCAAATTTGAAACGGCGGCTCAACACTTCCTTCTTGGAAGTAGAGCGCACGAGAAGTGCGGGAACTGAAGTGGCCGCAGAGACAGCAGGTTGAGGCAACTTCAACTGCCGAAATTATTCCGCGTGAGACGTAAAGCTGTTCTTTTTCAACCGCGGGGCTCTTTTCCAATCGTATAGATATAACACAGGTTCCGTGCTCCTTGGTACAATCTCAAATAAAGTGAATACAAACAACACTTAAATTCTCTTGTTCCCAGCAGAAAGTTAAAGATGGCGTAGTCGTTCAGTTCCCTAAGGACGCGCCACGCATCCGCCTTCCATTCCGAATCTTAGAGGAATGGCGAATACTTATATTATATATTTATATTTATTACATGCGCTACGAGTACCATCATGGACAGTAATGTAGGCGACCGAGGATTTGGCCTATACAATAATTTGCGGGCGCCAGCTGCTATATCAAGTCAGTGTCTTTGGTATACCAGACGAATCTGGGAGCAACTTGACCGAAATCGAAGGAATGGTAGGCTAGGTTATCCCGCGCGCGGACCGATCAGTCGATCGTGTGGGCGTCAGTAGCGCTCCTTAGCACAGTCCCATGCGCACTTCCCTTCGTGATCCCGAGCATATTTCCCGTGTATTTAGTTTCTGCCTAGTTATCTCTTTCATTTCGACATGGATACGTGATTATCGAAAAGCTCAATTAAAAGTCTGCTCCTATGTATCGTGCGGAAAGTAAAACTTCCTTCTGTGTTCAGACAGTGTAACGTTTTTTCAAATCTGGCCTCCTCTATGAGGTATGTGGCCCTGGTCTAGGCCAAAATTGTCCATCTCACTCAAATTCACAACCGTTGATCGCTCGATGAATGGAAGCCATGCATACCGAATGTACATAGTCAGTGGCATGACTAGTATTGTTGCTATGACACATGCTGACTATCAGATGACTGATCACGATCAGGATACGTCACGTCTCTGTCTGTCATCTTCGCATTCACAAGAACGTCAACAGCTTCTTCAGGAAAACAGGAAAATGTTGTAGTAAACAGCAAGCTTCTAGTGCCCGACAGAATCGGCTGCTTATGATTCAAACTGAAAGAATTTCTCAATTGACGTTAGAGTTCAAGAGGGTTTGTAGTTCGACGGAGGGTTCTCTTATCGAAGCTCTCCAGACTACAGATACCAAACTGGTCGTCTCTCAGCTTTTGGCGTCGCTGTTTTTCGAATTTCGTTTTAGAGCCTCGTAAAGATGCGTTCGACAGCAGAAACAAGAGGGCAACCGTAAAGGCCAGTTTTTGCCCTTCTTTCCATAAAAACTTTCATTAGTGGTAGCCTGACCTTCTCATTCGGAGCGCCCTTTTTCTTAATTGTTTTGGCTTTCTGACGAACCAATACCAAATCCGAGTAAAGAATTTTCGAGAAAAAGGAAATCCTTAAGATGCTACCAAGCTGAAATGAAATTTCAACTAATTTCCACGCTTGCCCGAATAGCATTGATTGCCCCATTGCCTGTAGATGATCAGCTGAAACTTGGGTGAATCATACCTGTCTAACGTAAGTGACCGATCCTACCACAATTTAGGTAAGCGAATGGGGCTCAGACTTATCGTTGATACACCGGCTGATAGCCCTAAAAGCCAACGCTCGGCTTGCTAGCATTGGTTGTCTAACATGACGAGGAAACTCCTGGTAAACTCAGTGGATATCGGCTACCCTACTGGCACAGCAGGGTGTCAGATAAAAGGTAAAAGGTAAAGGTGCCGACGTTGATCAGTCCCCTGAGGACGCGCCGCCGCATTCGTGTTCCATTCAAATCGTAGAGGCATAGTGAATGCGTATTTGGCCTACACAATGACCTGCGGGGCCCAGCCGCTATACCAGGTCAGTGTCTTTACCTGCCCAGACAAGTCTGGTACCAATTTACCCGACCCCGGAGGGTACCTAAGGCTTGGTTTGTCCGGCCGGGATCGATCGCTAGACCGTGCGGGTGTTAGCAGCGCCTCTTACCACTGTACCAGGTGAGCCCAGGGTATCAGATACCACACAGCAAATGCTAGCATAATGTGGCTAATACAATCTTACTGAATCAAAAAAAGCGGTAAGTTATCAAACGGACGTAAGAAACGTCACGAAACTGTCAACAATCAAGGTGAATTATACCTGATCGGTAACTCGAAAAGTTGACACCGGCCCACTACCAACGGCTGCTCAACAGGGCGGGTAAATTCCAAGTAACCTCCGTGATATCGGATACTCCATTGACATGATCGGATATAGGATGCCCAACAGCAAATGCTAACTAAGCTTGGCTAATGTAATCTTCCCGAATCGGAAACCGTGGAACATGTCGTCACCAGCAATCGGTTTGATAGTCTCTCGGCAGTACGATATACCTGGGTCCAGATTCATCATTGGTAAACCCCGATAAACCCCGAGATATAGCCCGAACGGCGCCCTCCTTTGTCTATTTATCTTAAACTTCCCATGTTAAACGCAATCTCTCATCGACTCTGCCGTCTGGTTCTAGCTGCGCCGCGGTTTCGGAGACCGCTCGTCCGTTCATGAATCTGGGCCCTGGTTTTGCTCTTGAATCAGATGAACGGAGTTTTGCTGTGAAAAGGTAAACGTTTAACCGAACATTGAACGTTCCCACGTGACTCGTGAAGGAAATGTAGCGGAAAGTGAAGCGGCGCAATAATGAGCAAATTACTGGCACACAGCTTTGTCGCCATTTTTTTCGCAGCTTTGTAAAGCCAATTGAGTCCTCTTGCTGCATGACAATGTGCCAGGAAGTGCCACTGTCAGAAGCATAGTCCAGATATCGATCCCTATCATCTCACTAATGTCATGTTGTGGTGAAATACAATTGCAGAAATCGAAGGGATTCGAGAGACTTCCCCAGATCAGCTAAAAGTTCCCACTCCATCGACATCTCCAACGTCATCAGTTTCACCTCAGAATTTCTATTAGGAAGGATGTTTGGAGGTGCTGATCATGCATCTATGTGCCACAGGTTTCCAACGAATCAACCGAAAGATTACAGTACACCGTTGTCACCCAAACCTATGTACTGCCCTAAGGGGTCGAATATTTGATACCAAATGTCACATCCGTGATCAGTAACTCGAGTAACCTCACCAGGTGAACACACAGGGAAATTGGTGCTTGGTTAGCCCGGTTGGGATCAATCGCTCGACCGTACGGATGTCAATAGCGCCTTTATCTGCCGAATTCGGGCGAAGTTTGGAGAAGGACGAAATCCGTGTAAGGATTATCAAAGAAAAATACTTGCCCATGTAAGAACCGTGAAGTCGGAACTACCCGTCGCACTGGGAATGAAGGACATGGTATCGGTTAACCGGAACTGTCGCGACCCCTTCCAAACTGGGCATTTGGAGCGGATGAAATCGATTTACAATAGTCACAGAATCTTCGAGAAAAAATCCGTCATCAGCTCGATTGTGCGTGTGTCAATGGTGCTGTTGTTCCGCATCACTGATGAAATCAGCTGACTGCCAGCGGTGTTGACGGTCACAAATCGTGTAAACCTGTGCGTATGTGTATTTGCATAGCTTCTGTGCAATGAAAGTCATGTACTGAGGGAATTTGAGATTGATGCAGACTGTCATTTCGTAATGCTTCTAAAGTCTATATAGCTATGGGTTTTCTACTGAAATGCTAAATATTTCGATCTTCTGCTAAAGAGATGGCGCGCGCGGTACAGTGGTAAAAGGCACTACTGACACCCGCACGGGCTAACCAAGCCTTCCTTCCCTCCGGGGTAAGGTAAATTGGTACCAGGGTTGTCTAGGGAGGTAAAAACACTTATTCGTTATAGCAGCTGCCCCCATAAGCCATTAAATAGGCCAAATATACATATATAGGCCTCACCATGCCCCTGCTATTCTGATTTGGACACGGCGGGGCGTCGGATATGGGCTGATCGACGCCGACCTTTCACCCTTTGCCTTACCCTACAAAGCTAAGCTGGTTGCTCTTTCTATACCACTCCTAACATAAGCATCAGAAAACTCATCTGACTTCTCTTACCTGGCAAAGAAGTAGGAACCTTTGGGCCCAAAGTCGATTTTCGATGAAATTTGCGTTTCGTTAATCTCGACCAATCCATTTGGTGGGCGAGTTGCATGATTATAGCGGTATAGTACAGGTGAAGGTAATGTGTTTGGTTCTGATATACACCATGAGGAGACGCCATGCCTTTGCCTTCCATTCATAACCCCGTAGCTATGGTGAATGCGTCTGTGGCCTATAAAATGACTTGCGGGGAACAGTCGCTGGTCAAGCCACTGCCTTCTCCTTGCAAGACAGTACTGGTATCAATTTGTCCCACAGGGAGGGATGAAGAGTCTTCTTTGCCTGGGCGAGCTCCACCTGTTCACCTGTTGTTTCGCGTAATTTCAGACGTGTGATGAATATCGCCGGAGTTCGGTGAGCAACTTCAATGAAATAAAAGCAGCTGATTGTCGTCTGCCAGAAGACGGAAACAAAATCCACGATTCCTTCCGATTTAACGGAAAATAGTGAAGAGAAGGGACGTCAAACATCAGGAAGTGAATTCTTAGCCCAGATATTTCCCAAAAGTTTAAGTTCTGTGAGAGAGACGAGTTGTCCCAGTGGCAAGGCTCTGCTGGAGCTCACATGGGCAATAAGAAAACAATTATTTTTGGCAGACATCTGAGAGGAAGGAGACTTTTTGCAGCTGACTATTGAATAAAATAAGGAACACAATAAATGGAGCTCGGTTCGCTCAAATGATGACCTCATGAATTCACTGAATGCTCTCAACAACATGCAAAAAATCACATGAAAAAGAAATTGGTAGGAGATGATTCCAAACGAGGGATCTCCCGTACTGCACCACTTCTTGTGGTTTTAGCGCTTCGGTGAGATTGTTTTCTACAACAAGCTTAAGCGATAACAACTTTTTCAAGAAGCACAGCTAATTATAAAACCGAATAGCGCGATTGCTGGGCCTTTCGCAGTCACTTCCAAGATCAAGCTGCTTTTGCACTGGAGTTAAGCAAGGCATAAAATTCGTGGAGAGCATGTTCTGTGCGGCCCAACAATGTCGAAGTGCACGGCTCAATCCCGAGGGAACGATCAGAAGATGTTTACAGTATTTGCGAATCGACCATGGAGGTTTCCATGTAGCCCCACACGCTACGGATATTGCAACCAACTTTGGCCCACAATTAGTCATTTATTTGATGATCCGGTCTGTCTATAGTGGGGAATCCATCCTGATAGGGCGTCACTTTTTCCGGCGAATTATTCTTAGGACTAGCTGGGCTCACTTTGAAAAGCCGACGAAGAAAGGTTTCCAATTTGCATGACGCAGTGGTTTTCCGTCGCCGCAGATAATGAGATTCATTGAATGGCTGGGCAACCGTGCTGAATAGACGCTTTTAATGGCTTTATCGGAGCAGAAACCATAACGAACTATAAAAACTAACAATAAAAATGGCACGGCACTTTTGAATTCGATAAAATGCTACTCACGTCAATCGTCAATGAGCAGTTCAGGTAAGCACGTTTAGGTACGGACTGGTTTACCATTGCTCCAGAAATGTGCGTAATAAGCCTTTCATCTAATAGAAAACCTACACCAAAGGGAAATCGCGCCGCTTTTAGCTCTTTCAACAGAAAAAGCTGGTGAAAGAAACAGTGAAATGAAATGTCGAACCCGCGCAGTGGTTCCAAAATTAGTTCCGAAATCAAATTTCCGAAAATTTTCTCGATCCGAAAAATATGAACGGCAGAATCCAGCGAGGAGTGGAAGAACGGCGAAGCTGCTAGTATAGGAAGTAGTTTTTAGCGCTACACGGATTACTCAGCAGGATAATAAGGCTTCTGCTAATCCCCGTAGCTGAGCTGAACGCCCATCAGGGAGGCAAGCCGAGGAGGAGGAAAACATCAAGCAATCATCGTCGAGTTCAAGAACGTGCTGCTGTTATCCAATCACAACCACTGAGACGGAGCAGCGGAATATGTACGACTCGACGTATTTTTCTCAACATCGAGGCCTTCCTAGCGGTTAGACGAACTACAATTTCAAAGGATTTCGGTTTTTCTTCGCTGAAATCGCACCTGCCCTATAGAACTCATAGCCCTTATGAGAAAGAGGATCGGAAGGTTTTTAGGCCAAAAGTGCCGTTTACGCTTGAATTCTTGGTGAGGAGATAATGTGAAGAAAAGAGGAGCAAGTGCATGCTTGAGCTCTAGTACTCTACCCGTCATGAAGTGAAATATATATAATAACACACCCTTCAAAAAAAGCAGTCGTAGCTCTACAACGAATTGAAAACAAATAGCATGCGTAAAAGGTAAAGGTAAAGGTGTAGGTCAGTTCCCTAAGGGTGCGTCACGCATTTGTGTTTCGTTCAGAATCGTAAGGGCACGGTGAATACGTATTTCTCCTATGCAGTGACTTGCGAGAGTAAGTCGCTATACCAAGTCTTTACCTTCCAGGACAGGTCTGGTACCAAGTTACCCGACCATGGAGATATAATAGGCATGGTAAGCCCAGGCGGGGACTAATCGCTCGACAGTGTGGTTGACAGTAGCGCCCCTTATCACTGCACCACGCGGGCCTCCACAACAAATAGTATGAAGAGCCTTTGAAAAATTCCACAGGATCAGCTTCTGCATCTGAAATACGTGTACTTTCAGTCAACCGATGTACTACGACAATTTTTACCCGGCAACAGGTGAAGCATAAAGTTTCTATTTCACGCACGAGCAAAGTGTCTCCGAAGAGCCCTTCTAAATCCAGAAACCTATCTAAATTTCCACATGTATGGGCAGCAGAACGAAAAACTTACTGAAGCCATACTTTATGCGAAACTACGGTGCGTTTTATAGTTAAGCACCACCCTCTGTTTTGATGCTTTCTATTTTGATATGACAGAGATGGGTTTTTTTCTGAAATGCTTACAGCGCTATGTGGGCAACCCAAATCCGAACCTCTGGACTCGCGGAGAACCTTTCAGGTGCAGAAGAAGAAGGGATTTCCAAGAATTGCAAAAAGACACATAATTTTAATAATAACATCAACAAATTTATAAAATTGAGTAGTGTGGCGGCGACCATAACCTTCAAAATACAAGAGCAAGCAAAAATTGGAAATTTGCCCATCAACTCCAAGGAGACGTATATCAGATTCATCGTCGTTTTCTATGTTGATGACGCTAAGGAAAGGATATTTAAGGAAAGAATCGAAAAAGAACGAAGTCTCTGCCTGCTGAGTGAGATCTTGCAAAAAAAAACAGCGAACAGAAAACAATGAATGGATTTCCTCGAGCCGGAGGACTTCGTGAAATGTTCAATACAGGTAGATAGTCTACAAAACTTCTCAGTCAGTAACAAATGCCGATTCTGGAAAGATCACAAGAAGCAGCAAAGGAGCTCTTCGTGGCCATCCGACTGGAAAGAGTGATAGTTAACGTAGCGAACGGATTGAAATGCAAAATCACAGAGAAAAGAGTGAATAGGGAACGCAAGGCAGTTCTCTATGGGATAAGAGGTCGCAGGAGCTCACAATTTTGTAAAATAGCGTACCAATCGATCACAATTGCTTTGGCTATAATCTGCAAAACTCAACGACACATTCTGCTTCACAGCGTCAAATGTGAAAAAACCCGGTGATCTTGACGAGGTTGAGAAGCCGAATTCGGTCACCTGAAACAGGAGAATTTGTCCCAAGAGAAATTTAGAAAATCAAAAAATTTGCGCGTTTATGGATGCTTTAGGATATAGAAGCGAGAGAAACCCGAACGAGGTGAGGATACCTCTGTACCATCGACAATAATTAAGATAACACGGTATGTTGCAGAGAATGATGCAATCGTGAGAGAAAATGGAGATATCATCAGAATAGCGGTGCCTTGGCGTTTGCATTATAACGTCTCCATTGCCTCCGCATAGATCAACATAATGGACCCGTAACCAGAATCGATAAAGGGTTCGATTTCTGCCCAAAATTTCTTCTCTAATGGAGCCGATTTGGAACAGCACGATCCGTTTTGGTTTCCGGAAGTGAAACTTGAGCCTATCTCTGACCGGTCAATTGGCGCCGAAAATAACAGCGTAAAGAGAATGCCAGAAACCATTAGGAGGGAGCATTGGGGGGGGGGGGGGAATGAGGCTCTTTGTTGTTACTGTTTACGGCATATGAGGGGGACGTACGGGCAGCTTGCCAGGCTCTGCCGTACGGGCTGGATACGGCGGGTAGCTAGCCAGGCTATCCCGCTGGAGCTAAGGGCTTATTTATTAGAGGCGACCCTGAACCGCCTCTCTTATACTTCCGTGTCTACCGAATGCGAGTTTTTAGGCCAAACAGTTAGCCTCCGTGAGGAGGTGTCACCGTCTGGCACAGTAGAATCAGCTTGCTCGACACTGATTCCGCCCGCGTCTCACGGCAAGTATAAGGCCCTTGTTATACGTTCGCTCACCCCCCAGCGTAACTCGTCCATTCAGTATCAGACACCGTGGGGCCAGGCACGTTTGTACGAGTTCACCACGCCAGCGTCACCATGATAACTCGTACAAACGTGTCTGGCCCCACGGTGTCTGCTACTGAATGGACGAGTTACGCTGGGGGGTGAGCGAACGTATAACAAGGGCCTAAGGTGGCTTTTGGTCCGCGATTAATCCCCTATCCGCCACCTGGGGTCGCGCCACGTAGCCTCGCCACCAACCGGCTGGGGATCCTTCTTGGAGGAGAACCTTCAAAGAAGGAGATCCATGGACGACCGTTGGACGAGAGCCGTTACTAACTGGATTCCACGGGACATCAGAAGAACACCAGGTCGCCCACCTTTGCGCTGGTCGGACTTCTTCGTCAAATCCCTGAACGATCGATTCGATGCTCTTCGTGTTCCTCGAGCGAGCAGGACCCACTGGTCTACTATGGCACGCGACAGGGACGAATGGAGACGTTACTGGCGCCCGCTCGAGCAAATCGATGATCAACGGGACGACAGGTGATACAGGTGTTGGGGGGGGGACGAATAGGTCAAAATGGAGGTGAAAGTAAAAAAAAGAAGGAATAGTCGAAAGATAGTGACGTTACCGGAGATATTATATGTGACAGTTCAAACTGGCACAATGCTCCATTAGGCCATCTCGGTGAACCCTATTAGATTGATGCTGTTTATCTACCGGTGAACAAAATTGATTTCCGAATCACTACGACCTCAAGTAGTTCTTTTTGATACGTTTAGTTAATTTCAAAAATATGGAGAAGAAGATGTAGATTTCGCTCTGGCTTCACCGGAGGCAAGGTGAACCCGCGATCGTTTCCGCTATGCCTACGGCGTAGCCCACTGGCGGGGCCATTTCCGGGGTATATAAGGGACTTCGATGGGGTACTAGAGAATTATTCAGTTATACAGGAAATACACGGGAAAGCCGTACGTGAAGTTACAAATGAGTGAAAGAACTGATTACAATGTGTAGCGATGAAGTCGGCATGAGTGGCGAAGTGATAGGAGGCGCTAGTGACACCTGCACATTCACGCGATCGAGCCTAAACCGGCTAACGAAGCCTTCCATTCTTCTGGGGGGGGGTCTGGTAAATCGGTGCCGGACATGTCTAGGAAGGTTAAGAATTGTAGAGCAGCTGGAGATGCAAATCGTTGTACAGGTAAAAATGTAATCTTCTTGTCTCAACGATTCAGAATGGAGCACGAAGGCGGTGCGCGTCATTATGAGACAGGCCTGACACCCTTACCTTTACCTATACATAGTGCAGCCGAATATATAGACCTAGAAAGGCGATGTTCGCAAAATCGTGTATGTGCAGCAGCCGTTTACTTATTTACTTAGCTTTCATTTGCTTTCTAGTCTATTTATGGTAATTTTGCAGAGTCTAAAAGCCCCAATCTTCGCCTCTTTGCCTTTGCAAAAGACGACAGCCTAGTTGAACAATTTTAGAACATTCAAAGCTCACCAGACACGCCTGGCATTATCGCGGATCCAATGAACACTCAACTGACCAACAAAGGCCGGTGCAAGTGCAATTTACGCTCGGTTTTTGAATTGGCACGGTCGCGTTCAGCATGGGACGCGAAAGTGCATGTGCATTTGGCCGCTGTGCGTTCTCTGCCCGCTGTTTTCGAGAGTTTTTGTGAAATGGGAGTTGGCTCTTTCTCAGCAATCTTTTTCGTCCCCTTCTCGCGTCATTGCCTGAACAAGGTATTCTCGTCATACCCTACTCTACCACGGCGAAGATCCGTAGCTGCTGCAAAAGAAAGAAACTTTCAAAATCGTCTCTTCGGTTTCCCTAATTGCTCTGGAACTGGAAACTTCGTCTCGGGTCCCAGAAAATGATAATTACGTGGTGCAACGGTAAGAGGCGCTACTGATACTCGCACGGTCGAGCGATCGATTCTCACCTGGGCTATCCAAGACTTCCAATCTTCCGGGGTTGGGTATATCGCCCTGTCTGAGAGCTAAAGGCACTAACTAGGTGCAGCGGCTGACATCGTAAGTCACTGTATAGGCCAAATACGCATCCTCTACGGTTCTGAACGTAACCCGAATGCTGCGGTGCGTCCTCAGGGGATTGATCAACTTCATTATCCTTTGGAAAACAGAAAAAATTACTAGAATTAACTCACTTTTCCAAGAGCTGAGAATTCTGTAGCCATCTTCACGTTAAAGAAAACAGCGGTGAGGGAAAATCTACCCTTTTCAGGAAAATAGAAATAGTCCAAGCAAAGAGTGTTCCATGCTGATGGAGCCCAACGCAGGATGGCGTGTAATTAGAACTCGACGCTCAAGAGAATTGTCAGCGGATGAGGTTGCACAGCTCCAGTTACCCTCATTCTGAGGGAATTTGGTGACAGTTTTCTAAAAGCCCCGCCCTCCAGAAAAGCACAGAAATGCCAAATGATCATGTGCTCAACGGCGGTGAGTTGTATTTTTCCTCTGGTCATGCTGAGTTTCCTCAACTTTTTTCCCATTGAAGTTGAACTGTTGAGAGGTGACTCCAACAACAGAAAGTATGCAATATCAGAAAGTTTCGTAGTTTCTTCTAGAGTTACTACCAAACCAAATGCCATGTCGATTTCCGCACGTAGAACAACTACAAATCCGCCTATTCACGATCACCATTTGTCGTCGTCTAGACGGAAAATAGACCCATAAAGCTAACGCAGATCGTCAGCATGTTACACAAAGGCTGTTTGCTGGGAAAGTCGTTGACGAACGTCGCCTTTTCTTCGATCTCGGCAGATGCGATAAAAAGGGAAGCATCAAATGGAAACACCAAAAGAACAAAGGGGGTAATGATACCGAAACAAACCACATGGGTTATGACGTCAGGTCCAGAATCCGGATTCATGGACGGTATATCTGATATAGACTTCGGTATCGAGAATGCCATCATTGACGCACCCAGCGAGGTCTACTCAAGGTTTATTCGAGGTTTAGTCAGGGTCTAACACACCTCACCTTTACATTTTTTCACATTCAACTGGTCCGTCTTCGACTAATCATTCGATAGCTGCAGTCACCTAAATTTTCGAAAGGCAATTTCAGGAACTCAAAGGGGAAATAGTGGAATAGTGATGCTTCAGCTAGACACCAAGGTTAATTGACCGATCGTTGCTACTACCAAGGTTAATATTATACACAGATTTACTACGGGTTACGTTTCGGCGCAACCGCCTTCTTCAGAGCCTCGAGGAATCAAAGTGAGTTCGAGAAATCACCCGTTCAAGGACCAATCACCGGACTTGCAATATCAAAGGGGCACGATTGAACAGTCGAAGAAAATGAGTCAGCGGTCACGATGAAGCTGGTTCAAAATGCAAAGCGGCACACGATTGGTCATGATAAGGCGATTAGAACCTAATCGGGCTCACTGTGCCACCAACGTCATTTGTAAAAGTTCATAAGATCGAACGTGATCCAGACGAAAGTGCAACAGCTCTCACGAGTTTTCTCCCCAAGGGCATAGTCGTTTCCCGACAGATTTCAGCATCGGAGGTATTTCTCGCCAGATAATGCAAATTTTTTACTTTATTTATACAGGCCTTGCACCTCAAGTTCTCTGCTTAAGAGAATTTTCTCTTCATCCTGTTGTGCGCGCTGCTGACATCCACAAGGTTAAGCGATCAATTCTCACCGGGCCTTCCAATTCTTCCGTCCCTCCGGGGTCGAGTAAATTTTGACCATATTTGCCCGGGAAGGTGAAGACACTGACTTGGTACATCCGCTGGCCCAGCAAGTCCTTGTACATATAGGCCAAATACGCATTCACTATGCCTCTACAATTCTGAACGGAAGACGAGTGCGTGGCGTATTTTAATGGGACTGATCAACGCCGAACCCTCAGGATCATCGCGCAGACCCCTTTTTTACCTATTTCAACTATTGTGAAGGATCTGGTCATGGGTAGAGGTTGGAGGTTCAAAGTCTACTGAAGTGGGAAATCTAGAGAGTAGCCATGAAAGATCTTTGCTGTGCGAAAACTAAGCGCTTCATGCGAATACTCTAAAGTGACGGGGGCTAGACCAATTCATCCTGCTCCTGGTAGATAGAGTGTTTACGGAAAGAGGGCATACAAGTGCCGTCTCCTTAATCAGGCTCAGGATCGTGATGCAACTGCGAAAACATCGTCGAACCATAAGTTGGTTTGAGTGCAGCTTAAGAGGACTGCTCCGATAACGACATAAACGTCGCTGAATACAAAGCCTATAGAAAAGGTATGAACTATTCTACGAATTCCCGTGAGAATAAGTGCTCGATCCTTCCTTTGTTGTCCCGAAACTTCTCAGAAACATAGCCACAACAACGACACAGGATTTTCCAAAGCAGGATAACAGCATTTGTAAGCGTTTCCTGGATCTAATGTTATTTTACGATATACATGTTGTCTGCACACGTCCCAGGCACGACTGGTGAGATGCAACGCTATGAAAAAAAAAACAAAATAATAGAGTAAAAATAATATAAGACATGAAAAATAAATACCACATGTTCTGAGAACAAATCTTAGGTGGAATAAGGTTAAATGTCTCAGTGTCCCGCATATGTGTGAGTAATGAGTTCGATCCCCATCTTTGTCGCGGGTTTTGCAATGAAGCTAGCACGTGAGCACATTGATCAGATATGGCTATAATTGGTGAGCATTGGGAAACGTAAATGGTATAGGTAAAGCTATTGGCGTTGAGCAACTCCTTAACGATACCCCATGCATTCGTTTCTCATTCAGAATTACAGAATAATAATGAACGCATATTTGACTAATACTATGACTTGCAGAGCCAGCCGCTGAACCAATTCAATGCTCTCACCCTGCTAGACAAGTTCGGGACCTTTCTACTCAGTCCTGGAGGGATGGAAGACTTTGATAGCCCGCAGATCAATCGCTTACCCATGCATCTGGAAAAAGCGCCTCTTACCAGTGCACAAAACGCAGCCTCAAACTCGGTAAAGAAAGTCGAATTTGTTGAATTCTGATCCACCCAGCACTGCTTAGATTCAAACAAAAATGTTCTCTACGCATTGGAAAATTCCAAAACCTTGGTGGAAACTTGAGGAACAAGGCATTTTCTTATCGAAAATCAAGAACCTTGAAGGCCCCTTCTAGTCAGTGGTGATGAGAGAGCAACGCTGGACAGAGACAAAGAAAGCGAGCCTTTCTACAAAGAGTGACGAGAAGTTCCCCAAAATGTGGCAGCTATTGTAAGACGCTATGATTCGAGAGCCAACAAAAAGTGGCATTTATGAGTCAGCGCTCGCGTCAAGCTTCGTCATGGTGTGGGTCGACCGCAAAATCGCATTTCCTGTGGGATTCGACCACGTGGTGACCCAATTTTATCACCTGGTCTTCGCAGATTATGATAAGTGAATTGATCACGCTAGGTACATATATCACAAAATTCGTGATTAAGCTAGCGTCATCATATAGCTTATCACTATTAGTAAAGCACAAAACTTGTAGACCATGGTGAGCTGCAAACCTACGTCTTCAGCGGCCTTTTGATACGCATAAGTATAACTCGCAAAGATGCGGTAACAAAAAAGGATATTTTGACACAAATACTTTTTCAGCACACTTTCAGTGAGGTAGTGGTTTTGCGGTCGAAAATGCAGTGGTTTTTTCTCAAAAATCGGAAGCAGCAACAAATTTAATTTTCTCCCAAAGAAATAAGAATAGAGGTACTATTAGATAAGATTGTGTAACGAAACACTACATATAATAAAATGAGTCACGTGAAGACATGATTGCAACGGCGTGGGAGGGAAATAAGCAACTAACAAACAGGAATTAGGTGAAAGTTCACCTTTGAAGAACTTTCCAGAAAACAGCCACTCCTCTATACAAATGGAATCACTATAGTTCGGACCGAATCGAATAATTTCGAACTAATGTTCGAATGAAATTCGAAAATTCGAATATTCGTTATTCGAATATTCGGAATTTTGGAAAATCGAATTTATTCGTTCATTCGAAATTTTAGAAATCGAATTTATTCGTTCATTCGTTCATTCGAAATTTTAGAAATCGAATATATTCGTTCATTCGTTCATTCGAAATTTGAAAAATCGAATATATTCGTTTATTCGTTCATTCGAAACTTTCAAAATCGAATATATTCGTTTATTCCCAAGAATTTCTTTCCAGATCAACGATCGTAACTTTCCAGAAACTTGAATTTCCCAAGAATTGACTCTGACGTCCAGATCAATTTTTCTGACTCGTTCCGCTCAAAATTTGTTTGGGTGAATCAGCTAGGGTACTCATCACAACTTCACGATTTTAACCATTGTTTCCTCTGCTGGTAGCGAGTGATCACGCTAGGTTTGGTTAGTCCAGTGCTGAAGTATTTTGAAAGGGCTCCAAATTTCCAACTTATATGTAAGCTTCATGATCCAATTAACTCTCGTGAGCGAAATAGGTGTGATACCGACGATATTTAGCAGCCATCATATCATCAGCCTCTTATTTAATAGGTTGGAATTTTAAAATGAACGCAAGATTTATGCTCTTCACTATATATAAGCGAAGGCCAGAAGTAGTGTCCAGATGTCGATACGAATTCAAATGAGACCGGTTGGTTGTGGGTTTCATCACTGTTCTGAAGTGAAAGGGTTTTTTGTTCGTTGGCTTTCTTGAAGTGGAATAGCAGCATTATAGCAAATTCTGTACCCCACTTTTTTCGTTAAAAATAGGTCTATAGGGGGTAATGGCCTGTGAGAAGAACGAATCTGATACCCGTAGCCGATTACCCCCTATAGGCCTATGTTTAACGAAAAAAAGGGTGTACAAAATTTACCATAGTGCCGGAATAGCTCTGTTTTTCTGTCTTTTCGCTGTCCGAATCGAATAATTTCGAACGAATGTTCGAATGAAATACGAAAATTCGAATATTCGTTATTCGAATATTCGGAATTTTGGAAAATTGAATTTATTCGTTCATTCGTTCATTCGAAATTTTAGAAATCGAATTTATTAGGTCATTCGTTCATTCGAAATTTTAGAAATCGAATTTATTCGTTCATTCGTTCATTCGAAATTTTAGAAATCGAATTTATTCGTTCATTCGTTCATTCGAAATTTTAGAAATCGAATATATTCGTTCATTCGTTCATTCGAAATTTGAAAAATCGAATATATTCGTTTATTCGTTCATTCGAAAAAATTTCCCAAGGACAAGACTATAGGAATCACATTTAGAGTAGAAAAGTACAGTCTGAAACAATTGGACATAAAGGCAGCCGGTTCGCTAATACGAAACAGCTGTTAGATCTACGATCGTATAGAAGCATTGGCTTTTAATGAGATTATTCTAGCTGATAAGTTCACAAATTTTAAAGAAAAGACGTATATGTAGATTAAGAAATACCCACGCTCCCACAAGAGGAGAAATGCCAAAAAGGAAAACAAGGAACGTTCTCGAAATTTGATAACGTACAAAAATCGCAAAATGGCGACTCTGGCTGAATTCGAACTCGAAGTTTTTCCATTCAAGAAATATGCTCAAAAAACACAAAAAAACACCTCTCGAAAAACGGACTTTACTTGGACAAGCGATCAAATGCTTTCACTGCAGGCGCTCACAAATAGTGGCCATCTGACGAACAACCCAACCGTTCTAAGAAGGAGAAGAAAGAGTAACAGTCTCTGGAACAAGGAGGAACAAGGACATTTTTCGAGGATGGATGAAAGCAGGAATAAAAGTCAAACAGTCAACATGCCGGGTCGACATATTTGCCGGAACTGACATAGCGGATCAGGGTAACTTGATTCGCCGTGAATACAGTGGACCAGTCAGTGAGGCAAAATCGTCAGTGGCACGCCGATGAATGTTTTTCACGAACCGAGCAATTATTTGAAGTGCCCCGGAAGTGTGCTGCGGGGCAAACGGCAGCGGGGACAACAAAAACAGCACATATGCACTCAGCTGCCGAGCTGCTGCAGCTGAGGAATTGCGTGCACTGTAGCCGCTCATCGTCAGAGGATTCCCTGGGGCGATAAGCGGATCCTCCGTCTGGAAGGGCCAGCAGCCATGTAACGATGGCCGGCGCACCCACGTCGCAATCAATCTCCTCGGCAACCGCGCCCACCGAGCTCGGCCGCGGATTCCGACGGAGAGCAACGAGGTGTCAGCCGAATCCCAAGATCCGACCTGACTCACCTTTGGACTGTCCGCTTCAGATTCTTGTAATCGTTTAGGAAAAGCGGTCGGGAAGATAATATTGTTCACACCAACTCATGATTCATTTTTGAATAATTTAAGCAGAAGGAATATAACCATGCTCACTTGCACCCCGCATCTCCCTGAATCTCTTCGAGAGACGCATTACACTTGAGAAAACGGTGAAATACCAAAGAGACGAATTATTTAATGAGACCAGTATTTTCAATATTGATTAAGATTAAGACTTTATTTAACGGCCTATGTTTCGACTTTTCCGTCATCTTCGTAGGCCTCATTCTTCTAACCTTGGGCTTAGTGCTCAATGTGTCAGCATAATAGTTAGAAGCTAAAAAGCGGAAGACTGAGTCTTCCGAAGACGATGGCAAGGTCGAGACCTTAGGCTGTTAAGCGAATATTTCTACCTAATGACCTCGTGACGGAAAGGAAGTTGATATTACGAATATTTCCATAGATGCCGAAGTTTAGAGACGAGAGAACTCGGAGGCCGTTAGAGAAGCTCCGACAAATGAAACATGACTCAGGCGAAAGAAGAGGCAAAATATTGTGATCTGGTTCTTCTCATTGAGTATTTCAATTTAGGTGCTACTTGCCACCTTCAAACTGCTTACATATACGGAATGTTTTTAGTCTTAACGTAAAATTCTAGTTTTATTAGCGCATTTTGCAGGTTACTAATATGTATAATAGAATATGATGTTGTTATGGTGGTGCTAGAACGGGGGCCTGTGACGACGGCTCTCCTCCCCAACTGAGACGATCATTTGCGCACCCCTAGCACGTTCTTAAGTCCGTAAGCTTCTACGTCCAGCACTCACCCGTAATTACGGCTTGAGCCGGCGAGCCGGATTCGGCATTGCACTAGTTAAGCTGGAGCTTTTATTCTTACTTGTCCGCAAGAGTTCTCCTTTCTGGAATCCGCCTCCGACATTGACGCAAGAAGATAATTGTGCTAAAGGCGCGAGAAAAGCTGAAGAACTGCTGCACCCGTAAAAGTTTCGGTGACGGAGCCTAAACGAAATTACTGCTCTGGATGGTGAAGATTAACGAATCTGAAAAGGATTAAAGTAGCCAGGATGTTCGCGATAAAGCGAGACAGAAACAATGAAGCGAAGCCGTGAATACGTAGCTTATGGAAGTCCGAAGTCCTTTTAGTGTACTTATAGTTCTTCTAAGAACAAGGCCGTCTGTGAGTAAAGTAATTTCCATGCATTTTTGGGTAAGTTCATCTTTCTGTGACCTCATAGAGTTCACTGTGCGTAGAATGTTTTCCAAAACCATCAAGGAAAGACCTCAAACCATGAATAGTAAGGAACTGGTGCTGTTCAGTTATTCAGTTGTTATTTGATTCACCCATATTTAAGAGCTTGCGGAACTTCTAATTCCAATCTCCAACAGGAAGCGATCGCCGAAGCCGTACCGAAGCGGTTCTTGATGTGAATCTAATCTATACGAAAACTATTAATAACGAAAACTTGTTGATTCGTCTTGGAGACGTTCCTACATAGTTGGAGAGCAATAATTGAAATGTACGTAAAGGGCTGGCTAATGAGGAAGAAGGGGATCTTGATGAAAAATCGCTCGCGATGTAATTGTGTGTATCGCGCCTATATACATGCTTTAATATTCTGACCAATTTTACTTGGAAACTGCAAACAAATGCTTCTGCCCATCTAGCGAGAACAAGCTCACAGATGAACAAAGAAACAAAAAAAAACAAAACAAAGAAAAATTATATTTAGGAGATGCAAGCCGGTCTTCATCTGCCTGCGGCCTGAAACCAGGCCGAATGTCGGCTCGCACCTCAATGAAATTTTAGAGCATAAACCGGAAGCATGTTACCTGTTCTTTCTCCCTTAGTTCGAGATTTTTAGGTCCTTCCGTGCTATTCAGTGAAATTCACCTATTTATTTACTCTCGAGGTGCGTCGCAAACAGAGGATTTTCAGGTGCAGGCCAAACCAGAACCAGAGCAACAAAAAAGTGGTTGCTCGTGCAAAAGAAGGAAACGCCAAGAGCAGAGCAGAACAAAGAGTCCGATGTAGAGGGGTTGGTGACTTCAGCGAAAAAAAAAAGAAAATTTTCGTCAAAATTTTTTAAAAAGTTAGTTTGCATGACGTAATCGTGTAAGTAAAATGCATTTCAGCCCTCAGCCTCTCTACTTCCCTTCAAAGGTTCTCGGTAATAGCGATTAGTTTCTATCCAAAGCTCCTCGAATGTTATCTTCATCTATTGCAAGCCGTTCTCGATGACGCCATTCCTCCACTTTTCGGAGGATTCTTGGCTTGGCCTCAACTACTGAGAAAATCTAAACGATGTTCTCCTGGTTCCTTCGAATAAGGTAGTCTCACGTGGACACAAATCACCTATATTTATTCATTCAAGTCACCAGTCGCCAATAAATGATGATTGAAAAAAGCGGTGTGTGTGAAATGACTGGACTAAGACAAAAAGCTGAGGCAGAATCGCAGGAATTGAAAAAGGAACGAAGAAATAGAAAATCAAGAATAATAGCCAAACAGGAAATTGGATAGTAATTGAGGCGTTTTTCTCTGGACTGGTTCAATCTCTTGGTGTGCCCTTTAAAGCCTGAAGTCCTCTACTATTAGGTCGTCGAAAAAGTTTCCCGCCACTTCTGCCATTCTTTTCAAATTTGTTTCTCTCCTCTATTCCACCCGATATCCAACATATTTAGGGATGATTTCCATCAACAACATCTTGCTGTTTACCAGATAGATTTTGCCCCCACCTCTTACAGAATTTCCAGAGTTTTGATGAAAAGAGTTAATCGAACCATCTTTTGAGGTGCTCTCACTCGTCGAGTTGGTTCTCTAGAAATAGAACGGAGAACAAATGGAACAAATGTTATTTTGTTGGAGCAAGATTCGTCGAATGTCTTGGATAGGTCACGATACGCCATCGGAGATCTTTTTCCAAGCTTCCTTCTCAACAAGTGAATGCGCGTCATTGTGACTGAAGAAGATTTTCCCATATTTTCTACGAACGGCTGCTCCGTCGCCATCGAATTGGCTACGATAGACATCGTTGGTGACATTTGCATCTCTAGGTAGCAGCTTTCGGGTGAAGTTGCGGATTTTGAAATTTTCGGTGGTTTGCAGCAAGTGGGTAGCGGGAGATTTGGCATGTGATTGGTGCAAACTATCCACTCCTTAACCAGAGCATCAACTCAGATCCTTCCGCGACATTTTGAACCCCTGACCTGCCTAAACTTTCCTCCTCTTGTGACATTCAGAACTTAGGTATCCTCCCCTCTTTTCCTTAGTCTCATTTCTTTAGTGGAAAAGATGTACTTCAGAGTTTTGGTTAGAATGTGGCAGAATTATGAGCAAAGAATTTTTGCCATTAATCACAGATGAATACAGAAAAGCGGGCAAACAGATTGACGATCTTCCTAATGGAAAAAATGGTTTACACTTGCGATTACACCGCAA
The DNA here is from genome assembly GCA_030553155.1 of Nippostrongylus brasiliensis. Taxonomy (NCBI): domain Eukaryota; kingdom Metazoa; phylum Nematoda; class Chromadorea; order Rhabditida; family Heligmosomidae; genus Nippostrongylus; species Nippostrongylus brasiliensis. Next base: position 31,653,359 of record CP130732.1, on the reverse strand, counting down.
CCATATGAACGATGTTTTCGAGCTACCGTTTCGCACACATTTGTCAATTTCCACTTGAGCGCAAAACATTGAAAAAGTAAGTTCCTGCTTCATCAGCACCAGTGAAACTTGCAAAACTAATCAGCTGTTCAGCTGAGAAATTTTTGAAGCCATGATCAAGCCACTTGCACTGCAGATTGGTGCAGAATGCTGACCCATCTTGCCACAAAATTCAGGGAATATCTTTGGAAAAAATCACAGACAAACTATGACCGAAATAATTAATTTGTGGTGAGAGGACGGCACTCTTTTAAGACTGCTTAGGAAACAACGACCCACAATTTCAATTACTGTTTTAATTGCACGGCGCATACCTGGAAATCAACGATCACCTTGTGCTCCCTCCAAGCTTCTGAACAATCCCTAAATCGGATCAATTGCTTGAACAGGCGAGAGCGACTAAACAAACACTTCACTTCGTCCATATTTTAGTCCAAGGGTCTGCGTGGTGCAGTGGTAAGAGGCGCCACGGACACATGCACGGTCAAGCGATCGATCTCGGTCGGGTGGAACCGAGCCATCCATCCCTCCGGGGTCGGATGAATTGGTACGAGAATTTTCTAGAAAGGTGAAAACACTGACTAGGTATAGCGGCTGGCCCCAGCAAGTCACTGTACAGGCCAAATGCGCATTCACCATGTCTCTACGATTCTGAATGGAAGGCGAGCGTGTGGCGCGTCCTCAGGGGACTGATTAAGGCCGATACCCGTACATTCTACCTTTTACATTTTGGCCCTATTTCTCTCCCCGCCCTGCCTCATTTTTCTCAAGGAAGCTGCAGAACTGAAGCAATATATTCAGGGCAAGGATCACCTTCAAGATCTATCAACAGCAGCTGACTGCGCCCGTTGGCATCTGTTACGAATAAAAACCGCGACCGATTTCATGGCTAAGAGCTTTGTTTTTACCACAGTCGGTGACCGAGCAAACAACGGGATTCCGAGCCATCTGGCCCGGAGAGTTCAGAAATCCGGTCCTCAGCGGCGTAATAAGAACCATGACATAACCAGACCCGCTGATACGATGACGACACCAGTAGTGAACGCTTTCCGTTACCTTTTCGTCCCCTGGGGATTCATTTCACTTCTCACGAAGTAACAGCCCCAAGTAACAAAATAAACAGAAGGTCACATCCACTCAATCGCCACTCCGGTGTAGTTAACTACAGTTAACTAAAGGTACTACGCTTCTAAACTCATACACCAAGCTGTTCCCTGCAACATCGTTTCAGTAGCAGATCACCTTCTTTCCTCACAAACCCCTCTTTGACGCGAATTTATTTAAATGAGACGTGATTGTACAACAAGAGATAGCACCGAAAGGAAGAAACCTTTAGAGAAATTTGGAAGATTCATGTCTCTCTCATCAAGCAGAGGTGCGAATTACTAGCTTCAGACTTCTACCTGGCCACATGTTACTATCTACCGCATTTTAGTGCATCCCTTGGTGTATGAATAATTAGCTAACTTCACAACCAATCCCACCAAACAATATCCCATGGAGAAACCATAGTTGAATCAAAGGAGGGGCTAAAGTAGACCCCAAGTGTAACCGTGTCCATCACTGAAGGTATAATAAACTCGGGAGAGGGAATGAAATCATGGAACAGCGGAATGAACAGAAGCAATAAGTCAGAAGGTACAGTAACTTCTAGAAGAATACGGAGATCTCTGAATAACTTTCTCCACGGGCATAGGTACAAATAGCTGAATTGTTCTACTAGAAAACATTCTCATCCAACTGGTGGATTACGCAGAAGAAGTCTTCGCAAAGCCGATCAACTAGTCCTTCTAATCACCCAAACACCATCACCGGGTCGAAATCATTCGCTGTTTTTCCACGTTTAGGTAATTTCAGCCCTGGATGTCTAGCCTTGTTAGCTTCGAATGAAAAAGTAACTCTCATCGGAATACTTCAAGACTTGAACATACGTACATTCTCCCAGAAACTCGAAGAACTTTCTCTTCAGAAAATACAAAACTTACAGATTCCGAGCGATACGTATGGTGTGGTTTCATGTACCCCTGAACGTAGAACCTCACTACATGAATATTCAGTGTTCGATTGTTTTTCGACGTTCAAAAGGCGTTTTCGCGAAAAGACCAAATCAGAGCAATGCATGATCATAGCGGTTTGATTTTTGCGAGTTCTGCATTGAACTAATCGCGGATTTGCATGAATTAATGTAACCCGGAAGGTCTATTCTTACTTTTGAAAATCAGACATCTGCAAAGGGAGTGAAGCATATAATAAGAAGGGAACATACAAAATAAATATGGTACAAATAGCGTATTCTTGCGCCACTAGCCCAAGTACGGATGAAGGACGCGAGCAATCGTCGCGTGACCGGTTATACTGCAACGTAGATCACCGTAAAGGGTCCCAAGACGGTGAGGACGAGTTTACGATCTCAAAAAAAGCAATACAGCCACAATGAAATCCACCACAAATACTGACGGATGGATTGCATTTCGACTTCAAAAAACGCTTCATGAGGTGGATATTAACTACTGAACGTCACTTCCAAGGTGAGGATGTTGTCTTCCTCTCTTCATTATTTATTTACCTATGTTGTTTATTTTATTAATTTTTTTCTTGTATTTGCGAGTGGATTTCTTCACAACGAGAGGCTCACCAAAAAGATATAATAAAATCGCTTCGGAGCCGAGTGTTTCTCAAACGAATAAGTAGTTGGGTGACAGGAAAAACTGAGTTTGATCAGAGTTGCCAGAGGAAATATGGGTTTGCTTCTGAACAAGTTTCTGGAAAAGCACCAGGCACATGGTTCACAAACATCCATCAATATGAGATCATGAGCAGATCAATATGATTCATTTAAAATGAAAGGTTCGAGCGAGAATTGCATTTTCCTCCAATTTTCACTATGGTTCTTGCATTAAACCTCTCATGCCGTACTAACAATAAGATTCGCTCGATGTAACTAACAAATTGAACCCTTATACACTGACGTTTTTTTTTAACTTTCGTGAGAGTTTAAAGACTCCTGTTTACTTGCTCCAAACTCTTGAAAGCAACCTAAACTCTAATGAGCCGCTATTTCCTCACTATACACCCAATAAATGCACAGCTTGCAGATAGATATTGGTTGCGTGTGGAGTTGTTTACCCATACAGGTTATTTTCTGAAATAAGCAAGTGGCAGGTGGTATGGAGGCTGTTTTCTATTGGCATCGTTATAGAGGAATGTGCATTTGCGGCAGATAAACTGCTGCTGTTTCTGGACCAGGAATGCCGGTAGGAAAAAAATAACAATTGGAAACATAAAACGTCGGCTGCATCAGCCACTTGGGGCCAAAATTAATCGCTGTCGTAGGCGTCGTCAGCTGACGTGATTTCCGGCAGCATATTCTCCCATCGCTCTGAAAGTTGTCGCTCATTTTTGCGCCGAACTCTTTCACATCGATATTATTGGTTTATAGAATTTAGAGGGGCCCGCGTGGCCTGAAGGAAAGATGCGCTACCGAAAGCCTACACGGTCGAGCGATCAGTCCTCGCTCCGACTAATCAAGCCTCCTATCCCTCCGTGGTCGGGTAAATTGGGACCCGACTCATCTAGAAAGGTGAGACACGTCTTGGTACAGCGGCTAAACCCACAAGTCATTGTGTTGGCAGAATACGTATTCACCATGCATATACGATTCTGAATGGAACCGAAATACACGATGCGCCCTTTTGTTAGGGAACTAATTAACCCCGCCACCTTTACCTTTACCTGTTACCTAAATAAGTAATCTGCTCAAAAGAGGGATGCGCAAGGACATCTGATGATGAAAAGGTAAAGGTAAAGTCGATCAGACACTTTAGGATACGCTACGCACTTATCTTCCACTCGGGATTGTACAGACACGTGGAATGTGAATCATGGGGGCTAGCAGCCATTCCAGTCAGTGTTTCCACGGTCCCAGATTGACCTGATATAAGTTACCCGACTCCGTAGGAATGAAAGGCTCGGTTAGGCTAAGGATAGATCGTTCTACCGTGCGGTTGGAAGTAGCACATTCTCACAACCGCACTCAATGATGAAGGGTCGAAAAAACTGAAAAAGTTGCACTACTCAGAAGTTGCGACTCTGAAGGGATAATCACGGAACCGACACCTGTTTTCGATTATTATGCCTAAATTTCGGCAGATACATATGAGTTCAGGTAGGTGAGAGTTGTGGAGTGGAGACCAAGGTCTAGGTAGGTAATTTGATTGGGGTATCGATCACTAAACCGACATTTGTGTGCAGGAATTTGGATGCTGGAGTAAACGATGATCTCGAGAAGCACCAGTTGCTCGCTTTTAAGCATTCTATTGGAAGAATGACAACAGTCGATGTAAAAAGGCTGCTTGCAGTGATCAAGCCCACGCCGTAAGGCTTGGTTAGCCAGGGCGGGGATCGACCACTCGACCGTGCTGGTGTCAGTAGCGCCTCTTACCACTGTACCAGGCGCGTATTCCACAATAGTTGTTGTTGTAATAAAACAGAACATCACAAGCATGACCTAGAGGAAGCCTGTTCGACTTACTGATAATGCGTTAATAAGTTAGAGAACTTCCAAAAAGAACTATTATAATCTAACTGCTGGATCTGTCTACTCTGCACACTTATGCATGTACTTCATTTTGGCTTGAATTTGAGGACAAAATTATTCACATAAGTTTCACGTGTTTAAAATCAGAAGAATCACTCGTATATGCGAAATCAGGTAAAAACAGCCATCTGGACAGGTGCACCATTCCACTGTTTTCTGTAGCGATCTGATAGACTCGTCCAGGATGAGTATTTTTCCCTTGGAATCTGTCCTTCTAAGCTACTAATCTTCTAACACCAAGCATATACTACACAACTAACAATGCAAGTCATATTTTTATAAAAAACCATTCCCGTAACCGACTGAATTTTCATGGAGATTGCGTGGGCCTGGTTACTGCAAGCAAGCTTTTGATATGGAATGCTGTCGATCTTGCAAGCAAGCAACAGGTGCTTTCTCGAGATCACCGCTCAGTCAAGCAGATTTGCATGGACCGAGTTTGTAATGTGATTAATCGAAGTCACGTCAGTCAGCCAGCTGTTCAAATGAAAACCAGTTGAGAGGTCAAAGGCTGCCCGCTCCAACAGCTGATGTTCAGCGGCAAAATCTCAGTAATCGCCGGAGATCAGCTGAGTTGGGGCCAATGAAAGTAAAAATCTCGTCCTAACTGCATAGCGCTGAGCTGTCCAATTCTGCATATTTGCATGGGCTAAGACAAGATTTCAACGTGTTGTTCTCTGCCTCACAAGATGTTAGGTGTAAACGTTTATTTATGGCCTTTTGTTTACACCAACGATGCGGAGGTTTAGAGATGAGAGAACTTGTAGTGCTCGGACAAAAATTAGCACTGTAAATGCAACGGGTGCATCTTACATAGGTAAAGTAAAGGTAAAGGTAAAGGCATCGACGTTGATCAGATTCCTGAGGACGCGCCGCCGCATTCGTGTTCCATTCAAGTTGTAGAGGCATAGTGAATGCGTATTTGACCTATACAATGACCTGCGGGGGCCAGCTGCTATACCACGTCAGTGTCTTCACCTTCCCAGACAAGTCTGGTACCAATTTACCCGACCCCAGAGGGATGGAACGATTGGTTAGCCCGGGCCGGGATCTATCGCTCGACCGTGCGGGTGTCAGCAGCGCCTCTTAACACCGTACCGCGCGGTCCCATACAACTTAGCTATATTTGCACAAAATACAGTCCAGCCCGCAAATATGGTATAGATGGACCAGGATAATCGGTACATGATTGGATGGTGCAAAAAATAGGTAGGCGAGTTGAATAAAAGTCAATGTAGTCGGTGTTTGTTTGGAAAACACACGAGAAATGACAATGATAATGACAGCGTAGACGACTACGATTAAACGATCATACGATATGGATGTAACGCCAGTGCAGGGCGCATCTCCAGAGGAAGCGCTGTGCTCTCGTGTTCTATTCAAATCGTAGAAGCGCGGTTAATGCGTATTTAGCCTATACAAAGACTTGCGCCAACTGCGGTGAAAGGCAGTGTCTTCCCTTCCTTCTGGTCAGAATTTAGTCGACCGCGGATGGCTCGGCAAGACGAGGAACGATCGGTCGAACGTGCGGGTGTCAGCAGCGTCTCTTACCACTGGACCAGACGCGCTCCTCCGTTGAATGAAGAAATAAGTGAACATTAGTTCACAGAAAGTGATGAACTGTGTCCCAGTGTTCATGAGACATATATAGGCTAGTTTTAGGCGAATAATTCTTGTTTCTTAATCATTATTAACTCTCCATTAGCCACCAAGCTGCTATAAAACTACATCAGCCTATTCTGCAACATAATAGATCAAAACGAGATTAAAATGAAAGTTTATTATGAAGACGTGCGATTGAAAGCCGTTTTAGATGACCAACAGAGTCGCAGTGCCTCGCGCCAGACATCACGCGGTCGTAAATGGATTAATCCACACTAAACTTCGCTCCGACCAAAGCTTTATCGCCAGACGTCTATGGCGTTTGCGTGGCGACGATAAATGTACTCAGAAACCCTGGGCTCCCACTGAAATATAAACGAAAGAAATGTAATATAAGCGAAGGCGCTAACATAAATTGAAACAAACTGCCCTTCGACGTTGATGTGAATGTCGGAAAATAGGAGACGGAAGGAGAAGAAATAAACTTCGAAAAGGAAAATGTCGAAGGGTATCTCAGCGAAGGTATGAAGTTATGTTCCTATTGATTCAATGCTAAAATTTCTCAGGGAAAATATACCTCGTATGTTGCTAACAAAGCACTCGTGTTCCGTAAAAACGTGTGAAGACGAACAAATCATGTGCTTTGTGAAGGCAACACTATAGTACCCAGGACCGCTACTGACACCCGCACGGTCAAGGGATCGATCCTCGTCCGGGATAACCAAACCTTCAATCCCTCCGCCGTCGGGTAAATTCGTACCCGACTTGTCTGCGAAGGTGAAGACGCCGACATGGTATAGCGGCTGATCGCCCTCAAGCCATTGTATAGGCCAAATACGCATTCACCATGTCTCTACGATTCGGAATGGAAGGCAGTTGCGTGGCGCGTCCTTAGGGGACTGATCAACGCCGCCACCTTTATCTTTGCCTTTATATGGTAGAGCTCTAGAGCGAAAGGAAAATGGTAATGTGGGAAGTGAAAAACGGTTTCCTAACAAAAAAAAAACGGTGCCTACATATTCTGCCAGTCAATGGAGTATTTTCATAGTTGAGGACTCATTTCCTGGAAACAGAACAGGGCTATCGACTGTGACTGAGAGCTTCGTCAACAAATTCCATAGGGTAAACAGCTGAGACTATAGACTAACTTTTTTAGAGGCTATATATAGGTGTTCAGATGTTGTGAAGCGGCGAGTGCTCGTGCTCGAGTTGATGTGTGATGTGGACGCAGCGATTTAGTAGGCCAAAGATCGTCATGTCGGCTTGAGAATGAGCGCCACGACGTGATTCAACGCTTCCACGAAAAAATCGCCATGTATGGCGAGAATCGCACGTCACACATAAAATAGGGACTAAAATTACAAAAGCTCGCTATGTATGTGCATAAAAGCCCAAACCGTGCATAATTACGGTAATAATAACTCTGCAGCTATCAATTTTAACCATTAATCAAAACAATCAAAAGCTCTGAATTCCACTGGTGAATAAACACCTACATAAAGAGAAATGAAGTGCGATATCATCTCAAGTCAGGTACTCGTGAGGCGTTACGAGCGGCTGCGGAAGTTCAACTCAGTTTTCAAATTCTGACACGATGAAACCGATGATGGTGGTATCATATAAAAGCTTGAAGATGGGTAGGTTGAAACTTATTCGCCGCCTTCCGTCGGTGTTGGTATGTTGTCCGATCGTGCTCTTGCAGTCAACTTCAGCATTTCGCCTCCAACTCAAGTTCCTAATGACGACTTCATTTAGCATTGGTTAGAACAGAACAACACAAGGAGAATACAAAGTTTAACCCAAGATGCCGCAGTTCTTCCCCATTGATGAGGCGGTAGGATTACTGCGATTTTCTGGCCAAAATTCAGAATTTTTGGATTCAGCTCATCAGAACGAGTTTTCAGAAATGCGTCGCAAACTCGTGTCAGTCATTTGCTGTATGGGAACGATACTGCTGCGGTACGTTACTAAATGAATGCTGCGGAAGAATGAGCGTGAGTTACGCTTACATACCTCTCCAACACGTACGTACGTGCCTACAAAACGCTCTCCATTATATTTGATAACATTTACGGGGATACGTGATGATATGGCTCTGAACGTCGACAATAGTGTGCTATGTGGGTTGGGGGTGCAGAGCGGTGGTCCGCAACATTACGTCGACTCTAACGTGTTATCATTGTCATATCTTCCATTGTTTACGATCAGCTCGGTCGGTTTCAACGTGCTTGACATGTAAACCCTACACAATTGTTCACACCACCACAATGAAACAGTAATAGATAGGACAATGATAACATGTTAAACAGCATAGAGTCGACGCAATATTGCAGACCGGCATGCTGCACCTCCCAACCCACATAGCAGCGACAACCATTTGTAGTTGGGCGTGTAGTGATAACGGTATTGATGGTGGAGGTAGATCAGTGGAGAGGTTTCACAGCTGGGCAACATCCTACTTCCTGCTGTACAATAAGCGACACCCAAGAGTTGCCCGAGGCTGGATGGATGGACGTCAATTTCATTTTCCCAAGTAAGAGCGGTTCGCTGTGGCTTCATGAGAACGGTTCGCTGTTTATCACTGAAATCATTTCGAACATCACATTCTACGATAACACCCCTAAACGGCATTTAAAAGCCGTTCAGCAGCCTATCTTCCAACCTTAATGAAAAGAACTTCTCAAACGAAAGGATAAGGCGTGATTCTAAACTCATGAAGATTGAGCACTTATTGATTTTTTGATGGATCTCGCGAAAAGTCGTACGGCGGCCGATAGACCGATGTAGGAGTGATAAAGCATACGTAATCAGAAGTAAAGGTTGACACCATCAACAGTGGATTAAAGCGGAAGAACAAAGAAAAGAAGATGAGGGCAGCACACGAAGAGAATGGCTTTCATTGAATAATCACCTAAATCACCTGTTGCCACATAGACGTCTACAAACTTGAACTGACGTCAGCAACATCCCTATTCCTCCCTATCGCGAACCAAGATATATCAGTGCGTCTGCAGTTGCAGGATGGGTTGGCATATAGTGGGATATCTAAGCAAGTGACAATTCAGGTAAAAATAGGTAGAAGAGCCACGCCACGTCGCTCCAATCCCCAACAACAAGAACAAGTTGTGTACAAAAAATTGTTTAACGAATATTAGGGAATGAATATCATTCTCTTTGCTACAAATGTAATAAAAAACACGTTTGAAAGGGTTTCGGTTCAGATATTCGGATGGGTAATGGTCGGAGTCGTCTGTGCTGTCATCATCATTCTGGTTCTCATGTGTATTCTAAAGCGCTGATCTTTTAAACGAGAACCACACTGTATTTACATTGTGTTTTCGTTTTTTCAAATGTTTTTCATCCTTTGTTATAATAAATGGTTTTGTTACGCATACTGGTTCGCAGTTCACTTCCTTGAGGATGTAAGGAATTCAAGAAACCCTATTCCTCATAGGAGAGCATCTTAGATATTTCTCCAAAGCTTCCGCACGAATGAAATGGTTTCTGCATTGTGGGTACAGCACTTTATGACATAATACACTAAAAACATCCACAGCAGAAAAAAAAACCGTAGGCATGTCATAAAAGGTAAGTCAAAAAATGGATCTGGGACTATCATTCCTGAAGGATCTATGACAGTTTCAAGCAAAGAGCTTATTTTGGAACTATCTAGTGTATCTACTAACGAACAGTAGGGTAGTCGAGTCGAAATCACCGATTCAGCCCAAACTTTGTCTACGGCGGTTATTCGAGGCGCTGATCACGAATATGACATTAGTTTATGAATTTGGCATGGATTTGGGTTGATTACGGTAGGTGTGGGTGACATACATAGGTACGAGCATACATTGTCCGATGTGCGTACTCTGTTGGCCATACTCGTCCCGAGCGCGAATCTATCCCGAAACTGCGACAAAATCGCAGAAGGGGCGTAACCTGGAATCTAGCGCATGAGGGCAAAAGGAAAAACCCCAAAGGAATCGAACCTCGACCCCCAGACTTGGAGTCCAGAGCTATACCCACTACGCCACCTCGCCGCTCTGTCCGAGACACTCACCCCCGCTACTCCCGCTGACAAGGAGCCTACGCATGCGGCAGTGCAAAACTTTGCCGGTCGTTTTCAGATCAACCAGGCGACCAAAGCACCTATTGAACCCATCGTTGCATTTTTCATGGGAAGCCCTACACGTCCATATGGGTTTCGTTAGGAATTGTCACCGATCGCTTACAAGCTTCCCTTGTGAGTTGAACTTCCGCAGCCATTTGCAACGCCTGATTTGATATGATAACACATTTCATTTTCCACTATGGTGGAGTTGCTGCCAGTTATTGGTAATCAACAGGAATAAATAAAGCAAGTTTCGTCAGGAATTGTCACCGATCGCTCACAAACTTTTCTTGTGAGTTGAACTCCCGCAGCCATTTGCAATGCCTGATTTGATATGATAACACATTTCATTTTCCACTATGGTGGAGTTGCTGCCAGTTATTGGTAATCAACAGGAATAAATAAAGCAAGTTTCGTCAGGAATTGTCACCGATCGCTCACAAACTTTCCTTGTGAGTTGAACCTCGCAGCCATTTGCAATGCCTGATTTGATATGATAACACATTTCATTTTCCACTATGGTGGAGTTGCTGCCAGCTATTGGTAATCAACAGGAATAAATAAAGCAACAGTTTCGTTGGGAATTGTCACCGATTGCTTACAAGCTTCCCTTGTCAGTTTTCAAATTCTGACACGATAGAACCGGTGAATGCGGCATCATATAAAAGCCTGAAAATGGGTAGGTGCAAGACTGTTCGCCGCCTTCGTTGGTGTTGGTAAGTTGCCCGACCACATTCTTCCCGTCAAATACATCAGTCTACATCAGAACTTCCTAGTAATGACTTCGTTTAGTATTGGCTAGAACTGTACAACGCAAGGGGAATCCAACGTCTAGCACAAGATGCCGCAGTTCTTCCCTATTGATGAGGCGGTACGATCGCTGCGATTTTTTAAACAAAATTCTGAATTCTTTGATTCACTTTATCATAACGAGTTTTCAGAAATGCGTCGCGAACTCATGTCAGTCATTCGCAGTATGGGAGAGGTACTGCTGTGGTCTATTGCTCAATGAATGCTGCGGAAGAATGAGTGTGAGTTACTTCTACACCAGCCGTTAATCGGCCTGTCGGCCAAATGTCTGTTCGCCAACTTTGTTAAGTAGATAAACACCCCCAAGCTTAGTCACCATTGGTTTGAAATTCGACACTGTTCCACTGATTGCACTCCGGCGGTCGAAGAATTTTTCTCTTTCCACTATGGCTCAAACACTCGCGATTATCAAAGTGATTTCAGTGATAGGCAGGGATTAAACCACCACCAACCGCCCCACCACCACTCATTTGAAAAATGAATTGACATCCATCCATCCATCCAAATAAACAACTGGGTTTCGCCTATTATGTAGTAAGGATCTTCTGCTACTCCGTAGCACCGAACTGAAAGAGATGGAGTGGCATAATGAAGCGGGTCTTGCAATTAACCAAGTCACAATGCACTAATGCAGCATTGCTCCCTATACGTCTTAACGCTCGTTTTGGTCATATAGTTTAATTATTCTGCTTTTGGAGGTTCTCAAACGGAGTGTTTATTAGTGACCTGCCGTTTTGACCTCATCGTCGTTTTCAGAGGCTTGAATAAAGGTCCTGATTAGTGATCTTTCAGTGACCTGTGTCTACCCTGGAGTCGGGAAAATTAAGCCGCGACAAAACCAAATTAGACGATTGCTGACATAATTTCATGCCTCAAAGAAGAGTAAGAAGCGATTCTAGGGGGGGCGTCCATTTGTCCACCGTAACACTTCGCCAGCTCAGTTATTCTAGTTACTACTAACAAATTTATTCCCTTAGCATTTTTCACCTTTTATATACGTCCTCCTCCAAGAACATCCAATGACTATGAAACCTTGTCCATTTCAGGCCTTATACATACCCGCGGATGCTATTTGCTAGGTGCTCTGACCGAGTTTGCACCGAGTTCGCGCCTTGGGGCGCACTGACGCAAAATCGGGGCGGGGCGGTGCTTCATAATGACGGGTTACGATAGACAAATGTACGCCCTTCGATAGAATCGTGCTTGTGAACAAGAGAGAACCTGGAAACTATTCGTTCTTGATTTGAGATCACACTAAGAAGTTCTTGGCGGGTAGTTATAATTGCATTGGTGCTAATGGGTGTAGGAGGTAGAACAGTGTGGGGTCAAGTAACTGGTTAGAGCAAATAACATGTTGGTAGGAGTACAAGTCAACTTCTGTGCTGATGGTTTAGCTAATCAACAATAAGCTCGACCCAGCCTCAGGAACTTTCCTCCTTGTCCCTGATGGTGAACTTTTGCGTCTAACATTTGCATAGTGTATCGACAAAGGAGTGGGCTGACATTTAGCCGGAAATGTGGATGAAAAAAGTGTCAGGCAAGCATAAATAGGCGAGCCAAAGCTGCTATTGGGTTTGGTGGGGGCGGCGGGGGAGGGGGAACCAAGACGGAAATAAGCCTATGAACCGACTGGAGGGAGAACTCAGACGACAGCTCTTCAGAAATGAGTAATTTTGAATTCTCCATACTCGGACATAATTAAAGCAAAAAAATTGAACAAGGAAGCCTTCGGAAATGCGACCTTCCTCGGCCACTTTTCCGAATCCACAAAGCACCAGACATACTGCTTATGGTTGAATGCCCAGAACAAACACGCGGGAAGGTAACGTTGTAGGTAAAATGTGTTCATTAGGCAGAAAACTAGACTACTAAATGCTTAGTGTGCCGGTAAATTTCATATAAATCATGAAGCAGTTGGAACGTTTTTTCTGTTCAGATTTTCGGATGGATTATGATCGGAGTCGTCTGCGCTGTGATAATTATTCTCGTTCTAATGTGCATTTTAAAACGTTGATCTTTTGAACGAGAACCACACTGTTTTTACTCTGTGCTTTCGTTTTTTCAATTATTGTTGTTCTTTGGTAATAGTAAACGCTTTTCCCTGTATCGATTCGTTGTTGTTTTTTTTTCAAAGTGCAGTGAGTAACATGTTCTCAGAAACTGGCCTCCTCCCGCCCACTGGCTTTGCAATGATCACTTCTTGTCACCTAAAATGTGATGTGCAAGCGAAAGTGAGGCAAAAGAAATGGTGTCCTTCATGGAAAGATGACTAGCTAAAACCATCGTTTATTGAGTAGTTACCATTTAGGCAGTCCCTTTCATAACTCTAATGAAAAAAATTGTACTTTCCTTTAGCAACCACAGAATATGACTCAGCTGTCCCTACCATTTGGGACATAACTTTACTACTTTTAGGTGTATGCAATTTTATTTCAAGTACAGTACCCGGTGTGATCGATCCCCGGCCGGGTTAACCAAATCTTCTATAGCTCCGGGGTCGCGTAAACTGATTCCAGACCTGCCTCGGAAAGTAAAGACACTGACTTGGTATAGGGGCCGGTCCAGCATGTCATGATATAGGGCAAAGCTGCATTCTCCATGTTTATATGGTTCTGAATGGGGCCCGCGTGGTGCAGTGGTACGATCGCTACTGACACTCGTACGGTCGAGCGATCGATCCCGGTCCGGGCCTACCATGCCCTCCATCCCTCAGGCGTCAGGTTAATTAGTACCAGGTGTATGCGGAACTTCCGTTTCCGTGTTCCGCATTCCGGTTTCCGGCCGTTTTTGGCCATTCCGTTCCGTTTCGCGTTCCGTTTTTGTTTTTGGACGGAACACGGAAATTGAAGCAGAGATCGAAGACCTCAACCGTGCAAGCTAACAAAATGGAGACTGAAGTTATTGTGCTGACGCCGATGCGATCCATTCAAATTCTGGTAGAATGAAACCAATGAAGCGAAGTACACTCCCCCCCCCCCTCCTAAGAAAACTAGCAATGAAGTATTAGTCGGCACCTACCACATCGTCCGAATGCGAGAGATTGTTTTCTTCCGCTGGTTCCATTGAAAAACGATCTGATTGTGAGAAAAAGCAAGCCTCACTCCCCAAAATCATGAAAAAACTGCCGTTTCTCTACCATAACATGCTCGTTTTAGGCTTCTAATTCTATTTCTAAAGCACTCTTGTCTATCACGCCAAAAAAGTGTCTTTCTCTACGTACTCGTCTTCGGCTTATAATGAAGTTCATGAAGATGAATTTCCACCGCTTACTTTGAAGCTATCACCAAACGTTGGACACCTTCGCCAAAATAATAGACACATTCTAGTGGAAACAAAACGAGCACTCTATGGGTACCTTTAGAAACAGAAATGAAAACTTTTTGTGGTCGTTTTGGCTAAATTCCAGTAATTTAGTGATTTTTGCACTATTTCCGGCTTCCGTGTTCCGCATTCCGGTTTCCGGCCATTTTTGGCCATTTCCGTTCCGCCTTCCGCTTTTTTGAAAAAATTTTTCGCACCCCTGATTAGTACCATATTTGTTTGGGAAGGTAAAAACACTGACTTGGTACAGCAGCTGGCCCTCGCAAGTCATTGTATGGACCTCTAGTTTTGAATTAAACGCGAACGCGTCTGCGCGTCCTTCGGGGACTGATCAACGCCGACATCTTTACCTCTCTAACTTCATCCCACGGTCTTATATGTATAGGGAAGCAGAAAGAAGGTTTGCAAATGATATGCCGTTCAAAAGGGCTCGTCGTTTAAATTCAGTTTCTCTACCCACCGAGTTAGATCTGATACAGTAGTACTTTCGCCATTCCTGGTGAAAACCCTGTTTGTATTCGGCGGTAAAGCGCCGCTGAAACTGAGCCGAAGCTACGCTTTCTTCACGCATACCACAATCCCACTGGTACCCGCTACATAGCTGAGCTTTTATTCATTCATTCGAAATTAATATTATCCATATAAACACCACGAGCAGTAGAATGCGAGCCGATAGTCAGATTCACACGTTTTGGGCACGTCTGCGGTCCGCAAGGAAATCTCGACCACTGCCAGTTGCTACCTGAAGAATAGCTATTTGAGACAACAGCTTCATTTGTTTAAAACTCTTGTATCAGCTTAAAATTTGCCTAAAATTCTTTCCTTCGTATTCATTTTTTTTTCATTTTTATTCCTTTGACTAGGATAAACAACACACAATCCCTAGAGGATTACTATGGACTTACTCAAAAAGTGTTTACTTTAGTTTCTAATCCTTGCTTCTAATAATTTTATAATTATTTAACTGATAAATGATCAATTAGTAATTAACAATTAATTAATTAATTTTGTAATTTTAATAATTATCATTCTAATTTTCGCCTGAAGTCCAATGCCAACTATTCCGAGTTTCGGAAGAAATCTACATTTCAGCTGGATAGATGTTCGCCCAAGGCAATCGAAGCCTTTCAGCTCACCCAGCAAGTCAGTTTCACAGTCCAAACATGTGTGCCATATGTTATTGCGGTACCTATGTGGGCTGATCAATGCCAACTACCTTACCCTTGCTTTTTACCTACGAAGGTTAAGGCATTCCACACGGCGAATTCCCGCTTACTCAAAAATTTTCAGCTTCCACTGAGAATAAATGGGTGCCGAAATAAATACGAGGAAAGCTGGATACATAAAAATTCAGTGACTACAGGAAAATCAGTAATGTTCATTCGTTTTGAAGCCAGCTTTTCTAATACATCCTGTTACTTATTGGTGAACCAGGTCGGGAATACTCGGGTCCGGGAAGATTCGGGTCAAACATACCAAAACATTCGGGTGCAAAAAATCTCAAACCATTGCCAGGAAAACTATATCGGGGTTGCTCCCACTCGGGGAGAAGCATTAGCCTCTTTCTTACCCGCGTATGTTTTAGATAATGAATGGTGTTCTCCAAAATGTGCAAGCTACTTCATACACCGTTGCAAAAATGGCATAATATATCGCGTTCGTCAAAAAGTACGATATGATTCCACCAACCTCGTTGTTTTTCCATGACAGGAATTTCAAATAGCAGTCAAATCCATAGGCGCACATCGCTCCGAATGCGAAGAACTGAAAATTTCTGTGAACATTTGTTACATAGTTGTTTAGGTGCATGGCGTTATTTTGCTTTGGTTGGCTGCCTTTGATAGCCATTAAACTTTAATTTGTCTCCCAAGTGTTCCTCAACATTTTTTATATTAGAATACGGAAGTATTTAATTAAACATAGGCCCTATCAGGAAAGAAAAACGAATTATGAGCTATGACGAGTACAGCTATACGTTTATAAAAATTTTTTCAATAATTACCTCCTTACCAGAGCCCGCATTCATCATTGGTAAACCCCGATAAACCCCGAGATATAGCCTGCGAGGGGCGCGCACCTTTCTCTACTTATCCTAGACTTCCTATGTTAAACGCAATCTCTCATCGACTCTGCCGTCTGGCTCTGGCTGCGCCGCGGTTTCGGAGACCGCTGGTCCGTCCGTGAATTTGGGCTCAGGTAACTATCAGCTTTCTGTCACTATAATTGAATATGGGGGTTTAGCGGTGGTGGTAAAAGGCGTTGACACCCATGCGGTCAGGTGATCGATCCTCGCCCTGGCTAACCAGACATTTCAGCGCTCCGGGATAGGGTAAATTGATACCACACTTCTGAGGAAAGGTGGCAACACAGGTTTCACATAGCGACTGCCCCGCAAGTCGATGTGACAATCATTCGGGCATTTGCCTTATCTCTACGATTTTGAACTACAGACGGGCGCATGGCGCATCCTCAGAGGAATAGTCAACGCGTCGCTTTTCTTCAATTTTTAGTTGAGTATATTTGGAAGTAGCAGTTAGAACTCACCGCTGCCACTGCCCACCCGCCAGTAGCCTTGAAGCGAGCCGCAGCTACGGCTAGGACACAGGCGGCAATGAAGAAGAAGATCGTCCATGCGAAACAGAAGCACATTTCCTTAGAGAAATTAAAAATCATACAAGCTCTTGAAGCATAGATTTTTCGCTTTTTGAAGTTTATTTTTGCTCTACTACGTTTCTTCAGCACAGTTCACATATTCCATAACTATCCTTTTCCGCGACTGTCTTTTTTATTAGTATTTCAAGTATTAATGAAGTATTTCAAATGAAGCTTGAAGGACTGACTCACACCGACAATCCATGGCACTTGAGGAAGAGCGTCGACGACCCGAAATAGATACAAAAATAGAAGTGTAGTGCTAACACAAAGGCCCACAGACGAGACGAAGGTGGCCCACCCGGCACCTGCAAATGGCACTCATCTCTGGGAAATTCGATTTCAAAAGATAATGCGAGGGAGGTAAGAAGGGATAATTTAAAGTTTCCGACTTTTTTGAGTAGTATACTTTTGATGCAAATGGTATTCCCTAGGCTAAAAAATGTCAATACCCTTCTCAGCTCACTTCTTGGAGATACGTATTCTCAAAATGTGATTGTTCTTTGAAGGGAACGCTAAACTGAGAGATGTTATGAACCTTTTTGCAGGAGTGCCATTCTCTCGCGCATAAGCCACGTTTGTTTTTCTTCTTCTACAACAGGTAAATTATTCTCTCGCGATACCTAGTTATTGTACCATCGACAATTCAGTGAATTGATTTCAAATAATCCAGGTGCACAGAACGTTGGTGTTACAAACAATAAAACATTTTCACGAAAGGAGTTACCAGGTAAGTTGCTGTTTAAGATCAAACAAAATGTTAAACAGAATCAAGATACCAAACCACATCACTCCTAGTAAAAAGTACCCCTAGTAGAACTAACTTGTCTTTTTCAGCTGAGCTTACTGCACAGTGTTAACAAGGTTAAGGGTAAAGCTGGGCACTAAGCTGAATGGAGGAAGATCTAAGTGTGGATGGTTTTTTTGGGTGACAGTTATATATTTATTTCTTAACTTCTTGTTTTCTCAATTATTAGTTTTCTATTTATTTCAGCATCTTATCAAAACAGAGCGTGCATGTAACAGTGTTAAGAGACGCTACTGACACCTGCACGATCGATCGTTCGATCCCCGCCCGGGCGAACCAAGCCCTCAACCCCTCCTCGGTTCGGTAATTGGCGCCAGACTTGTCTGGTAAGGTAAAGATACTGGATTGGTTTAGCAACTGGAGCCCGAAAGTGATTGTATAGGTCAAATACTCATTCACCATGCCTCAACGATTCTGACCGGAACCCAAATGCGGTGGCCCGTCGTTATATGTAGGTCTGATCAACGCCGATAACTTACCTTACCTTTATCAAAAATACTAGAATGAAAGACTTCTGTCGAACCTTTCTGGTAATTCACTAGCCTTGGACAGTTGAGGACCTTTGGAGACGGCGGGAAGGTCGAAACAATGGGCCGTCGAATGTAATTTTTCCACCTAGCAGCCTTGTGAGGTAGAAGGAGAGAATATCGAAAATTATTTCAAATCTGAAGTCGCCTTACCACTGTAGTAGCCAGGGCCGCCGATTAGCACACAGAGGAAACAGAGGAGACACAAAGCGATGCACACACACTTCATGATACCGCCCAGTGTACGGATGTAGGTGCAGTCGACATTTGGCGTAGAAACCTGAATCAAGGAAATTTCTTTCACCTCATAATGAAGATTTTATGGTATTTTTTTCGAATTTTTGACCAATTTGCTGCAGGTTCACCACGATCTCTCTAAGAAAACCCATCTGCTCGATGATGCAAGAGAAGCCTGTACCATGAAGAATGGCTCCTATACATGGTAAGGAATTCCTTAACCATTCAGTATCTTTTCAACTTTACTTTTTATTATGCATACAATGTGATTCATTCACTAGAATAATCGCCATCGCTAGTCGCGACATTCTTCGATTTAATCGACAAAACAGGAAGCCATTACCACCTGTAATTGGGAGTCTGAGAGATAAATTGTGGCTTATCGGCTTCAGAATTCAATAAACTATAGCATATGTAGCTTTTTCTTTCTCACACAACAAATTGCGCTAAACCGGGTCAGTGGTCTCAAATCTTCACAAATCAACGTTTCGGAAGCGGCGTTTTCTTAGGTATGGCCCTACTGATGAATCATTAGCATGAGTGATTTGAAATCAAATCCTTAGTAATGTTTTTTGATCCATCGAGAAGGCCAGTAATTTGAATTCGAATTAGCAATTAATAATAAATTATATAAACATCAGGTATTAATTAAATATTAAATTAGTAATAGTAATTTGAAGATGTTTATGATGATGCTTTGAGTAATAGTAATATTAGTTTCCAGCTGCAGGCATACCGTATAGGTTGGCGAGTCTGACGGCGACATGTATTCTGTCGTCTCGACCACCGTTGTCGTGGTCGCGTATCGAGGCTCATGCATATTTTTTGCGCCTAAAATATATTCATTACAAAGCATTACCAAAGCAACCCTAAAAGGGGTAAATTTAGAAGTAGAACTAAACGCGGATAGAAAATTTGGAGAGAATTACAGATTTATCATAAACGGTCTGTAGAAGTTCTGTGTAATAACTCTGATATCTTAGAGAAGGAGAGCGTGGAGAGAGCGCGTGAGAAAGAATATTCTTTCAAATTTTTCCTCAGCTGATTATATTTCAACGAAAAAATGTTTGATGGGGTTACACTCGGACACTGTAATAGAAGAAAAAGAGTTCCTTGAAGCGTTTACCAACAAACAAACGAATTAAATGGCGGTGGCATCTGCTTTCGAAGAAATGCTTCGCAGATTCCTATTATTTTTCTCTTTTTGTGTTCAACTATATAAGCATTATTCAACTAACAATACACCAGCAAACGTACGTGATGCATTGGTAAAAGACGCCACTTCCACCCTCACCAACGGACGAACGATCCTTGTCCAGTCTAGCCAAGCCTTCCGCCCTTGTGAGGCTATGTAAATTTGTGTCAGACTTGCCTGGGAGGGGAATGGCCTCAAAGCTCTAAACTTATACATCATCTGTCCCAACAGGTAATAGTGTGGACCAGATATGTAGCAAACCTCTACGATTATGAGTGAAAGACGGATGCGTGGCGCGTCCTTGGTGACTTATCGACGGCCATTACTTCAAATTTTTACCTTTATTGATCTGTTTCACTATTCACTAACAATAAGGTGAGCTGCCATGCACAAGCAAGAACGCAAGCGAGAGCTTTCCTATCAGTAAATTTTAGGTAGATGATCTCACAGAAAGGAGTTAAAAAGTAGTTATGCAGCTTCATTCTCTAAAACATATTCTGCTAGTGGGTGTTGATTGTTACCCATATCTCTGTTCTTAATCTATTGCTACTATCAAAAGTCCTTTGATGGTTCTCGTGGCTCCCTCGTGCTACCTTCAAATCTGTGAAGCTCTCGAGAACTGCATCTGGGAAAAAGTGAAGTCGTCGTTTTCGGAACCAATCGCATCGACATCGAGAATTAATGTTCCGCCTTAATATCGCATCTGTTCGGCACTATTTTCCGCAAAATTGAGCTCGCATTGCTCGTTCTGAGATTGGCATTGAATTGGCGTTCTGACAATGTCCATCTCTAGTGGGAGCAATTTCCCATCGAAATCGCGCACAACTTGACAATGATTAGGTCTCAGGAGAAAACATGCACACACACCCACGCCTAAAACATAAAACAAACACTAATCTTCGTCCTGTACTATGGAACAAATGAATAAATCTTCAATCCACAAAGTAAAGGTGAAATGACCAGCGTTGATCAGTCCTGTTAGGGCACGCCGCGCTCACGTTTTCCATTCAGAATCGTAGGAGAGGGAATGCGTATTTCGCCCAGCCAATGACTTGCGGCGAGGTCAACCGCCATTCAAGTCAGTGCCTTCACGTTCCTAGGAAAGTGTGGTATTAAGCTACTCCACTCCATAGGAATGGAAGGCTTGCTTGTCCAAGAAAGATCATGGTGGCATGGTGAATGCGTATTTTATTATAAATTTACCCAACCCCGGAGGGTTGGAAGACTTGGATAGCCCGGCGAGATTCGATCGCTCGACTGTGCAGATATCAGCTGCGCCTCTTACCACTGTACCATGCACCAAAAATTAGCATAAGAGATTTGTTAGGTTTAGGTTTAGTTTAAATGTCGGGTTTTCATTAGGTAGACCAGGTTTTGCGCCTACGGTACAGTACCGGACGTGCCGCAACGATAAAATGGTGATAGCGGCGTTTTCTTGCGCAGAAATCGCCGTTTTTCCGTATTTTCTTTAAAATTGTTTTATTTGAAAAAAATTAGCATTTGTTCGAACTCAGCAGCTCGAGCTCTGTCTTTTCATTTTCATACAAAGTATTTTTCGAGGAACTTGCTAATAAGAGATGTTTTCATCCTCGATTTTCTGCCCTTTGATTCCTCGACTGGTGACTCATCGCCCACTCAGGCTACGCCTTTAGCCGGGCCACCACGCGGGGACCCCCGTTGGGCATGCCGCATAAATGAATTGAGGTAAACTCCGATTAAATACTGTACTTGCCATAAGCTTTGCATTTAACACGAGAAAGACTAATTTCCGCGGCTTTTTCGTCTTTTTCGAATATCCTTTCCTTAGAATTCAACATTCAGCGAAACCGAGAACATGGCTGAGCTCAGCACCTCAAGCTCTATCGAACGGTGTATAAATCGTACCTGAAATTCTTTTAGTTAGCCGAATATGGCGATTTTCGCGAAGAAGAATTTCAGGTACGAATTATATTGTTCGATAGAGCTTGAACTGCTGTGCTCAGCCATGTGCTCGTTTTCGCTGAATGTTGAATTCTAAGGAAGTTACTCGAAAAAGACGTGGCCTAGCTAGCACTCGATTATGGAAACGCTTCTGTTGAATCCTGACCAGGTAGTCAAGAAAAGGAGGAGAGATGAAGTAATAAAAGAATCGATAGCAACTGAGCTGGAACCTCCGAGCGATCGACGAGCTTTACAAAGTAGTCATAAGTGTTGGGACGAGAATAGAGGTGTGGTGTTCAGAAAGTGACTAACGAATGAGTCAATACCGGTGGTGAGATGCGCTGAAATTGGTCATAATGTGCCAGATATGCAACGTAGGAATGTAATATCGTACTGCCTTATATCTACCATCGTTAAATCATTCTGATGAAATACAAGATGAAACACAAGAAGCATCCTTCACTACCGTACCGTCGGTAAAATTCCGTCAAATTGCGATATAAACGATATAGATCGTTTTTACCGTTCACCCGCCAAAAATCACTTTATATTTATTTACCTATGTTGAATAAAAAACACATGGCCGTAATCAGAAGAGCGTGGTCTATCCAACGGTAATGAAAGTGTAGTGAAAGTCTCGAAATTAACAGTATAACTATGCCCTGTGGAAATTCGATCTTGAGAGACCAGTCATAGTCGACAGCAATATATAATAGAACAGTCACGATAAAGCGTAGCGGAGAGACGCAGGAGGAGCAGCATAGCCGGAGAATTCAAGTTTGGAATTCTGGAGACTTTTCTTTGACCATGCAACATCTTGAAAAAGTTCTATGAATGAGATGGATAGTCGCGAATGTGGACTTTGCTTCACAAGATGTGTCCAACTCAGGCTCGACAAAGGCGTGGTTTTAGAGGAAATTCCGACTAGCTGCGGCACTGCATTGCTGCTGAGGAGGCCTATCAAAAATATTCCAGAGTTTTGAGGTCCACAACACATGTCCTCCTTATTTAATCATTTGATCAATCTTTCTTTTCCCTTTCTTTCTATATTACGCGGTTGTGTTACGTAAAAAAACCGACGGAGAAAAACAGAAACGTAGCAGGAACCATAGAGCCGAGACATGAACTGTAACATAAACGCAACAAAACTATGATCCATTTCAAACCCAATTCTACAAAGGAAAGGATTTTTCATATCGAAACATCATCAGTCTCATTCAGATAGCACATTACTATTACTACCATTTTATATTTGTATTACCTCTACGAACAAGATTTGACCTAATCACTTTGATGAGATGGTTTCCATCAGCGTAGTCGAAGTGAAACGAAAGGGACCGTCTTTATTTCATTTTATTTATTTTATTTTTTATTTAATCGCCTTTTAACTGAATTCGGGAGACATATCAGATGTGTATTTGGCCTACTCTACATTGAGGTTCTGGAGGTTTCTTCACCAGATCACGAAAGAATGGCAGGCATATGGTCGAGAATCGATCACTTCACCATGCAGGGGGAATCGGCGCTTTTAACCACTTGCGCGCCCGCACCGGGCCAATTTTCTTCATACTTCCGCTGAAAACTGCCCTTCAAGATAACCTTGTGAGCTCACAAGAGTGGTTGAGAAATCCGTAAGATCAAGTACAATCAAATTAAGAACACTGCGATGCAACCTGCTTCACAAAACTGCCGTTATTGAATACCAGTAGTTGGCTATTTTACCCTCAGAATTCTATAGCTGCTGCTGACCAAAGGTATCGGAGTTAAGGAATGTACTTATTGCAGCGTGCTCAACCGAAATGTAGGCTTTGAAATATGTAGACTAATAGAAAATAGAATGTCAAAAGTTTAAATTAAGATATCAAATACATTCAATATATGGGCAATAAAGGATGAATATTAGAAATAAAACAATTAAAAAACGACATCAATCTTTCATAATTATTCATTCAGATATATGTATGGCAACGGAATGGATGAATAGTTTGCAAACGGAAGAACGAAGTGTAAATGAACGACACACAGCTGAAAAGCGGCGGCCCATGCGGTCGTCCGCTTACATCCAGCTCGCCCATCTTCCTCCCACCCAAACGCCCCTTCGCCTCTTCCTCAGGTTTACAACGCCCGAAGCCGGATGATCGACAAATGAGTAGCATCGACACCGAGGGACGAAGGTGTAAAAAGGGCACTCTGGCCTTAGACGAATTGTTTTCAGTTGTACTCGTTGGTTCGTTTTGTATTTGGGTAGGTACGATTTCGATTTTTACCCTTTCCTTCATCGTTTTTCCCCCTGTATCGCGCAGCTGTTCTAGTGTGTAAAAGCTGATCAAACTTCTGTCTTATGACGTCTCCCACCTCCTTGGCACTAGAATAGTTCTCATCTTCAGTACAGAGCTTACATTTTTTGCTATTGATATATTTCGATGCGATTGATATAATTATATTTTTGGATTTTTTCTCTCGAACATCGGCTTTTGATGTCGCTGTGGAAGAAGTGGAAGAAATGCTTTGGCAAGGACATCCGCTGTGATGGAGTCTTACTCGTAGCGAAAGACGGATCACTCCCTCTATTTCGCAACGACTGGACCCCCAAGCTTGTGGAATGGACCGTACGGACGCGCTGGCAACGCTTCGGCCGGACACCAGGGAACAAATATGCTCGACCAACAGAAGAAGACCAGCCTCAGTACCCCGCACACCGGGCTCTGCCGTCTCCGACGTCGGATGGTACGACAACCGGTGAGAGGCGAAGAAATCTCGAGAGAAGATACCGTCTCGGAACGTCGGTGGCGTTGGATTCATCGTGCACCCGTCTGTCGCCCACCTCGTCGACTCTCACGAGATCCTGTCTCCTCGCCTAGCCATTTTACGCCTTCATCCGCCGCATCACAAGACCATCTCAATCATCAACTGCTACTCACCACACGCAGCAGCTGATGACTCGGAGTTAGATGCGTTCTACGGACAGCTAGAAGAAGTCATCCGAAATGAGAAGTCCTTTTACAAGTTCGTCGTCGGTGACTTCAACGCAAGGATCGGAAAGGGCAATGGCGAAGATCACAGGATTGGAAGATTCGGGATAGGCGATAGGAATGAGAATGGAAATCGTCTGGCTGACCTCATGTCCGCTGCACGTCTCTTCCACGGCAACTCGCTGTTTGAGAAGAAAGAACACCGTCGCTGGACATGGGAATCACCTAATGGCACGTACTCTTCTAACGATCTCCATATCAGGGTATTCCTAAAATTTTCTTAAGGTTCATTCATACTAGGCAGCAAGGCAGTACTAGAGCTGGGCAGGTTTCGATCACTCAAACGATGCTTGGACTTTTCAATTCCTCTACGGCACAGTTCACAATCACGGTTGGACTCAATCATCTAATCATTAGAACGTTGCCAAGCAATCCGTTACCATTCAAAAGTTTGTAAAAGGTTCCTTTTCGACGGATACTAAGGCGCTGCTTTCCCTGCGTCTTTTCCAAATGCTTGACTACAACCCTAGCTGCTTTGCTGCCAAGTATGAAGGGCCCTTATGATTTATTTATTAAGCACGGCATGTAGGGTTTCTGCGATTAACCCGAACCAAAAATGTGCGAAAGTTTTTGAGGAAAGGGAAATCCCGTGATTACTAAATGAAACTGGAGTTCTGTGGGCTCTAAGGACGTTTTCCCTGTAGCGGCTAGTTTATGAATATTAATAAAAACAGTGTTGCCATATGTACGTACTGACCGGGTAAAAGCATCACGAATCGAACGCGGTTCTCCGTCCAATACGTTGTCGTTCTAGAAACTGGCTTGTACTGGTTTAGCACTTCGACAACTACGTATTTGATGCAAATATTCTTAGGTATCATTGATATTCCGCCAATAAAATAGGCAAATTATTCGAGAAGGATTACCATCCTGGGCAAAACGCGAAGTACTCCGCCGTAAATGCGAGCGGTCCCGAGCATCTTCAATCGGGTTGATGAGAGCTTGGGCTGCGCTTTTAATTAGAAAGCCCAAAAGCATTCGTACTTTTCTGCTCTGCTATTCATTTACTAAGAAGCTAAATTCTTTTATACTCCTTCACGTGGTAAATTGGAATAAGACACAGTATTGAATTCTTATTACACTTAAGTCGTCCACACAAAATAACCGAAAATCTAAGCACTTCAAAGGGAAAACACTTAAGCACTCCAAAGGGAATCTAAGCACTTCGCTCCTGGGTAAAAGAACAGTAACCCGACATGAGCTGTTGATAATTCAGTTTGTGCAAGGAAAATAAATTTATACGGCAGTAATGGGACGAGGGTGCTACAGTGGTAAGAGGAGGTACTGACACCCGCACGGTCGAACGATCGATCCCCGCCCGGGCTAACCAAACCTTCCATTCCTCCGGAATCGAGTAACCAGACTTGTCTCGGAAGGTAAAGAAACTGACTCGATATAACGGCTGGCACCCACAAGACATTGCATAGGGGAAATTCACCATCTCCCTACGATTCTGAGTGAAAGCGAGTGCGTGGCGCAAACTTAGCGGACTGATCAACACGGATAATTTACCCTCACCTTTGAAGCAGTGAAAAGAAGTGAAAATAAAAAATGTCGGGTGTGGGAGGAACAGGTACAAATTAAGGGAAGTATAAAAAACGTGTGGAAAATAGCATTTGAAAATCGGAAAATGAAACAAAAAAGTGCCCAGGGACGAATGCTTGTCTCATTTAGGACGTTTCTACCCTTGTGGTGCTGGGTAACTGAATACGCTGAACGTCGGCGGCGGTGGCCTTTTCCGAAATGGAAACGACAAAAGCGCTCTCGAACGGGCAAAGAAGCCAACACGACTAAGCGCCGCGTTAAACACGGACCGGTCGACCGCCGGACGCTTCTTTCACAGGTCGTTGAGGATTGTCTCATTCACAGAAACTATTATGTGAGCTTCCATTGTGAAATTTCTATGATTTTTCAGGATAGTCGCCAAGTTCGACTCTCTGTCATTATGATCGCCTGGCGATCCACGGTCAGGAGAGGTCGTTTGCTGATTCCCTTCTTTCTCTGTGGATGTTCGATCGAGTAGTCATGGTTAGGTTTATTTCCTACCAGGTTCTGAAGAAACAAATCCACTGCAATGTGGGCCGAATATAGATCAATCCCAACCAAGGTTCGAAAAATCAACAGCTAAATTATAGGACAGCTGTGGAGCTTCCAAGAGACCAAGGCCCAGATTCATCATTGATAAGCCCCTGATGAACCCTGAGATATAGTCCTAACGGCGCCCACCTTTGTCTACTTATATTAAACTTTCTGGGGTAAACGCAATCTCTTATCGACTCTGCCGTCTGGTTCTCGTCCGTTCATGAATCTGGGCCCAAGGCTAGTGTAGGCTTACGTCATATTCGTTCGATCCGGTCCATGAAGGGGGCGGGTTAGCTGACAGGTAAGAAGTCTCGATTACCAGGGCCCAGATTCATGAACGGACGAGCGGTCTCCGAAACCCCGTCGGCGACAAACCCGCTCGATACCGCGAGGCCTCCCAAACCCTGCCTCATCGCGAGGTGTCGGAGACTCCTCCTAAACCCCGTCTAAACCGCGGCGCGCGTTCACGAATGTCGGTTTGCGCGCGGTACGGGGTATATTTGTTCGTATACCCCGCCGATACCCGTGGTGAATCCGGGCCCAGATTTCAATCCTTCCATGGATAGAAACCCTTGCTTTGCACAGGAATGGTCGGAAAGGGAGCTGGTAACAGCGCCAGGGACGATGTGGTCGCTCCACCAGCGCCCAGATTCATCATTGGTAAACCCACGATAAACCCCGAGAAATAGCCCGAACGGCGCCCACCTTTCTCTACTTATCCTAAACTTCCTATATTAAACGCAATCTCTCATCGACTCTGCCGTCTGGTTCTGACTGCGCCGCGGTTTCGGAGACCGCGCGTCCGTTGATGAATCTGGGCCCAGAAGGCGACAGAAATATTAAAAAGTAGAGTGATCAGGTTCGATGAGTTCACTGAGCAAGAACCGCGTTCCGATTCAAAAGTGTAGGGGATGGGTAAGTGAGTATTTGACCTACGTAATGACTTGCGGAGGCCAGCCGCTGTATCAAGTCATTGTCTTCACCTTTCCAGACAAGTGTGCTAAGGATGATAGACTTGGTTAGCCCGACAGGGATCGATCGCTCGACCGTGCGGGTGTCAGTAGCGCCTCTAACCACTGCACCATATGGGCTCACAAGTACACCATAAAATCGCTACTCCTTCAGAGAGAATCACATCACTTGGAGGAAATTCATCATACATAAGTTTAACTGAAACTTGGTGCTACATCCAGTGGATAAACCCCTCCGACGTATCAATGGATCGAGCAAGTGCAATTGGAGAAGGCGACGTTCAGCGGCAAAAAAGAACGGCGGAAAGGATACCGAAAGATTGCTAACAGTCGAGGAAAACCTATGAAATGGCTTCACATGTGTTCGTCGAGTGTGGAACGACTGAATTTAGCTTTCTTTTCGAAAAAGCTCTCCTGATGGAATTCATGATGCGCCTATAAGCAAAGACTAACTAGGTATCAATGTGGATAAAGTAAAAGGTAAAGGTAAAGGTGCCAGCGTTGATCAGTCTCGTGAGGACGCGCAGCCGCATTCGTGTTCCGTTTAAGTCGTAGAGGCTTGGTGAATGCGTGTTTGGCCTATACAATGACCTGCGGGGGCCAGCCGCTATACCAAGTCAGTGTCTTTACCTTCCCAGACAAGTCTGGTACCAATTTACCCAACCCCGGAGGGAAGGAAGGCTTGGTTAGCCCGGGCCGGGATCGGTCGCTCGACCGTGCGGAAGATAAAGTAGAGTGGTTAAATTACCCACTTTGAGCTTCTAGTGAAAGCAGATTCGCCGAAACGTTAGCTGTAATGAGCTTGTATTAAAGCAAGCTTGTCGGCTATAGTACTATTACTGCAACATGCAAGATTCAGCGACAGTCGGTCATGGAATATTCTAGTAGAAAGGTACCTTCCGCTCAAGAAGCACTGCTACCTGAGAGAATCAGGCGCGTCGGAGCAGGTGCAAACAGTGGAACAAGCGGCTCCTGTCACTGAGACAGACAGACCGACTCCAAGCTTCGCGGCGGCGATGTTGGTGGCGGCGTATTATGTGACCTGGAGGTGGAGGACCGGCGCCAGAGCGCATGCAGGGTATTCTTGCTCGCCGAGTGAGAAGATTTGGGCGATATTTCACACCCTCTACAATCCAGCGGCCTGGGGCATTTTTAAGAATGTTAAGCAAGTAATAAGCAAGACGGAGAACACCAGACTTCGCGCCCATCTATTCGACTCTACGGTTCTTCCTGCGGTGACGTACGCTTCAGAATCCTGAGCGTCACGCAAGTAGGTTGAACATGTGATTTGTGTCGCTCAACGATGTATAGAGAGAAGGATGCTCGGAGTGACTCGTTTCACCCAGACAAGAGACGATAGACGGAGCTTCGGTCTATGTCTACAGTCAAACATCAAACATGCGGCCGCATGGGTCAAGTTGTCGAAGATCAGAGCCCAGATTCATCATTCGTAAACTCGCGATAAACCCCGAAATATACCGCGAACGGCGCGCAAACCGAGATTCGTGAACGCGCGCCGGGGCTTAATCAGGTTCATCGCGGGTCTACCACACCTCGCGATGAGGCAGTATCATCGATACCGACTTCACGTCAACCTCGCCCCACCTTCTTCTACAGGAAGGTTCGGAGCCTCAACGATGTTCTCATCAGTCCCATGTGATACGTCCGCCCAATAAAGACGTTATTACTGAGTCTCCTCTGCACACACCACAAAATATGTATCACCACAGGCCGGGTTTGAGAGACCTCGAGCGAGTTTATCGCAGGCGGGGTTTCGGAGACGGCTCGTCCGTTCATGAATCTGGGCCCACGTTGGGCTGACAGGTAATGCGATTCCGGAACGACCGACGGGAGCCGTCAGTGACTGGATCCCACCTGGGGCCGTATGCTCGTCTCTCCCGGCCGGGCGAAGGGCGCCCTTCACCCGGCCGGGCGAAGGGCGCCCTTCGCCCGGCCGGGTGATGGGCGCCCTTCGCCCGAAGGCGGGGCTCGGAAAGAGCGGACGAGTTGAGAGTCCGCCTGCACCGCGGTGCAGTAGCAATTTAGCAATGGAGCGCAGTGCAGTTATGCGCCATTCAAGGCGCATAACTCGTCCGCTCTTTCCGAGCCCCGCCTTCGGGCGAAGGGCGCCCTTCACCCGGCCGGGCGAAGGGCGCCCTTCGCCCGGCCGGGTGAAGGGCGCCCTTCGCCCGGCCGGGAGAGACGAGCATACGGCCCCTGACGTCAGAAGGTCGCTCACTTTTGCTACTGTCGGTCTTCTTCATCGAATTCCTTTAACGAACGACGCTCCTCGTTTGCCTCGAGCGAGTAGAACTCTACTTGGCCTACCTTAAGCGCGTTAGGCACGAGCTCACCAGATGCACATGGCAAATACCGTGCTCTAGCGCTGATTTGTTGCGCTGTGGAAAACTCCACGGGCAACGGTCCTATTGGTCCTATTATTGAAAAACTTTACATTTATTAATTTGTGGGTCCGAACCTGTCTATCGTTGGCTATTTCGCAGATTGACTATCACATGCATCGTGAGTTAGGTGTGCCTCGCTTCGAGGAAGAGTTGAGGGGAGGAAGGGACTGATTAATCTTGTCACATTGCATTCGTTGCCTAATTGTGTGATACGAAAACTCACACCAGAAACTACTTGCGCATGCTTATTTTCGTTACTGTTTCGTTTCTTATGTTTTTATAAGTTTTTATTGACTAAATTGAATTTATTTGTTTTTCCGACTTGCACTTGGGATTCTATACCGACCTACCCTCTAGATGTATATCTAACCCCTTTAACCTCATTGTCGTTCAGAAAGCATATAGACTGCATATGCTCTAGAGCCTATGCTGCCCTTTTTGTCATTTTTCGGAATGTTAAAATAGCTGAACCAAAAATTCTTATTCGACTGTACTCAAATTATGTTTTGCCCCACCTTGAATATTGTTCTCAGCTTTGGAATCCTAGTTGTAAAAAGGATATTTTTAAGATTGAGAGGGTCCAACACGTGTTTACCCGCCTTTTATGGCTTAGGTGTGTTAAACGGCATCGCTTTGAAGTTGTTCCATCATATTGTGATCGACTGAAAATTTTCTCCCTCCACTCCCTACAACTCAGACGAATAGTGGCTGATCTTATCTTCTGTTTCCGTATCCTTAGGGGTAATTCGAAACTAAAGCCTAGCAAATACTGGATTTTTATGCCTGCTTCGAGTAGAGCGGGTGGTTTTAACCTTCACTATCCCAAAATCAGTAAGAAGAAGCATTCTCTTATGTTCAATAATGTGTTTAGTCGTTTCGCTAGATGGGTTCGACTGCTTCCTAGCGAATCGTTTCCTACTGATGTTCATATCAATTTGAGAAAAGAGCTGTCCAAGCTAGACCTGATCCAGCTTTTGAATATTTCGCATGATGCAGCGCTGTCGTAGCATATTCTAGTTACTCCAGCTTGTTACTGATACTGCACTAATCTGTCTTGTTTTGTTCTTTTTTTAACTAGCTTGTTGAGTTAAATCCTTTTCGTCTTCCAGGTTTCATTCGATTTGTCTCCATCTCGCTAATAGCAACAACATGGAGCTGACGAAAAGCTACTCATGATGGTTCAAGCCCCAACTAATACTGTGATGATTGTACATTTTTTTGGCTAACTTTCCTCGTATGTTGAGTGGATTGGTGTCAGTACTTTAGCAGCATCCCTGGTTTTCATCTGGAGTAGAGCTTTCTAATCACTTCTGTTGTTTCTCTCCTCCCCCTGAGCACACGCTAGTGATGTTCCTACCTTGCGTTCTTGAGGTCCTGTTCACTAGTAGTCATCTGCTTCTGCCAACTAGCTACTGGGCACTTTGGGCTGCAACTACAGTGGAAGCTGAAAGGGACACTGTCCGCCCGAATATGCACGGTTGTAGCCCGGACGTTCTGGCGTCTTTCACCCCCTTTTGGTTGCACTAAGCTGGCTAGGCCTTAGCGCCTGTCGGACCGGAGTTATCCTAGTAGCTCTTAGCAGTACCGAATTCAACAATGATACTCCAATATCCTCTAACGGGACCAGGAAGGCTCTCTCCGAATTTATTTGCACGCTATGGCGATGGTCTCTCCTTTTGAGAACTGGGGTGCAGCATAAGTCGGCTTATTTTACTTTATTCAGTTATTTGTTATTAACTATTGTTTTGGATTATCGTATTATTTGATTAGGATTGTTTCACGTGGCGCACGTAATAGTGCACAATAAATAAATAAATAACTGAAGTCAAATGGTATCGTTTTCATCCTTGCTTTTCCATGCGTTCAGTATTTTTCTTCCAGTATGGAATGTCAGACTTTTCCTCCTCCTCATTATCTTAAAGAAAGTTCGCGCCGTATTTTTTTCTAACCACGAAAAAACCTGTGAACACTCCTAGTTTTCCGTATTTCTACTATACACATTTCAGAATTTATGGCTCAGTCGTTCACACGTGCTGAGCGTTCCGGGAACATCTTCTACAGAGTCACGGGCCTCATACGATCCGGACAATTAAAATGGTCTGAACGCCCACTGTGGTGAGTGTTGCGTCATTCTGGTGTAATTCTACAACATCAATACTTGAGAGGTGGTAAACAACTTTCCAGAAGCTATAAACATCGAGTGTCCTGGTAGGTCACATCGTCGCTGTGTTTTATCGTCTCTTTGCTTATTAAAAACTCTGAACATGGCACGTTTCAGCTTAGATGTCGCATACTCTGCTTTTTTAGAAGTCGTAGTCTTACTAAATCTTCTGAAAAAAAAAGTGCAGTAACCTTTTTAAGGAATGAATAGAACCTTTCGCTCTCACATTTTTCGGTTTTCTTTTTCGCTTCAAACGGCAGCGAAGTGGAGAATGACGTGGTTTTAAGAAATCAAGGTAGTAGTTGGATGAGTCATAGTTGAGAAGGAGGATTTTCGCACCATTTCTACTCCTCATGATGCAGCATACTTTAGTTGACCAAAAGAGAAGCTTTCTAATGAACCGTTCACATATGTGACCGCCGTACCCAGCTTTCCGTGTTAAATCGTTTATTTATTAAAGTTAATCAACAACGTTCGAAAAAAGTAAAAGACGGGAGAGAAACAGTGTTTACGATTAAGAGAGCATTCCTCTCGCGCTAAACAATGCATCAAAGAACAAAATCGCGTCTCGAAATTAAATAAATAGAAGAAAAACTATTAAAAACATGCGTATTTTTCACCTCAGTATCGGGAAGGTAGGACAAGCGACCGTTGTTAAGGTCGTCCTATAGGATGTTGCATAGTGTTTATTAGCAATCGTTGCGTGCAGTGCCTCTCAGGTGTTTCCTTACATCACGGCTTGTGTTCGTTCTCTTCCTGCTCTTGACTTGAAATTATTTTCAAATATAAAGCGATAGTCTCTTAATCTATGAAATATCTTTTTTCTGCATGTTTTTTATTCTCTTATTGATTGTCTAATTTTACTCGTTAAACGAAGAAAAGTTTGCATACATTGAAGATCGTTCTAAAAAATAAGTGGGGGACCAGGGTTCACTTCCGTCAACGGATATTAGGTAGATATTCTGTTCCAATAGTTCTGCTAAAGTCGAAGATTTAAATGTGCAGTGTTCTTACATCAACTGCGATTAATATATTTTTCGTGGCGGTTTATTGATTTTCGAGTTACCAAGGTATTTTGCTCATGCAGAGCACAAGTGAACGAGTATCTGTAGGTATTATCACCGCAATCCTTCAGGTATGATGTCTACGTCGCGCATCCACCGCTTGCTCCCCATGATTGGAATGTGAAGCACGCCAAGTACGACGAACCGGTGAGTACTTTGACAACCTCTCCTAGAAGGTGGCTATTTTTCCGTTCTGTATCTTCTCTTTAACATGCAGTCGGATTCTATTATCATCGTGCTTCTGTGTCATCACGAAAATAACCCACTACTATTTGTTTGAAGTTATTCTTTGTCTCTTGTCAGCAGCTCCGTTCACACCAGAAATTGAAAAAAAGCTAAATCTTTGAAATCTGCGATAATTACCGACGGTAACATGGTTGAAGAAGTGCGGAAATTGTGGCGTTCCATAACAGTCTTTTTGCAATACATATTTATTCCACTCATAGTACCTCAGCGCTGTTATCACGTCGTATTCGCTTTCCGGTAGGCTGTGAAAATCACACCAGTTAAATTGTTTTTCTGCAGGCATTATTTTGTACATTCAGATAGTCCCGTATTCAACAGTATTAAAGGAAATAGCACAACATTTTAGGTCCGAAAAATTTTCTATGAAGAGGACAAGGTTCGAGCAGCATTCTACAAGAAATATCGGGGAGGTGTTATGAACTTGGAAAGCCCACGAGAAAGCCTATGTCAGCAGTTCATCAAGGAGTATGAAACGGTCAAAAACGAGCTTAAAGGTATTTCGAGTCACGCTTTCCTTTGTTCAGTTGTCGTCATTTTAAGAATTATTGAATTGAGCTATTATGAAATAGATGATAAAGTGAAGTTCCTAGCAGCTTATTCCTGTGATTTTAGATAAGGAACAGGTGCCCGAGGATGAGATCTTCCGACGGACTGAGCAACGATTGACGGAAGTCGGTATCCAACTCAAGTAGGAGATCTCTGGAGGAAAAATTGCTATGTAGAAATAAACGAATACATTTGATTCTCGTCGTTTTCATATATGAGTTACTCGCTCCGTTACCTGGACAATTTTCATCATGATATTATGTTAAACACCGTGTGCTTTACTGTGGAATCGTACGTTTTAGGGTCAACTTTGAAAGGGAAACTTTTCCATTTCTTCTCGGGCTACAATGAAGCAGCTAACGTCCGATGAGGCTAGTTTGTCGTAACATTCGTCGTGGTAGATAATTTTGAATTATTTTCATTTTTTCCAGGTGCGCTCGACGTTTATTGAGTTCTTCAAACAGAAGAAGGCGCACACGTATGTGCATTCGTCGTCCGTCATCCCACACGATGATCCTACGCTGCTTTTTGCCAACGCCGGAATGAATCAGGTAAGTTTTCACTGAATTTTTATGCTGGTTTAAATGACTCTTGTCATATTACTAGTATTTAATTCATCATAACACCTTCTAGGTTTTCAAATGGTGGTGAGTCCAAAAAAAGTGCATTTTGTTCTCCAATTGTTTTTGATTTTGGTCAGTGACTGCTAAAAATTCGTCTTGTTCGAGAATACTTTGGGTTAGATCCTCCCACAGCGCCTTCCGGGGGCTTTTGGATATTCTCTCCGTTTGGAAGCGGTCTAGTAAACTTCCTTTCTGGTGCTATCTCATTTTGGCACTTTTTGGTTTTGCTTGTGCATTGTGAGGAAAAAACTATATTTTTATCTACCATTTGTGCCCTTCATATAGTTGGAGACTCACTTTGTCAGGTGTCGCTCAGGTGCTTCTCATTTATTATACTTGCATTTGATTTGTCGGCTGAATTTTCCGCACAAATCTTAGATTGACTTTTTCTCATTTGCGAAATTGCCTATTGATCATGGACCGTACAACTTTGTGTGTTACAATAGGAAAAGACCGGGAAATATCCATCATCGTCATCTTTTTTGTAGCTTAAATCTCTTGTTTTGACAGTTTTGGGCAAGCTTCGCAACGACTGGATTCATATTTCAGTTCAAACCGCTTTTCCTCGGTGTTGCTGATCCTAACAGTGATCTCGCCAAGCTGAAGCGAGCAGTGAACACGCAGAAATGCATCCGTGCTGGTGGAAAGCACAATGACTTGGACGACGTCGGAAAGGATGTCTACCATCACACGTTCTTCGAAATGCTCGGGAATTGGTCCTTTGGTGACTACTTTAAGGTAAGTCAACGACGGGTTTACGTGGGGATAGTTTGTCATTGTGAACATTTACAGAAGGAGATTATAACTTGGGCATGGGAACTGCTAACGGAAGTCTATGGTATTCCTGCTGAGCAGTTATATGTATCGTATTTCGGTGGTGATGAGAAGAGTGGAATCCCAGCTGACGAGGAGGCCAGGAACTATTGGCTCAGTCTTGGGTTTGTTGACTTTTTTGCTTACTTGTTTTAGTTTGATAGTTGCGGTTTTCAGCCCTTATTATTGAACATTTGGTTGTTGAAAAGTTAGACAAACGTGATACAGCGGTAAGATGCGCTACTGACACTCGCACGGCCGAGCGATCGATCCTCAACCGGGCTAACCATGCCTTCTATAAATTCGGATCGGATAAATTGGTACCAGATTTGTCTAGGAGAGGAGGGACAGTGACTTGATATAGCGGCTGACCTCCGCAATTCATTGTACAGGCTAAATACGCGTTCATCGTGCCTTTACAACTCTGAATGGAATTCGACGGCGCGTGGACCTTTACCTTTCAACTTTTATTGTTGAATAGTTAAATTTTAGGTTGCCCTCTGAACGCATCTTACCCTTTGGTATGAAAGACAACTTCTGGGAGATGGGAGACGTCGGACCATGCGGCCCTTGCTCAGAAATTCATTTCGATCGTATCGGAGGTCGTGATGCGTCGCATCTGGTGAATGCTGACGATCCAATGGTGGTTGAAATTTGGAATCTGGTGTTCATCCAGTTCAACAGGTACGATTTTACCAATAACTTTCAAATTAGCTACTATTATTCTTCGTTTCTCTCGGCGCAGAGGGAAATTATTGTTTCAGAGAAGAGGGTGGAGCGCTTCGCCCCTTACCTGCCAAACATATTGATTGCGGTTTGGGTCTCGAACGTTTGATAGCCGTTATGCAACAAAAGACGTCCAACTATGATACAGACATGTTCCAACCTATCTTCAAGGCAATCCAAGAGGTTTGTAGACCTAGTTTATTTCAGAATATCTGTTGGAATATGATTACGCTTATATTCCAGGGAACTGGCGTAAGACCCTATACTGGTAAAGTGGGACAGGACGACGTTGATGGTGTTGATATGGCGTATCGCGTCGTTGCCGATCATATTCGTACCCTGACAATAGCTCTATCTGATGGAGGTCGTCCAGATAATACCGGACGAGGGTGCGCTTTTCCTTTTTGTTGTAGATGGCTTCAGGTTACCCATGAACTTGACTTTAGGTATGTACTTCGTCGCATCCTCCGGCGAGGTGTTCGTTATGCGACAGAGAAGTTGAATGCACAACCAGAATTTTTTGCCTCTCTTGTTCCTGTCGTCATCGAGATTTTGGTATCATTTTTGTACCTTGTTGATATGAGCGAAAAACTCCCCAGCTTTATTATGACGCTCTTCAGGGTGACACTTTCCCAGAGCTGAGACGTGATCCCGAAACCGTTAAAGATATTATTAATGACGAAGAGAAGCAGTTCTTGAAGACGTTGAATCGTGGAAGGATGTTGTTCCAACGCGCCGTTTCGGGATTGGCATCGGATCAGAAGACATTCCCAGGTTGGATTTTCATTTCAATTGTATTTCGCATTTTCATTGCGTTCTGCGATTTACGGTCACACAATGCAGCAATCCGCGTGGTTATATGATCACTTGTGTTATTTTGGACCTAATCCAAGTTTTATCCTTTAGAAACCTCCGCGGTTGTGCTAGGCTGGATAATCCAGTTCGTCCAATTATTGATCCTCGATTTAAGACTGTAACAAAACTCCAGATCTTTTGCTTCAAGACTTGAAGTGCTCCTATTTAGAAATCTTTTTTTGTTTTTTTTTAATTTTTGGAAATCTCAGTTAAGACTCGTGATCGATATCAGGGGCCGTATGCTCGTCTCACCCGAGATTGCTGAGGGATGGGGCAAGGTGTGGAGCCAGCTAGTATGATTGGAGCCGGCCCGTGTTTGATGTGCTCTTACTGGCTGGCTCCTCCCCTTCCCCCATCCCCCGGAAATCTCGGGTGAGACGAGCATACGGTCCCAGAACGCAAATTTTCTAGGCTGTTTTACTAGTCGTCTCTTTTTTGAATTTGGGTTTTGTATTATTTTATGCTTATTCATCTGTTATTTTGCTATGCGTCATCAAGGAGCGCTCCCGTGAGTGTAGTAGATAAATAAAATCGATGAATAGGTAATTAGAGAATTCGGATGGAATCAATCATATTCTTTCCTTGGGTCACATAACCGTAGATTCTATCTTCCTCTGCCCAGAAGGCCCTTTCAACTCCTTAATCTTTTTGTATTCCTGTTGTCTGTTGACGAGTGAAATTATAGGTGACATCGCTTGGCGTCTCTACGACACCTATGGATTCCCAGCGGATCTCACCCAGTTGATGGCTGAGGAAAAAGGCCTAACTGTGGACCAAGCTCAGTTCGAGGAGTGCAGAAAGAAGGCTGTGGTTCGTAACTATTTTTCTTAAAATCCATCAGAAGTTACGCTGACAATTCGCCTTTTTGCTGTCCAGTCCTGTTGAATAGTCCACTATATTCCTTCTTCAGGAGTTATCAGCAGCTGGTGGAGGCAAATTCCGCGATACTCTTGACCTAGACGTCCATGCGCTAGCTGAACTGCAAAAGCGCGGAATCCCTACCACCGATGATTCCTTTAAGTACAATTACCAACCCGATGACGCTTTGGATGGAAGCGTGAAATACAGTGAGTATTTTTTTCTACGCAAAATTTATGTTTTTCAACACCGGTACTTTAGCGTTCTCTTCATGCACTGGAAAGGTGCTCGCGATCCGTTGCGATGGAAAGTTTGTCGACTCGATCGAATCCGGAGTTGAGGGAGCCATTCTATTGGATAAGACTAATTTCTATGCGGAGCAAGGTGGTCAGATATATGATACGGGCGTTCTGTGCAAAGTTGGTGATGAGGTAAGGGATAAATATTGATAGCTACTAAACTTTTGAGAATTTTCTTTCATACTGCTGCGGAATATTTGTTCAGGCTGAATTTGTCGTCACAAATTGTCAAGTTCGCGGAGGATACATTGTTCTCGTCGGTTCCACTAATGGCAAGCTGTCCGTTGGTGACAGTGTGGTGCAAACATTCGATGAGGTATGTAGGCGAATCAGGATATTGTTTTCTTATGATTTCGTCTCCAAAGTCTGGATATATATTTTGTTCTTGTACGCGCATGGTGCAGTGATGAGAGGCGCTAGTTTCACCCAGGCAGTCGAGCGATCAACCCCTTAACGGGCTAAACGAGCATCTCGTTTTTCTTTCGAGTATCGGTACTAGACTTGTCTGGGTAAGTGAAGACACTATTCTGAACAGCGCTGGTACCCATGAATCAAGTACCCACGGATTAGATATAGGTCACACCAGCTTTTCATCGGCATATCGACCGCCAAACGGAAGCTAAATAGAGGGAACATAGGAAACGCTCTGAAAAGTGTAAGCCGTAAGGATAGTAAGGACAATATAAAAGTAAAAGGAAACGGAAACGAAGGGCAGAGAATGAAAAAGAAAGGAAACGTGAAAGACTGAAGCAATTCCATCAGCTCTCTTGTCGATGTGGGTGCATTTGGTGTACGGTAACAGACTATCGCGGCGCGACCCATATGAGCCATCCATGACAAACATCGCTTGTGTTTCGCTTATTCAATAGTAGAATTGCCATTCACCACGATTCTTGAATTTCATGGAGGATACGAGAGCGTGGCATGTCCTAAGGGTAGTAATCAACGACTACCTCTTTACCTTCGCTCTGAAAACCAACAGGAACGGCAAGCAGGACGGCAAATCAAGCTCGCCGGTGGTGTCGACCACTAGTCACCCTATTGTCCGGCTGCAGAGGCCAGCGGGTGAATGAAACCCACCCGAATAAACACCCCATCTCTTGACCTCGGATGGAACCATCAGTTCCTTCAGCTCTTATTGAGACTCACAAAATTTCAGATCCTTAATGCTTCACCACAAACAACCTTTAATAGAAAGTTCATAGAAAATCGATTCTGGAGTTGTTCTATGCGTTCCTACAAAGACTTCACTTGTTCAGGATCGACGTGCGCTTATTATGAAGAACCATACAGGCACTCATGTACTCAATCACGCTCTGCGATGTGTCCTCGCCGACTCTGATCAGAAGGGTTCACTCGTGGCTCCGGATCGACTTCGTTTCGATTTTACCAATAAGCAGGCTATGACAGTCAAACAGGTAATGTTTGCTCTTTCGACCCCCTACTTTTTCTGTGATGCTATGCTCGTGGCGAATGATAAGAACTAACTCGTAATAAAGTATTGGCTAACACACAACTATAAGGTTTTTATCAATCTGTAAGTTAATCGCTCATTCTGCTCTCAGGTAAAAGAAGCTGAAGAGATCGTTCAATCAATTATTGACACCCGACAACCGGTTTATGCTAAAGAAGCTCCTCTTGGCCAAGCTCGTGAGATCAGCGGACTCAGAGCGATGTTCGATGAGGTATTTGAAATAGTAGGAGTCCTTCTTCTGGTACAAAATAAGAACTAAGGCTTCTTCAGAACTATCCCGATCCAGTTCGAGTAGTCTGTGTTGGGGTTCCCGTCGACGAGTTGCTAAAGGACCCCAAGAGCGGCGCTGGTCTAAAAACCACCGTAGAGTTCTGCGGAGGAACGTGAGTTGTCCAGTTTGCTTCAGTTGTGGCTTGAGAATTGTTCCATTTTTGTTTTCAGGCATCTTCATAATGTGGGACACATTGGACACTTTGTGATTTCGTCGGAGGAGGCAATTGCCAAAGGTATCCGAAGGATCGTTGCACTCACCGGACCAGAGGCTGAGAGAGCTATACATCGAGCAGAGAGATTGGAAGCTAGAGCAAAGGTCAGTCTAGTTAAAATTAAAGCCAGTTAAAAAATAAGGCCGTAGAAGCACTCTTGCTGATCCACAAAGATTCACTTGAACTCATACTGTTGTTTTGAAATTTTGGCGCGGTACTCAGATTGTAGCTGCTGTCTTTGAAGCTCGATCTTCTCATCTTTGGAAAATGTCTGTGCTATGGTAAGTTTCTACTCGTACATATGATAAGTATGGATCAGCAAGTGCTGATTTTTTACAGTTTATCAGCAGTGTTGAAATATGATTTGTACTGGTGGTGCTAGGTTCGTCGCAAAAATCGCATCTTAGGCGGGCTTTCATATTCTATTACGCATAAAAGTAACCCGCAAATAGCGGTGATAAGACTAGAATTTCACGTTAATTATGCCGAAGTGTGTATAGTGTTGTTGATAGTTATTTGAGAATAAATTAATTTCAGGCCATCTCTGATGAAGTGGCGAGCAGCAAAGACATAGCCATGGACTCGGAGAAGTTCAAGGCGGCTTCA
Source organism: Nippostrongylus brasiliensis (assembly GCA_030553155.1). Lineage (NCBI taxonomy): Eukaryota > Metazoa > Nematoda > Chromadorea > Rhabditida > Heligmosomidae > Nippostrongylus > Nippostrongylus brasiliensis. The sequence continues at coordinate 31,612,297 of CP130732.1, read as the reverse complement.
AAACGAGTTCAGGAGCTGATCGATGTACGTTATTCTGCAACCGTATTGTTAAATGATTTTCTCTTCTCTTTGGTAATTCCTTTTTTCCTACTCTCTTTTTTACTCGTCATTTAGGAAGTGAACGGTGCCCAGCTACCGTACTGGCAAAAAGATGTCATTCGTGAACAAGGTAGAGCAGCACAGAGAACTCTTGATGGTTACAAAAAGCAGGCCGATGCGGCTATTGCTGAGAAGGTGATTTTTCTCCTATAACTCTTTGAGTTGGGAATTCCCTTCCAACAAAAATATGTGTTTCGGAAACCATAGTTTCTTGATCTGGTTATTTGGCTTGGTTTTTTGGGTGATATTGTTTGGAATTTCTTTCTCTCCATTCAGGTCCTCACAGAAGCCAAAGAGCTGGCTCAGAGCGGTGACCAGGATATCATAGTTCATGTGTTTTCTTCCGGCGCCACTAGTAAGGTAATATTTTGTTATCAACACTTGTAAAACGTAAAGTCAGCTAAATCTCCGAAATTAATGTGTTTAGTCCCTTGATAACGCTCTAAAACTGCTGAAAACTACGAAAGCTGTGATGGGTTTCTCTGTCAATGAAGAGAATGGCAAGGTTCTGGTACTCGCGAGGGTTGACAAGGTTCGTTAAACTTAACAGATAGTTGTTTTTTTTATTATTTTTATTTTTTATTGGTTATAAATCAGTGCTCTCGCTTGTAGTCGTTCGTGGACGAAGGTCTGAAAGCAAACCTCTGGGTAAACGAAGTATGTTCCGTGCTTGGAGGACGTGGTGGAGGAAAGGACGCGAATGCTCAGGTGCGGTTTTTCTGCTTCTTATGGAAATGAACCAGCATTTCCCTCATTATTTTTCACCGAATATAACTTCCTAAACGCTAAATAGCCTTCAAGATTCCATATGTTGAATATAACAATGATTATTTATTCAGCGTTTATCTTGATGCCTGAGGGCAAGACACTGTTGCCGAGGTCTTTTACCTTTTTATCGATCAGTTTCCAGGCAACCGGCGAAAATATCGACCGACTAGACGAAGCAGTAGAGTTGGCACGGAAATTCGCCCGAACTACAATCGCCTAAGTGCTCTCTGTTAAGTATTCTGTTCACAAGTTTCATTCGCTGTTTTCAAGGTTGCACGGTGGAAGTATGAATGATATAGGAATTCGTGGTATTTATTTAAAAGTCGGTGTTGTTTGTTAACTATTTACTGCGGCTTTTTGCTTTGTTTCGTTTTTGACTGTTTGTATTTCAAATCGTTCAAGATCATTGTTCGCAGAGCCGCAAACCAAAGTAGAATTGTTGTTGGGATTTCTTCGCATAAAGCTTAATAATTTTTGGTCGATACCTAGCGGGGGTGTGCTGTTGAAGATGCTGGTGCAGCTGTTGTTGGACATTTGTTCTTTAGCGCTAAGCGAGCTTTTCTGTGCCGGGTATCGGTTTGCAGTGGCAAGGTTGGATTACCTTGCTTTGATTGAGGTCGGCTTTCTTTTCGTTTGAGAAGTTAGATTTAGCCATTTGAGAAGTGCATAGTTTCGAAATTGCAGCTGCCTGTATAATTCACACCAAATCGGAAAAATATTGCTAAGCCGTTCCTGAGCGAGAAACTGCACCACAGAGGGCGGAACCACGGACGCCTTATTTGTATTGTAAATTGATCTCATTATTTTTAGTGTCCATTTTGAGCATTCAGCCCAAACCATTCTACAATCGCTTCACAGTGTTGACCCAGGAACGGTTCATAGTCGGCTGCAGAGCTGCCAAGAGTATGACCCAGAGGAGCCAGCTTGACGGTAAGAACCACGGATATTTCGGAAGTAAACATTCATTTCAATTTTTATGGGTACTTTTGAACGGTTTGCAGCATGAATGCATTATTTGGCCAAGTTCTAGGCATTAGGTTCTTACCGTCGTAACCATGGACTGCGTGTAGACAAAATCTAAAGCGAAAAACTAAGAGAACTGCAATGCACGACTGGTTTGCAACCAGGTATCTGATATACTTATTTATTCACTTAATTATTCATGCTATGTTGATGCAACGTCGTGGTTGAAAATGATCAACATAATGTTTTGAAATCAATTTCAGTCTTGAAACTTTGCCAAGTTTTACAGTACCTTGGCTAAGTGTTCGAAGATCTCACTAACCGCACTCACAGCTTTTCCGCCTCCTCTGCGTCTCTGCGTCTTGGATGAGTATGCTGCTCCGCTACCGAGTATGATTGAACCTTAATGGCAGGGGTGTGCGGAACTTGCGCTTCCGTGTTTAGAATTGCGGTTTCCGGCCATTTTTGCCGTTCCGTTCCGTTTCCGTGTTCCGCTTTTTTTGGACGGAACACGGGGATTCAGCTTCTGATCGCCGTGCTGGAGCAGTTTGTCATCTCGAAACTCTGGGAGTGGTATCCTTCGGATGGTCTGCTACTCGATGGTGCTTAATAGAACCAGCAAGGATGGTTCGACCAAGTTCAATTGTACATTTCAGAACTGTCCTCCAATGAATCATATCCTATTCATCGGCTAATGTCAATGACGTTGGCATAACGATTCATCAAACATTGCCCAATATTTTTCCACAGGGCCGTGCTTTTGAGGTGAAATGTCGAGCAACTGCTGATCTGTCAGCTGATCAACCACAAGGTACGTCAATGCTGTTATGAAATGAAAGCGATGCCGGTTGAGCGGCGTTGTTCGTCATAATTAGTTCAGAATGACTGTAACATCAGTTCGCCAGCTGATTAATTAGAATACATTTCTGACTTTGCAATCGTTCACAGAGCAACGATTTGTTTCATTCTGGGGAGAAGAGAGCTATTGATCTCATCGAATTTGAGACCCGCTTTGATTAACGGTGAGTTTTTTTTCAAAGTGTAGAACATTTTATGAATTTCTCTAATCAGCATTTTTTATGATATGAGTTTGCACCGTGCGCTAGTCAGGTAAAGTTTGTGAATTCGCGCTGTAAGTTTTCGAAAGAGTACAGCATGTTTCATTTGAACACCAGAAGAAGCGTTCATAGTCGGCAGCAAAGTGGCCCAGATATGATGAGCTATACGTCACAGACGCAGAGTGCGCATCATAACGCATGTGAAGGTTTTTGGACATAATGCAGCAAGGACGCGTTACTTGTCCATGTTGTAATCTGAAAAAGGTGCTCTTGTGATTCAGGGGTGTAGTGAGGTCAAAGCCGAACGAAGTGGCCCATTAAACCTCGCTTCCGCCTGGCTGCAGCACTGTATTGTCGCCGAGTATGAATGCACCGTAAGCTGGAGGTACGCACCTGAACAATCCCTCCGAGGAGAAGCAGTTCAGTTGTTTTTGAACGAACTTTTCAATTGATTGATAGGAGAAGATGCGGCTTAGTGGTGTAGCGGTCTATCCTTACAGTGCCTGGCTAGGTTTGAAGCGTAGGTTCGAATCCCGCCTGAGTCGCAATTTCGCGTTACCATCGGAACATCACAAACTTCTCAAATGATCGTATCAGTCCAATTTGCGTCTTTAATCATTCGAATCTAGTCGTGGCTTGAAAAATTATTCGAAGAACACATTATTTCAGTGAAGATTCTCTGAGTGGAACACAATAGATCATAAAATGATAAAGTCTTATTGAGCGTATGATCCTAGAACTGTCGTGCTATGATGCACTGCAACATTAGTGAGTGGGAGGATTGATTAGCAACGCGAGCGGCACCTCCAGAGAAGCTTGGTGCAAGCAGTGATGAGTAATGCTCAAAGTAGTTCGACAGGAAGGGCATGTCTCAGTCGATAAGAAGAGAATGTTTGTGTTCGCAACTACACTTTTTACTGTCCCGACCGCTTTATTCCCTTCTCTTATCGACGAAATGCATTTTGCAGGTCGAGAAACGAAAATGGTACATCCAGAAAGGTTTTGTTAGGAGTAACACCAGGTCTCAGAGACTAATAAGAAATTCATTATTTCGAGAAATAGCTTAGGATTCCTGTTCTCCCATTGAAGCTGCCAAGAACTCCCCTAAGAATAAGGACGAAACGGCCGGCGTTGGTCAGTTGTTTGAGGGTGCTCGAACGTGGACGGATGGAGTACTTGAGCGAATATCCATCCGTCGTCCGTATGGATGTCAATGGCGACATTTGCACCGCGCCACGCGCCCTGAAGCGAAAAAGAAAGTTTGGGTAGGGTTAAAGAAATGTGTGCGGTTAACTGGAATCCGGTAGACCGATAGTTATACCGGGGATAACAAAACCTTATGTTCCTCCATTGGACAAGTTGGGATCAGACTTGCCAGAGAGGATGAAGACACTGACCAGTACTGCGCTGGTCCTTTCAAGCCTTGTTCGCGTCAGACACGCATTCACCGTGCCTGTACGATTCTGAATAGAGGACGAATGCGTGGCGCATCCTTAGGGAACTGATCAACGCCGACCACTTTAGCTTAACTTCACTGGAGTGTTTGGGGAGGAACAATGCCAAAAACTATTTTTTCGGATACAGGACTCCATTGACCATGTCCAGACCAGGAGAGTGGTAGTACGCAAAGTACCGCTGTCAGTTGAACATTAAGTTGAACATAGTGTAATTGTGATTCTTCAGCTAGTAACCAAGGTTGATATATACAGCGTCATTATGGCTTACTTGAATAAGTAGGAGGCGCTAGTGGACACCCGCACGGTCGAGCAGTCGATCCTCGCCCGAGCTAACCAAGCTTGCGATCCTTCCGGGGTCGGGTAAACTGGTGCCAGACTTGTCTGGGAAGGTGAAAACACTGAATTTGTATAGGGGCTGTTCCCCGCAAGTCATTGTATAAACCAAATACGGATTCATCATGCCTCTACGATTCTGAAGAGAATACGAATGCGGTGACGCGTCCTTAGGGGCTGACCGAGGCCGACACCTTTACCTTTACCTCTATTTGGTGGTGAAAAAGTGCCAGAGACCAGTGTTTTGGTTGCAAGGCTGTGGGAACCATGTCCAGACCAACGTGAAATTCTAGTTTTATTACCGCTTTTAGCGGATTACTATTATGTATACTAGAATATGATGTTGTAATGGTGGTGCTAGGTTCATCGCAAAAATCGCATCTCGGGCGGGATTCGAACCTGCGTCTCTACCTTTCTGGGCTGTGCACTAACCTAATCCTAACGTTAATCTTAAAAATGCTTTCAGCCCAACTGGTGCAGTGCCGAATCTGGCTCACCGGCTCAACTCGTTATTATGAGTGAATGGGTGAGTGCTGGGAGTAAAAAGCCTTCGGGCTTTAGGAAGGTGCTAGGGATTCGCAAATTGTCGTCTCAGTAGCATAGTGTTTAGTGCACAGCCCCGGAAGGGTTGAGACGCGGGTTAGAATCGCGCCTGAGGTGCGATTTTTGCGATGGACCTAGCACCACCATTACAACATGTCCAGACCAAGGGAAAATGGTCATGGTGGGGTAGGTGAACGATCGAGGGGTCACGATGTCCACTCGATTAGCATAGGTTCGATGAGGCTTAGCGCAGAACAGGACGGTGATGCCGCGTATGTGATGGTCGACTGGCGTGTCGAAGTCGTTGTAAAGCGACGAACGGAACGCCACCAGGCCAGGCCAGCGAGAGCGCGAGCGAGTGTGTTTGCCCCTGTGGACGGCGGCCCCACCCCCGTCCGTCTCGTCGTCCTTCCAGCAGCAGCCCCACACTAGGCCAACCCCCGGTGGTGTCACGACAGTAGCACACAGCGCGCCGAGGACGAACTCCTCCTCTGGCCCCGTGTCTCCTAGTCTGCCCCGCGGCAACCCAACGTCACCCGAACGAACTCTACTACTACAACTACTATTCATAGCAATACTACTACTACTACAGTACCACCATTATTTGCGAACGTCCGACGACCTCAGTCAGCGATCTTATTGAACACCGACGAGCACACAACCCTACCCATATTCACTATGCTTAACGCCTTTGATACGAACGACTTTGGCCCTATGGGTCAACTAGCTGCCGCAGCCGCCGCCGCTGCTGCCGCTGCCGCTGTGCAGCAGCAACGTCCAAATTGTGCACCACCGCCGTCTTCTTCCACTACTCAGCAGCAGAGCCGTCAGCCGCCGATGTCTGTCGGTAAGTTGAAGTTTCTCACTCTTAAAACTTATTATTTTTTCTATGGTACTACTTTTTTAGCTAATTTTTTAATTGACAAGAATCATATTCGTAAATGGCCTCTGCGGACGATGATCTAGTCGAAACGTTAAGCCAAAATAAATCTGATCCACCATACTAACCTCGTTCGGCAAAGCAGCATACGAATTTCGTATCATCGTGTCGAGGTTTCAAGAAGAGAGAACTTGGGTAAATGGGTAAATTTATCGGGGCATAGTTCTTAAGGTTCTTCGATATGAAGCTGGTCTGTTGGCTAATCGTTTCCCCAAAAAATCGATAACCCTTAAATTCATTCCTAGAGCATTCGTTTTGTTTGTTTCACTTTTCATTTCTGATTTTCGTTTTTTGAACGATCGTGTGGACTGGAGGGCTTCGCTCTGATCCGAGTAAAGAGTTTACAAAAATTGTGTCTTTGCATTTCTTTATAGCCTTGATATCTTCTGTTAATTTTCTCACCCCTGTGATAGGAAGTTGTTCTAGTTGATAACTCGCATTCCTGCGGACGTTCATTTCCTCCTAGATCTCTCTTGAAGTTCCAATTTGGTCTTCTACTTGGGGAGTTTTTTGTCTCTAGATCTCCAGTCCTTGTCTCAGTTCCAAATTCGATTTATTTCTCATTTCCAATTCTCGATATCTCCTCTTCTTCATATCTCCTCTTTTTCGCTATGGTTCGATAGCTCTTCGCGAACGTTTTTGTTTTTCATTCTACGCGAGACATCTGATTATTATCTCGTCGCATTAGAGAATGTTAGTAGATTTTTCTTTCAGTAGGACTTTTCTGCTATTATCTGATATTGGCAAAATATAATAAGAGAAAACGCAGCGAGTTTCCGAGTCTGTTGACGAGTTTCCTGTGTATCTCTCATACCTTCGCATACCGCTACTAGTCACTAAATCATATTCACGGCGACCAACTGTCATCGATTTTCAATGGAGTTTCTACATATGTTGGCGGTAATTTGCATTTCGACTGACCTTGTCAACGTATAAAGATGACTTTTTCTTGGATAACAGATCGTTGGGCAAGTCTGAGCTTGATAGAACTCTTGAAGAGTTCACTTTCTTAGCAGTTGCATAAGGCTCTCGAAATCGCGAATTTTTCAAGTTTTGGGAGCCTACCATTTATGGTATCATTCTGACCCTAGATAAGAAGCTGTATTTCTAATCAGATTTTGAGCCTCTAATTATAATAGTCTGAAACTGAGAGAATTTCTGGCAATTTCCATTCTGTGAACTGTTCATTATTGAACTCTAACTTATTTGTACTTGAGAGAGTTGCCGCTCTTGTCCAGGTCTGACATTCCAGTTTCCCAGTTCTCTGGAAAACTTACCTCTACTGCGCGCGTTGTTCATTGTTGAGAGGCGCTACTGAAACTTGCACGGTCGAGCGATGGATCCTCGTCCAAACAAACCAAGCCTTCCATCCCTCCGTTCCGACTAAATTGGTACCAAACGTGTCCAGGAAGCTAAAGACACTGGCTTGGTACAGCGGAAAACCCCCGCAAGTCATTGTATAGGCTACCACTTCCACCAATCCTTATCGATTCTGAATGGAATACGAGTGCGTGGCGCATTCTTTGAGCACTGATCATCGACGACCACTTTACCTTTACCTTTATATATTGTTTTATTTCTGCTGGTTCCGCTCTTGAGAATTTTTATGCCCGTCCGGTGTCAAATTTTCTGATGAATGGATTTTCCCATAGTATGAAAAAAAGCCGAGCGAACGGAATGAGCAACATATTAATTATATCTGGACAAGATTTGAATGCGATTGCGTAGAGGGCAAGGTCAGGCTGGGCGAACTCAGGTTCGTACGAGGTCATTGAATGATCAGGGATTCGTTTTATGACCGAGTTATGCACTGTAGGGGAGCTCATCTTGACGGAAATTTTCACAGATTTTCTTGGTGAACTTAAACATCCGAAACTTTGGTAGAGGTTGGCGATTAAATAAAGGAACCGGTCTCATCTCATGAAGCGATTCGGCAGTAATCTCTAGGAATTTGATTTTCCAAAGATTTCAAATCTCTCAATCTGTGATCAGCTCTTAGAAGAAGTTCTCAGATAACATGCATGGGTCACACATCGCCAGAGTCGTCGTTCACTGCAAAGGCGGCGTATCTCTTCTCTTCTTATTTCGCCGAAGATAAGCGTGAAGTTTCTCGCCTATAAATCTGGAAAAAGGCATAAGAGAGCTGGAACTGGTGACGTTTAGCGTCGTGTCGATGAAATATGTTGTTGACGGAACGACAACAAACGAGCAGTACACAGGGAGGGAAAAGTTGTCTTCATTAGTGGAGAAACTGCATCAAACTGCCCTAAAGCTTTTGTAGAAATCTACCTATTGATGAGCGGTGCATGTTTACGGTCCTCTACGAGGATGGTGAACAGTAGTTTCTCGACAAATAAGACGGTCAATAATAGCTTTTTAACAATTAAAAAGTGAGAACGTGGGTTCACTGAGCGAGTAAATAATGATGGATAGCACACTTTTCCTGCTTCCGTTTCACCTTTTTCCAGTTTCTAATTGAAAGGCTCGTGGTTGAGTGGTAAGAGGCGCTACTGATACCCCCACGCTTGAGTGATCGATCCTCGCCCAGACTATACAAGCCATGCATCTTTCCGGAGTTGGGTAAATTTATAACAGCTTCATCCGCGAATGTAAAGACACAGAATTGCACAGCGGCTGACCTTTACAAGTCATTGTCACCACGAGTCTTTCAATTAGAAACTGGGAAACTTATAGGAGGAATGTGAATTCAGCATACCTCCAAGATTCTTAATGGAACACTAAGGCGTGGCGCGTACTTTGGTGACTGATCAACGCCGATCACTTTGCTTTTACCATTATGAGATCTATTTCAGCTCACCTAGGAGCATTCTGATATTTTTAGAAGTAGAAGAGGGCGAGCGATATCCAAAAGAAAACAATGAAAGCTTTTTTATTCCCGATGTGGAACGAAATTCCGATACTTGCAATTTGATATGCTACCTCTCCTGTTCATGATATTTCTTGTCCTCTATGAGTTCTTTTTTCAGAACCGATTTTATAATAAGTTTTGATGGTTGGTTTCATTTAAAATTGCAGTTATCCCCTGTGAATAACTGTAGTACTGCTAGAAAGTAGATTAGGATTTCGTTAAGCCTCGCAATTTTCTTCCCTTAGCAATTATAAGCAAGGACAATCAGTTGTCGGTAATTATTTTGCCACTGTTCTCAGCTTCTCAACATCTCAACTCTAATTGCTCTAGTCAGTCATAACTGCCTAACTATTTGATGTATCGCCCGCTTTTCTGAAGGATCATGCGGTTGGCAGTTGATTGGCGAAGCCGATTCTTTATTGCTTCGACCAACAGCTGATCTCGAATTTCTGCCTAACGAGCCTGGCAACGTGAGTCAGGTAACTAAAAGGTGATAGGAGAATAATAGGATAAAGATGTCACGTAACTACCCAAGACTCCATGTAATCTAATGAAATTGTATGTAATGTCCTTCAACGTAGTGTTGTAATTCGCTCTCTAACGAAATCCCACTCCTTTCCTAGGTGAAAATTATGTGATTCAATCTGCTGATTCATCAGCTGCGATACAAAGAGAAAGATTGGAAAACCTGTCACTTCTTCTGTCTGCAATTCGTTCCCCTACTGGACGCTATACCTGTCTTTCCACCCCCATTTTTTCATTGATTATTTAATTTTAGCGAATATTTTTCTTTGTTTCGATTTTCGTAACCATGGAAAGCGACCATTAGACATCCTATTTATTGAAAATCAAATTTGTTGTTTTATGCTGGCTTTTTGGTCTCTTTCCTGAGGTGGTTGTGATCGTCACTGCATTTCTGCACTCATTAACGTTACAGTTGGGCTTACATCGCTCCAACAATTGATCAGTTTTTACATCCATATCCGAGCAAGTTTATTGAAAGTGTAATTCTAAAGCATGAGTGGAGAATTCACAAGTTTTTTTGATTAGAAGGTCCATTATCAGCTCATTTGTTTTTTGTTTGTTTTCCGTTCACTGATAGGTGGGTCCCAAAATGCGCGAGAAATTTCTTCCTCATGCGCGACGCTGAACTTTTGTTAACAGTTTAATGTTTATCCCGATGTTCTCCTCATGATTTCCTTTGTTTTGTTTATCAACGTTCCTGCGGCTTCGAGGAAGGATTACGGACTTTAAAATCGTCGTGAACACGTGATCATCAGGAAATTTACTGGTTGTTCCAAACCTTTCGAGGAAAAAATTAGCGTAATGATCTGCGCATCCTTTACAGGTGGTGAGACGCGGTTTTGGGGTTTTATCTTTTTGATTCTCGCTCTCTTCATTTTCAATTTTATTGCTCAACACTACTTGAAAATGTTACGTAAGTTTTTGGTGCAGTCGACTGTCTGTTGATAGTTCAACACAATCTCAATAAGTATATTCTATGTAATAGCTCACACAGTCTTCATTTGCATAGAGAAAGGTAGAGGGTTTCGACTGCCTTTGAAGTCCTCAGCTCGATAGCCGTAGTTTTCACCCTGTTTGGTTCAGAATTCAAACCTATCGGGAGCTCTGGAAACCTGAGGTCAATTAAGCAAAGCGAGTTCATACTGTACTTTCGGCCAGCTCCTGGAGCAACCTTTGACGTTTCTCAGAGCTTCAACCACCAGCTGTTTCGTTCATAACACCTCACATCAATAAATTGAAGTTTCGCCGAGCGCCCATGAAAGATGACTAATCAGCCGTTCCGCATTCCGACTCCATCCACCCACACCTGGTGGTGCTCATCCGTTTCCATTGTTTCTCTAGATTGCCGAAAGAACGTCATAATTTTGTTTCCTGAGGAACGGTGGTGCAAGAGATTGCGTAGGTATACTAGAGCAATTAAGAAGCAGTTGGGTGTTTTTTACTTGACATCAGACTTATGATTTTCTGCAGATAAGACTTGCCACGATCCACGCTCAGGCTAATCACCCTCAGGGGTCGAGTAAACTGCTACCAGACCTGTCCTGGGGTTGAAGACACAGATTGGAACCACTGCTGGCTATCATACATAAGTCATTACATAGGCCAAATACAGATTTACCATGTTTCTATTATCCTGAATGGAAGCGTATTCCGTGATGCGTCCTTGGGGGCTGATTAACGCCATCGAATTTGCATTTACCTATACACCTTTAAACAGAACTTTTCCGCGACGCATTTCCTTTTAAGGATTGACTGGGTCTTAAAGAACATTTGGGCCCAATAGCAATGGCTAACAACAGCTGATGATATGGTTCATCAGCTGTTGTTTCTCTTGAAATGAATCAAAAATAAGCCGGCTTCTGGGTTTTTGATTAGTGACACCCGAGATCAATATAAAAATTTTCTGTTCTGCCATACGTTCGGCGTTGTCGCCTATGCAAGTTAAACATTGAAGATACAGTATTGTCGAGAATGTCGACCTTATAAAACTTTGACTTTCTGTCGACAACAGAAAATACTATGCAAGGAAAGGCTGATGGTAGTGTAGTCAAAGAACTTGCCCGTGGGGAACAGGGGCTTGAAGATCCTGAATTAAAACTAACTATAAGCTCCCTGTTTGATCTCACGCGGCTCCCGCCATCCTCCCATTCAATTTCTTGTGGCTCTCGCTCGTTAACGGGATCTGCCCTTACCGTAATTCAAATTCTGCCAGTCGCCAAACGACCGTTCCTACTCTACATCAGTTAGTAGTGCTCATTTCCACGTTAGATGTTCTCTGATCTCCTCCGTAACCTATCCGGTTCGTTGCAGTTGGATTCCCAATCAATTGGCTAAATTGATAGAAGCTGTGTCACCCGCCTGACCCCGCAAATGAACGGGGGCTATTTTTTCCGGCGGTGTTGCGCGACTAGTCCGAAGTGAAACCGTTTCCTATGCGATCCGTTAGTCAATGGGATAAGTGTGTCTCTTCGGTGTGCGTGTGTATCTTTTGTGCGACATCAAACGGTCGATGTCTCACACACACAAATCAAGGGTCCGTGACACGGTAAATCATCAGCTCTCTGCCCTGCTAGTCCCGCGCGCGATTTCTTCTAATGTTTGCTCAATGGAAAGCCCGAGACGACCGGCTGAGCCGAGGTGGAGGGCATGAGAACGTGACAAATTTCTGTCTATTTCATGAAATTTGATCACACTTTCGGTACCAATTACTATGGAAAATGTAGACATACGAACTCCCGTAGGACACGTAGACCAATTAGAACTTATAATGCCTTATTGTGTGATAAGTGGTAAAAGGTGGAGGTTTTGGAGCTGATCGGTCCCCTATGGGCACGCCACGCAATCGTGTTCCATTCAAATCGTAGAGGCCATAGTGAATGCGTATTTGGTCTATACATTGACTTGTGGGGACAATCCGTTGCACCAAGTCAGTGTCCTTCTTTTCCCATACAAATCTGGTACCAATTCACCCGACCCCGGAGAAGGGTTGGCAGGCTTAACCAGGCCGGGTAGGGATTGATCGCTCGATTGTGCAGGTGTCAGTAGCGCCTCTTGCCATTTAAGCTGTGACATGAACAACAAAAGACGGGTGAAATCATACAGGATACGTGGGAGGTAGCGCACTCAGACTTCCTTGGGCTCTTCAGAATCCCCCCTAGGCTGTTGCTGGTAATTGAAGATTCAATAGTATATACGCTCAGATCCTTCTTCTCTTTTTTAATGTAATGATAAGCACTTTTCACTAAAATTCCCGGGGCTGACGGGTTGTGTAGCAAGGGTTTCCCCAGATTCTTGAGTGCTGGTGGGGAAATTCTGGAGCTGATTGATAACCGTTGCTAATAGTTGATTGGTGAGCTTTTCCCCATTATCATGAGCACCTCAAAAATTTTTCTCATGGAAATTCATAATTTGGCAATTCTTGACTAACGAGGTATCGCTACCCATACTGTCTGCTAGCAGGTGATCATATTCAGATCGCATTCCTCTTTGTACGATCAACTGATTAGCTATTCTACCTGTTCGCATGTTAAGAGGTCTTCTCTCCAAATCTGTATTAATTTCTCGAATCTTCTCTTTGATCATGACAAATATACTGGTTTGTTAGTGGTTATTAGAATGTCCCTCTTTAAGTTTTGTTTTTGCGTATTTCTTCTCCTAGAGGTGAGGGGTGAACTACGAGAGTTCGACGTGAAAATTCCAAATCTCTTTGTTTTGCCGGAGCTTACGATGCTGACTACGCAAATAAGCAAACATCGGTATCACAACTCTCGACGTATCCGTCCTCCGTCGATGGACCATCGCAGGTCGCCAAACAGCGATAATTACATATGTTTTTGGGCATCAGAAAAAATGAAAAAAGAAAAAGCACAATAACTGTGCTTAGCCATGTACCAAGAATTATAGATGTCAAAAGGTTATATGTGACTCAAGAAAAGTGGCCAGCGGTACATTTTGCTCAAAATGGTAGGGGACACCAAACATAGGCAAACTTGACCGAAGGATTAGCGAAAGCGATCTGTAGAATTCCGATTACGATGCTCATCCTTTGAAACCCCGTATTTCCACCCAACAACCTCGAGAGGTAGTGAAGCATTTATAAAGCTTAGCTCCTGGTTTTGAATTTGATCTCAATCATTATTCCAAACCCCATTAAATACCGTATCCGTGGTCGTGACGCGTTCGATGTGCATATGTTCCGCCTTGCTCGGCGGCACTAATAGGATACTTATGCAGTCCGAAAACGCTGTTCAAAGAGCTTTACAACGAGAAAACACTGCAATTTGCATTGCACTGCGCATCCTGATTGGACTTTTGGGTATTCACTGTCCTCCGATTCCTTGGAACGTATTCCTGAGAGTTTTGTACCCGATAGTAGTAGTGGAAAGAGGCGCTACTGATACCCGCACAGTCGAGCGATCGATCGGCGCCAGGGCTATCCAAGATTTTTATCCCTCTGGTGTCGGGAAAATTGGTACCAGATTGGTACCAGACTTGTCTGGGAAGGTAAGGACATTGACGCTGGCCCTGCAAGTCATTGTATAGGCCAAATACGGATTTGACATGCCTCTACGATTGTGAGTGGAACAGGACTGACCAACGCCGTCCCCTTAACCTCCACCCGAACGTTCAGTAAACACCATCAACTGAACTCTGCTGCCCATTAAATTCACTTCGTTGGAAGTTCACAAAGCAACAGCGGTGGTGGTGGTGGCTGCAGCAGCAACAGGTGGTCGAGCGACGGCGAGAGCAACCCCGATGCTGAGAGGGCAACGGAGAAAAAACTCAATTGAGTGTAAATCTCTGAGGCTGAGTCAGTCGGCGGCTTTGCATTGGAAATACGATCCGATCACAGGGACTTAGCGCCCCGCACTGGACGGGATCTTCTCGGGAGAAACCCCTCTGTACCGGCGCCTGAAGGGTTCCTTCACCCCACACAAGATGGACCTCACGTTGCTGATTCCGCCACCACCAGCACCTGCTCAGGGCTGTCGGCAATGGATGAGGGCGTTCGAGTTCATCTTCTCGTCGGATTTCCGAGTTAGACGAGGTGCTTGTCTTTGCGATTTGATGTCGTGGAAATGCTTATCATATTTCAGGAATGGAAAATGGTATCTTACGATATAATAAATAATAACAATGAGCAGAATTTCCGAACGAAAAATGGTAAAATTCTCTCTTCAACGACGTCCTTTTTCTTTCGTAATTAGAAGCATAATATTTAACCTCTTTATCGGAACGAAATTTTGTTTTTCACTACAAAATCTTGTATTAATTTCCGGAACTCGCTTCTACCTACTACCTGATCTACTTCGACTACTAAATGACGCACTTTGTCTGTTTTGTGAATAGGGAATCTAGCTGAAGTGGACCAAAATATTATTAAACTACAAATCCTGAAACCAAAGTGGAAGTATTTTGTTTAATATCCTCTGGAGCGAAATTTAAAGGCGGGAAAGTCCTCTCTTTTTCTTTTTTTTTGCCCTCAATTAGAGCCAGTCGTGAATATGGACCGGAATGTTGATGAAGTCAAGGAATTTTGAGGATAACTGCACATCTTTCGCCTAAAAATCCTATTTTTGAGGAATCCATGCTCTTTCTCAGTACAAATTTTTTCGATTTTTGAAAAATACACCGATCAAGTGGTTGGTTTCCTACCTCTTACTCTCGTCTCCAAGAAATTTAGCTTCGTTTTTTCTTTCTCTTCTACTCCAAAACTTCCTTACTTCGTTAAGTGAAGGAAGTGCAAGGCATCACGTGCCAATTTCAAAAAGATTTCGATGATGCTGATTTTGCCTCACCAGATCTTATAGGGTTTTTAGATAATCCAATTTTTTAGATATTAGATCTTTTTACAATTTTTAGTACATAGCTATCGTCCTGTACACTGTATCAAACTCTACACTATATCACGTTAGGCACTACTAGGTTGATTATATTTCTGAAGAGACTGCTTTTTGTGGTTCTCTGATCGTCAGAACGACGTGTTTGCTTTTAACCCGATGAATCCGAAAAGCAGTTGCCGACGGAAAAACCTGAAATCGCCGTGAATATGCCAAAGAAGAAGTTGACTTCACGATTGATGGGGTTCAACTCCTGAAATATAACCCTGTAGCGAAGCTGTACGACCACCTATGTACGAGGAATGGGATAGGAAAGATAGGTGGATTTTTATGATTGTCGTTCCAAGAACGTTCCGGTGTTTCAAAACTTCCAACAATCGAAGCAGAATAAACAAGGAACTGTGGGATTCAGATTAGCTCCGGTTTTTTCAGCCTCAAATGTTGTGTGGTACAACAATGAAGCCATAGAAGGTATTGCAGTAGCGTAAAGTAAAAATGTTCGTTTTTGATCGATTTTCCAACCTTATCTGAAGTTCCTAAATGTAATAAGAGAACCTTTATTATCGATAACCATAATCTATTTGTCATGCAAAAACCACGTTTCCCTTTGGGAAGGTAGCTAAAGGAAAATGGAGAAATATATTCTTGCTAGTGACGCAAGGGAAAGAGGCGCTATTGATATTCGCACGGTCGAGCGATCGATCCTCTCCGTGGCTAACCAAGTCTTCCATCCTCTGGGATCGGGGAAGTTTGTGCCAGACTTGTCTGTGAAGGCAAAGATTCGACTTGTGCAGTAGCTGGTCATTGTATCTATAGACCAAATACGCATTCGTTATGCCTCTGCGATTTGGAATGGAAGACGAGTGCATGGCGCGTCCTTCAGGGACTGGACAATGGACCAATTTGCATATGCCTTTACCTTAATCGTTATCTTCACCTGGGAACTGTGGCACCCTTTAGAAGTAACACAAAAAGAGTCAATTACTTGAACTACTTCATGTATAGACAAGAAACCGGTAAAATAAAAAAAAAATGTTCATTCTACAATAACTATGAGCTAATTCATGAGTTATATTTTTTAGAATTTAGAATTTTTAGCATTTTTTTTAGAATTTTTAGAATTTTTTTCAATTGCTTCCTTTCCGTTTGTTTCTGTAGAATTGCAGTTGAATTTCAGAGCAGCAGCTTCAACTGATGAACTCGGTGAATACGATGGTGAAGAACGGTCAATTCACCAGCCAATTGGCTAATGTGATATTCACACTTTGCGCTCAATTGAAAACGTCCGGCATCAATCTCGAACAGACGCATCGAAGTGAGTTCGATTACGGTGATCGATCACCGCTTGTGCTATCAGTAACATCGGTTCCCAGCGCTTCGCTGTATTTATATCCTGTCAGTTTTTCTTCGTCTATTATTGCGTTATCGTTGTGAAGAGAGGAGAGGAACACGTTAGAAACTCAACGCTTTTCTCACGGTCTGAATGCGAAGCATTTGTCAAATTGCAGGAACTGATAAGCCCTCTAGGCACTCAAAGAACAAGATTGATTCGTCCAGATAGGAGAAGAGTAGGAGGGTAGCTTAGCTTCACTTGCCGTTCTTTTAGCCCTGGTATATCTCCTAGAAAATTCTGAGTTGTAGAACTGAAAGTCGTCCGAAAAGCGTGTACCACAAGGAAGATAGGATCATGCTTAATAATGGGACTAGTAACTAAAAGAATGAATCAAGGTGACAAAAATTTAAAAAAAATATATCAGTAATTAAGCACACCCTTGCTCTGATCATGCCTTCATTAAGACAAACAAGACGATAAAGTTGTAAAGCAATATTAGGCCATCGCCGAAACTGGAGTCTGGGTAACACTTCAATTAGCGTCGCGCGGAATTCGTTCAAAAGTCGAGTGCGTGGCTTAATCGTGATTTCCTCTAAAATTGGGACTGGCATTCGGCATTTTCGCGATACTATAGAATTTGTTTCCCTCTACAAAACAAAAGAAAGCGAACACTCGGCTGATGCAGTTCTAACATGCTGCAGACGACGAGCTACAGAGTTTCTCTTGAACAATTTAAAAGTTTTGTAGTGATGTTGCGAAGTTCATTGCAAAAATCGCGGTTTAGGCGGGAATCGAACCCTCGTCATATGCCTATCCGGGATTCGTGTGTTAATTTTTAATTTTTAATGGAAGTTTCACTATCTGCACTTTGAGAATATGACTAAATGTTGGCTCTGAACTTAAGTTTTCACGAATTTCTTTAGACTATTTTTTTGGCAATTTTCAGATGAACTAAACAAGGTGTTTGTGTCACTTCGACAAGCGTGCTGCCGCGACAACGGTCAACTTGGAACGCCATGCAGGTGAGTGTTCCGCAAGGTTTTTGTCTTGGCTATCGACAATTTTTTTGTTGAAAAAAAATAGAAGAATTTTCATTGTATAGGTTGAAAATCATGGAGCTCGTCGAACTGCGTGCGATGCATTGGCGGAGCAATCTGGCACACAGTCAGTACTACCTCAATCGTCCAGAGCAGCGTAGGTGTTCCACCAAATGACAGATCCTTAAGATTTATGGGAACTGTTCAAAGTTGACTTGAGCCAGAATAGAGTCCGGCGTGGCGCAGTGGTAGCCGGCGCTACAGACACCCACATAGTCGAGCGATCGATCCTCTCCCCGGCTATCCAAGCCTTCCATCACTCCGGGGTTGGTAAATTGGTATCGGACTTGTCTGGGAAGGTAAATACACCGACTTGGTATAGCGGCAGGTCCCCGCAAATCATAGTGTAATCGAAATACGTGACCACTATGCCTCTACTTTTCTGAATGGAACACGAATGCGGCGGCGCACCCTTTGTGACTGATCAACACTACCCTTTCCTTTATCTTCACCTTTACCTTTACTTGAAACACAGATAGTTGCTAATGGAGTATATGGCATACCTCTGAATTTGTGGATCGCCGGAGGATGGGTAAACTTTACCGGGTATGCTAGGGCTTGTGCCTTCTTTTACCGCATTACACCAGTTTTTAAAATTCATACTCTCTACCGATTAAGTCCAGTAACGTGGAATTTTTCTGATTTTTCTCGCACATTCGATGCACAGGCATCCTGAGGCATGAGTTTATTTGTTATGGCTTTTTATAGACGATCATACCCACGTTCTTCTGGAAGAGAATGAAAAATTCTGCAAGTTCTCCAACTCCTAACGTACCTAATGTATTTATTTACCCTTAATGATTAATGCGAAGGGTATGTTGTATCATACTTGTGAACTCGGCCGAGGTCCTAAATTAATAAATATTCTTTAGAACAGGTAATGCAGTCTCATCGAATTTGTGCGAGTACCCATAGCTTTTTGCATCTTCCATATACCCCAATGATGGAATATGTCTAACAGGATTGTCCTTACCAAGTTTTTCGATGAAATCGACTGAAATCGTCCGATTTCAGAGCAGGAGCCTCCCGTCACCCCGCAACCGATGTCGTTTCTTCCACAGAGCCCCTTATTTGTGCCACCCGAGACGCCGCCCACAGTTCATCGTAAGTGCTTCAGTTCTTCTCCTTCTTTTTGATGTTCTTTTATTTATACCATTATTTTATTTGGGTTTTTAAAGAATTTTCAGTCGTTAATGATTGAACAGTAAAGTGCTGATCGGCAAATGATACACTATAAAAGGTTTCCGCATTTACAAAGACAAGATTAGGTTTGGAGAAGAACTGGGTCTCTGTGAAGAATTGGATGCCATTAAAAGGATGTTACGGCTATCAATCGCACACGGGATTTACGATAGAAGTTGCTTCTCTTTAGTGTAATAGACTGGAGATTTATTCGTCATAAAAGTGGAACACTGATCCATTATTGAATATTCTCGACAGCCACGATCTCTTTTTCAGTAATGATTCATTATTGGAATACCCAGAAATAACCGTGGCTGATAGGTTTCAGAACATTTGTTGCGACTCAGACTACAATAATGTAGAGAGTTCCAGGGGTGTAGTGGTAGTTCTTGTGTATGGACTGAACACTACCGACTGGTAGCACTTTATGAATAGTAGAACTTCAAAATGTGGTTCGATATCGATTCTATTCATCAAAATCTATTCATTTTTCAGCTACAAACGCCGGTTTTTATCTGATCCCAGCATCAGGTGGTTGGATGCCGCCTATGATTCCCGGTATGCCACCAAATCCGTTTTTGCCACAACCGCTTCTTACGCCCGAGGCGGTGCTCATGCGACAGCGAAATATGAAAAAGGTGGGCTTAATTCTTTACATTTTTTATCTATCTATTAATTTAATTGATGCGCCCATAGGCGTGCTAACCCGTTCCAATTAGTGTACAACTTATCTGTGTATAAAGGAGAATGTTAACGCTTTCGTTATCTAATTTACCGGTAAGAGAAATTTCGTCGGGATTCGTCAGGAAAGAGTTCAAAAGGACAAAAAATGAAGAATGCCAATCAAAAAGTGTGTTAACCTTGAAAATCGAACTGGTATGGGGAGATTTATTGAACTTTGGTTTATTTCTTTCATTCTTATCATTAATTTATGGACTTGAATCACTGTTATTACTCGACAGGCTTTGTTTTTTTTAGAACTTATATGTTTATCAACACGCAAAACTAAGCCATGACCCTACCTCTTGATGACAGGAGAAAAGAGAAAGGAACCACTCTGAAAATGAATTATAATGACATGGGACCAGGTGCAATACTGTTCATTTTAGTTTTCAAGAAATCACTGCAACTTGAGTTGAGGTGTACGGCACTTTCATTCCCTGATTTGCCACTAAGCGAGATGTTACCGGGGAAGGGTTAAATAAAATAAAACTTGAAAAAGTTAAAGTTGAAAAAATACAATACAAAATACATATCTGGGAGCATCAATATCTTCATACATTTTGTTGGTTATCAGTCTGTGACGAACTATGTTTTACATCTAATAGTTTATAAATACTCTCAATAATGTTTTTGTAAGGCTGTTTTCTGCTTCTCTAAGTGAATAATTCAGAGTCTTAATTCAAAGGGATCATTTCTGTATAAGTGCAAAAAGCCACGGGGAAGTGCCGAGTTTAGGAGATGAAAGAACTTAGGAGTTGCACTTTACCTTATTTTTCCCCGGCTTTTCACATTTATTTGTGCTTTTTTCAGAATGTTCATACTTGGAGACCATGAAATTTCCCTTTTTTTGAGATATTTGCTATGTGATAAGCGCTGGTTTCAGGTGAATCCAACGAAATCTCTTCAATTGCGTCATGAGATGATCATTCGGAACAGCGATTCAGGAAAGATCATGGGCGTGAAAGGACGACGAGTTGCGCTTGTTGAACAGATGACGAACACCGTCATCAGTTTTCAAAAGGTATCGATCGATTTGACATTGCGACTAAAATCAAAATCACAACTATGCTTCGGATTTAGTCAGCGATTTTTGCTGTAGCAGTTCTAGGAAAAACGAGGTAATAGAATTGGGTTCTTGTGAGAAATTCGAAAAAGTCGTCAAAGCTCACTAAATCATTGGAGAAAGTGATTAATTCGCTTCAGGTGTTCTGCATTGGTATGCCATCCATCTCACATCATTATGAATGTTTTTACTTGATTCTTTCGATCAGTTGAAGTGAACAAAGTAGAACGCGATATGTAACGCGAAAACAGCAACCAAATTAATGAACAAAAATGGAGATGTATAGGTTTCATCGAAGCCCCTATTATTATCTGTCTTTACCCTTCAAAAACGACTGATGGGTACTTTGAAGGGAGTGCGGAGTAGGCAGAATGCAGTACATAAAATTAACCCATGGAAATTTCCAAGCTGATGGATAAACGGCCCTTTTAGGTTTGTGCCGCGAAAGTAATCCTAGTTCTTATGTACACTGAACATTCTAGCGAGCGAGACGCGGGTTCGAATCCCGACTGAGCCGTGATTTTTGTGATGAATCTAGCACCATTATTGCAACATCTATTGAGCATTCTACTTCTCTGTAATGCACTTGGGAATGCAAGCTCACTCGTGATGGTAAACAAACTCCTGTTCGGGATCTCGATGAGCACTTACTAGTGGACATAAACAAACTCCTGTTCGGGATCTCGATGAGCACTTACTAGTGGACATTTTTTAAAGTTCCATGGTAGCTAGACATTTCAGTTTCCAACTTCTTCGTTTCATTTATCGCCGTTTCCGTTGTGCACGTCTCCGAAAATAAATAAATAAATAAATAAATAAATTTAATGAAGACCTTCCAACTGGAGTGTATTCACAGGACATTTTAGTTTCTTGTCGATGCCAAATTTTCTCCCAATAAACATTCTGGGGTTTCTAGAGCAGTTCTTCTACTTGTGATTGATGATTAAATGTCCAGAAGTAGATGTTGTAATGATGTCGCCATGGTCGTCACAAAAATCGTGGCTTAGGCGGGATTCGAACCCGCTTGTCGAGTCTATCCGGGGCATGATGGGTTAGACCACTACGACCGAGCTCTACTCCCCGTAACATCACGATGTCCCGAAAAATCTGCTTCTACATAGTGTACTCAGTAGAAACCCACAAAAGCGCTGTAATAAAACTAGAATTTCATGATTTTTTCTCATGGCGTTTCTTTGTTTTAATTTTTTTTGTGAACACAACTTTCATCCTTGTCGGGGCTGCAATTGATGGCTGGTACAGTCTCTGTCCTATGAATCAGTGTTTTTGCGACATTCAGCAGCTAATTGCAGGTCGATTCGAAAAGCAAGGAAAGAACGCTCACCATCACAGCGTCATCGATGGAAGACATTGAGAGGGCTAAAGATCTCATCATCGACACCATCAAAAGGAACATGAGTCCAATAAGGGTAAAACTTGCACCGCATGAGATATAACTGAGGCAGAAGTACTGCTGTCCTAGAACTTTGGCGTTTTTCCCAACAAAAAACCAATACGATCATGGAAATAACGAAACAATACGGAACAAATCGGGCAAAGAAGACAGTGATAAAACAAGCGATCTTGGCTCCTTGCCTGAGGCGGACAAGTGGATTTGTGCCTCCTTTCTCCACTTCTCTTCCGCTTCTTCGATTGCAATTTTCGGTCCTGCAGGAGAAGGCTTTCAAGGCGTGGTGCACTTTTTACGGTAGAAAAGTTTCATAGATTGAAACATAGTTGTCTGCGATTTTCGTCATTTCGCCAAGTAACACTTTTACAAAATGAATCGTGAAGGTAAAGATAAACCTGGGCCCAGATTCATGAATTGAACGAGCAGTCAGCGATACGTCGTCGGCGCTATACCCGCTCGATACCGCGAGTATGCGGCCATTTCTGATTCGTGAAGGACGGGGTTTCGGAGACCTCGACGGAAATGCCGTAATCGCATCCACTGCGGGAAAGCACCGGACACATAATTCGGGCGATCGATATGCGCCATAAGCCGTTGAGGTCTCCGAAACCTCAACGGCTTATGGCGCATATCGATCGCCCGAATCGCGAGGTTGCGGATACCCGAGATAATCTCCGCGTAAACCGCGGCGCGCGCTCAAGAATATCGGTCTGCGCGCTGTTCGGGTATATTTCAGGGTTTATAGCGCCGATACCCGCCATGAAACTGGGCTCTTGTGACGATCGGAAACTGAAGGAAACATCACGCATTTCTCTTCTATTCCAAATAATAGAGGCACTGTGAATGCAGTCATGAGGTATTCACAAATGGACAAATCAAAGTCACCTTCCAGTCAAGTATGGTATCGATTAACCCGCCATTGTGATCCGGTCCCTGGACCGTGCCGATGTTAGTACCGCCTCTTACCCCTGCACAATGACCCATTCTAGGCAATATACTCTGTAAAAATTGTGGTGTTTTTGCTTTTTTTCCTATTGGTCACGATGAATGCGCTTTCCAGGCCGATTCGACCACTCACGATGCACCTGAGGAGGACGAGAACGACAACGACATCTCGATCGAGACTACTCATGACGGCATGCTGAAACTCTGCTGTTCTGACCCGCAAGTACTTCAGGTTTGAAGCCGCATAATGTTACTTTGACGCCTGAAATTACGGCGATGCTCTTCAATTTTCTTAGGCGGCACAAGAGGCGCTTTCCGAGTACCTCCGTGCTCGTGCAAGACCGTCGGCTGAAGAACGTGAAAAACGCAAGGAGCGCCGAAAGAGCATGCCACTGCAGGCCAGTAATCCCGATCCTCCGGCCAAGGTACTTGTTTGTTTCATTGAATTGAATCTCTGAATTCCTAGGGCCCACGTGGTGCAGTGATATTGGTACCATGGCATGCTTCTACTGACACCAGCACGGTCGATCGATCCTCGCCCGGGCTAACCAAGCCTCACATCCCTTCCGGGTCGAGTAAATTTGTTTGGGAAGGTAAAGATACCGGCTTGGTATAGCGACTCTGGCCCCCGCATGTCATTGTATAGGCCAAAGCCAAACACGCATTCACCATGCGTCTACGATTCTGAATTCTGATTCTGATTCTCTACATTCTCAACGGAACATGAACGCGGCGGCTTTTCCCCAGGGGACTAATCAACGCCGGCATCTCTACCTTAACCTTTTCCTTCACCACTCCATTCTTCACTTATACGAATCACACTGAACAACACAACTACATTTAGCGGTTTATCATAGCGTGGTATTATGTGTATAGATGGCGTAGGCATAGTGCTAAGAGGCGCTATTGGCACCCACGGTCAAGCGAGCGGTCCTCGTTCGTGTTAATCAAGTGTTTCACCCCTCCAGGGTTTGGTATTATTGTGACAAACTTGTCTGGCGATGTGAAGACGTTGTTTGGTATAACGGCTGCCCCCGTACGTTATTGAATAGTATTGTGGCAATGATACTTGTGGTACTTATATGCCCAAAATAATACAGCGAAGAGGAGATAGATTTTACGGTGGTTCAGTGGTAAGAGGTCACCTGCCACGCGGGCGGCCCGGGTTCGATTCCCGACCGATGCACCAAAAATGTGGTACTGAGACTTGTGGGACTTATATGCCCAAAATAATGCAGCCAAGAGGGGATAGATTTTATGGTGGTTCAGTGGATTTGCGGAACCAGACCAATTTGAGAGCAAAGAACACGAGTAGTATAACCGTTTATGATCGGTGCAAGGAGATTCTACCGTAAAGGTATGACTATGTCCTAACGTTACCTTCGCCGCGCTCTTCGACCTCATCGTCAGTGACGATGATAAGTATAATATTTACCATACCTCTACAATTCTCAACAGAAGGCAAGTGCTCCTTTGGAGGGCCGATCAGTGTCGACGTTTTTACCCTTACCATAACTTTACGGTATTTGACGATACCTCATTGATTTCAGCCACTCACCCGCTCTCTTCTTGGATCGACACCGAATCTGGCTGAAGCTGGGCAAGAAGCTGTGAAGGAGGTCACGAAAATGTCTCCAACTCACACTGTAAGTTTATGACGTGGTCAGTATCGAGTGATGGAAAGTAGAAAAAAATGAAGATGAAAAGATGCGGGGAAATGTGATATCGTAGTAAGGTCTGGGCCTTTGCATCTGGCGTTGAGAAAGTGACATCATCCTTTCTCTTGGAGCTTTTCGAACCTTCAAACTTTTGAAAAGGAGCTCCTCTGAATTAGTAGTTTAGCCTGGACTTCTAGCTTCCAGGTGTTGGAGATCCCCCATTTTCGGTGTGGTTGGCTAACGACTGACTTCGTAAATTTAATTAATCATGTTTTTGACACGCGTGGTGCAGTGGTAAGAGGCGCTACGGACACCCGTATAGCGGGGGGGGGTCGTTCCCCATCCGGCATAATCAAGCCTTCCATCCCACTGGAGTCGGGCAAATTGCTACCAGAATTGTCCGGAAAGGTGAAGACACTGTTTTGGTATAGCAATTGGCCCACGTAACTCATTCTACAGGCCAAATGTACACCATACCTTCACGATTTGAATGGAACATAATTTCGGTGACGCGTTCTAAGGGGACTGATCAACGCTAAGTCCTTTACCTTTACATTTACTTTACTTTTCTCAGACGATTGGCTACGATCGTGAGACACTGCTGACGATGAAATCGGACGACACGGATGTCGAGGAGATCTGCTCCAGAATCGCCGCCATCGCGCCGGAAATCCTACGTTGATGCTGCTGCAGCTGAACAAGAAGTTGCCGGCGCCCACCACTCCGTGCAGCCCCCACCTTCCTTCCTTCTTCAATTCAGTTTAGAATTTACCACAAAGTTTAATTCTCTATGAATATTTCAATTTTGTGCACTGCACCCGCATCACTTCCTTGTGCTCGCCATGGCACAGAACACAGCTCATCACAGAATCGCCGGTATTCTTCTGTTACTTCCATGTCACACCTGCTTTATTATACATACAAATATATATTTAATGTGTAATAATATATATGTGAGGTATAATCCATTTCACGTGCCTTATTAGTGTGCTTATATCATATATGTGTTAAGCATAAATGTCTAGCTAATTGTTGCTACGTTTTCATTTCGTGATATGAATGAGCTCCAACCGTTATTGAAGTCGTAATAAAATTGTATCACTAGCTTGGTAAAGACATTTGTCATTTCCTGTTGGCTCAGCGTCTACTGCTTCTCTTAGGCCCTTGTTATACGTTCGCTCACCCCCAGCGTAACTCGTCCATTCAGTATCAGACACCGTGGGGCCAGACACGTTTGTACGAGTTCACCACGCCATCGTCACCATGATAACTCGTACAAACGTGTCTGGCCCCACGGTGTCTGATACTGAATGAACGAGTTACGCTGGGGGGTGAGCGAACGTATAACAAGGGCCTTAGGGCTTGTTTAGACGCCGAGCAGCGAAAATGCAAA
Organism: Nippostrongylus brasiliensis; assembly: GCA_030553155.1. NCBI lineage: Eukaryota > Metazoa > Nematoda > Chromadorea > Rhabditida > Heligmosomidae > Nippostrongylus > Nippostrongylus brasiliensis. Next base: position 31,586,100 of record CP130732.1, on the reverse strand, counting down.
ATTGGAGCGCAATCAATAATTGACGTCCTTGATCGATTTTGCTCCTTTGCAATAGTGGCGCAGTCCGTTGGAGCCTTATGTAGGCAAACTTACTGGTCGTTTGGGTTCTTTAGAAGGCTGCTATTCCTTATTAAAGGACATTTCGGGAAAATTCATTTCTTTTCGTTTAATTTCTTCCCTATGTGATCAAATGCCTAATTTTTTTTGCTTAGGGCAAATTCGATGAATGACGTTAATCATCGATTGCGCTTCGATTTTGCATTTTCGCCGCGCGGCGTCTAAACGAGCCGTTAGCCTCCTTGAACCTTAATGGTGGAAAAACAAAGTTGCCGTTTGAACTGATTGCTTCAAGTGCCGTTCCTTTCGATGCTTTTTGCACCATGCCAGAAGCTCGGGGTTGGCTTGAAGGGAAAAATGCCAGAGGTTTAAGGATGGCAGAACGTGGAGGCACCTAAGTAGCGCGGTGATGGGTCTAAAGAAACCACCTCGACATACCGCCGTAATGTGCTCGTCCGTCGTGGTGTAGGTAAGCTGTGTATCATAGCGAGTGAGCAGTTCAATCACCCTGTCTCAAAGGCAGTGATGTTGGATGAGTTATGAGACTGGACGAGGGTTGTAATAATTATATAATGGCTGTCACACAACGCGGAATGACATACACCATGCGCTTTCGTCCGGTGACCCATTACAGCTACAACTAGCTGCAAGTGGTAACCAGAGAAAAGTTCACTGCTCATACGATCTCATAGCTTAAATGGTAAGAGGCGCTACTGAGATCCGCACGATCGAGCGATCGATCGCGGACCGTGCTGACCAAGCCTCCCATACAGGGAGGTGCGAAAACTTTTTTTGAAAAAGCGCAAGACGAAAGACGGGACGGAAAGGGTCAAAAATGGCCGGAGACCGGAACACGGAAACGGAGACAGTGCGAAAATCACGAAATTATGGAACGTTAGCCGAAACTCGACCACAAAACGTTTTCATTTCTGCTTCTTTAGAAGGTACCCATAGAATGCTCGCTTTGTTCCCACTAAAATGTCTCTTTTATTTTGGTGAAAGCGTTGGCGTTTCTCGATAGTTTCAAACTGAACGGTGAAAATTCTTCATAACATACCATGTCAATTTCACTTCATTCTTTCTTTTTTCATTCTGCATAAACTTCTTTATAAAGCAAAGCCGGCACAACTGCGTACAGAAAGACAGTGACTTTTTTGGCGTGATAGGCTGGAATTCTTTCAAAATAGAATCAGAAGCCCAAAAGCAGCGGTGATAGATGATGGAGAAACAGTAGTTTTCGAGCTTCTCGGAAGAAAGGCTTTTCTCAAATCGTTGTTAGTGAAACCAGCAGTAGAAAACAATCTCTGGTACGTCGATGTAGCAGGTGCCTACAAATATTTAGTTCATCGCAAGTTTTCCTATTGTTTAGGAAGGGGGACTTAGCTGCATTGGTTCGATTCTTCCTGCAGTCGAAGGGATAGCATCGACATCAGCACAAGACGTCTTCTTTGGGTTAGCCTGCACGTGGAGCTCTTCGATTTTCTCTTCCGCATCCGTGTTTCTCCCAAAAAAAGCGAAACGGAAGTTCCGCGCAGTTTTGCTCCCATCCCTACCCGGTCGGACAAAATGGTCCCAAACTACCCGGAGAGGTGAGGAATCCGACTTGTATAACGGCTAGTCTCCGGAACTCGTTGTAAAGGTAAAGGTAAATATGCCGGCGTTGATCAGTCCACTGAGGACGCGCCGCCGCATTTGTGTTCCATTCAAGTCGTAGAGGCATAGAGAATGCGTATGTGGCTTATACAATGACCTTCGGGGGCCAGCCGCTATACCAGGTCAGTGTCTTTACTTTCCCAGACAAGTCTGGTACCAATTTAGACAACCCTGGAAGGATGGAAGGCTTGGTTAGCCCAGGCCGGGATCGATCGCTCGACCGTGCGGGTGACAGCAGCGCCTCTTATCTCTGCACCACGCGGGCCCGAATTCATTGTATTCATTGTATTGGCCTCATTGTATTGGCCGAATAACCCGAATGCGGCGGCGCGTACTTATCGGTAGGGGCAAGGCTGAGCCTTCTCGTTTACCTTTCACCGCTAGCAACATCAGCAACATCCGTGGACTACATCTATCCTGAAATCCAGGTGAAAACTGACATTTTCCTAGCCCCAAAAACAGGTAATAAAAGCTTAGCGATAGTCAAGTCTAGACAGCGGAGAGCTACGCGCAGATCTATCGCCATGCCGCGGATCTTCCCATCGGTTTTGTCTGTAACGGCTAGTATGCTGGGAAAGCGAAGCGCATTGAGAGCGACAGCGGCGGCATAACTATCAGTGGACTTCTTTTCCGTTCGATGTGTAACTCGAGAAAAGTTGTAACGAAGATATTGTTAAGAGTTATGAAGGGTGACGGTATAAACGATTTTTGGGTTATCTCGCGCTTTAGCGGGTACCGTATTCTGCCATGTTGCTATTATGGTGATAATTACAGCCCGCTTTTGACCGACGTTTGTCCTATCTCCCATTACTTAGAGACTCCCATTACTTGCTCCTCAACAACCGCAATCACTATGGATAATTCTTGGTAAGATTTTGTCTACGATTCCCCGTAATGAAAGGAACTGTCAAGCCTATCATTCGTGGAAAATGCTCCTTTGGTTGGTTTCTAACGAGGGAGGCTGCTCAGTGTGTTCCAAAGATTCACAACGAGACCCATATTGTTTTGTAGATCATCGAATGGCGATAACAACAGTATAGTTTGTTTTTGCTAAATGCAAATGAATGATCCAAAAAAAGGCAAAAAATTTTAACCACTAAACGGTGGCGAATGGTCTTCTATCATATAATGGATCGCAACCAAATGAGCCAGCACCGTGGTGGCTCAGTGGGTAGCATGTAGGACTCTGGAATCTGGTGGACAGTGGATCGATACTTTCGCGGAACTTTTCTTTTGCCTTCCTACGCTATATACCAAAATACGCTCCTTTTGCAATTTTGTTGCAGTTGTGGGATAGAATCGTGTTTGGGACGAGTGTGGCCAACAGAGTACGCACAAAAGACAGTGTATTCTAGTACCTATGTATGTGACCCACATTTACCGTAATCAACCCAAATCGACCCCAGATTCAGAAACAAATGTCAAATTCACGACCAGCGTCGCGAATAACCCCTATAGACAAAGTTTGGGCTAAATCGGTGATTTTCACCCAACTACTCAACTTTGTTACCACGGACCGTGGCAAGCTCGCGCCAGACATAATGGGAAAAGCCGATGTTAGATTTGTGAATTGCGGATTTGTCGACAGCCCAAGTTATATATCCTGATGAAAATTTTAAAAAAACTCATTCAGAATGGAGTCTCTGTGGTCTTTAGAGTCCAAAAAGTGGAACAATAGGAATGAGGATATTCTCTGCAAGGGTAAGGCCGTTATCAAAGTCACCGATTTAGAATGGATTCCCGGGGCGCTGAGTTGATTGCCGCAAGGTGGTTGCCTAGAAGACCATAGATAGATCAATGGCAAGGTGTTTTAAAGACACACACTATTTTATGTGACAAAGCTCAACATAGCATCTGCTCCCATTGGTTACAAGATCTTTTCTGCTCCATTTGCACTTAGCAGAAGCAAACTATATCGTTGTAATAGTCAAGGTGTTTTAAATTCGTAGTCTGTGAGGTGAAACGACTTTTGAGTTGGTAGTTTCCTGAATCCTCCTTCTAACGGGACCAGGAATGCTTTCCTCGCATAAATTTGCTGAGGATGAGGTTGGTCTGTCTTCTATTGAAGACTGGGATGCAGCATAAGTCACTAACATTTCACTTTACTTCAGTTTTTAGTAGTTAATAAGCGGTGTACAATTGTTTGGGGTTACTCACGCTTAACTGGGTGCACCTAAGAGTGCATAACAAATGAAATAAATAAATTGAAATTGAAAAAAAAAACAAATTACATGTAAATTATAAAATAAATTAAGAAAAATAAATAAATTTATATTGAAATAAATTATAAATTATAAGGAATGAAATTGAAAAAATAAATTTTCAGGTTCCAATAACACCAAAATAAACAAATGTTTTTCGACTTTCCAGGCTCTGACGATGGCGAGGCGCGACAAAACCTTCAACAACATCTATGCTTCTGTTTCAACATGTTCTCCTATCCAGCCTTATCAGATTATCACGGAAAGTTGGCAGTTGACGGAATGATTGCTCCTCAGCGCAGTCGTCGCATTGTGAACGCATAACGGTGACTGAATTGGACGGCACATTTTCTGAATGTACGACGACTCGTCGTCCGTTGGCTCGGATGTCGGATCCTCGGCGGCGCTGGGCTGAGTTAGCGCAATGGTCGTTAGCATTTTTGTGCATACCTATGATACAATTGTACTGCAACACGGCCGGTCTCATCGAAAAGCGATCCACTCAAAAACTTGATTGGCTCGATGGTCGCTATATAATCAACATCTACGAGCAGCTACTTACTCCAGCATGTTCGTTCTCGTTGCTCTAGCATTGGTGAGTGAAATCACGTCAGTGTTCTGTTTTATCACTTGTTATCTTGTTATCATTTACTTATTTTTATTTTCTGTATTTTCCAAAATTGATGTTCAAGTTATGAGCAGGGTCTCATTCGAATGTACGTGCCCATGTTGTGAATATTCACTGTACCACCGGTCTTTGCAAAAATGTTCCACTGCTAGTGGTACAGTATAGGCTATAGCATATAGTAAGGATCATTGTTCGAAAACAACTCAAGACGCACGTGGTTGAGTGGTAAGAGCCGCTGCTGACATACGCGCTCGATCTGACGAACGATCGATCTCCGCCAAGGCTAACCATGCCTTCCATTCCTCCGGGGTCGGGTAAACTGGCACCAGAATTGTTTGGGAAGGTAAAGCGTCTGAATTGGTATAGCGGCTGGTCTCCGCAAGTCATTGGATAGGCCAAATGAAAGATCACCATGCCTTACGATTTAGGAGGTTGCTCAACGCCGATCCCTTTATTATTTACCTTTACCTTTACGTTTAATCGATCCCGGTCCGGGCTAACCAAGCCTTCCATCTCTCCGGGGTTGGTTAAATTGGTACCAGACTTGTCTGGGAAGGTAAAGACACTGACCTGGTATAGCGGCTGGCCCCCGCACGTCATTGTATAGTCCAAATACGCATTCACTATGCCTCTACGACTTGAATGGAACACGAATGCAGCTGCGCATCCTCAGGGGACTGATCAACGTCGACACCTTTACCTTTACCTTTACCTTTACCTTTATCTTTACCTTTATCTTTAGCTTAGAAGCAGAAAATCAGCTTTCATATTAGCTAGCGAGCTCATGTGAAACGACAGAAATATTTTCAAATTTTTTTTCGATTAGCTATTATTCTTATTCTCCTATCGAGTATATGGCGTGAGGGGGAGCTGCGTACCCTCGGCGCAGTCCTACCTACACGATCCTTGTATGCAGCGCAGTTGGAAGCTCATTCGCAACAAATTGAAAGTCTCTGGCCTATGGTCCCCATGTGGGGCTGCCCCTTTCTTCTTCTTTCTGTGGGCCTTGTTTCTCCGTCTTGGTTGTCTTTCTCAGTGACCCCATTGCAATAGTATAGGGTGCGTCAAAAGTCTTTGGACTCATCGTCAGATAATTGGCCGCCTTAACGACTATTTTGAAGCAAATGAAATGAAATTTATAACATTCATTGCCTTAGACATTTTACACATAAAAACATAGTTAGGCTTCCAAACGGCCTCATTTAGCACGAATACAGGCCTTAAGTCTCTTAGGGAACCCATCTACAGCGGCGCGCAGGACTTCTTCATCAATTATTTTCCAGGCTTTATTCAAAGCTCATTTGAGCGACTCCATATCCATGTGTGGTGTTGAACAGGCCTTGCTCTTTAATATAGACCAAGTTGTCGTACACTGTGAACTTTGGAATACGTAGAGTTCTGGCAAGATCCGCGCCTGACACCCCCTCCTTGTGCATTTTCGCCATAGCAGTGCGCAAACCTTTTACTCCAGACATTTTAAACAGGCCAACGATCAGCAAGGAAAATTTACTATATTGTAGGGCAAGATTAGTATAATAGTTACGCATAAAAGTTTGGATACCTGCAGGGCGCTCTCCATATATAGTGATCCTTAAACAGCGAGTCCAAAGACTTTTGACGCACCCTGTATCTCAGTCCCATGCTTTACTTGCCTTTCTAGCAAGGTAGCTTTTTGCCTTCTCTAGCAAGGTACAATCGGAGTACGCCTAAGGTTCTGAGATGAATTACTCCCGCCTCACCTTATATTTTCGACCTCTTCATTTATCCAGCTTATTATCTTCATGAACTGTGTCTTCGCTGTCTTCTTCCTTTCCACCTCTCGCCATGGACATATCGACATCTTTTCTTCGTTCTCTCCTGGGCAGCACAGTTCCCTGTTCTCTCCTGTTTTCCTGTTTTCGGTTCGGTTCTTGTACCACTCGTCCGAATGCATTCCGTGCGTTTTTCTATTATGCACATATATGACTCTTTACCCAATCGTACAAGTGGATAAAGAACCTCAGTTTGAATTTCTCAAGAACAACTCAATAGCGAAATGTCCGCTCCCACAACCGCTATCGAGTAGGTTTTGAAGCGAGGCACCAATGAATTTTTCCCTCCCATAAAATTGCCGATTGATGTCCGGTTTTCTCATCGTCTGCCAGTTTCTTCTCTTAATTGACACATTAGATGTGTGTTTAATTCGCCTGAACTGGTTGGACCGTCTACCGCTGGGCATCCTTGAAGCTATAGACAATAAAGACCTCAAAAAACGGCTGATGGACGTTAATCTGTTATTTGTCTTGTCTTGAACATCTATACCCCGTCTAATTAGCTCACATTCGCATTCGAGTACACCGATTCTTCTATCAGTTTCCGTTTCTTAAGGCCTGCTTTGTTGCCTCTTGACGAACGTATACTGTTAAGGGTCGATTTGAACCGTCGAGAAGGTAAACTCGGCATACCGAACTCGGCATACCGTACCGTACACCAGTGCACATTATTTATTTACCTATTCATTTATTTATTTCTTTAATTATTTATTTTATTACCCCATAAGGCGTCCACCGGCGTGGTTTGCGACAGAAAAATACCGGAGCGATTGAAGTCGAAGATCTAGCGGACAGTCGTACGACCAGTTGCTCTGTACGGAGCTGGGTGCTGGCCTGCCACCAAAGAAGTCAAGCGCCACCTCAGCGTAATGGAAATGAAAATGCTGAGGTGGATGGCAGGCGTAACACGACTTGATCGTAAAACTAATGTTGAGATAAGGGAAAGGTCTGGGGTGGTTCTAATACCCGACAAACTTCGCGAGTCCCGTTTGAGGTGGTACGGGCACGTGCTTCGAGCAAGTGACGACACGGTATGCAAGATTGGACTCGGTCTCGACATACAAGGTACAACACCGAGGGGGCGTCCGAAGCAGCGCTGGCTGGATACGTTACACTTGGACCTGAAGGCAGAAAGCATTCATCCAGTCCAGGCGCGGGATAGAGCGGTATGGCGTCAGAGAATTATTAGGGGGGCCAAAAGTATTAAGGAAAATGCACCAAACTCTTTTATTTCTCAATAACCTAAATACAATCCAACTGTGCTGAGGGATGTATTCTCCATTGAGGTCTATGACTTGCTACCATCGTTCAGCCAGCTTTCTGATCCCATCCTTCCAGAATTGCTTCGGCCTGGAGTTGATCCACTGGTTGACATGCCTCTCAAAGTCTGCTTGGCTCCTTGTGTCCCTCCTAGCCAAGAAGTCTTGCAGGCTAAAGAAGATGTGGTAGTCGCATGGAGAGATGTCCGGTGAATACGGTGGGTGAGGTACATGGACGTACCTCAGCTGAGCAAGCTTCTGCGTGGTTACTTTTACCCGGTGAAGTGTGGCGTTGTCGAAGAGGATCAGTCTTTTGAAACGTTGCGGTCGAATAAGTGCGTGTCGCTGATCCACCTCCTCGATTTAGTTCACTATGGTTACGGAGTCCATCATGTCCATCTTTGGAAATAGTCTCCAGCAAAACGCAGAACCAGAAGCTCAAAAGTTGCCTATCGCCATGCTAATCTCGTCGAACGAAGGTCGGTATTGGATCACCTGGCCTCACCTGGACTAGCTGCTTGGCAGGGTTAATGTAGAAGACATACTTCTCATCCTACGTGACGATGGAGTCCAGACTTCTCAAACAAGAGAAATGGCGTAGATTTTCACGGCACACATCGACACGCAAGTGGTCTGAGGTAGCCTGAGGATTCAGCATGTTTCTCAAATACGCGGAAGTGATGAATTCTCAACTGGTCTCAAGTAAGTAGCATACAGACACATAAATACGACGAGCATACAGTGAGACCCCAGTCAGGAGTAATATGGAAAAAAAAGGGAGATACTTATTACTTTTGGCCCCCCCCTAATAGTAAAGCGGACCCTGCCTCAAAGCGGGACAAACACTAAAGAAGAAGAAGATTACGCCATAAAAAGGCCAATCAAAGTGTAGTGGTTGGTAACTAACAGACCATGCAAAATGGAGAAAGGATTAGTGAACAATAACTAGCAATGAAAACAATTAGAACGGTATGATGACCAACACGAGAGTATAGTATGTAGGGTAAACATGGTGCAGTTCGGTGGGTGCAGTAACTCTTCATTCTTTCTAGTTTACTAGTTTTTTTTTTGCATTGTAAGGTATTATATCTCGTTCTTAAATTACAGTAATCTGATTTCTTCGGTTAGTGATAGTACACCTTGATATGGTAAAGCAAATTAAAAATTATTGAAAAATTTGCAGCCTATCTCCTTGGGTCTGTGCTACAGCTTCGAGAACAGCGTCAGGAGTAGGCCCGTCGTTCACTGTGGAGGGAACGACATTGTTGTGCATATCGTCACTGACAAGCCTTTCCGTGGTTCGTTGTTCAACTACTACTATATAGCTAACACTAATTTAACGAGTGACGCAAACTTTTTTTAACGGTCTATTTTGATTCAATTTAACTTTCTATAACTATTACTAATTTTGCTCTCCTCGTTCTCCTTGAATACGAAAATTCAGGGCGCATGTACGTTCAAGGAGAAGCGGAGAACCCACAGTGTATTCATACCGCCAAAGATCACAAAAATCAGTTCCACTTCGGCTTGCCAATCGGCGCCTGCAACATGAGAAGGCAGAGGACGGTTAGTGGATTTTTTGGCAATAATAATGTTGACAGATCATCAAATAAAGTCTTTATAGATGCATCCTCGAGGCGTCTCATTTTCCTTCACACTAATTGTCTCATTTCATCCGGTAGGATTTGCAACTTGTTCATGTCGTCCTTCGTTGATATTACCGTAACCATTGTTCAGTTCTTCGTGACCGGCATGGATAGAGCCTTTCATGTGAGCTGCTTTTTCTTAGAATCAGTTAAGAACGTCGGCACAAAGTACGGAGTGAGGTGCGTCCTTTATCGTGCTCATATTTTCCTACACATTCTAATCCTCCACCTACCATTGGAAACTTCGGAACGAAGGAAATTTCGGGCCAATATTTGATACTGATTGACAGCAAATTATCGTAGTTTCGCACACCTTTGATAAGTTTCCACAAGCAGTTCTGGACCACATTATGTTCTGGAAAAAAATTGAAATCGCATCTCATCATTCCTTGACGCTCCAAGATGTAAAGGTAGATTGCCGGCGTTAATCAGCCCTCTTAGGACACCTCACCGCATTCGTGTACAACTCAGAATCGTAGAGGCTTGGTGAATGCGTATTTGGCCGATAAAATGACCTGCGGGGGCCCGCCGCTATACCAAGTCAGTGTCTTTACCTTCCCAGACAAGTCTGGTTCCAATTTACCGACCTCGGAGAGATGAATGGCTTGGTTGGCCCGGACGAAGATCGAACGACCGTGCTGGTGCCAGCAGCGCCTCTTACCACTGCACCAAGCGCGCCGTCTCGAAGATGTACTCTTATTTTTTCGCTCACGGTCACGACAGATTCATGTCCCTTTTAAATTGCCCCCTCACATCATTTCGCACTGATTGACCACTACTTTCTTCGCCCAATCACTGCTTAACGATCATTCGAGAGAAACCAGCACAACTAGTAAATGACCCATTCTCTACAGCTGAAATCTGCATTCATTTGATAGCAAAAAGGTGTAATGAGATCAGCTCCGAACCACTAATCCTTCGGCGACCTATCTAACCTGTAATTTGTAACATTGAAAAAAAACCATATGGTGTTTGTGTTCCACCAGAAACCACGATCCCACGGAACGAGTCGATGAGAGCAGGATTTCCAGCAACAGCAGAATGAGTCTAGAAGTGGTCGAGCAAGAATTTCAATTGCCCGACTGTTTTTATCAGCTGCACGACGGTGAGAACGGACCAGCTATCCAGTTCGCACAGGTTACTTTTCATTAGCTAGGAAAGAGGTGCGCCAAAATTATCGACCTTAACTCTCAATACTGAGTTTCTGATACTGTAGCTCATCTGTTTAGAAAGCAACAGTTTCTTTCAGGGTGAAAAAATAATTTTAGCGCACCCAGCGCACTACGCCTCGCTTCTACGACAAATTATTTCATCTTTGTTCAGGTTGGCCAGAGGGTTACACATCGATGGACATGCGAAGATGGTAACTGTGATGGTGAGATCGTGGTAGCCGCTGTGCATGTTTCCATTCAGGATCTGGATCAACCTTTATCTATGGTCTGCTGATTCACAGCTGTTTTGCGGACGACGGTCAAAGCAACAAGTTCGAGTTGGTGGACGATAGAGGGTAAGTAGGCTGAAGATAATGTAATTTGCTTAGCTTCAATGATCCGTGGAATACGGAAAGTACGAGAGAGTCTTAGACTTACTTGCTTGCTTGGTTCCTCTCGTGCCGTTGAGCACATAGAGCGACGAACTCTCTCCACCGCTGTCTGTCTTGGGCGACTTCTTCGCATTCCTGTCTGGGAATATTCATCATCTTCAAGTCGTTCAAAAATGTTCTTCTCCATGTGTTTCTCGGGCGACCTCTGGGTCGCTTTCCGCTCGGCGGGATCCACTCCATGGCTAGTCTTGGCGGGCGACACATCGACATGCGCAAGATGTGGCCGGCGAATCGTAGTCTTCGTTCAGCGACAATTTCGGCTAGGTCTTTTGAACGGCAGCGACGTAGTAGTTCCACGTTCGTTATGCGATCAGCGTAGCGTATTTTCATTATTCGACTCAGGCACTTGCAGTGAAAAGCGTTCAGCCGTCTGACGTTACTCTTTGACATCCTCCATGTTTCGCCAGCATATATCGCAATAGGGACAACTATTGATGAGTATATCCGCAATTTTACGTCGATTGAGATTGAAGACGATGTCCAAAGTGGCCTTAGTCTTTGAAACACCGCCGTTGCCTTCGCAATTCGAGAGCGAACGTCGACGGTAACATCATCATCGGTGGTAATCTGAGGTCATTAGGGTACGAGAGAGTAGGTCATTGAAATTTATTTCTTGGTTTTTCAAAGATTCGAAGTAGTTGATAAGAGTGAATAGAACGTACCTTGATTATGTCATCTTATCCCTAGCTATATGTTAGTCGAATGAATTGGAATGAATTTCTTCCGTTTTCACGTTGTTACTGGTTGCTACTGGTTGCTACTGCTACTGGTTAGATTCCTAATAGGTTGGAGAAGTTCTTCAGAAGAGACTAGGCCAACATTGATGCCATCGTTGAAGACAATTGGAGAATGAGTCATTTGAAGAACTATTTGATTTTCAGATGTTCGACTGACAACTATTTGCTGCCTCAAATACAATACAATCCGAAAAGTTTGTCAGCTTCTGCAGAGACGCTAGTTTTCAAATACGCTGATAAGGTTTGATCGAGTTTATGGAGGCCTACTATAATCTATCTACTGATTCAAATGCTTCAGGTACAACTTTTCTTCACTTGTACGGTGCAGCTATGCTACAAACACGACGGCGGTTGCGAAGGGATTACGGTGAAACTCTCTACACTTTTCGTAACCTTTTGTTTATTCAATATCAAAGCAAGATGACGAAATGCTGCGGTATCAACGCGTTACCAGTAGCAAATTGAATCTCATTGTGCGCGCTCATTCTCGTAGATCACTCCACGTTGACAGCACTCGCGTATGGCGATCTCGCAGCGATGGTTGGCGCCGCCTCCAATACACTGTTCTACTGCCATTGTCGACTCTGCGTGAGCTCTACTTCCGTCCCAAGCATGGAAACTTCATGAAGGTCCCACGAAACTCATTCATATCAGTTCCATGGTGAATCTATCAGTGAACGCCTGGGGCTCCACCATTCCACCACTAGTTTGGTAGACCAACACCATTTCCACTTAAAACAACCAACTACCTGATGTCAACGTATCTGCTGCACTTCATTTTGTGCCTTCCTCTCCACCTCATATTTTACTTCCAGCCACCGTCGTGCGAAAACACAGAGCCGGAACACCTCAAGCATGATGATGGTCCGACCTCAAAAGGACCACCGAAAGGACCGCCGTTCAAAATTGCAGAGCGCCCGATGGTCCCACACGGCCCTCCACCACCACATCCCGCGCCTCGAGAAGATTTTAGGCCACATGAGGTCAACGGACATCGAGGAGGACGTCCTGAACATCGCAGCGGATCACATGATCACAGTATGGATTCACACGAAGGAAGTCACTCGTCGGAAGACGATCAGCACACGAAGCCATTTTTCGGACCGATAGAAAGCTCTGTAGATTTTGACAGGTACTGCGGAACTCCGCCTTAGTCAGCAGACTGGAGACAAACATATTTTTCGCGTTTTTAGTCAACCGTACAGAGATAGTCCGTTGAATGAAACCGACGCGGACGATATGCCCGGCATTTTTGGTAACACAACCATCCAAGGCATGTTTGCAATCCTTTTTCTTTCTTAAAATTCTCTTATAGATTAGCACATCACGGAAGAAATCTAAACTGGGTTTCAGGAAACATCACGGCCAACCGCATCGCGACGAATAAAGGTGAATAAATTTAAACAAACAAACAATAAATTTCGTTTCAATTTCATAAACAAACAAACAATAAAGTTCATTTTTTGTAGGGGTCATGCAAAGTCTGCAGTGGCAGCAGGCAGCCATGTATTAAAATAGGCGTTACCAGTGACGACATGGGAGTTCACTGTGCGCGCTCATTCTCGTAGATCAATTCACGTTACCATTGCCCGCACGTGGTGGTCCCGCCACGAACGTTGCCACTGCCGACTTTACATGATTCGTCAGTAGCTGCTTTTCTAATCGAGAATCCACGGCAAGTTTATCCAGAAATTTGCTAGGGTTCCCCCATCGGAGCTTGTTCCTTTTAATCAATGCCGATATTGCATCCTTCAGGTGCGCTTAGTGACAAAACAAAGAAGAAAAGGAGAGACCTGAACATGGAGACCGACCTCAGTATAGACGTCATAGTTTTGCCGTTTGAGAAGACAAGTTCGTGCCGATTTCAAGGATTTTTTCAGTATTTTCAGTTGTCATTATCACCGTTTATTTGTGTGGAAAAAGTGGAAAGCTTTGAGATCATTCAGACTTGGCAGCAAAGCAGCGCAGTAATGATGAAAAATAGAGCAGACGCAGAGAACGCGGCCCAAAAGAACCAGTTGAATATCTCCAATAATAAAGTGGTGTATGGCCACGTTTTCAAGACGAGATGGAATTTATCGTGGTTAAGGGCTACAGATGATGTGTGAACTCCGAGTTTGAGTGGCATATAGTTCAACTGAAAACTCGTCCAAATGCGACACTGTTTTGCTGCCGAGTATGAATGAGCCTTTAGACGGAGTTTGCTACTCTCTGAACACTTGAAAGAAAAAATCCAATTTTTCTGAGTTTCTTTAAGTCTACAATAACTCATTCCATTCACAGAACCGGGTCAGCCGTTCCTGCAGTCGCATATCTGCATCTCCCGGGCTGCTTCCGTTCTGCTGCTGGTCGTGGCCCTCGTCACTACCATTCTCTGCGTGATCATCACTATGGTTATCACACGACGAAAACGCTTCTACGCCAAGAGCATGGACGCCTTCCACTGAGAACTACTGCAATTTTATCATTGAAGTGTATTTTATCAGTCGTTTATTTATTTGTTCACTTGTACACACAGAATAAAAAATCTCAGCTTCAATTAAACGTTTCGCCACGGTTGTTATCCTGATTACCTCCATTAACCCTCCAACGCTTAGGTTCTAGAGGAGTTGAACATCGAAATTCGCTGTCTCTAAAGAGAATTATCGCAGTAGACAGTGAAGGTGAAGTACACGATGCTAATCAGTCCCCGTAGAACGCGCCACGCTTTCGTCTTCTATTCATAAACGTAGAGGCGTGGTGAATAACATTCGGCTTATGAAATGATGTTCCTTAGTTAGCCACTGTACAGATCAGTGTTTCCACCTTTCCAGACATGTCTGTCACCGATCTGGCGACCGCGTAGGGATAAAAGGTCTGGGCGAGGATCGATCGTTGACCACGCGAACGAAAGTAGCACCCTCTCCCATTGCCCTACGCTAGTATTGCAATCACGCTGGATATTATATTTACTAAGAAGGAAATCGTTTTAAAAACTGCAAACCGAGAATGAACAGAAGATTAGCGTGTCTAGTTTGACCACTTGTCTCCTGGTAACATATATGAACGGATTTACCACTCCACTGTTGCTGAATCGGCCACAAAACGGCCCAACGAAGCAGAATATTACAGTTTCTTGAACTTATGCGGAATACACGAATCCATTAACGGTCGATACTTCTACTAGTCAGTCGTGAATCCCATTAGTGATCAAGGAGCAGCCAGTGGGTCCCGAAGAGCGCGTTTACACGCTCCGTTGCGAAATTCGTGCCCCAATGACACTTTGGACCTTTAACTTGTAGTTGGCCCGTTTTGACAATTCTTGTTAACAAAAAATCATTTTGTTTTATTATGCAAGTAGAATTGAGTGTATATGTGCCTTGATGATGTAGGATTATGGGAGCTACTGTTGTTAGATGCTAACTTGACGAGCACTTACATCGTTCCATTGGGAAGTCGACCCTGCTTATCGACAAGATCTGCAATCGGACAATGTATGTGTGTCCAAGAAATGCTACAGATTTCCTTTCTTATTTTAAAAGATGGGTTTCCGATCAAAAGAGGAATTGTCTATGCTCCAATCTACCTATGCTTCTCATCAATTGGTCGATATTGCGAAATTTAACTTTCCGCTGTGGTTTTTTCGTTTCACTCTTTTAATTGTGTGCAGTTTTCGTTTGTTCAGGTAACAAATATGGCTGAATATGACCTCACAAAGCGGATGGCTCCCTTCTTTGATCTTCATCTAATCATTCCTTTGTTGGAGTTCATCGAGCCTCGCAAGGTAAAGATCTGTTGTCAGCCCTTCAATGTTAATTTCCACTTTTGATTTTTTTATTTCCAGATATATGATGACGCATCCATAGTAGAAATGCATCGTCATGTTCTCATGAAAACAAATATGATCGACAGCTTGACGGAAACCTATCAGGGTACGCCTATACCTAAAGAGCTTGAGACGAAACGAGCTGAAGTTCTTAAGGAAAGGGATATACTGAAGGCCAAGGTACGGTATATGAGCTTATATCCTCTTCTCTTTCAAAAGGAAGACGGTGATCATCATACGTTGTTATCGGTGAAAAGATTAAGCCTTCTTGCAGGTCGATCCAGTGATTGAAATTCTCGAACTTGACGATGTAAAGGAATTGATGGAAAGTACTAGAGATCGGGATGGAAACAACAAAATTCTCGACTTTCTTCAGCAGAATCACAATGTAAGCGCCGATTTTTGTTCTCCTACGTTTCTGATTGTTGTCCCATGTGATTAACTGAAATCCTTTAAGTTCCAACTTGATATGATCGATGCACTTTTCAAATATGCCAAGTTCATGTACGAGTGCGGTAACTATACCGCTGCATCGGTGGGTTAATTCAATTTTATTATACTGAACTAGCACAGCTTTGAGAATTATACCTGATGAGGTACAGACAGCATAATATACTATCTATACCTCATCAGGTCTATTTTATAAAACCGACATACCGAAACCGCTTGAATTTTGCGACCCCAAAGACCCGAGTCTGACCGAAATATTTTGTATTCAAACTTTCTCTATGGAGGTATTTTAAGGCTGAGCTGAAATCTAAAATTTAACATTTGACATTGAGTACACGTGGAGAATTGTTTTTAAAACGAACTTTTATATTTTTAAATCTGACATTGTTGTTGAAATTTTGTGTTTCTCGAATATCGGCCGTAGAACGCCTACAAGACAAATTTTGGGAGTCGGGTAAGAATTGGCGACCTCGTGGAATCATCATCCAGTATTCGGTGTCCTAATCACAAATCTGATGCTTTTTTAAAGAAGTTTGACCGGGGATCACCCATATTGCTCTGACACTGCCAACTTTGTCACCGATGTGGCTAGTTCTCGGCCACCATTTTTACAACGAATGTCAGATTTTATTATCGTAATCTGCCTCATCGTCACTTTCTGTGTTGTTCCTTCAAAGGTGACAATTGCACCTCTAACCTTCTCCCCAGTGAATGGTACCGTTTTTTTTCTACAAATTTTTGCAAGAGCGCATTTTTTGCATTTCTTGACGTCCGTCGTGTTCTGGTTTGTCGGTTTGTTTTATTACAAAAAAACGCTTCCGACAATAATCCTCTATCCATTACAAAGCTCTTCATTTTGCTCAGTTTCCTCAGTTGTATGTTTCTATTTGGTTTTTAGGTCTGCCTCTACTATTACCGCAACTTGGTACCTCAAGCAGATCCCAATTACCTCAACGCTTTGTACGGAAAGTTAGCTAGCGAGATTTTGCTCCAGGTTAGTGGCATCATACCATCTCACGTGAAAAATTGACTATATCAGGTAATTTATAATAATTATCTGTGCAGGAGTGGGATCATGCCCGAGACGACTTGGTCAAGCTTCGCGCATACATCGATTCTAACCCCTTTGACACCGAGTGGGAACTTATCCACCAGAGGGCGTGGCTGATGCATTGGGCTCTTTTCGTATATTTCAACTATCCGAAAGGACGAGACGACATTATTGAAATGTTCTTGAACCAGCAAACCTACCTGAATACAATCCAGGTTGGCGCATTTTGTTTTAGAGGTTAAGAGTTAGAGTTACCAGGTTCGCATTTTTACTATTATTTTTTTATCCAATTGTTATAGGTCATGTGTCCGCATCTTTTACGTTACCTAGCTGTTGCTGTCGTGACGAGCAAGAATAAACAAAAGAACAGCCTTAAGGACCTCATAAAAGTTATCGACATCGTATGTTTATCTTTCGAATTTTTTGAACTTGTTGTGATTGTTGCTGTTTCCATTTTCTACCGTTTTTCATTTTTAGGAGAGACACAACTACCAGGATCCCGTGACGGATTTCCTCACTTGCCTTTACATAAAGTTCGATTTCGATGAAGCTCAAGAAAAACTACGAGAATGTGAAAAGGTATCTTTTCATCATGTCTCTCGGTGGACACTGATCAATCAATACTAAATAGGTGCTGTCCAACGACTTCTTCCTCACTGCGTGTCTGTCAGATTTCCGAGAATCTGCTCGCCTTCTTATATTTGAGATGTTCTGTCGCATCCATCAATGCATTAGTATTGAAATGTTAGCCCGGCGACTCAATATGTCTCAGGTTAGTTCGAAAACTATTTCATTGTCCGTTTCATCATTTACGTCATGGCGCCGTTAATTGACCTATGTCGACATCCGTTTTCTAGTTCTTGACAAAAATGGTGTTGTGGAGGAAAAAACGAAGTACTGATCAATGAAATTGTTTTGGTCCATCGCGTTCAATTCTGATCGTTGCCTGGAGAAGATCGTTTGAAGGCCACCCCGTTGCTTTTGGAAGCCATTTTTCTATTGAGTCGCAACAATATGGAGCGGAGCAAATTCTACGATGATTACTATGGTTGTAGCGGCTCACCTTGTTTTCCTCTTTTCCATTAGCGTGAGAAAGCCCTTTTGAAACCTTCATGGTACCGAGCAGCCGTAAAATATAGGTTCATCTTCTAATACGGGGGCTAAGGTTACTCGCCGGTACATTGTCGTCGCCTATTCGGGCGAGCTGTCAGAAACCGATTTTCTTAATGAAATACATTCTTCGTACTCTTGCTCTGAATACTTGCCGTTATACTTTATTTATTCTTTGCGAAGAGCCACTCACTTAGTGTTCTCACTTAGTGCTAGTGCATGTGATTTAACTCTTGGTCAAGGATATTACTTATTTGGAATTAAAATTACTGTGCAAACGTTTAAAATGCACCTTCAAAAATTTTTGAAATGTGTCTTTGTGAGCAGCTCTCCCAAGGAAATTTGTAACTGTTCTTTGCGAGCACGCATTCTTCGTCGAATATGTTGGTTTGATGTTAGTATTAGTGTTTATCGATACAGTCGAACATCTATGACTGATATTCTCCCGGTTTTAAACCAGTTTATTCCCAAAGTTTTTTTTCTACGACTGCGTGAGTTCCTAATTCAGATAAATGTTTTGTAGGAAGAAGCCGAACGATGGATCGTTGATCTTATTCGAAATTATCGAATTGAAGGCGCAAAGATCGACAGCAAATTGGGACAGGTTGTAATGGGTGTCAAGGCAGTCAGTATCCACGAGCAGGTAAGCCATGGTGTTTTTGTTATTGTTTATTTGTTTATTTATTATTTCTGCACATGTATGCGTGCTAATAGGGAGAGCGGTTAATAGACCGAAGAACCATGAAACACTATGTAGACGAAACTATAATAGAAAAGCGCCAACTTAGTAATTCTTGCCGGCCTAAGAAACTTATGAAATCATTCACAAGTGAGTAATAGCCAAAGAGCTTGTTTACGTTTATTGTTTTTATTTTGTTATTTATTTGTTTATCTATTTATTTACCTACATAATTGCGCTCTGTTCAGGTAATGGAGAACACGAAACGTCTAACACTTCGAGCGCAGCAGATCGGTTTGCAACTGGAGAAGGCCCGCACGGATCGAAAGACAACCGTTTAACTACGGTGGAGTGCCAAAGATTCACTAGGGCGTGATTTATACCACTATACTCTTTTTTGCCTCTCTTTTCACATTTTTGGATTGTACTAGAGAAACTCGGTTCGTAAAAATGATTAGTTTCCCACGTGTTGACGCAGATAATAGGCGAATTCACAACAATTCAAGATTCTTTTCTTCTGGGTTGCTTATTTTCTGCGTGCAAGCGATGTTGTTGACCTTGTTGGAGTTTCTATGTACTAAATGGTTTCTCTTGGAGTGTTATTGTTATCCATAAATCTTTTTTCCCTCTATTTTATTTTTTAACTTCAGCGCATTGCTTTGCGTCATGTATCCCTGAACGGTGCTAGTCAATAATCAGATAGTATTGACATTAATAAATTAAGTTACTAAAGTTATCGTTGCTGCAGTTTTAATAGTAGTGTAGACGAAGTGATGCTGGCCCCGCAGCGGTTCTGGAATCCAGAAAACCATGTGCCCTACGTTGAAGAGATGAAGCACACCTATGCTCGGGAGCACGAATCAGTGCTAAACAAGGTTTGTGAGTTCAATTGGTGTGTCTATCCTGGGTAATTCTACACTTGTAGGTGGCTAATTTGCCGCCGGGCGAATTGATACGGTACATGATTGGACAGGACGCCTGTAGGTGTATATTTAACACGCCGCTCTATAATGAGATGCTTGGCCTTTTGCGCCTAATCAGAGAAAATCTCCGCAAGCTGGACACGAGGTAGGTTTTTCGGTTTTTTCACCATTTAATAGTTAAATTCGGTTTTCATTATAATTTTCAGCATCACAGCACGGAGATGCTTCCCAAAGTACATACCAGCTGAAGGATTGTCAGCAGAGTGCGTTTTGTCATGTATCTTTTTTTGACGGTTATCGATTCAGCATCGAAAATTAGGATCCACTGCCAAAAATCTCACGGCACTTAACAACTTCACGACACTCTCAGTCGGAGAAAATCTGTTTCGCTCCTTCTTACCCAAACCTCACTTATAGTAGCAAATTGTGCTGATCACGAATCTATCATCTGTTTTTCGAAGTTCGGTCAAAGAGCACCTATACTGTCGACCAGGGTGGTTCGGTTAAATTGTCATATTTGATTCAAAGGTGTTATTTTGCAAGCCAATCACGAATGTGAATGTTTTTTTTTTCAAATGTCGGCGGCTGCAGGCAGATTTGGGTTAGCAAGGAAGGAAAACGTTGGAGGCTCTGGCGAGGAGGAGTTCATACCAGAATCTGCCGAAAACAGTCGAAATCTGCGAAGAAACAGATTAGTAGTCAGCATCTCAAATAACCTCCCTAAACGAAGTTTTGATCAAATCGGTGATTGGAATCCGACCACACAAATTAGCGATACGAGGATCATTCTACTAGTCCCTATAAGCGATATGGATTGTATCCCTTCGAATTTCGGAAAACAAATGCTAGATTCGTAGTCAGCACCCCAGAAAACTCCCAAGGACGAGGTTCGAGCGAAATTGAAAATAAAGTGTTCTTCAACCACTAGTGCCATAAGATGAACAGTGCCAAATTCACTTATGAAATTTCCCAATATACCTAGGAGACTGCATATGCTCTCTTACAGAAACGCTGCATTAGGAGAAAGTGCACTGGTTTCTTTTATGAATGGAGTGATGAATTTTGTGATACCGAAGGAGTTGTTATCTGCACAACAGGTATGGTAGTATG
Source organism: Nippostrongylus brasiliensis (assembly GCA_030553155.1). Lineage (NCBI taxonomy): Eukaryota > Metazoa > Nematoda > Chromadorea > Rhabditida > Heligmosomidae > Nippostrongylus > Nippostrongylus brasiliensis. Next base: position 31,565,377 of record CP130732.1, on the reverse strand, counting down.
GTGGATTTGGCATAAATTTTATCAGTATGCAGTAAAATAGTGCGTTTGTTAGAAATATAACTTTCAGCGCAGCACCCTTGTTCTATTCATCACGAGCCGCATTCTAACGTGGAGAGAAGGGACCCCTCTGTTGTGTTCGAATGAGACCTATCCCCCGGTTCACTATGGTAAGTACTTTCAGTGATCCTTTTTCAAGTCGCCGAGTGCTAAATTAGGATCATAGGGCTCACCCAGGTTGGGTGTGGGTTTAGTTGTTCTTCAGTCATCGTTCCTGCATCCAAAGTCCTGTAATGCGCATCCTGGAATCCGAAAGTCAAGTTTCCGGAAAATCCGAACTCAGCTGTTACCACACCATTTTCAAATAGTTTTTTTTGTCTCATTTTAACTACGGGACCTTTTCTATTTCTGGTCCATTTATCAGGTTGGTGCAAAAGTTCTCCGACATTTGGTACAAAACAGTTTATTTTATAGTATCTGAACAATAGCAAGGAATCATTTGAAGTAGGCACCGTTAATATCAATGATCTTTCCTTCTCTATAACATTTTTGACTGGAACCGAAAATGGCGGGGAAATCCTTTTAAAATTCAGGAAGTCGCAAATGTCTGACAACTTTTGCACCAAAATAATACCGACGCTCCTGAAATTTTGCCATGCTTATCATACCATGTTTTCTTCGTAGAACGTGCTGTTAATAATAGCTTTTCTCTCTTTCTTCCTCGTTGTAATATTATTGCCCTGACCGTTAAACAAAACTCGCTACGTATGTCTCTATTTCTTCAGTTTTACATGTCACATTTTCTTTTTTGTTCTTTTTATCATGTTGACCTCCAATACTGATGGAAATGCTCTGCGCAATTTACCAAATTGAATTTGTAAATCCATTACTCAGCTCTGAAATCATTTTTGTCCCTAGATCGTTTTCTCTTTACAGCTGTAATAGAAAAACAGATCAAGATGAATCTGCCGAAATATTGGGCAATTTTCAATAACGACAAATACTTCACTGATGTACTGTTCGAAGACATCTCCGTCAATCTCACTCATTTCTTCGTTCTTTTCGCGCTACACTCACTCAGGTATGTGGCTTTTAATCGTGTTTTTTCTAGCTGCAGTCTCTTAGTACCGATGATTTTGTAGAACTCAAACAAAAGTTGGATTCGTCGACGGGGTTGCTTTATTCTTCTTCACAGAAACATATACGAAGTTGAAATCATCTTTGGTAAGTGGCGTCATCATCTCTTATCTAATATTCCTAATGTTCGTTTTTCTAGGCTGCGAATGCGGCGAAAAATGGATCTTCGAAAGTTAGGTTGATCTCCGGAGATGATTCCCTGCTCAGCGATGATTCTGCTATCGACAGGGTACCTATTGACTACCATTTTCCGGTTCTGCGATCTAATTGTTGACCGTATTTTGTAGTACTATCACAAATCCTCAATTTTCGATGACACTGTCGCTATTTTTGTTAATTTTGAAAGAAAAATATTTAGATTGCTCCGTCATGTTCAACTCCAACTTCGCAAAGGTCCGGTGCTGTGAACACGGTAAGATTCTTCAGAATTTATATTTGTGTCTTGGTTTCGATTTGTGTTTCCTGCACGGTTTTTTTCGTTACATCATTAGCAAATGTGCTTCCCAGTGCACTTCTTCAACTGTTTTTCTTTCCTTTGCTTTCGCTCTCCTCTCTTCCTCAATTTTCCTTTATCTTTTTCACTCGTTTTGACGTAAGGCTAAAAAACCCTCTCGTTCTTTAGAATTATTTCAGGAATCGCATTCAAATTCACATGTGGAAGCGACAAACGGTGCAAGTATCGATAGGTCTACTACTACCAATGACGATGAATCAGGTCGTTCGGCAGTTAAACGAAAATCAACGACTGAAGATGGGAATAGTGATTCTACCAAGGCACGCTTGTATTTTGATGCGACTTTTTTACCGTTGCTTGTATTTGGTAAACACTGGGCGAAGATTTCTTACAAAGTGTGTGATGCTAACTTATATTAGCATAGTTGTAGAGGAAAAGACGTGGAGACGATAATTTGTACAAGTGCTTCTGTTTGGTTTACCTTACTGTAGTTTAGTCAGTCGGCGATAGTAAATATCAAGTGAATCTGGGGTAAGTTTATGGGTTGGAAATGGGAACGAGTCGGAACGAATAAAAAGAAAGGTGAAGTTGATTCGCTGCTGACGGAATCAAATTTATAGATGTAGCATAGGTGAGGCAAGCAGCAGATGTAGCTTCCGATTTTTGTGGTATCTTTCTCAGAATTCCGTTTCAGTTAAAATTTCCGCGGGATCGACCGCCCGATGACATTCCTGTCTACGACTACACGAAGGTGAAACGGGAGAAGTTCGATCCTAATTTTTCCGCGGTAAGAATTCCCTTCAGAATGGTATCGAAACAATCACGCATTAATTACTTTCAGATGGAAACCGGCTCGCAGATCTCTAACGAGTCATCTTCCAATCGCCTTTCGCGCTCGTCCGTTGTCGATGAGTGGGAGGAAGTGCTGAAAACCGTGACTACAGACCCATCGGTGTCAGATGAGTATAAAATGGCATTCAGGTAGGTGGTTCATAAATTTTGAATTGGAGTTTTTAAAACTTCATTTCTTCTTGTGCTTGCCCTTCAAATAGAAGGACGAAATTCTGCTATTCTTCAATAATTTCTCGATATTAATTACTGGGCGAACATGCAACACGGTGTGGTGCAGTGGTAGCTGACACCCATGCGGTCGAGTGATCCACCTTTGTCCGGGCTAACCAAACCTTCCGTCTCTCCGCGGTAAAATGGTAGCGGACTCGTCTTTGAAATTAGAAACTCCGATTCAAAGACCACATAGCACCCGCAAGTCATTGTATATGGCAGTCAATGCTGCTTCAGCGATTCTGAATGTACAATGGTGTGTTGTGATTAGCTGATCAATGCCGGTCACTTTCTTACCGGCATCTGAGCTAAGGTCTACTTGGGCTATCAGATTAAACTAGTTAGTCGCGTTTAACGATTTCCGCAAACTTTTAGTTGCTACTGTAATGCAACCTATAAGTGTTAAACTCTTCTCATACTAAATTGCATTACTATTTGAATTCGCGCTGTTTCAATTGTTCATCCATACTACGAATCTTGAAAACTGATAATTCTCTGAAACGTCTCCATTCTTTTTCAATGTGATTGGCTTCCCTTTCAAAGCTCTTATGGAATTCAGGTGCCTTGTGATGAGCAATCGCGATTTACGAGAGCACAATAAGGTGCTGCGATCTCAGCTGGAAAGGGCTGTCGGCAAACAGTCGCAATGATAAAGTAGTGGTGTTGGTAGTTTTAGTGGAATGGTTCGTTTGATTGTTACCTCCTTTCATGATTTAACGGATTTTATAATGGAGAAATTTTATCTCATACCTGCTTCAAAAGTTGTTTCGGTCTCTTAGCTTCGTTATTCTGTTACTGCTGGGTTCAACTGCTAGCTCAGCTATCAATCGCCCCTCCTGTCCCGTGCGAAAGGTAGGGCGATTGATAGCTGAGGTAGCAGTTGAACAAGATGCATGCCTCGTACGTTACATAATTTGTTTGTTTTTAAAGTAGCAGGAGCTTGAATGAAGAGTTTCCGACTACGATCTTATCGTAGACTATTTTCACTTACCTGGTAATATTTTTCGAACTTTTGTTAGTACATGTGTTTTATAAATCCTGAGGACCAGAGGTTATCGCGAAAGACGAGCTTCGGGTTAACTAACTTTTATTTGACCTCGACCAATTCACATGTCCTGCCGATATAATTAGTTTGCTGACATCGTTTTTGCCCGTTTACACCCTAGGATGTCTTTCCTTGAGATTCGCTTCGTCCAGCGAATATGCCCGAGCCCAAATGTTAGGGACTTTGATGAACGTTGTTGACATATTGTTGTTGTTTGTGGCTAAAGTTGTTGATTCATTTGGAAGTTGTTATTGTTACTTTGCTTCAGCTCATAAGTTTCCACTGATAATAAATGATTTTGCAAGTGATTTAATGTTCCAGTTGATTTTTGTGGTTCTGCTGGTAGAGAATCCGGCGGCTCGTGCTTTTCAATTATTTGGCTGTGTAGAAATTACTAGCTGTTTTATTGATGCACTCCATACTTCTCCAGAGTCTGTACTTCTGAATTGTGTTTTTTTTGTGAAAGAAAATCCCATTCTTTGCTAGTATGCAAGTTGCCGACAGCCGCAGCTGTTTCCTTTAGTCTTGGCTCTTTCATAGAGAAATTCAGCAGAATTTTAATATATCTATTATTTTTTAGATCACTATTGTCTTATGACCCGAAGAGGGGGTGCGAAACCAGGTCCCAACCGATCTGCACCGGCCTCACGGAGAAATTTCGTCGGAATTCGACGTGGTAGTTCGTCCAGCACTAACAGATCTATCAGTTCAACTTCTGGTAGAGCCAAACCGTCAGGATCATCCAACGGAAGAAAGCCGACTATTAATGCCGTGGAAAAGGCCAAGAGGATCCTGCATAAGGTTGACAAGAGGAGGGAAATCTACCCTGTTGAAAGGCTGGGAAGTCCGTTCTTCGATGGCCGGGCATACATCCCAACTGTGGACGATTTCAACGATACGGAGCGAGGTTCAATGTTGGACGAGGTGAGCGATATTTTGACATTTTTTGAGTAGTACTGTATAGTTTTTAGAGCCAATGTGGTGCCGTGGTATGAGGCGCTACTGACACCCGCAAGGTCGAGCGATTGATCTCCGACCAGGCTGCTATCCCTCCGGGATCGGCTAAATTGATACCGGACTTGTCTGGGAAGGTAGTCAGGAACTAACTAGTTGTGTAAAACCACTGAATTTGTATGCGGCTGGCTCGCGCAAATGATTGCATGGGTCAAATACATATTCACCGTGCCTTTTCGATTCAAAATTGAGCACTGATGCAGCGGCTCGTTTTTGGGGACGGATCCACGCCACACCTTTACCTGTTCCATTACATTTGATGAGCAGCACGGGATAATTCTGAGTATAAACGCTTAACTTTGCTCTTAGGTGTCATTGCTGCCCCTCGAGGAACTCACCAGTCTGATGTGCGGTGCAACGGTGTTCTCGACGATTAGGAGTTCTCCTATGGGTGATCGTCTACTAGAGTTATGCAGGGATTTACAAGAGAAGCACTCGTGTTTGGACTTACGGTAATTTACATTGTGATATTTGTAAATTTATGGATGTTTCTTGGTTTACCTTTTCTCCTTTTATATTCAAGTGACTATTTAGAGCAATCGCCAACGAAAATATCGTGAGAAAACGTACCCTCCGATTGCTCCTTCATGAAGGTTGCAAGTGAGCTGATTTCGCTGTTTTATTTTCACAATTTTATATTCTTTTGTTATTTCACAGATGTTACAGAGGTGAAGCGCCTTGTTGACACCCGTGCGGTCTAATGAATAATCCTCGCCAAGGCTAACCAAGCCTTCCATCCCTCCAGAATTGTGTAAATTGACAACAGTTTTGTCTGGGAAGGTGAACACTGACTTGCCCAGTGTCTACCGCGCAATTCTTAGTATGAGCCAAACGCGGGTTCGCCACACGATTACCCATAACGATTCTGATGAATGAAGAACGAGGGCGTGGCGCGTCCTTAACGGGATTGATCAACACCCGCCACTTATCGCCACCTTTGATAGTGTTCATTTCGAGCTACCTTCACGATTTTGAATCAGGTTGAAATCAGCCACTTACCTTTTACCTTTACCTATGATTTGTTTTTTACAAATCCATTGATCAGCACGTATTCAGCGACGAATTTCTGGCCCCTGGTGCCATCAACGCCTATCTTTTACGTATGCTTCGTTGTGTCGTCAGTGATCAATACTGGACATTGAAAAAGGTTTTTGAAGTGTTTTTATGGCATTTACATATGAGACAAATTTATCTCAAATTTTCTTCCAGAAGAAGGAGTTCTGCTGGAAGCTCGCTGAAAGCCTCCTTGCAGCCAAGCCGAATATACCTCTCATGGATTGTTCGGAAAACAAAAGGGGACTCTACGGCTTGAGTGGGTTTGATTTACTATCTAAAACTGATAAGATTAATCTCCCATTATTCTTCGATCATTCCATCCCATACGTAGACTGTAGGCATTTTACGGTTTATTCACTATTTTCAGTGAACCCTTTCAATCTGGATCCCGCCGATTTGCAAGAAGGTCTGGAAATGTCTGCTCAGAATTCACGTGACATTGTGGAGTCCTTGTTGGCTAACATGCTACGATTTTTCGTGCTCTACGCTGTGCACGGATTCCGGTAAGCCTGTGCTATGGACCTTGAAAATCACGGAGCCTTGAGGTTTTCAATTCTCTGATTTTCAGAGATCAAGTGTTAGTTACGTTATCACAAGATGGAGAAGTTCTGTACCGGCTCAAAAACGTCGACGAAGTAATCACTCAGACATTGTCTTTTGGTGAAAAGCTTTTTATTACTAATTTTCAAGGTTTCGACGAACCCATCCCCTGATGAAGCGCAGCTCTCCGCTCCATCATGGCAGCCTCGCTGGGTGTCGGATGAGGTGAGATTCGGGGTTTTTCCTATCATTCCGAGCCCTAGCTTTCAGTGAAAACGGTGTCATTATCAGTTAGAGAAAGATAGCAAGCAGGATACGTTTTTGTGCAAATTTCTGGAATAATCCTCCGGTCGATCTATTTGCTCTGTCCGCGCTAAGGGCATGCGTTATGCAGTGGTAGGATTCGCTACTGATACTCGTCGTCTGGGTATCAGTAGCGAATCCTACCACTGCATCTCCGCCCGGGCTAATCAAGCCTTTCATCTTTCTGGTGCTGAATAAATGGGTACCTGACTTGTCGGGGAAGGTGAAGACACAGTTTTTAATAGCGGCTGGCTACCACAAGCCATTGCAAAGGCTAAATTTGCGTTCATGATGGTTTTGCAATTCTGGAACGAAGACTAGTGCGTGGCGCGATTTTATGACAAAAAACGACCACTCTACCTTTTTTACCTTTCATCTAAAACTTGGCAGAAGAGAGCCACAGTTTCATAGACACACAGTAGCTTGGACAGGCTTATTAAGTTTTAGTTCAAGTTTGCATTCGTATGTTTAGTCGGAAAGTAATTGAGCCAAAATGTCGCACACGATTGCCAGTACTTCAGCAATAACACATGCTTTTAGCGCGAATATAGCAAATAGAAACAAGAAAGAAGAATTATTCGAGAAACTTGCACAAAAACGTTACACTCATTTCCACTATCATGAAATTGTAGTGGCACCAATATGGAATCAAAGTTTCCGTGATTCCTTTTGTTTGAAAAAAAAATCTGAAAAAGGACCTTGCTTCCCTAGTCTACGACGTATTTCAGGTGATGCGTGAGTGCATACCGCTGCCCGATGACTACATACCGTCGCTAAATCATTTGAAAAAGTCGGGAAATTCGTCATCTCTTCCGTATCAGGTATAACCATCTATCACCACCGCTTTACCTGATTCATGAATTTCGAGATCATGCAGGTCGCTCATCTACCAGTACCACAAATCGTGCGTCTTATCCTTGGAGATGCGCTCTTCCTAAGCACAATGAGCTCATCGCCGGCGTTTTTTTCGCAGATGCATCAGTACGCAGCATTGCTGAAGTACTGGCAATCGTGTGCACATTTCGAGTAAGTGATAAAGGTAAAGATAAAGGCGCTCGGCGTTGATCAGCCCCTGAGGGCGCGTCGTCATATCAACCTTAAATTAATAAAGTCATCTTGTTGGTCAGTTACGACTTCCATTTGATTTAGAAGACTTATGTGTTGGAGGAGCTACTTGTACAGGCGCATGGTCGAGCGATCGCCTTGCCTGACCTAACCACGTCTTCCATCTCTTTGGGGTCGGGTAAATTGGTACCAGATTTGTCTGGGAAAGTAAAAAACACTAACTCCATCTAGCGGCTTGCGCCCACAAGTCATTTTAGAGGCCCAATGCACATTCACCATGCCTCTACTTCTCTGAATTGAACACAAATGCGGCGGCGCAACCTCAGGCAACTGTTCAGTGCAGACCCCTTTACCTTTGTTCTTTTATATCCCACTTATAACTGCTTCTTCATCACTTCGGAAAGGAACCCGAACCGATGAATATTCTTATTTTGTTTATATTTACTTTTTAATTCAAAGGAGGGAATCATAATTCCGCCATTCCGCTTTTTTCTGAACGCCGAAGGCCCGTTCATACTCGGCAGCGAAACTGTGCTGTTCCGGTACAATCCGCAATCACGGTGATACCCATCTTATTCTATAACATTGTCAAGTGTTCTTATAGGTGAAAAAAAAAGACTCTCCAAGACATTTAATGCCGGTGTACAGTGCTGGGCTGCATTGTCTACGTCTCTGACGCAAATCTAATCATTGCTTCGCGGGTCTGCAGCCGAGTATGAATGGTCGCTAACATATAGATATACTAGTTGGCGAATTCAATTTCTCTGTACACTAACTTTCTTTTCAGGAACAAATTTGGACAGGAATTTCAAGGTGACTTGTATAGAAAGCGATTCGTAAAGAAGTTGCTTGCACCTCTGGATGATTGGGCTATACAGAGGAAGGTAAGGTCCATTTGTTTGTCTACGGCGGGATTCAGAGCGCACATGTGCAGTGGTAATAGACGATACTTCGAACATAGGTCGAGCGATCAATCCTTGTGCTAGGCTAACTACGCTTTCTTTTTCTCATGATCCTCGTGAATTGGGCCCAGTGTGGGAAGGCGAAGATATTGAGTTGTAGAGGAGCTAGGCCCAGTTAGACATTGCAGAGGACGATTTTGCATCCATCATGTCTCTATGATGCTGAACGAAGCACGAGTGCATAGCGTATCCTCAAAGAGCTAACCAATCACTCCACTTTCGTTCATTCAGAAGGCAGACGTTCTATTCATTTTGGTGAAAAGACTGGGTGCGCTGAGTCCAGGCAATCCTAAACAACCATTGTGGAACGAGCACGATATCGAGTGCGGTTCTCATGAATGGTATTGTAAGTCAATTTAATTAAAACTGAGTCATATGATGCATCACCAGAAGTTCTATCGTTTTTCAGATATCCTGAAAAGATTCAAGCGGGACAAACGTGGAGGATCGTATTCGATCGAAGCGAGTCTCGTGAAGCAATTGGCGCGAAGGCTCAATCAATTTTTCTTTGCGTACGCCATCCACTGCATGAGGTATCGCTCAGTTTTACAGATTTTCTAGGGTGAACATCGTAAGCTGATGAAGTGGTGAAGTTTTAAGAGGCGGTGCTGACACTCGCACGGTCGAACAATCCATCCCTGCCCGGGCTAATCAAGTCTTCTATCCCTCCGGGGTCGGGCAAATTGCTACCAGACTTGTCTAGGAAGGTGAAAAACTGACTTATAGCGGCTGACCTCCGCAAGTCATCGTATACGCCGAATACGCATTCACCATGCCTCTATGATTCTGAGTCGAACAAAAATGCGGCTGGCGTTCTCAGGGGATTGATCAACACTGACACCTTTACCTTTGGCTTTACCTTTACATCGTAAACTTCAGGATAAGTGTGACAGTATCCGAGCAGCAGGGGTCGATACTGTTCCTTCCTGCAACACTCAGGGGATTGATCAACACTGACACCTTTACCTTTGGCTTTACCTTTACATCGTAAACTTCAGGATAAGTGTGACAGTATCCGAGCAGCAGGGGTCGATACTGTTCCTTCCTGCAACACCCGATCCTCGAAACAAGTTTAGAGTGGTCAGTTTATTTATTTTTACGTCTAATATCCGGCATTGTAGTTTTCTTCCTTGGTACTTGTTTTGCCCTTAGCGTTTGCCCCGATAGGTTACGTGTCCGCAGCTCTTGATGATCATCTTGCTGAGGTGCCAGGTGGCCGTGTTACCAGTCCATAGCTCTTTTCCGGGGATGGCCATATCGTTCTTGATCACAGGGTTTTGTGAGTCGTTCCCACCCATGCGACCATTAGTTTTGTGAATGTGGCCTATGGTATACTCCGGCAACAGGCCCGTCGCAGCGGAGCAAAAAATGCTTGACTCCCCTCTATACAGCACTGCAGCTGGGTTTTTTGTATGCTGTTGTGGGCGAGGACTCGGATAGTTTATCGCAAGGGCATAAAGGATGATGCAGATCCTCTCAGGACAGTACTGTGGCAGGAGTCGCAGCTAGCTGCGATGGTTAGGCAGAACTGCTCCGAGTCCCCGCACACAGCAGCATACAAAAACCCAGCTGCACTACTGTATAGAGCGGAGCCATGCATTTTTAGCTCCGCTGCGATGGGCCCTTTGCCGGAGTATGTCATCGGCCTGTGACGGCTCTATTACATCAGCCGATCTACTAGAGTGGCTCTGACGCTGATACCGACACCCTTTTCCGTTTTTTCTAGGCAAGGCACGAGTTTCTCCTTCGAACGGACGCCCTCTTTTTTGAGTTTTTAAGGACCAATAATATTTTTTTGAAACTTTGTCCACCTCTCCCACTTGCGTCAATTGCAGGACGTCCCAATCAAGAGTCCAGTTGATGAAACACCTCGGAACAACCGCCGTTCAGCGATCAGCGATAAGCTTCCAGACGAGAATAATGTAGGTGAAGGTTATAATGATGATTGGCAAAAAAAATTGTCCAAATTGTGGGTAATACAGCTCGACATCCTGCTAAATCAGAGGTACCTCCTTTCAGAAGCAAGAAGAAGCACCGCCGGCCCTAAATTTACAAGCTCCTCAAGAAAAGCAACCGCCATCGCTGCCTGACACTGGTTCCAAGGTTCATTGATAGAACAACCCTCTTTCGATTTTTCTAAGTCCGTTGCACCAATCGGAGCGGTTTCAGAAGTCAACAAAGGATAGCGCCTGGGAAACCAATTTTTTCGAGAGAGTGAAGAATGACGATGCGGTTCCAATCTACTTCAAGACAACATTCGGGTACTTCACTTTGTTTTTGTCGAAGTTGGTCTTACCCTACCAAAGATATGTTATTCAGAATACTTGTCGCAAACAACAAGGATCTTCGCGAAGAGCGGGAATTCCTCCAGTTGCAACTCAACTTCTCTTGAGGTGTACTAGTAGAGCAAGGTAGGGTCGAAGAGCGGCCTATGTATATTGTTTGTTGTTGTTATGGTTTTTTCTGCGAAGTCACATTGTTAAATATTGTTTCTCGTTGTTTTGGCTCCGCATAAAATTTATTCCTGTCTTAGCTAGCATATTGTTCAAATGGGTGCAGATCAACTACGGTAGATCGCAATGCTATTTATGGGTGAACTAACGAACTTAGTCCGACAAAGGCAATATCCATGGGAAACGAATTGGACTGTGACGATCTATTCATGTTCATCGGAACGAATATGTATAGTTGCTCCAGCTGTCTGTGTTTAGGTTTGGAAGTCAGCATGGCCAACGACATGAATCCAGAGGTGGACAGAAGGAAACGATCGGCTACGAGACACTTCCGAGAGTGCTGAAGAAGTGGTGAGGAAGACGAAGAACACCTGACTCCGAACCATCTCTTCGACTCCGCTTTTCTTCCTGCATTGACATACGGTTCATAGTCCTGAGAGTCAGCCAAGAAGGGTGAACACGATTCGATTCACTCAACGAAGCATAGCGAGAGGGATGCTCGGCGTGACTCGTTTCATCCAATAGACGGTATACGAGATTCAATGCTACCTCCACAGTCGAAGATCAGAGATGAAATCGCCCAGGCCAGGTTGTCGAAGATCAAGGGCCGTATGCTCGTCTCTCCCGGCCGGGCGATGGGCGCCCTTCGCCCGGCAGGGTGTGGGCGAATAGACACACTGAGTCGTGTCTATTCGCACTAACCCGGCCGGGCGAAGGGCGCCCATCGCCCGGCCGGGAGAGACGAGCATACGGCCCCAAGTGTGACGAACACGTAACTCGACTTCGTAACGACCGTTGGACGAGAGTCTTCTGTGACTGGTTTCCACGGGAAGGAAGAAGAACCCCAGTTCGTCCACCTTTGCGCTGATTGAACTTGTTCATCAAATCCCTCAACGGAAGATTCGATGCTGTTTGTTTTTCTCCAGCTAGCAGGACCCACTGGTCCGCACTGGTATGCGACTGGGACGAATGTAGACTTCGCCGATGTCCGCTAGAGCAAGTCGATAATCAACGGTATATACGTGATACAGGTAACGATTATTGCTAAACCACTTTTTTGCTGCCTTTTTTATTACTCTTCTCCAAAGTATAGACAGCTCCTTGGATATCTCGGCCATTTCGCTTCCTGGCTTTTTGACATTTCATGTTACTCGAAACAAAGAAGAAACTTCAGCATTATTCGCTTGGACTTCCATACGCTTGTTTCGTTTTCGGATGAAATGAGGGTGAAATAACAATGCCTCTTCACGGCTTTGATATGTAATGATAGTCTTTAAACATGTTTATTATCACAATTCGTGGCACCATTGTAGTAGAAACCTATGTCAAGTCTTCGTCTCTGGGTCTTAGGACGAAGTCCATTTTGGTGTTCGCTTCTCAGCAAAAGCAGCCATTCCTTCCTTCCGGTCATTCTACAACGTGGAATCACATCACTTTGTTCGAATTTGTGAACGTGGGTTCGATCTTACCGTGGCAAATGTGGTGTGGAAGAGGCGTCGTTCATATCGTAGTCCCTCTCTCAGCGTGGTTTCGTAGGCAGAGTTCACAGCCTCCTTAAAGAGCAATGGCTCGAGGAGGAGAAATACAAAAATCACAAACTATACACCGGTCCAACACTGTAGCTTACCAACCTTAACCATTTGAACGATAAGTGGTGACTGATCGGCAATTTTCTCTCCGAGCTTCACCGCTTCGTCGACCACCTGCTCCGAAGGAAATACCTGAATAAAGGTAGGGATTCAATTAGCGCATTTTCTTTTTTCTTGGTTTTGGAAGGCTTTTGGGAGATTCATAAAAAAGTGGTGGCTACAGTAATCACCTTCGACACAAGACCGCATTCTTTAGCCTCTTGAGCACTAACTCGGTTACCCGTAAGACACACTTCCATCGCCATGGACTTTCCGGCAACCCTGGTCCATCGTTGAGTTCCACCAGCTCCTGTAAAAGTGAGTATCATGGAATGAAAACCAGTTTTACGTCAAAATGCGATCTCTTCCTCCCATCATCACCCCTTCCATGCGTTCTACCCTAATTCTGACCTTACCCAACAAACGGCCACGAAGAGGTATTTCCAGAATGATTCCTCAAGGAAGGAGCCTTCTTACGACTAATTACGACCCCTTGAGTAGTTGTTACTGGTTACTGCTACCTTTCCCAGATACCCTTAAATCTTCGAATCAAGTTGACTTACCGGGAATTGTTCCAATGTTAACCTCCGGCTGTCCGAACTGAGCTTTATCACCTGCGTAGATGATGTCGCACATCATGGCCAACTCACAGCCACCTCCTAGAGCGTAGCTGAAATTGGTCAAATAGGAGCGATAGGATGAATAAATCTACTTTTTTTGTTTCTAATAGCCCTTAATCATATGCTACCACTTCTTCAACGAAGTCAAGTTAATGTAGTTCAGCGAAGAAAATTTTTTTTCTGTTTTTTACTTCCTGTAAGATGTCTTGGATACTTATGAGACAGAACTGGGTTTGATAGACTACGAGTTTCTTCATGTTAGGCTGTTCTCGAGGTTGTCCCATGAGCTGGTCGAGGTGCTAGAGGTATCCGTTACCCATTCCATGAGAACTTACCCATTCACTGCCGCAATGACTGGCTTTGACGCGTCGGAGACAGCCGTCCACTCCTCCAGAAAACGTCCTTGGAAGGTCTGAGCGAATTCGCGATTCACCATCTCTTTGATGTCGGCTCCGGCTGGAAACTGTCTATTGAGGTGTGCCGTAAAGAGAAATTCTGGTCATCCTACGCACCAGCAAATGCCTTTTGACTTCCGGTGAGAACGACAGCTCCCACTGAAGTGTCGGCATCGAGTTCTTTGATGGCCGTTGATAGCTGAATAGGGAAAAATTTAAAAATTAAAGGGTAAGAATTAATCTATTACACAGTTTGTTCGCTTTCTAGGACAATGGAAAATTTTTGTGTTTACTATCACATGTTAACAAAATTTATGGGATCAACCTCACAGTATCCAAGTGCTCTAGTAGAAGAGAACATATTTGTAACCATAGAGGTAAAGGTGAAGAGCTCGTCCATGATCGGTCCTATGAGAACGCGTCACGCATTCGTATTCCATTCAGAATCGTAGAGGCGTGATGGATACGTTTTTACTATATACAATGACCTGCGGGGGCCTCCGCGATACCAGATCAGTGTATCTACTTTGCCAGACAAGTTTGGTTACCAATATACTTGACGCCGGAGAGATGGAAAGCTTGGTTACCAGGGCGGCAATTGATCGCTCTGCCGTGCGGTAGTCAGTAGCGCCTCTTGCCACTGCTCCACGCGCGCCCTATTGTTACCATAATAGTGGAAAAAGGAAACGATTATTGGACTCAAAAAACTTTCGCCCCATTCGATCCACTACCTCATTCATAAGCTGATGGCAGAGCGCATTGAACGCCTTCGGTCGATTCAGGGTAATGAGAGCGACGTTCTTCTTTGCGCCCACTTTCTCCACCTTGATCATTTCAGGAGCTGTAAGTGAAAATTAAATGTTAAGAGAAGTAAAAAAGAGACTTGACAGCAAAACACTACCGTACCGGATGCCATTGAAGCGGTTTGGATGATGCTGAGGCGAAGCGCTCCGCACCGGCCGGCAAGGGAGGACAATTTCAGCATGGTGGTCCGATCCTGAAGCCGCCCATTCAATCGTTCGATAACAACGAATCGAACAACACTGATAACGCGGAACTGGCTGGCTGGTGAACGCAAGATGGCTGTTTTTCTACTGCTAAGATAAACATTCACTTTATAAAGGGAGTAGGGGGAGTGTCGTTGTTCACAATGTCGGCTCGACCAAGGGCGCGCGACAGTTCCTGTGGATACAATTAGCGACGACTCGCGCAGCGACAGTGAGGTGACCACGGCGACTCGACTGTAGTCGGTGGTCCCGATGTTCACCAAATTCGAAGGCGTCTGTTCTCGATTAATGAAACACCTCACAAAGGGATTGGAATAAGCACCCACTGGATTCAAAACCATGGAAACTCATACATTTTCTGAATTAAAATTTTATCCTCTATCGAATGAGCTAAGAAGGACCGCTCTTCCACTAACACTACGGCTGTGGTTCCTACACTTTTCTCTAAATCGTAAGCCACTTCCTAATTTTCTAATTTTCAAAAACCAGCGAAAGACATATTATACAAAGGATATCCTGTGCTGTAAGCAAAGAAGCGAGAATTGAGTTGAAGGAGAAACCCTGAATTAAAGCAATCAAATAAATGCAGAGGTAACCCTTATAACTGCAAGTGCTGTTTCGACCTCGCGGCCCCTAGGCGGAACGTTGATGTCACCAACTGCTGCGGTCACATCTATCCTACTATCCTATCCTATCCTACTATATAATAAGCGAGACCGCGATGTTTGTAATGGGTGGGTCATATGGGTCCCGCCGCGATTACCCGTTACCGAACTCACAGGGACGCATTTCATCAGTTCAGCTCGCCGTCTTTTGCTATTTGTTCATCGTTTTATTTTGACACTTTTTCTTTTATTTCAAATCTTTATTTCAGTCAATTAGTGGTTAGTTTTTGTTTTTATTCATTTTGTATTTAGCAGCCGTTTGTCGGCCGGCAGGCCGCTGAATGGCTGGTTGATTAAAAGACACGTCCCATCTATGGTCCGATTTGGATGGCTACTTCATGCTTTTTATTGCAACTTTTCATAAACCGGAGTTCCGCTCTTTAGCTTCTCATGAAATTATTATCTCGTGTTTCTCTCCCATGAATCATTAAAAAGTTCCGTTAGTGTTACTAAAAGAGTGTTCCTTCTTAGCTCATTCGATAGAGGATAAAATTTTAATTCAGAAAATGTATGGGTTTCCATGGTTTTGAATCCAGTGAGTGCTTAGTTCCAATCCCTTTGTGAGGTGTTTCATGAATTTAGTGCAGCCGCCTTCGAATTTGGTGGACATCGGGACCACCGACTACAGTCGAGTCGCCGTGGTCACCTCACCGTCGCCGATTAGTCGTAGGTTGCTCAGGGAGTAGGTTGCTGCTCAGGTCCTTCATGAAAATCATAGTACTGTGGTAACGGCATATAATTGAGTAGCTAATTTTATAGGACGACCATGGCGCAGTGGTTAAAGGCGCTACTTCCACCCACATGGTTCAGCGATCGGTGCTCACCCGGGCCGACAAAGACTTCCATACCTGAGGCACGTTGGTACCTGACTTGTCTGCGAAGGTAAAGTCACTGACTTGAACAGGCTTGGCCACTCAAGTCATTGCATGGCCTATGATTCCACAATGCCTCTACGATTCTGAAGGGAAGACGAGTGCGTGGCGCGTATTTAGGGGACCGGTCAACAGTGCCAAGTTAACCTGTTCTTTTGACTAAGAAATTTGGGTCACATTTGTTTCATTCGTGATGGCAGAGACCCTAAAAACTACACGGAAGAAAATCAAATATATTTTAACAGGAAAGCAAGTTTCACCCTATTCAGGTCCTCTAGGAGTAAAAAAAACTTATTTTGATGTCAGATTTTTGCCACAGAAAAATCCGTCTCCGTTTGCTTCTTCTCAATAAATAGCCAATAAAACTGTGCGATTTGATAGAAACCTGCCAGAGAATATTTTATCCTTCTGGGGGAGGTTCCTTTTCTACAGCAGTGCAGGCTGTTAAAATTTACCGTTTCAACTCTTTCAAAGCTATTTGGTATGCGGTAGGTGTGATCTGCCCCGTTTCTCCATTAAACGTAGTCTACGATTTTTGAACGTTAATCTTATGGTCCACTAAAACTACACACTTCAGTGAAAGCTCTATGGAAGACAAAGGGAATGCGAATCGCTCATCAATTTCTGTTCATGTTCTTCCTAGTCACGTATATTCCACTGATTCCAAACAGGCGAGTGAAATGAAACGCGAATAATTTTTCCTTGGAAATAACCAGAAAATATTTCGTTCCGAATTTATGACTATCTACATCGACCTCTGCCTAAAAGGATCAGCTCATAAATTAATGTGTTTAGGGAAGCGCCTGGACTCCTGCCAGCTTTAACCCCAACTGAAAGCCGGACAGATAGATCCTGCATGGGAACATCATGGGATAATTATGCACTATACAGAGCTTCCCGTTCCTTCAAAATCTGCCTTTTTTCATCTACTCCTATTGTTAAGCAAAGCCTCGAGTTGAAATTACGCGCCAAATCAGTTGTGACGTGTGCTTTTGCAGATCACAGGCGCTTCGTGAATGTCTATTGTGAACGAGAACCAATGCTGGTCGAGATTTATGAAAATTCTTGAAATGTCTTAACCATTGTCGTTGCTGTAGAGGGCTTGAAGAGGTTTTAGGAAATGTATGGTTAGAACTCTAAGAAGAGAGTAGCTTAGAAAGTAAGTAGTTAAGGATTAAAATGTAAGAAGTATTTTATCGAGAATTTGACAGTTGTAGAGTGATGGAAAAGTGACAGGAGAGGAGGATGCGACGTGAATTACAGCCAATAATTATACGAAAGAAACCAAGAAAATAAGGAATTGATAGCCAATAGCGAGCTGAACTAGGTGCCATGCCAAGTTGAAACAATGGAGTAACAAAGTGATAGCAATGATAAAACTTTGCTGAGAAAAGTGCTAAGAGCAACCGAAGCGAATAAGACTAATTGTAAGAACTGCAACTCTCTTGAGCGACTATTATGATGGGTATTACCCTTGCCAACTTAGTTTGGTGAAAAAACCGTATTTCCTAGATTGGATTCGCAATTATATTAGCTATTTTAGAGTTAGTCGATTTCCAGTTAGTGTTGTTGAAAATATTCCTATTCAAGATTTAGTTGTTAGTACTCCAATTAGGAAAAAATAGGGATAAGAAGTCGTCGAGAATTGTGGTCTGCGCCAGGTCCGCAGCACCTGTGACTACACCGGATTACACGACTCCCCGTTTAAGTGGTTTCACTTATGCTCAAGTTTTAGTTTTTGAATATTTTTTTGCAGTTTTTGCCTCCAAGTTTGTTCTTTACTCGTGTTGAGAATATCACTGTTCCAGAATTTTTGATATTTCTAGATCTTACTTTGAATCCCATTTCATTCTGAGCATCATTTTTTACTTTAATGGCTACTTTAGCATGAGTTATGTTTCTTCAATCGTTTGTTCGTTTATGTCGTTTATAAAAGGCTGGTTCGTAAACTATTGATTTAGTTTGATACATATTTATCTACTACACTGCATAAGACAGTCGTGAGAAAGACGAATAAGACGTAGGAAGGTAAACACCCAGAAAACAAAAGATACAATTCGATAAATGTATTGAAACAATATATTAATCATGTTGCTTCAGTCTTTTGTTCGTTTATGTCGTTTACAAAGGGATTATTTGTAAACTGTTGGTGTTGTTTGATACATATTTATTTAGTACTCTACTTGTGACAGTTGTATGAAAGGAGAATAAGACGTAGGAAGGTTTACACTGAGGAAACAACGAATAAAATTCGATAAATGTATTAAAACGACATTTTTGAAAACACTGGGAAAAGTTTTAAAATATGCTGAAAAACTTGTAAAATGGACAGTTTGGGGATGCGGGAAATGATCCTATTCTTTGTCATTCTTTGTCATTAGTTGTCATTGCATCTTAATGTGATGTTGTAGCTTGTTTTTCGTATGTAAATAAGTTGATTGTGCCATTTTATTCAAATTTCTCATTTTATTCCCTATGCTCAGATTCTCCTCACACGAATACCAATTTGAGCAGATTTCTGTGAAAAGATATGGCCAGGATTTTTTAGCTTCGGATGCACCTTCCGCCCACATTGTGCCATTTCTTGTTCGAAATTGCTTGTTTCGCTTAATTTTTGAAGACCTAGATTTTTCATTGAATCTGGCTACTTTCAGGTGATGCGCAGGTGGAGAGCGGGGAGCCGTCTGATCGAGAATTTTGCGACCCTGACGTTGTTGCGAAGATGTTCATCCGCTGCAAACGCCTCCAATGTGTCCCGGCCTCCATACTATCGCAAACCACATCCACCGAGGGAGCCGCTGCACATGCTTCAAGAGGAATTCCCGGTACTCTGCTAGTATTATCGTTCTGTTTGGAGTTTTCAGTGAAATTTTCGAATTTTGGTAATGGAAGTCTTTTTGATTACATTTTTAATATATGGCTCATAATTCTCTAAGGAACATCTTTTATTTGTATTTTCACATAGTAGAGAGATTTATCAAAAGGTGCCGGATAGATCCGAAAAGAGGCCGAGTTGTAGATGTGGTTTCGAATACAGCACCTTCGTCGAAACATCGATGGTTGAATTTTGTCGACTTTTTCAATGATTTTGTGATTTCATTCCAATTCCAGGTTTTTAAAATATTATCTGGCAGAAGAAGTCTGTATGATAAATATGTTTGGTGTTTCTTTTCCAGAAACTGAACTGACTTCCTCTATTTTCACTATATTGAATAGGCCGCGTGTGGTGCAATAGAAAGAGGGCTACCACATAAATAGTTAAAATAATATACAATGTGATTCTTTCGATTTGTTGGCTTCCCGTTCAGCCGCTTTTGTTTGGAATCATTGGAAGGCATAGCTTCCGATAAATGTAGTGATTAGATTATTGTTCCAAAATCTTACATTGCAATGCTAACGTTGCAACCTTTTAGAGCAAGCATTCACCTGGAACTTCCGCAAAACTTACTTAAGCGAAAATTAATGATGAATTGTGGGAAGCTAGTGTGTATTTTGTGGTCACTTCTTTGATTGTTTAGCTACCACTAGTTGGCGGACGTTTTTGAAGCTATTAGGATCGGTTGATGAAATGCTTTTCAATTGTATCTTCCTTCATTACGCAATTTCAAAATGATTCTGTATCTGTCTACAAGAAATGCTTCTTACCCTTTGCTTTTGTCGGTACTTGAATGTAAAATATGCCTGTTTTCTAGAAGTTCTTGAGATTTGGAGAGATAGATTGATCTGTGTTCTTCTGGAATCGACTATGTTATGAAAACAAAAAACTATCCCGGTGTTCCTTTCCAGAACGCCGGTGATGCTTCTGGTGCAGGTGTTCGGCTGTTCGACTACTACAAAACCGCTGAGTTGGTGAACCAACTGCCAACTATTAAGGAAAAAATAGATTTCGTCAGTCCCTATGAGAGACCCTGGACGAGACCGGAGAAGACATGGCGGCGGTAAGCACCGTTACAGATTTTTCGTTGATTTTTCGTCAACTTGTGTTTTCAGAGACTGGCATCCGAGGCTCATGTCTCCTCGAAAAGCGTGGGCTCTGCCGACTGTTCCTGCTTATTTCGATGTTTTAAAATACTATCAGTATATAACAAAAATGCGACTGGTGGAGACACCGCTGGACGAGTTCTATCATGGTCTAAATCCTCCAACAGCAAGCTTTGAGGTACGTATTTGTCTTCGGGAACAAGGAGAACAGTGTTCTGTTCATAAGCTAAGCTCGTGCCGACTTTTGTAACGATAACCTGAATTTGGTTAAACTTTCTATTTTATTTTTTCTATTAAGAAATAGTCCAGCAGCCTATTATTGAACGAATTACTTTGAGCTTTTCCTTCAGAAAGCAGTGCAAGAAAGCCTTCGAGCCATCCTAGCCTCTGATCGGTTTGAGTCCGAGGACGAGCGGGTATCGGCAATCTTAGCTGCTCTTATTGATGAAGCAATCTTCAGCGTAGCACACAACGTTCCTCGTCTGGCGGATTACAGGGTAAGCTGCTGACCGCTTCGAATACTTTTCTTATTTATTTTTTATATCACTATTTCTTTCCCAACACCAAAGTCATAGGTGGCATACAACGTGCAGAGTGAATCATTTTGGATCCGGTCGGGTTTCTTGTTCCTGTACGACAAACAACCGATAGGAAGCAACAAGGTGATTAGAGACATACTCAAGTCGAAGAAGTTCCTCGGTGATGATAGGTAGGTATTGTGATTTTTCCTCGTTCACACCTAGGGCAATATTTCATTTTATTCTCATTTCTGAGTACCATAGCTGATGATCCTTTCCGTTCTGGATTTCTTCTGTTCTATTTTTCTTACTTCAGTGGTTTTTAGTACTATTTCAGTAGCATGAAAAAGGAGCCTTTTTCTTGAGAACTATAATGCTGCTTAGGCTGATCTTATCGGGTAAAAAACGCGAGTAACTGGGCACATTAATTTCACCTGATGCTGAATCTTGTCTCGGTTACACTAGTATAGAGTGAAGGTACTGAACTCTAGGCATTTCTAGATGGCAGTATCATCACTACACTGTAGGTAAAGATTAAGAGCAACTTATCGGCGTTGATCACTTCCATAAGGATGCGCCGTGCATTCATGTTTTATTCAGAATCATAGAGTGGCGATGAATGTGTATTTGATCTATACAACGACTTATGCGGTTTAGCGTCAGTGCAAGTCAGGATCTTTACCTTCCCACACGAGCCTGGTGCAATTTGTAAAGCGTTTTCGTAATGTTATTACGATTCTAGGCTGCTTTTTGTGGTTATGAGAGGGTTTCAAGTCAATTTGTTCGTGGATTTTATGTGTTTTGAAGAATGAGTCCTATTTAAGGCGGAAACTAGGAGAGCTAGCATTCGTCAGTCGCGATCGTCTGGCCGTTCAACTACGATCTCGAGAGGCTCTGGCTCCTTTGCATTCCTTGGAGACTGAGGACGCCTGTCTGCCAGTTTTTCCTGATGATGTTGATGTAGTCAAGGATATTTTGTACTCTCCCAAGGTAAGTTGACAAATGAGGAACAGTTCGAGCATGTTTGCCTTCATAAGCCTTTGGTTTTTAGTTTCATCAGCATCAGCTATTCTCGCACAGCTTTTTTTTTGAAAACTCATGCCAGTAACTTTTCAGGTGATGAATTTGTGGCCAGACGAAGACCCTCTTTGGCAGTGCCCCGGATATTTTGTCGAATCAGGTACTTGCGGGTTATTCAGATCTACCTTACTTTCGATCACATTTCGTTTTTTACGTCAGTGTCTTTTTTCTAGATGAGACCCACACCTACAGTCGTATCGCAGCCAAGTCGTTACAATTATTGGATGAAAGATGCAACGATTGGGGTGCACCACCTGAAGAAAGAGCCGAAATGTGGCAGGATTGCGCCAAAGCACAAGCCGCAGCGTCTCTTTTCACCACGTTGTGCGCTCAAGCACACACTCACGGTTCGTTTCTTGATCTTTGCGTTGGAAAAATTCCATTTTAAGAGCTTTTTCATAGGTTTCACTCAGTATACTGACGTCACACGTCCATTCACTTCTCAGCTGATGCTCTCGAATGGTGTTGACTTTGTCTTCGCTGTTGGACAACTCAATACGATTGCTATCAATATAGAGTGTGACGGTAAGGATTTTTGTCTCAACTTTGGAAAGTTATCTTGTTTTTATATTTAAATGTTACTTCCTTTCAATGCAATGATTACTTCTTCAATACAAATTATTCCTTTCCAAAAGTGGGAGTATTTTTTTCACGCACAGATCACCTGGTGCTGACACAAAGATGTTGAAAATTGTCGCCAAAAGGTGTTTCATGTGTAAAAATTTCAATTGGGTTGGCTATTTTCCTTGTGCGTTAGTTGACCAAAATATTATTTTAGCGGCCATAAGCATATTTCTTTTCTGACATTCTTTGTTTGTTAGCGTTGTGGTCTGAATTTACTGAAACAGTTTCATTTCAAGGCTATATTGTTGATAGCTACCACACCTGTCTTTTGTTGGTATCTACCGCACCTGTCTTTCAACGAATAATAGCCTTATAATATACACATCAGACGTATACACTATTATTTCATTGAAAACATTGCTTTTACAATTTTTTTTCTCTAGTCAACGATTGCATGGGCGTGAGCTTCCCTTATCTATTTTCATTACTGGAATAACCTGTTTTGGTCATGGGTCAGCTTATACCCTCCCACATTTGACGTATTACATCACATATTACATTTTATACAACAGTTATCTGCATAACCGGTATAGTGTTGGTTGGGTTCTTCCTTATTTGATCCCAATAAATGTTACACCGTAACTCCTACTTTTCAAGGATGATGGAGAGCTTTCAGGAGAAATTATTTCGTGGGAGAGAACTTTATTGAGTTGGGTAATTTTTGTACATTTTTTAGTTTCATAATTAATGAATAGAGCTCCTGCCTTTCAAGTACGACAAGAGAGATTTGATAGATATCGGCTATTCACAGAGTTAGTGGTTTAATAGGCATTGTCAGTGCCAAATGAGAGTGGGTGCTGAACCATGAAATTTTTTCGACCTACATTTTCCAATTGAAATGTTTTTTCTTTGTTGATGCGTTACGGATTGCACTTCATTTCACAGCTCACATAGAACAATTTGAGATCTTTGAAAGTGGGTTCGAGCTTCTTTTCGATGTGTGGTTTTTAGGTTTTGATAATCCGAAGACGAATCTATGTCATGTTGAGCCTCCTGTTCGTCTATACGACGAATATAGGGACGGGAAGTTCTACCACATCACAGCGGAAGGCGAGAAAGAAGGATTGAATTCTCAAGTGCTGCTAAGGGTGCTTCAGATGTTGTTACGGGATTAATCGTTTATTGTTATTTTTCGTTAATTTCCTACATAGTCATCGATATATTTGTATACATTTGCAGACCACTTGTCCTTGAACTACAATTGTTCAACTCTTCATAGTTGCAGTAGGTACTAGAATTCTATTAGGATCTATGCTTACAAGTTTGTTAATCGTTTTTGTTGATAGTGAGATAAATTTACCACTCTTTGGCAAGCATTTTGCAGTCGTACTGTAGAACAGATTCGATACCTCCTCAATACTTTCTCAATTTGATACCTTCGATACCTTCTCTCCTGTTCACGTTGCCTTAAATACTAAGGTTACAGACGGAATTACTTCAAGCTACGGGTCACCTATTACCGAAATAACGGGATGTTTAACATTCCAAAAACGGTAGCTACATATTGGCCGCTATTTCTGACTCTCAACGTGGTATTCTTCAACGAATACCTCATATATTTCGCCAAGATTGGATTTACGTGTGATTGGCCTTGTGATGAGAAAAGGTATGTCCAGTGATTTTAGCTTGATATGCATCGCTGTTTTAGTGTGCTTGCGTCCAGTGTAATCCTCTCATATTAATCTTTGAAGACGCTTTACTTTGGAGATAAGGTAGAAGTGGGGATTGTGATAAGATTGATAACTGTTTTGTTCTAGAATTCAGTGGAGGTCGTAAAAGGTGAGCTTCCTGTGTTTCGTAGCGATAATGCCTTTTTTGCGAGAGGAGGCAGACATATTGTAGTTAATATTCAGATAACTAAAAAGTGAACACTATTGCTCATTCTTGAATGCGATGAAAATCATTCATAAACGTAGTAGTTATCGCAAACCGAGGACTGGTCTCGAGTTTTAACCTGTAGCCAGGTCGATTGCACTGCCTGCTAATAAAATAGTGGCTTCTTAAAGTTGTGCAGAGGCGTTACTGGCACCGACACTGTGGAGCGGTCCATCCCCGTCCGGGCTGACCAAGCCTTCTTACCCGAATCATTTGGTGTCGTGTAAATTGGTACCAGGCTTGTCTGGAAAGGTGAAGACACTGCCTTGGTATAACGGCTGGCCCTTGCCAGTCATTGTATAGACCAAATACGCATTTACTGTGCCTCTACGATTCTGAGTGGGAGGCTATTGAGTGGCGCATCCTTGGGGGACTGGTCGACGTCCATCACTTCACTTTTACTTTTACGTTACCTATTAAAAACGTTTTTATCAAAAATGCTAACCCTGATCATTCTGCGAAGAATTCAGTTTTTTGTTGCCTCCATTAATCACTTATAATGTTATTGCTGTTTTCGAAAACAAAAGCAATTTCCTTTCGAATACAATCTTGATCGAACAATTTCGCATAGTCATCACTTATTTTTTCATTCTGCTGGTACTTTCTAGGACTATCTTGTTTCAGCTGCATTTCAAACGCCCTCCGAGTGTTTCTCATTGCAGACACTCATCTATTGGGTGATCTGAGAGGGCATTGGTTCGACAAACTCAGGAGGTATTATTTTGTAATTGTTTTTGAATTATGTTTCGTTGTTTAGTGCATTTTTCGTTTTATCAGATGGTCAATCAAAATTTCTCTCGAACGCCCTCGTCAAAATCTGATATTGTTCCAGAGAATGGCAAATGTACAGATCGTACAGATCTGCGCTTCATCTACTTTCACCAGACGCCGTCTTTTTCCTAGGTAGTTGAATGTTCCTCGTTTTGGTGGACGATTCAGAGCAATTTTTGTTTTTTTATCTTATTTATGTTTACAACTATAATCTGTTAGGTGACCTAATGGACGAGGGCGATCATAGTGATTGGACTTCGTTCAATAAGTATGCCAGCCGATTCGATTCCTTGTTTGGCTCATCCTCTGGACATCCGAAAGTGCACGTGCTAGCCGGGAATCATGATTTAGGATTTCACTACGCGTGAGAGCATTGCTTTTTCTTCTTTTTTTATTATATATGTAGGTGAGTGGGATTGATAGTTAACTTTCCTTTTTAACTAAATAACTTTTTTTTCATTGCCTTTCGAGAGTGTTAGGGGGAATCTTCATTAAATCTATCAACTCCTAAAGACAAAGGTTTTACAAAAAAGTGTCAACATCAATGCGACGAGAACCTGCTAACTATTAACTTCTAGTATGAGCAGTCGTTTTAGACAATTTCTCTTATAATGAAAGGGTGGATTTATAGGGTATCGCCGTTCCGCGTGGGTTGGTTTAATTCGCGGTTCAATCGCAGTTTGGTTGATGTCGTCACTATCAAAGGTTACTCGATTACATGAATTGAATGTGAATTTTCTAGTTCCAAGTACATGACAAATTTCTTTTGAAGAGCAACCTTTCATCCTCGTTACGTCTATGGCACTTCATGGTGATGGATGTCGATTTTGCCAAGAAGCTGAGTCACAAATCAGTGCAATATCAAAGGAATTGAATTGTGCCAAACTGGGGAACTGTGGCAATAACTCGTCTCGCTTTGAGCCGTACCGAAAGCCGATTATCCTTCAGCATTTTCCATTGTACAGGTGAGGGTTTTTTGCTCAATATTACGAATAGATAATATATGCCACTGTTTCGACCTTTTCTTCCGAATTTAAGGTTTTCCCTGTTGTGCTTTTCTACAGTGAGTATTTTTGAGGTTGATTATTAGGATCTAGATTTCCAAGGAAATGAATTGTTTGGCAAAGAATATGGAAGGTCGTTATTGTTGATTCTATTTATTTATTTATTTAGAGCGTCTAAAATGTGAATGTAACGTAGCAGGACGCAAAGAACATGTGGCTTACGAACACGTGAAACCGTCATGACAATTACCTACATGGTATTGAACTCCTTCAAATATCTATGCGTGAGGAAGCTCGAGCGCACGTGTGTCTTTGCAACCGGAATGTAAAGCCTTAGTTTTTCTTCCCTATCTTTGGACAGTGGAACTTCAAAAAAAAAACAACAACAGCGGCTCCAAATCAACACTTTTTGTTAAAATTTAATTTTTCATTTCCAGCAATTGGCGGTGAATTTTGTCGGTGCCTGGAAATCTTGAGACAATGTCCCGAGATATCGCGCGAGACTGATAACTGTTAGCAGAAGAACCCACTTTTTATTTATCGCCCTAGACCATATTCCCATTTTCTCACTTCCAAAAATATCAGAGCCAAAACACTTTTGGGATTCTCGTGAATTTTTATCGTTCTTTTTTTTGTCGTTTCTCTCCAAGTACCATAAAGTCGTTCCTAAAGACTGTCAGAATCCAGCACAACTTAACGTTTCTGAACTTTTTGTCAATTTTTTTTGCTTTTTGTCAGTTTTCTTCAACTACTCGTAATATGCACACGCATTATGTGCTCGAAAACGGTACAAAGACAACAGAAATGTAGTTGTTTTTTTCACTAAAAGCGCCTTTTCACAGTGAAGAATAGTGCACACGAAAGTCCCAAGTTCTGAAATGATAAAAGAGAAGGAAGAACAAAACAAAATCCAACTAACACGATACAAGCATTTGCAGTTATTTTTCATTCGTCAGAATCAAAGGAAGACTTCTTGAAGTGAGTCCCTTTGTCTTCTACCCAAAAATAATACTGGATCAGTTATTTTTTGTGTATGCTGAATATGTTGGAATCTGTGACGTAACAACCCTCTTTAAATCTCGCGCATTAACATCTTAATCTCTTAGGAATATTGAGCTTTAGAAAATAAGTAATGCTTGGGGTAAATTTTGCATGAAGCATGAAGCATCATAAATATTATTCGATATTCAGGCCAAACGATAGGGAATGTCTCCGCGATGAGGATTTTGACGACAAGGATCCCCATAGAGATGAGGCGTATCGGCCGCAATGGGAAGCGTTGTCTGAGGAAGCGACGGATATGCTCCTTCGGAAGCTCGATCCTCGTGCAGTTTTCAATGGACATACTCATCGCGGATGCAAGATGAGGTACACAGTAGTTATCGTGAAGTGCTAAGCACATTATGGGCCAATTCCATAGGGGTATACCCGAAAAGATCCGAAATATACCTCGAGTAGCACCCAAACCGTGACTCATCACCGCTCATATTGAGGTGTAATTCAGGGTTTCTTTTGGGCTTATACAGTGGTAATTGGTCAAACAGAAATCAGTAGCGCGGCGAGAGTTTGGAGACCACGAAAGTTGGGCAAATCTGATTCATCAACGCGCTGGGGGTTTATTTGGGGTTTGCTCGGGATTCTTACGCTGTTATGAGCTCGAGGTCTCTGGACCATCGTCGCCCAAGTAGGTCTGCTAGACCTCGCAGATGCACCAAATTAACCCTGAATAATTCGCACGCGTTGATGAATCATGGTTTTCGCGCAATTTTGGGTTCATTTCGGGTAGGCCATTCACTTTTATTTTTTAGGTGGAGAAAACCGTCCTCGTTCTGGGAATATACAGTGAATTCTTTCTCGTGGCGGAATGGTGACCGTCCAACGTTTTTGATGGCGACGATAACTAAGGAAGATGTGAGTATTTTCGGTTTTGGTTTATTGTTGGTATTCTTGTAGAAATCTACACTATCACAGGTGCGAGTTGGAGTTTGTCATCTGCCGCACGAATCCACCGTCATCGGCCTCTACTGGGTTCTGTCGATAGTGCTGCTGATCTGGGTGCTCAGATTTGTTGTAATAGAGCTATGGTCGAAAATGTTCAGAAGGTATCGTCGAACATCGTCTCATACACATTTCCTTGATAAACTTTTGAAGTCGGGTTGATCGGACACACCCCCGTGTGCTTGCTCGATCTATCGATATAATCGATCCATCATCTGCAATATTCGTCGCTAAGCGGCCATCTAGTCATTTGCAATTCGTTTGCTTCTTTCTTTATTTGTTTCGTTGTTTCTTTTTGTCCACTTTTCATCTTATCCATGATGTCAGCGACGGTAATTCACGTATTTATTTTCGTATTTTCATTTTATTTGCGTTTGAGCTGATACTAAGTACATCCTTGTCTCCATTGTGATTTCTCAAATTGTAGTATGGGTACGCTATACTTTAGGAGGCTGATAATTAAAAAAACCTCGTTAAATGGAGCAGACAAGGTTGATGTAAAATAAACATGGTCAGTTCTGTTAATTACTTCGTACATCGATCTTGCTGTTCAGCTATACATATAGTGGACTTGTCTGTTGGCTTGGTCCTTTTGCGGGTTTGAAACGCTTGTGAGGCACTTTTAAGCTGGATTCATTCAAATTGTTTATTGTTGTTGAGCAGTTGAGCGTGTATTGTTGTTGAGCTTCTCCCCTAAGAAAGCTTAACCACTCGACCACTCGAAGCATTTTGATCAACGATTAAACGATGGCGGAAGAAGTGTTCACGAGAAAATAAATAACACACCTTTTCAATCAAGGTTGTAGAATCAGAAGCGGATTGTAGCAACGGTAGGTAAGGTTTTCTCTGTATGAAAGTTTGGTAGCAAAGTAAAACGGCTTACAAATCCGTTTCTCCTTGACTTCATATCCCACTTAATTTTCGTTTTCTGTTGCTGCACGTCTTTGCTTGTAGGCTACAATTCTTGATCAGATCACCCTGTTGACCGTCTTCGCCTTAAGTGCTCTCTTTACTGTTAGGCCCCGGAATTTGTATTTTTAGTAATTCCTTTCGACAAAGGGACGGCTTAGATGTACTTTGCTTTGTAATTGAGCTTATGCAGTAATTTATTTTATTTTTCGCTTCGTTTTGGTACTATTTTGTCAATTCCTTCGCCAATCATTTCCATTTTACACTCCAATCCTTGCGTTGGCTGCACCTCCTGTAACTGGTGATATGTTTTGTCGCCCTCAATTCAGTCTTTCGAAACTCAAGGCAGCTGATCAAAATCGTGGAATATAAATATAAAATCGTCGGCGTTGATCACTCCTCTACTAACGCGCCATGCATCCGTCTCCCGTTCAGAATCGCATAGAAATGGTGGGTGCGTTTCTAGCCTGCACTGACTTGCGGGAGCCAACCGCTACACCATTTCACTACCTTTTCCTTGCCAAGCAGGTCCGGTACCATTTTTCACGATCCCGGAGGGATAGAAGGTTTTGTCAGCCAGGACGAGAATCGATCACTCGAGTGTGCGTGTGTCAGTAACCCCTCTTACCACTGGACCACGCACGCCCTCGTAGATGATAGTGAAAGATATTGGGCATTATTGAACGCTTTCTGTGATAGGCCGCTTCCCGACTTTTAATCTTCAGTTTTCTGCTCTCACCGCTCGATTTCCCACCTGGATATCCTGGGTGGGTGGTCCGGCGAGTGTCTTAGCCGGCCGTCCAGTGTTTCTCTCGATGTTTGTCGTTCGTTCGGCATCCATCCACCCGCCGGTCAGCTATTTGCTCTCTCGCCAGACTGAGGCTTGTCAATCGGCTCGGATTATCTGGTCATGCTGTGATTTTCGCCTGAATATCACATTTATAATGAATTTTTTCTAGGAGATTTCAGAATATCCCACCATAATGTGTTAACTACTTTGGGCTGCAAATTGTATCAAACTGTCGAAATTTTTATCGCGAAATCCTAGTTTCATCATTTTTATCGTTTTTTTTTCTCGTTCTTTTTTGTGCATTGCTAATGAGTACGCTAGAAGTAGAAGTTGTAATGTAATAGAACAGTAGATGCAATAGAACAGTAGCTAGAAAATTGAGGCTCATGAGGAATCTCAACCAGCGTCTGTGGCATATTAGGGCCCTGTGATGCTAGACCACTACACCTCCAAACCGACCGATCGAATTATTGGATTCTTCCCTTTTTGATCGATAGCAAAGGTAGAAACTGGCTCTAGAAGAGTCGTTAATTTTTCACCGAAAACTGAACCCCTTCCTAAACCTACGCGAGATTATGCGAGAAGCTTGATAAAGGTAAACGTGTCGGCGTAGACCAGTCGCCTAAGGACGCGCCACACATTCG
The DNA here is from genome assembly GCA_030553155.1 of Nippostrongylus brasiliensis. Classification (NCBI taxonomy): domain Eukaryota; kingdom Metazoa; phylum Nematoda; class Chromadorea; order Rhabditida; family Heligmosomidae; genus Nippostrongylus; species Nippostrongylus brasiliensis. The sequence goes on along the minus strand of CP130732.1, from coordinate 31,534,908 downwards.
TGTTCCATTCAGAATCGTTGAGACGTGGTGAATGTGACTTTCCCAAACAAGCATGGTATCACTATACACGACCCCGGGGGCGATGGAAGGCTTGGTTAGCCAGGGCGGGGATCGACCGCTCGACCATGTGGGTGTCAGTAGCGCCTCTCACCACTGCTAAACGCGTGCTGAATACTTACATTGTAGTCCTAGACACTTAGGTAAAGTAGACTTGACTTTCGCTGATTTCGTATAGTCGAGACGCCTTCTGCATTTTAGCTGTCGGTGGTGTATATTCCCATTCTCATCATCCGATTTTGTTAGTAAACAGCAGTTCTCTGCGCTAGTTCGCTAGCTGGTTCCAGTGGCAGTCGCTGTGGTCACTTTTTTGCCCGGACCTTCCGAAGGTCGCGTGAAGTTGTTTCGGCCTCTTCTCAGCATTTGAAATCTGAAACCAAAAAAAAAGAAGAAAAAAAATGTAAAGATGCAAAGATGGACGACAGTCTTGCTGCCATCTTTATTTTGAAATCAGTGCTTATAACGGTGCTGGAGCTGGTTAATGGTCTGTCGAATATCCGAAAATATCTACACCTCCAGTATTTTATGGTCTCCAATCAAATCTCTTATCTATATCTCTCTATCTACATATTTATATCTAGGTCGCGTTTGTACAAGAAGATTTATTAATTGCTCTGACTTTCGGCCTCTTCTCAGCATTTGAAATCTGAAACCAAAAAAAAAGAAGAAAAAAAATGTAAAGATGCAAAGATGGACGACAGTCTTGCTTCCTAAGCATTCACACATTAGCCATCTTTATTTTGAAATTCGGAAAGTACCCTATAGTGCTTATAACGGTGCTGGAGCTGGTTAATGGTCTGTCGAATATCCGAAAATATCTACACCTCCAGTATTTTATGGTCTCCAATCAAATCTCTTATCTATATCTCTATATCTATCTACATATTTATATCTATATCTCTATATCTATCTACATATTTATCTACCATTATCTAGTTCCCTATCTATCTATTAAATTCCGATCAATGTTTGTACAGTACAGATTTGTACAGAAAACCCATAAACTTGAAGCCGCTTATTTGCATGAAGATTTATTAATTGCTCTGAACCGAGCCACGAATTTTTCTAGTTAGATTCCATGAGATTCTTCGCTTTGAATGCTTGCTTGAAAAACTTCGGTATTTTAGGTTGTTTCGACTTCTGTGCTGCATTTTCTAAGACTAATATTGTTGTATTTTGGGTATATTATTCAGTTTGCCAAAAGATAAGAAATATCTAAGAGATGACACTTATACAGTGCGTATCAAAAGTATAGAGCCACCCCAAAAACAGTAATTTTTTCTTTGTTAACGGGCATTTATGATATGAAGTTGCTTTCAATGAATTATCCGTGATCGAAAGAATTTAAAAAAAAATTACGGTTTCTCCACTGTATCAAAAGTACAGGGCCACTTTCGATATTCATTTATTATAACTGCAAGTTTGACACTTGGGCCATCCGAACGCGAAGGCATTGACTCCGTTGCTGTCTACTATCGTATTAGCAACATGTAGTGTGGTATCCGACCGTCCGTCGAGGAGCAGGACCAAGTTCGAGCACTACACCAGGCAGGTCACTCCAAGCATCAAATCGCTGCTCAACTTCGTCCGATGGTTTTCAGCAGACCCATCTTCGGCGGCGGTTCTCAAATGGTCTGGGAAGCATTCAGTAGCTCTGGTGTTCTTCGGTTATCCTTCACTACGTGTCGAATGAACTCAAAGGATCATCAGAAGGTTCTTCAAGATCATCTGGTGCCTTTTATTCGCCAGCACCATACGAAGAATTTCACTTTCATGCAGGACATGCGAGTAAATCGACAACACAGTGGTTGAACTCCAGGAATATCCCCTTGTTATACTGGCCAGCTTGTTCGCCGGACTTGAATCCGATTGAGAATATCTGGGGAATACTTGTACGCCAGATTTACAGAGACAGAAGACAGCTCACCAATGTCGAAGAATTGCGAGAAGCGATCGTTGCGGCGTGGAACAACTTGGATCTTTGTATCTTGAAGAATTTGGTAGAAAGTATGCCGAGCCGAATTTTTCAACTCATTTCCAATCATGGTAGACAAGCTGATCATTAGTTTGTAGTTGTTGTCTATTTATGTAATAAAGTGGAGTCGACTCTGAGGTGGCCCTATACTTTTGATACAGTGGAAAATCCATATTTTTTCTTAAAAAATTTCATATTTTAGAAATCTTTCTGAATCATTTTCTGGTATGGTTTTTGACTACGAGGAATTCGATGAGAGCAATCTCATATCACGAATTTCAGTTAATAAAGCAAAAATTACAGTTCTTGGGGCGGGCCTATACTTTTGATACGCACTGTAGGTAGAGGAAAACGGAAAGAAGAGAGTTAGTATTTCAATGGTTTGCCCGCAATGAACAACCCATTTCCCTACGCGCTTCCAGTCGTTTTTCCAAACTCCCTCAAACTTCTAATATTTGATAGAAAAATAATTCATTAGTTCCTCGAAGTAACCGTGGGACGTTGGTCAGCAGTTGTGAGAAGACGATCGCACCCTCTATCAATACATCAGAAATTAGTTCAGAAGAAAAGCGGAGGGAAAAGGGAAAACCCCGGAAAGTCAATGCTTTTTGAATCAACCCGTAACGATAGCAGTATGATGACTATTTTAGCTCAATGAACAACCCATTTCCCTACGCGTTTTCAGTCGTTTTCCAAACTTCTTCAGAGCTTCTAATATTTGATAGAAAATATTTTATTGGTTATATGATTTCTTCAGGCAGGCCATCTCTGCCTCAAATTCAGCCGCGCACTCAGAGTGCACACACTTGTCTACCTCCTTCTCGCCAGAATGCTTCGCTTTGCAGCCATCCAAGCACTTTACTGATGCATCTGCTTCTTTTTCGCATTTTATCAGCGAGTCGTCCACCTCCTAAACACGAGGGAGATATGATTATCGAGTGAAAAAACGTCAACGCTCATAGAAAACTAGCCAAATACAAGAAGAGTTTTCATTTTTTCGTCGAAGGACACCTGTGTATGCTGGGCCTCTTATGTTTGGCAGAAAAAATGGAATGTGAATGAAACACACTTTGTCTGACATGGCGACAGCAAACAGAAGAGCCAAAACAACAAGTGTTCTACGCATGGCTTCTCCTCACACCTGAAATTGTAGTGTATTATAGTTCAGTCATAACATTTGCTGAATGTGAATTATCACGGAAACAGCGATGGTCAATGTCGGTGGTCCGATCTACATTTCACATATTGCAGAAAAGAACCATGCACTTCCAACTCACATAGCACCAAACGTTTTCGGGTGGCAGCCCTATAAACCCTTAATACACCTGTTACACCAGACAGATGAGCCACTCAGGGTACGTTTCGGTATTTATTTCTGGTATGACATTCACGAACTTGGGTTCTGTTAACAAGTGTTATATTTATGCTCATCACCATAAGTAACACCTATAGACGGGGCTTTGCTAACACTCATACTTACCACGAAGCAATCTTTTCTCCCAAGGTCGCCATATATTGGCTTACAAGCTTTATTTGCCGAAAATCCTGCCGTGGTCGCCATATAATAGGTTGTTGCAAAAGTCTTGCGACACTTTTTCAACATTCTTCAAATTGACAGCAATTTGTTCGAAAAAATCTCAGTCAACGATATAATCACTATTCAGATGTATGTCTCTTCCCCCTCTTAAGGGCAACTTCTCAATTCCTCTCCGCCAGAACTCTGACAAAAGAGGTTGCTCAGCGTGCTCCGAAGATTCTCAACGAGACCCATATTGTTTTGCAGAGATTCGAATGGCGATTACAACGGTATAGGTTATTTTTGTTATGGGCAAGTGGATGCCCCGAAAAAAGGCAGAAAACCTTGAAAACTAACTAGTGGCAAATGGGCTTTTAGATCGCAAACACCAGAGATACCACCAGAATCGACCCAAATTCAAAAACAAATGTCAGATTCGTGATCAGCACCCCGAATAACTCCAGTGGACAAAGTTTGAACTAAATCGGTGATTTTGACCTAATTAACCTTACCTAGTGTTGAGTACGAAGATCCACTTACCGAGAATATCTTTCTTCCTATTGTTTCACTTTTTGTACTCTGAAGAACACAGAGACGCCATTTCGGATGAGTTTCTTACAAGTTTCATCGAAAAAGATTACTTGGGTAGCTGACAAATCCACAATTCACAAATCTGACATCGACTTTACCCATTGTGCCTGGCGTGAGCTTGCTAGGGTCCGTGGTAACAAAGTTGGGAAGTTGGGTCTAAATCACTGATTTAGCCCCAACTTTGTCTACGGGGGTTTTTCGCGACGCTGATCGCGAATCTGACATTTGTTTCTGAATTTGGGGTCGATTTGGGTTGGTTACGGTAGATATGGGTCACATACATATGTACTAGGAGACATTGTCGTTTGTGCGTACATACTTTGTTGGCAACACTCCTCCCAGACGCGAATCTATCGCGCAACTGCGACAAAATTTCAAAAGGAGTGTATATTGGTATCTAGCGTAGGAAGGCAAAAGAAAGGGACAGCAAAGGGACCGGTCCACCGACCATCAGATCGAGAGTCCTGCATGCAACCCACTGAGCTATCATGATACGGTTCCGTTAGTTAACACCTAGAAGTGTCATCGCCACTAGTTTCTCGCCACTAGTTAGTGGTCAAGATTTCTTGCCTTTTTTCGGGCCATCCACCCACTTGCCCATAGCAAAAATAACCTATACCATTGTAATCGCCATTCGATGCTCTACAAAACAGTATGGGTCTCGTTGTGAATCTTCGGAGCACGCTGAGCAACCTCCCTCGTGAGAGCTGTGACGAAAAAAAATTGGCCGACCTATATTGCCAGTTGGTCTCGGTTGTCGCATTCCATCTCTCGAAGGTATTGCTTTAAGAACCAGAATAAGTGAGAATCTGAAAGAGCAAGGTCTGGAGAATAAGGTGGATGCGGTAGAACTTCCCAGCCTAAATCCTGAATTTTCTCACGAGTCGCTCTTGTGACATGAGGACGAGCGTTGTCGTGCAAGAGGTAGACTTTTCCCTTTCAGGGCGTTTTTCTCGCATGACGGGAAGTTCTGCCGCACTCACCTTATTCTCCAAAACTTGCTCCTTCAGATTATCACTTATTCTGGTCCTTAGAGCAACGCCTTCGGGATGTGGAATTCGACAACCGAGACCAACTGGCAACACGTCACAGCTGCCGGTGTTCTGACGGAGAGGAATTGAGAATAGGCCGAAAGATGGGGAAGGGTCATAGATCTGAATAGTGGTTATATCGTTGACTGAAATTTTGTTTGAATCAATTGCTGTTAACTTGAAAAAATGTCGCAAGACTTTTGTAACAACCTAATGTTTATTGGCTTTCAAGTTTTATTTGCCGAAAAAAAAGAAAGAAAGAACGAATGGAAGAATAATATCCGCGCGCATGGCCGGCTTATAAAGCCCTGCATCAATTAATATGTGAATGACATAGACATCATTATAAGCGTTGATAAGCGTTGAAAGGGCTGATTACGAAAAGCACAACAAGCTAACATTCAAATGGATCACGTACCAAACAATATGCTAATGAAAGTGTAGCCAACAACGTTTTGACAATATAATGAATCTATTATCGGTTTAAATAAAATGACTTTTATTCTGCACGTTTCTTCTTTACGCATAGGAATACGTTAGAATAATTTCCGCTCGCCGGTAATCGTCGTTGGTCATCTTTCTTCGGACATCATAGATCGCACTGTTGTTTTTCATTTGTATCCATCCGAAAACTAAATAGGTATAGTATAGAGTTGAGAGCTTGGAGGTTGTTTTTTGGGCGAAACAACCTGAAAGTCAAACCATTTCAATTCGCTATTCCACTTACGCGCTCTCGGTTCTCTAGTTTTATAGAAAAAGAAAGTTACATGAGCTTGATTTCTTTTATTTGCTTTCTTTTCTCGCTGCTTTCCCTAAGGAGAAGTGATACGAGCTTCGTATCCCATTTGTGCTCGAGAAAGTGAAGGACGTATCGGCGGCACGAGTTCCACAACCGTTTCTTGGCAAAAAAGTGGTGATTAGCCGTGGATGGCTGAACTTGCTTCGTTCAGTGGCGATGATAAAGGATCAGCGAATGATGATCCGCAATCACCGTGTCATCTCTCGTCATGAAGGTCAGTCGACGACCACTTTCTCAGGCGCACGTAATAACCGCAGCAACGGGCTAGCTGTCCGAGAACTTCTTTCCGAATATGATCGCCGTCCAGGAATTCCGTTCAGAAAGGGTCTGAACACAGTTCCAAGTTGGTGACTCACCAAACTGGCCTACCAAAAGCCTTACATCTCTGCATTTCTGAAAAGGTGTAGAAACAAACCAATAAACGATATTGGAAGGAAATTCGAAGGGTGAGAGGGCTTCTTGTTCGAATGAAACATCTTTGCCTCCTGCACTCTTTCTGTATATTCTCAACGCTAGGATGAAAGGTCTTTAATAGTATCAAATAGCGAAACTATCAGGCTGGCGATTTATAGCATATTGGAGTATAAGAACCTGATAAATAAGTCCTATAATATCAGTGAGGCGTGGTCACATGCTTTCCTAGAGAATTCTATTTTTGCATAAAGTCCTTATTCTCGGATTGGTCCCATTAGGTTTCTCCTATCATGAATGGTTACCCAAAAATCGCTCATGCATTTTGAAGAGCTTGGTGACTAGTACTAAGTCATGTACGGAGAGGGTATTATCAGTGACGGAGCTCCTCTTTTTATTGTTACTAATGCCATTCTCTCTGATAACTTGTAATTTTTTCGTATCTGAACATCATGCTGTTTAACTAACACATTTTTCTTAATAAATAGAACATCCATATTTGAGGATGTAAAGGTAAAGGTAAAGGTAAAGGTAAAGGTTCCGGCGTTGATTAGTCCCCTGAGGACGCGCCGCCGCATTCGTGTTCCATTCAAGTCGTAGAGGCATAGTGAATGCGTATTCGGACCATACAATTACTTGCGGGGGTGAACCGCTATTCCAGATCCGTCTCTTTACCTGCCCAAACAAGTCTGGTATCAGTTTACCCGACCCCGGAGGGATGGAAGGCTTGGTTAGTTTGGGCCGGGATCGATCGTTCGACCGCGAAGGTGTCTGTAGGGCCTCTTACCACTGTACCACGCGGGCCCATTTGAGGATGTAACTATAAATAAATGTACACCTGCTTATAAGCTTGAGAGGTGAACGTCACCGGTCAGTCGGCGCATTATTTTTCAGAAAATCTCTGTGACCAACATCTCTACGAAACATGGCTAAGAGGGGGTGGGTGGTCAGGGTGCTGGTTATAATTCTGTCACCAGTTTCTCAAAGTTCCAATGGAGAACACCCTTGTTGTTATTGTGGTCTTAGCGATCTGTACCTGTCGATAGGTGCATAGTAATAAAAGGTGATGGATGGTTTCTAACAATCTCCGGGTTCACGAGCAGCCGAGCGTTCTTCTGAAAATGAAAGCGGGATATCTTGAATGTTGATGTGCCGAGCGAGGTTAGAAAGGTGGATCAAACTTTATTTTGGCCTGACGTTTCGACTCCTTTGTCTTCAGAGCCCTAAAAAGCAGCTCGAAAGTCACTGATCTGGACTGAAATTTTGAGCCACTTTTAGGCCACTGAAGACGACGAGAGGGTCGAAAAGTCAAGCCAAACTCATGTTTGATCCACCTCACTAACCTCGCTCGGCACAGCAGCATTCAAGAAGCCTAGCTTCATGCCGAGGTTTCAAGAAGAGAGAACATGGGAAAGCGGGGTTATGTTCGAGGTCCTGAGGTTTTTTGGGATAGTAGAGGTGCTTATCGATCTGTCTCTACAGCTTTTGGCACTCAGCCGTCATACGAATGAAATTCACCGTAATTCTAGTGGGAACTTTAGACGGAACTTGTGTGGCGGTGTGAACGGTGTGTTTGTCTGCGCGAAGAAAAACGTCTTGTAACACGGAGTTCGTCGTCGACAATGGCTGGTCGTTCAAAGTGCATTTCGAAGGTAAACACTACTATGCCCTATCCCTTGTTATTCTCTGCTTTGTACCTGCTTGCTCAGCGATTTCACCTGTTCGGCGCCAAGTATCCAAACAATCATAGGCGGCTTTTCCAAGGTATTAGGCGGATGAACAGAATACTCTAAGGAGCAGATACTTCTCTAAAACTATTATAGCTTTGTAAAAACTCCTAAATTTTTGTGAACATTACCGTTCATACCCGACATTTTTTGCTGCCGATCTTTTATGGTTTGATTTGCTTTTGATTATTGCTTAGCGTAGTGGAATTAAGGAGCAGAAGCAGACATCTAGAGTGTTATTATGATTCCTCCGTCAGAGCCCATTGGAAGAATGATGAGTTTTGTCCCTTCCTGTTTGCTAAAACTGTCATCTGCACTTTCCAACTTTGGTACCATCACCAGTGTGGTTGAGTCGATATTTGTCAGTTTCTATTCTAAATTCGCTGTATCGTATCGATCTGGAAATCAACCACTTTGGATACTATGTACAGTGGGAAAATTTTCTTCTCTTGACCAGCGCGTCTAACTCGTTCAAACCGCTTCGTTTGTGGACCCAAATCGTTGCAAAAACTCCACTCTTTTTTGTGAGCAGAGAATTCTGTTCACGATAAAAGAGATGGTGTTGGAGGAATGGTGATCCTTTTTTGTGAATCCGTCTGTTTCTGTTCGAGAAAGTGGATTAGGTAGAAAATGGTTTTCACGGTTTGAGCTGTGGATAAATTTGTAGACACTGCGTTCCAACGCTGTTACCTTTAAACAAGTATGGGAAGGGAACGTCGAACTTTCTGCTTAACACTAATCTCTAGTTTTTTTTTGGCAAAATCAAAGTGGTGGGAAAAGGAAAATGGGTCAGCATTGATCAGTCCCCTAAGGACCGCATTCGTGCTCCATTCAAATCGTGGAGGCATGGTTAATGCGTATTTGGCCACTATTTGGCCAACCACTGTACCAAGTCAGTGTCTTCACCTTCCAGACAAGTCTGGTACCAATTTACCGACCCCGGAGGGATGGAAAGGTTAGTTGCGCGCGGCGAAGATCGATCACTCAACCGTGCGAGTGGCAGTAACACCTCTCACCACCGTGCCACGCGCATCTTTAGCCAGAATCAATATCCAGAGTTGATCGATTGAAAAGGTGCTATTCGAGAGCAAAATGGGTCACGTTGTGTTAGGTTAGGTGTGGGTAAACTTGAAAAATGCAGAAACCCCTGCGGTTGAGAATTTGATACATTGGGAGCAAAACGATGCCGGAAAGAGTCATGGAGATGAAACTTGACGGATTTGAAGCCCACATTTTGAGTGACTGGTCGAAACGAGTTTGTATCTTTTTTTGGAATAAAAGCAGCTCACTATTGAGTCACGTTTATTGTACAAGTGCAGGGTTACCTGTCAATAGTCGGGACGACAGAGTAGAGTAGTTCAAGCAGGAGGGCAATTTCCCATAGTCATGTCTCCTTAGAGGTATTACAATGGAAATTTCTCTCCTAACAGTTTCAGTCAATCGCTCTTAGGTATTATTGTGTCATCGCTGCTTCTCAGAAATTAAGAACTGTCAAACATGTGGTCAACTCTTTCTAGTTGCTTTATTAGAAAAAATCTATCAGTAAACTCCTTTTATCATTTGCTACTCTCTGGTGACCATTGCAAGAATTTTCGTAGCTTCTGACGTAAATCGTTGAGCTTTTTGGGCTGAAAATCCCATTAACTTGTTTGGAAGAGTACAGCAAACACTTTGAAAGATCGTTCGTCGGGAAATTATCGTGCGATAAACGGCAATTTGTCAACAGGGACATTTTTCTTGATGTTTTCCGTGAGTCATAAGTTTCTGGCCGAGTGGGCGCTCCAACCAAGATTGCCTCGCTGAGTTCATCAATCGTCTTTTTCTCCCCACGGCTATTGAATATCTGCTGCATAGTAGTGATCCAAGGCACACATTCATGATTGATAAAACCGCTGGTAACCCTAAAAATATCTCCATTGGTCCGGGCATCGGATACCCGGCGGTTATAACGGCACACGATATATAGCAGCCTTATGGTAGATCCAATGACTGAGTCGTTGGCAGATAAAACTAGAGACTACCCTTAGGTATCGGATACCTTTTTATCTATAAGTCGTAAGGGACGAGTCTGTTAACCTGAAAATGTTCGAAAGCCCTTGGTTCCATCCCGCATTTGGGATCAAATGACATATTTTGCTTTGATCAATGTCTTCAAAACCAAAACCTTGAGAACAAGACAAGGTAGTGGCCTCACCTGGAGCCGCAATGTGTGCTTTTGAGGATTTACCTGTAACTCTGTATAAATTCACGAGAATTGTAAGCCAGGTAAAGCCAGTCAGTCATCTGTCCCATTTTAACCATCCAGTGAGATTTTGACATCTAGATCGCAACGCTTACGTTCAGGATGCCCTTGATTCAGAGGTAAGGGGCATTAGTGACACATGTACCGACGAGCGATCAATCCTCATCCGGGATAATCAAGTATTTCATCCGGGGTCTGCTAAATTGGTACCAGACTTGTCTTGGAAGGTGAAGACACCGACTTCTCCAGCTAGTTGATGTTAGGACCACATAAGCATTTACAATGCCTCTATGATTCTGAATGGAAAGCGAGTTCTTGGCGCGTACTCAATGGACAGATCAACGCTGACCAATTAACGTTTCGCAGTTACGTTTTTTTTGTTCATGATGGGAGTGGCCGGAGTAGTCCTGCATGTAGAGTTTGGAATTGAAGAAACAGAGGTTAAGTTGTGAATCGAAAAACCATGACCAAGAAAAAAACGAGCGAGAGAGAAAACTGCGCAGTTCTTTCGTAGTGTTTGATTGCTTCCTTCTTGTCATCTGCTGCATTTCTCTCTTTTTTCTCTTTTTTACGGAGTCGCCTTTCACGAGATCTGTTGGAAGAGATAGCTCAGGCGGAACCACTCGGCTGTACTGATAGGTTTCTCTCCACATCATCTTTAACGGAAAAATAGTTGATTAATTGATTGATTGAAACATTTGATTGGAAAAACAGTGTCAGCATTGCCTCAACACCAGCAGACGACCTTTTAGCGGCGATCTGCTGTTGTTTTTTCTTCACCTCTAATTTTTGTCCAAGTTTTTGGAAGTGTTTTCATATTTATTATTTATATGGAGAATATCCTCAACTTTTTTCGTCCGATCAGTCTTCCTCGGCTGACGAAAATGTTCTGGTTCGTTTTGAATGTAGCGAGAAAAAAGAAGAGTGACTTTCTCCTGCGATCCCATTCTCTGAAAACTAAAAAAGCTCGAGGGCTACTCCCTCCTTTTGAGCCAAACTCAAGAAAGGCGTTGCTTAAAAAGACCTTTAGATATGAATAAATTGATTTGCTGCAAACCAAGAATTCTTGAAGTATGAACCGCATCATTCTAAGATTCGAGGTTCTCGCTGATATGAACTTTTTTCTAGCTCTTATGCATTTTGAGTTTTTTTAGAAAAATGTTTTAAAGGGCCTGACGTTTCGACCTTATTGTCGTTTTCACGTCTTGGTTAGTGACCCGCCGGCTACTCTCGCCATTACGTAGCTCTATAGGTGAAAGGTAAATGGAAAGGTGTCGGCGTTGATCAGTCCCCTAAGGACGAGCCGCCACATTCATGTTCAACTCAGAATCGTAGAGGCATGGTGAATGCGTATGTGGCCTATAGAATGACTTGCAGGGGCCAGCCGTTATTCCAAGTCAGTGTCTTTACTTTCCCAAGCAAGTCTGGTATCAATTTACCCTTCTCCGAAGTGATGGAAGGCTTGGTTACCGGGCGGGGATCGACCTCTCGTACGTGTGGGTGAAAGTGGCGCCTCTTACCGCTGTCCCGCTCGCGTACTTACCACTTAGGATAACATTTTAAAGCACTCATTGTAGCAAAGAGGAGCAGTTTTCCTCATTACCAATTCCAATTGTAATTGAAAAGTCATAGTCGGCGAAGTCGTTCCGACCAATTCCCTACACCCGACACGTTTATTGGCGGAAACCGCAGAGAGTGTAATAAAAAGCTCCAGCTCTGCGAATTGTTCGAACACATGCTGCGAGATTCGTTGGCGTTCATGGACACTCCGCTACTCACTATCGCTTCCGATCGTTCTCTGCTTCTCCTCTTGTAGTTGATACATTTCTTTCAAAAATAGGAAAGATTTACTGGTAGGATTTCGGGTGCTGTGTAAACTAGGGGTATAGTCAAGGAAAAAATCACCCGAGGTGGTTTTTTCGTTAAAAAACCACCTCGGGTGATTTCGTTTCGTTTAAATTGCTCAATTTGACGTATGGCCATTCGAAAAACTGACATCTTGTGAGAATTCCAGTAAGCACGGCAAGTACACTACTTTTACTGGCTGCACCCCAACCGTCATGGCCCCGGATTTCAATCCATACCAGTATTTGGGTCTCCAACGGAAAAACCGGGTAGGACTTCAGAAATTTGATGTTTTTGCATCTAGAGAAATACAAACTTTATTTTTGTTTTTCTTTAAGAGTAGTTTTATTTTGAATTCGACGAAAGATGTCCAAAATCATTACCTGTACAATTCCAAGAACTTAAGAGCTTTAATTTTTCTCTGGACATATCTTTTGGTCAGATCCCGCAAAAGCCGCTTCGTAGCGTTCCAAAGCGGCTTTTTCAATAACCTTTTTCAATAAATAACGATATTTTGAAAATTTTTTTAGGTATGAATAATTTACATACCAAACGATAGAGCATAAGCTGCGGAGCTCAAATATATATTTATTTTTACAAATAATTGAGCTTCAACAAAGTTATTGAAAAAAAACGCTTTGGAACGCTACTTAGCGGCTTCGGGATCTGACCAAAGGATATTTACGGTACTTTAACTAAAATAATTGAATTTCACAGTTGAATGTATGCTCATATTACTGGACCATATAATTAACAGTGGAAATTTTGTTCATTTTTATTTTTCCTTTCATTTCTGCACGAAATATAGGATGCTCTCTTTTGCGACTCTTATCTCACTCGCTGTGGAGCGTTTCGCTATCAATATAAAAAGGCTGTGGAACATTTTGAATTAAAAGGGAAAGTTGGACAGACTTCACATTTTTGAAGAGAATAGCGCCATAACTGTGAAGGTAGGAGCCGTAGTTCAACTTTTATTCAGATAAAAGAGCCAGTCCTTCGTCAGTTGGCACGAAAACAGATCAGTACATCGCTCATAAAAAAGCAAGTTACGACTCACCTTTATTATGATAAATTACCATTCTGAAACCGGTCACAGAGGACGAACACCCTTCAGATAGACTCAACTGAATTTTTGGCGTTTCTTTTCCAGTGATAAATGTTCGGCGCTTCGTCTCAGCTCTTATCAACTTCGCCTTTTATCGCTTTCCTCAATGCCATCAGCCGTCATCTGACCCGCAACATTCGACGCCTTACGATTGCCCCGAAAAGGACTGCTTTTTGGCTAGTGTAGTGTCCCAATTCTACTATTGAAATATTGATCGGAACTCGGCATTTTCGCCATTTTGCGTGTCGCACTGAAACTTCGAAGGAAAATGGCCATTTTCAGACACACGAACGATCATGAGGGAGCCGATGTTCGCGGCGCAGTCGCCTGAAAAAGAGGTAAGCCAAGTGCTCTCCACTTACCTTCGTCACTCCATGGTGACCCCGTTTCCCTCCCGCACAACCCATCATTTTGTCGAGTTTTTGCGATCGTTTTTTGCGGCTTGTTGTCGAGCGGTTTTTCTCGTCGTTTTCCGCTAAATGACCGATGGTCGCCGCTCGTTCACCGAGAGATCTCGTCCACCTTCGTGTCAGCGGATCCCGTCCATTTGGCTCAGCGGCGCTTTTGAACTCTGATCGTTCTCGTCTCACACGAAGATTCAAAGAATGACCACTTGTGCGCTGTTCCTCTTATCAGTAGACAGATCTGCTCTGCTTTTTTTTGAAGAAAAGTCCTGCGAAACAGCTCTTTGAAAGGAACTATTGCAGAACAGATAGCACTCAAGGAGCGTATTATTTACAGTACATTGATTCTACAATTAAAATACGTTTTTCTGACCTATTTAGTGAAACAATAGCATCAGCAGTAGTGTGTGCAGTTGTCGAATTCCTGGTAGATCTTTCGTGGATTTCGGATTTCCGAAAAAAAAAGGTTCGAAAAATTAAGTGAAAGTTTAATAGGAAACTTGTGAAGAAATGAATCAAAATTGAGTTTTGGAAGTTCGCTAATTGTCACAAAGTTATCGTTCAAGATTCTTCCCGTTAACTCCCTTCCCGACACAGAAATTAATGGTTTTTGTGTTCGCGCTATTTATATTTATGTTGATATTTGTGTTTATATACTTTACACAGCAACACCGTCTGGTTGTCGAGTACATAAACAAAAAAAAAACGAAGAAAATGGCGACATGGACTGGGCTATGTTTAGCAGATCATATCTACAATTTTATTAATTTCCAATCCGCTATCAAATCGCTCTTATATCGAAATTTCTAAAAATCTCTCGTACTTTTTCTTTTCACAGTTTTTAGTACTTTTTTAACATAAAGCAATAGTGCTCTAACGGTGGCAGCAGAGCTCTCTCAAAGTACGCCGCGCGGCAAAAATGCAAAATCGAAGCGCAATCAATAATTAACGTCATTGATCGAATTTGCTCCTTTGCGTTAGTGGCGCAGTCCGGTGGTGCCGCGTCTAAGCGAAAAAAAATAGGCATTTAACCACATAAGGAAGAGATTAAACGAAAAAAGTGAGCTTCGTCAAAATGTCCTCTATTAGCTATTAACGATGACCTCTATTAAGTTTGCCTATATGAGGCGCCACCGGACTGCGCCACTAATGCAATAGAGCAGATTCGATCAATGACATTAATTATTGATTGCGCTTCGCGCTTGCGCTTTTGCGTTTTCGCCGCGCGGCGTCTAAACGAGCCCAAAGGCCCATTCATACTCCGCGGCGAAGCAGCGCAGCAGTGATCTAGAGGCACATAGGGCGCTGTACGGCAACATGTGCCAAGTTTGAATTTTGTTAGATTTTCAACTGTAGAACATCAGGCGACGTTCTAAAGGCGTGATTTCAGTGTAGAACCCACCCAACTTCAACACCGTTCTGCTGCCGAGTATGAAAAGTCGTTAAGGCTGCGAAGAGCTCGAGGCACTACGCCGCTCAAAAAAGTGTTCGTCCGAAAAGTCTCGAACGATACATAGATCGAAGAATAAAATGTCCTTACGGCTTTTTTTTTCAGAAACATTAAAGTCTGTTTCGAATCGTCGGCTACGAAATTCTTTCGGCTGCGCGCCTTCGTGGCGGCATTCCATCCACCATCTGGTTTTTGTTGCTGACAGCGTTTGCATTTTATGACGTCGTGAAACTGCGCTGATCCACTTTTTCTCGTCACTTTTTACGATATTTTTACTGTAGACGTTTGAGTGACGCCTAATGGCCGTTAAGCGGTTCGCGCAGTCCACCGCGATGAGGTGGTCCTAGTTATCGATAAGATCAGAAGTGTCTCACTCTCTGGGTAAGCTGCATTCGAGCGCAGGGCTGCGAGAGAGCCCGATGTAAATATGTAATTATATATTGTCAGTGTACCATGATTTGTTATTTTCTGAAATCACATCGGTAGTGGAAGAGGAGGCGAAAGTTTTCAAGAAGACAAGGCGCCGCTATCCCCGTCCTAAGTTTCAACTTCGATTCTTAGATGGTGAAGTGTCTGCGGAACGTCTTGAGATGGTTCGACATTCTGCGTAGAGCAGCGTATCTTTTTTCTCTCTTTATGAACTGCTTAAATCATCCTGATGATCCTTCTCACTTTTTGAAGAACAACGAGTGAATCGCTTGTTTCACTTTTGTTTTGTTTGTTGCTAATTTTTGCTGACTCCACCTGTTTGATCACTGCTGAATCCATGATTTTTTATTTCTTCATTTAGACCGCGTAATCTACACTTATAACAATGGAGGGATCTGGAGAATTTTCAAAATGGAACTTAAAAGCACGGCGTCTAGAGGGGACAAAATTGTTTTCTTTATGACTGGACCATTTTCTGTGAAACGTTCAGTAAACAGAAGCTAATTATGGCTTTCTGCGGCCGATCTTCTTTCACTGTATCGTTATCAGTGTGGCTTGATTAATTGCCATCGTGCTAAATCGTATCAGCTTCATAAAACACGAATCTCTCAAAATCATCTGTAGAATTTACGAGAAAGAGCTCTTCGATTTTATCTCAAAATTTCTATCATTATAGAATGTCGCTTCCTGGGGATACCAAGACAAAACCTCTTTGACTCTCTCTCCTGTTTGTTGACGTCTTTTGACTTCTCTGTGACGTTCCTTTCTCTTTAAGCTGGTGCAAACTTTTCCTTACCTTTACTTTCTTACTGACTGTTTGCCTGTTTCGTTGATCGGGTGAAATGTTTGGTGAAGTGTTATTTGGGTTGACTGTTTTTACTGCAAGTTCAAGCTCTCTTTCATTAATCTCGGCCGACCAAATTTTCGATGTGTTCACGGGCGAGTAAATTGGTGTTTGTAAAGAGAAAACGAAAGGAAAGGTGAAGGGACTGACCTGCATTGACTATCCGCGGAAAGCGTCATAATTTTAACCGCAAAGTTTTGCGTGGCATGACCTCGTACATTACCTTTTTTCTCTGTCAGCCACCACTGTGATTATTTTCACGGGTTCTTTTTGTTTGCCTTTCGGATCAGCGCAGAAAAACAACCGAGTTTTTCGCTTGCTGCAATGCTGTGCACGATCGCAGTCATTTTGGGGTGTTCCGGACCATTTTCTCATTGTTATGTAGCGTAATATGAACTCACTTTTTCATTCTTTGATATGAATCAAAAGCGAAGGAATATTTGTTTGTTTTGCTTCTGTTTTTCGTTTTTGTTGTTGTTTTTTTTTGTTCCAAAGAAACGACTTTTAAACCGTAGCTGGAAAAGTGGTGTGGTGTTTTATAGAAGAAAGAGAAGCTTCGAGAATCACCGAAATGTGCTTTGCATCCATTGAAACGACTATACGAGCGACTCATTTGAATTTCCGACAAAAACAGCCATTCACAGTAGCTGTATCGTATCATTGCGCCGAATCTCGATGTAATTTCCTCTTCCGTTAGAAGCGAAGAAACCGCCATTCCCTAAACGACTGTCAATCAGTTGTCACCGTTAGTGACGTCGCTGTTCGGACGATCAGTTCATAAATATAGGTGTATTTGAATGACATATATATTTGGAGATGCTAGGTTATTATGAAAAACACTGACATCGGATGCAAATTTATTAAGGTGTGTTTAATTATTTATTTGCTAAAGCATAACTATGTGCTTATGCTGGGCAGTTATCGCTAATGCGAGGAATGCTTCAACTTCCTTTTATCTTCATTTGTTGTTTTGACGGCCGATGTTTGAGCGATGAGAAGATTCCTCTTTTCTCAAGCTTCTTTTTTACTTTCAAACTCCGTTCGTGAAGGATGAAATTCAAGGAGATAATAAGACTTCTTCTTATTTCCTTTTACCTTTCTATTATTGAACTATCGGCTCTTGTTGTCGGCGAAACTGCTTGATAAGTAATCTACATATGATAATGTATGAAGTCAAATGGTAGGGTTCACCACTTTCACCGGCGACGTCGATCGAATGATGGCCTCTTAGACCGACCGAACTTTTCAAAATTCGCCACTAAGTTGATTGGTACCAATCATATCTCGGAAGTTGTAGTCACTGACTTGAGGAGCAGCTGGTCCCGGAAGTTCCGGAACTCATTGTGTAGGTCAAAGTTATGATAGTTTATGTATAGGTTTTTTTTATAATTTATGTATAGATTTTTCAATTCAGATGTTTCAGGGTCTCTTATAAGCGTCGTTTTTTGTGCTGCTGCTTACTATTCTCGTTTTTCTTTGTTTGTTTTTTCTCCGGCGTGGTTCCCAAATTCACATAAATGAATAAATGAAAAAATACGCATTCATCATGCCTTTCCAATTCTGAATGGAAAGTAAATGCGTAACGCATCCTAGAGGAAGCGGTAGGCTCTCTCATATCACGAAAACTGACGACTCTAGGCTCGGTATTAGTTTCAGGGGCTAGGTTTTAGCAGATCTCGAGCTTTTCAGTCAGTTGCTCCTCGAGTATTTAACAGTTCGTCCATGTAGCTTCCTTTTCACGGCCAGAGCTCGCAAAGATCAAGTGCTCTAAAGAGTGACGTCCTCGGCGAGCACTGTCAAAAGCTTTCTTCTCGAGTTTGCGACCTTTCCTCCTATGCAAACTTCCCATTGTTTCTTCCGCTTCGAAAAGCAAGGTGCACATCGAGGTGGTCATTCGTCACGAGTTTTTCCATGACTTTTCACACGCTTGCATAGTTTCTATTCGGTTCATTCAGAGCTCCTGGTCTGACTGGTACGGTATGTGTTAACTAGGTGAATCGAAGCGTAAATGCAGAAGGATACGCCCTAACTGATACTACCTTTCTCAAGCAGTAACCCTGTATAGGAAAAGCAATCTGTTGAAAGTAAATGCTCTTACCGGTTATTTATTTATTTATTTATTTATTTACGCCTTTCATAGACGTGCTTTAGAAACAAATACATTAGCTAAAAAAACAGCGATCATAGGCAAGAACTTCGTAGTATGAAAGTACTAACAACAGAAGAAATTTGGGGGACAATATTTTACCACCATAAAGATTAAGACTACTATATGCTTAGTGACTGATCATCATTGTTTTCACTTTCTCATACGTAGGAGAGACTAGGGAGAAAAAAACTCGGCTCATGTAAGATTTTCTTAACCTGATTTTGTCGGAATAACGCGTCTAAAAGTGATTATTAAGTTGGATGCAACCTATGCAAGATTCATTTGTGCACTACCATGTCACTGAACTGAATCTACCTCGACTCTTCATCCAGGGCTGGATCCGTGTCGCAGGAGCCACTTTGAACTAAATACACAACCTGGTCCGTGGCCTCGATAGAAGACAGTGGATTGGCAGTGCTAGAGTCATCCGAAATATGGTTATGAAAATTCGTACGCTGCTTCGCCGAGCAAGGTTAGTATAATTTATTGTGGCGTTTCGACATGAACGTCGTCCTCAGAGGCCTAAAAATTGCTGGAAACTTAAGTACCATTGAACTGTCCGGCCAAGTGCCATACCGTCCCTAGCGTTTTGGCGGACTTCTATAATCACAACGAAAAGACCGTAAAAGACGAGAGAAATATCATGCCGAGGTTTCAAGAAGAGAGAACTTGGAGAATGCTCTTACCAATGTTCTCCCTCTTGCAGTCGCCATTTCCGATTTACGTGGCATAGCTCCGGCTAGTCTTCCAACAGTCTTTCTTTCTTGTAGATTAGTGATGACTGGGAAACGTAACGGGATTCGATGTACTGTTGTATAGTGTGTGAGCTGGTTTCTGGGGAACGAGCGGCTTCAGTAGGTGGATTGATTACGAGTTCTGTATAACACCTGCTGGTGGATCATCCGGTTGCACTCCCCTCGTCGACATCGCCGATTTCAACCGCAGAAGAGTGAGAAATTTTGGTGAGAAATCTGGCTGTGCTTCTGGTTATTTTGCTTTTTTTTCAACAAGCTCTTGTCTACAAGAAGAGCTGGAAAACAAAATGGACATAGAGTCTCCATCCTCTAAAGCATTTACGCTATCAAATTTTTCCGAAGAGGTTTTTGAATCGATTGAAGAATAGGGCGAGTGGAGGTCTCATTTTACTTCTCTGTTTAACTGTATGACGTCGAGAACCGTACTTTCAAGGATTCATGCCGGCCTTCCTGACGTAGAGACTTTTTGCCAGGTGTCGAACCTACTTCTTCTTCATAAAAACATGCTGTTCTCCTGCTGTTCAACTTTCAAAAAAAAATTTAAATTTCGGCTTGTTGTCTTAGTCAGATCTTATCAAGCGATGCCGTTATGCATTTTAATTCTGCTAACGTTTCTCTTATCATTGGTTTGTTCGGCTTTCAACTCTACTGTGTGTGAATCGACAGTTATTTTTTCGATTTGCTGATCTTTTTGTTGAATTCCAAAGCTGGTCTGGTTGCGAATGCTGTTTCTATGAGCTGCTGACTGATACGAGGATAAGGTTGCGGCTGGATTCTTGTCGCGAGGTGATTTGGCTATTTTTAAGCAACGGAACAGGTCCCATGTGGGTAAGATATGTAACATAGGCTTATTGCACTTTATTTTTGTTGAGTTAGATAGCCAATGGGATGGTTTTCAAGACGACAGATGTGATCCCAATCCATTCGTTACATGATCACCTGCGATAATTGGGTTGTAATATCATAAATGCTAACGGCTGCGATCTATCTTTTTCGTCAAGTTTTTCTCACATGAGTTTTGTAGAAGTAATTTGTGGGAATGGACGATGCTCTCTCTAACGACTCGCCTTTTGAAGGTTTTCCTTTTCAGATACTGTAGCGTCGCTAAACATTTGTTAGAATGGGATATATTTATTCATTCTTTTCACTTATTCAAGACGCGAGCCTGGACCCACGTGTAAATAAATAAGAACAAAAATTTCTAAGTCGAGCTCAAAGGACAGCTATATGGTGCAGTAAACTATTTTGACAAAAATCAGCAACTAAAAATAACTAAAAAGTGTCCTAGAACAATTGAAAAACGAAATCAAGATCCCAGAGTAGCGATTACAGTATGTAGAAATTACGCTCTTTTTCACCGTACTGCAGCGTTACTTCATCAATCGCTGGAAGGCTTTGACGGACAACGCCAGCGGCATCTTATCACTTTTCAGAATGTCGTTAAACTCTCGAAGGCTTCTGTATGTGAGAAAGTTCGCCCTTACACTTGATCTCGCAACAGGCATATACAAAAGCAATTTTCCTCTAATAGTTCGAGTAAGGGAAACACCACAGAATGTAAGCGTGTTCAAGGAGATCTTATGAGTCAAGACTTTAAACATCATTTTGATGATCCATAAATGTGAAATAAACAAGCCGTTTTTACCGTCTTTCTGCCGTTACTCTCTTTTTCATTATTTTTATTCTCTAAAAGCATGGCTGGAACCGGAACAGCATCACATATCTACGCAATGACAATGAGGGCGTAGTGAAGCTCTCAAGTTTTTAATTTCCATGTGAACGTTCTTTGACGTCATCAGGATGACTTCCAGACAAGGTCAATCTCATTAGGTCGTTCTCATTAATGACATTAACTAAATTATAAGCAATATTTATTGCTTTCGCATCGTATGCCTAAATATGCAACGTAGCAGTTGTCAAACATATATTTTCATATGGTCCTTCATTTTCTTGGTGAAAATGCCTTACTGCAAGATCATTAGCCATCCAAAACTCATCGGACCAGCGGTCCTCTCGAAAAGTAAGCAAAACCGAAATAAATAAATAAATAAATAAATAAATAAATAAATAAATATATATATATATATATATATATATATATATATATATATATATATATATATATATATATATATATATATATATAAAGTCGCTTTCACTGCTATCGATTTATCGAGTGACAAAGTCGCTCGACCAATCATTAAGTGAAATCTGGTTCTGCTTCAATCATGCCACTCCCACGTATGTCTTCATATCACAATCATGTCTTCGTGCGAATCAGAGACGGGTTTCTGGCTTGTGTATGCTTATTGCTTATGGTTTTCTTTTGTTTCATATATGCTACTCTATACTATAAATACATACGGAATTTTCTTGTTTCGCGTTTTGTATTTCTGAAAGACCAGGCATTGGAAGAAAATTATCATTAATGGTTATGACTATTTCCTAATCTGAATATTACTAATCCAAGGGGCGCGCGTAGCACAGTGGTAAGGGGGGCTACTGACATGTGCACTGTCGAGCGATCGATCCCGGCAAGGGCTAACCAAGCCATCCATCCCTTTGAGGTCGGGTAAGTTGATGCCAGACCTGCCTGGGGAGGTGAAGACACTGATTTGGTATAGCGACGAGTCCCCGCATGTCATTGTATAGGCCCAGTACCCATCCCCACTGCCTCTACGATGCTGAGCGGAAAACGAGTGCATGGCGCAGTCTTAGGGGACTAACCAACGCCGATCACTTTACCTTTACCTTACTAATCGGGAGCTTACCCAAGCTTGATGCTCTGACGAGAACAGATTCCCAGAATCGGTGACCGTATTAAATTTGTATCAATCCTGTCTAATCGATATCATCCTTCAGTATCCTTTATATTCTATTCTATTATTATTATTATTATTATTATTATTATTATTATTATTATTATTATTATTATTATTATTATTATTATTATTATTATTATTATTATTATTATTATTATTATTATTATTATTATTATTATTATTATTATTATTATTGTCATTATTATCATTATTACTATTATCCTATTATAAAGCATTCAACATTCGAAGATTTAACGTCAGTCGACTATGAGCTATTTCCAGATAGTCTAGAGCCTTAAGAATTTTCGACTAGTTAATTTTTGGATGGAGCGAAATCTGTGCTGATAAAATTAGAATATAATTTTGAAATTCAAAAGTACCCGAACGAAATTTTGAAAAGTTCGTCTTCCTGAAGATAACAGCGAACTCTCCCTGCCATCCAATTTCGAGTGGATATATGTAAGAGAAGAGCATGAAGTAGTAGACTTCGCCTTTCTTCTCAGCATCTACTGATCGGTTAGCCGATTTCCGATTTCACCGGCCAGTTCTCGTCTGTTTAATTTCCGCCCGTATATTCTCGGCATATTTCATCGGCTGTTTGAACGCAGAGAGCGGCGACATGAGAGACATTTCCGTTCGTTGACGACCTCTTTCAATCACTTGGAAATGGCATTTCGAGTCAAGAACTCACGCACAAGAATTCAGCAGCATTTTTAGCGGATCGGTTCTCGAATACCAGTTCCGATGAGCTCCATTTCATTTCAGTTTTTCGCGTTTATTTGCGACTTTCTTCTGAATCTGAATCATTCTTCTTCTCTGGAATCGTTAGGTTCTACGGCGTCTAGTCAACCATACTTAAGTATCTCTTGAGTGAATCAAATGCACTGCATCCTTCGTCCACCTCTAGTGTTAGAAGAACTATCGAATTTCCCAAAAGTTTCTTGAATTGCCTCGAATGGCCGTTTGCCTATTCTTTTATTCAAAACTACAGTCACCGACATGATGTACTGATTAGTGATCGAGTTAACGGCACAGACCAGATTAAGAGCGACAAAAAGAAGATTGGAACAAGATGTTCAAGATTTTCATGTTGGCTCTCGTCTAACATTTTTTTATTTCATCTTGGTCCCTTATTAAGATGGTAACCATCGTGTTATCGGAACTATTTCGAACTTCTGTGTTTTTGAACTTGAGCACATCTCAAAATAAGCACGTTCTGACAAATAGGTTCACTTTTCAATGTAAAACCCTATCCTTTTGTCCCTACTTTGAAGCCGCAGGGAGGGTTGGATCAGCGAAAACAAGTTCGGCAACGACCTTGAAGACTCGTTCATTTTGAGCTGGAAGCTGTCGTTCGGTCGTCAACGAAGCGTAATTATCACTGATCGTATTTGACGTCGTTTAGCCTGCGACTGGATTTTGAAATTCTCTATTCGATCATTTTTCATAGCTTTACAACTCAATCTCCTTGTCGAATTTTCTCCTTTGTCGAATTCGTTTACTTTCTCCTTTTCAAATTCAGTTTTCCCTGAAGCATGTTTTGTCGGGTATAGGAAATGTTCCATTACATCGTCCCTTTTTGTAGTTCTATAGGGTGGTAAGAAAGTCTTTAAAATTCAGTTTTCCCTATATCTTTGCTTCATGAAGCATGTTTTGTCGGGTATAGGAAATGTTCCATTACATCGTCCCTTTTTGTAGTTCTATAGGGTGGTAAGAAAGTCTTGGGCCGTTTGACGCCTTCTTTTTCCTTGTTTCCTTATTCAGTGCACAATGCATTTTACTCCACGATTTAATCACCATTGTTAGTCAAAATCATAACATCCGTGATAGGTAAGTCAGCCATCTCCTACTTGCAGAACGGAGCAGGCTGGAAGCTAAAGAACTCGCTGACTGCCCTTATCACATCATCGACTTTGGTGGCTCTTTTCTCAGCTAAAAGGCAACATGGAAGGACGATAATTGATAGCTATAGGATACAATATAAGTGCAATAGGATGATTACAAAATCATGCGCCAACCGCATTTCTACAATTTTTTATTAGTCTCTTTATCGTCATAGGGTGCTGCTGCATCATTGCGTATGTGCACCGAATGCTGTCGGCCGGGACATCCGAGCTCAGTCCACTCAGCGTTTCTCTGTAGCGAGGGAATGGAGCTAACTGGTAACAGTAGTATGAGTGCGTTATAGTCTCCTTGCAAGAGTACGAGTGTTTTTTTTTCTGGAACCGCTGTGACAGCTTCGAGAAAGGCAGAATTTTCTACCACAGGAGCCCGTCCCAACCAAGGCTTGTCTTCGAAGCCGAACTCTCGAGCTGTAAAACGAGATAACCAGATCTTGACGGTGCTGAGGATTGTAGTGTCTTCTGCGAATAGCGTTGATGTTGCAAATGGTTTCCATCGTTTCAGAGCCCTGTCACCGTCCGTTAAAGATGAGGGCTCAAATATGCTGTTGGAAAAATGACATCTGAATCTGAAGTTAACGAATAGGGTTTGGCTATTTATACCCATCGTAACACTGCTTCGTGAATGGCTAACAACTATCACATATTAGGTTATGGTTACAATCCAGAAGTCGGAAGTTCTGAAACTTTCAAGCAAAGTGGCTCAAGACTTTCTTACCACCCTATATTTTCATTTCTTTATCCTGTACATCTTTCCGAACACCTAGTCTAGCGGTAGGAGGCGCCAGTTTTATGCACGCGGTCGAGTGATCGAACCTCGCCCAGGTTAACCGAGACTTCCCTTCTGCTGGAATCGGACTTGTTTCTGAAGTGAAGGCGCTGATTTGTCGGCTGCCCCCAGGTCATCGATTATGTACTCGTGGTAGGTTTATCCCAGTCACCCTTTCCAGACAGGTCTGGTAGCAATTTACTCGAGCCGAGTAGAGTGAAGACTTGCTTAGTCTGGCGAGGATGGAGCACCCGACTGAACGGTTAGGACAGGCGACATTACCACTACACCATAAACGTCCTCGAGAATGACTCCATGCGAGTAGAAAATGGACCAGCGTGTGAGCGGTATGAAATCCGTCAAATGCGGTCCATATAGGGAATCGGAATTGAATTGAAAATGTTTTCTAAGGAGGCGATTCTGAGCCCTATCTCTAGAGGACTTTTAAACCTCGACCACTTTATTCTTACCATTACCACCTTCCTGAAAGCCATATAGGCCATCAAAGATTGCGCCGCGTTCTCAAATCTCCTCTGTTTGTAAATTCATCGGGTTCGGTGGCGATCTGTCCACCGACCGTCCCCATATCGTAGGGGTATAATGCGTTCGCCGTTGAATAGGTGCCGGTCGGAGAACACCTGACCGCAGAGTGCGGGGGTGAGACTGGACACCTAAAAACTCGATTTCTTCAACAAATCTTCACGCCGTTCGAGCTTACTCATCGGCAAACACTGGTTTACAGAGAATAAGCAGAGCGTGACTGTGGACGATGATCGTTTTGATGCATCCATCGATGCAAATTTTAAATAGGATTTTCTATTGCCGTCTCACATAGTGCCGTCATCCACTTTACAACGGGAGCGGGATTTTTGATTGAATATAGCTCCAAGAATTCGAAGAATCTCGATTAAATATAGCTCGAAGAATCCGAAGAATGAAAAATGAACTCGATCTCTCATACAATTGTTGAGCCAGAGGGCAGTTTTTATTCAGCGTTGATTGATTTACTACTCTGTACAGGGCGTGTGCTGCAGTTGTAAGGGAAGCCACTTCCACCCGCAAGGTCCTGTGATCGGTCCTCGCCCAGACTTACCAAACCTTCTACCTCTCTCGAGTCGGGTAAATTGGTACCAGCTCGTCTGAGAAGACAGAAGCATTGATTTGTATAGCGGCTTGCCCACTCAAGTTATTGTATAGGTCAAATACGCATCCACCATGTCTCGACGGTTCTGAATGGAGGGCAAGTGCACGGCGCGCCCTCAGGAGGGGCGTTTAATGCCGACCCCTCTCTTTTCCCTTTGTGTGAACCTTTTTAAATAAACGCATTGTTACAATGGCACACGTGGTGCAACGGTAAGAGGCGTTACTGACACCCGCATGATCATACGATCGATCTTTGCCAAGGCCGTCCAAGCCTTCTATGTATGTAGGGTAAATTGGTACCAGACTTATCTGTGATGGTGAAGACACTGACTTGCTATAGCGGCGGCCCCACAAGTCATTGTAGGCCAAATACGCATTCACCAAGTCTCTACGATTCTGAAGGGAGGATGAGAGCGTGGCGTGTCTTTAGAGGGCTCATCAACGCTGACTACTTTACCCTTATACCCACAAGTCTTCTGAGCGGAACATGAATACTACGGCGCTTCCTTAACGGACTGATTAACCCTGCCCCTTCTTTTCATTTGCGTTTACCTTTTTAACACCATAACAAACTAACTAAAACTGCAAGCGTACTGCGGGGATTTCCGACAGATGGGCGAGATCGCTATGATCCCGCACATCTGCATTCCTCTAGCTGCCCACCTTCCGAGACGCCTGGTTGTAGGCGGGAGTTCGTCAGAAATTTAGATTAGTTCATGGCAAACACTGTGTCCTTCTCTGCTTTCATCAGAATTAGTGGTGTCGCGCCAGCTATACGAAGCTGAGTGGGTTCAACGTCACCCAATACTCTCCCTTTAGTTTCTCGGCAGAAATCTCTATTCTTCCTTTTATTCTTTCACTTTTATGGTTTAGAAGGTGTCCGGCTGGTGTTCATACTTTTCCCCTCTACAACTTCCTTTCCGCGCTACATTCTTTTCCACCAGACACGATCAGAATCTCATTCAACCTCTTCCTATTTTCATACTTATACCATTCTTTCTTGTATTTTATTTACTTCTCTTGTTTTTATGTCACACAATTCAAAAATCATTGTATATTTTGAGGGTAAAATTATCCAAGCGCTCTTCTTTGATGGTTTTTCTCATGATGGACCTTGGTGTACTGTTTAGACTAGGTTTCGCTTTTTCCACAGAACTCATGGAGCTGTGTTCAATGAAATATTGTCAGTCCGTTGACTTCCGGCATTTCGGCAGCGAGCTCATTCGAGAAAGGCTTATCCGAGAAAAATGGCCGATCGGATGACTCAGCTGATCGCTCGTGATCCACCCACATCACCGCATCAGAGTATCAACAGATCGTTCACTGGTCGTTGCCACTCTGGAGCTGTATGTTCGTCTCTCCCCGTTGGAGAAGAGGAACCAAAGGCCGGCCCCCTTTACGTTTGGGTTTGGGTAAGAATAGGAGTGCAGGAGTCCCCATGCCTGCCAGAGAGAGGGAAGCATACGGCCCTTGCCCGATTAGCCCCAACTTCGTCCAAGCATTCCCACTGGGGTAGAGATTTCTAGAATCCTTTTTGAGGATCAAGAACTTTCCATGTGGAGAGTTATACAAAGCGACACGAGTAGAATGAAATTCCACACCCCCTTCGATTCCTGAAGCTTCATAGTTCCACTCGTTGCAGTGGATTAGTCATTAATGTTGAGCCAGAAAATTGAGTTTTTCGTCTTTTTCCCTTTTCCACGAAGAACATTTCTACCGCAGTGCGGCAACGTAGAGGAATTTTTGATGTTTTTTGTATTATTTGTATATTTTGGAAGGGGTTGAAGTAGTGTACTTTTCACTCTTACACCTTTCTTTCCTCGCTATCCATTCTTTTCCATCAGCCACATCCAGAAACTCATTCATCCTCTCCCTATTTTCCTATATATAACTTTATTTGACAAGTTTCGTGAAACCGTTGTCTGGGACAATCAGCTGGGTAGAATGACTTGAGGCCTATTTCGACAGTAAATGACTGAAGACCCGTTCATACTCGGCGGTAATGCAGTAGGGTAATGATCGAGTGTATGGCACAC
Source organism: Nippostrongylus brasiliensis (assembly GCA_030553155.1). Lineage (NCBI taxonomy): Eukaryota > Metazoa > Nematoda > Chromadorea > Rhabditida > Heligmosomidae > Nippostrongylus > Nippostrongylus brasiliensis. The sequence continues at coordinate 31,506,907 of CP130732.1, read as the reverse complement.
TCGTAGGGAAGGCAGCATAGCGGTGGACGTTTGAAAGGCCGTTTGAATAAGATTTCTGCAGAGAACCCACTGTGCTGTATCACAGCTTCGCTGCCAAATATGAATGAGCCCTCAATTCAAGCATGAGCTCACGTGGTCTGCAGTTCGTGGATTAGTGGAAAACTTTGTACAATCCTTTCTTCAGTTTGAGTTCTTCCCAATCATTCGGCAGCCATTTCGATTTGGCAGAATCTCTTCCCACTTTTCGACAATTATTATTTTCTGCTCCAAGGCGTTTTTCTAGGAAATGTTGCTTCTGAATCTGATTGACTGTATGGGTTTAACCTTAACAATCCCAAGAGAAGCAAAACAGTAAAGATGTGAATGGAATACAGAAAAGAGGGGAACGTGAAAGCATTCCTATGAGTTTGATTGAGTACTCTTGTAACAAAGTTAACTACATCGAATGACTCAAATCAATTCAATCTTCAAAAAACAAGAAGAGTGCAGTTCCAAATTTTATAGGTGTTTGTCGAAGATGGTTTCTGAGAAGAATTCCACTAAAATGTTCTGCCACACCCTTTGGGTGTGGACCGATTCGGGATAGCAAATTAAATATATTTTTCTCCTGATGATAGCTCGTAAGTTCAGCCGGTTTCTGCATAAACTACAAATTTTGCCGGGGAGTGACTCACTCCACATACCTTCCCGAAGGGTTAATGTTTTCCAGACGTTGAAATCCAGATCTCAACTATTTCCATTAATGTAGCAGGACTATGGATTAGAGGACGTATTTATTTATTTATTTATATATCATTGTTCTCTTATGGGCGTGATACGAACACAACCAGCTTATCACAAGCTATTTGCCTTTCTAGTTATATTAATTATTTATTTCTAATTATATTCATGAATTATTTTATTGTAAGTTTTACGGTATTGAAACAAACCCTATTTGCGGCAATACTTACTCGTCGTTAAAAAAGTGAATGTAAAAGGTAAAAGCGAAACTTGGCGTTGGTCAGTCCTCTTAAGACGCGCCATGCACTCGTTTTCCATTCAGAATCGTAGAGGCATGGTGAATGCGTATTTGCCGTTTGCAATGACTTACATGGGACAGCCGCTATACCAAGTTAGTGCCTCTACCATCCCAGACGAGTCTTGTATCAATTAACCCGACCCCGGAGGGATGGAAGAGTTGGTTAGCCCTGGCGGGTATCAATCGCTGGACCGTGCGGGTGTCAGTAGCGCGTCTTACCACTGAACCATGTGCGCTCTCTAATGTTGGCGTAATTCCTTTGAAATATGGAGCTTGTGGCAGATATCGTTATTACCCCATGGCAGTGCGAATGAAGCTCTGCTTCAGTGAAAAACAACTCGCTATCGCTCCCCAACATCTCATAATAGACCGGCTGTTTTCCAGCATTTTCCATAGGTCTTCTCAGCGGGACAGCCGACAAATTGTTGTTATTTACGCGAAACCTCATCGTATCCGTTCGGCCTTTCACCAAATAGGCGGCTTCTGATTGACAGCTGAAGGTAAGCACGACCCCGGCGCCCACTTTCTCCTTCCAGCACCTCTCAGATTGAGTAAAGCACGATAATTTTTTTCACCTGAATGTTATTAGACTGGGAACTAATCTCGTGGGCTTTGAAGCACCTTCAACGAATCCTCAATTACCAGAGAATAGAAAACAACTCCCAATCAAAACATGTGCCCTTAAAAGCACGAATGCTTCACAATTCTTAGGTCATCTCCTCGATCGAACGTCGCTCATCAATCGATTGATCACATGCGTGGTCCTCTTTCTGAACACGCGATCCAAGAAGAGTTGAAGAAATCATAATTAACACATCGAATCTAAACTACATGATCTACCAGTCATTCAGCCTGCCGGCCGACATACGGCTGCTAAATACAGCAAAACAAAAAAGATTTAAAATAAAACGAGCAAACTGCATGTGGCAAAAGACGGCGAGCTGAACTGATGAAATGCGTCCCTGGGAGTACGATAACGGGCAGTCGCGGCGGGACCAATACATATGAGCCACCCATGACAAACATTCCTTGGGTTTCGCTTATTATTGAGTAGGATATAGCAATGTAAACGGATATCATTACATAAAAAGTGTATAAGCCGGCTTTTAGACTCAGGTTCTTGTGTATTTATTTTATTTATTTATTTTATTTATCAAATACGTCAATTAGGTCAATTGACGCGCTAAAATATAACAGCAGTAGTAATACTAAATGAAACAGAGTACACCTGAGAGAACACAACATAACAGAAGAAAATGTTAGCTGTGAAAGGAGAGGCTTAACGGAAAATCACAAAATCGAAAACCAAAGAGAACCAACGAAAACCAACGAACTCAATGACCATCATGTAACTTTTGGCGCTGGTAGAGCAAGGAATAGGGCTATCAAGACTGATAGTATTCAAAAAAGTATAAGAAAATTTTTGTTCATTCAGCCAAGGATAGCATGATAGCCTTTTAGTTCACGTCTATGAAATATACTGATTTACTTTTACCGTTTTGCCGTCCGTTCGTTTAACCGAGAAGCCTCCACCAAAAATCAAGCATGTGCATGTATGAACGACAACTAGGCTCCCAGAATGGCGGATCGTCGAAGTTCCAAAACTGCGGAATCCTATCACTCTTGTAAGCTCCTCGACTCTCCAGCCGAAACCCTCCAAAGGTAAGGATGCTACAATGATTGAATACCATGTGTTTCGCTGAAAAAGAGCCGAAAATGAAATATTCAGAGTGAAACTTGGCTAACTACTTCAAATCCACTTCCCTTTATACGGTCTTCATTTTCTGACATCGTCTTAGAAGTGATTCTGAAGAGAGTGAACAAAATAAAACGAAATCAAGCAAGCTAATAGTTATAAATCTGGAATTTTGAGCGCTTTTAACAGATCACTGTTTTGCAACAGTTTCTTGAATTCAGAAGAACTCTTGGCTAACTGCAGCGAGACTGGAAGCATTTGGAGCCATTTAGCTCCACGGAAGAAAACTGAGTTGTGGGACCTGGCACCCCTTCTCAAAGTCAGCTTAGAGCAGTCGAGGGATAAGACTCCATTTCGGCCCCTACAGGGCCGAAATCGCCAGTAATTACTTGCCCTAAGCTTCAACTCACCTCGTAGCAGTTTAAAACAGAACACTACGTCCTTAAAAGTTTTCCTGTACAGAAGACTTTTCATTCGAAATAGTTTTAAACGTTCTTTATAACAAGGGATGTCCTGTGAATTGTCATGAGTCACACAACGGCAGAATACAATCCTTGTGAACACCTGCTGTACTTTTTCGATTTTCATCTGTAGTTTTTTTACAGCTGGCTTCCAAACCTCCGATCCGTATTCGAGTATAGGGAGAACGAAAGATTTGTAACATTGTAAATATATTGAAATATCCCTACAATTATGTGTATGCCAACTCTCGTACATGGCGAACATTCTGCAAAGCGTAATTTCCACAAAAATTTTTTAGCACCCTGACTTCTTGTCAGCTCAAACCTGTCCCATATTCAGAATGATTCCGTAGACAATAGAGCCAACTCTCGTACATGGCGAACATTCTGCAAAGCGTAATTTCCACAAAAATTTTTTAGCACCCTGACTTCTTGTCAGCTCAAACCTGTCCCATATTCAGAATGATTCCGTAGACAATAGAGCCATCAGTTATCGCTGAGACGGTGCTCCACCCCACCCCCAGATACGAAACGATGGGATTGATGGCTTGATGGGCGCTCGGCTACGGAAATGATGCATCTGCGAACGGATTGGCCTGCAATACTAGAATTTTGTTATATTTTTGGCGGATTAAGGTAAAGGTAAAATGACCAGCGCTGCTGAATCCCCCTAAGAACGTATCGATACATAAAAGCTCATTCACACTCTGCAGCAGGGCGGAGCCGTAACCTGGCTGATTTTCCGCTAGGGTTGCATGTCATTTACGATATGTCTCCGATTTCTTCTGCGACATTAATCGCGACAGGACCCACCTCATCCCGAGAAGGTAGCCGATTGTTTTCTTTCTTTATTCATTTACTGTATGACGCACACGCTAGTGCGCGTAGATGTAACAATGAATCAACGACAACTGAACAAAAAACACAAAAACAATTCTTTTTTGCCAAGTAATTCAAACATTTCGAGAAAGAATAACAACTAGGGTAAAAACAGCTTACGGACGAAATGAGGATCGAACAATACAAATCCAGAGGAGACAGTTTGACCGAGAGAGATAAAAGAGATTGAAACGAGATTGAAACTTGACCTTTTATTACCATTAGAAGGTGTTCAACATTATGATTTTCGACGGCCACTCCCATGCTGCGTCCGTCAATCCCTAACCTATTCTTAATCATTGCAGCGCTGCTTTGCAGCCGAGTATGAATGGCCTATAATTCTCCCTTCTAAATCATAGTGGCACGGTGAATGCCTATTTGTCCTGTACAGTGACTTGTAGGGACCAATCACATTAGTGTTTTTGCCTTCCCATGCAAGTCTGGCAACAAGCTATAATAGTTTACCCAGGAGGGATGGAATGCTTTGTTACCCCGGGCTAGGATCGACCGCTCGACCGTCAGGGTGTCAGTATCGCCTTCTACCACTGCACCGTTTTTGCCATCACATACTTGAAAGACAGCAGGGAGCGATGCTGTACGAGTGAATGGTTTTCTCTGTCGACGAACTGAACTACAGAATTTTTCCAAAAGGCTCAGAAAAAGTCGACGAAAGCACTTTTGGACTATGGCAGCATCACAGTGAACAGGTTTTCCACGAATGACTCCTTTTTCCACAGCTGCCAAATAGACGTCGTCTTTGTGCTAAGTGCTAAGGAAGAGGAAAAACGCTGGACTTGTTTGGCAACCTTCAGGAATTGAGTGAAGGACTCTATTTGAGCGGCGGTGCAATGAGCCGTAGCGAGTTGTTAAATTGGAAAGGCGTTGGAGCAATTCCAGCATGGGCGTGGTTTCTCCCCGATCACTGTTCAAAAAGAATCTTTCATTGTCGTGAATACTAGAACCTCGTAACTGAAGTACATGAATTTACTCTCAACTTTTGACTGAAATTCATTTTTAGTATTTACTCGTTATAATTAAACTTTTTTTTACCTTTTTTACCTTTTTACCTTTTTTCTTTTTTATTTATATTATTTACTTTTTATTATTTATTATCTACCTAGGGCCCGCGTGGTAAGAGGCGCTGCTGACACCCGCACGGTCGAGCGATCGATCGCGGCCCCGGCTAACCAAGCCTTCCATCCCTCCGGGGTCGGCTAAATTGGTACCAGACTTGTCTAGGAAGGTAAAGACTTTGACCTGGTATAGCGGCTAGCCTCCGCAAGTCATTGTACAGGCCAAACACGCATTCACTATGCCTCTACAATTTGAATGGAATACGAATGCGGCGGCGCGTCCTCAGGGGACTGATCAACGCCGGCACCTTTACCTTTTACCTATTATCTACTTGCTTGCCCACGCCCCGCCGCATGGTCCGCATAAATGGTGTAGATTTGTGCCACTTGAGTTGATATTGGACGTCTTTCTAGTTTTATGAAGTAACACACAGTTCCAGGCCAGCCTAATTAATTATGAAGTAGGGAGATATGAGTGCGTAGTTTAGAGAGACTACTGACACCCGTCCGGTCGGGAGATCTGTCCTCGCCTGGGCTAACCAACCCTTCCATCTATCCGGGGTCGGGTAAGTTGGTACCAGACTTGTCTGGGAAGGTGAAGACGTTGATTTGGTATAGCGGTTGGCTCCCGCAAGTCATTATGTAGGCCAAATACACATTCACCATTTCTCTACTGTTCTGATTGGAAGACAACTGCGTGGCGCGTCCATAGGGACTGATCAGTGCCGGCACCTTTACCTTCACCTTTTTAATCTTCGTAATAAATTTATTCTAAATTAATTATTAATAATAATTGGTGATTTATTGTTAATAATAAATAAATGGTAATCTTTGCCTTGAAAATCATTTGAACATGAAGAACCTCACTAAGCAATGGAATATTTTACGGCAAACCGTGTTCGTATAAGATCTCCTTCTCTTACGCAGTAGGGTTTCTTCGATACTTAGAGGAACGCCGTGTACACAGGGTTTTTCAGAAAATTAATAAGTAGAAAATAAATAATAGGTAAAAATGGAAAATCAAATGGAACTTTTGCAGGGGAGGCAGAATTCGAGATACATTTTACTGCCAAATTCTCTCTCAAATTTGCGACGGATATCGGCTGCCCGAGGGAGGCATTTAAACTTTATAGCTTTAAATTAAATCTATACTCCTCCGCAATCTTCATTTCGACCAGCGCTTCCAACTCAGTTATAGTCTCACTTTGATCTGGTCCGTATGTATTCTTTGTTATTTTATTGTATTATTTTCGTTTTTGAACACCATCAATGTTTTAGCGATAAACAATAGCATCCATATTTATGTATGTAATGGTAAATGTAAAGTGCTCCTCGTTGTCATTAATCAGTCCCTTAGAGACGTGCTATGCATTTGTTTTCCATTCAGAATCGCAGAGGCATGGTAGATACGTATTTTGCGTTTACAATGACTTGCAGAGACCAGCCTGGAAGGCTCTAATGGTCTGAGCGACGATCGATCGCTCGATCGTGCAGGTGTCAGTAGCGCCTCTTACCACTACACCATTAATACGTAACCATGAATTCCCCTACCTTCCCCAGAGAAACTCGTTATTGCCTCCTCTTGCCCATGCATATGCAACTCCATCGGCCGTCAGCTGATGGGCTAGGAAGAAATCCGGATTGTTTTTGTGACTCCATCGCTTCGTCGCAGTTTTTATCCTCACTTTGGCAGCTTTCCACGAGTTTTTCTGGGACAGTGGTGCCTGGTTCCACGCCAAGCTGCCTGTGGTTTTCCCAGATAAAAACACTTTCTGACAGCTTTTGAAATGTTCTCTTCTCACTTGACCTGACATACATATGTCGGGTAAAAAAGCGGTATGATGTGAACTCTTATATTAATTTAAAATTTTGGCCCCCATGAAAAACCTCGCAGAGCTGCGAGCACGATTAACATCTGGCGCTTTAATTTGTCTAGCGGCGTAAAAAATCTGCTTCAAACATCAAACATCGAAACGGGCTTATTCTACCACGCTGTTTCTTTCATTTTTATAGTTTTTTTATCTTGAGGAATTTTGGCCATTCATCATGTTAGCTTTTTTCTAGGAACTTTGAAACACATGGGCTTCAAACATACAGCAGATACGCAGTGAATGCAGTATAGCAGCGGGCAGATTCCCGGCCATTTTTAACGGTAACAAAGCTCCGCGACCGACCTTATCGTAATTAGTGACTCTAGCTCAGAATAGGCGCACCAAGCCTTCCATCCCTTTGGGCTCGGGTAGGTAAGTACCAGGGTCGCCTGGGGACTTGATATAGCGGCTGGCTGGCGCAAGTCATTCTGTAGGCTAAACACGAATTCACTATGCCTCTATGAATTGAATGGGAATGCAAATGCGAGGCGCTTCTCCAGGGGCTGGTCAATACCGAGCCCTTCACCTTTGCCTCTTCCTCAAAATGAGGATGAGGGTTGAAAAACTGACAAGGTAAAGGAGTCTGCGTAGATCATTCGCCCAACAATGTGCCATGCAGTCATCTTCCATTAAGGATTGTAGAGGCATGAAGGATAAATTTGTACTATACAAAGGCTTACGGGTTCCAGCACTTGTAGCTAGTCAGTGTTTTCAGCATCCCAGAGAAGTCTGCTACCAATCGACCCGACCACGGAGGGATGTGCAGCTTGGTTAACCTAGGCTGTTTCTTATCCGAATAGTCCCAAATCACTGGTTGCAAGAGGTCACGGAGTTTGAAGTCCTTTATTTCCGCTGCTGACATGCCGTTTAACATGTCATGCCAGGCGAGTCATGTTTCTTATTTTTGCGCAAGGTATTTTTGCTCAGAAATACCGGGAAAACCGGGGAAAATCCACCTCGACGCGAGGTAAACTGGTTACAAGATGGCCTCTAACGCCCTGGGTAAGGGGAGGGGAGCAACGTCGGCTGGCTTTGCCGATCCATGAAGCGTAACGAGGTGTGACGACGTCGGAATCACCACCACCATCGTCGGCCGGCCGTATCACAGCCGATGGTGGCGAGGTGAGAAGTGTCTGGCATCGCCAAACTGGTCCTGGTCGGGATCCGATCCGCATCACTCACTCAGCCGTCCGCCGGCCGACACCGCTCCACACATCGGCCAACTCTCAATAGCCGCAAGGCACTATGGTGATGATCATCATGTACACCTTTAAACAGCCGTCTCTTTAAACACGGTTATCCTCCGTTCTTTTAGCATGGAAGCCAGAAGTCGAACGACTCAAGGACTTTTTTCGCAGTTTTGTGGGGCAATTTTTATAAGTCGGCTAGGAGAGATTCGGCTTTTGATCGAGTAGATCTAAGGTCACGGGTTTTTCAACCCCTTTTCAAGCCTCTAAAGACAAAAAAGAGTCAAACACTAATTGCTGAAAGGTCCTTGAACTTCGGTCCGATCCGTCATACATTTCTTATTATGTTAATATCATTTTGTAAATATCATTGATCCTAACTCTTGAATGCTCCAGTTTCGTTCTTGAAAGAGCTAAAAATGTCGTGCCTGTCGTAATCGGACGGTGTATTATCTTCCAGTAATTATTTTCTTTCACTATTTCAAAAATCTTAAACGTTTAGTAGAACCTATCTAACCTCTTTTATACTGAGAACCATCTTGGATTGTATGAAATGTGTTTGTGCGTGTTTTCCTGATTTTAAACCTTTGTTGCTGACGTCGACGATCGTTCTTTGATTTCTTCTATGTGATTTGAATTCGATCTTTGATTTCCATGGTGTAAGGAAACCGTTTTGTATTTCCAGATTTTTATTTTAGTCCTGACTGGCTATTGGTTTCTTCTACCCAATATTTATTCCAATACAATTGATTCCATAGTGATTTATGGCGGCTGATCGGCAAAAATTATCTGTATCGTTTATATCGCAATTTGGCGGAAATTTACTGACGGTACTGTAGCAGATATATATTTTTATATCCAACGTTGAATCAAAATCCTAATTTCCACCTCAAATTTGGATCTAAAAGGTCATCAAGATTCTCTTGTTCTCAGTGTACATTTCATTTTTATGTGATAGCGCATGAGAATGACTGAACGATGTATAACCTCAATATCAAGCGAGTTTCTATTTGAACACTATTTTCCTAAAAAGGTGTAAACGATTGATATCTTTTTTTCTGCTACAGGGCACCTGCCCTTTTTATGGCGGTGTATAGCTAAAAAGGGCAATTCTCATCAAAACAGTTTCCATTGTTTCAACGGTCACACGAAGTGGAGTTATACCGTAGGATTTACCTAGCTGCGTTGTGTTTGGGAGTTTTGCAGCTGATGAATGGTGGAGACGAGGAAGTATCGGATGGCTTCCCCTTCTGGACCACCGAACCAGTTCGCCACTTCGTTCAGTTGGCAGTTGAACGGCGACGATCTTCGTCTTCGTACAACTGCTGCTGAGCTGCTCACCTTCCACCTACGCCGCTCTGCCCCACCTCGGTCGGCCCCCGGGGGGCAGCTGTTCTCCGCCTATTTCTCAGCCGCTGATTAGTTATTTTTACTCTGTCTCTGCTGGATGAACCTCATAACAGCACTGCGGTTAATAATATAGTAGTTTGGCAACTATAATATTTCGTGAACTTTCAAGCACCTTCATCAAAGGTATTAAATATCAAAAACAAGCAGTTTACAGTAAAACAATGGGCAGTTTGGTCGCACAATACCTCCAAACTTTCGCGTAACTGCTCCATTTCACTGCCCACTATTTCCTGTAACTATCTACAACTATCAAACATCCGACTATCTTCTAACGGGACCGGAAGGCTTTCCTCGCTTCTATTTTCACATTATGGCGTTGGTCTCTCCTCTTGAAGACTGGAATGCAGCATGGGACATCAACATTCTACTTTATTTTAGTTTTTTTTTAAGTTGAAATTAAGCGCAGTATTATTGCTTGGTGTCATTCGTATCTGTTTCATTTGGCGCACGTAACACTACAACGTAACACGATAAATAAAATAAAATAAAATAAACTATAGCATCAAAATCAGTATTCGATGGTTGCGACTCGCTTGCCGTTCATGCATCTCTCAGTCGCTCCTTCTTAAAGGATATTCCTTTTCTCTATGACTTATTCTCGCTGGAGCTCTTTTTTCTTTTTTTGGAATCAACTAGGATTCTCTTAATTCTATCTTCCTTCAACCTCAGCATTGCTTCCTCCTAACGACCTCTGAAGACGAACGCATTTTAGGATTCTGTCATCTTGTTTCTCTGGAAGAATGCAGGGATTTTTTTGGAGTTTATCTGATGCTTTCGTGTTTCGTGTTCTTCTTTTGCTTTTTTTATGATTTTGACTTCTTTGTAGGGGCCGCTTCTTGCTCTTGGAAGTAACGGCGGGGCGAGATCCACATTTCTCTTCCTTACAATCGTTCAACCTTTCTTTGTTTTGCAATTCTAGAAGAAATGAAACATCAAGAACCCTGGGATTGAGGTGTTTTTGCGATAGATAAGGCTAAAATGGTCGGCGTTGATCAGTTTCCGAGAACGTGCCATGCACTCGTCTTCCATTCAGAATCGCAGATGTGAATGCGTATGGTCAATACCATGAGTTATGGGGGCCTGCCGCTGTACCCAATCACTGTCTCTACCTCCACAGACAAGTCTGATACCAGTTTACCTGACGCCAGAGGGATGCAAAGTTCGTTTAGTCTGGGCGAGAATTGAGCCCTCGGTAGTACTGGTAGGAGTAGTGCCTCTTACCTTACACCAAGTGCTCCATCATAGTACTGCTGCCACACAACCTCTCTAAATGACTGGATATGAACCTTATTCTTTTATTTATTAAGCCCTATAATGGCACGTTAATTGTAAAAACAAATACTACAAAACAAACAGGCCAGGCCGTAATTCAGAAAATATTCAGAAAAATAGACAGCTAGAAACGATAGATATCTAAACAGAATGCTAAAAGTAATATTGGGCAGATTATTCAATTGATTAATTCATAATTTACTGCTGTACTCTGGTAGCCATCGCTTTGTAGGCGTTCGAATGGGGTGGCTGCTGCTACGCAACTTTTTTTGTTACCAATTCTACCAATTCCGCCGCCCGGCAAAGCACGGTGCGCATCGTAAAGCACTCGCAGTCTTTTCCTGCATGAGATTCGTCGCTCATTCCGCTTTTCTTTCATGTTTTCTCGGCGAGTCAGCTGCTTCATTTGCCCCCCGACGCTGCCGGATCCCTCTGAACTCTGACTCGCCCAGCTCGCTTGAGACCGAGCTCAGGCAAACTTGTGAAGTTTTTTTTTAGTGGAAGCTTATTTTTAAAGGGCCATGCTAGAAATAACATCGTGACATTTATTCCTTTGAGGAACTCGTGTGAAAAATGCATTCGCAATGTTTTCAAATTCACCTTCAACCTAGTTTTTCTCAACGATATCACGGAGAACTTCAAAATTCTAGCTTTTTGATTGAAATTATATTATTTTCCTGCAGAATATGTACTCTACTCTTACACTTACACTTTGGACTCTCTCTCTCATTCTCTGTACTTCATCTCACCTGTCCTTTTTCTTTTTTACTATTCTTCGATTTCATTCTTGAACTGACAATTTCTTTGTTTCATTCTATTTATTCACAAATTTTCTTTACTTCTTATTTGTTGTACTTCATATAATTTATATAACTTAATTTATGCCAGTTTATTCGATTTTCATCCATCATTTATGTAGTGATTTCCTTTCTTTTCGAGACTGGATAGCGGAAAATGAATTGTATTTTCTACTTATTTTTCTCAATTTATACATATTTTTGTATTTATTTATTTTCTATTTTTTCCAAATTTCATGTTTCTCTAGCGTTTTTCAACCAAAAATCTCTGCTGAGGAACGATGATCAACCCAACCAGACGGAAAATTCAGAGCGCTACCCGGAAAAACACATTTAGAAAAGCGATCAGAGTGATCAAACCCAAGTAACCGTATCCGTAACTGACCCATTTTGTTGGTAGGATTAGTGTCCGTCGGGGATACTCTAATGCTCTGTTATTTCCATCAGCGTGCTGTGATTCCAGTTTTTCGGTTTTTGACTAGATTTTTGCAGATTTCAAAGTCACAGTATCCGTTGAACTCTGAACGGCTCTCCATGTATTCGATTTGGAGCCATTACAACCCTACTGATGAGTTCCAGGGATTGCTTATTAATTATTCAAAAGTGATCTTATTGGATCATTGGACGAATCAGGCTGTATTGGGATGTTTTTTGCTTTTATGTTCAATTTGAGTACCATTTCTGTTGATTGGTTCCGGAAACATGGAGAGCTGGATCCGCTCGAATAGGTCAGCTGGCCAGCTCTAGTCGCATGACTTTTCATTCCTCTCCTGTTCCCCTCTGGAAAACGTCAATGGATTTCGACTCTAACAGCTGTTTGGCAGTCTGTCTATGTCTCATCATTATTTATGAAGAGACAAAAAAACTTACGAAAAACAACTTCGAGAAGCATTTCATTATCATGCGCTCGTTCAAGTGTAGGGATGAAACGATCATATAGTTCTACTTCATGTTTTTGTTTAACTGGTTTTTGTTCTTGCTCAAACATATTATTGACTACTTCCCTCACTTTTCTGTTACAAGTTTTGAAGAAATTCACCGCGATTTCTAGATTTAGTGAGAAATTCAGATTGATCTACGATGTTCATAGAACCCGAATAGACTAGCAAAGTACACTGTTTTTTTTTCAGAAAGGCTATGCAAAACTAGAGTGCCTTATTTTCAGTTTCCAGAAGATTTCAAAAATTTCAATTTAAATCCTTGTCTATTTGGGGCTTCGACTATCTATTCTCTGTTTTTGTCGGCTGATTAGTCTGTATAGTACAATATGCCCTCGGCAGAGGTAATTTAGCAACAAGACTTTCAAAAAAAAAGCTAAAGCACGATGATCACGCCAACATCGAAATTTCATAGCTGGAATTTTTTTGGGAGGATTTCGAGATCTTACCTTTTTCTTTTGATGGTCTTTGGTTCCACGCTACAACACGATGATCACACCAAATTTCAAAAGCAATCGCTGGAATTTTTTGTGGGGATCTTGGTGACACTTGTATTTTTGTGTTCGACTTATAGGGGTTTGTTTCTCCTGTAGGGAAATCGTAAGAGTAATCTGAAGAGGATCTACTAGCAAGAAACTGGATCAAATTTCGCATTTATTCAATTTTTCCGTAATTTTTCAATATTTTTGCGCTCTCAACCCGCTGCAAACTGCATACTGAGAGTTTTCACACTGAATAATTTGCACAGTGTTAGCGAGCGTCGTGGGAAAAGTGCAGTTTCTCACGCCATTGCACTGAAGAATCGCCTGTCGTTACCCCATTTCTGCGATTTCATAGGCCAGGTCGTTAGACTGGCTAATGGGTCGCTGCTCCAACAGCGATTCCAAGTGATTTTCTTGCAGAGAGGTTTGCTAAGATCTCGATTTTCATGAAGCTCCAGAGATTTTCATAATCATAGCGGTTGCCACGCACTTCTATCTTTTTACCTATGTAACTTGCACACATGTTGCTGTTATTTGTTTCAACACTCTATTTATTTATTTATTTATTTCTACATTTATGAGTTGCAATGGCTGGTAGAACAATAAAATAGAGATCTCGAAGTAATTTAGAATCAAAAGAACAATTTTAAAAAACCACATGGTTAGTAAACAACTCAGGAAATCGCCCTCTTGAACCCTCCAATTGTCAGACACGGCCATACAGTAGATTTTTTGTAATCTTGGAACAACATGTTTTGCTGCAGTTTTTGCCGCATGTTTATGGAAAAGATATGAAATGACATCAGCTAAAAATATTTTACGACTCTAGCTACCTGGAAATGAATTGCATTTTCTATTTAAGTTTCCAAATTTCATGTTTTTTCCAGTGTTTTTCAGCCAGAGATCTCTTCTGAGGAACGATAATCAACCCAACCAGACGGAAAATTCGGAGTGCTACCCGGAAAAACACATTTAGAAAAGCGATCAGAGTGATCAAACCCAAGTAACCGTATCCGTAACTGACCTATTTTGTTGGTAGGATTAGGGTAGTACAATAAAATGAAGAACTCGAACCAATTTAAAATTAAAAAACAATTCTGAAAAATCATGCGGTTAGTAAACAACTCAGAAAATCACCTTCTTAAACCCTCTAATTGTCAGACCTGGCCATGTAGTAGATTTTTTGTGATCTTGGAACAACATGTTTTGCTGCAGTTTTTTGCCGCATGTTTATGGAAAAGAAATGAAATGATATCAGCTAAAAATATTTTACCTTTATTGATTTTTTCTCGTCTTTGGTCACCTTTTCCAGAGTAGTTAATCGACTATTACCTTCTCTTCAAGCTGTTGACAATAAATATTCAGGTAAATTTGTCGAAAAATTCATGGGTGGTGTTTAAAATTTGATCAATGGTCACGAGTCTACCATCTGAAATATTCATTTCAAGAGAAAAACACTGACGTCGCGGCAATTTCCAGCTTCAGCGAAGGAAATAACTCGTCGAATTACCTCTGCCCACTCCGAAAACCGGCTCGTTTTACTTGGGACGATTACGTCTGTAACAGCCGGCCTCTACCTGGAACAATTGCCCAACTTTCGTTCCCCACTCAAGTCTTCTCCAGCGATTCCATTTGTTTATTTATTTATTTCTACCATACATTCTTCTTTCTGCTAAACTCCTGCTGATATAGGGATTAGTAGGTGGCTGACACCTGGAAATAGAGCGACTTTCTTATTGTCTTGAAAGGTTTCTTCTTTTTCCTTCTTATTTTTCTTCTTCATTCTCATTTCCCAGTGAGATTTTCCGTTCAGCGGGCAGTGAAATCGTTCTTTCAATGCCTTTAAATCGCTCCCTTTTCTATTCATCTTCTTCACATAGTTAACTGACAAGGGAGGTCAGTGAACTTCCCCCGACGATTCTTAACAAGACCTATATGGTCTTATAGAGCTTGAAGCGTAGATCACAGATATGTAATTTATTTTTGCTGAATGGCAGTAGGTGGTCCGAAAATTGCAAAAATAGTGAGCACTGCTCTGACAACACTGCTGAGGGGCGCTGAATAGCCCCTGAGGTGAGAGGTCCACACAAGTGTGCTTCGGTAGCGCAGCGGTACCGCAGTGGACTGTTGTTCAGAAGGCCAAGGGTTTGGATCCCGTGGATGTGTTTTCGTTTTGCTTCAATCGCATTGATAACAAATGGTGCTCATTTTGCGATTCTGTCATGGGGATTGAAGAAAATCATGTTTGGAGCACTCTAAACCGAACACATTTTAGTAAATGGCAACATTAATATGGGTAGCCAATATCTACCGTAACTTACCTTAAATGAACGCAAATTCAGAAACTAATGTTGGATTCGTGATCAGCGACCCAAATAACCCTTACACACGAAGTTTGGACGAAATCGGACCTCACTCACCCACCCTTGCCATAGCAAGCGCTCACCAGTCAGAAATCCAGAAGCAAAAGTAAAATTCGTGATCAGCAATCCAGGTGAGACTCCTAGGCAATTTCTGGAACGAAGGTAGTGGATGCTGACGATTTTCTGACAGCTAGAGTCTGAATGGTGCCGTAATATTACCAGTAATTCATCAGAGACTCAACCTTGGGCAACTTTACCGACCTGACATGAGGGTCGAGACGTCATGGTCACCCATTTCGCCCACACTTTGCTAATGAGACTATTTGAGACGCTGGTCACGAATATAGCACTAGTTTTGCGATTTGAAACAAGTGAGAGTATCTAATGACGAGTTTCGTTGTGTGTGGGCTGGTGAGCCCTTGCTATGGCAAGGGTGGGTAAGTGAGGTGCGTGGGTCAAAATCGCCGATTTCGTCCAAACTTCGTGTGTAAGGGTTATTTGGGTCGCTGATCACGAATCCAACATTAGTTTCTGAATTTGCGTCTGTTTAAGGTAAGTTACGGTAGATATTGGCTACCCATATTAATGTTGCCATTTACTAAAATGTGTTCGGTTTAGAGTGCTCCAAACATGATTTTCTTCAATCCCCATGACAGAATCGCAAAATGAGCACCATTTGGTATCAATGCGATTGAAGCAAAACGAAAACACATCCACGGGATCCAAACCCTTGACCTTCTGAACAACAGGCCACTGCGGTACCGCTGCGCTACCGATGCACGCTTGGGTGGACCTCTCACCTCAGGGGCTATTCAGCGCCCCTCAGCAGTATTATCAGAGCAGTGCTTACTTTTTTTTGCAATTTTCGGACCACCCACTGCCATTCAGCAAAAATAAATTACATATCTGTGATCTACGCTTCAAGCTCTATAAGACCATATAGGTCTTGTTAAGAATCGTCGGGGGAAGTTCACTGACCTCCCTTGTGAGACTAAAATAACGACAAGTTTAAGCGTAATTGTTTGACGCACCAAAATACTTGAATGGCACTAAAAAAGCTGAAATTCGTTCAACTTACTGAATTTAAATTTTTTGCTGTGGCACTTTGTGAGAGGTCGGTTCGAAATAAGAGAAAATAAGGACAAAATGTAAATAAGGGTGCGCATTATGTACTTCACACCTAAAATTTTCCACAATTTCAAGGCGATTTATAAAGCAGAAGATAGATCCTGATTCCTGATTACAACCATGTGTTTTTACTCAAAACAAGTCGAATTGACAAGAGTTAGGACGATGCAGCACATGCGGCAGCTGCAAGTGCCGCCGGCACCGTTTTCGCAAACAGTTAGCGACGGTACTGAACGATTGAGATAATTGCACAATAATCGTAATTATTTTCTCTGCTTATTTTTCGTTTTTTTCGACCAGGCCATCCTGCGACCTGCGGTGTAAAGTGCATAAAAAGAAATATAACTCTATATATAGAGTAGTATAATATCATGCTGTTTTTTCTCCCTCAGCCTGCTAGCCGTGCCTCCCATTCCTTCCCTATCTCTATCGGATCGTGTTCTTCTTCCTGCTTTTCGCCCCTAACCCGATGCCAAATGTTCTTCTATACAGGGCGATTTCTTGATTTATTGAGCAAAAGTGACAAACTGCTGGTGGCGTTACCTGAGGCGATTCATTGTTTTCAGTGGCTGTTTCATTAAAGGTAAAGGTGTCGGCATTGATTAGTCCCATAAGGGCGCGCCGCGCACTCATGTTCCATTCAGAATCGTAGAGGCAATAAATGCGTGTTTGGCTTATACAATTACTCGCAGGGTCAGCCGCTATACCAAGTAAGTGTTTTTACCTTCCCACACAAGTTTGGTACCTATTCACCCGACCCTGGAGGGATTGGAGGCATGGTTGGACCGGGTAGTGATTGATCGCTGGACCGTGCGGTGTCCCTAGCCCTTACCATTGGGTTTTTCCGAACCCACGGGAACCGGCCTAGCGCTGCTTGTCGTCCGAGCTGTCGTTCATTGAAGGGTGGCTAGTAGCCACCGCCGTTCCTGAACAGTCAACACCCTCCCCCTCCCGTCAAGAGACACCTTGCCGGGGATGTCAGGTGAATTTTTAGCGCGTCCCTCACACCGACTGCTCTCAATGTCGCACAGAATTTCTTGAATAACAGATTACCGAATCACGTGTGATGCATGATGTGCAAACATAGCGTGTGTGGTGGTTTTCCGAAAACAACACGGCTTGGATTGTCGCCAAGTTTTTGGCTAATCGCTCCAAAAAGGCTGTCCATGTTGGACGATCCATAAACCTCGGAATAATGATATAATAAAGTTGCTGTTGAACAGACTAACGTTCTCCCTCGTCAGAGCGTAAAAAGTCTAAAAACAGACCACTCGCTCGGAGGTCATTTCGTCTCACAAAATTCTAATTCTAGAGATGAAAAAGAGACTAGAGAAGATACCACCATCCTTACGATTCGCGAACCTTATTGGACTCGAGGCTGTCTACCATGTAGTGGGTACACTAAGTTAAATCTACCTCCACGATTTCGAGGGTAATGTTATACCCATTGGGTGCTAATATGTGATTCATACCGCCAAGAGTAAATGCGCTTTGACCCGTTAGTGGGCTAGATGTCCTTTGAAGGCTTGACTGTACTATGGAAAGCCGGATTTCGACATTCATAAAACTTTTGCAGGTACACATGTCGACGTTTTCAGGTTCTTTCTATAAGGAGAAGTAATACCAAGAGTAGAGAGTAGGAAAACCGCTCGTATTAAAAAATAAATTCTGAAAATCGGCAAAAAAGCAATCTTGTCTTTTGCATTTCGAGAACCGTCACCTCAATTTGTCAGCTGAGAGCTTCTCCAACGGTAAAGATGACTACTTCAAGCCTGAGAAATTTTCGATTTATTTTTCCAACGTAGCAAGTGGTCCTTCAGTCGGGCTTGACGATTATTTTTCGGATAGAACAAATTTTCATAGATGCGAAAAATGTGATAAATGTTTAGAGTCCGCCCGGCGATAGTGGGGAACTTTCAATCTAGATTCTCGCATAATAGTGTGCTTTGGAAATGGACGTGGACGCCCACCTTATTTTGTTACACATTTGATTATTCATCTATTTCATCACTCTAAGGAATCAATCTTCCCACTCAGACTTATTAGACAAAATTAAGCTTCTCATTAAATAAGAAGCACTGCACAAAGAACAAAATGTTCGCTCAGAGAGCCTGGGAGATTAGCTCTGGTCCTATCAAAGATATTGTGCCTGACCGAGTTTTGAGTCTGGGTAAATTGACAATTTTCGTTGATTCCAAACATATTTTTATATGTCATCACTGAAGTTAACAATCAGTGACGACGCATTCAATTTTTCTCTTCTATGCCGATACATACGTAACGTCCCGTATTGAATAGCGGCACAATCATTACGCCACTCCTTCTCCTAAAAATGGGTCAAGGAATGCAGGCACTCAAGAAGTCTTCGGACGAGATCCTCAGCTGATGTGTGTTTGTATTCTCTTTACAACCATTTCGGTTATAATTCATTTGTAACGCTTTTCTATTCGGAAGTGGACTGTTTTGAGGTCAGCTTTGGTGTATACAAGAAAGCGGCACTTTATTATTAGATAGTAAAATGATTTATTTTCTGCACAATCCTTGGATTTTTAATGAAGAAATTCAGGAATTCATAGATTGTCTTATTACGCTTCAATCACTTACTGTTTTCACTGCCTCTAACTGTCATTTAACTTTGACGTCTAATAAAATCAGACAATGCAGAATTTTCTAAACTCTGGTCTCTAAATTGTAACCGAGCGGAATTCAAGCATTCAAAAACGCGTTAGACCGGAATATGATTACGTAGAAATTAAAAATTTGACAAGTTTTATGCTGTTTAGTTGGTTTGCTTACTATCAGTTGTTGAACATCGATGGTGTTACTAGCAGTGTTCAAAATTGCTTCAGTGTTGCTTATGCTTTGATTGTTGATTGTACGATGCTTCTTGATTTATGCACGCGGCGTTGTCCCGTGTAATGAATGAAAAAATGGTGTCATTCTCCTGTTCCGAACTTTCCCACGGTCATTATCGGATACGATTCTGTTCGCTAGTGTGGCACGCATTTATTCAATCTTTTCTTCCTTCTCAGTATGGAACACTCTCAGGCTAGAGCTTTTTTTGTTCCATTTTATTACTCGTTTTCACTTCTCAGTACTTTTTTATATTTATTTATTCGGGAGGGAGCCGCACGTGGGAAAGCACAAAAGCACAAGAACACTCCACAGAAAAACGATCTAAAAACTATGATTAGCGGCTAAAGTATTTCACACGACACTTTTTAAAACAATCCAGTAAATATCTGAAATCTGAATATACTAATTCAAATTTATGGAGCGTCAACAGCTTCGAAAAACGACGCTACTACTCTTGCTATTACCATTACCTCTTTTGGAGTGACTTTGAGACATTAGTGGATGTCCATTACTGTCGGGCATTCCGGCTGACTGCACTACACTCCCGCCCGGCTCCAAATGCCGTTAAGGTCGCTTCCTTAATTGCCTGACCGAGTACACCTCAATTACTCGTCTTTCACTCAATATTTCTCGACCCTGGCTGTGTCGCAAACTTCTGACCCTACAGCGTGTTATATCTATTTACTTTTGTTATTTGTATGTCTGCTTCTATGTTTGTTACATAGATGGTAAACCACCTACGTGAATTAAAAAAAAGGGAAATAAAATGCCAAATACATGGCACCAAGCCTCAAAATTCTTCATTGATTTGCTCTATCGTTTTCTATCCGATTCTACGATGACATACACTTAGCTTTTTAAATTGACTTCGGCCGTATTCCGCCGACACTTAGCTTTTTGAGTGCATTTCGGCCGTATTCTGCTGAGTTTCCGATTTTCATTCGATCAATACTGATTTGGAGAGAATTATCGTTGAGCAGCGGTAGACTATTCCGTTTATTTTTCGTTCTTTTGCCTATGTACACATGTCTTAGAAGAGTCATTTTCCCTCGTTTGTTACACATCCTACACTTAGGACTTTTCTCCCCTCGAGAGGGATTCTTTTAAAGGTCAACGAGTGAGTTGATTTTTCAACCTCAAAAAATGATGAACAAATTTGGATAGTGAAAAAATCAATTGGTGACTGAGAAAGTGTGACGGTTGAGCTGTTTGTCACTTTCCTACTTAGTTACAATTTTTTATTTGTACAAAGCAGCGAAAAACTGTCGCCACTATCACCATTTCCATGAATTTTCGACCGAAAATGAACGACAGAACGGAGAAACGAAAATTACGCGGGGGTGTAATTCCTAGTCAGCATTTTATGAAGGATTTCATGTCAGCTCAGCTGCGAACAATAGGATTCATTTGTTAATTCTCTGTCCTTCATGGCGCGCTTATTTCAGCTCTTGACCTATTCGCTTCCTACCAATAGGCGTGTTATTGTGCTGCCCATCAAAGAGCTTTTTTATGTATCGCTCACAACACGCTATTCACTATTCATCTGAAGTATTTATTGGAGTTTTTGTTGTACGGTTCGATTTGAGGGGTCGTCGATCGTTCACCTTGTTCAGGTGAGCGTCGCTCGAGCAATCTTCAACAACGACAGCGAGTTCGACGAGGAACTGCCGTTCCAGCGAGGTGACGTGCTGCGTGTGCTCAGCGAGCGACCTGGTCAGTTTATACCCCCATCTATTAGGTTGTAGGGAAAGTTCTGTCATTTTTTGTACATTATTGGCAAATGTCATAAGTCAGCCCAGGGCTAATTAGTTTTCCTAATTCAAATACATATAATACATATCCTTAGTAGCTGTCTAATTGATATTTAATTGTTTTTGCTTCTGTGCCGAACAAGGTTAGTGGGTGGATCATAATTTTTCTTGAATTGGCGTTTCGTTCTATCCGTCCTGTTCAGAGAGGGATCTACGGTCAGATGGTAGCAACGTGGCTTAATTGTATTTTATTACACTTATTGTTAGTCTTATCAGTGGTATTACAGCCTCGCTTGGAGCACGGGTAAGAGGGGCTACTTCCATCGGCACGGCCAAGTAACCTAACCAATAGGCCCGCCATCCTGAGCGGCTTGGTAAATTGTTACTAGACTTATCCGGTAAAGTTGGGACACTCATTTGGTTTAGCGACTGACCCGGCGGAGCAATGTGTAGGTCAAATACGCATTCACCACGCCTCTACGATTTTTGATTTGATACGCGTTCGTGGCGCGTCTTCAGGAAACGGGTCAACGCCGACGCCTTTACCTTTACCTTTCCTATTTACATTACCCATAGCTTTGTGTATGATGCTCTGTCTATGAAGTACCTAATCTATCAGTAAATACAAAAGAATGAAGTCAGCTGCTGCCCCCCCCCATGAGGTAGGCGAATTGGTAAGGTCGGAATAGCCCTGGTACAAGTGGTGGGAAGATGAATTGTTAGGCAGTAACCTAAAGTTCTACTTGTATTACCTTTTTCTGCGGCTTCTACTTGCGTATGCTAGTAGAGTTTGATGCTGTGGTGGTGAGCCCTTCTGATAGGATTGGAACCTGGAACCTGGAACTACAAAACATCATTCGAATAGAGGCTTTTCGTAGAGGCGAACAGTGTCCCCTATATTCCAGAAAATCAAGTTTAGGATTCAGTAGGATAAAGTATAGATAATTTAAAATTTCGAGACTTTTGCATCACTTTACTTACCATTGGATAGTTTATAAGGCAAAAAATATTACGAACCACATTTTGACTCTGTTTTGGTTTTTGATGTTTATATTAAAACTATCATGTCCATTGTTGTATAAGTGCACTAGTTATTATGTTTTTCATCGGAGAGTTTGATGCACATATGTCTCATACAAGCATGCTTGTGTAATAATAAAAAAAAGTGTTCTTTTAGAGGTAAAGTAAAAGGTAAATAAGTGTTTTTTATATTCTGCTACGTTCTGTTGATTGGATAATCGTGAATAATAAATAAATAAATAAATAATAGTTAGGCGGAAATTTACCGATGGTACTGTATAATGTTTATGGAGTGTTAAGTACCATAATGAATCGGATGTTTTGAAAAGCAAACTCTGTCATGACCGACGTGTTTTCATTACACTCCGCGGGTATTACAACTGTGTCTACTGTGACCATCTTCCTTACTGGAGCACTCATTCTCTTTTTTCTCGTTCATTTTTTTCGGTTCGTAGTAAAATTATTTACGACATTCTGTTCGACACAGTTTTTTCTATTTTTTGTCTTCATTTTTGACTGCCATTGCTCTTCTCAGCGTTTGACTCCATTCCGCAACTAGGAGTCGATCACGAACAGCTGAAGAACCACGTCATTGTGTAAGAAGGAGTCGAAGCGCATCTTAAAATAAAAATAATAAATAAATGAAGTATCTCAGTAAAAGGACTTATTGATTCTGGGTCCAAATTCATCATTGGTTAACCCCTGATAAACCCTGGGATATAGCCCGAACGGCGCCCACCTTTGTCTATTTCTTCTAAACTTCCTATGTTAAACGCAGTCTCTCGTCGTCACTGTCGTCAGGTTCTGGCTGCGCCGCGGTTTCGGAGACCGCTCGTCCGTTCATGAATCTGGGCCTTAAGCCTACCTGTGGGTAATAACCCCGTGAAAACAACTCTCCTCTTCACACGGATGAGGGCATTTTTCCTCTCACGATCGGCTATTTGCTTAGCGTTCCATCATCACCAGCGGAATTCTGCAAAAACGTTGCTAGACCGGTTTGCTGGTTGATTCGAGAATGACTTCTTGGAAACGATTACAAATGAAACGGTGCTGGGAGAATATCGAGAGCAATCGATAAGTTTTCAATATCAATGAGGTGCCTTCGATTATATGTGGCCACAATTGAGATTTTCTTACCAGCTCTCGAACTTCTATATTTTACATCCCATTTCCTTGCTTCTGTCTAGGACTATCGTTCCTAGGCGTAATGAATTGAAATTAAAATTCAAACCAGTTACAGATATCGACGGTTTATCAGAAGGTTGGTGGCTGTGTGTGGATCGAAACGGACGAAAAGGTTTAGCGCCGGCCAATCGACTACAAGTCATGCATCGCTTCGACAGAGGGGTGCGTCCATATTTTTTACTCTCTTTCCGCTTTTTTCGAAATTTATGGTGTTCACATTTGTTGTTTCCTTGCCCAAAGGCCAGCATTGTGGGTGATTATCACACAACGGTGCAAAAGGATATTCCGTGAGGGTATAACTCTCGCTGGAGCTATGGTTTTCGATTTATACCTAATTGGGCCGAGGGGCCAATTGCCTTTCAGTTTTATTGAATTCTTTTTTCGGCACACTTTATATTTTCTTCTTCTGAACGCTCACTTAGCTTTGATGAGACACTGTTGTTATCCAGTCGTCAACCCTTTGGATTTGGGGCTTATTCTAACCTCAGAGTTTTGCATGAAAATTTCGTGACCATTTTGTCTATTTCTGACTTGTCACTACTTTGAACCGACTAAAAAGAGAAGGAGCCTTATAATTTAGTAGAGTTCAAGAACAACTTGGGTTTGGATTCCTGGAGCCATTAATTTCGAATTTTCTATCCGGTAGACTTCTAGTCCTTCTCTGAACAGTTGCTCACTTAGCGTGCTTGTATAGGTAGATTCATCAGCATATGTCCACTTTTGTTAATTTTATAATTCCCTTCTAAATGTGAGCTTTAGTACACTGGTAAGAAGCGCTGGTGACACCCGCATGGTCGAGCGATCGGTCCGGGTCCGGGCTAACCATGCCACCAATTCCTCCGGGGTCGGGTAAATTGGTAT
The DNA here is from genome assembly GCA_030553155.1 of Nippostrongylus brasiliensis. Classification (NCBI taxonomy): domain Eukaryota; kingdom Metazoa; phylum Nematoda; class Chromadorea; order Rhabditida; family Heligmosomidae; genus Nippostrongylus; species Nippostrongylus brasiliensis. Next base: position 31,482,659 of record CP130732.1, on the reverse strand, counting down.
CAGATTTGTTTGAGAAGATAAGAATATGTATTGATGTGGTATAGCAGCTGCCTCCCGCAATCCTTTGTATAGGCCAAATACGCATACACATCGCTTCTACGATTCTGAATGGAAGTAGAGTGCATGGCTCGTCCTTAGGAAGCGAAATGACGTCAACCATTTTATCGTTACCCTTGCATGTGGTATACACAGGTAAAAAGTGTTAGAATGAAATTCGCTGGGTGAGTCTTTGACCCGGAAGATGTGCCGCGCTCGGCGCGTCGTCGTTTCCCGTCCGGGAGCTGTTTGCCTAGGGATTGCCCTGTGCGTGGTGCGGGGCAAACTGTTTGGGTTGTGTAAGCAGCAGCAGCAGTCATGCAAAGTTCTTCCGACACGTTCCACGACCCGTCCGATGCATCTCGCTACATCATCATCATCACTGTCATTGATTGCCGTTGATTCGCTTGTCGCTTTTCCATTTCATGATGATTCATAGTCATCGGGACTCTATTAGCAGCGGAACTTCTGCACCTTCAATCCCCCTTCAGACTTTACTGAGGCAGTAAACCAGATATTCAGAACTTTGCTGACATTATGGAAAGTTTTCGCTCACAAATTTAAAGCGAGTGTCAGATTCGTGATCAGCGCCCTCGATTTCACAAAGCGAATTCTCAAAAATAATTCGATCGAGGTGAAATCCGATTTTGGAATGACAAAATACGCTGCTGCAGTGCGTGCCGCGGTTCCCTATCCTTCACCATTACTGCGTTGCTACAGCAGTAAAGTGTGAAGGGGCCTTAAGACCAGTTTCTAGTTTCAAGCACCTTCACGATTTACTTTAGTTGTTGCGCAGGCTTAAAATCGGTTGCTGGAAAATCCGAACTTTAACAAAACCTTGAAGCTGATTGATTATCTACAGCGTTTTGCGTATGCCATGTTAGGGTATGTCCATCGACATTTTCACTTCATACTCGGCAGCAAAGCATCGCGATATTTTTAAAGACTAGGGTAGAGACGCAGAAGACGCGACAAAACATCGACACAGTACTGCCTGCGAAGGGTGAATAGTCGCTCAAAACGAGCTTCCTAAATTCCACGATCCGTCGACACCTGTCATTCTACATACATGGTAATTCATACTTTGATGCGAAACTAGCAGAGGTTAGAGTCGTAGAGGGCGCGGCGCAGTAGATGAGATAGTCAGGCATTTTGCAACAGTTGAACAATTTTTTGGGATGAGTGATTCGCATCTTGATCCTTGAAGCCAAACATTCTCCGAGGTCGTAGGCGCTAGAGGGAACTGTACCTGCAATACGCTCATAGCGGTGTTTGCCGTAGAGAAAATGAAAAAAAGAGTCTCAGTCGAATTTTGGTTGATCCTGGATTCTTCTGTGCCCTTGCAAAATGTGGGGGAAACTAGCTGTATAACTAGCAGAAGCGGAGATGGCTCTCGGAATGTTGTCTTAGGACAACATTCCAAAAACTTATTATTTCTATTGCTTTTATTCCTATATAGCTTTCCATTCATTTCTTCGTTGTTCCGCTGTAATTTTCTAACTCGATAAAGATAAAAGATCATCGTAAAGTGGTCAACGGCGAATTCGCGCGAGATAACTGGAATTCGAAACGATTTTCGGTGAAGATTTGCATGTACGTCGTTACTGTTAACGCGAATCGAAGGTCAATGTTTCCAGTTGTGACGGTCGAGCTATTTTTAAAAGCGTTCGCGCCCAAGTTTGACAATTTGACGACGGATCTCGAGGAGAGATTAAAGTGAAAGTTCTGGGAGTTCCTTGTCGTAGTGATTGACTTATTTTTTCTCATAGGACGAACCAACTTTGATTAATTTGATAATTTCCCTAATGTGAGCTTTATTGCGTAGGTAAGAGGCGCACGTACCACCCGCATTGTCGAGCGATTGATCCCCGCCCAGGCTAACCAAGCCTTCCATCCCTCTGGAGTTGTGTAAATTGGTACAAGAGTTGTCTGGGAAGGTAAGGTAACGGACACGGTATAGCGGCTGGCACCCGCAAATCACTGTATAGGCCAATTAAGCATTCAACACATCTCTAAGATTCTGAATGGAACACGAGTGCTGCGGCGCACTCCTAGGAGCTGCTCAACGGATATAGCTTTACCTTCACCTTTACCTTCCTTAAAGAGTGGAATTTATCTCATGTTATTGACCCCAGCCGAAGGGGTGAGAGCGATTTGGGCTCTCTACAGATATTCATCCCGGAGAGGGGTGACTCTCTGGCGCGGGGCGGGACACTGGTTCTCAAGTGGAAACGCTCTTCTCCCGTGTGCAGTCGAACACTGAACGTTGCCGGATTAACGCACGTGAAGTGCTCGATCACGGAAAATCGGCGATTGTTCGAAATTCTCAATCGAATCGTCGTGATCTGCACTGAATGAGGCAGCTCAATTACTCACCTCGACACATCTCATCGAATATCTGTTGAAATCCTTCTTTCTTCTTTTGATTCTTTTCCTCTCTGCAAACGAAATCCTTGCTAGAAGTCGACAGAGAGAAGCTCAGAACCCAAGTGGAGTTCTAGTGATGTGATGGGGTTGCAAAAGTCAGGAAGGAGCTGGCTCTGTAGACCCATAGGCCCTTGTTATACGTTCGCTCACCCCCCAGTGCAACTCGTCCATTCAGTATCAGACACCGTGGGGCCAGACACGTTTGTACGAGATCACCACGCCAGCGTCACCATGATAACTCGTACAAACGTGTCTGGCCTCACGGTGTCTGATGCTGAATGGAGGAGTTACGCTGGGGGGTGAGCGAACGTATAACAAGGGCCATAGGCTTTAACCAAGCTAAGCAGAAGATAATCTCAGGTTTCCGCAAGTTTCGAGAAGGCCTCTTCCACTTTTACTGCAAATTCAGTTCAAACGGCAAAATCTATGCCGACTTCGTTCGCTGGTTTTTCAATTTATTTTCTACTCTGTCTTCCTACTCCTTCTGAACGAGCGCTAGTTTGTAACGATGTTGTCTACGGTTATCTCTGATTGTCGTTCATTTTTTCGATGCTTTGACCGATCCGATGGGTTGTGGAAAGCTTCGCTATTCGACTATCCATGCTGATTCACATTACGAACATTTCGAAATTCTTTTCAATGTTTTTTGGGATGCGCTCAGTCCGCCATTGAATGTCGATGTCGTGGCAAATGATGAGTCATGAGCCACCAGCCGGATTCCGTCCCACTCGATTCCCTGAAGTGAATTGATTCGCGATATTGTCGTTGGCTGTTCAGTTTAACTATTCATCGCCCATAATCATTCAATTAGTTTGTCAGGTCTGTGTCATGGCTCGACAGCCTTTTCCAGTGTTGCTTTTTCGCGCTGATTGATGATCATTTCCAAGATGATATCTTTTTCTTTCTGTTCCACTTCATTGAGAGCGCATGACTGCGCGTGTTCACGTGACAATTCTCCGTCGTTTCGGTTCATTTTCCGCTTAATATGTTGACAGGGTTTTATGTTGTGTTTACAAAAATTAGGAACCTTTAAGCTGTGCTCTTACCTCCTTTCGCTCTTGCTCTTAACCTAGCGACAAGTAGTGATCAAAATGATATGTCACCTTATATTTTCCTTCAAAAATAGTCGAGACCAATAGAAATCCTGGTCCAATTGGTAGTATTAGTAGCTTTACTCAAAATACATGGATCTATGCACTTACTGATAAATCTAGAACTTAGAAAAACATAATGCGTTTTCATATGCATTTTCACAAGACTATATCTCACAAAACGCTGCACACAAAGTCAATCCAAGGTGATATTTCGATAGAACATCGTTGACTTGTCATAAAAGGCTACATATGAGTAGTTCAGATTCGCAATAAACTGTAGGATTCTTTGATCGAAATTTTATGGGCAAAAATGGCAAAATTTTGAGACATCCCTTCACATGAAATTCTATATCAGTAGACCGTCGACGAAATTGCACCAAACTTGAGGTTTTATAGACTGAAGAGAAAAGATTTTCTCTTTCTTGTACACATTTAAATTTTACACATCGCTCATAAGTTTTCGAGAAAATGGCTGATGAAGTTGTATGTACTTACATAAACTGTTGTGTTCAAAAATATTTATTTATTTATTTATGATGTACGTCTAAAGACGCGCACAAACTTGAAGAACAAGGAGCAAAGAACGAAAATTCAAACTCAACACGAAGACAAACACGAATGCTAAAACATACGATCAATAGAGGCAATGCAACTCAACTAAAAATATGAGGAGTATATGGGTAGTATATGTTCTGTGCCGGTAGTATATGTTCTGTGCCTCAGCGCATTTAGCGGATCCTTAGTGCTCTGTTTTCCACTTCTCTACTTTTTACTGCTTCTTACGAAGTACAGAGGTGGGAGGCGCTGATCGGACGATCAGTACTCCTTCAGATTAACGAAACCGTGCGTAGTGTGAGGCCTCCAGCTAGCAGGATACCATTCTCGAAAGACAATCTTACTTCTACCCTTGATGCTAAATGCAGCTGCTTTACCCTTCTTCTCGTGCGATACCGATTTACGGCTACCCACGTGACCTATCGAAAATGCAGTTAAACGACGATCGCTGGGTTTCTGATCACCAGAAGCCAACGGAACAATGGCAAAAAACGGGCGTCAAATGTAAGAGAGGCAGACCGCCCCATCACCTCACTCACACAAAGGAATCAACCTGCACGTTGACACTGCACTTTAACACCCCTTTGTTGTAATGGCAGTTCTAGGATCGCAAAAACTGCGTCTCATGCGGGAATCGATCCCGCATCTCGGGCTAATCCGGGGCACTGTGTGTTAGACCACTACACCACTGAGCCGACGGCTCTCCTTCCCAACTGCTCCGGTCATTTGCGCTCCACTAGCGCCTTCTTTAGGCCGGAGGGCTTTTACCCCCAGCAGTTATCCGCGATAGTGGTTTGCGACGGTAGGCCAAATTCGGACATAGTACCAGTTATACTGGAGCTTATTTTCCTGTGAAATAAAATTAAATAAAAAAATAAATTAAAAAACTTGAATAAAATAAAATTCTACTTCTACAACAGCGTTTTTCGGTGTTGTTACGGACGGTAAGCTAAGGTAAAGGTGCCTGCGTTGGTCAGTCCCCTGAGGACGCGGTGCTGAATTCTTGTTCAGTCGTGGCATGGTGAATGCGTACTTGGCCTATACAATGACTTGCATGGGCCTTCCGCTATAGCAAGTCATTGTCTTTACCTTCCCAGGCAAGTATGGTACCAATTTACCCGAGGGATGGAAGGCTTGGTTAGCACGAGCGAGGATCGAACGTTCAAACATACGGGTCTGTCAGTAGTGCCTCTCAACACTGCACCACGCTCGCCCACGGTTACTACTTAGCAAACTGTTATTAATGATGAGTTCTGGGCTCGCAAAGGTGCTATGGGAGCGCTTTGGTAGCATTTCCCGTCTTGAAATCTCAACCAAACCGGAGCATCCGATGTGGCGGGAAGAGAGAGAATTGTAGGTTCTGAGAGGCTGATTGAGATTTGAGAATTCATTTTAAATGAGATTTTTGAAAAACGTGGGCCAATGCATATATAAGTAGAAAATCTTCCTTTTACCATTATATATCGTGCATGCTCGGTCTATCGAGCTTTTTACAGTAGAGCGGCTTGAGATTGTTCGAAGGTGATAGAGATGTGGACTAGATTGAAGAAGAAAATTGAAATTCAAATTTTGGGCGCGCTATCGGAATTAAAAATGCCTCCAGCTGAAAAGGTGAAGAGAAGAAGACAGGAATTTGAAGAAATTGAAAATGCTGAAACGTTGCAGTTAAGTGAAATTTCCAAGGAATTGCTTTTGGAGGTTTTCACTCTGGAAAACAGTTGCTCTGTCGACGCTCTTTCGTGCTGATTCGTTTGTTCTTTCTTTCTATTCTTTCGAAAATACGACTGACACAGCCTGACATTCAGCACTTTTGTTGTAAAAGGGAAAGTTTCCCCAGGGTGATTCATCTGTGTGCGTCACACTCCTCCATCATCGCTCGTTGTCTATTCCCAAGTTTTGCGCTGGAAGTGGGTGTAACACTTAACCTGAACTTGACTGCCACATTACTAGTTTAGTTTCGATTTTGAAGTGATGGGGCATCATGGCGGGTCTTATTCACATCTGAATTTTTATCAAAAAGGTCTGAGAGCTAGTCTGTTAATTGCCGCTTTTTTTGTCCAGCGGTTTATAGACGAGAACTAGTTGAATGACTTATATTTGGAGACGCTAGGTTATTCGCAAAACATTGACACCGATGTCAGTGTTTTACGAATAACCTAGCATCTCCAAATATATAGGTCTGAAAGCGTTTCATGGCTAAGAAAAGAAGCTGAAAAAAGGGCAAGTGTGGCATTTAGTGGAAGAGTAGGTCTGTGAAGGGTGTCAGCCGTAGCGTTAAAGGTACAGTACTTACAAATTGCTTCTTATTGGATTGTGACTATTCAGCCGATTTTCTAATCTAATTATTTCTTTGTTACATGAGGGTAAAGGTAAAGGTAAGGGTAGAGGTAGCGGCGTTGATCCGTTCCTTAGGCACGCTCCGCCGCATTCGCGTTTTATTCTGAATCGTAGGGGCTTGGTGAATACGAATTTGGTCTATGCAATGATCTTTGGGGGCCAACCGTAATACCAAGTCAATGTTTTTACCTTCGTCGGGTACCAATTTATGTGAACCCAGAGGGAAGGCTCGGTTAGCACGGACGAGGACCGATCGCTCGACTGTGTAGGTGTCGCCGTGCGCCTGTTACCACTGTACCATGCGAGCCATTACTGAATGAGGGTACATTAGTGGAAACTGAGTCAAAGCGATACAAGGTGGTACCGTAATCTACACAGTTATACAGGATGTGATCGCATTGACCGTAGAGGTCGTGAAATGGAGAAAATTAGTTTTTATTAATGTGCTATCTTTGATGCTCCTGGCCACCACCTGCACATTCAAACGATCAATCCTGGCCCAAATTAACAAAATTTACCATTCCTCTATGGTCGGGTAATTTAGTACCAGACCTGTCTGGGAAGATGAATACAGTCCAGTATTGGGGAGGCCACGAACGTCAGAGCATTGGTCGCATTCACTGAAGCCTCTACGGTTCTGAATGGAGGACGTGTGCGTGTCGCATTCTCAGGGAATGATCACCTCATCGTGAGCTCTGCCTTTGTGATTCTGGGTGTGAGCCTTCTAGAGTGACTTGCCCCTAACAATAAGGGCCACACTGACGTGCTTTGTTCTGTACTGCAGTAAAAACAACGACTTTACTGGATGACGGCGGATTAGCCATTTTCCTAGCCTCGTCCTGAAATACAGATGAGCTGGGAAAAACGAAGGAACGACGTACAGGATCACCAGATGACAACAAGGTAATACCCGATTAGAATGCCAATCTCCATGATAAGCTGGACAGCCATGTCATGACCACTCGGCCTACTCGGTTCGCGTGCACTGATCGATGTTCGAACCGCACCCATCTGCAGCCAGTTATCCGGCGATCGCTTTAAACGAGCACAGAATGAACGCGCCGGTCGGGAAGCGGCTTTGAGAATCACGCACTGAACACCATCCACCGCTAATTGCCTCTTCTCCACTCCAATGTGACCGTGTTTTCGGTCTTTTTCTGCGCGACCTCCCCGATACAGCGCCATCACGCCCACCGGGCGGTGATGGTGGTGGTGGTGGCGGTCGACCACACCCAGTCGTCGCTGGCTGGCCTAGCTGGCTTCTCCAAGGCGAAATACCTCTCATGTCAACCGCGAGTTCCACATAATCAACTGCGACTTTTCTTCGTCTTTTCTTCTTCGCTGGGGACAGACATTGCCGCTCGCTGGTGCTGTCCGATCACCTACCATCACGTATCGCGTGGCTGATCAGAAACCGCTGTGGAGCGGATCTGATAAAGTCTTTTCTGTGAATCTGTGACTGAAAAAAGGCAGTAGAACATCACCATTTTGTCGCCACATTTCGCAACAAGGAACCGCCAGAACCATTTTTTAAAACTCCTGCCCTGTACTACCTTTCCTTGCATGCTCGGGTTCTACCTTTTGGAGCGCTACTATTGCCTGAGGCGTTCAACTAATGGTCTTTTTCTATCCACTGGTCATACCTTTCTTCTCCTTCTCCATTCTTCGTTTTCTGGAAACTTTATTTTCTATTGGTCAGAACTTAAAAATCTTCTCGCGTTTTCGTCTTTTCCCAAGGGGTGAGCCTGTTTCCTTCACAATTGTATTATTTTGTCATGTTTACATATATATGGCATCTGAGTCATCTACTTTTATGTGAAATACTCTCGAATTTAATGTCCCATAATTTTTCTCTAGACATAGGGTAGAAGGTAGAGGTAGCTGAGCGATTCATCGAAAAATAATTTGTGCGTTTTTAAGCCTTTTACACTTTTTTGTGTCCGTTGAATCTTTTTGGGATATACTTTTTTGCTTTTTGCTTCGGCTGAGCAAAAAATTCGGCTCAAGTTAGCGTTATGACCACAGAAAGGTAGTTTACGCTCTGAATTGTTATGTATGTAGATGTTAAAACAAAATGTATGTCGGAGAAAATTTTAGTAAGGGGGTTTTCGGGGTAAAAATTAACTAAACAACTCGGGAAGTGTTTCCTCCACCGCTTGTATGTTCTCTCTGGTCACGTAACCATGTAGCAAAGTTCTCCTGTTAGGATTTCATTTTCGCGGGTGAAATTGAAATTTGTGGTACTATTTCTGATTTTTCGTCAATACATCTTCGAAAGTTCGTGAACGACCACTGAATCTTACTCTGTTGTACCTTCTAACTTGAATGCTCGCGTTTACTCTTGTTTTGTCTTCGTTTCCCGTGGCTTTCGAGGTCACCAGGGCCCAGATTCATGAACGGACGAGCGGTCTCCGAAACACCGTCGGAGATAAACCCTCTCGGTACCGTCGATGTCTCCCAAACCCTGCCTCATCGCTAGGTGTGATAGACCTGCGATAAACCCCGATCAAACCTCGGCGCGCGTTCACGAATCTCGGTTTGCGTGCCGTTGGGGTATATCTCGGGTTTATCGGGGTTTACCAATGATGAATTTGGCCCCAGGAAAGATTAATTCTCAGCCTCCAACGATTCTACGCCCTTGGAAGGCATAAGAAATAAAAGAAATCCACATCGATGCCGATGTTCTTCCTAGTTCGGAAATCGCGGGCAAGTCAGCGACATTGGGGTGCACCACTTTGTAGGGAATTAGTGCAAAGAGCTCTGTGCCGTCGTTTTTTCCGCTACAAAGGCCGTCTACGTCCTACTGCAACAAATCTGTTTGAATACGCTCGTCGTTCGCTTGCAGAGACGCTTAGTCCTTTTTTCTGCTCTAAGTGAAGCGCATTCTAAGCCCATCGAGCGCCGGGATTACTGTGAACGGAAGGCGACGGCGACGGACACCCATCGACCTTTCGACTGGTGACTTTTTCGAGTCGCACTCCTCGCACTCCAGCGGTAATTATGTTCCGAAACATCGTCGAAATGACTTCGATTCGGTGCAAAATGGCAGATCTGCCATAGAGCAGGTTTTTGTGTTTATCGCTCCTTCTTATTTCGCAAAAGGCAAAGGTGAAGTGATCCACGTTGTCCTCTTAGGACGCGCCGTGCACTCTTCTTCCATTCAGAATCGTAGAGACGTTATGAATGAGCAGTAGACCTATACAATGACTTGCGGGAGCAGGACGCTGTGCATGCCATTGCCATCACCTTCGTATACAAGTCTGGTACCACCACTTTACCCGACCACGAAGGGATGGAAGGCTTGGTTAGTCTGGGTGAGGGTCGATCAATCGACCCTGTGGGTATAAGCAGTGCCTCTTTCCACTGCACCACACTCGTCAACATTATTTTGTACGAATGAAATTAAGTTTTGTTGTAATTCCTATAAGAAGTCGTAGTTAGTGGAAAAGAGCCACAAGAATGTCAACACCAATAGCCTCATTGTCAGGAAACATCCCATCTTTTCCCGAATGATACCTCTTGCGTTTCAATCCAACATTTCTGTTTTATTAATTTTGCCTCACTGCTATTTTTTATGCTCGTGTCTGCATCGTTGAAGTAACTCCTTCCAACATAAGTATACGCTTATTTAATGAATAAATAAATAAATAAATAATTAAATAAATAAATGTATATATCCTGGCAAAAAGCAAAAAATATCGAGGCCTCTCAGGTACCACTACCTCATCCTAAGACTCGCGTATTTCTTTTGCGTTACTCGTCCTTCCTTTTTATTACTTCTTCTCTTTTCTATCGGTTTCTTTTTCTTTGTCACTCTTCTTCGTCAAATTGGATTGCAAACAGGGGATTACCCATTGACCTTACCTAAACTTCACCTTAACTGTGCAGTGTCGACGCTCTTGGGAAGAATGCAGAAGAAAACTCGTCCGTTTTTACCCGAAATTCGAAATTCCTACAACACGTAGTCATGCGCTGTGGGCGGGCAGCTGAGCGTTTTTGGGCTCATCATAAACGAGTTCATCGGGGGTCCGTGACGACGATTATGTCTACCGTCTCTGTCCTGTTCTCCACCTTGACCCCAGCATCCGTCCATGGACGTATCCTACTCGCTCCATACAAGAAAAGCTTTTCCTTGAAGTGAAATTCTTCTCTAAACGATGAACCTTGCTGAAGTGGGCCATATTGCGTGTTAAAGCTACATTCAAATTCTGTGTTGCTGCCTAGAGAGCACAAGAATACACTGTTCCCCATGAATCCATTAGAAGAAGATGTCACACCATTAGAGAAGCCATCGATTATGGTGAACTGCGTTCAAAACAGTTTCTGTTTTGCTGTATTTTTGAAGAAAGACCTTGAAACCTTATCGGTTATTGCATTACTGTATACCCTACTAACTTTATTGAGTATCACTTTATACCCTTATAAATTTATTGAATATTTAGTGCCTTCTAACCCCTTCTATCTCAGACTTGAAACCCATCCTACATAGGTAGCTCCCTCTAATTTACACTATTTCTTCGTCTTTCCTGTATTTCTCCTATTCAGCGGATTTTCGTGATTTTTGTTGTCTTTGCATGGAACAGAATCATAATCAATCAATCCACATCTTGATCAACAGAAAAAAATGAACATCTCTCATTCGCAACAGTATTCTTATGTTGGTTGGAAAGGTAGAATAAGGTAGAAGTCGTTAAACCGCAAGGAGTTGAAGTGCGAGGGGCTGCTCCAACCAATATAAAATTGCCTTCGGCATCCTTGAGGCCCAAAAATAAGTTTACGATGATGACTATTTCCTCCATCATCTTCAAAATCCGTTCTCTACAGCCAGTGCTTCGGCACGAAATCTTCTTTATTTCCTTCCTTTCTCGTCGCATCGACTTCATACCCCTTCTTCTACCGGGGTTACCCTATAACCCCTCGGCCTGGACATGTATCTAAATGTTTTTTTTCATTGTTCAGTCACGGTATTCTCACCACGACCGAATAATTTCGATTTCACCACAGCTTTTCCTTACCCAAACCTATTGTGATTTCTGACTCATAAAGGCAGCTGCATAGCGCACATTCATTACAATGGAATACCTTGTCATTTACCAGCTTATCCCGGTATGAACAGTGCTTAACAAGTTATTTAGAGTGAATTTTCGAGTAAATTCATCTGGCTGAGTTTGATAGTTTGATAAGTGTTGAATCCAAGTTAAAATTTTTGAAACATTTGAAAGAATCACTGAGTTAATTGCCGAGGATGTTTCGGGTTCAGTTTAATTTGAACGGGTAGTCGCAAGTCCATATCATCGCTGAGAGCAAACACACGCTCTGAAGTGGCTTGGGCGTTCGGGTTCCTGGGGTTTCTAGCCGATGTCGTCGCGTGTTCTCGGTTGTAACTGTCACATCACATGATTAGCTGACGATTTTACATCAATCAATTGATTGGAGAATATATTTCGGGCCATTAATTATTACACCTTTAATTGCTCTACACCTACACTCGTTGTGAACTTCAAGTGCAGGTGACGCGGTAAAATGGCTAAAAACCTCTGAATCCTTACAGAGTCGAGATTTTGCGAGTAGTCTGACACTTTCAGAGCAGATATTGCAGTGGTTTACTGTTCATGAATTTGTCTCAAACGTTGACTTTACGTTATTCTTGGTAGAATTCAACCATATTTTGGAATCAAATCAGAAGGTCCTGGGTCTATTCCTGGGCGGTTTTCGTAGCCTATTAGCTCGCGTGTGAATTTTATGTAATCCCGTTAAGGGAACTAATGCGTTTTTTCCTTTTAATGACTGCTTCGAGTTATACATATATATGTTGCGGCACGCGTTGGCTTCGGTCAACGTCTTGAAGAAATAAATGAATCAAAAAATAAATTCAAGTGGTGGGATGTTTAGTGCTGTTTAGTGCGGTATTCCGCTATATCTGTAATCTCATAGTTGCTCAGAATTTGTTATAGGTTTGAAGCTCTCTGTCGCTTTTAGGGCTAAAAAGTGCTGGTTAATGTGGTCAAGCGTAAAAGATAATCAAAAGTCGCCACAGACTCTATTTTTGAAAAAAAAACCAAAAGAACCAGAGCAACTCGAAAACTGCGGTAATTTGAAAAAAAAACGGAAAGGTATGTATGAACGCTTCAATGAGAATCTTCCCTAAGAACCCCTTTTCTGCCATCTTCAGAGGCCTGAACACGTTTGGAGTTTGATGACTCTCTAGATTGACCCACCAGAAGTTTTTTTTTATCTTAGCATTTCCAGAAAGATGCAGAATGATACCAAAGAAATATCAATTGAAGGAATCATACCCACCTTAAACCTCCACCGTCGAATTTACAAAGCATCGCAAATGCAAGGAGTCCACACCTTATCTAAAGACATTCATTGCGGCTTTCCATTTCAGTATTATTCATGCAAATGCAGACCGACTCCAATACTTTTCCGCTGGATATTTCAGTCTCGAATGCGATCACCTTGCGCGTTACGCCAAGGCCCTTTCCATTGTTCTGTTCTACTCTTTGTCTACCCAGTTCCACCTTCATTCTTTATTTATTATTCTTTTGTGATCCCTGAACTTAAAAAACTGCGCTAGTTCCCACTGCGGTTTCGACTTCCGTCTCGTCACCATTGTCGTTCGTCTCGTCCTCGAGACGGTCGACTGGACCTCATCCGCTAACCACCCGCGCCTCGTCCATCTTGCGGCCGCCGACGACAGTTTTCGTTTTCATTTTCGTTCGATGGTTGGCCCGTTTTCTGCAAAACCGCAACAGTTCACCACCGGTGTGTTTTGTTTACCGGGGACCAGGGGTAAAGTGGGCAGGTCGACGTACCGCGACCGACCGAAGGGCTCGGATGATCGGTGGGAGACGACGTGTCCGTGTCCATGCTCACAACAGACACTTTGAAGTGAAAACAATGCTGCTGGTTCCTGGTGGTTGGGTAAACATCCGGCCAAAACGAGAAAAGGCGAGAAAAAAGCGATTCAGCTGCAGATTTGAAACATTAACGCCATTCGAACCTTGCAGAAGCTGTTACGGCGGTATTGCCCTCTAGTTTGAGGCCAGTTCCACCTATGACTATTGGAGGAAATTCTTCCACTTAATCTAGCCCCCGATTTTCCGGGAAAGATTACCGGAATGCCTGTCACGCTTGTCGCATCGGTTTTTCGAATTTTGTGGTGTATATATTGTGCTGAAAATTTTGTGATTGTTGATATTTTACCTCTTAAGCCAACGTCTGATATCTGTCCACCAACTAGTATCGTCGGCCTACAAATTTCTAATTATCTCATACCGCCAAATGAACTAATGAATAGTAGGAAACATATATAAAACATTTATAACAACAAATAAAACGAAGAACAAAAAGCATGCTGTAAATGCGGCGAGGAACTGATGGAAGGCGTCACTGGGAGTACGGTAACGGGCAATCGTGGTGGGACCCTAGAGTTGACAAACAGACATCGTGGTTTTGCTTATTTATTAGTAGGATGGGATAGGATAGGATAATAGGTTGATGAATCCTTACATCATCTGACTACTTTAGAAGGCACTTTTGTGTATCGTTTGCTAGGAATGCTTTTTCGAATGCTAATGATCATTTCTGATCCTCTTTCTTCTTTCTTTTTTCGTTCTTTTGGTGTCGTACCCCAATCTGCTGATCAATACTGATCACGTTATCTTTTTCTGCATCGTCACCATGTAAAGTATTTGCCACTGCCCCAAAACGATTCACCGAACTGGTTTGCTTGCCGGTCCCCTTTCTCCCCTTTTCCGCTCCTTGAACGTCGTCCTTTCCTGTGCACCAGGGCTTTCTACACTTTCTACATTTTCTGCCTGCAAACAGCTGAAGGATAGCGTGCATAAGTCGAAGAAAGGACGGTGGCGTTCCATCGGATGGAAATCACTTAGCGATTCATGTCTGCCCCTAGAGAAATTCTTCTAGTCATGCGTGAATTCTGCTCCTATTCCACCTCGTTTCACGTCTCCTGCATAATCGGAGGCTTTTCTAGCTGTATATCTTGTTTCTGATTTTTTTCTTTCCGGATGACTTCCCACTTGGACTGACCGTAGAGGCTGCCTTCGAGGTGCTTTTTTGGTTGGTGAATTGCATTCGAGCGTAAGAGAACACTCGTCAAGACCGGAAACCAGTTGAAATAAAACATAATGCAGTAGGCAAAATCGATGTTATTGTATTACAGATTCTTAGTATTTTTCATCCAGTTTCACCTTTTAGCCCTCTACGGGATAAGAAATAACTAGTAAGCAAAATCGCTATCATTGTATCACAAATTTTTAGTATTCTTTATCCAGTTTCACCTTTTAGCCCTATACAGGATAAGAAATAACGAAGTCCATTGCTATGATTTGTTGATGAATATCAATTAAAAAGTAATATTGAAGTACGTTAACACTTCCTTAGGATCGTCAGAAAGGCGAGGAGTGTACCCATGGGAGAGATGTTGGTAAAGGTATTTATAGTTTAAAGTTTTAAAACTCCAAAATCGTCTCTGAGAGCCTTGTGGCTTCGATGAACAACAGCTATCGTAACACTTTCGAAGGAGCACCTCCTAAGGGTCTCTCTGTGGGTCAGGAGGCTTCTTTAGATCCTGGAGGTTAGAAGCCTTTTCTGATCCTTCTGACCTGTTACGAAGATCTTGCTTTGCTCATTGAGCAATATTCAACCTATGGCAAGTGGTAAGGTTAAGGTTCCGCCAAGGTTCCCTGAGGCAATCCTAAGGTTTAGAAAACATTCCTGGCCTTCTGTGAGCATTTATCACCCAACCATGCGAGCGAAAACGACGCGTTTCACCGCTTTACTATGCTGCACTTCATTTCTCTCATCGATTTCTCTTAGAATCGTCTGTCTACAATTTTCTTGTTCTTCATGCAGTTATCTTCTTCTTATATCTCTTTATGTTCTGTTCCTATGGAGCAGACCTTTCAAGTATATTTTTCAGATCATCGTAGTTCTGTGTATTTCACGAATATTTCAATATTTCATTCCGGTTTTTATTGATGGGCGGGTGTGAGCACAACTGTTAAGTCCACAACGTCCAATCGAGGGCGCGTGGTGCAGTGGTAAGAGGCGCTAGTGGCACCCGCACGATCGAACGATCGATCCCCCCGGATTAACCAAACCTTCTATTCCTACGGGGTCGGGTATATTGTTACGAGACTTGTCTGGGAAGGTGGAAACACTCACTTGGATGTGGCTGTCCCCCGCAAATAATAGGGTATAGGTCAAATACATATTCACCATTCCTCTACTATTCTGAATGTACCACGAAGGCGTGGCGCATTCATGGGGGACTGGTCAACGCCGATTCCTTTTACCTTTTTTTCATGTCACGGATTTTAGTAGCTCCAGTGGACAACTGGAGCTGTGGTCCGCTGTCGGGGCTCTAGTTGTAGCAATAGTCGATGTGAGCAGACGTTCGCATGGCGCGTTGTTGTTCCCGGTCGGCTCATTCACTATTATTGTCCGATCTGGCACCACTAATGCTGAAAACACCTGAGGTCTCTCTTACACGGTCTCTTCTCGTCAACAACCGGCCTTCTTCAATTGCACACGCTCTTGTTGCACAGTCAGCTGAAGAGCCCTCTGCCGAAACTCTTCGCCTTATCTTCTATTACATTATTCAAAATTTATTTCTCTTTCGGTATTATATTGCCAAGTGGGGCCACTTCCATCAGCACGGTCGAGCGAACGACCCGCGCCAGGAGTACCCCAGTCAACCATACCCCCGGGGTCAGGTAAATTGGTACCAGATCTGTCTGGGAAGGTAAGGGCACTGACTTGGTATAGCAGCGTGCTCCGCAAGTCATGGTACAGTACCGCTCACGGATTTTGATCAAAAGACGAAAAAACCGAAAATTTTCGGTTTTTTCGGCTTTTTCCAATAACTTTCTTAAAAATCAGTTTTTCAAAATGTATTGAACACCGTCGTGTTCAGCAGCTCGAGCTCGAGCTGTGGGTGGATTGTCGGACAACATGCTCTTTCTAATCAGCTACTGACAGTTCGATCTCCATCAAGGGCAATCGCTGGCGATTGTGATGAATGCATCCAAGGCGACAACTCGTTCACTTGGAAAAAAGCCCACTTTTACAGAATTTTATTTTTTCCATTTTTTTCGTTTACTGGAGTTTTCCTATAAACAAGATGAACTATTCGATAGAGCCCGAGCTGCTGAACACGGCAGTGTTCAATACATTTTGAAAAACAGATTTTCAAGGAAGTTATTTGAAAAAGCCGAAAAAACCGAAAATTTTTGTTTTTCCGTTTTTGATCAAAAGCCGTGAGCGGTACTGTATATGTAGTCCGAATAAGCATTCACTATGCTTCTACATTCACTATGGTTCTTACAATTGGCGCGCAGTATGGCGCATAAATAAATAAATAAATAAAATAAAAAATAAAATTCTGATTGGAACACGAATGCGTGGCGCGTTCGCAGGGAATTGATCAACGCCACTCACTTTACCTTTTCACCGTAGTTTTTGTGATTTAATCATCGTGTTTGAACCGTTTCGATATTGATCGCTTCTAGGAAATCAAGGATTCAAAAGACTGCTTCCTTGGCATTCTTGATTATTTTGTCGATCAATCAGCAAACTCCTTGGTAGATGAAATTTGAGCTCTGATTCAGATGACAAGTATATATGAATTTTTTGACTTCATGTTCTGTCGCACATTTCTACTTTTCTACTTTACAACGCGCCACACCCAAACCTTCCCTGACGGGTTCCAGTCCAGTATAAATGGGCTCTAGTAATTCACTAAAAACACCACCCATCCATTATTCTCGAGCAGAACTTTACCTGACAAGATTCGTCTGGTGTAACTGTTCGATAACTGGCAATGGTGATGGGTTGAAGGCCTCTCAACTGAGCCGTTAACCCTTGAATTACATGGGTTACCATCGTCTACTGTCCCTTTAGAGGTATAGGTTGCGGTTTGAGGTTATCTACGCCGTTCATCTTTATGTGTTACGGGGATGAATTGGCCTTCAGCCAGTGGGTGAGCTGACGTCTTTATTAGGGTGTCGTTACTGCACCAGATGGCCTACATCCCTCTCTTACGAAACGAACCCGACATTTTCGGCTTTTTTGGTTCCAATTGGCGATTTTATTCTCAAGATTCACTTAACCTTCTGCTCTCAATAATAATTTACTGATCTTTGTGCGGTGGAGTATAGAAGAAAAAAATAGATTCACTGCAATATATAACGATGTATTTGAACTGTAATCAAATAAAGCTTAGCCTTGTTGTAATGAAAAAGGGTAATGGACAGAAGGGCAGGTAACTCAGATGGTCAAGGAATTTATAGAGTCATAGGAAAAGTACTGTAATTATTTATACACCGATCACAGTCGAAATAGAAACGGGAATGGGCCATGCTTTCGAATTCGGTCTCGAAATGATTAACGGTTATCTGTTTAATGCTATGCACTTTTATATTTACTTTTATTTATTTATTTATTGAATACGCCATCAGGCGTGCCATTACAAGTGAGGTTTAAAGTGAATTGGTGGAAAGCGATAGGTCCTCATAATCATTGACGACACTGTAGTTCTGTTGATAATTTGAGCAGTGTAGGGCTTGACATTAACTTTGGAAATTAACCCTAGATAAGAGTCAAATAAAGAGAAACTAAAGAAGAAAAAAAGGAAAAAAATAAAACTGCAAGCGAATAATAGAAGATTGGCGGAAGTAGAACGTTACACAGACTATCCCAATAGCAACTACCACGGTAGAGAACAACGAAGCTTCATGCCCTGGAGGGTCCTGAGTGGGCTGAACATCGAAGGGGTAGACTAGCAATCTAAGCGGACTGTACTGAAATGACATGAAGCCTGTGAACCCTGCAGTTACCGTGGGTAAGAAATACGCCCAGCATCGATCAAGACGAACATGAGCCAATGGTGTCAAAGGGCGAGTTAGTGCATTAGGGAGAAGGCCTGTGGACTCCAATGTGAATATAATCTGGTAAGAAATAAGCGTACTAAACAATGCGTCCAATTTTAAACAGTAAATATAAAGAAAGAAACTAAGAAACTACTCGATGGGTATTAATAACTTCGGAGTGTGTAAAGCCCATAAGATCGGCAACAGTGTCATAATGATTCTGAGACCCACCTCTAACAATGACATTTTCCGAACAAAACAACACACAACAATAGTAGCAGTACGAAAAAACACGTTATCCAACTTATCGTTAGAACGAACGAAGAATTCACTACAATTGGTGAAACTATCCCGAAAGAAAAGGGGTTCCAGATCACTTGAAAAGAAAAAAGGAATCAAAAATAATAACAAACAACAACACCGAAGCATACTCAGCACATAGTACAAAATCATCTCCAAACGGGTGAAGGCCAGGGCCTACTTTATATATTCTTTGAAATAGAATGAAAGAAGTTCCTGTCGAATTTCGTGAGGTGACCTGAGATGATCTGTTCAATAAAAGCCAGCGACATCTGAATGCCTTTGTTTTTTCTTTTATTTCTTGTGTTTCGCTGAGGAAAGGAGAGGGTGCTGTAGAATTGAAATGGAGATTTCATCCCGTAATCTATTTATATTGGGGAATCAACCAAGTAAATTTTCAAAAAAAAAAACGTTGGGACTTTTGTGATAGGTGGAATTTTTTTGCCTTAAATAATACTGCTACTAATTGAACCAATTGTGGAAGTTGGCACGGGCGAGATTCGATACTTGAGCGAGGGCGTGAAATAGGAGTTGAAACGTAACCTTTTAGCCTGCTACTGTATGAAATTTGGATTTTTTGATCTTTTTTGGGCGGATATTTTTCACTCCCCCAAGGTCTTTGAATACTGAACATCTCCTACTGTACGTATTTTTCGAATCTCTCTTCTCATTAATGTCCGTATGCATTTCGAACGAGCTTCTCTCTAGAAGCTGACGAACACACGACTTTTATTTAGCTTTCTCTCCGAGCTTACGAACGGTGTCTGACTATGTACAGTTCGGCTCAAATCCTTTGGCTTATTTTATTTTTTGAGTTTTCCCTTCTGAAAATGAATACGTAGTGGACTTATTATTATTTTACGTAGGTCCAGTTAGGACAGCTTGGCCAGAACTAGTGAAAAATATTTTTAATATATAATAAAGTCGAGCAAAAGCGTCCAGAGTTATCTGAGGAGTTTGTGATCAGAATCATTATTTTGCCTCTATCATGACATATACTCCAAAGAACTTGTCGAAAACTATATTTTTTGTGAAATGACTCATTTTAGCTAGTTCAACGCACCTTGTTTTCCATTGTCATTTGTTCTTTGTTAGCACTGGTTGCCTAAATCTTCTTATGTGAGCCCAACCAGACCCTCGTTCCTCTCAACAAGCCCACGCTTTCGTTCGAATTGTGTAAAATGCTGTGCTTTGGAAGAACATTGTCGTTTTCAGTTTTTCCAAGTGGCAAATCCGCTTTTCGACGACTTCTACATGTTCAACCAGTCGTCCAGTTCACCGTTCGATGATCCATTTTTTAGAGGTTCGTGTTTTCCGACTTTACCCAAGTGCTACGAAAAACTTGATAATCTAGAACACTTTCAAATGTTTGGAACAGAACAGCTCGAAGCTTCTCTTATTTTCTCTTTTTTTTTCAAAAAGGAATCGCTGATTATTCATGAAGACTTAGAGAGCGCTTTGAAACGTTTCCACATCTGGTTTCTACGCAAGTCTTGTATAAATAAATGACCTACATTTTAAAAATATATAGTTCTAGCTAGATTTCTTATGTGGCGAAGTTTATGGCTTTTGCAAAGCGAGTGCTCCAGTGCCTAGTCTTGCTAATTATGTAGTAACGTGTCATTTTTTAAATATTAAGATGACCCGGAAGTTCGTGTGCGTTTCAGATTCTGACTTCTTTTATTTACAATCCAAGAAAAACAAATAAATGACCACTAAGGTCATCATGATTAAGCACAATTCTTTTACGTGGATCCTGTGAAGAATTATGGTTAATTTTAATAACCTTATTTATTCGTCGTTTGTACTAAAATATTGTTTGTACGAAAAATGACCCCTGAAAATTTTCTAAATTCTCGTTCACTCTTGGACAGGTAGTCCCGGCAGCTAATCAATGTCAAGGTCGATACTTTCTCCACGACTTAATACGTTATGATCGAATCGGTTAAATGGTTTCGAACCCCATCAAATTTGCCTTCAGATCGACCGCGGTTCATGCGATCGGATCTATTCGACCGAGTCGCACCGATGCGCCGGTTGAACAGCTGTGACGACGCTCTACGAGGTGTCGTTAGGAACATTCCGATTCGAGTTCAGGTGAGCTCCGCTACCATATTTTTGACTTTTGGACCCTCGTGGCTTCAATTGTTATTGCTAAATGGATGAATAAATGAATAAATATAAATAATTGTAACAAGTAAGTAAATGAATTCTCAGCTTCTCTCTGAAACACCTTGAAAGTTCCATCTCCACAAAAAAGTGCAAAGTGCGCGAAAATTGTTCTCCATCTGGATTGGACTATGATCAAGTGTTCCGCTTCGCGGTCCATAAATCAAACCCTACGAGTTCTCGAACTGATACACAAGCTGACAAGAGTTCATTTCCGGCTCTATAACGAATTCAATACCCGTCGATTTTGAAGGGACACAACTTGAATATATTTTTTATATAATTGAACTCATAACATTTCCTTCGGACCTCCACTCATTCCATTCAATAGGTTAATACTATGGTCAAACCTGAATTGCTCTCTCATTAGAGACTCTCTGTTGCGCTGTTGATTGATGTTATTAATCGTCTTTTTTCTTTTGATCTCTTCTCTTACGTGAGTTTTATATCGATGTAATTAAATGAAGTGAAATGAAAATGTCCAGCAAACTTCTTGAATACCCTTAACATTCTTCTTTTTCGGTGGATATCAGTCGTACCCAGCTGCTACTCACTCACAAAAAGAAAGAATTACGATGCATTTCGTTTTGAATATTAGGTATATTAGAAATGTTTTTCCCTCTGCTTGAGTTACTAAATCGTTGAGCTTTGTTTTGTTTTACTTTAATTTTAGCGTAAAGCGTAAAAAGCGTAAAAATCAATAAATAAATGATGTTGTGCCGAACGGTTAGTAGGGTGGATCAAACTTCATCTTGTACTGACATTTCGACCCTTTCGTCACCTTCAGAGGCCTGAAAAGTGGCTCGAAATTTCTTGGCATTATAGAAGTACCCGGCCAAGCGTCGCATCCTCCCGAACATTTTTGACCAACCTGTAAAAATCTTCCCACGGAAGAGCAAAAATCAAAGAAATCTTATAGCTCAGTCGTGATCCACCGCTAGAGCGTTGCGTAGCACTCAAGAAGTTGCCATGCCGAGGTTTCAAGGAGCGAGAACTTGGGAAGAATCGGCAAACTCCTCTGAGGTTAATGTCATGGAGGAGGTTCCTAAAACAGCTATTGGAAAGAAGCATGGGATGTCCATCTTCTATTTTGCGGCCTGTTTCTGTTTTGTTCTTCAATAAAAGGGAGAGGTGCTCACTCAAATCGTTCTCTCGACAATTGCCGAAACTCTGAAGGCGATAGTAGGAAGTAGAAGTCGAGCGTTTACAGCCTCATTACGTGTTTAAGTGTGACGAACTTGACTGCCTAAACACCCTTTAACGACAGTGAATGACGACGATCCGTAGGTAACCTTGCACAAAGGAAAGGTAATTGAGAGATTAGCATCTTGGTGGTTTCTCTCTTCATGGTTCATTGGGAGGTTAAAAGTAAGCTCAGGGGCCGAAACACTTGAGCCTGGAAGCGGCGTTGGAATCGTTGAAACAAAATATGTAAATTGGAAATTCTGAGAAATAAAAAAGAAAAAGGAAAAGAAAAGAAAAGAGGAGAATAATGAAGAAAGAGATTGGAAATTACCAGCGACTCTACTTCAAAAACGAAAAATAAGAGCCGCTTTGAGCTGATCTGCTCTCAGAAAAACCAGAAAAGTGGGTCTAAGAAAGACTTCAGCTTCATTTAACCGAAGGTTTTTGCTTATTCCATTCAGCGCAGTAGTCGGTGGCTTTCTCACCTCTTCGATCTCGTATGTGAGTAAAAATTAGGTGGAAGGTAAAAAACAAATGGTTTTGATAGTGTAGTCGAGTCGTTTCCGTCGTTTTAATCACCCCCAAAGCGTGATTCTACAAAGAGTACCGACGTCTTTAATTGACTTTTATGCGGAAAACATGTCCACAGTATGGGTAGAAAATGAGGTTTTTGATATTTAGCACCATAGATCACCTGTATCTAAACAACTGACACATCATAAAAAGGCTGATCAGTGACATCTTGCGCAGTAAATTATAAAAAATCATGAATACAAGAAAAATTAAGCGAATTCCATGAGCGAGAGAAGTCCTAAAATCCTTGACATTTTTTCTCTGGTTTCCTTCAAGCGCTCAACAATAAATGTTAGGGTGTGTACAATTGTTTTTTGCCTATAAATTTTCGAGTAGCTCTCATTCAATTTATATAGTTTTATACATCATCTTGAAGCATATCTGATGCGCTTTCATTTTTTAATCTTCTTTTGTTCCAAATTTCACTCGAAAATTGATCCTTCTTCTGAAGGTTTCGCTAGATTTCAATGGGTTTAATTTTTCATAACTGTGATTTCCTCTGTGAACGTCTGTAGACGGGTTTAACAAAAAATGAATTTGGCGGTTCGGTCAATTATTTATCCCTTTTCCAGGGCGCCGAGGTTAAGACAACCGATAGCGTCGCCAGTGATTCGGGATATGGGTCGACTGCAAACAGTGCCCCTGCCGGTCCGTTCCAGAGGAGATTCAGTGAATCGTCCGGAAGTGGGCTGAATATTCCACCGCCGAGGGAGTTCAGAAGAGTTTTGAGGTAAGTTTTTTCTTCAGTTTTTACGCTTCTCAACTCCTCTTTTTAACACAGAACCCTTAAATTGCTCAATCAGTGGGCGCGG
Organism: Nippostrongylus brasiliensis; assembly: GCA_030553155.1. Classification (NCBI taxonomy): domain Eukaryota; kingdom Metazoa; phylum Nematoda; class Chromadorea; order Rhabditida; family Heligmosomidae; genus Nippostrongylus; species Nippostrongylus brasiliensis. The sequence continues at coordinate 31,459,274 of CP130732.1, read as the reverse complement.
CCATGATTTATAAATCTAAAGATATAGTCTCAGCAATCAGCAGGAAATCTAGATTTAAATCTATAAATTTTAGATTTTCTTTTGATTGCTGGGACTTCGGTTGTGATACGGTTTTTATCTGAAGAAAAATAGATAGTCCAGAAGGTGTGCTTGTTTCTCCGCGTATCATCAGCGTCGTAAAATATGAATACTTAAGTTATTTGTACCCAGTTATTCCACAAAATAGCCGCAGTCTAGCATCACGCGACAAACGCCCTTGGAATATTTTTATTTTCGTTTCTAAAAATTAAATTCGGGTCGTACTTTGAAATGATTTCATGTGTGGCTTAGGTCGGGTCTAGAATAGGTAGGTAAATTTTGTAGATTTCTGAATTTCATATTTTCCGAGCTAGAGGCTACGCTTCATTTGATTTGAAACAAGGTATGTGGCTTTTGCTAGACGACAGGTCTTGCGGATAGGCTGACCTGTTGGGTATTTTACTGACAGAATTTCTCTTTGCTTTTGTGCACTGACGCTCTGAACCGTCGTTGTGGGGAAAGCGGTCTGGCACTTACAATTAGAGACGTCGGAATCCCCATGCCGGTAATTGAAATCACCCAAAAAGCCCGTCTTCCATCATCGTCAAGTGCCGCTGTGGTCTTCCGGATCAGGTTGCTTTAGTTGTTGACGGGAATTGTGCTGAAATTTCGACGCACTGGTCCATCCTGTTGTTTTCATGTTGCTTTTGTAATGCGTGGTACAGTGCGAAAGGCGCCGTGTGTGCTCCCACCAACGAGGTAGAGCGATCGATCCTCGTCCAAGCTATCATTGCCGAGACGTGTAAATTGGTACCAGATCTGTCCAGGAAGGTGAATACGATGACTTAAACGGCGAAGTAATTGTATAGGTTAAATATAATTTTTCACAGTCCCTCTACGAATCCAAATGGATCACGAATGTGTGGCGCGTCCTCAAGGAGCTCACCAACGCCATCCAGTCTACCATCTCACCTTCTCACTTTTTTTTATTTATTTCAGACATGTGTTCGAGCACATGCAAAGCGAATAATGTGAGCATAGTCACCATCGCAAACATTAACAAAGTAACGAGACTATAGAAATTTCATATCACAAGCTAGAAAGAAAGTATTGTAAGTGAGACCATTAAAACATTTGGAAGAAAAGAGGTATCAAGAAAAGAGCACCTTGCCCTAGCACCGGAATTTTTTTAGTCATGACGTGTTATTGCTCGGATTCCAGAAAATTCCGGAAGAAAGACTTTTGAATCTTAGACATATTAAAACCGATTCGATACTGATCGATTTCGAAGGAATCAAGGATCTAGAAAACTGTTTGTTTGGCGTTCTTGATATTTTTTGTCAATCAATCAGTTCCCCAGCAATAATTACTCGATCGTTCGAAAGATAATCCGTTAGAAGTGTTCACCTGGCTCTTTACATCTCCACCTGTATAATGAGCTGTGAAACGATAAAAAAGCTGTTGGTTTTATGGTGTTCTCGACGGCACAATCTCTCAAAGATTCTCTTGAACGGTCGGTCGGCTGAGTCGTCGCTGTAACGTCGCCTTGACGCGATCGCCATCGGAAAAAGTAATAATCGCTGTTAAACAGCAAAGAAATCGAACGGGACGGCGGCGGCGGCACGACACAACACCAACTCTGAATAATTTCCTGCTGTAACGACGACGACTAGCAACGGAACACCGCCGCTCGACAAACGGCTCTCGTTCGTCGTGGCCCAGGAAAAGCGCAATTTCTCAACCGCTGCCAGCTGCATATGGCCGGTGCACTTCAACTTAACGAGCTCGGACGGCTGGACAGCTTACTTTCGTTTGGAAACGGACCTATCCTGGTGGGAACTCGCCCAGGAGATAAAACTGGCCACGCGGTTTGATTATCCAGGAATTACCTGAGCAGCTTATCTCCATGTTCTCTCATCCTTGAACCTCGGCATTAGTTGTTAGGTGGACAAACTTTATGAAACGGCCCAAACGGTTTTGACCTTTCCGTCGCCTTCGTCTTACATCGAAGTTTGTGACTTACCAGACTGGCCCACCAAAAGCTGTTAGATCCTAGCATTTTTGACCGGATGTAGAAGGAAAACAAAGAAATAACGATACTAACCTACTTGGAGCATTAAGCTCAAAAGTGGACTCTTCCAAGTGACTTTTCTTTGTTTTTTTTTCTATATCTGGGCAAAAATGCTAGGATCTAACGGCTTTTGGTGGGCCAGTGTGGCAAGTTAACAACTTCGATGTGTGTTCAGGCCTCCGAAGACAACGGTAAGGACGAAACGTTAGGCCGCTTAATAAAATTCGTCCACCTAACAACCTCGTGCGGCAGAAGTAATTGATAAGCAGCTTATATTGCACCTCGGTATTGCAAGAGAGATACAGTGAAGGCTAACCGGTATTCTCTCACTGCGTATCAAATGAAGCACCGGTATTGATATTGATGAATTGACGATATTTATATGAATGATCTCTCCAGAATCGAGGTTAGATCGTTACTTTTTTCTGAACATATGGGTTCTAATCTACGGATGCAGTTGTAGCTGTAGTCGAGATATTGGACGACGTCGTTGGACTGGCGCTTGTTTGTATGAATCTGCTTATATTGCTTTGTATCGTTTCTGAGAAGCAAAACATTTCATCTAAAATGGAAACAGTTCCGCCAATGTATTGAGAAGCGCAGCCAAAGTAATACGAAACTCTAATCGATAAATTAACATTGAATCATTCCCACCATATTGCATGTAAGATACCACTTTGCTACGTGACCCTACTGAAGTATTTGACGGTCTTTATGATCAAATTATGATCCCTCAAAGAATCGTCACTACTAAAGGTGGAGGCCCAACTTCGTAGGTCTCCTGGTAGCAGAAAGTTAAGGTAAAGGTAAAGGTGTCGACATTGATCGGTCCGCTGAGGACGCGCCATTCAGAATCGTAGAAGCAATAGTTAACGCGTGTTTGGCCTATACAATGACTTGCAGGCTCCAGCTGCTTTACCAAGTCTTTTCGTTCCCATACAAGTCTGGCACCAATTTACGGAACCCCAGAGGGATGGAATGCCTGATTAGCCGGGCCAGGATCGATCGCTCGACCGTGCGGGTGTCAGTAGCGTGTCTTACCACTGTACCGTACCCGCTCAACGAGACGTACTAACAAGTGAACAAGGGCTTGAGAGATAAGGCCATCGAAATGTTACCACGAATAATATTATCTTATCAACCTTGGTTCAGTTGTTAGGCAATGTTTTGTATCTCTGGAGATTTTATTGACCTAGAATGATTCGAAGTCATTCTTAGTAAGAGAATTGTCCTTAGTCGGCCCAATTTTCTCATTACACCAACGACTAAGGGAAGTGGCTTGAGAGTCCGACATGGGGCAGATAATGAGCCATCCCAGTGTCCTTAAGCAAATGAAAATATTTTCTAAAGCGGCCACAAGGAAAAGTAGAAAGTATAGAAAAGTCTGACCAGTCTGTTCTGATTCGAATTGTGAAGCTGGCCAAGAAAGTACAGGCCCGACGAGTTTTTTGTTATTTGTGCATCATATGGGGCTTCAGCTCATGTGGAACAGCACCGCTCCACGCATTGCCCTCTAGGATCCTCCAAGCAAATGTTTTTGCCCATACGCCACCGCTTAGGGCAAGTTAGCAAGTTATGTTTCCGAATTTGCTCCAGTCGTGCAGCATAGCTGGAGTGATTCCTTCTTTCTTACTGTGCCAAACGAGGTTAGTGGGTGAATCAGTATTTATTTGCAGACTGACGTTGATTGATTCACCTAGTAACCCCATTTGGAAGAGCAGGATATAAGGCAAATATATAACTTTGGGTTTGAGCTTTCAGAGCAACAGAACTTAGTAGAGTTTGTTGGGTCTACCTTACGATGAATTTGTCTCCTTCGGAACGTAAATGGAGATGGAACTCCGCGAAATTCATCTCTTGTCATTCTCCAGTTCTTCCGACTCTTTGGAGCCGTGGGATTCGAGAAGACCCGAGGAGGACCTATGTAGGCAGAAAAGAACCCGCCCAACTTGCTCACTCGACAGCCAGTAGTCTATTCCTCGCTATTTCGATAGATTCCAAGCATAACAGGCCTCCTGTACCCCTCTAATATTCCTTGATGTACCGAAATAACCGCTGAGCACACAGAAGAAAACCGTCTACACGAGACGTTACCCAGGTAAACAGCTCAGATATGAACACGAAAACCATTTCGTCGCCGCCGTCTTTGGTGTTGTTTGTCGCCGATCGCCGTTCGTCTTCCCCAATGGCGGGTTTTTCCCTGTAAACCCATGTGCTGTGGAAGATGTGAGTGGTGTTTGTCGAGCGCGGACATCAAACGACCGACAATGTGAGTCAGACGGATGACTAAGGGTTAACGCATCCCTGTCGGAACATTGTTTCACCGGAAATCATCCGGTTTCTTTCGACGTGATGAATATTTTTCGGTATTTAGTGGCCAAATTCCCTCAACGATCAGGCAGCTTGCTTCAGGATTCCTAAAGAAATGAGAAAAGCTTCAGGACTGTTTTAACCTTACCCAGGTACATTACTGAATGAGCAAACAGACACGGTTTTGTTCAGAAACAAATCTCCTTGGGCTTCTGAACGAGTATCAATGAGTTCCTTCTGTGGCTCTGTCGCTAAACGCTTGAACTTAATGATTACAATTCTCCTGTTTCTTGGCACGTGGTGCAGTGGCAAAAGGCGCTACCACTTCCCTTGACACAGTCGAGCGATCGATCTTCATCCGAACTGCCTTTCATTCCTCCGGAGTCTGACGAATTGGTACAAAATTCGTCTGCAAAATGCTGACAGAAACTTGCACAGCGGCTGGCCCACGCATTCCTAATGGAGGACGAATGCATGGCGCATTCCCATGGGACTGACCGCAGTCCCTGGTTTAACTTTTACCTTGCTCTAGTCTATGCTTTCCCAACTCGGATCAGATTAATGGGAAACTAGAAGACAAATTTGTGTGGAAGAAATGCCTGCTCGTTGGACGCTCTCTAACCCAAAATTTGGCAAATTACCCAAGAAGTCTTTTCTGGCAATTCATCATGATTTTGGTACAGTATCCTTGTCTGGCTGAGGCACTTCACTTTCTCATCGTTCACAACAAGTAAGCTTAGGGCAGTAAACTGACTCACCCAACGAATTAAAGTTTCCCTAGCGCTCTTAAGAACACAAAACGGGCGATCTCGTTCGATATTTACTCTTCAGTTTTCTGCACTATCTACTGTCTCGGCAGCACTTGCTTGTCCCTTCCAAATATCTCATTTGTCTATTAAAAAAAGAGATCAGTGACTCATCTTCAAATGATGTGCCTACTATAGTCTTGTCCTTGGGAAATTTTTTCGAATGAACGAATAAACGAATATATTCGATTTTTCAAATTTCGAATGAACGAATGAACGAATAAATTCGATTTCTAAAATTTCGAATGAACGAATGAACGAATAAATTCGATTTCTAAAATTTCGAATGAACGAATGAACGAATAAATTCGATTTTCCAAAATTCCGAATGAACGAATGAACGAATAAATTCGATTTCTAAAATTTCGAATGAACGAATGAACGAATAAATTCGATTTTCCAAAATTCCGAATATTCGAATAACGAATATTCGAATTTTCGAATTTCATTCGAACATTCGTTCGAAATTATTCGATTCGGTCCGAACTATAGCTTGTAGAGGAGTCACTTTAGAATACATCCAAAGAAGAAATTGGTGGATCAGTTACGATTATTTTTCGTCTATTCAAGCACATCTACCTGATTGCTGATTCATTATATTATAGTCATTATACTGTACACTATAAGCTTGTTTTTTTTTTATCTCAGAAAAGTGTTCATTTGCTCATTGTTCTATTTAATAATGATGTTTCATATCGAGAAAACGTAAATTCAGGTGACTATAAAAGAGCAGGATCGCAAGAGAATAGCTCTATGGAGCGACTGCTCCCTATTTTTCTTGAGTCTACTATAAACATTAGCAGTCTATACGGGATGTATGTACTTCAAGAATTCATTCGAACAAATTCGAATTTTGAGATTTCGAATGAACGAATGAACGAATAAATTCGATTTCTAAAATTTCGAATGAACGAATGAACGAATAAATTCGATTTTCCAAAATTCCGAATGAACGAATGAACGAATAAATTCGATTTCTAAAATTTCGAATGAACGAATGAACGAATAAATTCGATTTTCCAAAATTCCGAATATTCGAATAACGAATATTCGAATTTTCGAATTTCATTCGAACATTCGTTCGAAATTATTCGATTCGGTCCGAACTATAGTGCCTACATTACTCAGAACTCTGTACCAAATTTCTCGATATGGACTAGTCGCCTTCTGCCAAAACTCTACGAGACGCATTTTGAAATAAAAGTAAAGGTAAAGCACATTCCACCTCCGGCTCTCGATGAATCTTGGCATTGTGGTCAATGTGGAAAGTCTGGTACTTGAAGCCAAAAACCAAGATTGATATTACAGTTTATTCGGCTTACGTTTCGGCGTCTTCGCCTTCTTCAGAGCCTGGACTCGACTTGTTCCAGGCTCTGAAGAAGGCGAGGACGCCGAACTTAAGCCCGAATAAGCTGTAATATCAGTGTTGGTTTTTTGGCTTCAAGTACCAGACTTTCCACATTGGTAAAGGTGAAGGTTCCGGTGTTGATCGTTTCCCTACGAACGCGCCACGCATTCGTGCTCCATTCAGAATCGTAGAGGCTTGGTGAATGCGTACTTGGACCATATAATGACTTGCGATGGCAGCCGCTATACCAAATCAGTGTCTTTACATTACAACACAAGTCCGGTACCAATTTACCCGACCCCCGAGGGATGGAAGGCTTGGTAGCCGGGGCCGGTATCCATCGCTCGACCGTGCTGGGATCAGCAGAGCCACGAACCACTGCTCCACGCGGGCCCTAATTTTGGATTACTAATGGGAAAAAGAACACATTGTATTGATGATACCAAATTCCGCCTCCCACTGGATTCGAGCCCAGGTCTCAGGCTTAGTCGGGGCACCGTGAAGCTAAACCACTACACCACTAAGCCATACGGTCTAATTTGTAGCTGAGCAAATTATCCAAGCTATCCTGACGCATTATTTTAGCCAGATGGTTATCGCCTGTTAGGGTAAGCCAGACTCAGCACGCTACCAGTTGAAGCAATATTTCTCATTATTAAACGTGATATCATACTTTAGTACATTTTTCGGGGTTACACTTACTATGTAAACGGGCAGCCGGTGTAGTGGTAAGAGGCGCTACTACTACTGATAATAATACTATTAGGTTGGTGCAAATTCTCGGACATTTGCGACTTCTTGACTTGAAAAGGATTTCCGCTCCATGTTCGGCTCCAGTCAAAAAATGTTATAGAGAAGAGAAGAGCATTGATATTAGCGGTTCCTACTTCAAATGACCCCTTGCTATTGTTCAGATATTACAAAATAAACTGTTTTGTATCCCAAATGTCCGAGAACTTTTGCACCAATCTAATACTAACTTCTGTCTAGTTTTGCACCGCTTCGAGTTGTTAAATCGTTTGAATTTTTTTTCAAATTATGCCACGGTCTACATATTTGATCTGTAATCTCTGCATTTATAATTAGCGCGCCGTCGAGTGGCGTAATGAAAATAAATACATATTACCGAGTGATCGATTCTCGTACGGTTCAATCAAATCCTGCTTTTCTCCGGGGTCAAGTGGCTCCCGCATGCGATTTTCAATTGAAAACATTTACGTGGCGCGTCGTTATGGAATTGATTAACGCCGAACACTTTACCTTTACCCCAACATTTACCTATTATAGTAATATCGTTGATGTATGAACACTATCTGACCCTATCAACTCGCCAGTCGGCCGTGTGACCCGATGAAATGTGCCCGGCGCTGGCAGAGCGACGAACCACACCCACCCGACGATTCTCCCCGCCTCCCCCCGTTCTTTCTACCCAACGAGCGGATTCCGCACGCGCTTCTAGTCGACCACCCCGTCGCCGTCTGGTATCACTTACCCAACCCCGACTCCCACCCGACCCGACCTGACCACCAAGAACACCCCTCACATTCCCTTGAAAGATGCCGGATCTTTGGTGTTTCAGCAGCGGTCGCCTGTCGCCAAGCGATGCTCGGCCACCACCGCTGCTCTCTTCGGATGAGGACGAGCATCGGAGCATTCGAAGCTCCAGAAGTGATGTGAGCCCTCAGCGGACGCTGGTGATCCCGAGTTCGATCCCCGGCAAGACGATCGAGATCCCGCTCGGCTCGGTCAGTTTGAACTCGTCCAGACAGGACCTCCTGCGACATGACCGTGAGCGAAGTCCGAAGCCCGAATCGCAGATGGAAAAACTTACGCAGAGGCTGAAGAATCTTGGTGAGTCCTCAGAGTTTTTTTTTTAGTTTTTTTCGTCTTTTTGGTTTTGCTTGCTTTCCATCGAATCGATTCGTTATGGTATTGTTCGCTGTCTGTTTTATTTTCCCACGATGCCGCTCTGTTTATCCATGAATGGTCTCTTCGGATCACCAACGATTCGAGCTCGAAATTTCTGTCTAAAATATTTTCTCTGGAGTTCTGCCTTGCAAGCTTCCATTTATCACCATTTTCGTCTTCTTGATTTGTTCATTTATTCCTTACTGACAAATGACTGATGTAATTCCTCCTTCTCTACAAACCTGTTCCGCACCCACTGCATCGAACGGGATTCCTTTGTGTTCGATCGATTTGCTGCTACAAGAAATCTCCAAAGAGAAACTGCTGATTTCACCTATTTGTCGAATTATTATGAACATAAATAGGGAATGTTCTAGTTTTTCTTCAAAATTAGCGGTTATGGGGTAAGAAATCCAATCCCAAAGACGGTTTCGGAATTTTATAGCTGTCGTTGAGCTTCTTCCACTAGAATTCTTTCCAGAATATAAATTAGACCGGTTTTCAAACACGACCTTTCTGGGGCAAAAACTAACAGGTTTGGCATGGTTAGCCAGCTGGGTAATGTCAACCAACCACAACGCCATCGTCATGCCGACCGCCAATGTTTTTGAACAAACCGGATCAGTGTCTGCCCTAAAAACAATAGGAAATTTTATTCTCTAAATATAGTTGTCACTCATCCACTCGGCGACAGAGCTACCACGCCCTAAAACAAGCAGAGAACTGTAATTTTGAAAATTTCTCTATGTTGCATGAAGTTCCTGTTTTATCCCTTCGTTTTCTTTATTTTTGCTAAAGTTGTCTAAGATTGGCATTGCTCACATGAAGGCAAATATTTTCTGTGGTATCAATACTACATACTCTCAAATTTATACTTTTCTGATAGCTTATACTGGGTTGGAATACCTCAATTAAAAGATACCTGTCACTTTTTTCAGTACATACTGTGCGTGGGAACTGTGTTTTGGATTCCTCTTAGATTTAGGGTAGTCCCGTCTCCGAATAGTGTAGAGTTGTCCTGAAAGGGGTAAGTAACTACGGAATGAGTAATTTTTCGAAACATTTTTTGGTGAGGTTCCGATCGTTTCTCACACGGGGTGGGAACTGTCTTACTTACTCCTAGGCCGTAATTTCTTCCCAATTTTTCAATTTTCCAAAATTTTTCTTTTTTTAACTCCTTGAAACTTGCCGTTGGCCTCCACGTGTCTCACACATGCAATGCGTTTCAATTCGGGTGGTTGATTTTGGAATTTTGCGTTGAGATCTCACCATTGCCGCTCTCAGATTTTCACATTTCTCCTTCAAATTTTCCATCTCCATTTCGTCAGCCTTTTTCTATTTTTGAAACTATTTTCTAATTTCACACCATCCCCTCCTCTCAGCGTTCCATCGATGAGGCGAGAACATCGGGCATCTCTGCCCCGATCAGTACGTTCCGCTCAATCTCGTCAATGTCCATCACTGTGGGAAGGTCGACGGACGTAATCAGCTGCATTGATGACGTGGTTGCACAACAGAGGGCGAGGGGTGGATTTGTTGAGGGAGGGGGGACGCACGATCTGCAGGTTCTGGGCTAAGGTGCGGTCGTACTCGGCAGCCTACCGGATTTTCTTCCTGCGTTCCTCGGTTTTCCCACGGCGCAATTTACTAGAACCCCACTCATACTCAGCACCAAAGCAGTGCCTTAGATAGGTGAATTTTCCGCTAAAATCGTGACTATATCGAGTCTGGAGTTTTTAGTTTCTTGGTGGCATAGTCCGCAACTACGATGAGACTCTTTTGTCCCAAAATCGTTGCCAAAGGTCCGTTGCTATCGAAAAGTCTAAAAAAAATTTTCGAACTTAGCGCCTGCTGTTGTGTTGCGCTCTATGCGTCTCTATCCTCTGCACAATTATTACTGGGCTGATTTGCTGCCGAGTATGAATGAGCCTCAACTTATAGGGACCCATCTCATTCCAAGAAAGGTTCAACGGATTTCATGATCGTGGAAAATGTGGAAAATTTTTATCGATCGCCTCTACCGCGTTGTTGCATACCCTGCGTCTTTGCTCTTCTCAATCAGTACAGCGCTGTCGGGTGTGAACGAGGCTTTTCGGAAGAGCGTCATTTTTTTCAGAAACATTCAATTGTCTCTGTTCTTCGTTCGTTTTTCTACTACTTTACTATGGATATCTTATCAAGTAGGTGGACCTTATCTGGTAGTGTATTACTTGGGATATCATTTTTTCTCCGTTCTCTTCCTACTTCCTGCTTAATTTTCGCGATCCTTCCAACTCCGGCGCTCTTTCTAGCTAGGTTAACCCGGTTTCTAGTCAACCCGTGGGCACAGTAGCCACAGAAAATTTGAATTATCATGTCCAAACAATTTGTGTTAGAATCCTCTACTTTCTACGGATTCAGAAAATCAAAAAAGAGTAATTGAAGCTGGAAGTGGCTGGTAAGCCTAAGGGAACAAATTTGGTCAAGAAGGTGTGCCGCAGTACCCATCTACCCTTAATGAAAAAGGAATTCTGAAAAACATGAAAACATGAAAAGTATAAAGTATCCAGCAGAGCCGTATCGAATCAATAATTAACTATTTCCAAGTCCTCCTTCTTTGAACCTCGGAATTAGGTCTTTTTCAATTATTTTGCCCTCTTTGTGGAATCCTTATCATTTCCTCATTTTTTCCCGTCATTATGGTGTCATGGCGATCCTACCCAGAGATCTCAGAATGTGAAGCAATCAAGCGATAACATCGATAAGTGACGGTTGTAGTGACTGTAGCGGAACCAGGTCGCCGGAAGTGTCGCCCCCTCTAAGGCTCTGTTCCCCGACTTGGGGTACCGTCCTTGGGACCACGATTCCCGCAATCAGCCCGCATTCTTCTGATCTTATCTCGTGTTCATTCGCCTTTGTTTGCCGTGGTACCACGTTCCTCGCCACCACAAAACGTGTGTGTATGTGGCACAGGTGAAGGTGTACGCCAGTCAACGATTAGCCATCGATCGGTGGTTCGTTGATTCGTGGTATCACCTCGACGCCGAATCGATAGCCGATTGGGCACTTTGATGATCAGACAGCATGCCGGGAACACCACTATCTATTGAGGGGCCAGGTCATTAGAATTGGACCAGCTCGGGTGACTAGCAGGGAACAACAACATATTGGTAAAAAAGAAGAAATCTTATACAAAAATATAATATAGAGGGAGCGCTGCTCACTTTCCGAAGGAAAACCATCGATAAGGTAGGGTAAAAGTAAAACGTGAAATGTTCAGTTCTCTATGGATGCGCCATGTATTTGTGTCCCATTTAGAATCGTAGAGGCGTAGTGAATGACTTGCCCTGCCGCTATAACAAGTCAGTGTCGGTCAGGTTTGCAGGAAAGAAAGAAAAGAAAGAAATCAAAAATACGCATAGTACTCGGAAAGAATGACAGGAAGTATGACTATTTGTTTGTTCTGTGCTTCCTCTTTCTATAAGTGCTAACCAGCGATAGATTTACTCTCGCAAGAAAATTATCCATAATTTCTTTTCTTTTCTTAATATTTTGGATAAATGTGCTGTCCTTGACGTCTTATACCTCTTCTACCTTGATAAGTTTGAACTTGATTGCTTTCTGCCTTCTCACGCTTTTATTCCGGCTAATTCTTCAGTAACGTGGAATGGCGCTTGCATCGATGGTTCCTTAAATTCAGTTTTTCTTCGCTAATTTCAAGGTTTCCACGGTGGTAGCAGCAACAAAATTATACAGAAAATAGGCTGCTTCAGCAAAAAGAGCCGTCCGGAGTGGTTGGAAATAATTCAATTGAGTTCAGATTATTTCTATATCGCACAAAGTGCGTTCACAGTCAGACAAGTTTTTGTACGAATAGAATCACGACATAGATGTAAATCAAACATTAGGTAATAATCTTCGAGGAAAAGCGATAATAGTGAGGTGAACGGCGAACCTATTATTTTCGGTATCACCATGAGGAATGGAATTTGGCATTTGATTCCAAAGGTCACCCTCTATCTTCGTTGCCCTTTACGAATGCGACGATTTGGGTGACATGTGGAGTTTATCTGATCGTTTTCCGAGTCGTTGATTTCTGTTCCTGACGAGTTGATTGGCACCTGAAACCTGCAATTCTCAACACTGTTTCATCGTAACCCATCACAGGGATTCCTCTGTGATTATCGAGTCACGTAAACAAAGGCATCGTACAATTTTTCCCACAAAATTCGCCCTTTGGGTACCAGGCTACAGTGAGGAAACGGAGCTTTCCCACACAACATCTGCATAAACTTCTTTTGAACTTTTGGCTTTTGTAATAAAATATGTTCTTCGTGGACTACATTAACTATTAACTTTAACTAAATTATTGCATTCGTATCTGAATTTGGAGGAGGGGGAGATATTGTAGCTTACGGTTCCATTCGTTAGTCGCCGGTGATAGAAATATTCATTCTAGTTTACTAGATTATGTCATTTTTCACGGTCGAGAGATCAATCTACGCTCGCGCCAACCAAGCTCTCCACCTCTGCGGGATTCGAGTAAATCTGTAAAAGACTTGTTGAATTGGCCAAGTACGTATTCATCGTGCTTCTAACGGTTCTGCGTTGAATACAAATCCGTGGCACTACCATAGGGTCTGATCAAGACCGACCGACTTTGCATTTATTTGTTTATTTATTTACTTATTTATTTATGTATTACACGAACAAGCCATGCAACGGTGATATGATTAATAAAATGACAGACAATCAACATCGAGATTATTTCCATTTCATAATTTTGAACATAAGTTTTCAGTGAATTTAGATTAGTGGATTGAGGTGTGTTTAGATGACAGTCTAACAGTTTAGAGAAGCATTCAAAATCACTTGGAATGGATAATTTTTTTTCACATAGCTTACGGGCGGAAGGGAAGTCGAAGGTTACATCTACTTTTTGTCCATCGCATCGGAAGCTCCATCGTCTCCTACTTTTCATGAATCAGGGGTGCCGTAACTTTTCGTAATGAGACGTTTTCTTGTTACTATCCTACCCATGCCGCTTGGCGACGATTCAAATGTCGTGCTGGTCCCAACACGAAAAATACCGTTTTCTAGCAGCATTTCCGAAAACGAGTGTCAAATATGGCGAAAATATGCTCACCCTGCCTATTACTGCTCTTCTTTGGCTTTTCTGTCACATTAGAGTGTGAAGGGGCCCTTAAGTTAATCAAAAGCCTGATCCAAAGCCCTAGATCAGTTGATTGAATAAGTTGGCTGGATCGCTCGATCTAGGCCTTAAGCAGTCGTGCGTAATGACGCGCCGTCGCCCCGGGTGAATGTTGTACTGCTTTGATTGAACTGGTTCGTCGTAATGTGAAGAGGGATTAGCGCTCGATGTGCGTGCGAGCGCTACCAAAACATCTCGTCCGATCAGTCAGCCGGCCACCCAATCGATCCCAATTCGGACGTATCCTCCGATCACCAAAGCCCACCCATATCATCCTACGGGTTCAATGAACTCGCTACGGACGGGATTGATGCGGTTGTAGTTGGGCACACTCGGTTTCCCTGCAGAATCAAGGCACGCTTATAGTCGGCCGCAAAATCGTGTAGCAGCTGGGCAGCTTTTCACTCGGTCACGGTTCGCAGGGGCGGTAGGCCTCTTCCCAGGTTAAATGATTAATGAATAAGTAGGAGATCTTTTCTACCACTCACACCTTCACATTTCAATATATGAAAATTATAGAATTTCTGGCCCGCGTGGTGCAGTTGTAAGAGGCACTGCTGACACCCGCACGGTCGAGCGATCGATCTCGGCCCGGGCTAACCAAGCCTTCCATCCCTCCGGGGTCGGGTAAATTGGTACCAGGACTTCTCTGGGAAGGTAAAGACACCGATCTGGTATAGCGGCTGGCCCCCGCAGGTCATTGTATAGGCCTAATACGTATTCACTATGCCTCTACGACTTGAATGGAACACGAATGCGGCGGCGCGTCCACAGAGGACTGATCAACGCCAGCACCTTTACCTTTACCTTTACCTATAGAATTTCTAGGGGCTTGGTAAATGGCACAGGTATCGAAAACGCTCCCAAGGATGCCGTTACCATCGAACATTCTCCAGGACCGCTACTGCCGCGCAGCACCCTATGCGCCTCTGCCATATTCTAATTTCTTAATGCGCTGCCTTGCTGCCGAGTATGAATGGATTTTGAGGTCTGTCCATCAAGATGTGGAATTTGAGTGTCCCCCCCCCTGTGAGCGACGCTGAGCAACAGTCAAGTGTCATGCAAGAAGTCATCCTCTACGGAAACGCTTTGAAGTGATCGGAAACGCCTGAGGGGAAATCGGATTCTCACCACTTCCCGTCAGATTTAGACCAAGGTGCATGAGTAAGCAGTTCCGTCGTAAATAGTTGCCTGCTACTAGAAACTGTAGTTTTTTCATCCAACTACATCTCAACTTCCGACCAATGAAGTAATTTAATTGTTTGTCTGGCCTCAGTGGAACTGATCACGTTAGTGTGCACCAGGTAGACTTTTTGTGCTGCAACCTGGAGGGCTGTTGTGAAAAGATGGCTGGTGGTGGAAGACGAAGGTGCTCGCACATCTCTTAATGATTGAAAGACACCACGTCGAATCACTAATTTTACATTTTTTAAAATTTCTGACCTTCCTCTAACTCCTTTTGGCAGACTTAGACAATTGGTTTTCTTTGTTTTTTCACTAGGTACCAATTTTTGGTCCTAGCTGTTCTCTTCATTTTTTCCTTGAATATTGTTGGACCGATGTTCTATCGAACAGTTTCAAGGTATAATAATTAAGGGCATCTATTGACTGAATAACTCTGTACGTAGATGGGGAAGCCTCGAGTTTTCACTGCAGTTTCTGCTCTAATCTTCTTTTCTTATTCTGAGACTTTTCTCCACTTCGAACGCCCATGTGTCCTCTAAAAGCACAGACTTGGCTGCAACATGGTGCTGACTTAGGAAGGTTTTCACCTAAAATTTTGACTTTCCCGGGCCTTGATTTTGCAAATTCTCTGAGAAGTAAGTGATTAGGTGATTGTTTAAAAACTCAAAATTTCAATTTCGGTGCTGCTTGATAATTACTGCGCTGCTTTGCTGCCGAGTAAGGACGGGTCCTAGGGGTGTGTGACTTACTCTAGAGATTCTTCTTCTTTTCTGATTTTTGGTCGAACGAAGTCGTCCTTTCTGCTGAGGTATCCTTCCACCCTTCCTTTCAAAATAGTGGAAATTCTTCTTTGATCTAGTGTCTGTTGTCGTTTAGGGCGAGTTACCTAAACCCAATCGGAGCTTTCCCTCTGCTCACTGTGGTTGGCATGATTTTCTCCAAAGTTTGCCGTAGTAAACCAGACTATGTGGTAAGAGGCGCTACCGACTCCCGCACGATAGAGCGATTGGTCCCCACCAGGGATAACCAAACCTTCCATCCCTCTGAGTTGGTGAATTAGTATAGTACCAGCTTGTCTGGGAAGTTCAAGACACTAACTTGGTATTGGTATACCCCAATAATTGTTTAACCCAAATTCGTGTTCACCATGCCTCTACGATTCTAAGTGGAACACGAATGCGGTGGCGCGTTCTCAGGTGACTAGTCAACATCGACATCCTTACCTTTACCTTTACCGTATGATTTTCATTTCCTACAAATCTTCCATGGCAAGCCGCGCACTTCCGGTGACGGCCAGTGTGGCGGGTCCCGTTCGAGCTTGACTGCTTGTCAACAGGGAACGCCACATCAGTCGCCATCCGTCGACAATAACGGACAACCCCGTTTCCCACATTCCTTCCATCCATCACTCCCGATTACCACACCACTTCACAGATCATCGCATCATCGCCGCGTTATTTTCGCCTTTGTCTGTCAGAACAATTCGAGTTATCGAATAGAAGAGCGAACATGCCGCATGCTTTTCGCCTTTTCCGGACGCTCTTGCGAACTTGCTGAATGCCTCACCGGCGGTGGCTCAGTGGTAAAAGGCGCTACTGACACCATTACGGACGAAGGATCGATCCTCTTCCCTGCTAATCAAAGCTGCCATCATTCTGGAGTCAAGTAAATTGGTAAAGATGAATATAGTTGGTAAATTGAAATTGGTAAATATAATTGGTAAATATAGATAGAGGTAAAGGTAAATTGGTATCTGGGAAGGTAAAGACACTGAATTGGTTTAGCGAAGGTCCCCCGTAAGTCGTTGCGCAGGCCAGATACGCATTCACCATGTCTCTGCGATTCTGAATGGAACATGAATGCATGACGCGTTCCTAGAAGACCGATTACCGCATACCGCTTTACCTTTACCTTTTACCGCGCCGACAAGTTTTGATATCACGAGGGGCTAATTTGGATTAGAATTCACATATCTATTCTAAATAATGTGGCACTTCTCTCAAGTCCCTCTTGAATTGAAACAAATTGGAAACGTCCCTGCAGATAGAACGCTGTAATCGCGACCCATTCTTCAATTTTCCCATTTGAAAACTGGTTTCCTACTGGTTACTGCAGTGAAATGTAATCCTAGTTCTAAACATCTGAAAAAAAGGTCTTTTTTCAGATGAAATTTTTCTATTTCTTCACGTTTGACGATGTTTAATGAACCGTGTCTACCAGATATTGGTCAAAACAAGTTCTTTTGCTGAACGGTTTGTAGCTGGCTGGTTTCCAAGTTTTGCCGCTCTTGAACTCTGGTTCCTGATTTTTGCTCCAATTTCTTGGTTTCTTTTTATAGCTTTTTCTGCTCAAATGTGCTCTCATGTCAGCGCGGGTCCAAATTCGTGAAAGAAACAAAGAGATTGTATGGCCTGAAGGTAAGAAATCCTGCCTTTACAACAAACTTGCCTCGCTTTTTGTTTTATCCTGCCTTCTATTTATTTATTTATTTATTCATTATTGCATCCCTTGAAGTGCGTGATAAAAAATGAATAAAATCAACTTAAGGGCTATAGTAAAGTCAGATGGAAACTAAGGAAAGACATATTGTTAGCAAAAATCTTACTGTGGCTCAGTATCCGATATCTCACTGCTCCTGTAGAGTGATTCATACATATCTTTCAATACATCTGTCCATAGCTTGCAGTGTATGAATCAGCTTACTCGCTTAGTTATACCTTTGTAAACAAAATATGCAGTATGAACTAAACAAACAATTTTTATCGTCTTCCTAGCGTTACTCTCTCTAGCATTATTTCTGTAGAAAAAACCCGGGTGGAATCGGAAAAGCGTGATGTATGCAAGGGCAGAGAAAATGTAATGATATTTTGAAATTTTCGATTTTTATGGGAGTGTTCTTTGACCTTGTCAGGGTGATGTCCACATGAGGACAACCTCATAAGGCCGTACTCGTTAATAATATCTCGTGGCTGTGCTTAGCAAGTTTACGAATAATGCAACGGGGTGCGCGTGGTGCAGTGGTAATAGTCGCTACTGACAACCGCATGGAGCGATCGATCTCGCCCCGAACTAACCAAGTCTTCCATACACCCGTGGTCGGGTAAACTGGTACCAGACTTGTCTGGTAAGGTAGGGACACTGACTTGGTATAGTGACTGGCCCCAGCAAGTCACTGTGTAGGCCAAATACGCATTCGTTACATATGCCTCTACAACTCCGCATGGAACACGAATGCGCGTCCTTAGAGGACTGGTCAACGCCGATACCTTTACCTTTACATTCGTGGGTAATGTATACGTTACATCACTTCATACTTCTGTTGTGATCTCTATTATCTTCTTGGAAAAAAGGGTGATAAATCATTTAAGCGTCGGATTTTGTAGATTCTCTACAACATCCGAGTGTTGATGTCGTGAAATGTCCGCTGACAGAAGCTGTTAATCGTCGATGCGGAAAGACAAATTCCTCTGACGGTGGTCGCGTAGTTTTGCGGCCATCTGTATCGACGAAACCAGTCCTCCGGGATGCCTGTGTTTTCTGCGAACGTTTTCCTTTTCATTCCGTTCTTCTTCTTCTTCTCATCGCCCTGTGCATTTAACACGGTCCGTAATTGATGTGCCCGACATTCCAGCCGTCAAGCCGGCTTCACCGACCGGTCAGAGCTCGATTGTCTGACAGACAATCAATATCGATACCCTAAAGAAACATGGCTGTTCCGATATTGCTACTAATCTTCGCTTTGTTTCAGCGAAGCCGTTCCGAAGTCCGAGCCGTTCAAGTGATGAACGAGACAAGCAGCGATGTGCCAGCCCAGCTGACAGTAGCGGAATATCCGCAGACATTACGGATTCGAACTCAGGCGAGGATACAAAGGTGCGTCGAAATACCTTAAGATGAGACACCTTCCCTACCAATGATTCCGTCCTTTGCGAGAGGTTCTTAGGATTAGGAGGAGTACATATGTAATTGCAAATTTGTTTTCTGAACTATTTCTCTGAAAACTTCCTTCGTCCACCCTTTCCCGGCAAACGATTTGAAGATGGACAGAAGGACGGCAATCAGTTTCAAAACCTGTACCAGAAGGAATAAGGTGGTATAATCTGTAATTCCATTAAACAACCATTACTTATCGCGAAATTATCTGCTTTCTTCTCATGAAAATTGCGGGTAGCAGTTACTATCGGTGTGACGTTACAACAGCGAGGTATCCGATACCCATTTGCTCAAGTATGTAGAGCGCACGGAATTTACCCCATGTTTACCCGCGGTAGTTACGCCTTCCTACATATTTACTCACCTCCTCATGACTAATACCCCTGGCGGCTATCACCCGCTCATATTTCATATTCATTCTCCATCAGTGCAGGTGCCGAAGACAATCTAACGACTTTGAAAAGCACAGGGCCACTGTATTGGAAGCCTTTGACCTACAGTACCGGACGTGCCGCAACGGTAAAACGACGGCAGCGGCGCTATTTTGCGCCGAAAAACGTCCTCTTTGGGGTCCGCACGTGTTAGCACGGCTGAAGGGGGAGGGGGAGCTTGTCGGAAGGGCGAGGGACCCGAAAGTTGAGGGGTCAAAAAATTGGTAGCAAGTTCACGAATAAGAAAATTAGAGTAAGAACACATAGAGCTCGAGCTGCTAAGTTCAAATACATACTTATTTCTACGAATAAATGAAGTTTGAGGAAAATAAAGAAAAAGGGGGTTTCTGCGCAAGAAAGCGCCGCTGGCAACGTTTTACCTTTGCGGCACGTCCGGTACTGTAGATTAACCATATCCGTCAAACACTCGGAATTCAGGTGAAGGAAAGTGGAATATCACATTTGGTTTCTAAGCGTAAGAGTTAACCCGTCTCTATTCACACTCAGCAGCAGCATCTATTGTCACCAACCGATGCGGCATTCCTTTGTTTAGTGTTTCTGTTACAGCGCGTCGTTATCAGGCCTGCATTAGACCCGTCGGTATGCGCCGTGCCAATTCGGAACATTTCAATGGGGATTCTTTCGATGGAGATGACAGAGTTCTAGACATCACTTTTACGGTGCATCAGTCGCGGGAGATCTCCTAGAAAGCATACCTTGAGAATGAGATTGCTTTGAGGTAAACACGGCCAAGGTTCTGAGTAAAAAGACTGGGTTCATTCTGATCCAAGAATGACTCAATTGGTGGGAAAGGAAAAGAGGCGGTTTTTGCATTACTTTTCGTCATCCTCCAGGTGTAGCGGCCTACATTCCTCTTCAAATTGTTCAGCAGAGACATAAGGGGAACTTCGATATGTAATAAGGTTTATATTTTTACGCTTGATATTTATTAGACAAGAAGTTGACGTCTGATCTTCAAATTGTTTCCAAAAACTTTTCTTTCAAGCAGTCCATTACCTTACCGCTTTCAGAGAGCCAGTGATCTCTCATCATTGTCCAGTGTCGACCCGAACAGTTCGATATCTGACTCCAGCGAGGAAGCCAAGTGAGTTCCTCAGCTCTTGGGATTCCCCCAAAGAATTTGCTTCCTTCCTCGTAAGTCTTTTGTTGGAAAATTTTGAACGTTTTAGGCTTCAACCACCGGCTACCGTTCGATCAGCTCGTCAACCGTACCTTACTCGGTTAACACGCGAGAATCCACTCAGCACCAGCGTCTTGCAGACGGTCTTCGACAATATTGAACGACCTGAGTTGAAACGATTTGCAGAGGTGAGGTTTTTTCACTTTCTTTTGAATTTGGTGTTTTTCCTCGGTATGGTGCTGTGGTAGGAGGGGCTACTGGTACCCGCACGATTGAGCGATCGATCATCGCCTAGGCCAAACAAGCCCTCTATCCCTTCGGGGCCAGGTAAATTAGTGCCAGACTTGGAAGGTAGAGAGTTTGTCTTGAGCAACGGCTAGACCTCGTAAGTCATTGTATAGGCCAAAAAAGCATTCACCATTCCTATGCGAATCTGAATGTACCAAGAAAGCGTGGCGCGTTCATAGGGGACTGATCAGCGCCGATACTTTTACTTTTACCTTTATCGCAGTCTGCTGAACTCTTCTGAGATGGGGCGTTTGAAAAAAGAGAAGTATGGTGCTTTGCCGAGATACTTTTCTCTTTTCGCCGGTAGTCGGTCTAGGAAGGACTGTCGATTCGTCAGGGAATGCCAAATTGTACAGATCTTCATCTCACAGCGTTTCATCGGAAAGATTGATTTGATTTTAAGATGATTTCTCTTCTAGAGGTTCTGGAAAAGCAGCAGTACTTGCCATTGGGTTGGTGCAAAAGTTCTAGGACATTTGGGATACAAAACAGTTCATTTTATAATATCTGAACAATAGCAAGGGGTCATTTGAAGTAGGCACCGTTAACATCAATAGTATTCACTTCTGTATAAAATTTTTTGACTAGAGCCGAAGATACCGGGGAGATTCTTCTCAAATTCAAGGAGTCGCAAATGCCCGAGAACTTTTGTACCAACCTAATATCGGACAGCAGTCAAACATATAGGCTGAGGGTTCTCGAGGAACAATACGAAAACAGCAGCTCTGTGCTCCGAAAACGTGAATTCGCTATAACACGAAACTATTCTGCTATTTGCCGCTTTTTGTTTAGCGGTTCATAGACGAGAACTAGTTGAATGACTCATATATATGTATCTGGAGATGCTAGGTTAATGCAGTCTGCTGGAAACAGAAAGACGCGGGTTCAATTTCCATCCGATGTCAGCGTTTTGCGAATAACCTAGCATCACCAAATATATGAGTCATTCACTTGTATTTGCATTCTTGGCTATCCTACATAGTTGCTGTTGCGAGAAAATCTGGCTTCAGGCTATGAACCAAAATGAGATTAGCGTTTTCGCAGGAAAACAAGCTATGCGATGATCACATTAGAGCCCAATTAACTAGCTCTTCCGGCTCTATCGCACTGCCCGGGTGGGTTGGGAAAATCATACCGTACCTCACTGGGGGCCGAAAAAGGTAAGCTTTAAAGAGAGTGCTACAGATAGATCTTCAGATTTCTAGAAGTTTTCATGAAATGAAACTGGTTTTGACTGGGCTTCCAGAATTTTTTTTGAGTTTTCAGAACACCAACGAATGGGCGGTGCCGGTGTCCGTGGAGGAGGATATGCGACGGAACGACTCGGCTGATTGGAACATCGTCCCCACCACTGTGACGATGCCGAACGCGAAGAGTGTCAGGTGAGAATATGCCCGTTACGTGGGGAGCTTGCGCTGCAGATATATGAGGTTTCCTGGGAACTGCGCTGTAACAGAACGTCCTTGGCGATCTGGCGACCGCGGGACTGTAGGAAGGAGTCGCGCGCCGCGCATTGGAATGAGCTGATTTGCCTAAGTGGCCGCAAGATTACGTGTTTTGTGGGACACGACGGAATTCTCTCGCGCACCGCGATCAGCCAGCCACCACCCGCATTTACATATGAATGGCCGCCGCAAAAAACACATTTGTACGCGGTCCGCATGGACAGCTATTTGTTTCGTTTTTCTACGAAATTCTGTGACAGTCTTACGACTGGGCTCCTTCAATGTGGAGAAGGCGAAAATAAGGTAAAAACGTAAGGGTAAATGTATCGACGTCAATCAATTCTTTACGGGGAGCCGCTGCATTCGTGTTCCCTTCAAATCGTAGAGGTATGTATGTTGAATGTTTATGTGGCCTATACAATGACTTGCGGGGCCAGCCCATACAACAAATCAGTGTCTTTACCCTCCCTGGCAAGTCTGGTACCAATTGAATAACCCCGGCGGCAAAGAAAGCTTGGTATACCCGGTCCGAGATCGGTGTCAGTAGTGTCTCTTACCACTTCACGCCCATAGACGAAAATAAACCCGATAAAGGGGCGGATTTTTGGAAAACCCAAGTAAATCTTGAATAAAATTGATAGCTCCATAAAAGACGTCTGGACGAGTAGTCTTTCCAGCATTTACCCATGGTGGTCTGTTATGATGTGTAGGACCCCGAAAAGACGTAAGAAGCAGATTTAGATCCCACTTGAAATGTGATTTTGTGATGCGCCTATCATTGTCGAAAGATCAAATACTTTTCTCGTAAAAGGTAAAGGTAAAGGTGTCGGCGTTGATCAGTCCCCGAAGGACGCGCCGCCGCATTTGTGTTCAATTCTGAATCGTAGAAGCTTGGTGAATGCGTGTTTGACCTGCTCAATGATTTGCGGGGGTCAGCCGCTACACCAAGTCAGTGTCTACCTTCCCAGACATGTCTGGTACCAATTCACCCGACCCCGGAGGGATGGAAGCCTTGGTTAGATTGCGCCGGGATCGATCGCTCGACCGTGAGAGTGTCAGTAGCGCCTCCTACCACTGCACCACGCGGCCCCTATTTTTCCCATAAATGGGTGAAAAGGTAAAATGAAGAGGTTGGCGCTGATCAGTTACCTCAGGCGCAGCCTTCCATTGAGACTCATAGAGGTGTTGGCGCATGTCACAGTGCTGCATTTATATTGTAATTGGAATTTTTACTTGATATTTAGTCGCCTTATTAATTCAGAAATTTCAGCGATATTACGGAAGATCCGGCGCATTCCAGAAAGCGAATCGTATGCTCTAAAATGACCGAACGACTGAAGGTCCTAGAGAACGCTTGTGCCCAGATTAGCAAGGTGAATTAGCTGAACGGATAGAACCCAGTTTTCTAGTCAATTCATTTTGAAAATTGATAACTTCGCCCTCTTTCATTTGTGCTTATTCCGATTGTCCAAGATCCATGCTTATCAGCAACACATTTGACCTTATGAAGTTGTCAATCATTTCTTGTGGGTGCACATTGAGAATCATGCTTGGTCTGAATATATTCTGCAATAATTCACACCAAATTACCATTACTCAATTTCTACCGTCATTTTTTCATTTGACTTTATAGCATTTACATAAAGAACGTTTTCGATGAGAGTTAGGTGAGGAAAATGGAGAACGAGCGGGCTAAGTGTGACGTTTACCGCCTGTGATGGTCAAGAAAGGGAAGGAGGAGCTCAGTTTTCAGGGAATTCCCTTGTAAAATTTTCCAAGCGGCTGATGAGTTGTCGGTTTTTATGAGACAATTTTGTAACAACTTTCCTATATAATTTTATTACCTTTCCATACTATATACTTTACTATGTAATATTACATACGGATAACAGGTTTTATTAAATAATTTTTTACGGCGGAATAAAATAAAAAAAATAATTTTTAGATAACTGCGCCACAACACTGGCGAGCTCCTCACCTCCTCCAAGCAAACCTGAATTCTCTTCGAGATTCCGTCGTCAAAGCACACGAAGCCGTTGAGGCTTTTGTGGATGGCACAGCTAGGATATCCATCGAGCGAAAGAACCCGAAATCTGAAGGTATGTCCTTACCCTGCCATTACCCTCTTTTCGCTACAACTTTGCTCTTCAGAATTTGACGGCTTCCTGAAGCCACTTTTGGATGCTCGACAGCAGCTTGGGCATCTACGCAAGAACCTCGACGCGGCTGGTTGGACAGTCTCGGCGTTGTCGCGCGACAGTGAGAGTTCTCGAAGTATGGACTCGCTCGAGCAGTTCATCGCCACCATCCAGAAGGTCTGTGCTTAGTAAAAATCGGAAAATAAATCAAAAATCATACAAATAAGGACCCTAGAAAGCTCTTTTTTTCCTAAATTTAAAGTAGATATTACAGCTCCCAGCAGACTGTCGCCGTCTCGCCCAATGGACTCAACTGCTGATGCCGTCGCATCAAGTGGTCTTCCTCAGTCCCTCAGAATCCAAGACTGAACTGGCCGTTCCGGTTACCGTTACCCAACCGAAAACAATCGATCGTCCACTTAACCTACTCGGGTGAGCGTTATTTGTTGTTCGACACTTTGCTTATTTTAAATTCGGTGGAGCTAGATGCGCTACTGCCATCGACAGGGTCAAGTGATTGATCCCCAACCAAGTGCAAAATAGTTCACACTGTCTCAACGATTGTGAAAGGAAAACGAATGCATGGCGTATCTTTAGATGACTGATCAACACCGGCTACTTTATACATATTTTGCTTTGTCTCCAAACGAAATTATGCATATAAACGTATACATAAATATGTGTATTCTCTAGTGCTCCATCTCCCAGGTCTCATAGTCCTTAATAACTGTACCCTTTTGCGCGAAGCGAAGTGGTAAGAAGCGCTACTTCCACCCACACAGTCGAGCGATCACTCCTCGCCCAGGCTAACCAAGCCATGCATACGTAAAGTGGGTGGGCTGGGTAAATTGGTACCAGACTCATCTAAGAAGATGAATACGTTGGCTTGTTGGTCACTGTATAGGCACGAGACGCGTACAACATGCTTCTACGATATTGAACGGAAGGCACATGCATGGCGCGTCCTCAGAGGACCAATCATTAAACCTCACTAGAGATCATTGTACCTTGAGAATATGTCTCGAAAACATCAACAAGCTAGCATTTCCTTTTTGCGATGGAAGTGACCTTAACGCATAGCTTTTGAGCGAATTAGTGCAGTTAGGCGACATCAGTTAACTGGATCCTTATCAGTGATAGGCAACGAGTATCAATGACATCGTGCTTGCTGTACTAGGTTCATTTCTTGTTTCAGTTCTCATTTTAATTTGCTTTCTCGCTTGTTCATTCCCTATCGTTCTTGTTATATGAGGGCGCACGTCAAGTGCACAATAAATAAATAAATAAACGCCAATGACTTTTCCTTTGCCTTGAACACCTTTATATGAATGAATCAACGAATATTCGGGTTTTCAGCTCTCCTCCATTCCTGGACGATACGAAGCGCTTGTCGTCGTCGTCCACGTCCACCGTGACATCGTCCGACTCATCGCAACCGTCATCAATTCTGGTGACAAAGCACAACGGCGACAAGCCTAAAGGACGGGTGACGTTCGCTGATGAGGTACGTAGACGCCGCTTTCTTCTATGCTGAATCACTAGGGATGTTTATACTTCGACGCTTTCAGCCGCGCTATCGGCCATCTCCGACCCATGACACAACGCCTGTCGACTACTCAAGGCCGACGCTCACGAATGGACCGTCACGTTACGGTCCGCCGATGTCGTCGACTGCACCTCGTCTGCAGGAGACCAGAATTCTCGAGGAGGACGACCTCGAGTCCGTCGTCAGCGAGGGCGAGAGTCTTTTCCAGGTACCTGATCAGAAAGGATATTCAATTATGATAACGAACAAGAATGCTGGTTTTTAGATGTGGGAAATCGAGTAGAATGAGGTGTCCGATTTCAAACAATGTGAAAGATTGTTGTAGAAAATGTAGAAAAGTGGGTAGACATGTGAAAAAATTACCTAGTTTTGGGTAATTTCATATCTGCGCGACAACGAAGAGGCCATCCACCTTTTAAAAATCCTGTATCTTGCTCCTCAATTCTTATAACGTAAGAGGTGGTCCCTGTCGATATCTAATTGGGCTCATATGTGCTTAACCAAAAAAGGTGAACAGATACACAAAAGTGCTAACTCAATTGAAAAATGACTATCGCGCTTCAAAAATTTTCATCTTCTAGTATTTATATCCTATGAAATCATTAACCATTTGCGCATGCTATAGAGCAAAGAAGAGGCGTTACTTCTACCTGTGTGGTCAAGCGATCGATCTCTCGTTAACTAAACCTGTCATCCCTCTAGGATCGCGTAAATTGGTATCAGACTTGGCTGGTAAGGTGAAGACATGAACCGGCTACTGGCTCAGCACTCATCATATATTCCATTCACATTCACCATGGCTCTACGATTCTGAGTAGAAGACGAAGGCATGGCGTGTACCTCGAATGATTCAGTGTTAGATTGGCATGCAACTGTTGTTCATTCCCACTTGATTGTTTGTTGCGTGATTCCATTGACATTGACTGCTGCTGCAACAATGCTTCCAACCGGTCCATAATTGTGGAATGAGCCGGAAGTTTGGTGGTTGAGTTGGATAACCCCAGGAAGTTATTACCTTCCTCCACTAGAGGGAGTATAGGTGAAGGTAAAGGTAAAGGTGTCGAAGAGGAATGGTGAATGCGTATTTGGCCTATACAGTGACTTGCGGGGACCAGCCGCTGTACGAAGTCAGTGTCTTTACCTTCCCAGACAAGTCTGGTACCAATTTACTAAACCGCGGAGGGGTTGAGGGCTTGGCTTACCCGGGCAGTGATCGATCGCTCGACCATGCAGGTGTCAGTAGCGCCTCTTACCACTGCACCACGTGCATCTTAGCAGGAATCTTAACCCAATTCAGTAATTTATCATATTTGTCAAACACCTAATTCTACCCATTCAGGACTATGCTTATCTGGACGACGTAGTCCCAGGTCGATCGAATGCTGGCCCGCAAGCCGTCAATAACTCAATCAGTGATGAGGTAGGTGAACTCCTCTTTCTACCATTAAAAACCTTTGCTATAAAAATCTGTTCAGGACCGTCAGCTGGTTCGGTTTTACGCTCCACAGTTGGACCAACACACGGAATCACTCTCGCTAGCCATAGAAGACTTTTTGGGTACTGTTGAGAATAACCTCCCACCCCGGGAGTTTGTCCAGAAAGGGAAATTGGTGAGTATTTTATTGGCGAATTTCACTTTTATTACCGCGCCTTGTGGGCTACCGATATGATTAGTAAAAGTAGATACTGTCCTGATGGTAACAAGTTCATCGCAAAAATCGCGACACCTGCGAGATTCGAACACGCGTCTCGGACCTTATATGTACTTAGCTTCTTTTTCAGTTCACCTACATATCCTCTCTTTTCGTCTTGTTTCTCCATTTGTTCTATAATTTTTTGCCGTATCGCTGTTCTCGAGCCTGCTGGGCTTTCTCCTCTTCACTTCTCCTTCTTCTCATTTTTTTCGTTCTTCTGTCACCTTCTATGTATTAATGTTTTCTTCAACGTCTTATACCTTTTCGTGGCTCTTCTTTCCTCCTTTTTTTCGCTCTGAGTTTTTTGCACCCATCTCTTACTCTTTCACTTTTTTGACAAAAATATTCTTGTTTGCCCCCTTTTAACCACCTTTTGCTTTATTTTATTGGGCAGTATCATTCCTTCTAATCTTTGTTGAGTTCCTTCCTTCGTTGACCATTTTTCCTTAATCTGAAAAACTTTGGACAGCTGTTTTTTCTTTGGTCTTTTCATACCTGTATCACTCTTTTTGTAGTCTATCGAAGACATCTATGTATGGAATTTCATTCATGGCTGCCTTTTCTTCCCTTCTGTTTTTACCATTCTCTTATCTGTATCCAAATGATACTGACAGATTCCGTCGATGATATTAAGATTGACAGTACCTTGTATGCTACTGTGCCGATTAGTAGGTGGATCAAAATTTATTGACCTGACGATTCGACCTTTCCGTAGTCTTCAGAGGTCTAAAAACCTTCGAAACCTTCGATTTGTTCGGCAGCGTACAGCGATTATTAGATCGTGCATAGGTTTCAGGAAGAGAGAGTTTGGAGAACATTGACAGATCTTCAGTATCTTCATTCTTTCTCCTGCTTGACAAAATGACGAATTTTTGTGAATTTCAGATCATTTTGGCAGCCCATAAGCTGATCTACATTGGCGATACGGTATCACAGTGTGTCGCAGATCGTACGGCAAGTAATAGCCTCCGGCAGTGTGCTGATCGTCTCTGTGAACTGCTCAAGGAGTGCGTTCGGGCCACCAAACTCGCCTCTGAAGAAGTAAGTACCGTTATGTGTAACTGAATAATGACAAAAATGTATTTATTTTCTTAATTTGAGACGCAAGCATGGACCTACTTAGGAATACATAAGTAAAAGAAATTCCAATCAAGTTCAACCAACAATAAAATCACCGTAAGTAAAAGTGGGGCAGTAAAATATCACTGTGAAAACCAATTAATTTCTTGGGTTCTTATTAATGGGAGACAGACTTACTACAATAAGCGCATAAAAACCAGAATAATACCACATGTCACTTATCACATCTGTGGTATAGAATGTGCTCCCACAAAATCAATTTTTTTCTTAACTATGTGCCTGGAAAAGTCAGAAGGTTATTTTTCATCAATAGCGAAATATGGCTTCAGGAAGAAAGAAGCTGCCCCATATCTGAATAAAGAAGCTCGTAATGTTGTCCTCGGATTCCGAAAGAACATCTTTTCCGATCCACCCTTGGGCATAAATTCCTGAATGGTATATTTGGGATAAAGCCGAAATATACCTAAAACGATGAGCAGACCCGGATTCATCAACGCGTGTAGTGGGAATTTTTTTTCTTGAAAAATATTTGAGATAAAGCCGAAATATACCCAGAACGATGAGCAGACTCGGATTCATTCACGTGTGGGAATCAATCAGGATTTTTCAGAGGTCTAAAAGTACTTGTTAAAAAATACTCAGCGAGGTTCAAATGCTTCGAGTGCCGCCCAAAGCCTGATTCTTCAACGCGCTTGGGAGTTTATTCGGGCTTATTTGGTATTGAGACATTGTCACTAGTTAATACCATGAAAGGTATCTTAGGTCTCCTATAAACCCCAATAAAACGCTGAATAAACTCTAGGAAGTCAAGGTTTTCTGAAGAGTAAAGATTTACGAAACTAAGACCAGGTTTATGACGGGTTTACTATACACAAATTTTTTCGGGTCGAGGTCAAAGTGCTTATTATCTTTCTAGTAAGGTTTTTGAAACCTCTGCAGCCTATCGATTTCTGTTACATTTCGAAGGTGAAAGTAATGTGGCAAAAAAATAAAAATAAATAAAATAAGAATGAAAGTTTCAATTGGATTAAAATGAAGTTAAATACTCCCAGCGATTGATCTAAAATCAGTTTTAGGTATGTGATTATGTGAGTACTTTTGTACGTTTATTTGCGCCTTCAGTAAGACAACATGAATTCCTGCCCTTCTGCATGATTTTCATATTCTTCATTTACAGTACCCCGAACTGAAAAGCATGCAAGGAATGATCGACAGTATTATCGCGGTGTCGAAGACGGCTCACGAGATGAAGCTGCTGGTGAAGCAGTGGTGCTAGTCGATCCGAATCGATTCGTCATCACCCGTCAATCGATCGGCTCGCCAGAGAATGTGAAAATCGATTCGAAGAACAATGCGTGTAGATGTTAGGCGATGTCCGTCGTGTATCTGTCAATGTGTAGAGCTCGATTTTAAATAGTCCGCGAAACGATGACTTCTCAAAGTCACTTGAGAAGTCCGTCGTCCTTCATCGTTGACCGATCCTGATCAGACGCCTCTAGTCCGTACGCGATCGCTACGCTTTATGATACTCATCTTCTGAAGACAACACGTTTGCCGCCGTCCTGCTTTTTTCCTTGTCGTTTTTCGTAGAGCGGAATCCACACATATCCAGAATATTCACCGTAAATTGTTCTGTTAATCGCCAGCCGCCGCCTCATCGCCGGCGACCTGCCCGTTTATACTCTGTCGCGCAGCCCCGTGTCCCCCTCTGTCATTGTTGCCTTGGAACTCTTGCTCACCCCAAACGTGTGCGTGTGTGTCTGTTGTAGATTATGTAAATAGAGTATAAATATTTTGCTAATTATGAAGTCTGGACTGCGGAAAATCCATTATACCCTGCATGGGAAAGAATTTGTGCATTGCAATGATTATCCAAGTGAAAAGTTCTCCACATGTCACTAGTCCATGTGCATAAGCAATTCTAGTTGGTTTGGAAGTAAAAAATTGAAGGGAAAGATGTAGGCGTTGATCTGTTCCCTAAGGATGCGCCAGGATGGATGTGTGTTCCATTCAGAGTCGTAGAGGCATGGTGAATGCGTATTTGGCTCATATAATGGCTTGCGTGACCCATCGTTATCCTATATCACAACCATTGCCTTCCCAAACAACTCTGGTACCAATTTACCCGACCATAAAGGGATGGAAGTCTAGGTTAGCCCGGGTGGTGATCGATCGCTCAACCGTGTGGTGGCTGTCAGTGGTGCCTCTTACCACTGCACTAGGCGGGCCCTAGAAAATAGGGAAGGTAGGAATTTAGACCAGATTTATTCATCAGGTTTTGTTCGACGCTAGGAACGCCTGAATTTTATTTGCTACTTGCTGTTCGTGCAACTGTTCAAATTTAATATTTATTAAACGATTTCACACTTCTACTCTCTCTACTCCTCGAACGCAGCTGACGCTGAACTGTGCGTTCAAAACACGCTGCTGAAAAGGAAAAAATTGCAAAAAAATCGAAAAAGAAAAAGAAAAGAAGGAGATTTACGTGTGGCGTCGTTCGAAAACCTCCGTGACCACGATTGAGTCGCTCAGAGGCTGGATGAGGGTTTGGCACCTGTAGACAGGAATAATGTTTTGTTTTGGGGAGACCTCGGGCATCTATCGAAAAAAAATTTGAGAAATCAAAAAGATACATAGAGCACAGAAATGTCTGGTCTGTGGCAAAATGTTCGACAACTCCGAAGATCTCTCTTCTCTGAACCTAAGGTTTGAGTAGTTCGTACATGTTAGGGACGAAACGAACTATTCTTGTTATCTTTTAATTTTCTCCTTTTGTTTTCTGCTTCCTTCCTTCCATCGTTTTTTTCTTTCCTCGTCTGCTGTGTTGCTAAGGCAAATTAAGGCATAGTAACAATTGAATATTCGAATGTCCGTCCTGAGTTTGGTTAGAATCTATCTTGCTTGAATTTCGAAACATCGTGGGTTAAAGTAAACTGACTTCCCCGTCACCATACTCTGCGATGTATTCCTTCTGATGGTTGATGGTCAGGTAGGCAACGGCCGCGTTTTGTAGCTTATTCATGTGGCATTCGTGAGCCGTCAGAAACCAGTCGAGCAGCACGTCCATCTCCTCGTTGTGCTAAAATGTAAAGGTAAAGGTAAAGGTAAAGGTGCTCGGCGTTGATCAGTTTTCTAAGAATGCGCCATTGATCCGCTTCCTTCTCACAATCAGAATCATAGTATGGTGAACGCGTGTTTGGCACTATATCCTATACCAATGGGCTAGCCATATACCAAGTCAGTGGTATGGTACCAATTTACCCGACCCCGGCGAGATGAAAGGCTTGGATAGCCTGCGCGGGGATCGATCGCTCGATGTCGGTAGCGCCAGCGCCTCTTACCACTACACTCGAGCCCCCCCCGTGCTAAAATATTCTCTGTAAAGGTGAAGGTGAAGTGATCGGCATTAATCAGCCTCTTAAATACGCGCCATGCATTCGTCTTCTGTTCAAAAACGTAGGGCCTGGTGAATGAATATCTGATCTATACAATAGCTTGTGGGTAGGAGTCGTTGTTCGCATTATTAAGCCGATTTTCTTTCATTCTTCCTAGAATTCCAATGTAGTCAACTCGAAAGCCGAGTACCTATGATCACACTATTTGCTCATTTTCTTTTCTTTTTATTCATTATTTTTATTTGGGGTATAAAACACCACTCAACTGACCTCGATAACACTCAGATAGCCGAGTCGTTCGACTGCCACCATCAAACTGCTTAGCTGCATCACGTCGAGTCTGAAGTAGGGGGTCACAGGTGAATCCCTCCTGGTAGCAACTATCAGCAGTCTACATCGGCTACTCGCATATGGTCGCGCCATGCGTTCGTCTTCTATTCAGAATCGTAGAGGTGTGGTACCTGTTCGCCAGGTTGTAGATGTCTTTCACAATGGCCGGAGTCATCACCGATGGCGCCGAAAACGACGAAGTCACCATGTACATCACTACCTGAAAAGCGATGGGGAATAAAAAGGAAAAGGTAAATGTGAAGATAAAGAGTCTGACTCGGCTAGTCCTCCATGGACGCGCCACGGATTTGCCTTTCATTCAGAATCGTAGAGGCAAGGCCAATGAACATTTGGCCTACGCAATGACAATGACGTACTAGGGCAAGTCGCTTTACCAAGTCATGTCTTCAATTTACCAGACAATTCTGGTATCAATTAACCTACCCGTAGGGGAGGGAGGCCACAAGCACAAGGCCATAAGCCTAGGCAAAGATCGAACGCTCGATCGCTCGTGTGGAAGTAAAACATTTATTACATGTTAATAACACATGTATAGTACTCAAATCATGCGAGACTAACTCCAACCAAAGTAGTGCCCTTTACCGCTTTGTCATGACTGCTTCCTATGAACCTTCCATGAGGATTCCACGACTTTTAGTGCCACCTTTACCTCAACGTCTGCAGAATGACTCTGACGGATGCCGGTTAGGGTTAGAACTTACCGTACGGGCCGCCTCGAGTGCCACATCCATGAACTCCACCTTATCAGCCTCGCGACCTTGGCCATTGAAGAATTCGCGAAAGAACGGTGAACAGTAGTAGAGCGCTTCTTTCGACGTGTACATCTGACCATCCCGACACTCGATTATAAAATTATGGCAGGACCTGAAAAAGCTCTCGTAGTAGTTTGTTATGGGGTAAAGGCCATTCATACTCGGCAGCAGAGCAGCGCAGCAAGGATTAAGGACAGGGTGAGGGGAAGGGTAAGCTACGTGTTAACGGCACTAAGGTGGTGAACTTGAAGAGCTATCAACAGCAACGAGACACTTGTCAACGTTCTAGGGACGCGAAGGGTCACATCGTGTTTCCACAGCTGCAGTGCGACTTTACTGCCGAGTATGGATGAGTCTTTAGTCAACCAACTACCATCCAGCTACATCATCTGAAAATGATCATGGCCTCAAGCAAGTTATTCGATGTAATAGTTCGTCCTCCTGGTGTAGTCCTTCTTTGTCGAAATATTTTCCCTAGGGTTTTCATTACTTCTACAGTTTAGGACCACCAACTTGTCATCAAGGAGTCGAAACCTCCAGTCGAGATGAAGAGGAGTAGATGGAGCGAGCATGTCCCATTCGGATATCCTGAACTGCCCCGGCGAAATCGACATCGTGGTCGTGATCTCACATATTCTACCTGAACCCATCAATGGAGGTAAACTTCACCATACCAATTGATGTGTGTTACCTGCAAACGCGGATGCTTGATAGAGCTGCACCAAGGTGGTGCCAATCGCTGACGTATGCGGCACCTTGAATCCTTGAGTTCTTTCCGATGGAGCAGGAATTACCGTACACGGTTCCGGTGATAAAAGCTCTGAAGAGGTTTGCTACAGTAAGCTTATCGTTAGTAGTCCCACGGCCTCCGGTGCGACCTCTACTCTACCATAACTTTAGCCGTCTTCTCAAAAAAAGGTCCAGACTTCCTACAAGAAGATGAGCTAAAAATCCGCCCTTCAGTGAAATCCCGAATTCACATCAGCACTACATTTGTTGCTAATTCATGGCCAACGCCAACTGTCAGAAAATACCCTAATTGTTGGTGATTTTCGGGAAAATCCTCATTTTAATCAAACTGATGTTCGGGTAAGACGGGAAGAGAAGGGCCAGGATGCAGCTACTCCTTGTTGTGTTGAGGAGTTCAATTTACATCGGCTACGAGAATTCATCGGTCAGTCAACCTCTGAGGTATAGCTCGGCGCTGTCCAATCCCATAAGGGCGTTCCCGGGTTAGCGTCTATTCAAATCGCAGAAACATGGAAAATGCGTATTTGGCCCATACAATGGCTTGCGGGGGGCAGCCGCTATACCAAGTCAGTGTTTTTACCTTCCCAGACAAGTCTGGTACCAATTTACCTGACCCCGGAGGGATGGAAGGCTTGATTAGCCCATGCGGAGATCGATCGCACAATAGTGCAAGTGTTAGTAGGCCTCTTGTCACTGCACCACGTGCACTTTAGCAGGAATTTAAACTTAATTCAGTAATTTATCATATTTAGTCACCCACAAAAACCTTCTGAACACCTACTTCTTCCCATTCAGGACTACTATACTGTACCACAATTAGGATTATTGTGAAAAAAATACTTTTAGATTCAAGGAGGTACATAGCTGGATGCTCCCACATTTTTTTGTGAAAAAGCTCACCTTCTCCAGTTTGCCGATCCCTCACCTTCAACTGGAACATGCACTTGTTCGCTTCAGCGATATGCTCTCTAAACATTGCCGGACGAAGACGGAGCTGAAATCATATATTTCATGTTACAAGATAAATACCGATTTGATATCTAAATATTTGTTCAGTTTTTTTCCATCTATTAAGTTCCTGAAAAGTGGCCCTGTTCCACTGACCTGAACCTGTCTGTTCCTCAGTCCTGCGTGTCGAAACGCTCCAAACGTGTCCGGCCCAACGCGGATCTCCCTGAAACTGCTCGGGTGAATTCTAACCCAGTTTCCTGAGGTATTTCGGTCGTACTGAAGTTTCCACGAATGGAGTAAACCCATAGCTCCAAGCGATTCATCATGACATGTAAAACTCACCAGTCGTGTATCACCGGACCATGAATGGTGGAAAACACGTCGATCTCTCTAATGATGCCCACCGATGGTTGAACAGGAAACTTCCAGAAGTGAATGAAGATTAGGTCTTGTTCAGTACTAGTAGACATAACCGCAGTTTGTGGACAAATGACTAAAAATGAGTCGCATCCTACTCGAACCATCCTTTTATACTACCAGATTTTTCTAGGGTAAGCCGCGGTCCTTCTGATCGCGGTCTTTGATTATTGGTCTGCTCAGATATCACGACTCAGAAATGTAGGTTCTACATCAACATCATAACATTTGCCCTTGTTATACATTCGCTCGCGGTGAGCGTCAGCGGCTTGTGAGCAGTGATCGCGTGCGCCGCTAACCTCAGACGCTGAGCACGCGACGCACGCACGCAGGCGCCCGAAGCATACAGGGCAATGCGCGAGGTGATCGACCCACCCCCAGCGAAAGGGTCAATCGCAGTGCAATGAGCAGCGACTAGAGCGTGGAAGGTACGCGAGCGTGTGCATAACAGCCCGTGAGCGTCACCACGCCAGCGTCACCGTGATAACTCGTACAAACGTGTCTGACCCCACGGTGTCTGATACTGAATGGACGAGTTACGCTGGGGGTGAGCGAAGGTATAACAAGGGCCTTAGTCTTTGATTATTGGTCTGCTCAGATATCACGACTCATAAATGTAGGTTCTACATCAACATCATAACATTCTTGGGTGCACATGCCGCAGTGGTAAGGGGCGCTACTTTCAATCGCATGGTCAAGCGATCGATCCTCACTTGAGCTACCCAAGCCCTCCATCCTTGTTGGATGTCTGGCAAGGTGAGGGCACTAACTTGGTATAGCGGCCGAACCCCCTGCAAATCGTTGTATAGACCAAATACGCATTCACCATGACCCTACGATTTCGAGTGGAAGGCGAGTGCGTGGCGCGTTCTTGGGGAACTGATCACTTTACCGTTACCTTTAACGATATTACTTCTCTCTATCTCCTTTTTCGCCGAACTTCGGACTGCCTCTTCTTGAAATTATGGCTCACCTTTACCTTTAAGCTTTTCGCCTCTTCACTCTTGCCACTTTTTATTTCTTCTCTCTTTACCTATCTTCCTGTTCTTTCTTCTCCTCTTTCTTTCTATCTCCGATTCAGAATAATAGGTGCTGTCCGCAGTTAGCGGGAAAATTCAGAGCCTGTGTTTTCTCACAGAATCTGCTAGAACTATTAGGGGGGGGGGGGTAGCAAAGGTATTAAGTACTTCTACTTCTTTACCATACGACTCCCAACCGGGGTGTAACTGTATGCTCGTCGTATTTATGTGTCTGTATGCTACTTACCTAAGACCACTGGAGGATTCGTCAATTCCGCGCTTTTCAGAAATATTTGAAGTTATTGAGAAATAAGGAAGGTCGTCACATTTTCCTTATTACCTTTGACCATCCCTCCTAATAGTAATTGGGTGTGGAAATTTGAAAATATAAAAAATATAAAAAATAAAATATAAAAATGCACATTTAAAAACAATTTGATCTCTTTTGAGGAACAGCTACCTATCCATTACAGCGTCGTTGGTCTACTGTTCATAAGCAGCAACTTTGATTCTGTTGGATTTCGGACAGTTACGGTAGGTGAGATCCTTACTTCACCAAGTCAGTAAAAAATCGGAGTAAGAGTCGTCAGAAATTCAACAAAAGTCCATATGAGAGCCACGGTTGTACCGACGAGGATCTGCCACCAGAAAATGGTCGTTTGAATTCCCGCAATTATCGAGTGATTCGTCTTCATCCACTTCCGGTCATTTCCGCCGACTCGGACGGCAGTTTCCGTCGTCGCCGCTCGGTTTGCTGCGGTCGCTCCCGAAGGTGGTTCCTTCTTCCTCTTCTTTTTCATCTCTTCCTCATTTCCTCCATACATTCTCGCAACCCGCTGCCGTAAGATGTCCGCTGGTCCTGTGGCGCCGACGGAAGTTTCTAGAGCGCTTGCGCGGGAATTTTTGACGCGGTGCCTCAGTTGAACATGTTTCGTGCCATGGTAAGGGGTGGAACATTAGAAAAGCTGGTTAGGTTCCACCTGTACCGTATCTTTACCACCAGGGAATTATTTTTCCTTGCGCACTTCCTTAGGCTCGTAACACTCGTCTTGGTCTCGTCGAACACTGTATTGATATATTTATAACACATTTAGGGAATCTGATGCATTATATCAACTAGAAATAGCGTGCAAATCAATCGATGCTCGTGACCATGTTTAGTTGATATACCAGAATAAAATATTGACGTAATTGATTGAAAAGGGTCAAGTTATAGTTATAAAGAAAGAAGGGCACTATTTAAGATGTTGTGCCCCACCGATATGTTGAGCTGTAATCGCCAAAAGCCTTGCGAAATAGTGCGCGACGGGAGGAGACGCAGGCTCTGACTCTACTCAAGACAAACACTATTTAATGTGAGAAAGCTCAACATAGTGGTGGGGTACAACATCTTAAATAGTGCGAAGATCGGAAAGTGCTGAGGTAGAATGTCGAGTCAATAACCCGAAAAGTGTTGCCTAACGGTAGATTTGAACTCGCCAATTGTAGAGCGAATTCAAATTGATTAGCTCAGTGTGTTCCCGTGTTCTTCGATTTTCTAGAATGTTCGAGAACGTTATTGTTCGTTATAGTAGAGTTAGTGTAGGACATTCTTACCCCATTGGTAGGGTAGCCCCTTAATCCACTTCTGTTAATGTTTGCTTATCTTGAACTGCAAGTGGCTGTCTGACGCTCAACTTGTGAAACTTCGTAAAACCTAACAGCCGCTCTCTGACCTCACTTCAATAATATATTTAGTATCACAATGCAAGTTGATTTCCGGATCATAAGCTTTGTTTTCCATGATTAATTCTATTTAGCAAAGCGCCGAGGTCATATACACTGATACTTCGTCAGCCTGCGGTTGGTTGTTTCTCGCTCAAGATTCACTGCTTACGGTAGGTTGCAGTTTTGTCAAGGATAGTCATGAAGCCAAGGAAACTTTTACTTTTCAGAGATGATTTGTCATTGATAATTTTGCTCATGGGTATTTGTTTTTTATAGGAACGAGTCACTGTGTGAGTGCTAGTCGTCATGTTGAGCCTTCCAAGTATATTTGACCTGTTGTCGAAGGTCGACAATCATCCGGCCGAGGACTTCATAGATCGGTTAAATTTCGGAGCCACTGTGTACTTACTGGCGTTCTTCGTTTTGATAACCGGCTCCAAACAACACTTCGGTAATCCGATTCAATGCATGGCTCCACCAGAAAGTCCAGGTAGCAAGGATTTTCTTCTAATGTGTTCTGTCACCTACATCCATCTTTCGCTTGCAGACTCCTGGGTGCACTACTATCATGACTACTGCTACATCCAAGATAAACTGCGTATCATGGATATGAGTGTTCGCAAGTCGGTGGAGTACGAAGCAAGGCAGAAGGCCGTGTATGATTTTGCTTAAATATTTTTGCTGATTTGTAGTTCATACTCGTTCAAGAATACGCTTGGTGAACAAGAGCTAATCGCTAATCGCTAATCAGCCAACTAGCTCATGGAAGTCAGCGTTGCTCATGCGGACCCTTTTGGGTGATAGGTGCATCACGGTGGTTATCAGATTATCCTTTACCACCCTTTTTGAAGTACGGAAAAATATTTTCAACCGAACTTTTCCAAACTTCACCTAGTTGCTGTGTGGGCTGGGAGTGCTGCCAAAGTATGAAAAAAATCACGAGGTCGTATTTTTTCACAGAAACACGCTTAAATTGTTGTTGTAGTATGCAGAACTTGTGAATACATATTTGACATCAGTTCGACTTCTTTAAGGATTCCAGTAAAAACAAGAAGTACAACACTTGTACTGGCTGCACCTGCAACCCACGCATCACCTTTCGCCTAGACGGTTATCTGGGGTGTTGATCTCAAATCTGACGTCCGTTTTCCACTTTTCTTGTCGAAGACCACCCATATTTCATTTTCATTTTCAATGAAAATGAAAATGAAATGAAATAATGTCGACTCAAAATCCGAGATTCGGGCGTGGAATTCATATTGAGCCTAAAAAAAGCTTCCTAGACGAACCACCATTTTGACCTAAATATCAAATTCAGCTATATGAGTGCTCATTGACCAAGATTCAAAAATAAACGTAATAATTGCTATTAGCATCCGAAATAACCACTTTGGTCATGGGTATCGAAACTAATCAGCCGGTTGTTCATTATAGATGGTCGGCTGACCCTAGCTGCTCTGTTTGGCGGTAAGCGCTGTCTCCTACTACCTCAGGTCTGTAGGTCGAACTGCTCACACTTGGATTCCTTGTTTTCAGTAGGAGATAGCCGCAAGAGATCGGGAGCGAAACTATCTTTCTCAATTTAAACAGATAAACTCTAAAGACCCACACCCATGCTTTACTGGGCTTTGAAAGTTAGCAAGCTCACTAAGTGTTTTCAGGAACGGGATGTCTGCCGCAGAGTAAGTCCTTCGCTTAGAGATTCAGGTTTAGAATCTCAAACGAATTCTCAGTAAATTCTCCTGAAAAAAAACCAATGTGAAAAAACCCATGTAATTTTCCGCCGCTGGCAAAACATTTACTGCTGATCTACGCTCTCGCAAGCGAACGAAGTTGATCATGAGTGTTGCCAATTTTTTAAGAGCTGGAGCTGATGGAACGCCCATCGGAAGGTTTCTCAAAGATGATTCCAATATACAATGGTCTCCTCGTGTGATGTACTATCAGGTAGATTTTATTCAATTTTCAACAACATGCCGTCCCATATTGCATGAACCAAATGAAAAATAACTCCATTGCAGTGGGTACCGTACGTGCTATTCCTACAAGCGCTATTTTACCTGATACCGAAGCTTTTCTGGAAGCTGGTTGGCTCTCACTGGTGCCACGGTAGGATACTCTTTCTTTCCAATACTGTATTTTATTTGTTGTAGAAATTTTCTTCTTGTAGGAGTTGATCTGGAAACGGCAATAATCGAAGCGGAGAAACTACGCACACTCGTCGGTGATGATAGAACCTCAGCACTGAACAGCCTAGCAAATTTCATTCGTGATGTGTTAGAATCGAAGCGGAGAAGGTGCTCTCTGTCTATCTTAGGGTATCCAGCACTATACATTTACCAATTTCCAGGTCCTACTTCGGCTCATCCTTAGCCTCCATCTGTTACGTTATCACGAAATGGCTCGAAGTTCTCAACGGTGTTGGACAGCTGTATTTGCTTGCAGCTTTTGTCGGAGAGGGCGACTTTTTCTGGGGATTTCGGGTGGGTTTTCGTTTGGCCTCGGGCTATTACATTTTTCTTTTCAGACGTCATTTTTTTTAGCTGCTGATGTCTGTATTGAACGGCACAGATGACCCAAACACGGGCATGTTTCCACGTATAGTGTTGTGCGATGTGGCAAGATTTGTGAGTCTGTTTATTCGATACCAAAGGGTAAATTGGTAGCAGTTGCAAGTTCCTACTCCATGAATTTAACGTTGGTCACAAGTTAATTTCACCTGAACTTCAACTGCTAGGACTTTTTGAGGCGAATCGGACATTCGTTTTCAAAATTGGGGCTAAAATTCACCCATATCTATGTGGGTTTTCCTCCGCTGAAATTCGCAGAGCGAACATCGGAGTGCCCTAATTGACTCATACATAGACGATATTTCCATGAAAAATTTTGACCCCTGCCGGATTCTTGGTGTAGTCAGCGCAGGAAAATTTATCCTGCATTGGTTTTTTGCTCAATTTTGAGCTAGCGGTACGATTTCATTCTGTTAAGGTTGTAATAGACCATGCCTTTTATGTTCGAAGCCTATGAGCCTATGGAGTCAAGTGTCCTTGTTGCGAGAACAAAAACATTTCAGGCCCTTGCAAACCTGCACAAAGAACACATGCAGTGTGTGTTGATGCTGAATTTCATCAACGAGAAGATCTACACCTTCCTGTGGTTTTGGATCGTATTCATAACGATGGCGTCGTTGTTCTCCGCGCTGAGACAAACAGCTGCTCTTCTTCTACCGATGTACCGTGCACTTATTGCAGATAACTTCCTTCCTGTAAGTTCCCGATTTATTTCTCCGAGTGAAATGTCCAGCTATCTGCACTCGGTATTCTAATGGTGGTTGTCCTTCTAATGGAATGTATTCAGACTCAAGATGTACTGTTCTCAAATGCTGCCGCTGAACATGGTGTGCGTCCAGCAGCGGTGACTAGTCGCGCCCTTGTGGACTATTTTGTCCACAAAGTTCTGAGGTAGTTTTCGAAACCAGTTTCATAACTAGTCCGTTATTTTAACATCACTTTGCCTGAGCTGCGTTTATTTGACTTGGGTGGTGATCGCACGCGAAATGTTAATTTCAGTGGGTTACTAGTCTACACCTGCCGAAATCGGTACTTCTGAAACAATAAAACCCTTCCTATAGATCCACTAGAAACTTCTTGGAAGGAATTTGAAAACGATTGTAGCAAATAGTGATCAGCGATCACATTCTTGTTTACCAAAGCTGTGATAGGTGTTCCCCAGAAAATGTTAGCAAACACGAGTGCAGAAGTGGTGTGATCGGAGCCGGGGAGTGCCCATCCCTTATGCGAGAGATGAGCATACTTCTCGAGCACCACAAGTAATCTTGTTGGCGAAGTCGGACAAAAATGGTTCTGACGATTTGACTATTGCTTCAGGTGTGATGGAGTACTG
Source organism: Nippostrongylus brasiliensis (assembly GCA_030553155.1). Classification (NCBI taxonomy): domain Eukaryota; kingdom Metazoa; phylum Nematoda; class Chromadorea; order Rhabditida; family Heligmosomidae; genus Nippostrongylus; species Nippostrongylus brasiliensis. The sequence goes on along the minus strand of CP130732.1, from coordinate 31,417,496 downwards.
CTGTTGTCATTCATTAATGGAAACGTCGGTGGACTTGTCACCCACGATATCGCCCATCAGCTGTGGAAGATCACCGTGCAGCCGACTTCCAAGTAGGTATTAAGTGATAGAAATGATATCTTCTCAAAAATCGGGATTCTTACACTACAAGAGTTCATCTCTATTGTGTTTGATTCTCTAAAAAGGCTACGTACAGAGGAAGCTTTAACAATAGTTTCTGAAGTTTTTCAGTAAGCACCAACGTCCAGATATCCAGCTAATTCAATTTAATATCAGATTGTGGTTTTTATAAGTTTGAAAATCCCTGTTTGTTTCTCCGCCTCCAGCTTTGAATTTTGAGCCAGCATTGAGATATCAGCGTGCAGCGGAACAGCTTTCCCTTAGTTTCCGGTTTCTGAGCTGTCAATGGCTTTTATACATACTATTTTATGCTCTCTTGTGCAACGTCGTCCGATTCAAATGATCGCGCAGACAAAAAGGATTCAAATGCACTATATTGGCCAAATTTCAAAAATATGCCTGATACGGTGGGTTCCAGTTTCTCGTTACTCTCCGAATAGGCTACTAACACTTGTTGTCTGTTCCAGGTAAGAAAGATGGGTCTTAGTAAGCGTATGGAAGCGGCCGGTGATCCGAACGTGAATGGCGGTATTTCAATGAACAACAACAAGCAACAGTTCGCTCAGCCGATGGCTCGTACGCGCTCTTTAAGTGTCGGAGTAGGACCTAATTCTTATTCGCTTCTTACAAAGAGAAAAGCAAAACGTTGATTATGTATGTGCGTCAGAACTTGGAAACTGAGGGGCCAACAGCGCCAATGGAATCGTCACCTTTGATTTCTGAAGGATCTACTCAAATCATTGAAGATTCACCTTGTCCCATTCAAAGGTGATAACAAATCCTTTATCACAGACGATATTGTGGTTGTAAATGGTGGTTTTAGTCTTCGCGCGTCGCCGGGTACAATTCGACGTCGACAAGCCAACGTCGGCGCGGGGGTAGATGTTGCGGACCTCAAATTGCCAATTAAATTCTGAATGTCAGTCCCAATCAATCATTATGTCCCTTTGCACTAGAATAATGGAAGCTGAAGGGTGGACTGATAACTCTTCCTTATGTAGTTGGTGAAATGAAAGAAAAAACTGCTGCGCAACCCTTCAGTTTCCACATAATTTATATCCCTAAATAGTAGAAGATCTGTTTGAGCACCTTGCATCTCGATAAATAAATTTTATCCAGCATTTTCTCTAACTTATGATTTTGTATTTTTCGTTCTCCGCTATCAGTTTTATGTGTTTATCAATTCCTATTCGTTCAATCTGTGCCTTTCTAACTGGGTGCGGTATTTTAACTTTTTTTGAGTCAAAGTACGTTGTTTCACTTGTGTGTCTGTGTACCCAGCATGAATTATACATCATTGCTCTCATTCGTGCTCTTCTGTGGATATACCTGTATTTTTCCCGAGTGTATGGGTACCCTTTCTCGGTGCATTTAGATCTTCGATCTACTTCTGTAAACGGTTCGCTTATTTGTATTGGCTTCGGTTACCTCTATTTTGCGTTCAGAGTGTCTTTAGATAGAGTATTTTAATATCCATTGACTTCTAAGGTTTCATTTCATTCACTTGTCTTGCTGATATCATTTCTTGTTCACGTTACGAACAAGGTGTGAGAATTGCTAGACTTTACTCTTCGTACTGACTCAATATCTGAAGATAATAAAGATTTTATTTTTAACCATGCCATAAATGCTCGTTAGAGTTGATTTTACCACTCCAGTAGCTTATTTCGTAGTTTTTCTTCAGCCTACACTAGTCAAAAGGATTGTGGTGCACTGATTGTTACTATTAGGAGATAAAATCGCGGATGGAGGGGGGAGCGATATCTAGTTTCCGCAAACTGTTTGAATGTGCGCTTTTCCTTTCTTTCGTTTTGCGGTAATAGAGTAGTGCATTAGTATGCTGGTAACGTTGAAGATTACCGCTCGCCTTCCTCGGGTTCTTCTCGATTTCGTGGGAGTCATCCGAGCTTTTTCCTTTTGGTGTGTACCACTTGAATGTCAGGAGGGTGAATGGGGTGGGGGTTCTATCTGTTTCATTGTCCTTAAAATGGCTTTTGCTAGACAGTTTCTTCTGTGCGAAGTATTTTACATCATTAGTTTTGTCTCTGATTTCAAAAAGTTCCAGTGAACGGTTAGGTATTCGCGTTCTTCTGATTTTTGCCGCAAAATTTTTATTAATCTTAAATGCGCCAAAGTGTGCGCAACCTCGAAAAAACTAGAAGAAGCCGTGGTAGAAATAGTGACACCAGGTGTTAATACACAACGAGACAGAAAAGCAATGTCAAAAGCTAATTCAGATAGGAAAACCGGAATTCGAACAAAGGTAAGGAGACCGAAAATTAGATGACCAGATTATTCCAGTTTTCGACATTGAATTCTACAGGGCAGATCTCGCCGTTTGGAAAATTTTCTGCATTTGGACGGTGACTGACAGGTTTTGCAGTGATTCTAGCGTTTCTGTGCTTGTAATACGGTAAATGTTGAAAGTTTCGATGTGTTTTCGATCCTTTATAATACTGCTAATTTGTGGTACTTTCCTTCGGAACTAGGTCATTCAATCCGGTGGTTTAGTTTGCTTTTTTTAGTTCTGAAGAACTGTTCGTCTACTCCGCAACAAAGTAAATGTAAACTAACAGTTGCGCTTAAAAAGTGCTTAGCACTTACAGGGAGTGGGTTACTCCAAGAACATTTTTTTTTCATGGGAGAATTTTGAAACCAATCGGTTGCGCTACTAGAGGATAAGTACCATCTCGTACCTGTCAAAATATTCGCTCGAAGAAACAGGGACGCTAAGAAAGTGAATTGCCGGAACTTTCATCCCACTCAGCACAATTGATGAGGAAACCGCTCCAAATCCTACTCTATGATATTTGAAGGTTATTATCAAACATCGAACGTAATTCAACTGCAATATCAGTGCAGATTGGGTGTTCATCTCTTTATTTGTTTCCTTTGTCGAGCCAATTTTTTTTTAAATTCTCCTTATTGTGTATATTGCTCATAATGGTAACACGAACCATGCAATATTAGTCTGTCGAGCGCACTATAGCTCTTCTGGAGATAATTTTTGTGTCTGCTCATTTATTTACGGTGATCAAATCAATAGGTTCTAGTAGATTCCTCACGGAGACATGCTATTCAAATATCCATTGATCATGCGAGTCAAACCCACAATCGATCATTGGGTTTGGCGCGCTGATGAGTGGGAGGGCCTGGGGTAGGGGTATACCCTGCCAGTGCTTCTATTCCTCCGTCACAGTTCGCCCGTACCCGCCAAATTTCTGTTCGATGATGGTCCTCCTATTGGCATTTTTATTGCATTTCTAGAGCTTTTCCAAATTGTGAAGGCTCTTTGTAAGCTGTGTAAGCTGTGAATTGTTAGACTTGTGGGGACTTGAAGTTAATAGGGTAAAGTAGTGTTTATGCTAACGATATTAACCATTGCTCTTACAGTTTCTACAGTCTTGCTTTCCACTCGGACAAAATTTGCTTTTACAGTTTCTACAGTCTTGCTTTCAAATCGGACAAAATGTCTTGAAAACATTCTCGAGATAATTATTAGTTTTCTCTCTCCTTCCTACTTAACGTCAGGGAGGTCATCTGGCGTCCGAATGACTACTACGCAGCACAAGGTTTATCAAAGAATCTAAGATAGAGTGAACGAATCAGGTCTTATTCGAAATGGCTTCGTTTTTCTAGGTCAGTTTCTGGAAAACCGTCTCAGAAAAAAGTTTTCACATATTTTTAGAAACAGTACAGGCTTGTTCTAAATAGAAGTGTGTGTTAAGGTTGTCGGACCGTTGGATAGATTGTTAGGTGGATAGATTTTGTGCTATAAGAGGTTTCTAACGATCTCGGTCTTCGCTCAACAGCTTTCAGCTCTAAAAAAGTCACTCACTGTACTTCTCGTTACAGAATCTTTATCACTAACCACGTCCGATAGTGTTGGATTGTTTTATCACCGTTGTTATCCGACACTCCCTAATCGCCTATTAACCTGTATTACCAACAAGTATGCAACCAGCCGGTCAAATCATTGATACAAATCAGGCAAGCACTTGGTGGTGCTTTTTTATTGTTCTATTTTTGTTCATCTGAAAGCAGTTGTGCTTCTTCTAGTACTACTACGCCGCGGCACCTCCACAACACATGACGCCTCAGCCAGGCGTCTCATACCAGTATGCCAGTGGATTCTATGCCGAACCATACATGGTGGCCGCCTCGACTCCATCTCAAAGCTCTCAACCAGTCATAATGCCAGTTGGTGAGTTCTTTTTATTAGGTTCCCTTAAATTGCTATTCTCTCAACCCATCGACGTGGTCTGCAAAATTTTGCTCCTTTGTTAGCTGTGGGTGTAGCGACAGCTGGAAGTGTTGTTGTTTTTGCTGGACTTAAATAAGTAGGGTGCTCAAGGAGGTCAATTCGTTTTCAAATGTATATTTTCGAATTATTTCTAACACTTTCATCAATTGGAATATATTTCTGTGGAATGATTCGGCCTCAAGAAATTTCTTTCTCTATCTGCAACCCCATCGAACTCCAGATCACATAGCATCGAATCTGGCATTATTGCGGATTCTGAATTCGTGCTAATGTCCGTGATTTTACATGGGTACCACTTATCCGAATTTTTATGGCAGAATAGCATAGTTTTTACGTCTTTTCTTCAGTTTTAGCTCATGATTTTCTATCAGTCCCAATCATCGCGACCATGTACCGTCCGGAGAGCTTTGTGAACATAGGAGGCGAAGGGATTGGTCATGTTCCCCACCACAATCCACCAGCATAATCAGAAAAGTTAGAAATAAAGCATAGAATGTTCGCTCTCCTGTGAATTACTGCTGTTTTACGTCGTTTTAGTTAAATGAAGTATTTGAGGAATGAATAGCAGGAATGGAGAGAATGATTAGCTCAAAAATGCCTTTGTCAGTGTACAATGTTGTCGCGTGCTCTATAGGTTGGAAGGAGTGATACGATTCCTCTGCACCCCGAACGGAGGGACATTGCGCGTCCAATACTGCGCGTTGTGTGTGACTGCACAGCGCTCTATGGATTTCACGCGTACGGCGCCGTATACGGGTGGGATTGACATAAGAGAACCAAGAATGGTTTTCATAGACGTCGGGATGGCTGAGTGGATAGTGAAGGTGATTGTTGTTCGCGGGTTGCAGGTTCGAGTCCTCCCCGGCGCGGTGTTTTTGCAGTTCTTAGTTAAGGTTCAACCGTCACTCTGCTTTCAATTGTCATCCTTTATATCCTCCATCTGCAGCGAAGTAGTGGTTCACCCACCCCGGAGTGCCTCCCCTAGCCTGACCGCGTGGCGAAGCCACGCGGTTTCAACTCTATAGGCTTACGAATTATCGTCCTGTTGCGTTTAGATTTTATATCCTCCATCTGCAGCGAAGTAGTGGTTCACCCACCCCGGATTTCCTCCCCTAGCCCGACCGCGTGGCGAAGCCACGCGGTCTCGGTCACTCCTCTCTGTGCACACTATTTCGTCGCCAAATCAGCAACTGGGCATTATTCGACGCGCAATGTCCCTCCGTTCGGGGTGCAGAGCTTTCGCGCTAGTGTTGGAAGGAAGTGTGTGCAGCAAACTAAGGTAATTAAGCTATCGGACCACAAAATCAAAGAAAACAAACATGAACCTAGAAACCCCACACATCCCCTAAAACAAATGAAGCAACAAAGCTGAAATTAACGTAATAATGAACCTGAGAATGAAAGGCATGGAGAAAATGTGAACCACAAAAAGTTGAAAAACTATAGAAACTGCGGTCAATCTAGAAGCTGTAGAAAGCGGCAAACAAGCATGAATTCGTTTATTTTCAGGCCATCCAGGATTCATTTATATGCCACCGCCCAGCAATCCTGTGTACTACTCGGTCCCAGCTGCGGCAGCCGCCCCGGCTGCTACAACGACAACTCCATACTTCTACGCTCCAGACGTGTACGTACCGCAAACAATGCCAGTTCCTCAGCCAATCGCTACACATTCTGTGGTTCCTGCTGAGGGTGAGTCGAAACGGTCAAATGAGGCAAAAATGAAGGAGTTTCTTTTCATTCCATGACAGACTGTCATTGAATCTTGATACAAGTTTATTACGACTAACGTTTCGTCGGATCCTCCTTCGTCAGGGCCTCAAACATGGTTAATCAAAATTAAAATGTTTCTTTTCATTCAGTGCCAGTGAGCAGGACAAAGTCGGCCGTACGTCCGCTCAGCACATCAACACCGTTACCGACGGAATTTGCTCAAATCGCACCACCAATGACCAACCAGCTGCCATACGCTGGCAATGTCGCACACCTCAAATACCACAGGTTTCTTTCTAATATTTTAGGTGCTCATGCAGGTTTTTATAATTCTGCTTTAGGAACATCGAACAGGACGACGTTTTAGCCAACTTGTCGAAAATTTCCGTCGTCTCAGAAGAAACAGTTGGTGGAGAAAATGAGAAAGAAATTGAGGTTCCACTTTTCCGTTGTTTCTCCACCTCTTACCTCCACGTAACTTTTTAGCATCGTCCCCCTCGTCAAAGGCGCCCCCTAACTGTTCCGTTCAATTACAAGACTAGAATGTGCTTAACGTACGCTTCTGGAAAACAGTGTGAGATGGGAAGTCGTTGCAAGTTTGCACATGGTCCTGAAGAGCTTCGTGTTGCAGATGCGGTGAGTTTAACGCATCTTCGTTTTTTCGTCGAATGGCCGGTAGCTTCTTTGCTGTGTCGTTTCTAAAAGCAAAGCCGTCATGTTTCAGGGAATCCAAATAATTGATCTTTTACAGTTCAGAGCAGTGGTGTCAACATTTGACATTTTAGGACTTTTTTAGATGTTAGCGCATATTTGAATCGTTTAATGAAATCCATGTTTTATTTTTCTCCAGAATTTCCAACCGCCGAAGAGCAATAGCGTTAAATTATAATGTTGAACTGTGGAAACGGTGGAAGGAAGAGACTTCTAACTCATAACTTTCTTCAGCTTCTAACCATGGCTATCGTTCCACATGGATACAAATAGGTATTTCCTCACCCATCACCTGAAGATTGAGAAGTAGAGGTGTTCTGACTTTATTTCGGAAAATTGTGGGCCAGCCAGTTCGTAATGTAGGGCGTCTTCTAGCTAACATTTTTGATAGCAAATTATCTTCGTAAAGGTGGAAGGCTTAGATAACAGTCATACAGTCGACCCCACAACGAAAGAGGGTACTCTATCGCCCATCTCTTAACAGCTCCCTTTGATAATAACTAGTTGTCCATTAGGCGACTTCTTATTACCAGTTTTGTTTTGAGAGGAAAGTGTGAATGGGAGAGAACGATAGTGGGAATGCAATAAGTAAAGCTACGTAATACTGGCAGATTCATTTCGGTATTTGCTACAGTGATAAACAAACACGAACAAGGAACAAGGGCGCTAGACATTGCAACACCAATCATCTGTTGAAAGATTAATTGTGAAAATTATGGACAAAAAATAGCGAGTTTCCGTTTTTTCCAATAATAATTAAACTTCCGTGACGGTTTCACAGTTCCAAAGCCCGTGATGGTTCTAAAAGTATGGTAAGAAAGTCTTGAGCCATAATGATGCCGATGGTGGCATGGAATACGTAAAAAACGATGTATGCTGAAAAGTTGCTAAAGAAAGAGCACAGGACAAACAGCTCGAAACTTTCTTATCATTCGAATAATATCCAAGATCTGCCGTTCCAGCCTCCAAAAGCGCCCAACGCGAGATATAAAACGAAGCTGTGCAAGAATTTCGGCCCATTCGCGTCCAACTACTGTCCTTATGGTCTTCGTTGTGAATTCATTCATCCGAACGATAAAGAATACGCTCTGGTGGTCAGTTTCCACGTCTATATTTATTTTGTCGCTGTATTGTTCCGATTCCTTTGTTTTATTTGTCAAATAAACAATGCCGCACTTTTCGACGTAATGTGTGGAATTATAAATATAAAGATAAATATAATTCCCTTGTCTTCATTTTGCTGATAGTATTTACGTTATTTTAGTGTCCTGCTCCGCCTCATCCTTCATCTCGCAATCCAAATCACATTGACAATCTGTCACAGAACATGTGCAATGTAACTCCAGAAAACATGTGTGATGCACCGCCTATATGCGTCACCCGTAGTGCAGTTAAACCTGCAGCCGAGAAGATTCTCCTGAAAAACAGGAACATTGCTGGGTAAGGAAAGGGTAAAGCTCGAAATGCTTCTGTAGTGCTAGATGATTATTCATTTCAGTTCAATGATGTGCTTAGCATCGACTGGCAAACGTGAGCATCCATCGGACGATAGCGCGATCGGGTCCGGATCGTCTGAAAGTGGCGGATCTGTGACACATGCGAAGGTTATGGCAAGGTAAGATTGTTTCTTTTGCTTTTTTCTAATTTTTATCTTTAAATACATTCCAATTCCTCAATGGGAAAACCAATTTTATGCTATGATGTCTGTTACAACTGTGAACCAATCCATTTGGAGCGATTGTCGTCGCTTGAGACAAACCCGGTTTTTCGGAGCACTTTGATTTTTAATGCGAATTTTGAATTTTTTTTATGTTGATTTGGGGTACAACGTAAAGGTAAAGATAAAGGTGCCGGCGTTGATCAGTCCCCTGAGGACGCGCCGCCGCATTCGTGTTCCATTCAAGTCGTAGAGGCATAGTGAATGCGTATTTGGCCTATACAATGACCTGCGGTCCAGCCGCTATACCAGTTCAGTGTCTTCACCTTCCCAGACAAGTCTGGTACCAATTTACCCGACCATGGAGGGGTGGAAGGCTTGGCTAGCCCGGGCCGTGATCGATCGCTCGAACGTGCTGGTGACAGCAGCGCCTCTTACCACTGTACCACGCGGGCCTGGGGTATATCGTAGTCGAAATAATTCCGAAAACACTGGTCTACGCTCCGCAATCGGCCAGTTCTTGCTTTATTTGCTTGTGTTTGTTTCCATTTTCTGTTAAAGTGAGATGAGAATACGATCCCGTTCTCAGTAGTCGAAGTACTGTTTACCTTATTTCAAAAAAAATCAGCGAATGAAATAAGCAAAGGATAGCTACTGCCCCACTCAAACACGCACATGATGTCGATAACTACTGGTATGGCAATTTGTATTTTTTAAATATGGTTTTCAGAATTATTAATAGCTGATTTTGATCTCGTCTTAATATCTTAGTGTATATAATATTGTTATTTTATCTTATGATCTTATTTGTTTCATTGTTGTTAACATTATTCATGTACAATTGTCACGTGTTCAATTTTTTTTGCAACTCTGTATGAGTTCTTTTGATAGGAAAGTCGTGAATAATTAAGTAACTAAATATGACAGCAAAAAGTATGAATGATAACATGAGTAATATTGATGTTATAAGTTTCTTTTCAGAGCTCGTGAAAGTATTCAAACGCAGACCGTTCCTATCAAATTCCTACGAAGACGTTCGATGTCGCAGCTGACACTGAAACGGTTCAAGTCAACCGAGAATCTCGATGTTGCTGCATCCTGCTCCCAACTGGCTAATCTTGATCTGAACCACGCTCCAATGAGCGTCTTTTCTCCACTGAAGTAGAAGTACAGAAGTAGTAGAACTAGGCCGCCAGAGGCTGTAGCAGTAGTAGTTTGAAAGAGTTTTACGTGAATCCGTTCTTCTTTTGTTTACATGTCATGTTCATAGTCTATCATAGATCTATGCAGGAATTCTACTTCATATTAACGACATTTCTTTCTGTATTAATAGCGCATGATACCTTCCTCCACAACTTATCACATCTTATCTCATCATATCGTTATCTGTTCTGTATGATTCGTGATCTCTCCGTTACTCGGCTAAGTCATCTAACACATTTCAGCGATTCGGGTTTCTTGGCCGACACACACACAGCTTTATCATCATCCACATACTACATTCCCCATGTCTTCCTTTCTTGCTTTGACTTGTGATATGCTTTGCTCATCATCATCATACCCTTTTACTATATGTTTTCTAATAGCCTATATATGTACACCATCATCTATATTGTTCACTGTCGACGGTAACACGTGGGCAGTAATGTATATCAAAAAGTAAACGAATTTTTCCGTCTTCTCTGTGTGTAGTTTTGCAGGTTCTAACCAATTTCTTTGTGAGATGCATTTGCCCCCAAGCATTTCATTCTTCGATTTTTGCGTTCTAGTTTTCAGCAAATTGCTGTGACTCTGTGCAGGATGCCGTTCAATCCTACATACCTATACCCAATGAGGTCAACGAGCGAGTTCGAGGTATGTTCGAGGGGTTCAGTACCGTCATAACTAAGTGGACGATGCTTTCGAGCACCGAACTTGACAAGTACAGGTTAGTAGGAAAGTCTTATATTGTCCTGCACGAGCTGATATTTTTCTGAGTTTTTTCCATGATTCATGAATCAATTGTACCTATGTCCAATTTTCTATGTGCTTGACGGAAAAGATAATGATCCAAGAAGCGTAAATATTCACTGGCGACCCATGTCGTTTTGTGGATAAACTCGTCTTCGTGCCCGTTTTGGACACCTTTTTCGTTCGACCGCTGCAGGCCGATGGTCATTTTTGTCTTGCTGAGCTTTCGGTTCCAATCTTCATTGTGCACGTTCTTGCAAGCCCACCTAATTCGCTCAGAATTGGCGCCGTCGTCTCCTCAGATGTCCTCTTTTAGCGTCGCTCTGCATAATTTTCCACGCGAACGTCCACATGGTTAATCGTCTTGACTCTGGCCGCCGTCGTCCTCTGTATCAGCAGTCGAGAGATCCGTGGGAGAAAATGCGTCTTCTTTTAGCCTTGAGGGTATTTGGCTTTTCCTGAGCGCTATCGTCGATGAAGGCGTACCTATCATATTCCTCGTCTATGTTGCCCATCATACACGGGTTCCCCGTTGATAAACAGACACGCGTAATAAATAGATCGTAGTTCACAAGCGGTAACAATGGTTTCCTTGGCGCTATGTGGGTTGGGGATGCGGCGTGATGGTCTGCAACATCACGTCTACTCTGATTGTATTATCATTTTCATGTGCCGTATGCTCTGTCGGGATGCAAAGTATACGGTCCTATATATGCCATTACTTGCGATCAACTCGGTCGCTTTAGACATGTTTGGCATGTGAACCTTGCAGTATCGCTCACACCACCTCAATGAAATAGATATAACGATGATAACATGATAACCAGCACAATCGACGCAGCATTGCAGATCTCCAAGCTGCACCTCCTCCCCAACAACCCCCACAGCACCGTTTCCCTTTGGAGTTGCTGTTAGGGATCTACAGAAAGTGCGGCGGTCAGATTCCGTGAGATTACCTTTAACTGTAGTCCACGTTCCATCATCCCACTGAATCATCCATCAATATCTATTCGCTTGATAGAAAAATTTTTCTTTCGTTGGTGATCCTGTGCACTGTAGACCTTCTTCATCTCTGGCGGCTTTTCTTTTTACTTCGAGTCCTGCTCACCATGGAAAATCTGCTATATATGGTCTGCTTTCAGCATGCAAGGTGCCAACGATATGAGTTCTTTGATCCGTTAAAATCGCTTCGAGTTCTTTGACTAACCATCTGTACCTTTTCTTCCCCGCTTTATTTTTTCGCATCGTGCATTTCTGTTGTGTTTCTGTCCAGTTTTTCTACGAACTGTGTAAATTACACACCTATGAGCGTAAAATATCAATAAATAAATAAATTTCCAAATCTTAGCCCAGTATATATTACAGCTGATTCAACGTTGGCTTCCCATCGATCAAGATTGAAATACTACCTCGCTAACTCTAACTTTTGGTGCACCTTTGTCAGAGCCTCGGGTAACGTCGTCTCTGGGTTTTGTTGTTCGAAAATGGGAATGACTTTTCAAGGTTGTAAAATTTTAATGAAGTGTCTAGATAGGTTAAAAATGAAATGGCAAGTGTAACTGTAGTTTTCTAAAGGGAAAATGGCGAGTATTTCTGACAGTTGGAGTCACCAAGTTAACGGGCTGCATCGGAGAAAACTAGGGCTACTAGAGTTTCGTGAACATTTTTGAATGAATAGATAAAATTCCCGGTGATGGATTCGTTTAACTAATAGCCCTTTCTCTTGATTGGTGCTTAATTGAATGCAATAATTATAAAAGGGTTCTTTTGAGATTTTTAGGTCGAAATGGGTAAATTGTTCTGCTCTATAGTGCTCCTCGTATCCGCCTCTGGAGAACGTCAAGCATCTCGCCTACATCTTTTGTCTTGTTCATACCTTTGTTGTACTGTACGTCTATTTTCATTTCATCTTGGTTTTCTTCGTATGCTTTTTTTATTTTTTGTTTTCCCTTCCCTTCTTCTCACTACAATTTGTGTCACCTTCCCCGCCGAAACCTCCTCTTTGCAAGTATAGCGGTAGAGAAATAGTTCTTGTAATAGCTAGTAGAAGTCTGGTCGAGCACAGCTGAAGGTTGTAAAAAAAGTTCTGTTCTTTTTATTCTTCAAACTACCTTTACGGCTGACCGTTTTTCAAATCTAAATACCATTAGAAAGAACGCACCTTATTCTAATAGATGCATTTTTACTTCTCTCAATAACGAAAAAGGGATGGGCTACAATCTACGAAGGCTGGTTCGATAGTTAGTTTGATAGTTTGTTTCCTGCACACAGATGCTTCTTTTCGGTGCTGATCAGCAGTGTCATTTGACGAAGTTGCCATTGAAGAAGCAGAAATCGAATCTATTCATGAAGGGAAAACACACGTCTGCTCTAATTGAACACCCAGCCCCCAGCAGGATATGGAGAGCATGTGCATATGATGAATAGATGCTGCAGTGTTCCCACCGCTGAGTACGATGCTTTCGCCCCGGTGTTCCACATCGTCGACTTGCTGGTTATTCTCTTAGCCCATATTTCTAGAAACAGACCAAACTCCAAAGAGAAATAAAATTGTTACTACATGTTTCATCAAAATACACTTGCCACATCAGTTCTACAGAAATGTTAATTGATAAGTGCTCATCTGAAGTTGCAATCTCCAAATTATGACTTGTTATGGAATAGAACGAATAATGCTGGGGGCTTGTTGTGAACCAGTAGTAGTCTTTGTGCTCTTTTGTTAGTGCCTGCTCTAAAGAATGTTTGAAGTAGTTTACATATAGAGAATGGTATCGATGACCTGACACTGGTACACTTTTTTGCATCACTTATGTGGCTTCATCTATGCACATTGAAAAGGTTCTACCTACTTCTTGAACGTTTCACGAGCTCTTGCCTTGCAATTTTCGAGCGGAGAATATCACCAATAGAACATCAAAGAATATCGAGACACGTAACGTTGTGTAGTCCCCAAAATGTAGTTAAACTGGGTGCGCAGTACGAATAGTCGTGTGTTGCTGTTTCTCACCATGTTTCTCTAAGACTTGTCTCTCACGTTTCTCTTCTGTTGAAGTTAGGAAACTCACTACGTGACTAGGTCGCCCTCTGGGACCAAGAGCATGGATGTGTACTATATATCTAGATACTTAGATATCCGACTTCACTGAAGGTTCGAGCCCCATCACGACCTCCATTCGCATCTGTGGCGCTAGATTGTGATCCTATTCGTTGTAAAAAGTCGACAGTGGCGAAGGCGAGAGTGAGCCGTTCTGGGGTGAAGCTTCTTTCAATGCGTTTGGACAACACTATGCAGTTTACAGGAAGATCCCTCCCTGTGGTTCTTTAGCTTTGTATTTGGCTTGTGTTCTGAGTTTGAGTTTTCATCTCTTTTGTTCCTTTACCTTCTGCTGTTTCGTTCCTTTTTAGGCGCATCGTTGGGCGTATTAAATAAATAAATGAATAAACCTCTGCGGCAGTCATTCCACCGTCCTTCCTGTCGAGCAGTCGTCCTCTCTTCTCATTAGCTGACCGGCCCACCTATCATGTTCATTGAGCGACCCAGGCAAACATAGGTCTTCGCTTGGGCGAAAGGAGATCCGTCGAGCTTGATGTGTTCCTCCTCGCACCAAAAATCCTTCATGAATTTTGTCTTCTTCCTGTTGCTGCGCAGTGTATGTAATCTTCTTGGTGACTTACAGTCGTCCTCCAACACGCCTGTAGATGTTTCTATCGTTGCTGCAATCTCTCAATCCAACCTTCCTCCAACATAGTCTATGTAGCTCTCGGAGCATCGTCTCTATCTCACATATACCGGAAGACTATGTCTGCAAAACGAAGATACGAGAGGAATTTTCCGTCGATAACGTATACGTGTACCTACTACTTTTAAGAGATGTCTACAGCTATATGGGAAGCTTTCGAGATTCACCGAACTTCTAGGAATTCAGACGATTACTTTGAGACGATTGCTTAGTTTTTGAATGGTCGAATCGCGGCGTTCGTCCCTCTTTTGCAAATCGTGTGTCGGCTACTCATAGTAGATGCTGAATTCGATCCAAATTAGCCGTCCAGAGTTGTCTGTCAGACGTGGTTCACGCGTCGCATCTGTGACGGATAATTAGTCTCAGGCACATGCGCTACATCCATCGTACGCAGTTTGTCGGTCCCTTTCGCTCCCACTTCTGCAATTCAGACCAACTCGTCGCCGCTTCCGTCACAGATATTTTGCTGTCCCTCTCGGAGATCATAATTATTAGTGGATAGTCCAAAAAACCGAAAAGAACAGCTCATTCATCACACGGACAGCTCACGTCATAAATAAAGAAATAATTCAGATAGGCTCAGAGCTAATTGTAGCTTCTGCAAAGCAACATAGAAACGCGCTCTAATTACGGCTACCAAGAGAATACACTTTGAGTTCCACTACGGCTGGGAATAAACAATCGATCAACACTTTTGTCACCTGGGGCTCCTATATGTGGCCCAAACGATTTCCTTCCTGCTCTTCATCCTCTTATACTCTTTCCGCTTGACTTGAGGCTGGACATTGTAAATTCAGGAAATCATAGCTGGTGGCTGACTTTGCTGACTTTGTTCTTGCAGAGACGTAACAATATTTAGCTAACATTTATCAATACGTCGGTTGTTGGGAGAAAAAATCCTTTTCGAAGGATTTTCGTCTTTCTTCATCGACTTGTTCATGTTGAAAAGAAAGAGAAATAGTTTTTCTTGAAGCCCTCAAAACCAATCGCGGTCGATCTAGCTCTGATAGGTTTTCCTTCAAGAATTGGTGCTGTTGTAAAGTGTCTGACTCAATGTTTGTTCGCTGTATGTATTTTCTGTAAACTAATTTCAAGCGCTGGTGATAATTGATGTGATTCCGACTAAGGCTGATTTGTGGTAAAAAGCACCAACTATCGCGGTCCCCCGCTTTTTCCGCAACCGTTCCATTTCTAACAAGGGAGGTCAGTTGACTTCCCCCAAAGATTCCAATCGAGACCTATATGGTTTTGTAAAGCATCGAATGGAGATTACAACGGTGTAGTTTGTTTTTGCTAAATGACAATGAGCGGTCCAAAAAAGACGAAAAAGGTGGCTCAGTCGGTAGCATGTAGTGCTCACAATGTGGTGGTCAGGGAATCGGTCACTCTGCAAGACTTTTCTTTTGCCCTCATGCGCTAGATTCCAAATTACGTTCCTTCTGCGATTTTGTCGCAGTTTTGGGATAGAATCGCGTTTGGAACGAGTATGGCCAACAGAACACTCACAGAGGGCAATGTATCCTAGTCCCTACGTGTGTGACCCACACCTACCGTAACCAACCCCAATCGATTCCAAATTCATAAACCAATGTCAGGTTCGTGATCAACGCCTCGAATAACCCCCGTAGACAAAGTTTGGGCTAAATCGGTGATTACGACCCAATCGCCCTACTTTGACTACGGACCCTAGCAAGCGCACGTCAGACACAATGGGAAAAGCTGATGCTAGATTTGTGAACTGTGGATTTGTCAGCAGCCAAAAAGATCTTCTTTGATGAATAGGGAAAGATACACATCCAAAAATGGAGTCTCTATATCCTTTAGAGTTTAAAAAGTGGAACAATAGATTAATGATATTCTCAGCAACTGGACGTTCATACAACTACTCACCCGACACTAGTAAAGCTGGTTGGGTCGAAATCGCCGATTTAGCTCAAACTTTGTCTACGGGAGTTATTCGGGGCGCTGATCACGAATATGGCATTTGGTTTTGAATTTTGGATCGATTTGGGCTGGTTACGGTAAGTATGAGTCACGTAAATAAGTGCTAGTAGATTTAGTCCCTTGTGCGTACTCTGTTGGCCATACTCGTCCCAAACGAGATTCTAACCCGCAACTGCTTCAAAATTGCAAAAGGAACGTATTTTAGTATGTAGCGCATGAAGGCAAAAGAAAATCATAGCAAATGGA
This sequence comes from Nippostrongylus brasiliensis, assembly GCA_030553155.1. NCBI lineage: Eukaryota > Metazoa > Nematoda > Chromadorea > Rhabditida > Heligmosomidae > Nippostrongylus > Nippostrongylus brasiliensis. The sequence goes on along the minus strand of CP130732.1, from coordinate 31,401,151 downwards.
CCAACCACTCGACCGTCAGATTGCAAGTCCTACGTGCTAGCCACTTAGCCACCGTAGTACTACCTCCGAAGATTAGCACCTAGAACCGCTCTCGCCACTAGTTTCTCGCCGTTAGTTAATGGTCAAGATTTTTCGCCTTTTTTGGACCGCCCATTGCCATTTAGCAAAAACGAACTATACCGTTGTAATCGCCATTCGAAGCTCTATAAAACCATATAGGTCTCGATTGGAATCTTCGGGGGAAGTTCACTGACCCCCCTCGTAAGGATTGATTTGATAAGATATGATTGAGATTTCATTTGTAATTCTACACAATATGCGTCGCAGTCACACTTCAATTTTTTATAAGGCACCGGAATCTGCTTTGCCCGATCCATACTCGGACAGACTTGATTTTTATGGTTCGTTCCATGTGACTTGGATTCCTATTATAGCATTGCCCTGAAAGAAATTTGAAGAGTGATTCAAGTATTACAGTATGTAACTGCGGGATCCCACTTCATTAAAATTCCCCGCCAACAGCAATCTTCCCCGTACACGTAGAGAATGAAGATTGTTGAAAAGTGATTAATTACCCCCGAATTCCTTTAATTCCTTGTGATAAGTCCTTTTTGTTTTGCATTTCGTTTTCATCCAATTTTGTCCAAACACACATAAAGTGTGGACAGTATGTATGTGCAACGAAGAAGTATCAGATTTGATTATGATTAGATTATATTATATTATATTATTATAATAGCAAATCGATACATTTAGAGATCGACCTCAGTGGTTAAAGAGCGTGAATTCAGACTAGAAACTTCATGAAATGCCACTAAAACTGCGTTCTCAAAGCCTTAGTTGTTAAAAAAGTGCGCTTCACCCACATTGGTTATGTTCCAGTTAGATGTGTAGGCATTGCACATCAGTTGCCTTTCCTAAGGTGCCTCACCAACTTCCTATATCTGACTTGCAACTTTGTTAGAAGTTTGCAATTGAAATAAGCCGCTCATTTCTGCAAGATCACGTTCCATGAATCTTATTATCGCGGTGAGCAAAACAACCACTAAATAAGTTCTCCAATTTGCTTGCTGCTTAGCTGAACAGTCAATTTGCACAGCGATGTGAGCTCGCAGGCTAACGACTTGATCCACCATAAGGAAACAATTTACTTCTCACGCTGAGCACTTTTTTTATGATTTAGTGGGTTGCGGTTAGCTCGCTATGAGTTTCATCAATCAGAAATTATAAGTTGCTGTCAGCCGGAAGCAGATCGGCGTTTGCCATTGGACTCAATGTTCGTTCAGCTAGCCGTTTACCAACCCTTCGTTTCAGAATCGATTTCATTAGTTTCCTTTCAAATACACAAAAAAAACAAAAAATACGAAAAATAGAAATGCTTGTTTCGTCCTTTAACATGCAGTAGCTAGCAGAGAAAATATAAAGCCTCTCTCGGGACTCATCAGCAGGGGTGTGCGGAAATTTTTTTCAAAAAAGCGGAAGGCGGAAGACGGAACGGAAATAGCTAAAAATGGCCGGAAACCGGAATGCGAAACACGGAAGCCGGAAATAGTGCAAAAAACCTTAGATTATTGGGCTTTACCCAAAACTGGACCACAAAAAGCTTTCATTTCTGTTTCTAAAGGTACCCATAGAGTGGTCGTTTTGATTCCACTGAATGTGTCTATCATTTTGGTGAAGATGTTCAACGTTTGGAGATAGCTTCAAAGAAATGGTGGAAATTCATCTTTATAACCTTCATTATAAACCGAAGACAATTACGTAGAGAAAGACAGACTTTCTTGGCGCGCTAGGCAAGAATGTTTCCAAAATAGAATTAAAAGGCTAAAGCGAGCATGTTATGGTAGAGAAACAGTAGTTTTTCATGATGCTTCGGTTTTGGTAAGCTCTAGCACATTTTCGGAATTCAAGGGATTTGGGTCATTCCATTACTTGTCACTGCATCGAGGGAACTTGCTACCAGATTAGCACAACCTAAGAATCGTACTAACGTTGCGAGAGTTATTTCAGAGATTTTTAGGAACATGGTTGTTGTGACGGTCAAGAACCTCGATGAACGCAATTTCTCAAGCTCTGAGCACTTGTGATGTTCCCAAGCACTTATAATGAGCATGTATTCTTGTAAAAGTGCAAAATTCCCACGAGAGTGTGGGGAATTGAGGAATTTGCGGCAGAGAAAAGAGAATCTTCTCATCAGTTCTCTCTTCCTTCTTGGCGACCATGACGTAACCGAGTACGATTTCTGTACGCGGAGCCGCTTCAGCAAAGCGAAACTCGTAATTTTCTAGTCTAGGCTTTGCTTTTGCGAAAATAAACCCTATGCGTCACTAGCGACACCTTTTTTAAGGCTCAATCAATCAATCAATTTATTACGTTGTATAAGACAAACGTAAGAAAGTAACATACACCGCTGATCACAATAAAACACCAAAAAATAAATAAAATGTACAGACACCTTAAGAGAACAAACATCATAACTGAGGGCAGTATTTCTCCTGTTCAGAGAGATTCTAGATGTTCAGAGAGTATTTCTCCTGTTCAGGCTAGTTCATTATCATCATTCTTCCTTGTACGGGTCTCACTAGCGACTTTTTCGTTATGATAAACACAAGCATTTATTTATTTGTTCAGCTATTTATCATTATGTCCTCAAATATAGATTTGCTGCCGAATAAGGAAATTATGTCAGTCAAACAGCAGCAAGACAACGCTGTTCGGATGCGGAAAAACAAGAAGTTATCATGGGATATAGTCCATGTAACTGGGAACAGCTCACTTGATATTCTAGTTTTTACCGCCTTTTGCCGATTACTGTCATGCTTTGTGGAACTATGTAGTTGTTGCCCTGATGATGCTGGGTTCGACGCAAAAATCGCGACTCAAGAGGGATTTGAACGTCACAGGTATCTTCGGGCTACTGATATGCTAGACCGTTACATCATTGGTCGTACCCTCTCATTCCCAACAGGGGCCTTTTCAGGCTTGAGTAAGGAGTTCGAAAATCGAAGAGGGTCGTGTTTGGACATTAATGATTTCACGGGCGAGTACCTTTAACGGTAGCCTTATTGGAGAGAAAAATAACGAAGTACGGTGGCGGCAATATATTTACAGACGCCTGCCCTCTACGCGGTTTTTGGCCATAACGTTGGAACCAGGGGAGTATGAGAAATACTGAGCACGTATTTAGAATCCTCGAAAAATTCTCTACAAAACGCACTAAATTGCATTCAACGTCTCTTTGAAATTGTAGAAAAAAAATCGAGTGGAAATAAATTGGTCATGAGACAGCAAATGGTAAACACATTCTCAAAATCACAATAAACTACAATGCATCATCAAAACATGTCTATTATAAAACAACAAGTCAATATTTAGTAGGATAGCCCTTGCTGTTGATCACAGCCAAACGGTTCCGCATTGAGTCGACCAACTTCATACATCGCTCCACAGGAACAGCACGCCACATTTCCTTGATGATTGCTTACAATTCGTCAAGATTTCGTGGCTTCAAGCGCTTTAAAACTCTATCCACGTTATTCAGGAGATGTTCGATAGGATTCAGAATGAAAGCGCTTGAAGCCACAGAATCTTGACGAGTTGGAAGCAATCATCAAGGAAACGTGGGGTGCTATTCCAATGGAGCGACGTATGAAGTTGGTCGACTCAATGCGGAACTGATGTTTGGCTGTGATCAAGAGCAAGGGCTATCTTACTTAATATTGACCTGTTGTTTTATAATAAACATGTTTTGATGATGCATTGTAGTTTATTGTGATTTTGAGAATGTGTTTACCATTCACAATCTCATGACCAATTTATTTCCACTCGATTTTTTTCTACAATTTCAAAGAGACGTTGAATGCGATTTAGTGGGTTCTGTAGAGAATTTTTCGCGGATTCTAAATACGTGCACAGTATTTCTCATACTCCTCTGGTTCCAAAGTTATGGCCAAAAAACCACCCAGACGGCAGGCGTCTGTAAATATATTGCCGCCACTGTATGTGTGTTCTGATTAATGGTATGGCATAACTCTCAATAAATAATTATTAAATATATAGCTAAAGAAAACCTTAGTAAATCCTAGTGATTTGATTCAAACAGGGCAGGCATCGTGGAAAGAAGAGAAATATAACACTTTTCGACCACTCTTGGATTTCCGCACGTCAGCATCTGAGGCATTTTTGTCGGCTCGGGGACAGTACATAGGTGTCCGCGTTAATCGGTTCACCCGGCTTCGTGAACTGATGATGTGAAGCTCGTGAGGAATTCCCTCTAACGATAGTAGAATATGATGTTGTAATGGTGCTAGGTTCATCGCAAGTAGCATAGTGGTCTCAGTAGCATAGTGGTTAGTGCACAGCCCCGGATAGGTTGAGACGCGAGTTCGGATCCCGCCTTAGATGCAATTTTCGCGATGAACCTAGCACCACCGTTACAACATCATATTCTAGTATACCTAATACCAGCGAAAAGCGGTAATAAAACTAACATGACCATAGTCCTCTTTACACGCAGTTTCTACTATACTTGGGGAAAAGTTTAGGGTTCTCATCTTTGCTCAATCGTTGCGCAGAACGTAGGTTGTGATCACAAACATTAGAACGCCACGCTTGACCCTTTCCTCACTCGAGAATGTAATAACTTATCTACGATGAATCTTACGATGAATTTTTGCAACGCGCACATTAATAAATGATATTTTGATGGCCGGCACTCCTGACACGCCCGTGGCATCTCGTGTCAATGAAGGATGGCAAAAACTCATTAACAGTTCGGAAACGCTTCCTCTTCCGATCTAATTGAGCACTTCTGAGACGATAATGGAATTGTCTCACTTGCTTGCTGCTCTATTCATGTACTTTACTTGAACCGATACGGTCAACTTAAGAAGGAAAAATGACCGCATATTAATGGGAACCACCGAGCATCGTCAGTGCTTCTTTTCTCTTTTGTTTTTCTCTCCCAAATGACAGTCCGACTTTTTCACCTCGACTTGGATGATCATTTCTGAACTAACTAACACCCTTATGAGCAACATTTAAAAGCGGTGAACGAGCAAGCACTTTTGATTATGACACACACAGTTTCACTAACGACAGCCATTTGCGATGGAAAGATAGAAAACACTAAATGGGTTTCTATCGGCTGTTTCTGTGAGCGGACGACGGGGTAAGAAGCGAAAGTCAATCATCGACTTCACGGCAAAAACCTAACTCCGTCTTCTGCACTTCAAGAGAATGGTGTTTGAAGCGGCCTTCTTGGAAATTCTGGCATTTCTAGTGCTCTCTTGCAGTGCTTGTATTTTACTCTCTACCCATGCATTATTTGGTCCATCTCGAGTGGTTCTTCTTCAGAAAGTACGGCAGATCTTGCAGTATGCAAATTCAGCTTCATCAGCGCATTCATTCATCTTCTGCCATTGACAGGTCAATTACATTCCGCAAGTACGGTACGACTTATCGCCCGCTTAGTTATACCAGCTCTTAGGTGTCATTTGTTTCCTTGACGTTCAATTTTCTTCGAGAGTTGATTTTTTTCTTCAGTCTGACATGATTATTAGAGAAGCTGAGATATAATAGTATGTGATAAGACTGACTGAAGTCAAAGGAAGCTGCGATGTTTTGGGAGTTTGTGTCCAAAGTGTCAGGAAAACAAAACAGTATAGGGCTTCTTTTTCGTGGGCCTATGACTTGTATACCCGAAATGAGTAAGGCGAAATATTAACGCGCGGACCCTGATTCATCAATATGATCTAAGGATTGCTGTGGGTCTATCATCAGTGCATGATTTAGTTTACTGTTACTATCATAGTTCGGGGTTCAAACCTTTATTGCGCCAATGAGAGACGGTTTGACCCAATAGAAACCCCGTGTAAACTCTAGACCCTTAATATGCCAACTGCGTGCGTTGGTATCACGGCCTCCGCACCATTTCGGGCATAAAGTTAATTAATCCGGGTCCTGGTGAGAGTGGCAACGAATTTGTGAAGAGAAGCCGTATATACAGTCGCAGTAGTTTTCTTTTTTAAAGGTAAATGTGAAGGGTCGGCGTTGATCAGATGCCTAAGGACACGCCTCCGCATTCGTGTTCCATTCAAAATCGTAAAGACATAGTAAAAGTGTATCTAGTCCAAACAATGACTTGCGGACACCAGCCACGATACCATGTCTGTGCCTACATCCTCCCAGACAAGTTTGGTACCAACTTACTCGATCACGTAGAGATGGAAGGCTTGCTTAGACCGTGTGTTGTCTGCCAGTAGCGCTTCCATTGTGCCCCGCTCTTTTCTTTGTACAAATTGAACCCTAATGGTATGTAATAGACGGACCTAGAAACGTCCTGGATGCACTCATCGGTCCTCTGGGGATGCGTTATGCGTCCTCCCTTCCCTCGGAATCAGAAAGACATGGCATACTTGGCCTATACAATTACTTCATGTACAAGTCCTATCGCGGTTTAGCCGCGATCAATCTTATGTTATTATAGGCACTGAAGGAAGCAGTGTTTCAGTTACGGGAGATTTGCTGTGGGCTTATGCATGGTTTACTATACCGTTGCTATCGTAGTTCGAGGCCCGAACGCTTATTGCGCCAATGAGAGGCGTTAGAACGACAAAATGAGGTGTCACGATGAGCAATTCGTACCCAAACACCAAAAACATCGGCGCCTCTCAAAGAAAACTACATCAGCAAAAGAGACTTTTACAGTTTACTTCAGCGACTCGACCACTACACTTAATATCTTGTCTATTTTAGGTCCTTGTAGATTCAGTTTGCCCTTTCTCTGAAACTCTCCGGCACACGTGCTTTGCATAGTAATGCCTTGTATCATTACTGCTTCATGACCCATTGATCGAGATGACGTTATTGTTGTAATAATTGTCATCAGGAACGGTTTAATTACCAAAGTTTGTGGTAACTGTGCCAGTGGAGCCGTGCGTTTGTGTGATAGACAATAAACGCTTCTACATCTGGTGAATAAGACCGCGTGGCACGACACTTCTTACTGAAGGTCGATAAAATAAGATAAATCCATGTCAACATCTTGTGATCTTGTGGAGCTTGCGACCTGTATTTTGAGAATTTGGTTTATCCTCTACTCTAGGCATCCCCAAAGAGATTTTTCAGCGTGTATGTGTAGCTTTATCGTAACTACTCGCTATGAGGCTAATAAAAGTGCGGTGAAGCGGATACACTGCCGTCGTCGCAAAACTCTAATTTCGAAGGTGGCCGGCCGGCGTTATTTCATGCAAGGTGACAGCGATGTGTCGCCATGTTGGCTGTTTGTGCCGTTGACAAGAAATTAAATTCCGCTTTGACGACGAGGCCTCGTCGTCGGCTACTGAGCCTAGCAATCAGCCTTTAATGGAGCAATGAGTTTGCTTTTCTGTTTACCGCATTGCTCACCCGGCGATGCTACCTGTACGCCCGCGCTGCTGCAGCTACCATCAGCAGCACCTCACTCAATATGTGCTCGAGTGATTCAGCGGAAAATTCTTTGCAAAAAATGCACAACGCGTGCTCAAGATACATGTAGCAATTCGGATCATTTGGAGGACCAAGCCTTCCATCCGAACTCCGGTCTCAGGTCTACACGGCCACTGTGATACTTACCCACTACCCACCTAGGCACTCAGCAGTATCCAGCTTCGACAATGTGCCCTTAGAGCTGGAAACGTATTTAGTATGACTAATCGTAAGGTGTTCTTCTCCTATAGCTGTTCATAAGAGCGTGTGGTTCAGTGGTACGAGGCGCTACTGACACAGGTCGCTCGATCCCCGCCCGTACTTACCAAGCCTTCCATCCCTTCGGGGTAGGATAGATTGGTACCAATCTTGTCTGGGAAGGTGAGGAAACTGAATTGGCATAGCAGCTGGTCTCCGCAAGTTATTGTATAGGCCAAGTTCGAGTTAATCTTGTCCCTGAATTTGAATGGAACACGAAAGTGTGGCGCATCCTTGAGGGGCTGACCAACGCCGGCCCTTTTACCTTTCACCTTTTCTTTTCATAAATGCTCATGAGAGTATCCGGACTCTTCGTGTTAGTCAAGACGACTTGGCACGTTTTGCGATCAAATCAAACGAGATGTCGCTGTGCGACTGTGTTCGAGACGGAGAATTATGGGAGATGTTGTAAAATAAACAGTGGGACTCTGCTAAGAGACTCTTTTGTCATTCTCTGAATGATGTGCTCCTGATTTTGAGAAGGAGCGGCGATTCAGACTTGGATGAACTGCTAATGTCTCCTATCACAGCTGAGATGCTTTGGTTTCTCGGATCTCGGAGCTTCATTGTCCTCAACGCTAATGAATTTATAATGGTACCACTCAAAGCAACTTTAGAATACCGATGGTGTTCTAAAGTTCAGGGAAAGTTGTGCTCATCTGATCCGACATGTTAAATCGTAACCTGTCAGATGCAGTTGTCCAGGGTCTGCTCGTTCGAGCCCTGTGAGGAAGAGTTGGCCAAGATAACTAAGTATGATGTCATTAGTTCTCCTAGAGAATCGACATCGCTCTCGTTGGCGCTCTAGATTTATAGTCAGAGCGGATGCTGCCCACAGAGCAGAAGAAGCGGTATTTATAATACTACCATGAATTTCTGAAGAGCACCTGGGTCTATTCCTATCACCAGTCGTTTTTTCTGGAACTCGCAGAGCACCGTTTCCTTTTCAGATTGGTGTCTGGTCACTTTAAACTCTTTCATATTTCTCGCTTCCAGTTTTTTCGGGGTATGGCAAACCGAAGTGGCTGGAGTCTCGCGCCAGAAATATGTATTGGTCCGGAATCGCTTGGAAGTCAGCAGTATGTCGCCGTTTGCACAGGCAACCTGAAATCATCTCAACTGTAATTTTCGACTGCAATAACCAATAGAAGTATGAAATGGAAACAAGGTTAGCTAGTTCTCCAGTTAAAACGCTTCAATGGCTTATTGACTGTTAATTGATAGGGAAGGATGGCGTTAATTGGAGGAATTTTTCTGTATTCCGAAACGAAGAAGTGAAGAAAAAATCTGAAACCGTAGGTGTCTGGTTGTTATATTTAACTGCTGCTGAGTTTGTCCTCTTCCATTTGAATTTTTCTTCAAATTTGTACTATTTGTACTTAGCTGAGTGCACTTTGGAACAGTTCTCTTCCTTTCTAGAGTTGCACTTGACTTTCAGGAGATGGTGATCAGTTTTTGTTGAGAGGGTATGTTAACATCAATTAATTCCGATTTTTCAGCCTAATATGCTATAACAGCATTACTGATCAATGAACTTGGAGCTGACAATTGTTTTGTTGTTTTAGCTCCTTGGTTGGCCTACCTTGAACGTCATCCGAATCACCTTACTTTTTGTTTTTGAAGCGTACATATTTTTAGCGGTAAAGGTAAACGTACCGACGTTGATCAGTCCTCTAAGGACACGCCGTCACATTCGTGTTCCATTTGGAATCGCATAGGCTTGGTGAATGCGTGTTTCGCCTATACAATGACCAGCACTCCAGTGGCCTATCGGCCGACTCAAATGAAATGGAAATTTAGAAATTCCGGCATTATTCCAACTAATCAGTCAAAATCTGATTGAAAGTGAGAGATTTGGGAGATTGAAGTCGAAGAATTGGGAGATTGAAAAGAAATGAAGCAATTTCGTCAGCTCCCTTGTTGCTTGGGTGCATTTGGTGTATGGTAACAGACTATCGCGACGGGACCCATAAGAGCTACCCATTACAAACATCGCAGTCTCGCTTATTATATAGTAGGATTTGCGAGGGCCACCCCCTAAACAAAGTTAGCGTCTTCACCCTCCCAAACAAGTCTGGTACCAATTTACCCAACCGAGGAGAGAAGGAAGGCTTGGTTAGCCAGGGCAGGGATTGATGGACCGTGTCACCAGTGCCCCTTATCACTGCACCACGCGCGCCATAGCGTTTTTACCATAATATTCTGTCAGTAAAGTATTTCTATTTCAGAGATCGTGTATTTGCTCACTGCATCTGCAGCTTGCACACCAATCTGTGCTATGCATCCCTTCCTAATCCATTAATTATTTTACTCAAATGCACTGTTGCACCCGCGACCTCTGAGGTGGGAATACTTTCTATTATAGACAAAATGTTATTTTAAGAAGAGGCTACGTAAACCAAAAGTAAGGTGCTCATTGTTAACTATGTACTATTAGAGCTGAGGGAATTCTTCAGGGCAACACTTGGCCAAAACGTAATTATGTACTCAGAGTACTCTGTCACCAAATGTAGCGCGGAGGCAGTCGTCCTGAACGTGGCCGGAAGCGTTTTGTGACGCACTTCCTCGTCTTTTTTCGATATTCAAAATTTAAAAATAACGTGAGAAACACAATAACCGGCTGTTGTGAAGCCAATGAAGTTATCTAAGCGATCCATAAATGGAAGGGTATAGACCATTCTGATGACCCTAATGCCCTCATTTTGTTTGGAGAACTTGCTGAAATCATGTGAGAAGAGAAAAACGAGTGTATTTGACCCGTGCTTCCAGGACTCGAATTTATGAACGGTACGCATGAATTAAACCTTGCAATATGTTCCGAATCGCGCGCAACAACGCGCTCTGGGGTTTATTTAGGGCTCAACACGCTTTACATATACCGTGTGGGCTCGAAGAGATTAACGTATAAACCCAAACGAACACGATACATGCCCTGGAGCGCGTTGATGAATCAGGGTTTGCGTGTCATTCGGGTAACACTTAGGGGTTTGTTCACACAAATTTCATGGTAATTAAAATTGAAATGTATAAGGAATAGCTATTAGGGTTCAAAAATAAGCAGTATCACACTACAATGTTTTCTTATATTTTGATCGCAAATTATTCCTGAGAATCTCGAAGCAGGTCAGCTTCAGTTTTTCAGTTGTTTGTTGTATATTTCGGAGTGCATTTCGGATATACCTTTAGGGTTCGGGCCCTGGGAAGTCGTGCGAGGTTGCGATTCAACCCAATAACTCTGTCAATGGGATAGTCCACCCACACTGAAAATCTGCAAAACCAAAGTCTGTAAAAACTACGGAAGGGCGTGCATCCGAGCATTCCAAAAGAATACATTAACAGGTTCATCAATAATATATGAGATCTAGACTCGTCGCATCAACTTCTCTCCTCCCTCACTTTCGCGGGTTTTCCAAATTTCTCAAGTGTTTCGATTTCAAGCGAGCCCTTCACGGCGCGGAATCTTGTCGCGGTGCTAACTCAATCTTTCGAGAGCCTCGAGGAGAAGTGCTGGAAATTCGGCCACCTAGGAAATCAGCAGTGTCCTCGTTCGGGTACACAAAGTGCTGCGGACCCTACAAGCTCGGGTCTTGCACTTCATCCATTTAGCTTCACTCTCTTATGTCCTTGGCGATCTTACAATTAGACAGGAATTTTTGCGGTGAATTTGGCAAATGTCGGGTTAAGGAGTGTCTAATGAGTGGACCTTTCCTCTACACTAATTTGCTCTCTTCTTCCCGAATATTCTGATCCCTAGGTGGGAAAAGTAATAAATAGACTACGCGGAAAGATAAAAGGCAAAATAGTCGACATTGTTCAGACACTTGAGGATGCGCCACGCATTCCTATTCCATTCAGAATAGTAAAGTTACGTTTTTAACGTGTATGTAGCCTGGACAATGACTTGGGTGTGCAATGATTGGTCAGCCAGTACACAATCCTGTCCTCACCTTTACAGACATTCTGCTTCCAAGTGACCCGACCTTGGCGGAAGTTTTGCTTAGCCTTGGTATGGGCCGATCGCTCGACCGTGTGGATTGCAGTGGAGCTTATTGCCACTGTACCACATCCATAACAAGAATTTGTACTATTTATCCACACACTCAGTGCCTCCGAAACTTCATAGATTTTAGGGCATATTATCATATGTTATCCTTTACTTAGAGTTAAATGGGTGCGAGGTTTATAGGGGAATCATCAAGTTAAGCGAGGCGGGAAAGATACATCCATCTTGGCGGCAGTGTTGGTGTCTGTAATCGGACTGCGAAAAGAGATGGCTCATACCTACAACCCTTACCTTGGGTTAACCCTTACCTCTCGAGCAAACTGCCGATTCCTCTGTAATCCAGCGTCTATTAAGATGGTAGTCGTTTCTTCCTCTCTTGAAAAATGGTGCCCACTTTCTGATATCAGACAGTTATAAACATCTCATATGTAACTCAGAAACATCTACAGGCTGCGATCAGTGAAGACACCCTAACGAGGTTGATCTTGTGTGGTCGTCGCCTTGATGAGGTCAGAGAGCACTCATCCTTATGAAAATAGAAATTTTAAAATTTTAGCTACGCTTTCTTCATTATTGGATAGAAAGTGCTCTTCTGATTTGGGCAATTGTTTTCATTTAAAAAAGAATTTTATGGAGTATTATGACAGGGCGACAGTAAAAACTATTTGCTTTATCTATCTCGCGTTCGGCTAATTTCTACTTACGCTGCTGTACCAAGCGGCCGGGACTCGATTATGACCAAGAAAAGAAGAATAGAAAGACGTAACTGCCACGAACCCTACCGTGATACCGTGAAAAACAGAAGGGAAAGGTGTCGTTCTCTATGGACACGGGTTCGCTTCAGAGTCATAGAGGCATGGTGAATGTGTGTTTGGCCCATACAATGACTTGCGGGGGTCAGCGTATGTTCCAAGTCAGTGTCTTTACCTTCCCAGGCAGGACTGGTATCAATTGACCCGACCGCGGAGGAAGGGAAGGCTCGGTTAGCCCGCGCGAGGATCGACCGCTCTACCGTGGGGGTGTCAGTACCACCTTTTGCCATTGTACCACTCGCGCTGCAAAATTACCGTAAGGAAGTGAAAAGTCCGCCTTACGGTCACCTCCAGGAAATTTCTTTCGACTTGAGAAACTCGGCAAGAACCATTAATTCCGTCGAAAGCAGCTGCACTTCTGGTGTAATTTGGCGGTAATGACGTTTTTTGCACACGAACGAGAAGCCTTTAAGCAGGAATTAGTCTTTTTTCGGGGTTCCGTCCATGCACGCTCACGGGATTTTAGTGTCCAGCAGTCGTCGCCGAGCGCCTGAATTTGATGATGAGTTCGCCATTTCCTTGCTTGGGGTGCTGCTGACGACGAGCTCGAGCTCCACAGCCCCACACATTCTCACACCTATTTTTGTTTTGTTCGGTGCGGTTACGCCTTCGCTCTCAATCCGCCACTATACTAGTCGCTGATAACTCTATGTAGGTGGTCGGGTTGAAATCGATCGCCCTCATCGGTCTCTTTCTAGCCGTCGGTCGGTAAATACATCCATGGGAAATATTACCCTAAGGTGTCGCACATTACATGAAACTTGCTATCCCCATCCAGCTGGTATCCGGAGTCACCCATCTCCACGGCTTGCAGTGCTGGCCTCCCACTGCTCTTCAGCATTGGATTCCCACCATCACCCAAGGAACTAGAAGAGATCTACAGTTGAAATGTTCATAATAGTCTTTTTTTTAATTTTCTTGCTCTGGACAATACCCGTTTTACACCAGATTTTGTTTTGTTCTCCTATTATTTGGTTGATGTTGTTGTTCTATAAGCACTAATGTCAGTAATTCTACATGTGTTTCTCATTTGTTTTCTGAGTTCTTTGCACTTTGGTGCACTTTAAATAAATAAATAAATAAATAAACAAGTAAATAAATAAATCCCTACATATTTAGTCGAGTGGTGTAGCAGTTTGTCGTAAAATGGATCGACTTTTCCGAGCAAATTTGCACTCTGTGTCTCATAATGCCCCGTGGAAATCCACTTTTCACCTGCACGAGCAAAGTGATTGAGAAAGTCCTTCTTGACTTGTCCGTCCTTTGATTGAAGCTGACTTTGTTCGGTGGTTTTCTATCTTTTTCTTTCATCTCTCAAACTGTTTTCCTTTCCCTGTTATGGCTGAGTGATTTTATTGCCCCACAGCTGAGCTTCAGTTCTTCTTAGTGCTTAGCTGAGGTCGGTATATTATATAGTTTCAGCAAATCACCTATTAACAAATTATTCGCGATTCCACGCTGGTGACCACTAGGCTCGTCTTTCTGTCCAAGGATAGCACTGCTCTTTCATTTCTTCCCTCGATAAAACTTGACACGTCGGTGATCTCCTACTTTTTTGAAAAGTTTCAAACAATGTCGAGAGGAGGGATAATATTAATCATTAATATGTCAGTATTTCGGCTATTTGCAATGAACAGTCGGAGGTAGGGGTCACCATGGTTCTGGTCCCATCAACGGGAAGGAATTTTTCTTCTTCTTCGGAATACCGCCTTAATGCCGCTCTTGAAATCTGTCGTTCAGAGGTTCGGATGGAGCAAATGGCCTCCAGTCGATGCATGGCTTAACTTAGCTGGTATGCTAGTCTAGTCTAAAACTGACCGCCGGGAAGAATGCATTTCTATATTTCCACTGGAGCTCAGTTACTCACATGATTAGCTTAGTTTAGTGTTATGTATAATACCTTCTGACTTTGTTTCGTGCTCTCAACTGGCACGCAGTATGGCGCATAAATAAATAAATAAACTTATTATTCATGCGCTTCTACTACGATACTCCATTGGAATGATTGACCAGTGATGTCAGTAAGCTTTCCCATGAACAAAGACAGTCCCACAATGTTTCAGTCAACAGTGAACGATATCACCTAAGGAATGGGTAGGAGTCGGCGATGTCGTTCACTGTTGACTGAGACATTGTGGGCCTGACTGTCGTTGATCGTGGGAATGCTCATTGATACCGAGTGATATCACTAATTTATCATTCCTGTATAGTATCGCATTAGAAACGAATGTTGATAGGATCAGTTTCTAAGCGAGAGCTCGCCTTGTTACGAAACTTGAAGAAAGCGATGACGCAGAAAATTCACTCTGAAAAAGTCATAATAGTCTTCGTTTTTTTCTGTTACAGTCAAATCCATCTTTACACATTTTCAAATCGTGTTTGGTGTTGAAAAGATCGTCTCTAGCTCCACTCTTCAAATATGCTGTCCAAATTTGATTTAGTTGAAGTATTGAAAATTTTTGTTGCGATTCAGTCAACTATAGCTATAGCTGAGCAAAGTGATGTTTGCAGCAATATTCTTAAACTTCAAAATGCTTCCAGTTTATGTGGTGCCAAAATGAACTTTTTGTTCACAGTGTAATAAACGATGATGGAAGTGATGAAAAAGCCTCTTTTTTCGGGATTTGTGATGGTGCGAAATATCCCCTCTAATCACTTTTCTCTAATGTATTTCCTCACTCATTATCGCACAACAGCATCTCCCTATGGGGGTTGTTCTTTTTTGATCAATGACCATATCGCAGTAGGCTACATCTATTCATCCTTTGTTTTTCATTCTTCTAGCTTTCTCTACTTACTCGGGGAAAGATGCGCATTCTCTGAGTGATACATGAAATGATATCGTCCGTCGTCTTCTTGAAAAATTACGATTGGTTTTTCCATGTGAAATACGAGAGGGATCGAGTTGTCTAGATATCTGTTGCACATTCGTTACAATTGCTTCGACACAGTTTTTTAATATTATTATTTTTATTCATCGAAGTCTATTTTGAGTGAAAAATTGTCCAACGCTGTGTCACCAGTGCGGTAAAGTGGTTCACTTTATGAAGAGCTTTTTTGCCTAATGTCCGTCCGCACCAGCAACATCATTTTTCGTTCGGGGCAATTTTGCAAACTCACATTTTTCATATACATTTAGCGGAATGTAGGCAGGAATGTCGCAGAATATTCGTTTGCAGGAATTGTTCGGCCGTAATTCATGCGTCTATGAAAGTCTAATAGAGGTACTCAATTTGCACTTGCCATCATCGTAGGCAAACTCACGTCCAACATCGCCGGCGGCATCAAGCTGAACTTCTGTTTCTCGGAATCTGTCTTAGTCTCTATCTTAGAAACTAGTCTTCAAAAAAAGGATTTTTGAAAATATGCTATGTAAATTCCCTTCTCTTTTTTCTATATTTCAATTAAAATTGTTTTCCTATGTTCTAATTAAAGGTTGATAAATAACGGCAGAGTGGTATTCTGTCGTATTTTGAGAGTGCGCCACGCTTTCGTCTTCCATTTGGAATCGTGCAAGCGTGGTGAACATGAATTGGATCATATTTGCATACAGTGAGTTGAGCAAGCCTGCAAGTTTGTTTTTCACATTCCCGAACAAGTCTAGTACGAATTTACCCGACCCCGGAGGGATGGTAGGCTTAGTTAACCTAGTGAGAACCGACTTCTCGACACTGCGACTGGAAGTAACGCCTCCCACCGCTCCGCCACACCCAGGCATTCTAACAAATAATAAAACAAATAATAACTTTACTATAATAAAAGCGCGGTAGCGTAGCGGTGTATCAAATAAAGCTTCTCTGCGCAGGTTCCTTAATCATTTGTGAATTTCAAAAATATACCTCTACGAATCTATGTGAATAGCAAAGGCACGGCGCTTTCCCGCTCCTCTGATCAACATCGATCCCTTCAGCTTGATCTGAATCAGTGATTTCGAACTAACGATGAAGCTAACCACAGGCAAAAACCACCCAAAGTTTCGCTTGAGAATCGAACTGATTGAAGACGAAGGGACGAGGAAATAGGAGGCCTAGAAGCCGAGAGAACGTGCAGGAAGTGAGGTTTTCGGGGATTCACGTCACCGGGCACAGATCCTATTCAAAGCATTCTGTAGTCGACTTTCAAATTTCAGTCTTCACCATCATGAATGGCCGGAGAATTGAAGAAATGCTGCTGTACTTTTCGGGCGCTCGAAGTGGCGAATGCTTCTTTGAATTGGATTAGTCAGCGTCGGGCGACTGATCCACTTTGCTATTGTGAACACGAAAAAGGAAGAGAAGAGTTCTTGCTGTTCCTCTAGGTCGAATTCGCTTTTATCGCCCTTTATCGGAATCTTTAGTTCGAAACTCTGCCTCCTCATTTCACAACATTATCTTATTGGTAACAAGCGCCACTATCACCCGTACGGTCGAGTGATCGATCCCCGCCAGAGCTAGGCGAGTTTTCTCTCCCTATGGGGTCGGTCGGGTAAATTGGTAACAGCGTTGTCTGTGAACGTAAATATGATGTCGTGGTATAGTGGCTGGCACCCGCAAGTCAATATATCAGCTAAATATGCATTCACCTCGCCTCTACGATTTTGAGTAAAAGGCGAGTGCATGGCGGGTCCGTAAGGGAATGATCAACGCCGACCCTTAACTTTTATCTTCATCAAGGGAAACTGCTGCAGCTGTACGGTTTCTCGCCACGGATTCGTTGCCACTCTAACCAGGACCCGGATTCATGATTTTAAAACCCGAAACGATGAGCAAACTGTCAGATCAGCGCTGACACATTCACCTATTAACTTCTTTATTGGTTCAATTTGTTTGGTTTCTCGTTCGATTTACTAACTACGCCTGATTCATCAAAGAAATTATCAAATGTTCTGCTATCTCCGGGTAGAGTAACGGTAACTTCTTTTCTTGAAGAAAATATGTCACCAGTTCGGGTTCTCGCAATGCCGATGAAGCTTTCTGTACCCTATCCTGTCATTATCGCATATTAAACTCTCGCAATCTGATGCCTTCAGTGAAAAGTCCCGGCATAGACTCATATTTCTTCAAATGAATGCATTAAAGGAATGTTACTTAATGGGCTTTTTTACCATTTTGTCTCTTTCTTACTTTTTATGTTATATCGTCATTGCGCTCATCACGTTGCTCTTTTTTTAGTGCATCTCTAACATATACATCATCATCTGTCTAATTTCGCTACTATTTCTTTGCACCCATGAAGCTATTTTAAGCAACTTCTCTGCACGGGAAGTCGTTAGAATGATATTTCAAACCCATGATTGATGAAAATTTGCACACAGCTGACGCTTGAACTAGATGATTTCATCTCTATTTCCTCCATCCGACGTCATTGACTATGTTTAAAATAATTTACAATACGACGCTTTATGTTTACAGTACAGCCGCCATTGTACCAGACGTGCCTCCCTCAATTAATTTACGCCGCATGTCAGACGGGCATCCCCGCGTGGTGGCCCGGTCGAAGGCGGAGCCTCGTTGAGCGCTAAGTCACCAGGTGGATTAAAGTAGCAAGGGACCGAAAATCGAGGGGTCAAAAAATCGCTTATTAATAAGTTCCACAAATATGTAACATTTGTATATGAAAAGGTAGAGCTCGACCTGCTGGGTTCAAAAACATACTTATTTTCACGAATAAGGCAACGTTAAAGAAAATATAGAAAAGCGGCGGTCTTTGCGCAAGAAAGCGCCGCTGGCGCCATTTTATCGTTGCGGCCCGCCAGTACTGGAAGGCAAATGAATCATGGATGTAAACAAATACAATACCCCTTACGTCTTGTCCTCCAAGAAGAATTCAGAACGCTCCAGAACGCTCCTTAGCGTTTCTTCCTTTACAGTGGATTATTTGAGGAGTTCAAAAACCGAAGCGTGAAAATGAGCGAACACTTGGTGTTCATATAATTCTCCTGGGTTTGGTGTGGTTCAAGGAGCATGTTGACGTAATTCCTAGTTCGCTCAGACGTTCACTTTCAATTTCGCCTGTTTGCTTTCTTGGCTATGCATTCCCTTTTAAGTCATGCATGATTAGAAACCTAGCGAACCCTTCAATGAAAATTTATTTCGTCTGTTCGTTTTGGAGCCGAAGCTTGGAACTTCGATTAACTTATTTTGACTACTATTTGGGAGTTAGAAAGCACCATCGAATCGCCTCCTTATGCTGAGTTTAAAAAATATGCGCATTTTACTCCAGCCATAATTCATATCCTAGCAATGGTTGTTTCCTTCGAATTCCCACTGATTGATTTACGACCTTTCGAACCATGCCATTGCACTGCGGTAAGTGCATCTTGCTTAAAGAAGGTAGTAAGTTGTGAAATTTCCAGTTTTCTCGTCTGATTTGGCGCGAGTGTGTTTCTGTCGTCCCTTTGACAGCGCCGAAAAAACGTATATTAATTTATTTTATTTATTTACTACGTAGGGGCCCGCGTGGTACAGTGGTAAGAGGCGCTGCTGTCACCCGCACGGTCGAGTGATCGATCCCGGCCCGGGCTAACCAAGCCTTCCATCCCTCCGGGGTCGGGTAAATTGGTACCAGACTTGTCTGGGAAGGTAAAGACACTGACCTGGTATAGCGGCTGGCCCCCGCAGGTCATTGTATAGGCCAAATACGCATTCACCAAGCCTCTACGACTTGAATGGAACACGAATGCGGCGGCGCGTCCTCAGGGGACTGATCAACGCCGGCACCTTTACCTTTTTTTACCTTTATTTACTACGCAGTAAATGAGCTTGCCACTTATATGTAGTGCAGTGGCTAGTAACTAACAGACCAGAAAAATGTAGAAAAACTAGTTTAAACAACAACCAAACCATTAGAACCGTTAGAAGCCTACAGAACATCTGAAGGATCACGTGGCTTAAATGTTCTTTAATGAGTGTTGACCAGGAATTCTGTGGACAATCACTTCGAACCAAAACATTCCAGTAGCAATAAGCAGAACTTTCCATGACCGTAGTCGATGAATCTTGGCATGTTGAATACTGTAATGTCCCTCCTGTGCATTGTACTACGAATTCTAGACAATTTGCTCATCCGCCTTGTCGCACCACTTTAACCTCTAGTCTTCTAACTGTTTTAATGGTTTGGTTGTTGTTCAAATAATCTTCTCTACATTTTTATGGTCTGTTAGTTACCAACCACTGCACTATAATCGCCGCGCTCTTTTGTTGCGTAATAAATTAATAAAATTTAACAATATACCGTAGACTTGAGCCGATCAGCCAAATTGATACAAGTTTATTACGACTAACGTTTCGGTGAATCCGCTACCGTCAAAGAGTCAAACTTGGGTAATTAAACCTTGATTAAACCTAAAAAAAGAGAAACAGAGCGCGCTTCTTTAATCTCGAGTGCCAGATCTCCGTTCCGTCTTTTTATTTCGATCGTACATTTGGAGAACGACATCGTTTTACACTCTGGCTTATCTGGCTTTCACGGACGTGGGGAACAGCAGCGAGTAGGTCACCCGATGCCTCGGAAAGGCTGCAGGGCACACGGGCGTGGCGCTGTCGACGACAACGGCGCTTCCTCAAGCCTCCTGCGCTTGAAAACATGCAATTCTCGCATAATTAGTCGACGACGAGCATTTCTCACTTTCCTTTGATAACAGTTTTACACCCAACACAACAGCACATGACTTTATTGGCGAGGCATCTAGATATCCTTCCCCCTCAGCTACTTTTCCCTTCGAAGGTCGATTAATCTTCGAGACTGAAGGAGTAGGAGTCGATCAGTCTTCTGAGGACGCGACATGCATCCGTTTTACATTCGCAGGGACCCAGTAAACTCCTATTTGGCCTATACTACGGAACAGGTGCCAGCCGCTGTTACAAGTCAGTATCTTTACTTTCCCAGGCAAGTTCGATAACAATTTACCTGACCCCGATGGGATGGAAGGCTTGGTTATACCGGGCAGGGTCGAATGCTCTATAAAATTATGAAGTTTTGGTGGCGTTCACTACGTTTCTAAGAAGAATACGTACTTACTATGTATGAACGTGTTTCAGTGGTAAGAGGCACTACTGACATCCATGCGGTTGAGCGATCGATCCTCGCCCTAGCTAAGCAAGCCTGGTCGGGTGAATTGCAGGGATGTGCGGAGCTTCCGTTTCCGTGTTCCGAATTCCGTATTCCGGCCGTTTTGAGCCCTTCCGTTCCGTTTCGTGCTCCGCTTTGTTTTTGGGCGAAACACGGAAACGGAAGAAGAAACCGAAGACCTCCATTGTGCAAGCTAACAAAATGGAGACTGAAGTTATTGCGCTGACGTCGATGCGATCCATTCGAATTCTGGTAGAATGAAATCAATGCAGCGGAGAACACCCCCCCCCTCCTAAGAAAACTTGCAATGAAGTATTCGTCGGCACCTGCCACATCGTCCGAGTGCGACAGATTGTTTCTTCTGCTGGTATCTTTGCTTTTTGTGGTCCAGTTTTGGCTAAATTCCAATAATTTAATGATTTCTGCACTATTTCCGGCTTCCGTGTTCCGTATTCCGGTTTCCGGCCATTTTTGGCCATTTCCGTTCCGCTTCCTTACAAAAAAAAATTTCCGCACACCCTTGGTGAATTGGTACCCGACTCGTTTGCGAGGGTGACGTTAATATACCATTTTCACTTTGATTTGGACGTTTTCAAACCACGTCGGACGTTTTTCAAACCAAATTGGACGTTTTTCTAGCCAAAGTGGCTTGAGAAGTATCCAATTTGGTTTGAAAAACGTCCGACATGGTTTGAAAAACGTCCGACGTGATTTGAAAAGTGTCCAATCCAAAGTGAAAATGGTATAAACCGAACAGAGGGCGATCCTATCAAGTCATTGTACAGGCCGAATACGCATCCACCGTGCCTCCACGATTCTGGCCGGAACACGAATGCATGGCGCATCACTGAGGAGCAGATCGTCACCGAACACTTTACCCTTCATTTTTATTCGTGTGAGTGATGAGCCTCTTTCTCCAATCCTTCTTCAACCTTTTGTCACATGACTTCTAGTCTAAACGAGGCCAATATGAAGCTCATTCCCTGTCCATCTCCATTATTGGCTTCGTAAGAAGCGAAAAGCATAAGCAGGCTGGTTTTATTGCCGTAATGTTCTTCGTTTCGAATTTTCTTGTGTTCAGTAGAAATTTATGCCTTCCTCGTCCGTCGTTTCCCCTAAAAAATCCACACAATCAGGTTTAGAGATGTAAAATTCTATTGAAATCCATTGCAGCTAAACGGCTTGTGGGGGCGTGGAATTCGTTGTTTTGTTCGGTTTTGTGTTATCACCAGGACAATCTTCGCCGCCATTCTTAGTATTTACTCTATTCGGCTATTCACAATCCTCGAGCTAAGCGTTGGGCCCCTCTAATTAGGCTCGGTGCCAGGGTATTGATTTCATCACGCTTTCTTTTACACTCATTCGTCACGTTTCCTACATTGCTAGTATTATACAGACATAAGAATTGCCTTATTTGTGCCTTATATTAAATAGTTTCTTCCACAACGTTTTTCTCCCGACCAGTTACGAGGCAAGTCGTTCTTGTTGGTCGCCTCGTCTTCTTTCACTTTGGTGCTGCTTTCACTGCGCTATTTGTAAGTGAGGAAAAGGCAATCATCGACATTGTGAGCGTAGGTTCCTAAGCTCTCGGCCTTCCGCCCGCTTTATATTTTATATTACATTCGATTTTGTTAAAAATTATTTCGAGAAATATAAGGAATGTAAAGCACGCGCGATTTCGTATGATATCACATTGGCGAGCGAAATCGAAAACAAGCTGTTGAAAAGGTAGGCTGATTTTTGCCGCTCAACTAAGCCGTGACTCGTACTGGGACTCAATACTATTTCTCGCCAGTAAATGAATGACATTTTTCAGCCATATCTTTTTCAGCATCTTCCACAAACAGTTTTTATCGTAGGATGTTGCAATGATGGTGTTAGGTTTATCACAAAAATCGCATGTCACGCGGGA
The DNA here is from genome assembly GCA_030553155.1 of Nippostrongylus brasiliensis. Taxonomy (NCBI): domain Eukaryota; kingdom Metazoa; phylum Nematoda; class Chromadorea; order Rhabditida; family Heligmosomidae; genus Nippostrongylus; species Nippostrongylus brasiliensis. The sequence goes on along the minus strand of CP130732.1, from coordinate 31,378,650 downwards.
TTTGCGGATTCTAGTGTATATAATGGTAACCCGCAGAAAAGCGGTAATAAAACTGGAATTTCACGTTAGTTTTTATCGTATTTCTTCCATCTTCTTCGTTCACGGAACGGTAGCAATTGCGAATGTATTACATCTCAGTTCTTTTTTGTGGAAACGTCTATTTCCGTTTACCGTACTTTATCGCCGATGATTTTTTGAAAAAAAAATCTTATTTGTGCTCATCTGCCTTGACTCGTAAGCGCACAAAATAATCGTTCACATTTGAAGCTTGATGGATCCCAACAACAAGTTGAACCTCCTCCAGAACCAGTGCAAGCATCTAAAAATTCAAAAAAAAAATTTCCATCGAGCTCCGTTGCCAGTTTCTAGTTCTCGATTTTCTTTTGTGAAAATTTTACTGTTTCCTGGTTTTTCGGTGGCCTATGTGATTGGACATGATAAGAGTGCATTTCCCTTCACAGTTACGCGTCAATTTTTTCGATTTCCATTTTTCGTGAAACAGGCGTGGCTTTTATGTCTTCCAGGTCTTTCATATCATTTTCATCAGCATTGAGAGCAGATTGATCCATAGTCAACGTTTTCAAAATCAATTATAAAAGTGTGAATGTACATATTATATGTCCAGTGAGTTTTTTATAATGGTTGCGATGGGAACACTGCCGTTGACCAGGGGGGGGGGTTAGCGCAGTTCGACCAGCAGAATCGTCCCTTGAGAAAATTGCCCTATGAAGATCATTCAATCGGAGAAGATCGTAAACGCAGAAACCTTGGTTGTTCCCACTGGAGAGCAACTTTGAATCGTAGTTTCCGTTGGATTAATTACTCTTGGAATATCATTGATCAACTACAATCGTGTGACGTATGTACTCCTCACCTCGATTTTTGAATCATGAACACGTTAACTATCTTAGCCATTGCTTTGTCGACATTTTCCTCCTTTCCGCGTGTTCAGCTGATGGAAAGTCCTGTGCCACAATTTATTTTGTTTATTCTCTCTTCCATTTATATCGTACCGGCCCGGATGTTTCACTTTTTTTTCGTTTACCGTAAATAATGGCTGTACTTTGAACTAAGTAATGTGGAATCGTGTTTTATTTTGTCCGCTGCCGACGAATTTCTTAGCTTTTCTCGAAGTCTTTTTCGAAATTTATGTTTACTTCGACAACTATGTACATAGGTATCTTGGCTTTAATGTACGGAAGTGAAAACAAATGTCTATTTAACCTTAAGCGCTAGTGACAGATGGAAAGTCCAAGACATTCCACCTAGATCCATGAGAAGAAAGAAATTAAGCTAGGGAATTTCCCATTCTTCTTTCTCTTCTTTTTCGTCTTAATAGCTTTTATTCACGCACTGTTCCACGTTCTCTGATACAGCGTTGTTTCCTAACATCGAGGTGGTCCTCTGGCATCGATCTGAAATCCTTGAGGTCGTTTTTGCTGGCACTACTCACCTCTATGTATTTTGGCTCTCCTCGTGATCGCTTATCGGTGCCTCGAGTGCCAGCGCCTGTCCTTGTTCTCTGGTAGCGCTAGAACGAGCCCCGCTTACTGACACCATACAGATTTTTGCATTAGGTTTATCTGGATAGCTCCGAGCTCTCCCTTTCTTTCACATCCATACCCGGACGTATTTAACTATAGTTAAATACATCCGGTTCCGCTCCCGTTCCGTCACAGTACGTTTTCATCAGGTCGGAGTTCCTGTAGTTTAAATACTATGGAAAGTGCTATTCTCAAGCTCCTTATAGAAATAAATTTATCTATTATAATTACTATTTTCCTTTAAAATATAATAACATGAAAAACTAATCCAGAATATACTTATTCTGAATGAATGGCTTAGATATAAATCTGACACCTATCTTTTGGCCTGTCCCCCTTTTTTGATAACGGATAGGTAAAATAAGTAGCTGCCAAGGGTCTCCTCTTTATACTCTTAGCCCTACTCATAACCCTAATCATCCTGTGCTCTAAGTACTCCTTTTTTATATGTTTACTGTTTTTGATACTATGTTGATGTTCGCTAATTTTTTGCTTATTCCTGTTTGGATTTTAAGTTTCAGTTTGCGTCCTTATTTGGGTTCTGCCATTTTGACGGATTTCTCTGTTGATATGCCGTGTTCCCTTAGCACTGAGTTACAATACCGTAACCACCTTCTTTTCAACATATTTCGATCAAATTCGACAGTTTTCAATGCGTATTAGTCGCGTTTCATTCTAAGTTTACAAATTACAGAAGTCCACTTATGATTTTTTTCACTTACATTCTGTGAATTATATGTGAGAATAAGGCAGAAACGCATGGTTATTCTAACGTTTTCAGCTGCATTTTCGCTAGTTTCACATTGTAGAGGAGTTAGATGTCCGATTTTCTCTAAGGGCCCTTACAGACCCAACGACGTGCAGTTTGAGCGACGAATTAGCCGTTATAAATGAAATTGAGCGAAACACACGACGACGAACATTCTCGTCCAACGCGACGTTTGCGGCGGCCGCATTGCGGCAGCGAGATTTACACTTCGCAACGCGCGGTCACCGCCGCGGTGAAGACCGCGAATTCGTCGCTCAATCTTTTGCCGTCTGGTTTGTAAGGGCCCTAACACATTAGGATTGGTCAGATCTGGGAAGGTTAAATTGAGAGTGGAAATTTCACGGTTCTTTCGCCACTGCACACTCATGCAATAGTTGAGAACCTGGTGGCGTTGAAGACCGATATCCCTTTGTCGGTTCATTTTTCATTACCTGCACTCATGACATCATTCCAATAGAGCAAAAACAATCGCCAACTATGCAGCTGGACTTGCTTTGACGCCAATCAGGCCGCAGAAAAAGTGTCCAGCAGTTTGCGGTGAGAAACTTGCCATTCAACGGTCCTCCGCCCGCCTAATCGAGCAAAAAACGACAATCATCTGCGGGGCCAGCGCGCTACCATTGTTTGTTCTACGCAGAAATTTCAAATATTTCGTATATATTATAGTTTGTTAAGGACGTTCGTGACAGATTCCCCAAACAAGTGAGAAGGTAAACGTGTCGTCCTCTACGGACGCGCCATGCACTCGTCTTCCAATCAGAGTCGTAAAAGCAAGGTGAACTCCTGTTTTGTTTATACATTGACTCGCACGAAGCAATCGCTATGCAAATTCGGTGTTTTTACCTTCCCAGACGTGTATGCTACCAATTTATCCTATTCCGGAGAGGTGGAAGACTTGGTTAGACCTGGCGAGGATCGATCACTCAGTCATGCAAATGTCAGTAGCGCCACTTACCACTTGCACCACGCGCGCTCCTAATTTCCTATAGGAGTGGCAAACGCGATGAATAACCTATAGGATTGGTAGAAGCTACGAATTGATCCTGTCGTCTAGTTCTTCAAACCTTCTCGTTGTGTTCTCTTGTATTCGGCTGCCTAGCAACAAGTACTTACATATTCATAGAGAATACAAATTTTTCGGACAGCTTTGAATTCAGCGATTTATTTTGTGTTACGCTTTTGCGTGTCGTTCCACTCTTTATAGAACTGCGCTGTTAGAGAGCTCTTTAGACGATTCGATTGCTGCACTTCGTAGGCGGAATACCTCAGAGACTCTTCGTCCTTCGACGATTTATGTCGTTTTTCCTCATTTTCACAAATATATGAACTGCAGGCGTATGAATGTGTGTAGTTTATATAATCCTATTTCTGGAAGTGCTACGCCTCTATTATTAGGTTGGTAAGAAAGTTCGTGCCGTTTTCTTCAAGCGACCGCTGTGAGCTTACCATGGAAGCCCTTAAAAAGGGTGATGAAGCATTCGAAAGAGAATTGTTTGTACTTTCTGAAAATGCTTAAGTTATTTGTCGAGCTTTGAAATTTTATAATTTTTTTCAGTCTATAAAGTGAAAAGTGGAAACGTGTAAAACTGACCTCACCGACAGCGAATTTTTTCTGCTTTGTTGTGGAACGGTTTCTCGAAATTAGAAAAGCCTTAGGAAAAGGATGAAATTCTCTACAAGATGGTATAGTCACTTTGTGTTTTACTCCAGATTTTACGAACTTTGAGGCCACTAAAGTGGGACCTTGAAAAAACGACAATTTTTTTTTTCGATGCTGCTCTTGCTCTCATTGTGAGCGGTGAACATGAATTCCAGAGATTGTTCAGGAGAACATTCTCATCTCTACCTGACCATATGTTCAGTTTCACAGAATACTCAATTTTGAATTTTTTTTGCAGAAGAAACCTCTTCGTTTTTTCCGGGGAGGGAAATCTCCAGTTTCAATCGTTTTGGTAAATCTCACACAGCTTCTAAAAGTAGGCGATACGCTCTACAAGATGGTGTACAAAGCATTACTGAAAGTCTTGCTTATCGCTGATTTTCAGGCCATCAAAGTGGACATAGACGAGCACTTCTGGCCGCGCCGCGCGACTAGCGCGGCATTCGCGAGTCGCGCCGTCCCACCACTGCTGCGTCGCTCTCGTCGCGCGGTGCGGCGTGAACACTGCCAGTAACTCCACTTTGATGGCCTGAAAATCAGTGATAAGCAAGCCTTTCAAGAGCGATTCGTACATCACCTTGCAGAGCGTATCTTTTTCTTTCAGAAGCTGTGTGAGATTTACCAAAACGATTGAAACTGGAGATTTCCCTCCCCGGAAAAAACGAAGAGGTTTCTTCTGCAAAAAAATTCAAAATTGAGTATTCTGTGAAACTGAACATACGGTCAGATAGAGATAAAAATGTTCTCTAGAACAATCACTAAAAGTCATGTTCACCGTTCACAATGAGAGCAAGAGCAGCATCGAAAGAAAAATTGTTGTTTTTTTAAGGTCTCACTTTAGTGGCCTCAAAGTTCGTGAAATCTGGAGTAAAAAACAAAGCGACTACACCATCTTATAGAGAATTTCATCCTCTTTCAAAGATTTTTCTAATTTCGAGAAGCCGTTCCACAACAAAGCAGAAAAAATTTGCTGTCGGTGAGGTCAGTTTTACACGTTTTCACTTTTCACTTTATAGACTGAAAAAAATTATAAAATTCCGAAGCTTGACAAACAACTTGAGCATTTTCAGAAAGTACAAACAATTCTCTTTCGAACGCTTCATCATCCTTTTAAAGTGCTTCCATGGTAAGCTCACAGCGGTCGCTTGAAGAAAAGGGCACGAACTTTCTTACCAACCTAATAGTTTTTTCACGTCACTACCACCCTGACGGTGAGCGATCGATTCTCGCCCAAGCTAGTTAAGTCTGACATCCCCACAAAGTCGGGTAAATTCGGGTAATTTGATACTAAACTTGTCTGGAAAAGCGAATACTTCAACTTCTTCAGCGACTGGCCTTATTGTATAACCCAAATTCTTATTCGCCACTTCTCCATAGTTCTGAGTAGGATGCAAATGCATCGTCGGGGAATTGATCATGAGCGCTCACTTTGCTTCTAAAATAATTTAACTAATTTATATATTTGGAGATGCAAGATTATTAGCAAAACACTGACATCGGACGGGAATTGAACCCGCGTCTTTGTGTTCTAGCATCTCCAAATATATATGTCATTCAACTAGTTCTCGTCTATAAAGCGCTAAACAAAAAGCGGCATTAATATACTAGTTTCGTGTTAACTAATTTAACTGTCAAAACATGGTGAATAAATGTGCTCCTGTCATTATTTCTGATATGCTGATCAATAGTGATGAAGCGTGAATTCCTTTTGGGGTGAAGGCCACTTCCACGACAGTTCCTTGGAGAATGTATAACGATCATTATTTTTCCTTTTTGCATTCCTATTTGGAACCGTTTTGTCTTCTCTTACACCTTAAAATCCGAGGTGTGTTACGGTATTCCACAACGTATTTCCTTGACCAGTATACCTATCCTCTGCTCCTTCTTGTCCTACGTTCTCGTTCACCAGCTGAGGTGAGATTCCCCGAGTATCTTATTGTCGCAGTATTTATAGCAATTTCTGAATTTTTCATTTCATTTTCGAAGGCACTCAACGACAATTCTGTCCTTTCTCATTATTGAAGTAACGCTATTGATCGTCGTTATTAAATACACCGAAAAGCTCCGCAGGGGGCTTGTTTAATGGAGGTAGTGAAGTGTGAAATGTTGAGTGTTTTGGAATTGGATTTTAATCATGCCTGAATAGAAAATGAGCGATTCATTTAGGCTAAAATGCGGAAGAAATTGGAGGAATTGTTCCCGCCGTGCTAGTTTTCTGGCACGAAACTCGTTAAAAGGGATTTATTCTTGAAAATGTAACTATTATTACCTGATTATTTCTATTATTATTAATAGAAATTGTAAAATGTAACTATTATCACCTGATTATTTTTATTGTAAGACCGCCTCATTTCAATGTTGATAGCGCGAAAGTTTTTTTTCGAGCATCATTAATTCACGATGAATTCCGCCATGTGAAAAGTACATCTGATGATGGGACCGCGTACTCACGCCCTTCATCTCCTGCCTCTCTTTTATCCATTCCTCAACTCTTGAAGCTTGGCGAATTATGCATTTACTGACGTCGCTCCGACCTTTCTTGTTGCTACAGAAATTCGCAGATTTTGTAGTGAAATGTCAAGGTAGTGGTGAAAAATAGAAATGTTCCTACACAGCAGTTGTAGTCCATATCAATTTGTATCCCCTGTATGTAGTAAAAGTCGTTGCTGCGTTATACGTTGTTGGTGTCCGTCGAGTTTAATGTTTCTGTTGTCATCTACCCCTTCTTATGAAAAAGAAAAACTTGAAAAACTTGTTCCCATTTCACTGGATCATGTGCGGTCACGTCGTGGTGACGAATTGTTGTATGCGATTAGTATCAAATTGGAATAGTATTACGATCTAATAAGAATAGTATCAGTACATATTTAACTCTAATAAGCGGCAATCTAAAAATAAAAAGAAGATTCCATTACCATCAATTTCGTGCGAGGTGGTAATCATGTTAAAGATGTGATCCAAGGTTGGATAACCTTAAGACTTAGTCTTCCTAGAAATAAATATTGGTTTTCCCCTCTTTGTAAATCGTTATATTTTCTCTGGGCTTCATTCCACAATAAAATAGCGAGATCTACCTGATTATTAGAGTGAACAAGAAGTAATGTCGCTCTTCCTTACTCCAACATCACCCTTTGTTGTCATTTCATTTATTTCATTTCATTTAGTTTTTCTCCAGTACCTAGTGCGCTAAACATTTAAATACAGAGGGTTACAGCCGACTGGGATATAATGTTGGCAGCTTAAAAAACAAAAAAAATTGAAAAAAAAACACGATTAGTAACAAATTAATGAAATAATTGAGATACTCCATGACGGAAGCCGTTCAGCAGCACTAAAAGGAGAAAGGATGGAGACATATTGATGGAATTAAGTAGAGTCCCGTTCGGTTAACGCCAGAGGCTTAGGGCGTAGCTCCAAGTAACTGCGGACCTCCCTCGGGCTCTAAATTAGAACCGCTGTTGTTCACTTACCTTTACTGCTTTAAAGTTGCACTCGAGCTTTCTTCATAATCATTTATTGCATGATAACACACGTGTTTCATGTGAAAGAATTAAGAACAAACATCAATAAGCATTCAGTGATAACTTTCTTTCTGTATATGACGTAGAAGTACACGAATCGTCAAAGTTTCCAGGATTTTTGCAGTGTTTTTGAGACTTACTGATAAGCTAATTTAGGATAATCGTACATCACTTCTGTACTTCTGATCTAGTAGTTCAATGGCGTCAAAACAGCACAAAACACATCATATTATTCATCTCCATTCGGTGGCAAGCTATCGGAACAAAATGGCAGTGAAAAGCCATAGGGTTCTTGGTTCACTCTGAAAACAATTTTTCAGTGGTGGCCAGGGTAGATCCCGGCCTTCCTCGGAGAATCATCGAACATTAGCTACATCTTCACTCACGCTATTTCTGTGATGACACGGTCCTCATAGATTCCCATGTTCTAGATGAATATCCGTAGAAGGCGAAAGCATCTTTGAATAGCAGTAATTACCTATATTCTTACGTGGTCATGTAATCATAATGACGGGCTTAATCAATAGCGATTTCTGGCCAATTTCAAGAAATGCATCCATTGAAGAAGCGCCAATTCCATCTCAACCATGAGTTACCCTACGAATACGTACGAATACCGCTTCGTACTTGTTGGCGAAAACGTCGCCAGATTTTCTGAATTTCCGAGACTTAGATCGCATTGTGGACCTATAATCCTATTTTAGGTGAATCGCTGATATCGGGGTAACCACTGAGGCTCTTAGGGCTACTATCCGACTGCTCGAATCAACGGGAGCACGTTGTGCAGTGGTAACAAGCTCTACTGACACCAGCACGATCGTGCGATTGATCGTTACACAAACTAACAAATCCTTCCATACCTTCGGGGTCGGGTGATTTGATACCGGTCTTGTCTGGGAAGGTAAAGACATTGACTTAGTAAGGCGGCTGGCCCCACAAACCGTTGAATAAGTCAAGTACGCCTTCGCCATGCCTCTACGAATCTGGATGGAACACGAATGCATGGCGAAACCGTGGAGCGCACCACCGCCGATCACTTTTTACCCCTCTTTAACGAGCCGATTGCTGATTACAAATCCAGCCCCATCACGGTGTCTACGGATGACCAAAAATATGTAATATATGTTTAAATGTATGTTTTACAGCTAGGAAGGGCTGCATATGTAGCTAATTTCGTTTTAGTCTTACATCTAACGGAGCACTGCATAAGTTCAGTTTACACGATGTTCTATAAATAAATATCTGTTAACTCATTTATTTAGTTTGCGAGTGTGCTGGACCGATACTTCAAATTATGCAAAAGAAGCACTTCACACTAAAAACAACCTCAGAAGCGATTATCAACACTTGAGATGTGTTAGGCTGCACTTGTTTAACTATAACTTTCTAACGTTTGTAGCAATTTTTTGTTTTTGCAAGCAGAATAAGAAAGATTATGTGCAAACATTCGGAACGGCCTATTGGAAACCCTTTTTTTGTCACAGAATAGGGTGCCGGCGCAAGGGGAGCAGGTGCGACTATTGCAGTGGGCGTCATTATTGGGAAAGCCGTTTTTGAAGGTCCGTTCGTGCTGCTGCTGTTCTGCACCCATAGTTGGAGCCTTCCCTGTTTAGTTCCGCTAAATGGCTGTCACGGTTCTCTCGAAAATTGGCTTTTCTTTTCCATTTACTCTTAGGAATGCAGTTACACTGAAACGTAATCGCTATTAGAGGTTAAAGGGAAAGGTAAAGGTATCGGCGTTGAACGGTCCTATCCAATAGCCTATACAATGACTTGTGGGGCCAGTCGCTATACCAAGTCAGAGTCTCTATACCTTTCCAGGCAAGTCTGGTACTAATTTACCAATCCCGGAGGTATAAAAGGCTTGATTGGTCCGGGCGAGGATCGATCGCTCATTCGTATGGGTGTTAGCAGCGCCTCTTACCACGGCAACACGCGCGCCCTAATCGGTACTAAACTCTCACTAATCTTGGAACATCGGCTTCAGTATTCTTACCTCTCGAGAAAATAAGTCCGTAAGGCGAAGTTCTCTCTCTTAAGGCATGCTAATGCAGTGTGGTGGTCCTTTTCATAATTCTTAGCATTCTTTTCAATATATTATAAATCAAAAAGGAAATTAGACGAGAATATTGAAACCACTTGACTCCGGGTTACGAAATAAAATGGCAGCAGGAAATAGAACAAAACGTCTGTTACAGAACAGTTGGAAACGGTTGTTTGGAACCAACTAGAAAGTAATTCAGCTTATACTCTTACTTTAGCCACCGTCGTTCTGTAACTGTCAGCATTGAGCGAGATTCTCGTAATAACGGCAGATTAACGCTAGTGAACGGGGTGTTCCGCCGCTGTCATTGCTCTGAATGTCTAAACAGCTTCATTGACTATTAAGTCGTCAACATAAACAGTCAACTATGTCAAAAATTCCAACGGTTTTCTGCCTCGAACTTCAATTTCTTTCGTTCGCTCGTTCTTATTCGGCTAGCTCCAGTCTATCAGTTCAGCTACAGCTTGGGGAGAGTTTATGGTCCGCTTCCAAGCAATACTAGTAGATCCCTGACAATCCACGCAGCTTTCACTGAACCAAAAGAGGACGACTCAGGCTTAATGTTTGTGGCAAAATCGCGAGCCAGAACTGGTTTTTTCAACTACAGAAGCCTTCTACAGTTGTGCCCTTTTTTGAATTCAAATCAGGTGGCCTTGAGTCTTTCGCTGCATGATTTCTAAAATCTACCATCTTGGTTCATAATGAATTCTAGATAATTTATAAATATACATGACGTATGTATTTTTGTTATTAATTTGTCAGTATTGACGTGATATGGTGACGATTCCATGTATTACTCAACTCCGCAAGACAAATAATCTGAGCCAGGTAGCTCGCCAGACGAAGCTAGCTCAGAAAGACGTCAAACTAAATTGCGTTCTATCTGCGAAATAAGGGACCACTTCTGTCTGTTTCCTTATTTCTTGGACCCATTGAAACCCATATATTCGTGCAGTAGTGACGACTAAGACTTTGACCAAATGATAGTGCGTGGTAACCTAACCTTCGTGCTCTGGAAAAACACAACTGTTATAATACCTGGCTATTTGCCTACCGTAGTTTGATCATTGTTTAGTTGCTTCTAATTAATCGTAGGCACTGTCCTCGAAGTTCGTTGTCGTTTCGCCATAGCTCTTGTTTGCTTCGGGATTTTCATGGCGCAATAAATATGTAGGTGAATAAATAAATAATTAAATAAATAAAATCAACAAGTTGTGCTTTCACTCTTTTGACCATCCTACCATGGACAGATCGCTGTTGAGAGAAAAGTCTCCGGAAAAGATGCGCATTCATCGCTCTGAATTAGGATTTTGCCGGAAATATGCTTTGATGGGTGAATGAATTTACTTTCTGGTGTATTTTTTCCTATTCGAGTTTACTTTTCCTCTACCTCTTCTTACTGTGCTTTCGTCGTTTCGATTAGAAATCCTTTATTATCTGGCTATCGAGATGGTATCTGTATAATTTGCTCCCATACTAATCGACATTCGTTACCGTCATATTCATGAATAACTAAATGCCTCCTCTGTGTGCCGTAAGACTGATGAGACCTTCTTACAGGTTGTATGACGGACGCACCAGCACTCACCCTATTTCACCACATCCGCGGCAATCAGCTCATCAGGCAGGTCAGTTGCTCAATTTTCTTATTTTTTCATTTTCTTTTGTTTTGTTTTTTTGAAGAAAATATACTCTGAATGTGCTTGGTGGGAAATCAGGTTGAATTTTCTTAGGTGAGGTAAGTCCTGGCCTTGCTGTTCCTTCGAGGAATCTGTGCCGATGATCTCCAAGACTTTACACTTGTTTCTCATAAAATGCCACTGACACGAATATAACTTTCTGAAGGAAATGGTATATTACTTGAGCTAATCGAGTTATCTTCAAAAAAGAAAGGAAAATAATCAATTTTGGCGAAGAATTCACAAGGACAGTAAGGGCGGTACTAGTTAGTATCAGATATGTATGTATCTGGCGGAAATGTTTGACTTCTCCACAAATACTAATGGTTACCTAAGAATTCGTGGTGCTGTTGCTGAAAACATTGCAAGGACAAACTTTTTTGTCACAGAGTGTTCCGAAAACAAAGAAATCTGTTTAGGAGAAACATTTTGTCACTTTCTTCGAGTTGGTTTAGATCTCTCGAATGTGTCTTACAAGCTGGGAAATTTATATGAGTTTTGGTTGTCTGTCGTTGTCGTCTCTGTTTTCTCTTAACACTCATTGTCACTTGTGTTCGATTGGCTAATTTTTTCCTTTAATTTGGTCCTTGGTTATGGATTATTTAGGAATTACTGAAAAAACATAGTTAATCGATAGGTAGAAGACATGTATAATATCAGCTAAACGGAAAAAAGCTACTCTAGCCCAACCTATCAAAGCTTTGTCAAATAGTCGGCACCACATGGGAGATCCCAGGTTTTCTAACAATTAGAATGCCCCGAGTATGAGGAGTAAGGCAGACTTGATTCGTATCCGTATACCTGATTCTATGAATGTCATATGTCGTAGATACTCTTAACGGTGACCTACACTCATTTCCTTTTTCGTCGGAGCTTTGAATGTAATGACCTCGCTTGAGCTTTTCTTCTACCCACTCAGCCAACTTTTTATGTGATCGGAAACTTCTTGTTGCGCAACAAATCTTCCTATTCAATAATTAAATTTAATAAAACGCATTGCTCACATATGGGACACTTGACGGATCTCGTAGATGGGCTAGGACAATTTCGATAGCGAGAACGTACAAATTACTTTAGTGTACAGAGGTGTCATGCATGCATCCGTTCCGATTGCAATTCAATTGTTATTTGGAAAACAATGGCGTTAAATAGAATCATTGTCTGCTATGGGAGCGACACCACCAGCTCCGGGCAAGAAATTCACTTAGCAGCTCGGTGGCTGTGGGGCGTCCAAGCCGATGATTGTTGTCTGCTTGTTCGTCGCCTCCATAAACATCCTTGCACGTTTGTGTCCCGACTTGCACCCTAAGTCTCCCTTAAATCCCTGGACTTCGTGAAGACAGCTATTCAGCATTAATTTATTTTTACCTTAGTTCTTTGCGCTGTAGTTGGTAAAGTGAGCTTGTAGTGAATGTGCTCTATCCCACTTTGGCACACACAATACTGCACTATAAATAAATGAATAAATGAAATTAAGTCCTAAGCATCTCAGACGGGATTCGAACCTGCGTGTCAACCTATCCGGGGTTGTGCACTAACCAATATGCTACTGAGACTACCACTGGGGAATCCGTAGCACCTTCCTTAAGTCCGAAGACTTAACTTCCAGCACTCACCCGGTGAGACCTAAGCGTTCGCTAAACTCTGGAATCCTAAATCCTAATCGAAGACAAATGTGCAAGTCACTGTTGGTCATTTCCGTCGAAAACTTATTGCCGTCTCATAATAACAAAAAACAAAAAAAAGCAAGAATCACCGCTCTGCTAAAAACTTCGAAAGTTTTCAACGAACTGCTACAAACGCCCTTCTCGAATATTACTATACTAGTTCGTGGCCGCCCACTAGTCCCAGGATTATTAATTTAGATAGGCTCCTATGTTATTGTGTAAAATTTGTTTTAAGTTTTTATTGTAGATTTTGACTTTCAGCATTGTTGTTGATTTTATGTTGTGAGAAGTTTACAGGTGCGTTTGATTCTCTCATGGTTGTCTTCTGCGGCCGTAACAACTAACGAAAAATATTTAATAATCTGCTCATCTAACTCTTACTGCAGCTCCCACTCGTACGCCTGTTATTCACACCGAAATATTCTCAGCTTAGCGAGAAAATAAAGAAAAACGAACAAATTAAGAATGGAAAACAGAAGAAAGAACTCGGAGAAAAACGAAAAAATTATTTGAGAAACCCCAAACTTTCTCACAACTCAGAACGCTTTCATCTCTCTCATACATCTCGAACCTCCACATTTATATTCATTTGCCTCTTGTTTCTGTTTGTTTCTGTTCTTGTTATGAAGGATGGGCACAGGACATTAAAAGAATCCTCGTTCTAGTTTCCTCTCCACCAGCAGCGCTCCATTTTTTCCGTAGAAAGTACTTTTCTAATTTATTCCATTCTACTCTTTGCGCTCTCCTTCCCATTTCCGTTTACGCTCTTTAAGGTAACTCAATCCGTAGCCTGAGACTGCTCTTTTCACATGCTTCCATTTCCTGCCCTCAAAGAGACTGGGCGGTGTCTGGAGGTGCTACGCTCTCCTTCTCTGGTTTTTCTTGAATTTAGAAAGAAGCGATTCTTTGCGAAGATTCCCTCATTTCGCTCTCACGGTGGAAGAGAGTTAACTCGTATGTACTTCAGAACAAACATCAAGGGATCCTTATACTTAAGGCAGGTGTTTTACCTACCTTCAGTAACGGATTATCTCATTTTTTTGTGTAAAAATCCGAGACGTTCCATTTTTCCGTCAATTGATAACTATTTCTCTCATACTTTAGCTTTTGAAAATCGGTGAGACAGGCTTATAGCACACATCATGCGCGCCCTACTATCTCACCTATTCTGTTTGATTTCTTGAAAAGTAGGTCTGCATAACTCTCGATGCTCTTATGATTGATGGACAGGTTGCAGCTCTTGAACGCAAGTAAAAAGTGGATGTGAATTTATTTTGAGATCAGTCACTTTTTATTCAAAATTTCCTTATCTTTTGTGTTCCTTCTTGATCGTTTCCTTCGGAAAGGGTCACGCGCTCTCGAACATCACCGTAATTGCTGCGATTATGGACGACGGAATGCTGCAATATCCTGCAATAAACAAGCGATTCCGAAATCTATGTATTCCCGATTTAGATGGCGAACCGGAAGAAACTCGGCCGTTTGTTTATAACTGTTGTTGATGATGATGAGACTATCGAAAACAGTGTAATTATGTGGTGGGCGTCCTACCACTCTCGTTCCCACCCTCATCGAATCGGATGACCGTTCCTTTTTTATTTTTTTCATCGAATTTTGAAATTGGAGCGCATAATGACGATTAGGCAGAGCTGCACTAAAATAAGCTGCGCTGTTTGAGTGCCAGGTCCAAATTGGTGGAACTTGTCTAGAATGAGAACTTGTATGCTAACATTTGGTCTTATACATATTTCTGTCTCTTTTCCGAAAATCATCCTGTGTCCGAATCACAAGCATATTCTAAATCGACATCAGGTTCTTTTTTGCTCTCAAGGACTTTCATGACTTTTCTGAGAGTTATAATCATGGCTAGTTAAAATACTGTAATCTTTGTATCAGTGTTCAAAAGATTTAATTTCTCGTTCCTTCTTGTCTAACCCCTGCCTTTCATAGTCGTAATGGATTGGTTGATTCATTGACTGATGGAACCAATCCATTGCGTTCGGGGAATTTGCAGCTTTTTGACGTAGCTGTCCAACTCGATAGCGTGTCGAAGTGGCCTGACATGAGACACCGTTCCAACCCCTCCATGGCTGAATTTTTGCAGACTTCTTGACATCACGGGAAGCTTTTCCTGCGGGAAGCTTTTCCTTTCAAACAATTTTTTGATTAGTAGGGTGCTCAGAAACACTGTTGCCTCCGCTGCAAGCTTTCCTTTGACATTTTTTTTTGGCTTGTGGGAAAACAACGCTATAAGCGACCTGCGCTTTATTATTGTTGGTACGAAACGTTAGATTTTCAGTCAAATAGCATTTTCTGAGGTCGACACTGTATTAATCTATAGAAGCCCTGTGCCCTACTGAGGAACAACGTACTTCAGATGTCTCTTGGTAAATTTAAAAGTTTTGTCGACGAGCAAGTCAAGAAATACTATTTTTTTCATTCGTTGTTAGTGTCCATGATGTACTCTTATTGGTTTTTCACTTCGCCTTAGTAGCTTTAATTTATTGCACTATTTTCTATGGTGCCTGTTGTATCTTGCCTTTATCTCATTTCTACTTTCTTTGGCGTTTTCATGCAGTGATGGTTTATGCGCGAGGATTCGCGCTTCAAAATAACTAAAAACTAAATAAAAACCAATAAAAATAATTAATGAAGTGCGTCAGGGAAGTGGATGAAACCGTTTTCATTTTATATTTTTGGTCTCACTGCTCGCTCATATTATTGATCTTGTCAGTACCTTTAAGGATTCATGTGTTATTTGTGTTTGTGGATAGATGGAAAGCGTTGCTGCGCGTCTATCGGCTAAACCCAATAACTCTGTTTTCTTGATTTTATTATTAGACGAAGTGATTGACGTTGTACGTTGAATAATTGCAACGCTGACGACAAATAGACGTCGGAATAAACAAGTCGGACACGGTTGCCCCTCTTCACCGCTGGATGGACCAGTTATGAGAACAACGTCGCTCTTGATACTCTCTTTTTCATCGAATATCTTCGTCCTATTCATTCGATTGTTGTCAACTAGATAGTTAACAAACACACGTGCTTCTCAATCTTTCGCGTCGAGAATTCATCATCTTTCTACAAGAACTTATGATGGTGTGCACAAAAACAGATGAAAAATTTTGAGATTATTCCTTATTGTTATTTTTTCCTGGTTATACCCCCTCCCAGACTTTTCATTAACCTGGTATTTCTATTTGCTGTGTAGGCATTTATTTTTATGCACCCAGAGGTGATGATTAAGAGAAGTGCTAAATAAATTGGAGTACATCAGAGTGCTAAAAAAGCTATAAATTACGCTTTTTATATCTCGCATGTAATCCAGGATGTCAAAAGAGCTTCTCGTATACAACACCGCTCTTAACTTCTGTCCCCGAAAACGTTCAAAATGCTCCAGAGTGTAGCTGGGTCACTCCAATACAGAAAAAGAAAAACTGACATTTTTGGACCGACTCAGGGTAAGAAGGGAGGATTCATATTCACAAATCCTCAAATAATCCAATGTAGAAAAACACTGAATAACGTTTTTGGGTGTTCTATACAACTTTTTCCAAGTGTATTGTTACCCTTTTGGTATTCATTTGGCATACGTTGTATGTAATCCTAAGCATTGGTAACTTTCTAGAGCGGTAGATAAAGGTATAGTGGTGAGCAAAATTCGTCTTGCACTATTTTTGTGACGTTCCTTCACCTGTTTCTTCGTTTATCTTTCCACAATCTTTTCTCTTCTTTGCTGGGGTGCTGCAGGTTGCCATGATGGCGCAGATTTAGAGCTCCTTTGAAAAGTCGCCGTGCAGCGGTGTTCAATCGAGAGTATTGCGTTTCATGGTATAAAAAGTTGCATGCAGATCGACTGAGCAGCTGTCTTTCTTGGAATACTTCCGTTATTCCTTTGCCAGTTCTATAGGTTTCGGTAAGATTTCCAAGGGTCTGACGGGAATAAATAACGATAAAATAAGCTAAAATAATAAGTCAAATTATAAGATAATAAGGTAATAAATTTAAAGTATGTAAGGTAATAATATGAGATAATAAGGTAAAATATAATACGAGACAGCTCCAAAGATTTCGGCAAGATTTCGTAACTGAGTTATTTTGATCGAAGAAGTAAAACTGACCAAATTTTTTAACCTCAAGGAGGAGGAGGAGTCGACTCACAGTTCCATACTAGACAGAAGATATGAGCTGTAAAGTTGGAATTTCCCGTCCGATATCAGTGTTTTGCGAATAACCTAGCATCTCCAAATATACAAAGTTGGAGTTCTATTTACTTCGGTCCCTCAGTGAAAATTCCGTGGCCAACTGCTCAGGTTTGATTGATGTTTCACGTTTGTAGCTTTTTTTACTCTCTAAAGTTCATTTATCTATTTATTTATTTGCTGACCGTAACGGCTGAATTTCTTGCCCATAGAGAATAAAACAAGGTTTCTCAACGACTAAGGGCACCAACAGCTCTCGTTTAGTTTCAGTATACATACTTTGGCAAGCGTTCGAGAAAGGACCTCCTCTTGTTACCTTGGCATTCTGTTCCATGGTAACCTATCCATCTCAGTTTCACAAATCTGCTTGTCTCCGCCCCTCAGTCTTACACGAGCTGACCAGTTGTCCCCTAGGTATGAAGGTAAAAGTCAAATCCGATTTTATTATTTTTGCGCCCTTATTACCTTCAACTGCTTTCGGAGCATCGGAGACGCTTTCTTGTTGGACTTTCATGGTTGCTCTAATTGCTCTCATCTCCTTGAATGTTCTGCTAATATTCATGTTGTCGTCGGAAACTTTCCTCATTACGTGATATTGGCCTCGTTATCTGTGTTCAACGCTCGCCTGGAGGGCCACGATTCTCCTTCATTCTTCTACATTATATTAGATTGTGAAGGTAGTTCAGACCTTCTTCGCACGTTATAGTTGAAACGCCATGACCCACTTTAAAGCTGACCGTCTTCATCAATTCATCACTCAAAACACTACATCTTATCTAAGAATGCAATATTACATCTGCCAATGTCGCAAAAATTGGAAGCTTATAATGGATTGCACTGTTTCGCGGGTTCGACACCATGTTGGTGTTTTTACTATCTCCTCCTTCAAAAGCAATGTTAATATTCGAAAATTGGCCACCTTTTAGCAAGAGATTCCGTGATTATGGTGACCAATGGAGAGCTTCAACCCGCGATTTGTTTGAATTCTAGAGGACCATCTCTAAAACAAGTTTACTTGTGTCGTCATAGAAAATTACCTCGACACGATAGTTCCTAGGTTAAGGTGCAACATCTTGCGCTTCGTATGAATTTTCGGTATATACCTTTTTTGTCGTTCGCCCAGCAAGAAGAAGGAAAAGTTGTAGTCGACCGAATCATAATTCTTTCTGCAGTCCTGCACTTTAAGCAATTGGTGTACCCAGTGACCGTTTCGAAGAGGGGATTTCAGCAGCTGTTTAGCTGGTTATGTCAAATTTATCGATAGGATAAGGGCGCGCGTGGTACGCTGATATGAGGCGCTACTGACATCCGCACCGTCGAGCGATCGACCGGCACGGGTTATCCAAGACCTGCATCCCTCCGGGGTCGGGAGAATAGATACCAGAGTTGTCTGAAGAGGTAAAGACCCCAACTTGGTATAGCGGCTGACCCCCTAAGTCATTGTATTGGCCAAAGACACATTCACCATACCTCTACGATTCTGAATGGAACACGGATCTGAGCGCGTCCTCCAGAGAAGATCCGTGCCGCCCCCTTCGCCTTTACCTTTCACCTTATCGATACGATTTGATTTTCTCTCCCTCATTTCGTAGTTTCTTCACTTAAAAAAGGATGACTACGAAATCACTTCAAAAGATAGAGCTTACGATGTTTAGATCGAAATGCCTGGGCATGACTCTGAAACGTGTTTTCGCCAACGTGACCAAGTTGCTTACTAAATAAGCAATCAAGTGTCTTGTTCAGCAAGTCTAGTCGCTGTTTACCGCCTTTTCATTGACGAGACTGAAATAGTATCAATCTTCAAGATTACTACTCTCCAGCACAGCGTTACCTTATCTCTCGAACGGTGAAGTTATCGTCTGTCCAATCGCCTAAGCTTTTTCAAACGTATTTTTCTTCTAGAGCAAAAAAATACAGTTCTGTATGTTGAAAAATACTTGTCAGGAAGATTCTTATATGCACAAACATATGATGTCCTTGAAAGGCAGAGAGAAACTTAACGGGTGAGCAAAATAACCGATTGCATATCACCTCTCTAAAATTTCAATAGGAAAGCGACATAATCATATCTTGAAATACTTGCGTAGAAATGTTGTATGTATTTTTAGGATCCGAAGCCGATGGGACACACCTAAATGCCAAAATGCTGTTACAGAGGACAAGTATAACAATCATAATTATGTATTACTAATAATTTGAGAGCGCGAGTGATACAGTGGTAAGGGGAGGTACTGACTCCCACAGGGTCGAGCGATCGGTCTTCGCCCAGCTGAGCCAACGCTTTCCCTCCTGCGGAGTCGTGTTGATTGGTACCAGAATTAAGTGGGAAAGTGAAGACACTGACTTGAACATCTGCCGGTCCTATACAAGAGGCCAAATATCATTACTCCTCTTCTGAAAATAAGACACCCCTGTGCAAAATTATGCCAAGTAAGTGTAAGTGTAAGCCTTTCGGGGCTGATTAACCACTTTCCTTCGCTGTTACTATGAGTTCGAGTCATGAGGGAGAGTCATTTTAAGCGCAAGCACTTGTAAGCGCTAGGCGGCATTCATATGCTTTTTATTGACCATGAAAAAATGGAGTTGTCGAAAATCTCCTGGGTCCAATCTCTCTGATGAAAGTAGGCGGTTTTTTTCAGTTTTACTGCTCCAAATATAGGCACATTCATAAGAACGCTTGTCTAGTGCACATAATATACACATCCCTCTTTTTTACGAACTACACAAGCTTTTTTTCAAAAATTCGAATCATACAGTAATCGCTTCGCGAACCTTTTTGCAAAACTTCCCTGAACAGAAATCTGTTAGCATGTCTTAGAGGGTTTGTTGCCGAAAGTATTTTAAATGTTAATCATTGGTTCAGGGGTTGTTTTTGTTTTGGGGTTCTTCTTAAGAGAAAATGCTCTTTAATCTTTGTATATTCCCACGTGCGGTTTCAGCTTACATCCTAAATAAACAAATAAATAAATAATAAACCTGTAAAATGGTAGGATTCTGCTACTGATATGCATCATAGGTTGCTGAATCTGCGTGTTATGAAACTCAGCGAGAGTCCTTTTTTCTTTGCCCTCGAGGGCTTCTAATTATTCAATTTTAGTTGATTTCCCCACTGGCCGGTGATTAGCTAGGGTAAATGTTAGTCACAAGACCTCCCAATGCCATGCGAATCACAGCTGATAATTTACTGCAAGAGAAAGCTGTCATTCACAGCACTCAGACCGGCAGAGAGCGTTTTGCTTAAAATGTGTAACGAGCCTCTGCTAAACAGACTTCGCTCTGCTACGGTGCCGGCTCTCTTTTTTTTTGCATCTCAGTCACTGATTACCGTACTAATTACCGATCAGCTGCCAGAAATTATGTGTAACCTACAAGGAAACCAGGGGTAAGGTATGGTTATTGTCGATGTTGATCAGTATAGTAAGGGCGCGCGCCGCATTCGTGTTCCGTTCAAGTCGTAGAGGAGTAGTCAATGCGTATTTGGCCTATACAATGACCTGTGATGGGAGACCCGATATATCGGGTCTTCCTCTTCACCTGCCCAGACAATTCTGGTACCAATTTACCCGACCTCGGAGGGATGGAAGGCTTGATTGGCCCGGGCGTGCTCGGCCGTGTGGGTGTCAGCAGCGCCTCTTACCACTGTATCGCGCGGGCGCAAACCAGTAAATTACCCATCATAAATCGGTACGAATCCCGCGTGAGCCGCGACGATTTTTGCATAGAATTTGGCATCAGCAAAAACATCAAATATTTCTGTATCACTGAACAATTGGCGATTGAGAAAGATGGACTCCTCTGTCGTTCACTTGGTTACTCAGGCTTCGTTGAAATTGGATTACCGAGGCATTCGACCATATTCTGATCTTCCTTCAGCTTCCCGGTTTTAGCTCAGACTCCCTTCTCACGACTGAAGACGTTCTCCTTGAAACGAGTCAGAAATGAGAATATAAAATTCTATCTGAATGAGAATATAAAACCTTATCTTATAATTCATAATCTCATTCAAAATGCCAAGAGGTGGCTAGGAATCATCCAGTGATCTAACAATTCGGGCCAGCCTCATTCCATACTACGTTTGAGTGGAATTCCTGAGAAGAAACCATGGTGGATAATTTATACCTGTTGGCCTTGAGAATTTGCTTCTGCAAAGATATTTTGTGTGAAGCCTGCTACTTCATTAAGCTCAGCAGCTCAGCTTCATCTAGTCGGAAGACCGTTTTTCTAGGTAGCAATAGGTCACATCTCGCATCCAAAACATCTGGAAACAATTTGTGGAGCGAATCCACTGTCGTACGTGAATCGCCCGAGATAACAGCATCGGGCATCAGCTGTTGCCCCCGCTTCAGAGGTTTTTTAAAAAGTTCTCGATCAAGAAGAGATCGATTCGGTCAGCCCGCAGGCTAAGCAGCACCTCTGCCAATTAATTATGCTTGACTTCGTTTCTTGACTGTTTCTTCTATATATCCCCGTGCTTCCTATTTTTTGTCTGGCGGCGATTTGTTCCAACCGATTGCTCATTTTCTTCTTGTCACATCTTGGGACTTCGAAAGGTACAGCTGTCGTGTCGTCACTTTTTCGCTAAGCAGCTGTGAGTAAAAGTAACACCAGAGTCGTTTTAAAGATGGATCACTCGACACATCCTCCAGCAATCCATTACAATTTACTGCTTGAAGCAGATTTGTGGTCTTCGACTTCGGAATGCATTTCTATACTCTTCAACTTGAGACTTGAGGTTTAATCTGTTCGAGATGGGAACGAGCCAGTTCCCCTTTCCGTTCTTATGGGAGTTTTCGCCTCTACGAGTCGGAATAGAAGACAAGTCAACTCTCAGGGAAGACGACAATGCCATAGCCTTTACCTTCATGAAACCGTTTTTGTATCCTCCAGGGCCCAGATTCATCATTGGTAAACTCCCGATAAACCCCCAAGATATACCCCGAGCGGCGCCCACCTTTGTCTTCTTATCCTAATCTTCCTATGTTAAACGCAATCTCTCATCGACTCTGCCGTCTGGTTCTGGCCGCGCTGCGGTTTCGGAGACCGCTCCTTTGCTCATGAATCTGGGCCCAGGATAGAATTTCTGTGATTCCCAGCATGTATTCATGATTCAAATTCTTACCTGAAACGGCTTCGTGAAACTTTTACCTTCATGAAACCGTTTTAGTACTTTCGAGATAAAGCAAAGATCTTGCCCCTATGACTGACGTTCACGTCACCATCAAACCATCAGTGTTCCTGACAGCGCAATTACACTATTCTGAAGCGAAGGTCTATGGAGTAGCCGGAACTTTAATTCCTCACGTTGATTCTCGTAGGAACCTATTCCTCCAGCAACCTCACTCCGTAGTAAATAGTATCCGTATTCTGCTGTGCCCATAGCACTATGGTAAGAGGCGCTACTGACACCCAAACGGTCAAACGATTGATATCCGCCCGGGCCAACCAAGCCTTCCATTCCTCCGGAGTCGGGTAAGTTGGCACCACTTTTGTTTTGAAAGGTAATGACACTGACTTGGTAGAGCGGCCGGCCCCTGCAAGTCGTTGTATGGGCTAAATACGCATTAACTGTGCCTCTACGATTGTGAATGGAAGACAAATGCTTGGCGCGCCCTTAGGGGACTGATCAACGCCGATACCTTTACCTTATACCCTTTACTGCTATGTATCTTGCCGCTCGACGTCTTTCCTATGCCTTTCTCCCTAAACTTTTCGTCGAAAAGTGGAAATTACGTTGCTTCCAACACATTTTATTCCCTTGTGGGAATGAATATTTAAACGTAGTTTTGTTTTCGAAAGTTTACGACGTTCTCACGTTGTGCTTTACCCATCTGAACTTCCTTCTCATTTCACGTCGACTCAATCCTTCGCTTTTGCAGCTGCATTTTAGCTGTGGTTTTCTTCCAATAACGACTGGAAGTTTATCGTTGGCCTGTTGATGATTCTTCTTCAGAAACTCCGCCAGATGTCCTCTGTCCGGTTACCGCATTAATGGGCTCGAAGCTCCGGCGATTATCTAGGGTTTCCACGGGATACACTTCTTTCTCTCCTAACTTCGCTTTCCGTTTTTTTGGAACTATCATTCTATTTAGTTCACCTATTTTTTGAAACGGGTACCGGACCCATATGCAGAAAGAGATTTCAGAATTACAAGCTGCACTTGAAATCCACCTCAAAATACATTTAATTGTCTGAATTTTTGATTGCACCGCATCCAGCTGCATGCGAATCTCGAACAGATGAGAATAACACCTGCGCTGTTCTTCGAACAGGTGTAACTGCTGAGTTTCACCCATCCACTTATTATAGGAGGAAAAATTCGAAGGTCAACTCGTTCGCAGCAGACGCAAACTTCACTTATTCCGTTCATGAGAAAATGCCATTAAGTACCGTAGCGAACACCTTGCTTGAGTCCTTCAGAGCAGCTGGCTTCTAGGTATTTAGTTCCGCCTTACTGTTTCCAGCTGCCACCTTTTAGCTCCTATTCAATTCGGTGATTCAGAACTTCTCAAGCTAGCGTTGCGCTTCTCTTTCCATACTTCCAAGAAGTCCATTTAGCTCATATTACCCCCTTTTCCAAGTAACTGCTATGTACTGTATATACAGACAGATTCGGATTTGATTTCAGGTTATTCATGAAATTCATACTGTATTTCCATGGGACAGAAATATAAGTAACTTCTTCAATCCCTTCTACATCTGATATTTCCTTTATTCTCGGAATTTCGCGACGTCTTAGAGCCTTCACCAGGCATCCGTTTTTTGTTGGAAATCGTAGAGACATGGAGAACGGGTGTTTGGCCATTTGTAGGGGACATCCTCTGTGCAAATCAGTGACTTCACATTCCTAGAGAAATTTGTTATCAATTTACCCAAACCCGAATAAGTGGAAGGCTCGTTTGGCCCGGACGAGGAACGATAGCTCGACCTGGCCAACCTACCAGTGGAAGCAGCATTTCTTGCCCAAGCCCCTAGGAGGGAGGTAGTGCAACAGAAACCCAAAATGGATATATGGTAGAGATTCCTCTGATAATCAGCTCGTCCTTCGGAACTGACCCTGGTATCTGTTCACTACTAAGGCTATTCCGCTTCGGGTATGACTTACCCTTTTACTTCACCCCGTCGTCTTGTGACGTATATGTACTTGTTTGACGCCTCTCAGAGCGATCCCCGTGGTCTGCCATCGTGTCGGCGTCTGGCTGATTTCATTCGATGTTACTACTAGCCTGCTACTTCATTAAGCCGAGAGTGTAGTGTTCGTTCCCGCGCTCAGAGAGATCATTTTTCGACTTCTGCTTACCACTTGCTATGCCGACTTTCGCGCTCCAAAAAAGGCTTCCATCAAGTAAATCTACATCGATGCAATCCGTGAGTTCACCTTTCTATTTGCAGAATTGCGATCTTCAAATTCGCTCCAGTTCAAACTTTCTCAACAATGCTTCAGAAGTATGGCCCTTGCGACTATTTCTTATCAGTGTGATATTACACTATGGTTTCTACGAATTTGGGAGTCATACCTAAGTATACCTCCTGCTACTTCCCTTCCCAACGCTACTGCAGCAAAACAAATTGGAGAGAGGGAGCGTAGGTGATTCGATTGAATCTTTCATCGTAGCGTCCCTTATAGGCCCGACAGCGTGGTGCTAGGTTCATGGCAAAGATTGTGACTTAGCCAGAATCGAATTCCAACTGAGTCACGATCTTTCTCATGATCCTACCCATCACGAGAACATCAAAAATCTTTCTAAAACAATACTAGCTTAACTAAAAATGGGTTTTTCGGTCCTATTCCCATACATCCCTTTTCCGACCGTCCGCTTCCCCTTCAAAATTCGAATTCAGCCGATACTGATTTCAATGTTTGTTTCTCCCCAGCAGCGTTTCCTTCGGACTTCGAGGCTTTGTGCATTGGCATGAGGCGCATTTTCACTGGCACGGTGAAGCGATCTATCCTCACTCAGGCTAACCAAACCTTCCGCCCTCGGCGGTCGGCCGCCATGCTTGCCTGGAGAGGTGTGGAGGTTAATCTGAGCAGTGGCCGGCACCTACAGGTAACTGTATATTGAATAGGACTTAACCATGGCTGTGCAACACTGAATGGAGGACGTATGCACGGCGCGTTCTTAACGGACTGATCGTCGCCAATTTTCTTGCCTTCTGATTCTACCGAAGCACGAGTAGACTACTTTTCTTCACTAAAACCACCTTTGGATATGCCAGAACGGCTTGCGATTGCCCTTTTCTATCCTACGGATAGATTAAATCCAAAAGGAAATATCGCCAGCGCTTTGCCGTTGTCCTCCTTGCGACTCACTTACCTCTGGGCACAGATTCATCGTTGGTAAACCTGCGGTAAACCCCGAGATATAGCCCAAACTACGCCCACATTTTCCTACTTATCCTAAACTTCTTATGCTATACAAAATCTCTCATCGACTCTGCCGTCTGGTTCTGGCTGCACCGCGGTTTCGGAGACCGCTTGTCCGTTCATGAATCTGGGCCCTGGTTAGGAGTTGGCAGGTATGCAACACGAGGATTCCGTGCGAAGCTCTCCACTGTCCCGCACGGAGCACTTCAGTGAAGTTTCGTCTTCAGGGAAAAAAAAGGTAAAAAGAAAACTCTGGGATTACGTCAGAAAGGCGTATGAGTTGTGTCAGGTCTTCCTAGCTTTGTCAGAGCTGAGGTTTCATCTGTCGGATGTCCCACTGAAAAATCCGTTGTCTGACGTCTGAAATGTGACACTTGCTGTCTCCATAAGCTTCTTTTTGTAGTTCCCTCACATCGTAGGAGATTCAGAAAGAGCGGCTGAAGGAAGAAAGGAACAGAACTGATATGATAGGTGATCGCAATCGATTGCTCAGAGGAATGCAATTTCTTCAACACATTCTATAGTTATGGGGGCTGTGAAAGTGTTGTCCAACTCGACCAATCGCTCTTCCACCGTCTCGCCTTCGAACGTCTGTCATATCGCAGCTGTTTCGTTGAAACATCTGGCAATATGATCTTTTCTGAATACACTGGAAAACCTACTTCTTGACAATTAAATTTAATGCATTCATTCCCATTACCGTAATTCAGCTGAATAAACTATTGATTGAGTAGCGCCCTTTGATTGCGTTACTATTTTATAATCTATTTACTGTTTCCCAAAATAAATATCTTGCCGTGAAAGAGCACTGGGGAACTGCATAATCAACTTTTATATTGTCTTGCGCATCATTGCGAATCCCTATAAAACTATAACGTCGTCCCGTAGTGGCTATTTTTCTACGTATTCACATTTAACCGAAAATCTCTGCTCTGTTTATTTATTTATTTATTTATTTATTTATTTATTTATTTATTTATTTATTTATTTATTTAAGAATACACAACGAGTGTGCAGCACTATTCAAATGAATGTGTGTTAAAACAAAGCAAAACCAAACAAACAACTCCGAGACAAATGTAAATAGAAAGTGAAGGAAACAGCTGCACCTAAAGCCTTGTTTCGTTTTAGTTTGCCAATTGTCTAAATCAATTTTGTGTTGAATCTTTTGCTTGTTCCGAAGCTAGCAGCATTTTCACCTCGAACCCCAAATTTAACTTTCCAACGTCAATTTTTCAACAAAATTCGTCAACTTCTCTTTTCTGTCAAAATTCAACGTGTCAGAATTGCAGTTACGGTAGTTTAGCTTCTGAAACTTCCCCTCTTCAGATGCGAGCCCGTCTTTTTCTGAAAACCCGACAATGAATCCCGACCTACAAGTGCGACTGATTTCAAGTTCCGTGTTCCGTTTTCTTCTTCAATGAAGCGGAAAGGAAGGAAGAAAGTGCTGCGAACGCCGAAGAATTCAATCAGTGGAACTGAATTAAAATTCAGTAGAATTCCTGAATAACGAATCTGAAAGACGCACCTTCGGACAGATCGGTTGCACAGTCTTTTGACCTTTCAGTAGTTCTCTAGAGCATCTTCTCCGTGCTTTAGGGCAACTCCTTCCTTCAGACGTCATCCGTGGAGATCCAAGGTTACCATCGGTTTCATGCTTTTCTCGGCGGTTCTCTTTCGGATTTTTCTTACATTTCTTAGACGAGGACAAAAAAACGAGTTCTGCCGGAATATCCCTTATATTCAACTGCAATTACTGGGCGTTATCCTCTTTGCCACTGTACTGTGGCGTTTTTGTTTTCAGCGAATTTTTTTTTTGAATTTTTGATGCAGAGATTCAGAAAGCGAGGTGGGAATCATATTATTCAGTTAATCGTGGGACTAGCACAGGACCACAATTTTCTCACGACCGTGGGTTTCACTGCAAAGATTTCTTTTTATGGGCTGATTTCTTGTAGTTCTTGCGGTCTTCAGAGCAAAAAGAGCAATTTGGTCTCGGTGTAGTCTCCCAGAAACTGTGGAATTTGAAAATCAGTATTTCGGACTCATCATGGTTCTTCTTTCAAATAGAATGTGTAAGAAATACTTTGACAAGTTATTATGATGAAAATGAATGAAAAACGATGAATTATTTTTCGAATATTAGGAATGTCTCTCTCTACTTGAGTTACTACCCCGCTGAACTTTTTTTGTTTTAATTTAATTTAATTTTTTCATACAATTGAGTTTTACCTACTCTTTGTACCAGTAACCATTTCTCGCACGTCTGTGAAAAGGCGTAAGATAAATAAAGAAATAAATACAGTCCCGCCGGTAAACGTTGGCCAAAACGCGGCCGGCGGCAGTAGACGCTGCCGCAAGTGCCGCTTCGTCATAACTCTCGTCAATTTTACTTATTTTGAATAAAAAAGACATGGTTAGAATCAGATCAGCGTGATCCATCTTCTGGTTTAGCAATCGTTTGCAAATTTTGAAGTTTTCAAGGTGTGAAGTGAACGGTCGTTGACCTCGCGAGAGCGGCGACTTAATGAGGTCGACCTCATTATACCGTCCCCCCTAATTACATCCTCTGGGGACACATAGCTGAATCACAACTGAAATTAAACAATTCTTCAGCGGAATCAAATTTCATCTGCATATTCGAGGAGAGGGTGTCAAGCCGATCATTTCTATATCTAGCATAGCGGGAAAATGTTTCAGATGAAATTGACGGTCACGAAAAATTTGGTAGATGTAGACTTTTCACGATACGTTGAAATAGAACATATTGGGACTGCGCATTGCAGGGTTGTGCCATAAGAGAATTCGACAGAAGTGCTTCAATAGTCCGCATCAAATATAGGATTGTTCCACCAATTATGTGGGTTTTTTGTTGCCCGGAAATGCCACTTTCGACATTTTCACACAGAAAAGGTGGCGGATTCAGAGTTTCGAGAGCGAGAAATCGGAAATTTCGATTAGAAGAAAGAAAGAGCATGACTAGAGCAGCTTGAGCCTGATCCATGATTTGTGATTTCCATCGATTGACCAAAGGAAACGGCCTCTATCGCGAGGAATTCCAGTTTCAAAAGCGGTTTTCATGCATTTTTCTCTAAAAATGAAAAGAGACCAATCTTATTGTGTTCTGGTTTTCAGGTCCTGGTCAATGTCGGTAAACCGTCTGTGGCGAAAAAAATGTCCTCAATGACCCCAGTGGCGAGTCTGCCGCAGTTTCTTCGTATGCTTGGAGCAGCAATAATTATGAGGCCATGCAGCCCTCACGGACCTATCGTCGGCTCGCTGAGTATGGTGGGGCGCCCTAATGATGACCTTCACACCTCATATAGTTGTGCTTAGTGCATCTCTGATTACAAACAAACTTATTAGATAAATGCGATCAGAATGATGCAAATAGTTATCGTTGAAGTGACGTCACCACAATAGAGGGAACCCTAGGGAACCCTGGATACGATATTAATCGTTTTGCATTAGCGCTGGAGAAGGAGGTTTACAGTGATGCACCCGACGAGCTCTCCATTAATGTTCAGGATAGAACAAAGACGTATACTAGAGTTGATTTCATAAAAGAAGTAAGTGTCCCTTGCAACTAGATGATCTCGAAATTGTATTTCAAAAATTGTAAAAAAATATGTTTCAAAAAAATCGTCGTTGCAGTGCATATTTAAATATTACTTCATCTGAACCGAGGCGAGAGACTGTATTTGGAGGTCAGCGAAGAACGCACTCAATTCACGTGTGAGGCGGCTAAAATCTGCCGGAAAAAAAGCAAAATCGTCGCCTTCCGATGCTTCTAATTCAAATGAATAATAAGATATCACGAAAGCTAAAAGTTGTTCATAATATCTATATTTATAATAATATGCAATATAAATAGATTTTTATTTGCATCATTCTGATCGCATGTATCTAATAAGTTTGTTTGTAATCAGAGATGCACTAAGCACAACTATATGAGGTGTGAAGGTCATCATTAGGGCGCCCCACCATACTCAGCGAGCCGACGATAGGTCCGTGAGGGCTGCATGGCCTCATAATTATTGCTGCTCCAAGCATACGAAGAAACTGCGGCAGACTCGCCACTGGGGTCATTGAGGACATTTTTTTCGCCACAGACGGTTTACCGACATTGGCCAGGACCTGAAAACCAGAACACAATAAGATTGGTCTCTTTTCATTTTTAGAGAAAAATGCATGAAAACCGCTTTTGAAACTGGAATTCCTCGCAATAGAGGCTGTTTCCTTTGGTAAATCGATGGAAATCACAAATCATGGATCAGGCTCAAGCTGCTCTAGTCATGCTCTTTCTTTCTTCTAATCGAAATTTCCGATTTCTCGCTCTCGAAACTCTGAATCCGCCACCTTTTCTGTGTGAAAATGTCGAAAGTGGCATTTCCGGGCAACAAAAAACCCACATAATTGGTGGAACAATCCTATATTTGATGCGGACTATTGAAGCACTTCTGTCGAATTCTCTTATGGCACAGCCCTGCATTGCGCAGTCCCAATATGTTCTATTTCAACGTATCGTGAAAGTCTACATCTACCAAATTTTTCGTGACCGTCAATTTCATCTGAAACATTTTCCCGCTATGCTAGATATAGAAATGATCGGCTTGACACCCTCTCCTCGAATATGCAGATGAAATTTGATTCCGCTGAAGAATTGTTTAATTTCAGTTGTGATTCAGCTATGTGTCCCCACAGGCTGTAATTAGGGGGGACGGTATAATGAGGTCGACCTCATTAAGTCGCCGCTCTCGCGAGGTCAACGACCGTTCACTTCACACCTTGAAAACTTCAAAATTTTCAAACGATTGCTAAACCAGAAGATGGATCACGCTGATCTGATTCTAACCATGTCTTTTTTATTCAAAATAAGTAAAATTGACGAGAGTTATGACGAAGCGGCACTTGCGGCAGCGTCTACTGCCGCCGGCCGCGTTTTGGCCAACGTTTACCGGCGGGACTGTAAATAAATGATGGGATTGAACACCACATGTCTTATCCCTCAAGTCCTAAAAAATGCTTTTCAATTCAATTCTGAGCTCTTCAGTGCTGCATGGTTTTCTCTGTCCAAATGGCCAATCTATGGAGCACTTCCGTGGAAGATTTTTTTGAATATTTGAAAAAAGAATAGTTGTCTGTCACAGTCTGCTATTCTGAGTGGGCAGGTTGTACTTATCACAAACGATGGTCGGGCTCATCCCAAAGTTCCTAAACGAATCAGACACTCCAAAAATTCATTATGAACGCTCATAGTAAATCTTCAAACTAGAAACTTCTCGTTCTGATGTTTTTTTTTTGCTCTTTAGCTCAGACAAAGCTGGCTCATCGGGCTGTGGTCTCCTCCAAGTTCGCTACGTGAATTCCTCTCAATCCTGCTTTTACGTTCATTAATGTTTCATTAATCAGATCCAAAAAGTCGTTTACTGCATACCCTCGTACTTCTGATAGCACAACATATGTTTGAAGAAAAACTTCAATGTCTTCATAAGTTTGTGTGTAAAGTGTGCCAGTCAGCGAATCCACCAGAGATTTTCGTGCCCATTTCAACCGTTTATTACCCTCGTCCACCCTAATTTTTCCCACGAAATCTCTTTATTGTACACATTTTAGGGGGTGCTTAGATTAGCGGTAAGAGGCGCTGCTGACACCCGCACGGTCGAGCGATCGAACTTTGCTCGGACTAACCAAGCCTTACATCCCTCCGGGGTCGCGCCAATTGGCCCAACTTGGTATAGCGGCTGGGCCCCGCAAGTCCTTGTATAGGCCAAATACGCACTCACCATCCCTCTACGATTCTGAATGGAACACGAATGCATGGCGCGTCCTTAGAGGACTGATCAACACCGAGTTCTTCACCATTACCTTGGTATACAATTTGATTCTTGAAATTACTGTGCTAGTGCTGCTATCCTTCCCGTTTCGTCCTTGGAATTGTGATTGTTGACTGAAATGGTATTGGGCGGGAGGATTTCAAGTGTATTTTTTACCTTTCAAAATGACTCGAAGAATGCTACGTTGCCCCAGCTTAGGCCTAACAAAGAGGTGTTGACAAGATCTTGTTAGGATATTCTAAGAAAGCCTAACGAAAAGATGATAACAAGGCTGAGAAAGTTCCCCGATCTGGATACCTGCTTAACAGTGCGAAACACCAAGAATCTGATTCTAACTCTAATTTCATTTTACTTCGAATTCTTTTCGGATTATTCAAGTTTCTTTTTACGAATTTCACTTGCGTTTCAGAGAAGAACGTCTTTATTTAAGCTAGTCAATACATGGAAGCTGAGCATAATCCACTTATCTATTATATAATGATTCCCAATTACTTTATTGTTTCTAGTTGTAAGCTGATACCGACATACTGATTTGCGACCATTTTTGTCGGTTTGTAATTTACGAAACGGACAACTATATATTAGGCAACTTCAACCTTCTACTTAGCATGAGCTATTTGCTCTCGGTAGCAGCTCATTTTCTCTATATCTTTGCACAGCGATCATATTTCGGCTAGTATGAAAACCAGGTCGCTCTCACTCACCGACTACAGAGAACAGTCGTCGGATCTCTCCTTGTACATTAGCTGTAAATAAGACGAAAATAAAACAGCATTAATTTGGTGTAGATTTTTCGCTCTAAAATTGATGAAGGTAACAAAGATAATGAGCAGGCTAGATAAGTCTGTGATGGATGCGCTCCCATGCCAAACACGTGGACCTCAGACTGAACGTCCTCAGTATCTCGAGCCCTTTGTTTATCCATTTTTACTCGTCCGGCCAGAGGTGCAGTTAGACATATGTAGAGTACCTACCGCAACGATAAAACGGCGCCAGCGGCCCTTTCCTGCACAGATTCCTTTGAAATTGATTTATTCGCAAAAATAAGTATATTTTTGAACTCAGTAGCTTGAGCTCTACTTTATCGTATATAGATTTTTCATACTCGTGGAACTTGTTAACAAGTAATTTTTTGACCCCTTGATTTTTGCGCCCTTGCCCCTTTGATTCCTCAGCTGGCGACTCATCCCTCATCGACGAGGCACCGCCTTCGCTCGGGCTACCATGCGGGGGCTCCCGTTGAGCATGTAGAGTAAATGAACTGAGATACAAAGACTCCGACCAGGTCACCACGCGTGGACTCCAAAAACGGCGCCCTTCGGCGCAAAATAGCGCCGCTGTCGTTGCGGCGTGTCTTGTGCTGTAGATAGTCCCGAGGTACAGTAGGTTCCCCATTTTCCTCCCTTTGGTATAGCACAAAGAGCAAGGGAGACTGGATTCCTCCTTGCAGCACTCACCCGTAGGCTATGGAGAGCGGAGAGAACTGTTCTTCTGCTTTGACTTGATAAGTTTTGCCGGATAGGAAATCATTCATGTTCACCTACTGTTCCCCGATTTCCTGATAGATGGGTTAATAAATCTTCAAAAACCCTAAAACAATAAAGGGATCACATCCATACGCTTTTTTCGACAACTTTTGTCCAATCGTCCAATTGTCCAATTGTCCAATCATTCAGCTATGTGAGAGTGGCAGTTTCGATTGATCTCCCCTTCAAAAAGCCAAACTAAATATTGTAATCAGCTATCAGCTTAACTGGTAACTGCCGATATCGGCTTACCGGCTCATACCCGTGATTGCGGGTGAGTGCTGATAGCAACAGCCCGACCGGGCTTAAGAAAGAGATGCTAGGAGAATCGCAACGTAGTACATCGGTAGCACAGTGGTTAGTGCAGTCTGCCGGAAACAGAGAGACGCGTGTTCAATTCCCGTCCGATGTCAGTGTTTTGCGAATAATCTAGCATCTCCAAATATCTAAATATTGTAAATATTGAAAACAATTTTGTTCTCTTTAAATATGCTTGCTCTCAATTTTTACAATAACGAAGTGGAGAGCTTATATATCATGTTCGTTTCTGACCCGGTCCTAATTCGTCAAACCGTTCCCTACTATGTGAACAATTGATAAATACCGCACATCCCAGCTGAGTGTATGATCCACTCCTATCAGAGTCATGTACTATCACCTTCCCTCTTCTTCACTCCGTAACATTTTCCACTCGTTTCGCTTGAGGAATCATTCGAATCACTGACCATATTCATTGGAATTGTTTTCAACAGTATCACGGCAGATACCGACTGATTTTGTGGGAATCAGGATCAGAAAAATTGCTCAGATCTCCTTCCCGATCAAAGTGACTCTCTTCGCAGTATTGAGGGTCAAGCGCCTACAACAATAGAGAGATTCACAAACCGCTGTCTATAGCAAATTAAACAGGAAAATTCACAATTTTAGGAGCAATATCTCTGTGATTCGTCAGCGCCGCGCAATAGCTTATGCATGGCGAGAGGCATGGTGAGATTAATGTTCCCATTCCGTTCGAGAGTGACTTTGTAAAAAGCAGTATTTATGGGTGGATGCCGACGTCTGGTTTACGTATTCCTCCCGAGCGGCTTCCGGTTCTGAATATCTGTCAAATAGAGCGTCCACGTTTACTGATCCATTTACCTTAAAGTCGGTCAGATAAGTCCGTCCTGCGCGCGCCGCAACGCGGTGTATCGATCGATGGCACTCTTTAGATATGTTCTACCCTTCTTGATGAGTGTCCTCTTTCCCAGGACTTAATCTGCTTCACGATTTCATTGTATTTCTCTTGTGCCACTCTGAATTACTAAATAATTATCCTTACTATATAATAAGCGAAACCCAGTTGTTTACTTGGATGGATGTATGTATGTATGTATGTATGTATGGATGGATGGATGGATGTCAATTCATTTTTCAAGTGATTGGCGGTGGTGGCGGTTGGTGGTGGTTTTCAACTCATTTTTCAAGTGATGGGAGGTGGTGGCGGTTGGTGGTGGTTTTATCACTGTTTATCACTGAAATCATTTTGAAATTCACATTCTATGATAGCGCATTCACACACTACCTACCCTATATTGTCTGCCGAGATCGGCCTTATTTCATTTGAAATGGATTGAGCTAATGTGGGCGAGGTATGGGTGAATGAAAGTGGTATAAGTTAGGCAAGTAAGTGAAAACTCGGCAAAGATGTTGAACAGAGTGCACAGGAGAGTCAGCCGAACATGAAAAAGGGTGAAAATTGCGTCGCGGATTTGGAATAGAAGTTACGCTAATAATTTTGTCGCCGTTTCTATGAAGTTTTCCTGTGATGTTTAGGCGAACAATTAAGCAACAGGGAAATGAGACCGTTCCGAAGAATTAATGCCAAACAGCTCAACGAAGTTCAGACCCCTGCCACTGAAAAACAGCCCCGCACACCGAATCTGACGACGTAAGGGATGGTCGATGTTCCCAACGAGCAAAGCAACTCCGACGAAGGCAGCAACACGAAACCTCAGAAGAGAGAGCGGCTCGGCTTTCTCAACACGCAGTCTATCGTAGGGGAATGCGTCAAAGGGAGACCTCTGAAGAGAGAGAGGCTCGACTTCGCCAACAAGCAGAATACCTTCGGCGAATGCGTCAAAGGGAGACCTCTGAAGAGAGAGAGGCTCGACTTCGCCAACAAGCAGAATACCTTCGGCGAATGCGTCGAAGGAGACCGCTGATGAGAGGAAAGCTTGGCTCCGTGAACACGCAGAATACCTTCGTCGAATGCACCAAAACGAAACGGCAGAAGAGAGAGGTGCGGCTTTATTAACAGGCAGGATACAGTCGGGAAATTCGTCAAAGGAAGACCAAGGAAGAGAGGGAGGCACGGCTTTATCAACATGCTC
The DNA here is from genome assembly GCA_030553155.1 of Nippostrongylus brasiliensis. NCBI lineage: Eukaryota > Metazoa > Nematoda > Chromadorea > Rhabditida > Heligmosomidae > Nippostrongylus > Nippostrongylus brasiliensis. Next base: position 31,343,461 of record CP130732.1, on the reverse strand, counting down.
TATACCTCTGACGAAGGCACGAAAACGAAACTTCAGAAGAGAGGGACGCTCGACTTTCTCAACATGCAAGCTATCTTCCGCGAATCCGTAAACGCGGTACCACCGAAGAGAGGGCGTAATCAATACGTTGAACACCTTCCGCGCAGACGTTGAACCGAGAACACTAGAGAAAGAGAAACACGATTTCCTGAGGACTTGGAATATCATAGATGGAAGCGTTTACAGGCGACCATTGAATAGAGAGTGGCTCCCTTCCTCAACATTCTGACAACGCTTGAAGACTTCAGTTCGATAATCTGGAAGAAATAGAAATCAGGTTCTCTCAATAGGTGGATAACAGTATAAGCCGTCAAAACGAAACCACTGAAGTTAGAGTGACTCGATCTCCTCGCCATGAGCTTCACTCCGGAATACGTCAGAGTGAACTTGAAAACGATCATGATCCACCACGTCTACGTTGGCTACGGATAAGGCATACTCTGAGATGCACAATCTTAGACATTTCTTCAAAAAGTAATTTTTCTATCAAACCACGGCCACGTATGCTTTTTATGAGAAAGACAAACGTAAATTTGGACCGATTCCAGCAAGACTCGCAGGTCTAGCAGTTAAATCCGTACCTGAATGCCCTATCATATTACGGAAAGCAATAGCAAAAAGTTTTTAAATACCCGATCAATTGCGTTTTCATGCTAATTGTCCGTAATCTGACTGTTCACATCGTTTTCGACTTTGCGACGTATTACGCGCAGGTGTATCGATAACCCACCACGGTACGCCGCGTTGCGGCAAGCGAAGGGCGGACTTATCTGACCGACTTTAGGATACATTTTTATTTCGTAGTTGTCTTTCTGCTTAACCTTCTGATCATAGTTCGTTTGGCCGAGGAAGAGCCCGGCGATTCTATCGGCCCTCCATTTCCCCTGAAAATTAGATCAAAAAATACAAAAATTATTCGACAGTTCGTTATCCAAATTCGTCGTTTACTAAAGGGATTGGTTATTGTTGTTTCACACCGACACTATCGCCCCAATGTTTTGCCAGATGAAACCCAGCTGTTTGACTTCACATCTGGAATTTTACAATCTGGGAAGGATTTGAAAAAAGAGCTAAAAGCGACGGGAAGGCAATGATTGTTTTCATGGAGTTCTGAAACAGAAGAAAAAACGTTCCCATGAAATGAGTCGATCTGGACTTAAACTTATGCTGTCCCTACTGGACGGTAGACTTAACTGCCTAAGAACGGAACCACTGCTTTTTTAGGCATCATTTGAAGTGAATGGCAATCCCACAGCAATCAGGAGAAACTCAGCGAGTCTCTTCCTCTTTCTCCTCGACCTCTCCAGTATACAGGGTTGTCGGAAAATATGGTCCGCTTATTTTGAGACTGCTAGAGCTTCGATAGGGGAGCCTTCTTCACAAGCATTTAATCGGGCAAACCCTTCACCTGGTAACCGATGGATACGGGACCACGAGCTTCACTCTAAGAGGAATAGTGGCTACTGTCCCAAAAAGGCTAGCAAGCATGCCGTTACACCGTGCAGGTCACCTAACGATAGATTTTGAAAAATCGAGTCCCGAATAATCTAAAAAGTTGTGGTCTGAGTTTTAGAAACGAGGCATTTTTCAAGACCGTTAGTTTGGATCCACTTAATATGGTTTTTGTCACGGCTAGGGTAAAATTGACGACTACCGCGGCACGGGATGCACTCTCCTAACTTCTTCCCATCTTCATTCGTCAGATAGACAACCGATATGAATTTTTCAAATTTCAGTATGTTACTGACACTGCTGGATGGCTAGAGTTCAACGAGAACATATGCTTTGACTGGAAAAATGCTTGCCTGTTTCATAGGGCGCATATTTTCGGCCACCCTGTGAAAGGAACGCAGGGGTTCTTGCATTTTTGTTGACTGAACCATTGAACCTTCTTCGTGTAAATGAGCTCTCCATCGAAATGCATCGAAGCGCGGCTACAATGAGTGCATTGTTTGAATGCTTCCAGTTCCAGCAGCAATGTTGAACACCGATGAAGCCTAATTCGTGGTCTGATTCAGCCCATCCAAGGCTCTGCCGGTCTCACAAGTCGAGTTCGGTGCTGGTAAGTGGTAACCAAAACACCAATTTCCTTCATACGAGATAGATTACATACCTTCTGCTATAAGAATCACCCACTCTTGTTCCTGCACTGGTTGCAGCATCTTAACATACTTACATTAATGCAAACGTTCCTAATATTAGTATCATCTCTTGCTAAGTTCTTGGCGTCAAACCTCTTGGAATTCTGCACAATCCTTATTTTTATTGTCATTCACTACGTGCACTAGGGCCCGTGTGGAGCAGTGGTGAGAGGCGCTGCTGACAACCGCACGGTCAAGTGATCGATTCCGGCCCGGGCTAACCAAGCCCTCCATCCCTCCGGGGTCGGGTAAATTGGTGCCAGATTTGTCTGGGAGGGTAAAGACACTGACCTGGTATAGCGGCTGCCCCCGCAGGTCATTGTATAGGCCAAATACGCATTCACGATGACTCTACGACTTGAATTGAAAACGACTGCGGCGGAGCGTCCTCAGGAGACTGATCAACGCCGGCACCTTTACCTTTTATTGACACTGCTGGTTAGCTAACAGAGTTGAACGAACTTAGGTGCTTTGACTGGAAAGCTTCTTGTCCATTTCCGGCCACCCTGTAAAAAGAACGCGGGGTTCTTGCATTTTTGTTGAGTGAACCATTGAACCTTCTTTGGGTAAATGAGCTCTCCATCGAAATGCATCGAAGCGCGGCGACAATGAGTGCATTGTTTGAATGCTTCCAGTTCCAGCAGCAATGTTGAATACTGGCGAAGTCTAATTCGTGGTCTCATTCAACCCATCTACGGCTTTGCACTTCTCACAAATCGGATCCGGTGCTGGTAACTGGTAACCAAAACGCCGAGTTCTTCCATGGATTACATATCTTTTGCTATAAGAATCACCCGCTCTTGTTCCTCCACTGATTGTAGCTTCTTTAGCATGCTTACATTACTGTAGACGTTCCTATTATTGAGATCATCTCTCGCTAAACCCTTGGCGTCAAACCTCACGGAACTCAGCTCAGTCCTTACTTTTTATTGGCACTTACAAACTGCTCAAGGACCTCCGGCGAGGATTAGTTCAACGAGTCCACTTGACTAAGCTGTTACTAAGCCACCTTCTTTATGTTATTGCCAATGCTGTATTGTTAATAGCTTTAATGTTACCAATTACAGTATCCCAGTCGACAGCATCTCACTGGATTCAAATGCTTGCTTCACTAGGGGCTGGAGGAAATCGATAATTTTAATAACATTCTCGATCCCTCCAATCTCATCTTCTATTCCTGAATAGACAAATTAAATAGGTATGATTTGGATGTTTTCGTTCATCAGGTGCGGCAGCTCATCACTGAGTCAGTTGGCGTGATAAGATCCGGATCATCGTCATCCGCGGGCCCAGAGTTAACCGAGATAGCCTCCCACATCCGCTTCCGCTAAGACGTCAGTGGAATGAGCTGGCCGCGTGTTGCCTGCTTCAAGAAATCAACAGTAAAAGCGAAGCTGATTCATAGCGCTCCATGGGAACTCGGCTATGAATAGATGTCTTTCTCGGCCCACACTCGACCGCCTCCAACTAGTTAAAAGTCAATCATTTCCGCTTGGAAGTGATGGCCATGATTCTATGTACTCCTACCTGGCCTTTTATTAGGTTGGTGCAAACATTCTCGGACATTTGGGAAAAAAACCAGTTCATTATATAATATCTGAACAACAACAAGGAGTCATTTGAAGCAGACACCGTTAATATCAATGGTCTTCTCTTCTCTATTACATTTTTTGACTGGAGCCGAAAATACCGGGGAAATCTTTTTCAAATTCAGGACTTCGCAAATGTCCGAGAACTTTTGCACCAACTTAATAGCATGAAAGAACGTCTTGAATTTCAATAATTGCTCTAAATTAAAAAACAAAAATAGGATACAATTCATCATTCTCTCGGAACACAAAACACTTATTCCCAGCGGAACCACTCAGTGCCAGTTCCAACACTCATTGATGCCACTGTGAGGTACCATGTTTCACTTTATAGTTACCTTTTATCTGTCAATTTCAAAAAGGCATGTAGAATTATGCAGATGCTGGAGGACAAAACGGATTGGGGGAACCAAGATTGACCAGAAAGACCACTGAGCCTAACACTTTGTCAAGTGCCGATTTTACGCCAGATAACGCCGTATGAGCGTTCGACCAAGCCGACGAGGCGATGCCCGCTTTTCGTAATTGATGCGTACACTTTTTTCTTTGAGATTGAAATGACTTCTGATAGCCATCAAGGCACATGTGGTACAGTGGTACGATTGACAGCTGCAAGGTGGAGCGGTGGTTAGCCACCGTTGCTGATAAAGCTTTCTATCCCTCCGGAGTCGCGTAAATTGGTACTAAATTCGACTGGGAAAGTAAGAACACCGACTTGGTATAGAGGCTTGTAGCCTCAAGTCATTAAGGTAAAGGTAAAGGTGCCGGCGTTGATCAGTCCCATGAGAACGCGCCGCCGCATTCGTGTTCAATTCAGAATCGTAGAGGTTTGGTGAACGCGTATTTGGCCTATACAATGACCTACGGGGGCCAGCCGCCATACCAGGTCAGTGAATCACCTTCCCAGACAATTCTGGTACCAATTTACCCGACCCCGGAGGGATGGAAGGCTTACTTAGCCTGGGCCGGGATCGATCGCTCGACCGTGCGGGTGTCAGCAGCGCTCAAGTCATTGTCTAGGCCAAATACGCCTTCGACATACTTCTACGAATACGATACCGCAGTCCTCAAATGGCTGATCGACACCGATACCTTTACCTTTAGCCTTTTGTCGGCATTGTCATTGTCTAACCCTAAAGGTAAACGACAGGGTCGGACCAAGGTTGGAGTTGTTTACCTGCTCGCTCGAACTTGATTGTCACGCGGACTTGATTGGGTTCCCCGGCATACGACCTCAAATTTGGGTATTTAAATCTTTATTATAATTCGTCAAGTCATACCATAATCAACGACGAGATGTAAGTCATGAGTTCGAACGTAGCGACACGAAAGCAATGCATTACATATCATAACATCACATAACACCAATTAAAACGTGACCAAGATGTCTTTAACTAGAACACAAAAACATCCACCAGTGATTGTGGTGTAGGTGTAACGCTTCTAGAATTTGCACTACGCGGGAACGGTGCTCAAACGATATCGGGCGCCATTTGCCTGGAGCACATTATCGTGCCGGTGGCCATGCTCGGAGTGTTTAACATAATTCGATTGGAGCATGTTATGGCCACATGGGAAGCACGCGATTTTGACACTCAGGGCCCTTCAGACTTTACTGCGTTGCTGCCGCTGTAGTGGTGAAAGATGGACCGGCGGCGCTCGCAGCAGCTGCGCAGTAGCACATTATTCGGTTTCTAATTTCTTTGCGGAAACCACCCATATCGCTAAGGGCCCTTACAGACCAGACGACAAAAAAAATGAGCGACGAATTCGCAGTATTCACCGCGGCGGTGACCGCGCGTTGCGAAGTGTGGATCTCGCTGCCGCAAAACGACCGCCGCAAACGTCGCGTTGGATGAGAATGCTCGTCGTCGTGTGTTTCGCTCAATTTCATTTGTAGCGGCTAATTCGTCGCTCAAATTGCACGTCGTCGGGGCTGCAAGGGCCCTAACTATGCACTAAATAGTTTTCTGACCAACGACAGTCCAGTGGACGGCTGCGAAAGCGCGTAGCTGTTGGGGAAGTACCTGCACTCCCCTTTAGCTGTTCTATTAGGTTGTTAACTAATTATTTGCCGTTTTTTTCAAGCTTCTGTTGTGCGCCTAGTAGAGAGGCTTCCGAGACCATCCAGATACCATTCGATAGAGAATTATTTGCTCTTTCACAACATGTATCTGCTATTCACAAAACCTTGGAATTTTGATAACTTTTTGACCGTTGAAGTTGAAATCAAAAATGAGAAGAATTGACCCCACCGACAGTGAATTTTCCCTGCTTCGTTTCGAGACTTCCTGCAAAACTGTATATATCTTCTGAAAGTAGACGAATTTCTCTATAACATGGTATACAGTTTGTTTCGGTTTTCCTTGGTTTTTGTTTACTTACAGAACGTCAAAGTGGGGTGTCTCAAGGAAGACAATAGTTTTTGGATGCTTGTACTGCCTTTCTGCAGAATGTTTTCCATCAGCTCCAAACACGTTACGAGAGAGCATTTGTTGCTCTATCAGATAGTACGTTTATTTTTTCATGCTAGCCGTTTTTTAAAACTTTTATCATGAAAACGTTTTTAAAATTCCTCGACGTGTAAAACTTTTCATTGGTAACCTTTTGCAGATTTTCAGGTACCATTCGAAAGAGGAGGATTTGGGCTATAAAAAATGCATCACAAATTTCCAATCGCACCAAGCTTTATTAACTTTTAGGTCGACAAAGTGGAGGTTCGACGGCTCGCGTGGCCGCGCTGTGCGGCCAACGCGACGGCCGCACGCGCACCCCCTCTATAATAGCGCGGCGGCGCTGCCGTCGCGTTGGCCGCGCAGCGCGGCCACGCGAGCCGACGAACCTCCAGTTTGTCGACCTAAAAGTTAACAAAACCTGGTGCGATTGAGAAACTGTGATGCATTTTCTTATAGCACACATCCTCCTCCTTCGAATGGTACCTGAAAATCTGCAAAAGGTTACCAACGAAAAGTTTTACACGTCGAGGAATTTTAAAAACGTTTTCATGATAAAAGTTTTAAAAAACGGCTAGCATGAAAAAATAAACATACTATCTGATAGAGCAACAAATGCACTCTCGTAACGTGTTTGGAGCTGATGGAAAACCTTCTGCAGAAAAGCAGTACAAGCATCCAAAAACTATTGTCTTCCTTGAGATACCCCACTTTGACGCTCTGTAAGTAAACAAAAACCAAGGAAAACCGGAACGAACTGTATATCATGTTATAGAGAAATTTGTCTACTTTCAGAAAATATACACAGTTTTGCAGGAAGTCTCGAAACGAAGCAGGGAAAATTCACTGTCGGTGGGGTCAATTCTTCTCATTTTTGATTTCAACTTCAACGGTCAGAAAGTTATCAAAATTTCAATGTTTTGTAAATACCAGATACATGTCATGAAAGAGCAAATAATTCTCTATCGAATGCTATCTGGATGTTCTCGGAAGCCTCTCTACTAGGCGCACAATAGAAGCTTGAAAAAAACGGCAAATAATTAGTTAACAACCTAATACATTGGTTTGCTGCCGCAATAGAGTGTGAATAGGCCCTTAAACCAAGTTTTCTGCAAACAGGGTGGCCTATTAGACGACTGTCGTCAAGGGTGGTTTCCCATGGACCTTCTAGCTGTCGATTCGATAATTTACTTTTCTGAATCGATAGCCAGATGAAGACTGTTTAGCATCTCCTCCCTCTTTTCCCTATTGACTCTTGTTCACCTTTACTCCATTGTGATGAGACCTTTGTGGCTAATTTTGCTGATGTGTCAAAATCACATGTTGACAATGTTGAAGTATGGGAAGAACGCGAAACATTCATCGCAATCTCGGTGCACGTTTGAACCTTCTCTGAGTAAATGAGCTCAGCAACGAAATGCATTAATGCGTGACGGCAATGAGCGCATTGTTTGAGAGACGATTCCAATTCAGGCAACGACAATGAATACCGTCGAAACCTAATGCATCGTCGTTTGATTGAAATCCTTCGTGATTCTGTAGTTCTCCCTGCCGTGAACGCAGCGTTTTCCTCTATTGTTTGCGAGAGGAATCCATGATGGTAAACTCTACCTTATTTTACTCTACAAAATTCCTTTCCTTATAACATGTAATCCTTAGTCTTTCCTTGGCTGTTTCTCATTCAGCAGTCCTTCACATGATTTTGTTCCGTTTCGCAATTGTTTAACTTCAATTACCGTCTCCTTCCGTGTCTTCTACACCTCCTTCCCGATGCGTAATTGCGCCATGCACTCCAACTTGGGCCGATCGCACTCTCCAGGATTCATCATTGTAGGCCTGCTTTCTATTGGGATTGGAAGTAACGAAACAGACCAATCAAGAAGATTGTTTTTCACTGCACTATCAGCGTCTAAAACTGCTTTCGTAAGTCAAAACTCACAAACAATTCATACTACCGGATATCCGGCATAGGAGAAAGAAAGAAAGTGTTGAGGGCCAATCCAAACCCTTCCTTCAACGCCAATTTAATCCTTATTATTCTTTTTGTTGACATTTCTATTTAAATTTAAATTGTAGGCCTCCGTCTTCTGAGGGATAAAGCCTAGTTGCTAGTTGTCGCCCGTTTTTCGATTTTCCCGCCCTGTATGGACTTTCTACGTGGAGGAGGGTTCTTATGCTAGTGGACAACTATTTTTTGGGCACTATTCAACTTAACGGACTCCAGTCCTCGATTTTTTTTTCAGTTGTCGAAATTCGCTGAAACTTCGCACCGGGGGTTTAGTTGAGGACGCTGATCACGAATCTGCTGTCCGTTTTTCACGTTAATGGTCTCGGACCACCCAAATCGCTACTTGGGTGGTCCAGTCAGCATCACCGCTTTCGCTGAAACTTTGCCTATGGGAGATCTCTCTTCCAAATGACGGCCGAATACGGTAGTTATAGGTGAGTCTCACCAGGTAATGTTGGTAGGTACTCACCTGTGACTACCGTATTCGGCCGCCATTTTGAAAACGGACTCCACCATCGTGTTCAGGACGCCTGATAACCCCTATAGGCAAAGTTTCAGCGAAATCGGTGATGCTGAGTGGACCACCCAAGTAGCGATTCGGGTGGTCCGGGACCACCCACGTAAAAAGCGGACGGCAGATTCGTGATCAGCGCCTTCAATTATCCCTGTGCAAAGTTTCAGCGAGTTTCGACAACTGAAAAATCGAGGACTGGAGTCCGTTAAGTTGAATAGTGCCCAATGTTCCTTCCCTTTTCCATATTATTTTTATTTCTCGTTCTTGTCACACATGGGATGATTATTCATATATTGTTCATATAGGGAGCCTAAGAACATCTGGAATAAAATCTACTCCCTCCTTGGAATGTTGGGTACTGTTTTTCCTGTAAAAAATCTCAAAATTTCATTTACATACCTACCCGCAATGCACGTCCCCTGCGTCTCTACCCTACGGCTTCTGAGTATGTGTGAACCTTGAGAGCTGGTACTGAAGCTTGTTCGTCAATCATAATGTGCTTGACCGCGTCACTGTCTCCCAGAGCTCCATCAGAGACTTTTTTGCGCTATTTCTGCGCCATGCTCATTACTTCATTTGCAAATTTGTAGTCGAGAGCACAGAACCGCTACGAATCTCACTTCGACCGAGCTTATCGACCAGCAGAGGAACATGGGACCGACGACGCGAAGATGCCGATGGTGAAGGGCTCGTGTTACCGATCTGGGTGGGTGAGGAAAGCTTGAGTGCGCAATTAAGCATCGATTTAAAAAACGGGCTTCTCGTAAACAAATGCATTACAATGTGCAAGTAGTAGTTAGGGAGAGGAAGGTGAGCATATCAAAGTAATCTCGTTGATATCGTCAGTTACCCGGCTTTTTCCACCGACACTTATAACTATATTTGGTTTGAAAAGGTTCAGTAGAAACACAAGATCGGGCTTTTGGTGAAATTCGAATTTTTTTCTTCATTCCTACTTTCTCGATCCCTTTCTTCCTTCTCTCTTTCGATGAAAACCCCATATTGCAATCACAATAGAATTTCTTTCTCGAGTCGTTCTCTGTTATTGCATTAAATTGGTTTGTTTTTGTTGGACACTTCACATTTCGTTTTCTTCGTGAACCTCTTAATTTGCGTTTACTTAGCAATCTTCCTGAAACCATGAATCAAGTTAATTAAAATCTCTCCAGCAATACCGACTACGCCAGATGATGAAACGGTATAGAACGAATTCGGTGGAACCGCTCCATGTTGCCTTCCATGTATAAGAACTTCTTTCTATAAAGGTGGTAAAGATAAAGAGTATCGGAGTTAATTAGTTCCCTTAGGACGCGACCCAGCATTAACGCTATAACTCTACGATTCTTTTTCATTCAGAATCGTAGAGTTATAGCCGGTACGTATTTGGCCTATACAGTGACTTGCGGGGACCACCCACTACATCAAGCCAGTGTTTTTACCTACGCAGACTGGTCTGGTGCTAGTTTACCCGAAGCCGAAGGGACGGAAGGCTTGGTTAGTCCGGGCGAGGATCGATCGCTCGACTGTGCCGCTGTTAGTTCGTCTCTTACCAGTGCACCACGGGCACCCTGTATCATGATTTCTAGGCTATCTTATACTGCTGAACGCCTACTCTGCACTCCCTTGTTCTTTTGTAAGTTTCTTTTCTAAACATTCTTACACTATTCTGAATTGAGGATGCTCCCAATATCTGCTTGGCTTCTAGCCTTGGCGTTGTCTCGTTATTCTAATCACCCACGGCTCTAGTGCACGATTTTCCTCGAGTACTAATACAAATTTCCTGCATTTGGACCAGAACTGTCACACCTGCCGTTTATATTATAATTTATTGATATTATAATTTGTAATGTAACTATGTGTCCTACATTATTTCAATAGATATTCTTCACACATCAAGGTACGTACTAGAATATAATCTGTACAGATGCCCAAAATTCCGCCCGTTCCATATCCTTATAGTTTTCCAAAGACTTTATTTTTGGAATTTTTGGTTTAAATCTCCGAAGCCTTTCTTTTCAAACGTTTCACTAATGTATTACTTATATCTGTAACAACTGCTGCTTCATAAGAAAAGTGCTCCTGCAGCTGAATGTTATTCATCAGTTTTTACCCTTGCCAGCGGATTGAAAAACTAAGACAATAAAAGAATTGAAATAGGAAAAATCTGAGGTTATTAGATTGCGAGTTGAAAAACTAAGACAATAAAATAAATAGCGATTTATTAGATTGCGAGTACGTCAATCAAATAAGCGATTTACAGTAGCCGTGAACATTTTTGCTTGCAAAAGATTCGAATTACGTTGTTGTAGTAGCAGTAGTTTATCATGAAATTCTAGTTTTTCACCGCCTTCTGCGGGTTACCATTATTTATCTAGTCATTTATTTTTACACCTTTTCGCAAACGTGCTAAAAGTGGTTACTTGTACAAAGAGCAGGGAAACTCCATCGAAAGTGAAATTGTAATGAAATCAAAACAAAACAAAGCTCAGCGAGTTCGTAACCCAACCAAATGGAGAGAGACATTCCTAATATTCAAAACGAAAATTATGGGTACAAGAATATGATGTTGTGATAGAATATGACAACGACAGTAGTTTAGTAACTTCAGTACGAGCGTTTTTTGAACCAGAATGTTTTAGAGAATTTTTCATGAGCCTTTTATCATGGAGCCGGCAGTTCTTTGCTGAATAGTTTTGTGGTGGCTTCTGCGTCTACAATTGTCTCTGATTGCATTATAGAATCATTCGTGGTGTCTTCGAAGTCCGAATTGTCGCACTACCTCATTGTTGATTCTGTTGGTATGGTTAGTTATTCTAATCTGACCACTGATCACTTCGAGTGTGCTTGTTTTTCATTATTTCGTGAATGAATTAGTAATAAGCAAATACAGGGTGGCTGGAAAGTATGGTCCGCAAATTTTCAGCAACGGTTCTTTCGAGCCGATTCCCGTTGCAAAGGCATTGTATATAGGGTTGGTAGTAACGACTCGATATGTGTTCCTGCTTAAGTGGTACATCGATTGGATCAGCGAGTCTCAAGATATGCACCCTTTTTCCCATCGAGCTATAATCGCGCACCTTGTGGACGAAGGACTATGACCCGCGGAGATATCGAAAAGGCTCAAGATCAATGCTAGGACTGGACGACGAATCGTGGCACAGTACAAGCAGCGAGGAGACTATCGTGCACTTGCTAAAGCAGGTCGAGGTAGGACCGTGAATACTTCTGGGATCCGTAAGATCATCAAGAAATGGATCCAAAGGAATGACGGGTTGAGCCTCAACAAAATTGCTTCCGACTTGAATATCTCGCGACGGAGTGTTCAAAACATTGTGAAAAATGAACTGGATCTTCGCAGTTATCAAATCTATCGCGGACAAGCCCTTGCGGATTCTGTGAAAAGGAATAGGCTCGAGAAGTGCCGAAAACTTCTTGACTTCATTCGCGCGGGCCGCCTTTCTGACATCATTTGGACAGATGAAAAACTTTTTACTTTTGAGGTTGCTCCTAACAGTCAAAACCATCTCCAACTCTTGTCGCCGGCAGAAAAAAGTCTCGAATTCGTCGTGTCTACTCAAGGACCCTCTCCCCAAAATCTGTGATGGTTTGGGGAGGCATAACATCTGAGGGCAAAACTCCGCTTGTTTCTGTCGACAAGAACATTCAAATCAACTCTGATGTTTACCAGAATGTCATTTTGAAGAAAAATTCTAATTCCGTAGGCTAAAGAGCACTTTACTGGACGACTATTTATACTTCAGCAGGACTGGGCGCCAGCACATGGGTCGAAATCCACGATTGCCATCTGCGAGGAGCACTGTCCGGAATTGTTGGGCAAAGATATGTGGCTATCAAACTCCCCAGACCTAAATCCAATGGACTTCTCGGTTTGGGGCTATTTGCAGCAGAAGGTCTCGTTAAATTCTCATCGAAGTTTGGACAGTTTGAAAGCAGCCCTGGAGAGAGAGTGGCAGAAGATGGATGTCGACTACTTGCGGCCCACAGTAGACGCAGTCACCAAGCGACTAGAGGCCTGCATCAGAGCAAAAGGAGACCATTTCGAACAATAACTTGAGTAAATGATCCATTTTTGTCCTGTAGCTTTATAGTAAAAATATCGTCAAGATTGTTGTAGTCTTTCACTTGTTCTGAAGAAAAATATAGCGGACCATACTTTCCAGCCACCCTGTATTTGTGGCGTTAATCAAAGACGGGAATTTTCCCACACGAGTCTCTGTTCAAGAATTCCCATTGTATTGAATGCGTATTCCTGTAACGAATCTTCCTGAAAATGATATGTTTTTTTAGGTTTACTTACTTATTTAATTGCTGCATTGCTTACGACAATCTATAAAAGGGAAACGAACAAATTGTTCTACTTTTTATCTCTCGCCCTAGCATTTTCTAGCTGACTTTCGTCACTCACCCATTCAATTTACCGGGAAAAACGTATACAAAATTATCATCTTTGAGCTCGTTAATTCTAACTGCGGATCTCAGTGGCCTCTAGATTGCAGCTATCTAGTTACGAGAACTTTTTGATATTCTCTGAGCGGAAAATTATTTTTTTAGAAAACGTGAACTATTCATTCTATTCACATTGTCTACATGACATTTTAAGATGATTCTTCCAAAAACCCGACATCGGTGACATACAGGGGTGGCAATATATTTACAGACGCCTGCCCTCTGTGTGGTTTTTTGGCCATAACTTTGGACACAGAGGAGTATGAGGAATATTGAGCACGTACTTAGAATCCTCGAAAAATTCTCTACAAAACGCATTAAATTGCATTCAACGCCTCTCCAAAATTGTAGAAAAAAATCGAGTGGAAATAAATTAGTCATGAGATAGTAAATGTTAAACACATTCTCAAAATCACAATAAACTACAATGCATCATCAAAACATAATTGTTATCAGAGAACAAGTCAATATTCAGTAAGATAGCTCTTGCTCTTGATCACGGCGAAACAGTTCGGTTTCACATTGAGTCGACGAACTTCATACATCGCTCCACAGGAATAGCACTCCACGTTTCCTTGATGACTACTTCCAACTCGTGAAGGCTCTGTGGCTTCAAGCGATTTCATTCTGAGTCCTATCGAACATCTCCTGAATGACGTGGATAGAGTTTTGAAGCGCTTGAAGCCATGAAATCTTGACGAGTTGGAAGCAATCATCAAGGAAACGTGGAGTGCTATTCCTGTGGAGCGATGTATGAAGTTGGTCGACTCAATGCGGAATCGTTTGGCTCAAGGGCTATCCTACTAAAAATTGACTTGTTGTTTCATAATAAACGTGTTTTGATGATGCATTGTAGTTTATTGTAATTTTGAGAATGTGTTTACCATTTACTATCTCATGACCAATTTCTTTCCCTTTCGATTTTTTCTACAATTTCAAAGAGACGTTGAATGCAATTTAGTGCATTTTATGGAGAATTTTTCGAGAATTCTAAATACGTGCTCAGTATTTCTCATACTCCTCTAGTTCCAAAGTTATAGCCAAAAAACCGCGCAGAGGGCAGGCGTCTGTAAATATATTGCCGCCACTGTAGTGATTGATCGGAGAGAATAATAACCGTTCAGGTGACATACATATATTGACCCTTATTTAGATGGAGTGCTTCTAAAATTTGAGTTCTTCTCCCGTTTCGTACTATTTCGAAATCTATTATTATTATTCTTGTGAACCACGTGTGCTAGTTGACAACCTCATTGACTTCTTAGGCTCGTGGGAAAGGCCTCGGGCGGTTTTCAGAGTTAAACCGCAGGGATTGAGGTGATCGTGGTTTCCTACTCTCTGGAGCTCCGCGGGAAGTATGCTCGCATAGGGTTAGAAATAACATCTCCATATGCTCGATATTGACGACCATGGATATTCACACTGTCATCTGAAACTCTCATCACCTTGTAATTATTATAGTTCCCCACAATGGAACTAAAAAAATGTTTGCGAAATTGCTTATTGGAATGAGGTTGGCCTTTGGATTCTAGTTGCATACTCATTCATGGCGTTGGAACATTCACTCTATTAAATTGCCGCCAGGTGGATGGCTCATTGAAATTCACTCAACCGCGGGAATAGCACACCCGAACGGCACCACACCTGTCCAGGACTCTTCATCATTTTCTGCGCAGCGGGAGCATTTCCAAGACCTCTCTTCTTTGAGTCTTGGGCATAGTGAAAAGATCGAATTTTGTTATTGTGTCTTACAAGGTTGATAGGTGGAAAGTTTATTAACGGCTCCACAGCTAGAGCTGCTGCTCTTTCTCGCACCTTCGCGGCCGCAAAAAACCATGTTCCTGGCCCTCAAATTACCCGAATCACATATCATTCGGCTTGTTTTGACGAGCAGAATTCGAATATGATACTTAGAGTTCTCCACGGCAGAAAAATTTCCGTAATTTATTGAATATTTTCCTAGCGATAGCATCGGAGCTCTTTCCGCATCTTCGCGGCCGCAAAAAACCACGTTCCTGGCCCTGAACTCAACCGAATCACATATTAATCGATTTGCTTTGACGAGTAGATTTCAAATATACTAGTCGGAATTCCTGGCGGCCACAAAAATGTTAGTCATTTTTTGAAAATTTCGCCGATGCATCGGGGCTCTTTTCGCTCCTTTGCAGCCGCAAAGAACACGATCTTGGCCCTCAAATCACCCGAATCACATATTAATCGGCTTGCTTTCAAGAGTAGAATCCGAATGTGCTACATAGTTAGAATGCCGGCGATCTCGGAAGGCATAAGAACAACATCTTATCTAAACTTTGTATAATCGTAGAGGCGTCAAACAGGCTGTGGACGACTGAATCTCTATACACAAAGGACTCCACTTGATCCTATCAATATCTTTCCTTCCTTACTACTTTTTCCTTGCCGCTGAAGGGCTTACATCAAGGATTATCTCAATGATTTCAGTGATTTGTTATTACCCGTGTTTATTGTTTTTATATTACTGACGTCATATCCCAGTTGGCTGTAACCCACTGGATTTCAATGCTTAGCCCACTAAGGGAGAAAAATAAATGAAATAAATCTATTGAAATGAAATATCGTCATGGTGCTTTTCGTTCTTGGGAGATGCAATGCTGCTGCGACTCTTCGTTGGAGAAAGGTACTGCTTCAGATGACTACCACAGCTAACAGACTTCAAATTTTCTCTTTGTTGTTTTTCGCTTCTGAATGTAACCGTCGAATCCGCTCGAATATTTTCACATCACCTAATAAGAAGTGGTTGGCTCTTACCCAGTGGTTAGTATATCGCGAGCTGTGATAGATGTGAGAGCAGCAACCCGTGCGTCAAATGAAGGCGGTGCCAGATCGGAGACTTTTGCGTGGATTGTTCGAGTGGGTGGGATGATGCCTTTGACTTCCACATACTCTTCTTCCTTCTACATACTCATCCACGTGGTTTCCTAAACTACCCTAAGGACATGCTTTTCCTCTTTCCACGTTTCTCAACGTATCCTCACTTCTCCTCCATTCTTGTGGGTAAGCAGCTCATGAACTGGCGGAGAAGTCTGAAAGAATTTGAAAATAGTATTTTTTTCAAATTTAGCCATCTTTAACTACTCTCTGCTTTGAGCTTCGTTATTAGTGGAGTTATTCAATAATATTTCCTTCTATCTTGTCTGCTCTGCTGTCTTTCTGTGACTTCGGTTCAGCAAATTCAGGAACTTGAGGCCGGGCATTTGCGGCGCCTTGCGCTTTACCTTTCATCTAATTGCATCCTGCCTACGCATAGCTAAGTTCGAAGCAATTAATTCTCGATCTTCGTTCTCAGTTCTTTGCCTCTAAACCCAGTCCTACGACTGGGCACTTTCACTCAGAGCCATTAGGTGTGAGAAGCCTAAAGTTTCGTTGTTTCGTTTGTTTTGCATGATCGTTAAGTGTAAAAAGTCTAAAGTTTCCATATTCCAGTCATCCTCAACGGCCTGATCGCTCATTGAAATTATTGAGTCACCAGATTTTCCAACCAAAAGCCGTTCAGTTTTAGCTTTTCTAAGAAACTGAAGAAAGTAGCCAAAGAACCGCCATTCAAGAGATTGTAGAAAGATTAACTTTTGAAGATGACGAGAATGAAAGTGAAATCAGGGTCACGAAATTTTAGCGAGCAATATTTTCCCTGTACATATTGTTCCTTGACGTTTTTTTTCGATCCAGTCTCAGCAGATGGCTTGTGGTCGGTTCGGTGAGGTCATAGTCAAGAGAATAATGTTAAGTCCATTTATACAAATGTAATGGAACAAAACATGCCTTACTTCTTTTTATGCGCGGTTTTCTACCAGAAAGGCCTCCTAAAACGGTTCGAATCCCAAGCGTGTCCAAATTTTTGCGAAGAACTTGGTATCATCCGAACATCGTGCATTTCTACGGTACGAAGCAGACGTTGATAAAAGTTGAATTTTGGACATCTATTCCATGTTATCTTAGTTTCTCATGTTACCGTCCCTTCATAGTCTCCTTGATCTATTTTTATTTATTTTTCTAATTGATTTAAGTGGTAGGCTCAGACCACGCATGTCATACAACGTGCAATTCGCATTGTCTTCGAAGGCGAAAAATGGGTTTGGAACATTCAGGAAAATTTCGGAAATCATGTAAAATTCATAGTGAACGTGAGGAGAGTCTACTTTTAGCTGTTGAACAGGGCTGCTCGATAAATGTGGTGATCATTCCACGCAAATCATTCATGAACGACTATTCCAGTATTTCAATTTTACTCCTGATTTCTTGCTTCACGCGAGATTTGTTTTTAATATTTGATGTTGAACGATGATGATCAGCTCAAACGTAACGGAAATGTCGTCTGACCGATAATCACAACACGAGACGTGAGAATTCCACTCCACTTTTTCTCGAATTTGCGTCAACATTCACTTCTATCCAATAATCTCCCACTTCTTCCCGAATGTTGAATCTTCCTGACAGAAGCCTTACCCTTTTCGAGTTTGAGAACTGCACGCAATCTTTTCATTACATGGAGAACTAGACTTTCGTCTTTCCACTTTTTCTTTATCTGATATTTTATCTGACCTTGTAGAACACAGCTGATCAACATTCATATTTCGGCGAATCTGCTCTTTTTTACTCGCCTCGTGATTCATCGTTTCTGAAGCGAACTCCGTTTGAAGTGCCGTTAGAGGATCGTACCTTCACCTTCACAGACCTTCCCTTCCCTTCCCAGTACCAATTTACCCATTCCTGGAGGGTTGGATTCTTGGTTAGCCCTGGCTGGGATCAAGCCCTCGACCGCGAGGATGGAAATAGCGCCTCTCATCGCTCCACGGCGTACCCTATTAACATGTATATTTTTCGTACTCGGTAGCACATCCATGTTTAAGGATGTAACCATGAATAGATAAATGTATATCTTATTTTTGAAATTGATTTGGCTTATTCTGTTATTAATATTATTAATCAATATTATTTGTGTCACGGTCAGTACTATACAGTTGTTGTTTTGTATCTTCTAACGAGAATTATGCAAGAGCTATTCGACTGACCTTTGCTACTGGGGTACTAGAACCTAAGTGGGAAGGTCGTTGGAGCGGCTCTCAGGTGGTAAACAGCTTAATAGTGCTCTAGGAGGAGAGAACCCAGAAATAACCTCTGTTGCTTCTCAGGCCCGGGGTATATTTTCCGGTTATTTCAGGTATACCGTCCTCAAAACTGGAACCTGGACACCCTGGTTCTTATCGAACCGTGCTCAAGAGTAACACGTAACTGGTGATTCTTGTTCCGTGTCGCTGTCCTAGGAATAAATCTCTCGGAGTCCCGCGAATTATCTCAACCACTAGGTGTCCCCCCTGAAAAAAGAGGGAACAAATATCACGACGATGCGACCTCCATCCACGGCTCCTCATAAATATGGTGGTTCTTCAACAATATCCAAGTTTTCGCGTCCTCCAGGCCAAGATTATGGTGATTGTGTTATTTATACACCTCCAATACTTAGGAACCTCCTTTTTGCCGTTTTTCTCATTCAGAAGAACATCAGTATTATTTGAAATGTTTCAGTGAAAGGTGATGGACATACTTTTTATAGCAAAAGAACAAGAGGTGAGGATTATGTGCACACTTCTATTTGCTGATTTTGTTTGAAAGCATTGGAAGAGTTCGCTCCTCGCCCATTGACCCCGGACCCTTCTTTGAATAGTTTTTTCTCTTTCTCTTTTTCTTATTAGTATTTGGATTTTTTATTGTTGCGTGGTCCATCGCGAAGGTAACGAATCAGGCAGGATCCGAACCCGCGTCTCAATCCTATCCGAGGCACTATGATACCAGACCACTACGCCACCGAGCTTCAAGCTCTCTTCCTCATTTCAGGGAGTCATCCGTCCTCGCTACCACCTTCCTTAAGCCAAGCTTTTAGTTTAAGCGCTCATTAGTAGCAGCGATGTAGGAAGTAAGCCCGACAGGGAATTCTATCAGTTAAGCTGGAAGCATTTCAGATCCAATATGCAAATGCCAGGTGTCCAAGGCGGAGTGGTTCATTCTGAAACCCTGCGCAGTCTTCTTTGACTTCTTAGAGCCAATCCCTTTTTCGAGGAATCTACAGAATCTACAGAACACCTTCCCCCACTGCGAAGTTTTGTGTTTATTCACTTCTGCCGAACGCTGTAGTTGAAGCTCATTGAGCTGGTGCAGTTGGAGCCTATGGTTTAGAGCTCCTAATTTATGGGTATTCTAACGAAATCAGATGGGCAATCTTTAGAAGTGCTTCAAGTATCCTACTGCAGAGTTCTACAGAGAAGAATGCAGAAGCTTTCTCAGAAATTCAACTAGGCCATAAAGGAATTTTCAGTTGGAAGGTTTACAGCCTAACATCGGCGTGATATTCGACCCTCATTACCACGCTTTTGTAGGCAAATTTTTACCCAACTCAAATCACTTACTATTAGGTTGTCAACAAATAAATTGCGTCTTTGACGTGTAAATTCAAATGTTCATAACTTCACTCAAGCAGAACATTTTAGAATAAAGTGGGCAACGACAGATTTGTCGTATTTTCTCCAACAACATAAAAGATAATAAATACACTTTCGATAGAAATCTGGATTTCTGGAAGCAACGAAACCGTCGAAGTCAATTTGGGAACCTGCCTGATTCTTGACCACCCTGTGTTCAAAATAATATACAACATTATAAATATTGAGTGAAAGTTATACACAAAAATCAAAATTGAAATTCAATGTGCCAAGGAACGCAATTTGTTTGTTGGCAACCTAATATAAACGTACAGCACGAGACCGCGCAGCTTACTACCGGCACTCGGACCTCTTTGTTATCCTAGAAAAAAGAAAAAATTCGCTGTAGCACCTGAAGGTTAAGCTCCCAGAAGGGACCGGCACATGAACTTGGACCTACTTTCTCGAAGATAGCGCAGTTCAGGTATAGTACCCGCTCACTTTCCTCCTCACTGCTCCTATTTGTGGCGAGGTCAAAGACTTTGTTACGGCAATCCCTCACCAGAGGTCATTCCAAATCATCGAGCTACAGTACTGGACGTGCCGCAACGACAAAACGGCGGCAGCGGCGCTCTCTTGCGCCGAAAGGTGCCGGTTTTGGGGTCCAAGCGTGGTGACTCGGACAGAGTCAAACTCAATTCATCTACGCTGCATGCCCAACAGGGGTCCCCGCGTGTTAGTCCGGTCGAAGACGGAGCCTCGTCGAGCAATGAGTCGCCGGACGAGAGAAAATTACATATTTATTTTGTCGAATAAATGAGTTTCGAATGAAATATAAAAAACGGCTTTTTTTGTACTCAGATGTGTCAGGTGCACTATTTGAAAGAACTTAGTTATGAGTCATTCGTTTCATAAAAAGGTATGTTCCAAATCAACGTCTATTCAACGGCCTGTCGAATGCTCTCTTAAATCAAATGTGCCCGCCGTTCATCAACTTCTGGGACTTTCTTCGAGGTCGTGTTCTGATTATGTTTGCTTTGTACCTCAATGTTGTTACGCATTTCTGTTCAGAATTGTAGGTTGATTTGAATTCGAAATTGAGGTATTCTAAATACATCAAGACTACGTCTTTAACGCTATTCAGTTTTCAGTCTGCGCTGAACTTTCGCTAACTTCTCCACCATGTTCTCTTTAAAGCCACCTCCATTCCGCGTTTCAACCCATTTTGTCTATCTGATAGTTCCACGATTGAACGTTTCCTGCAAAAAAAGCTTTATTTTGAAGTGAAGGCTCCTCACATTATTTAATTGATGGACTGTGTATCTATCCGATGGAGTGCAGTTTGAGATTTTCCACTGAAAACAAACCAAGCTTCTCTCATCACACAGATTAATCTATTATTCCATTCCATAATGCTCACCTACGTCCCTGATTCTTTTAGCATCTTACATCATCAGATAAAGATTATTCGAATTTGGGTCAGTGTTAAACCTGAAAACGCCTTAAAACAACGAAAAAGTTAAAGCAAAAATGAAGCTTATTCCATGCCCGGTCAGTGATAAGGGTCTGATTTCTGTGCCTCAACCAGGATTTATATGTATTTATTTGCTCCCTTGTCGTTACATCCTCAAACATGGATGTGCTGTTGAATAAGGAAAATGTGTTAGTTAAACAAAAATGCTGTTCAGTTACAAAAAACAACAACCCTTCAGAGAAAGTGCCAAGTTTTCGTAGGCCCGCCCAGTTTTATTAGTCCCGCCCCACCCCATCATGCCGAGGTTTCGAGATGTTCTCTCTTCTTGAAACCTCGGCATGATGTTATATTGCAACCCTTAGTAAGATGCGATGAACTTTCCAGAGTAGAGATCAGGCTCGTCGCAACATTCTTGCGGTGGATCACGCGGCCTCTGAGGAGGACGTTCATGTCGAAACGTTAGGCCATAAAAAAATTTGATTCACCATACTATTATAGTTCGGCAAAGCAGCATACGGACTTCTACAAAGACAGGTAGTAGTATCCTTAGCCTGATCTCTACCCTAGAAAGTTCATCGACGATCAGCTAATATATTGTGGCATTGCTCTACTTCCTTCGCCACAAACTCAGTGCTTTGTCTGCAGAGGGATTCACCTCTGTTTTAGTATAATCTTTACTGCACTTCGTCATTTAAATCTCTGTGAGATAGTTTCTCTTTCTGAGAGTTATTACTCCAATCTTGTCTTCTGCAATTATTGTTTATTATGGACTGAATATTTTTAATAAGTGAATCAATAAATTATCAATGTGGAAGAGGACCTCCTAGAGCTAATACCCGCTCTTATGGTTACTCCTATATCTGAGCTTGGAGAATGCCTCGACGATATGAACACTTTAAAAATGGAACGATAAGTTGGAGAATAACATTGAATCATTATCAGCGCAAATAAATTTATTCACAAACATAGTGCCAGATGGTTTTCAACACGATATATGAGAAATTGAGAATTTACGGAATGTAGTGGACACTTTAGATCGCATTTTGTGGAGGACGCCTGCGAATCGAACTTATTTTGATCTCGGAGAGCCTCTACTAAAAACTGCCAGTTAAAATGCTGGAAAGGTAAAAGCAAAGGTAAAGGTATCGGCGTTGATCAGCCCCCGATGACGCGGCGCCCCGTTTGTGCTCCATTCAGAATCTTAGAGGCATGGCAAATGTGTAAATAAATGTAGAAAATGTAAAATAAATAAAGACAATAAAGAAAAATAAATACAATATACCAAAGTGAATAAAGGAAAAATAAATACAATATACCAAAGTGAATAAAGGAAAAATAAATGTAATATTATAATGTACTATATGTATAAAATGTACCAAGGGGCAAGTAGGCAAGTCTGGTACCAATTTATCCTACCCCTGTTGAATGGAAAGCTTAGTTATGGCGGGGATCGATCGCTCGACCCCGTGCGAGTGTCAGTAGTGTTAGTAGCGTCAGTAGCACCTTTTACCACTGCACCACGCGTGCGCTTAACACTTGTTATTATTTTGGTTTTGCAAATTCTTGTTTGTATTTCTGCTTCGCAATACGACGTTTTTTTTTCTGAAATGGACAACTACCGGAACCATTCGATTAGTCGCCACCACTTGTTGGTGTTTGTGAGTCTCCCCCTCCCAATCTCCAGTTCCGTGCTGTCGCTAATGAATCTCCTCTAATCCCTCAACATCGCCGCGTTCGTTTCCGTCGTCGTTCCGTCCGCCAAGAAATCCGTTTACCTTGCAGTGTTATGCTTGATGTGAAGGTTCTAACTCCGGTGTTTCGGCGACGGCGTGAAGAGGTGAATAGCAGATGTCATCTGGAAGACTTTGTTGTGAAATTCTACATTTATTAGCCGATTTTGCGGGTTACTGATATGAATAGTAGAATAAAATGTTGTAATGATGGTGCTAGGATCACCGCGAAAGCCATAGGGCTCGATGGTGTGGTGGATTGACATCCTGTGCCCCGGATAGACCCGGGACGCGTGTTCGAATCTCTCTTGAGCCGTGATTTTTGCGATGATTCTAACACCATCATTACAACATCTACTTTGTGGAGTGTTTTCAACGTTTCAGGGCATACAAACCTGGAACTTGCAGTTCCAGCAATTTTTTCATCATCAATCGAAAATACCCACGAAATAATTTTAAGCAAATTTCAGCCCGAAGATGGGGAACCGGCCACAATACACCCAAACAAAGAACAGTTGACGAGGCGGTACGCCATCATACCTGAACAGGTGAGTTGTGGTTAAGCTGCTAGGAAAGAGAGTCGTTCCTACTTTTTATTCTCTTTTTTTCTTTTCTTCCTTAGTGAATGTTCTCGTTCCAGCCTCATCAACACGAAGAGAGGTAAGTGTGTGTGGTGTCGGTGTAGTGCTATGAAATGTGCTTTTGTATTAGTACTACTAGTAGCGATAGAAAAGTAGAAAATTAAGAAAATTTGCGGAATTCATCCCTCCAGAACCTAACCTTTACCCATTTCAGCTCGCAAGAAGGCTGCTGCTCGTCCGACAATGTGATCATCGTGCCGCATGTTCAGATCACCCCCAACGAATCACATCTGTTCAATCGAGCGATCAGTTCCGGTGGAGGACTTCTGGCTGGTGAGAATTGCCTACCCAGTCCCATTTTCCTACCTCGTCTTGTTCTGTAGGGACCGCGTGGTGTAGTGGTAAGAGGCGCTACAGTCACCCGCACGGTCGACCCATCGATCTCGGCCCGGGCTAACTAAGCCTTCCATCCCTCCATGGTCGTGCAAAATGGTACCATACCTAAGGAATGGCAAAGGCACTGGCTTGGTTCAGCGGCTGTTCCCCGCAAGTCATTGTACGGGCCAAATACGCATTCACCAAGCCTTTACGATTTTGAATGGAACACGAATGCGTGGCGCGTCAGCAGGGAATTGACCAATCCCGACACCTTTACCTTTACCTTTTACCTTTCTTGTTCTCTGTTCCCAACAGGCCGTGTTACTTACGACAAGTTTGTACGGGCTGACGCAGGCCTACTTTTTGGACTTTTACAGCACAGCTGCCTCCTCAACTTTCCGCTAGTTGTCACAAGGTTCTCTTTGAGCCTTCGTTTTCAGAGGGGAGAATCAAAAGGAGAGAATTCCTTATTTTGTTCTTTTATTCATAGAAAATTCCATCAAATTGAATCGTACCACGGTCCACACACTAGAAAACCCTAGAAGTGCTGCAATCGAGTAAGGTACCTGCAAAACGAAAAGATGTAGTAATGATGGAGACATCGCAAAAAATGGTACTGAGGTGGGAATTATAAAGGCAAACGAAAGCGTAGTGAACCAAATTGGTAATTTTTTTTCTCAAAATCACTTTCTTTCATCGTTAGCAGCTGTGCAGCCTGGCTAACAGCGGCCTCCCTGAATTTTAGAAATTTTCCTTATAAGATCTAGCTTAGGATGTATGGTTGTGATACGTTTCCATTTTCCATTCTGATGTTTTTTTGGAATACTCAATCCGATCTTAGTGTGAGGCTAGCAATTTCTTCCGTCTTCAAAAAGTAAGACTGTGTACGGCTTTCGAGTGAAACGCTATTATACGTTATTTGTTATCACTTGTGTCATTCTTGTCAGTTTGTTATCAATGGAAATTCCGAAGAAAGACATGGAAAGGGGAGAAGAAAGAAAGAGTCAGAAGATGTAACAAGGAGTGGGTTGACTACCATAGCAGGACGTTGATGTTATACACAAGTCTCCCATCATAAGATTCTTATATTGCTATGGGTATTCTATCGAATACTAATTTTTGATAGGTATAATGTGCAGCTGCTTCTTCCTGCTTTCCTTTCCCCTCTACTCAGTCGTGAACTGACTCAGTGAAATGAACTGGAATAAATTCGACCGAAATTTGAGTTCCGTATTTATTCGCAGAGCTTTCGCGTTTTTTAATGACGGTCGGTCCCTGTCATTTCTAGGTAGAACAAAACGAAAGAGCAATATATTATAGAAGACCTCATCATTGCTTTTGGTTGGCATTTCCTACGCGGAATTCTAATCACAATGAACCAAAGCGATTCTTCGGCTTCTTCTTCGGCTGGCTGAGAAACTCTCAGCTCTCCAGCTGCGTAAAGATTGAACATACTTCTTTTGTTTGGAAAGTAGGCACTAGTCGAAAGTTCCGACTCTACAGACCGGGCCCAGCATGCGAAACAACCTACCTGGACAAAGTTTGAGTCAAATCTGAAATTTTGACCTGACCACCCAAATCGACAACATGGGTGGTCTCTAGCCGAGATTTGGAAAACACCAGATTCATGATCAACACCTCGAATAACCCTTACTGCCGAAGTACGAGAATTAATCTTTCAGCCCAGACCCTTTCAATAGAGTCGGAACTTTTAACAAGGGCCAAATGGGAATTAATGGCGGATTAGAAATTCCATCCATTAGTGGCCGTGGCTACTGAAACGTCGTTTTTCCGGCGTGAAGTGTTGCGACGTTCGCCAGCTAAACTTCCACCCACTCCTGCTCATCCGTCCCCTCCCCACCTCCATCCGGGTTCCCTTTAGTGATGGCCGTTCGATTAAGAATCAAATGTGGGTGTTTCTCGCTACTGTATTTTTCTATTTTTTCCTTTCTGCATTTCCTGTATCTCCATCATTACTCTTCTTCTAGATCTACAAAGGGCGACGATATCAGCACAGGCGTTCTACGCCGAGAACAACGAACAGCCGAAAACACGTTCACCGTGGATCCTCAAGCGATTGGTTGGAATGGAATTTCAAGAATTATTGAGGTTTTGACGTTTTTCAAATTTTTGAGGAGCAAAAGTTCGATTTCAGTACGAGTGGTCGAATCGAGCGAAACGACGCGAAATTATCAAGCATGTCCAGGCTGCTCTGGAGACCTCTGTCGATCACGAGCTCGAAGACGACGAGCTCGAAAAACTTCTAGTTAGTTTCCTTTTATTTTCTGTTATTTTTCATTTCAAAATTTGAAAACATATTCTTGAATGTGCGAATTCAAAATCGAAAGAATATAGAAAAAATACTCACCTGATGCATCTTTTTCAGCCAGTTTCGTGGGAGGAAATGTTCGAAGGACAGTTGGTGGACTTACCTTCACAGGTGAGTTCTTCTCAGCCAGTAGCTCTAGAATTTTGATTTTTGTTGAAATAATATTAGAAGTTTTCACTTTCGTTGAAGTGCTTCCTCCTCCCGGAATATCCTACTTGTAGTTATTCAGCTTAAATATCTCAATATTTTTTATTTCATTTTTCGTTTTATTTCGATTTTTTCTTAACATTTTTCAAGTGCACCTCTACATATTTAGAACATACACCCGTTGCAGAAGCAAAAGTACTTACAAGCTGTGTGGGAGTTGTTTCATTCCGAGTTGAAATTCTTACATCATCAACTTCTCGTATTACGGTATTTGTTACGGTGTTATTTCCTTCTAGAACATTCCTTTATCGCTTCTTCTTCGTTCAGGAACGTCTACAAGGAACCGCTTAAAAAGTGCCAAGTCGAAGGTTGCCTGCTGACCGTTGAGCCCGACCTCCTATTCGGAAATCTGGATCAGTTGTGCCGCATTTCTCGGGGTTTCTGCCAGACGTTCCTCAGTCTACTGCCGTCGGTGAATCGTGAAGGCACCGACTACGATTGTACTGATCTGGTCGTCAAACTGTTTGAAAAGGTATCTATTTCGATCGAATCAAACCTAAGGGATTACTAAAAGGAAAGGTAAAGTGGTCGGCGTTAATCAGTATCGCGCCGCGCGCTAGTTTTCCATTCAGAATCTTTAAGGATGGTGAATGGTAATTTGACAATTTGACAGTGATTTACCAACGCCAACCACTGCTCAAGTTAGTGTCCCGGACAACTTTGGTACCAGTTTACCTAAGCTAGAAATATGGAAGACTCGGTGGGCGCTAGCGAACACTAGCGATCAAACGTGTGAGCAGAAGAAGCGCCTCTTACCGCTAAATCATGCCGCTACGGTGGGGTATATTCAAGGTTTATTCAGAAGTTCGACGAACCGCATTCCGTAACTCAGTCATCGTAAAGTATACCGTAGGCTTACTTATCGGGGATAGTAAGGTAAAGGTAAAGGTAAAGGTGTCGGCGTTGATCAGTCCCCGAAGGACGCGCCGCCGCATTCGTGTTCAATTCAGAATCGTAGAGGCATGGTGAAAGCGTATTTGGCCTACACAATGACCTGCGGGGGCCATCCGCTATGCCAGGTCAGTGTCTTTACCTTCCCAAACTAGTCTGGTACCAATTTACCCGACCCCGAAGGGATGGAAGGCTTGGTTAGCCCGGGCCGGATCGATCGCTCGACCGTGCGGGTGACAGCGCCTCTTACCACTGCACCACGCGGGCCCCTATCGGGGATAGTAACCATCATGAATCATACATCATAGTAAGCTTGTGGTTAAAAGCGATTTTATTAACCTTGACTTATGTAATTGAACCCGCGCGTTTGCTGCGGTGGACATTTGTCAGCGACAACTCGTCCAAGATTCATCTTTACATGGGCTTGACCAGCAGCTCCTCCTGAAATTCAAAATTTGAATACCCAGAAAAGCTGCTGTAGACAAATATCACGAAAATGGAAGTCTAATCCTTTGGAGAAGAGCGTGCGTGGTGTATTGGTAAGAGAAGTTACTTCAACGTGCACTGTCGAGCGATCAACCCTCGCTTAGATCCATCGTGGTCTACTCCGTAGTTGGGTAAATTGGAGCAAGTTTAGAGGTTGCTGGCTTGAGCGCCGGCTGGCCCTCTTCAGTCACTCTATGTACATGGATATTCGCTGTACCTCTATGATTCCGAATGGAAAGCGAGTGCACGTCGCGTTGGTATTAAACCCAACACTTTACCTTTACCTTTTTATCTTGAAAGATACTTTTCAATATTTAATCTAATGGCTTCCTCTTCGGGGTAAATTTGACGCAGTAGCGGAGACCGAAATCTTGGTTTTGGTGGGAATCTGACTTTCTGATGGAATTAGACTTTCCATGTAGCGGAAGAGCATAGTTGAAGTGACCTAAGCCTGTCCTTTCTCTCGATGTTTCTTTCATGTCACAGTGAAGGAAAAACTCTGTCTGTTTCCCGCTTTACTGCACCTGAATTGGCAGACTGTCCAAATCTAACGTCACTGGTGTCAATCATGCATGCAGTTACATTTGTGGCTTTTGCAGTCTTGCAAAGAACCTCGTCAGGGATTCACAAGTGGGAGGGCAGGCACTCCGATAGGAACCATTTTCTCTATTTGTGTGGTAGAGTGGTAAGAGGCGTTACTGTCTGGTGTTCAGTAGAACGATCGATCCTCGCTCAGGGTAAGCAGGCCACCGGGGTCGGGTGAAATGGTACTACTGACTTGGTATAGCGGCTTCTCCCGCAAGTCAATGTACAGGCCAAATTCGCAGTCACCGTACCTTTAGGGTTCTGAATGGAAGAAAAATGCGTGGCGCGTTCTTAGGTACTGATTAGCGTTGACCACTTTACCCTTACTTTACCTTCATCAACAAAAAGTGAATAGCCATTCTTCTTTCAGTTCTCTAAGGGGCCTTCGACGATTTCCGCATACCAAGCGTATTGCATCAACTATAAAGCCACAATGGAGTACCTCGGTTCGATCAGACAAAAGGAGGAGCGATTCACAGAGTTTGAAAGGGTTGGTTACATTTCGGTATTTACTCAAATTTATTTATTCAGTGTCGTGAAAAATTGTTCAAAATTGAGGTAAAAAATGAGAAGGAAAATATAGGAGATGATCTGCTGCTATTGAGACGACCAGTCTTCACAGGCCTCACATAGGTTTTCAATTTGTATTTTCTTTAAAATGTGCTTTTTCTGGAAGTTTCTTCTTCAATGAAGTTTGCTTCATTCATTTATTCCATCTGGAACTAACTTCAGTGGTTTCAGATATGTTTGGCAGATGAGCGCTGCTTTCGGTTACAACTGGAAGATCTGCTTATCGCTCCGTTACAAAGGTCAGTTGCTCCGATTCTTTAATCATCTGTCCAACAGAAAATATATTCTCAAGAACAGCTGTCCCTTTAATTTCAGCTCAATTCTGAGTTCGCTCACCGTTTCTTTTTTGGAATAGACCCCTGTTCTGCTCTTCTTTCCAACAATAAAACCAATAGCTTACAGATTCGAAACAATTTTTTATTTTTATTGATTTTTTTACGCCTTTTCACAGACGTGCAAAAAATGGTTGGAAGAAAGAGCAAGAAACTCGATCGAAAGAAAAATGGAATGAAATTGAAACAAAACAAAGCTCAGCGAGTTAGTAGCTCAAGCAGAGGGAAAGAGACATTACTAATATTTAAAAACGAAATTTATCGTACTTCTCTCTTTTTGGGAGTGACTAGCAGCTGTGTACGACTGATATCTACCGAGGAAGAAAAATCTTAAAGGTTGAAGCAAAAGGAAAATGCGTCTAATACTGATTTAACCATGCTAGCTAGGAATTTTAGGGAAAGTTCTATTGGCAAAAGTAGAAGGAGAATAAGTTGGTTCAGACCGCAAGTGCGGTAAGGGTAGGTCTGCAGCTTTCAATTGCGTGACCTGAATCCTTAAGGTCGGATGAAATGAGAGTTGAGACGCCTTTCCTGAGGGATACCATCACTAATCCGTCCATTACTTTCGTCCTTTTTCTTGAGCTTCTATCGCATTTCATATTTCGAGTTTTTAGTCCATTTCTGATAGTGACCTTACCACATGAACGCCCTCCACATTCACATTTTGCAGAATCACGCGGCTTCCTATTCTGCTTCGTGAGATTCACAAGTACACAGATTGTGAGGAGAACAAAGCAAAGGTGGAGAAGGTGATCGAGTCGATGACGGAGAGTCTTCGTGAGTTGATCTTGGCTTAATTGCTGATTTTCCTGATGCGAAATGACTTTCCATTGTTAGGATCCATCGATGATAGCGTACAATGGTTGCACAACTTTGAACGGCTACAGCAACTTCAGACGCAGGTCATCTGGCCGTCGATCGTCGAGTTGGAACCGCGGTGCTTCGTACCAGATGTGAGCACTTAGACCAGAATTTCTTCTTTGCCTTTCATTTTTTTAAAATCAATTCATTACTACCACGGACAACCGCCTATGGGCGACAGCGGAGAAAAATTGACTCACTAGAAAGAGAACTTCAACTACAAAATATCAGTGTGAAACCATTTTCCTTTCGCTTTTCATCCTTCAGTGGTATTTCATCCGGTTGGATTCCCTACGCTATTGATTTGCTCTATCGGAATTATCACGAATAATCTCGATTGAGCTTGTTCTCATCCTTTTTTAAACGGAAGAATATTCCCGAAAATTCTGTGGTTTCTTCACTTCTCTCTATTTTTTCACGATGTATCCATTAGCCTTCTGTCATTGAGCGATGAACTGTTTTCTTGTATTCCTTTTTGAAGATAACTGTTAGCGAGAAAATAACAAAATTAGTAAAAACCAAAAAATTAAACTCGCTCGGAAGCACCCAGGAGTCACGACAGCAACAATAACAAAGCTGAGCAACTAATTTGCTTCGGTTTTGTCCATTATATTGTGATGAGAAATTCGAAATCCAATGGATATCGGTGCTTCCCGATAGAATTTTGTTGCCTGAAAAGTGCTCCATGGTGTGCTGTTAGGCTTTTAAGATAATTATTCCACATCGAAATCCAATTTGTGGCAGAAAAAAATCGCTCTCCAAAAATCGAACTTTGCAAGATCCATTCGGCTCTCTTTATTAGCAGGCGAACTGTTATGACCATGACAAAGCCTCCTCTATGTATTCTTAATTACCGTATGCATGTATATTCTTGATTATTCATGGCATACTGGGTCTCTTGAAAATTCATGAAATTTATTGCAGAAAGTTACTGGCAATGAACAGTTCTACCAAACACTGAAAGAAAAGTTCTGTTATCAAGTCATTTCTGCACTTTCAGAGAGTTCATTGAATCAACCTTTTTCAGCTTTTTATTAAATCCGATTTGCACATATTCCTTTTTCTATTCCATCAGCTTTTTTATATAGGGACTCATATCGTTTGGGGCAGCAGTAGAGTTCGGTATTTTTAACGGTAGCGAAAGAATGAAATACAAGGAGTGCTATAAGTTCTTTTATTCAGCCTGCGTTTCACTCTACTTTATGAACCTTTTTATCTGCTCTGATTGTTATGAACCCTTTTATCCGGCCCATTTGTACGAACCTTTTCATTCGGCCTGATTATTATACGCCCCCTTTAGTTAAAAAGTTCACAACAATGTCGGGTGTCGTTAGATAAAGCTAACTACGCCACCTAACTACGTCATCTGCTAAACAGTAAATAGTAAAACCAAATACTGAAGTAAAATCCGTTGAAAGTCGGTCCTGAGAAGTTAAACGATTTCTTATGCATGTTTCCTCTGCTTCAGTTCCTCCGTGTGGCGTTGTCTCGGCAGTTCTGCGAGAACCTCCTCGCCCATCCACGAAGAAAACTGATCCATGAGGGTCCGCTGGAGTTAGTCGGTGAGTGACGAAGTGATTTAATAAAAAAAGGAAAAAGAAAGGATTCTTTCCAGAAAACGGCCGAACAGTTGACTGCTACGCGTTCCTCTTCAACGACATGTTTGTCGTGTCGAAAACGAAGAAATGTGCCACAAAACTGCGTGTGGTAAGTTGTTCTCTTAATTTTTGCATGTGACTGCCCTCCCATAAGTGTCGAAAATTTAAAATTCTGTGCAAAATTTCGTTCACAAATGTCCTAGAGAACCTTTACTTTACTTTTTATTGAAATCCAACCGCAGTAGATAATCGAAAAGTACAGCGATTCAAGAGCACCTATTGGACACTCACAGTGACCAATACAGCCAAAAAACCTTAATTGCAAAAAAGGCGAAGAGCAAACTACGTTCTGTTTAGTTTTCCATTTTTTGCGATATACTACTCGTTATGCGAAATTGCTCAGATTCCTAGTGGTCGAGCTTAATACCAGTACATTTCCTACTTCACACTTTATCTTTACCTACATTTGTATTTTCTTTAAAACGTACATGTAGTGGAAATGGACTGATGCCTCTCCGCCAGATGGCTTTGACAGTTACAACCCTTCAACCTGAATTTTTCCAAGCTTTTGATATACGCCTTGCAACTTTCAATTCATGAATTGCAAAAAACTCAAGACAGCAGGAACAACCGCTTATGAGAAATTCTTTTCAAAGATATTTTTGTGTATGAGTGGAAGTTTCTCTCATGATTTCTCTAAATGTTCCTTCCGCGGTGGAATTGTCGTTAGTTAAACGTCGTTGTCGTTGTTTTACAAGAAACAGACAAAAATTCACATCTTTTTTAAACTTTGATTTGTTCCATTCCAGTTCATCCTACCAACCCGGGTAAATTTACCCTGATTTAGCTGAGTATCGCTTTGCCGAGACAGCCTTAAAAACCCCGAATGAGCCGTTTTCAACATCACGGCTAAGGTTGGCAGAGAATAGAAGGAAGAGAGATGGAAATCTGAGCTACTCAAACTGCGTAAAGATGTCTCCGGCGATCGAAATCGCCTTCAAATATATTATTAGGTCATTTCATAAGTCCTTGCCGTTTTTTTCATCGTCCTTCTGTAAGTTTAATTGGAAAGCTCTGATAAAGAGCTGTACACCGTTCGATAGAGAATTGTTTGTAGTTCTAGAATATATATTTTGTTTTGATGAATACTTAAAATGTGGCTAATTTTTCACCAGTGAAATGGGAAATGAAATTTCGCAAAAATAGCCCTTTGCGGCATGGAATTTTCTCCAGAAAAAGCGAATTTGTTTGCAACTATTTGCACACCATTTGAAAGAGAAAAACCTCTTTTACAAAACATTTCATTGCGTTTTTTCATTGCTTTTTGTGTTTGTTAACTTTAAGGTCCTTAAGTCGAGTGACCCAAAAGTCGTTAATTATATTTGGACTCAACGCTAGCTCTTTGTGTGGAAGTTTTTGCAACTTTTTCTATATGTCTTAGGTCAGAATTTCTTGCTCTATCAGAAGATGTGTTTAGTTTTTCACGTCGCTGAATTTTAAACAAAATTTTGTAATAATGACTACCCCTTGGACGCAGCATCATTATTCTTTTTGTTGGGATAGTTTTGATAAACAGCATTAACCATTTGAATGAGGAAGACTTGCACTATAATATAGCATATTAGGCTTTTCTATACATATCGAATTCCATACGTTTTTAGCTTGTTGAAAATGGCGATAAACAAGTCCTCTCGGCGGTCCGATGCCGAGCAGCTCGGCCACGCGACCGCCGTGCCGCTACGTAGGTCAGTCACGCGGCGGTCGCGTGGCCGAGCTGCTCGGCATCGGACCGCCGAGAGGACTTGTTTATCGCCATTTTCAACAAGCTAAAAACGTATGGAATTCGATATGTATAGAAAAGCCTAATATGCTATATTATAGTGCAAGTCTTCCTCATTCAAATGGTTAATGCTGTTTATCAAAACTATCCCAACAAAAAGAATAATGATGCTGCGTCCAAGGGGTAGTCATTATTACAAAATTTTGTTTAAAATTCAGCGACGTGAAAAACTAAACACATCTTCTGATAGAGCAAGAAATTCTGACCTAAGACATATAGAAAAAGTTGCAAAAACTTCCACACAAAGAGCTAGCGTTGAGTCCAAATATAATTAACGACTTTTGGGTCACTCGACTTAAGGACCTTAAAGTTAACAAACACAAAAAGCAATGAAAAAACGCAATAAAATGTTTTGTAAAAGAGGTTTTTCTCTTTCAAATGGTGTGCAAATAGTTGCAAACAAATTCGCTTTTTCTGGAGAAAATTCCATGCCGCAAAGGGCTATTTTTGCGAAATTTCATTTCCCATTTCACTGGTGAAAAATTAGCCAAATTTTAAGTATTCATCAAAACAAAATATATATTCTAGAACTACAAACAATTCTCTATCGAACGGTATACAGCTCTTTATCAGAGCTTTCCAATTAAACTTACAGAAGGACGATGAAAAAAACGGCAAGGACTTATGAAATGACCTAATATTTCATTATATTTATCATACAAGCATGCTTGTATTAGCTAAACATACAACATAATCTCCAAGGAAAAACGCAATAACTAAACGAATTCCAACAACAACTGAAAAAAATCAATTAATAGAATGTCACAATCATAAAGAGCGAAGGGAAACATGTAGGAGCTAGAACTTTACTATCTTAGGTATAGGGTTAGAAATATTCTGGAGCAGCTTGCCTATATCAGAGTGAATTTTGCAGAAAGGCACTCCTGTCGGCAAAACAGATCACTACGTTGTTCAACGGCAACCAGTTCCGCTGGACTCATGTGTATTCTGCGATGCGGACTCGAATGACTCCAACAGCTCACGTACTAATTTTTACCTTTTCTTTTTTTCCTCCAAATTTACCTTTCTCCAAAAAAGACAATCATTTGCAGTGTCTCTCAAATTTGCCTTCGTAATTATTCATCTTACTCGGTATTATCAAGTCGTTGCTATATACACTCTTCAGGCAGCCGATAAGCATGACAAGGTTAGTTGGCTAGACTGAAATCTGGTTGAGATTTTTCTATTAGATTTCACTTCCGAATTCAAGTGATTTATAGGAGTTGTGGATCGAGAAATTCCAAGAATCCATTGAAAACTACGAATCGATACAGCTCAAAGACATGCTGAAGTGTACGCCTTTGTTCTCAAGTTTAAGTCTGAGAAGGTAATTTCCAATTTCATTCGTCAATGGGACGTGTGGGTTCTTCGTTTATACATAAATCTCAGATAGGTAACATGGATTATTTCCCTTTTTCTCATAACTTTCAATTCGTTTTTGAGGTGCTCATCCTCGCGACTGATGACGAAGCACAGTAGAGATAAGGAGAAGGAGAAGGAAAAGGAAAAGGAGAAGGAGAAGGAGAAGGACTGTTGTGATCCGTCGTCCAGCGCTGAGTGAAGAAACATTTTGATTGCAGAATACCTGTGTATAGCATTGTCTGTACTCCTCCTTGATGTGATCCTCTTTGTATTGATCTGTTGCGATTTGAATATTTCTATTATGCAGTGTTTTTTTTTTTCAAAGAGGAGTATGGAAAAGAAAAGGAATAGTAGTCTCCCATGGTCCGAAGGATCACGACAAAAAATAGAACGCCAAAATCTCTTAAAATTGAAGTACTGATTTTCTTAATCGATCAATCCATTTACAAATTGGATTTATTCATAAAATAGGTAAGGGAGTATTCTTGTTGTTCCGCTACCCTTTGTAGGCGGAGACGAAAGATCCCGCGAAAAGGGTCCCATGAAAGTTCTATCATTGCCAACTTCATGTTTTCAGCTCCAGAGCAAGTAAAACTAACCGACTACAGACAGATTAAAAACAATTTGTGCAGGAAACCAGCAACGTAAAACCCACACGAATGCATGAGCATATACTAGGATTCCCAATTAAAAACGACACTAAAAACGTAGAAGCGAAAATAGCAACAGAAGTAGTAAATTCAGAAATGCAAAACATCTCTCCAATGCTCCCTTTATGATTTGCGTGGACCTCGCTGGTCACGTCCAGGCTCAAGCGTGAGGTTCGATTTCTGCAAAAAATTTACGACCCTCCTCTATTAGTGGCGGTCCCAGTACGACCCCCTTGTTACATAGGCTTGATCTGAGAACAAATATTTTGCAATGAACATTCACTTTTCCGAACTCTGAAAGAAGGAATCAAAAATTTTCAGGAGAGAAATGGACGAAGAAAGATCGGCGAAACGATGGAAGCATCTTTTACTAAAAATGGAAGGATAGAAATGGAGATTAAGACGGCGACCGATTTTGAATTAGCACTTGATAAAAAAATAAAAATAAAATTTTGACTAGCATATTTCTTACATATCATACAATACTATACAAAATATCAGCATATTTTACAATTAAAACGCGAACGATTTCGCCGCGTTTCTCTTCGGTAGCAGTGGCAGTGAAAAAATAAATATTTCTCAGGGACGACTGGACGCATCGCAGTGAAATTTCACACACTAAATCCGAGTTTTTCCTCAACCTTGGTGAGAAAATCAGACTCCAAAATTACGTTCTTCTTGGTGAACAGGGTAGGTTCGATTTAGCTTCGATTTCAGGCGAAAATCGAAGCAAAATCGAACCTACCCTGCTCACCAAGAAGAACACGATTTCCGGGAACGGTTTTCTGATGGAAGGTAGTACGAATCCTCTAGTTTCACATACCGTTTATAGTTTAACGAAACTCCAAAGACTGAGAGAGCTATAACTGTTTTACTGACATCACTGGTGGCTCAGTGCAGCACATCGCGCGGCGACGGATTTCGCCGCGTTGCTCTTCGGTAGCGGTTGCAGTGAAAAGATTCAATATTTCTTAGGAACGACTGGACCTATCGCAGTGAGACTCTATACACTGTAAATTTGAGCTTTTCCTTAACATTGGTGAAAAAATCGGACTCGAAAAACACGTTCTTCTTGGTGAACAGTGTAGGTTCGATTTAGCTTCGATTTTCGCCTGAAATCGAAGCAAAATCGAACCTACCCTGTTCACCAAGAAGAACGTAATTTTCAAGTCTGATTTTTCCACCAATGTTAGTAGGAAACTCAAATTTATTTTATGTGGAGTTTCATTGCAACACCTCCAGTCCTTCCTGAAAAAGATTTATTTTTTCCACTGCCACTGCTACCGAAGAATAACGCGGCGAAATCGGTCGCCGCGCGACGTGTTGCTCTGAACAAGCAGTGATGTCAGTTAAATAGTTATAGCTCTGTCAGTTTTTGGAGTTTTATCAAACTGTAAACGGTGTTTGACAGTAGAGGATGTGGTCTATCCTCAGTTAAATAACAGTCCCTGGAAAACACGTTCTCCTTGGTGAGCAGAGTAGGTTCGGTTTTGCTTCGATTTCAGGCGAAAATCAAAGCTAAATCGAACCTACCGTGTTCACCAAGAAGAACGTGATTCTCAAGTCTGATTTTATAGTGTGTGGAGTTTCATCGTAAAACCAATTAATTTCACGTAAAATCGTTCCTGAAAAATATTTAATTTTTCCACTGCCACTGCTACCGAAGAACAACGCGGCAAAATCGGTCGCGTTTTATTTGTATAGTATATAGCTGATATTTTGTGTAGTATTGTTTGATATGTATGGAATATGTCAGTCAAATTTTTATTAAGTGCTAATTCAAGATCGGTCGCCGTCTTAATCTCCATATCTATCCTTCAATTTGTAGTAGAAGACGCTTACATCGTTTCGCCGATCATTCTTCGTCCACATCTCTCCTGAAAATATTTGTCTGCTCCTCTTAGAGCCCGGAAAAGTAAGAGTTCGGTAGTAAAATTATTGAGAAACAATCTTCACACTTATATTCCGTTTGAATTCCCTTGTGTGTTGTAATATGTAGGTGTTATCTTTTTGGTTGTTATAAAACCATACGGATGTACACGGTTTCTCTCCTCTTTTGTCCACATCTTCTTCTTACATTTCAAAAAACGAAATGGGTGAGGAACTGATAGTTTTCTTTTTCCATAAATGTGTTAATATTAATTATCACTTGTACAAAGGCAAAATTCTTTATATGACTGCACTAGTCAGAAAACAGACAAAAATAAATAAATATTTGAATAGAAATGAATAATAAAATTGGGATAAAATAATGCTGCGCACAACTAGAGTACTGATTTCTTACGCTACTAAGAAACGACCCACCCGATACGACCCCCCACTAGACGCAAGCCAGATACGATCCCCCAGCTTCGATTCTCGAACCTCCAGCTTGACCCTGGTCACGTCTCTTCAAGATCAACTTGGAGTGATTTGGAGTAGAAAGAACTGCCCAAATGAAATGAAATGTGTCCAAATGAAGAAATGAGCCAGTAGTTGCGTTGCACCAAGATCTGAATTTCCTAATGTTGGAGCCCCTAGCACTGCAGCCGACACGCAGATACCCAGCGTGCAGGAATTTCTCAATGCTATTATTGTACAATCGTCTTGTGACGCGCGGAATTCCCGCCATCGATATCGATGCCAAAATCAGTCGTAAGGGCTCGGCACACTTTTTGGTGGCGGCAATGGCGGCGGCAGGGGCAGTGATGAAAGATAGGGAGTTAACGATCCACAGGCGACGTGGCCGCGATGCCGCCGGGGGGGGGGTACGCATACTTCGGCGGCGGCGGTGGGAGCGGCGATATCGCCGACGACATCGCCGAGGGAATGTTTTTTCATTTTTGTGGCGGCGCCGCCTGAGACGTCCCCCTGGACGTGGGCCCGATGGAATTGATGCGCCAACGACCACTGCACCAAGAGAACGGTACACCGTCCTGGATCAGTAATCAGAGGATTTCAATACATTTTTGGTGTTTTTTGTGTTTTCTTGACTTTTTTTGTTGTTTGTTTCTTTTTTCCTTGTTTTTCGTCGCTGGGGGGGGGGTGTATGCACACTTTTGGTGCCAGCGGCTGCGGCAGCGGCAGTTGGTGGGAGGAACGTTGCTCCTCCCACCAACTGCCGCTGCCGCCGACGCCGCTGGCACCAAAAAGTGTGCCGAGCCCCATAGTCTCCAAGAGGTACTTATAGCGTTACTCCTCAAAATCCATGCAACGAAGGGCCCTCGGACGAAGATTCCAGAGCGTTGGAAAAATCGTATTCTTGCCTCCGGCGCGCCGTAGAAATACGGAAAACGGGGAAATGATGCGACGCAAGCGCTAACCACGATGTCGACCCGTCTTTTTTTTGAGAAAGGAGCAGAACCTGGGTATATCTCCATGCCGGACGTCCTACGTGATCAGCGCAGTAGACGCGGAATAGTCCGATGCCATACACGCGAAAGCGCATCTTGCCAAGCTCATGCTCACCAGATGATGACGAAGGCCATTAGTTGTCATCAGGTTAGTGTGGGCGAGTCGCAATATTTGAAATGCGACTCCTCCATGTGTGGCGTCGGACGATTTGGCGTGCACTGAGCTGGTCTCACAGGCTCCAACATGAGAAAATTCAGATCCAAGATTGAGACAGTTTGACGACCCAAAAATTTTCATATTGGTTGTTGTACGCGAGCACAACATTGTCACAGATAAGTGGTATCAGCTGCTTCCAGCGACTATTATTCATTAGGGATACGAGATACTCCTTGAACTACCAAATCATTTGAAAAATGTATGCGAAAAGTTCGCTCGTACAGAAAAAGGCCAGAATGTCACCAAATTAAGTAACTGAATAAAAAACAGACTGCGAGTTAGAAACAAACATAAATGGTCCAACGAAAACCACTATCTTTGTTTCTCTCCACGTGCTCGGCAACGAGTCTCTCACGCATCCCTCGTCGAAACGTATCAATTTGTACGACAAAAGAGTGCATGCTGGAGACAAATGAAAACGAGAATACGATGTCGGTGAGCTGTTGGCGTTTCAAGGTGAAAGAAGATGGTTTACGACGTCGAACCCTAGACATACATTCGAGTGTCAGGCTCTGACGAAGACGGACTTCCCGGAACGTTAGCCCGTATAAACTTGTACCAGCTAAACGGCTTCAGTTCACACTATAGTGCAACAAAGGCAAGGGTGTGTGAAGGTAAAGGTGTCGGCGTTTATTAGTCCCTGAAGGGTGCTCCGCCGCATTCATGTTCATCTCAGAATCGTCGAGGCTTGGTAAATGCGTGTTTGACCTATTCAATGACTTGCGGTGGTCAACCGCTATACGAAGTCAGTGTTTTTATCTTCCCAGACAAGTCTGGTAGCAATTTACCCGACACCGGAGAGATGGAAGGCTTGGTTGGCCCGGGCGAGGATTGATCGACCGCGCGATGTCAGCAACGCCTCCTATCACTGCACCACGCGCGCCCTTATTTTCTGATACATCTTGAAAACGTCATTTTCCATTCCTACTGAAAAACAAGTTTTACAGTTACCGTTTTTCAGTAGTGACTCCAAAACGCCATCCACTTTAAACCTCCGAAACCCCCTCGAGTCTATGCTGACCCTCGTTAAAGGTGACACGTTTACCTACCGCAGGTGTTTCGGTTCGCATGAAGTCTCTCATTACCGCGCCCATTATGTAAATCGTTATCGACCACACTCATTAAATACGCTGTACACTGGGGACCCTTAGAGCGATGATTGAGTGATAAATAAACCTCGCAATTGAGTTGAAATTGTTGAACAGTATAGCAGCTAAAAATGATATTAGGTTGTCAAAATAGTTTCAGGTTCCATCCCCTTCTTGATATTATTGAATACCAAAATTCGACGGACCAGGCTGATAATATACGAATTAGGTTTTGTGTTCAATAAACATAGTTCCTCACGATTCCTTATTTTTAGAAAGCTTTGAATACCAACGTATATGTATAGCCCAACCGGCTTTTTGAAAAATTCCACTTCACCAGTTTAAACTTTCTTGGGTAGTGAAGGCGAGAACTTCAAACTTGAATATTCATTCCGAGGAAGGACACTTTCGTAGATCATTAGCGCCGAGAGTGATCTCTAATCTTTCAGAGAAATATGTGCTATAACGAATCGTACGTGAATTAATGAAAACTAATAACTTCGATCCTCTACTGTTGTTGTTGATAACTCCCACTACTATTGTTATACATTGTTATGTTGTTATATACAGTAGTTCGCGAAAAGGTATGTCACCTTGCATTTTTGGGTGCAGATCGCTGAAACCGGAAGGAATTTGATTCCAGTTGACAGATCCAATAACTCTTATTGAAAATACACTATTATGTGCCCTTGTTGGAAATTCTAGATTTTTTTTAAAAAATTTTAAACTCATTTTCATATGCATTTTCAAACGAATCTATCTTAGGAACCACTGAGCTTCTGCATGTCTAGTGGTGATATTCTGATAGAGTACAATTAGCTTATTCTTATAGGCTATGAATTTCAGTTTCACGCCATTAAAAAACCATAGATTCTCTTGCGTGAATTTTTTATGGTCCTAAAATGGTGAAGTCTCGAGACGGTCTTTCATATAAAATTCTATATATTAGTAACTAGTGCATAAAATTGCATCATATTTATGCCTTTGATAACATAACATTTTCTCTTTCTGACAAATATTGAAGTTTTGAGAAGTGCGTTCCATTTACAGAGAAAATAGCTCTTAAAATTGCATTTACATGAACGGCCGTTTTAAGAATACCCGGAGGGCATTCGACTCCAGATTTCTCTAGTGCCTGGTAGACTTGTTGCTTATTAGGTCATTAACAGGTAGCAGAATAATTCTCACTCTCGTGCAGAATATCGTCTTTTAGTTAGACCGATTGAAACTACCGCACTAACCCGCGTACGGTGACGGGAATAGTGGTGCATACAACATTCATATCCTTGTAGACTGCTGCACCTTGTAGACATTATTAATATCGCTGACCCCCGTAATGACTGAATTCGTGGTGATGAATCGTGGTGACGACATTGAACGAGGCCGGTTTGTCACTCGGAGTGATCGCGCGAAACGGGTCGACACTAGCGGGGACAATTCGACACGGTTCACCTCGTTACAATACAGTTCACCAGTCGAACAAGCAGCCACCTATTCAGCTGACGGGAAAGCGATCGGGTGGCATATTGTCCCCCGAGAAGGACACCAAATGGGGTAGAGGCAGGTTGCTGAGTACGGGTAGAAATAGCAAGGTCGATTTCTGGGTGAAATTTTCGACCGGTTGCAGAGAAATCTCAGAGATCGCCGACAGCCGCCGATTCGCACCAGCGCTGGCAAAAAATCTCACACTCCAGTTGCTCTAGGCGATAAAGTGAGTGCACGACAATGAAATTCTCTTGAACAAAGAAGCAAAAAACCCTGGAACCCGGATCAATGACCGAAGAACAAAGAAAGAGCCGTTCAGAAACAAAGTACATAGATGTGCTGTTGTGAAGTTAAGAATTTGCTGGCGAGTGGTAGTAGGGCAGGTCTCATCTGTCAATGAAGAGGCGGCGAAAAACTTGACGTTATAAGAAAATTTTGCGTTTGTTTGTGGGGCCGGTTAGTTCTACCTGAGTAGGCTGATTTGTTAAGAAGTTCTACAACTTTCAACCCGCTGCAAATTCTGTTGCAAATGTTTGACCTTTGAGACCAATTCCTTGGTTTGTGCGTTTTGGAGACAACTGTTCCTCTTTGAACGCTCTGTACCCTGCTCGCAACAAGTGTAAAAATTGTTCCCTGGTACTGATTCAGGTGTTGTACTCGAGCTCAGTTGGTTAACGAGAGCACTTGCAAGTTCAAAATCCCAGTCCTTGGGTTGACTAATGACGACAGTTGTGGAACATCAAATGAAAAAATTACTCACCGGACAAAATTTCAATGGATAGCTTAAACAGCTCTAGTTTGAATAAGAAAAGTGAAGACAGCAGGTAATAACATGTTAAAGAAAAATCAGTAACCAATTAAATAATGACACTAAGTAAAACTATATTGTCGATTCCTTCCTACTGTTAGACGTTCATAAAATATGGAAATACTTAACCAACTCTAATTAAATTGTGGAGTAATTCGCAATGAAAATCTTCCACTTTCTTCTTATCCGACCTTTTCTATTCTCACCGCTGCCTGGTCCGTTTTTGGAGGGTTGTAAAAGGGCTCGAGCGAACGAGTGTGTAGAACAACGTCGAATATTGGAACCCAGAAGCCAAAAATTGATCAATTTTTTGATTAAATTTGCTCCAACTGATTGCAATTTGTTTCGATCCTAAGCCCACTTTCTGAAAAGTTAGAACGGCGATGAAATTCGTTTGTTCATGAAAGTTTAGTAAATGGAAATTTGCCGCAAGAAACCCAAGAACATTGGAACCACCATGAACGGAACGAAGTGTTCTATCTTCTTCCTGTTGATATGGTTAAAAAGCTAACGAATCTCTAATCTATCCAGTTTTTTTCAACGCTCAAACGTAGAGAGCAGTACTTCAGCATTCGAAAGTCAAAATCCATGTGTACCTTGAATGTTCTGGTCATTTTCGACTACGTGAGACAACCCTACCGTAACTTCTCTGAACCATATTAATCATTTTAACGCAGAGTCAAAAGAATAAGCAAACTGAGAACGCCGTTTTTGTGCTGATTTTCACTTCAGTATTTGAAGGTGATCCTTATTTTCAATTGAACCCTTGTGAACCTTGCAAGTTGTGGCCTCTTTCGACTACGTCGGACAAAGGAAAGAGTGTCGGAGTTGTTCTTGCTGAAGTGTCAGTCACTTTGCCCGACACGGAAAGGTCAGATCGGGCCCGTCACGCAATCGAGTACAGCGGTGGTTAATCGCGACACAAACATGCCTATGAAGTGGAAGGCGTGAGTTTACAGCCTTTCTCAAACAGGACCCAGATTCATGAATGAGAATCGGGGTATATTACCCCTCCTTACGAAATAAATCCGGTAAAGGTAAAGTGGTCGGCGTTGATCAGTCCCCTATGGAAGCGCCACCGCATTTGTGTTCCATTCAGAATCGCAGAGGCATAGTGAATGCATAACTGGCCCAAAGAATGACTTGTGGGAATCAGCCGCTATTTCAGCTCAGTGTCTTTACCTTCCCAGGCGAGTCTGCTACCAATTTACCCTACCCCGGAGGGATTGAAGGCTTGGTAAGACCGGGCAATGATTGATCACTCGACCGCGCGGGTGTTAGCAGCACCTCTTACCACAGTAGCATGCGTGCCGAAACCTAGAATGTGAATAAACAGCTCCGTGCTTTCATAAATGCGCCTATCGGGGTTTATTCGCGGGTCTATAGCAAGAGTATCTATGATGAATCAGGGACCAGGATTTAGCCAGCAGTTGCGTCTGAATGATGCGTGTATCGAAGGGGTCATGTTTATTTATTTATTTATTTATTTATTTATTTATTTATTTATCTATTTATTTATTTACGTCAGAAGACGCGCTAAAGAGACATTAGGGCTGGAGGCAAAAGTGGTCCAAAAAAGAACAAAAGAAGAAGAAAAGAGGAAGAAAAGGGAAACTGCAAAAATAGCGTCCCATGAGGGGTCCGAACCTTCCATTCTCAAGAGCCATGCGAGGCCCGTGATGCTAGACCGCTAAACTACGGATTTGACCATTCCTGCTCTCGGACATTTTTCTTTTCCTTTTTCTCCCTCTCCTTCATCTTCGTGTGTTCTATTTCGGTCCACTTTCGCTTCCAGCCCTAATGCGTAGCAAATATGAGCCCAACTCGGTATTATACCAGCTAAATTTCTGGTGGTAAACTGATAGTCGGAGTTTATTACCTATATGCGGATTGCGGCTGAGCATGTCTTGTAGAAGGGTATGACAAGAGCGACATTTCCCAAGTATTTTATGTTTTCCTACAAGATATTCTTCTGGTTTATCCATTTCACTAATTTCTCTGACACAATTTAATATGCAATCTTTATCAATTCGAATCAGAAATACAACACAACTAATGCCGATCTAGTTGAAAATATAGATTTCGAAAGCTTGACAGAAAAATAGAATACGTTATGTTAACACATTTCGGACTATCATCGGGGACGGACTACCCGTGCATAACTGAAGTGGGAAGAAGACAGACAACGGACAGACGGAAGATGAAGCCAGAAGAAAGCGTAGGAAATTTGGTTATATTATTTGATGAAA
This sequence comes from Nippostrongylus brasiliensis, assembly GCA_030553155.1. Taxonomy (NCBI): domain Eukaryota; kingdom Metazoa; phylum Nematoda; class Chromadorea; order Rhabditida; family Heligmosomidae; genus Nippostrongylus; species Nippostrongylus brasiliensis. Next base: position 31,298,745 of record CP130732.1, on the reverse strand, counting down.
ACCGATGATTACAAGCAATCGATACCGGTTACTGTGATGAAGGGTAGATAATTGGTTGGTGATAAAAAGCACTCCACAAAGGGGTGGGTGCCTTGGTCACTATCACAAGCTTCGATGTATCGGCGCGGTTCAACAACTGCTGATCCGAATGTGAATATGTAGAGAAGGGACTAGCTGATAGGCATGCGGGTTTCAGCAGCGACGCGCGCTGACTAGTATGAACTGAATTGATGAGACAACAAATAAAAGTAAGGAAAATAACAGAATAAAGGATGAAGAATGGCAAGCTGAGCGGCGCCGCCACATGACGACACCACACGATACGTGATGATGGTTTTAACAGATTTTTTTACAGTGTAGAAACACAGTTCGGTTTCAACAACAACGGCGGGGTGGCTGAGACTCTCAGGCCATCTCTTCTCAGAGGTAAATCAGCATGTCGACAAACTGCTGTGGTGTGACACGAACCGACGGCGAACCGGGTCGCAAACACGGATGGCCCAACGTCTTCCAGAACAACGCTTTACAATGACAGCAGATATGGATGAGATCCGCGTACACCTGAAAATCGGTACGGGTAAGATCGACAATAATTAAAAAGTAGATGGTAAAGTATACTCAATATGTAGTACAGAAAGGTGTACATGCGCTACTGGTACAGAAATAGGAGGCGCTACTGTCACTCAAACGGTCGACCGATCGATCCTCACCGAGGCCATCCAAGCCTTTCATCCTTCTGGGGTCGGTTATACATATTTGTAGCAGACTTGTCTGGCTAGGTAAAGACACTGAGCTGGCATTGACTCCCGAATGTCATTTTTACGCCAAATACGCATTTACCATTCCTCTACGATTTCGAATTGTACACGAATGTGTGGCGTGTACTTAGGAGGCTGACTAACGCAGACAGCTTAACCTTTTACCCTTTGATGTATACAGTAAAAGAAGGGAAGAAATACTATCTAGTTTCACCTTCTCACCTTATACAGGATTAAAGATTAGCAGGAATTACACCTTCAGACGGGTAAAACCCCTAGGATAGTCAGTAGTACCAGGGGTATACCATATAATGAGAATGCTAGGGGATTACTTATAACTGTCTGATATCAAAAAAGGGGTCGTATCAGACAGTGTTCTAAGCGATCTAATGTTGTGAGCCATTGGTTTAGTATAAGCATTTTTGCATTAGTTTTTCTTATGTTGTTGTACGCCGCCGACTCAACTACACCCCGGTGCAAAATTATAGGTTCACCCCGCGATTTGTCCATAAGTGCCTCAAATCGAAAGGAGTCTGGTACGATTCGGTAGTCCTAACGACTCTATTCAAAAATATGTCGGAACATACCATTTTTGCAAATTTTGTGTTTTTTAAAAATATTTTATAGTGATTTTCATATGCTATTTTAAAGGAAAATATTTCAAATATCGCTGAGCGAAGGATCAATCTGAGACGATATTCTGATAGAGCATAGTCTAGTTATTATAATGTGTTACAAACATTTGATTCACATCGCGATTAAAATATAGATTTTTGTGAGCAAACATTTTGGTGGTCAAAAAGTGGTCAAATTTTAGAACAATGTTTCAAACAAAATTCTATATCTTCTTAACTTTTTATCAAAATTGCACCAAATTGGAAAACCCTATAGAAAATGATTTTATTTTTGAGATGGTTGTTTTTGTTACGAGTATGGTTTCCTAGTTTGTGAGAAAATGTTTTTTAAAGTGGAGATTGCGTAAACTGTTATATCCAAAAAAGTTCGAGAGTAATCGACTCCATTTTCTCATGGTTCATAGTACATTTATGGTTCTTTCAATGCTACGCGTATGCTGAAATAATTCGAAGTTCTTCATAAAAATATATCGCTTTGACTAACACACGCCGCATGCGCCGTCACCACCAGTACAGTAGATGGTGGCGGGCAGAGGCGCGCACAGCGTCTGTTAGTCAAAGCGATATATTTTTATGAAGAACTTTGATTTATTCTGGCATACGTACAGTATCAAGAGTACCATAAATGTACTATGAACCGTGAGAAAATGAAGTCGATTCCTCTTGAACTTTTTTGAATATAACAGTTTACGCAATCTCAATTATAAAAGAAATTTTCTCACAAACTAAGAGAAGAGCTTAGAAACAAAAATGAGACTTTTAAAGAGAAAAGCGTTTTCTATCACGTACTCAGATTTGGTGTAAATTCGTTGCGCAGTTAGAAAGATATAGAATTTTGTTTGAAACATTGTTCTAAAATTTGACCACTTTTTGACCACCAAAATGTTTGCTCACAAAAATCTATATTTTAATCGCGATGTGAATCAAATGTTTGTAACACATTATAATAACTAGACTATGCTCTATCAGAATATCGTCTCAGATTGATCCTTCGCTCAGCGATATTTGAAATATTTTCCTTTAAAATAGCATATGAAAATCACTATAAAATATTTTTAAAAAACACAAAATTTGCAAAAATGGTATGTTCCGACATATTTTTGAATAGAGTCGTTAGGACTACCGAATCGTACCAGACTCCTTTCGATTTGAGGCACTTATGGACAAATCGCGGGGTGAACCTATAATTTTGCACCGGGGTGTACCATCGCGCTTCTACCCTTCTGCTGGGCTCAAGAGATCAATTCTGCAAAAAAAAAACACCACATCTTTTGCTGAGTGCTTCCCATCCAAATCCATCAAACAAAAGTTTGAGGAGTATTTAGCACTTTGTCCGATTTTTGAACGGTCACAAATCGATTGGGTGTTATGTGCCCTATTGCTAAAGAAGCTGTCCAGGTGTCAGAAGCGAAAAGTCTGCAAGGACTAAGTTAACAGCTGGTGAACCTCACAATCGTGCCAATTTTCGCACTTTACTTTAGCCTTCGTTTCCACAGACAAATTTAGGTCACCAGCCCTCTTACTGAACTGACCTTTCATCTCCTTTGAGAATATTTCTGAAGCATTTAAAAAAGGGAAAACTGAAATTTAGAAGCTACAAATGCTAGCTTCTAATCTTTTCAAGTGAAGGATAGCAACTATTCTACACAGTAGCAAAGTCCGCGGTGGCACGAAATGTGTGAAGAGACAGGGTATTTGAAGTAACACAGAGGTAAAAGATAAACGTAAGGTAATCAGCGTTGATCAGTCTGAAATGAACGCGCCACGCATTCGCCTTTTATTCAGGATTAAGGAGACAATGCATATTTAGCTGAATGCATATTTGGCTTATATAGTAACTCGTAGGGGCCAGGCTCTGCAGAAGTTGGTGTATGAACGTTCCCAGACAAGTCTGGTACCAATTTACCCGACCATGGACGGATGGAGTGCTTGATCGCCCGAGACGAGGATCGATCGCTTGTCTCTTCGGGTGAAAGTAGCGACGTTTATCACTGCACCATAGGCGCCTTTAAACGTTAGAAAACGCTTCAAAACGAACCTCACGAATGCCTATGTACTTCTTCAGCTCGAAAAACGTCTTTCTCCACGTCTTCTCCGGTGTTTTTCGCTGATCGATTTGCTGAGGGGTGAAGTGGAACTCGCATAGCGATTGCCAAATACGATCCTCTCGATCGATGATCGATTGTAGGGCTTCATGAGCCTGAAAAATCACCAAAAATTCTCATTTCACCTCCATTCCCCTTCAACGCCTTCTAAGCGAACGATAAGTGAGCTGTACTATTATCAAGTGACGGCTGCTATCAACGAATTTTCCAGAAAAGTGCCTACGTACTTTGGCCGTTTCGAGCAGCGAGCGGTCATCAGGAAGTCGTCGTAGAACGAGCGAGAGGATCTGAATGCGGTAGCTTTATTCATAGTTGAACAGCCGAACATTGAATTTCAATTGCTTACAGTCAATCATCATCAATGACTCAGCGTCATGTGCTTTCTATGAGTCGATGTTCAGGTATTGTTCCGAAAGTTCATAGTTCCGCGGATTTCGAAAGAGGGCCAGAACTTTTCACAAACTAAGAAAATGTGATTTGAAGATGAGAAAAGCTTTCTCCACCTCAATTGCTCTGATATACCTAAGTCATCTGGACCCTTTCAGGATCTAAAGAAAGCTGTCTCGCCGAAACGTCAGATCGTCAGCCAACGTTGGATTTTACCGACCATCTGGAGCTTTAGTACAGAAGCAAAAAATATAGGTGAAGTAAAAATGTCGGCGTTGATTAGTCCCTCAAAGACGCGCCACGCAATCGTTTCCATTCAAAATCGTAGAGAAATAGTGAAGCGTATTCAGCATATACAATGACTTGCGGGGCCAACCGCCATAGCAAGTCAGCGTCTATACCTTCCTAGACAGGTCTTGTACAAATGCACCCGATCCCATAGGAATGGAAGGCTTGGTTAGCCCGGGCCGGGATCGATCGCTCTACCGTGTGGGTATCAGCAGCGCCTCTTACCACTGCAACCCACGCATCAAGGTCCAATAGTCGCATGTACTATTGGTCCCCACTTGTGTGTTCGTGCTCTTTTGAATAGGTTATCGTAAATAAACAAAAGTAAGCAAAAGGCAGGGAGCGCGTGGTGCAGAGGTAAGAGGCGCTGCTGACACCTGCACGGTCGGTCGATCCTCGCTCGGGCCAACCAAGCCTACCATCCCTCCTGGATCGGCAAATTGGTACCAGACTTTTCTGCAAAACCACTGATATGGTATTGCGGCTGGCCTCCACAAGTCATTGTATAGGCCAAACACGCACTCACCAAGCCTCTACGATTTTGAATTGAACATGAATGCGGCGGCTCCTTCGGGGACTGATCAACGCCGACACCTTTACCTTTTAAATAAAATGCAAGAGCTTGAAGCAGCGTACCTCTCTGGGCAGGTCTAAAAAGGTGGTGCTGGTCTCGTCGGCCGAGGCGACGGTCTTTGGCTGTCGATCGGAGATGACGTCCAGGAGCGAGTTGGCGGTGTGCTGATGACGTGAGACGAGCTGAGGCGATCCGCACACATGACCCTCGAGCGCTTGACCGAACTGAAATCCGAGATCGTCCGTCAGAAACATTCCGTGAAAGGTCAATTAGGCCCCTGACCGGCCGGCCGGCTGACACACTGGCTCGGCTGCTAATAGATTAGGGTTGTCATGGAAAACAACGCGTAATCGAATGTCTGATGCCGGACCTAATTGGCAAACGTGTGGCCAAATCAAGTGCTACTTGAAGAACTCGTGCAGGGTCACGAAGAAGCTCGGCTTCCAAAAAAAATCATATAAAATCGACACCTTCATTTTTCTACCAGTAATCGTACTTTTAATCCTCTTAATCTGAATAAAAAGGTTGCACGCAGTTTTTCCATGGTCTAGAGGACCATGTATGTCGCTGTATTGTTCCAATTCTTTTGTTTTATTTGTCTGTTAGACATTTTTGCGTTTACGATGTAAAGAATGTAAGTATAAATGTAGATAAATCGAAAATTTCGCTTGCAACTCGGAGTTGCTAATTGCATCAAACTGGCTTTCCAACAAACCCAGGACTGAAAAAACGGAGACAAGATGTTTGGCGAAACCTGATGGAAAGATCCCCCAGTTACTGAGCTCATTAATAATTCCACTTTTTCCGTTGTGTTCTACTTGGCAGAGAATAGGCGACGACAAAGTCCGACCCGAATGCATTTCGTCTCGAACAAAACAGTGAATGGCGAACGATTTGTTTTGGATGAACGAGGCCAACCCCCGCCCGCCTGCTTTCTCTCACTCACACGACAATACTCTATGGAATTTCCCGCGATTCTTCCATAGCAACGTTTCGAGACATGAACAGCAGAAAAACTAGACGAGCACTCTCTTAGAGGCTTCCCTTTCGAGAATTCCACAAATAAATGAGAACTGCAGAGGTTTGCGACCATTTAATCATACTCACCCTACCTTACCTAGAGCACAATTTCACGGCTCACTCTCGACTCAAGGGACTAGATTCATGGACGGAGCTGCGGTCTCCGAAACCGCGACGCAGCCAGAGCCAGACGCAGCCAGAGCCAGAGTCGATGAGAGATTGCGTTTAACATAGGCAGTTTAGGATAAGTAGACAAAGGTGGGCGCCGTTCGGGCTATATCTCGGGTTTTATCGGGGCTCTACCAATAATGAATCTGGGCCAAGGAATCAAAAAGCTCCTGTATTAGTCTAACGCATAACGCCTTATCAAAATACAAAACTCAGACTGTTCCATGACCGACTGTCGCTGAATCGTTGGAAATTTGAATATAGCAGTCTACTGTAGATTGAAGCCGATAAGCCAGGATTGATGCAAAATTCATTACGGCCAACGTTTCGGCGAATCCGCCTTCGTCAGATCCTAGATGAGAAAAGAGTTTTATGAATCACCCATCCGAGAACAATTTCAAGTCACGACAGTGAGTCGAAGGCTCCACGTTACCCTTCCAGACTCTAAGGAACGTCGAAATGTTAGCCGTAATCATCTTGTATCACTTTCGGGATGTTTTCGTTAGAATTTTCCGACCTCATGTCCAGCAAAAAACTTTTATAGTACCCTAAGAGGGAAGAAAATTCGAAAAAAAAAAGCGGCTAAAACCTCCGTTTTCAGGCCAAAACCACAACCAGACAAGCCAGAAGAGTTGATGTTCCGGGAGTGAGCCGTGGATTTCTGATCTAGGTTAGGTAGGGTGGGCATGGCTAAATGGTCGCAAACTCTTACAGTCCTTATTTATTTGTAGAATTCTCGGAAGGAAAGCCAGTACTTTTCCTCTTAATGCCCAATTATCACCCAAGCGTATCATATCATGCTCATATCTTAATGCACATCCTTGAAGCGGTCTTATCATTTCATGCTGGCGAGAAAAGAACGGCTTTTTCTTCCACATCAGGCAGATTAAACAGGCTGCACACGACCATAGATGGTTGCGAAATGGTATGATACCGAATACGGTTGGGCATCCTACTATATAATAAGCGAGACCCAGCCTTTGTATGTTTGTTTGTTACACCCTGTGGGTCCCGCCGCGATCTCCTTCTTTGATACTTTCGCAGCCTTGCACTGAGTCTGCTGTTTCGCAACCGCCAATTTCTGCTCTTTTCTGATTTTTTTCTGTTATTCTGTCCTGTTATTTTTTCTGTTAGAAATTCTGTTATTTTTATAGTCCTTTTTCGGTTTTTTTTTGCTCAAGAAGTTTTCTGCTGAAGGGCGAAGCCCCCCCCCTTAAAGCCGTATGGCGGCCGTTAGGCCGCTGAATGACTGGTGATATGATAATTGAGCACTAAGAGGAAAAGTACCGGAGAGCCTCCAAAAGCCGTGTGTGGTTCCGTTCTGTCTAGGATTCTCAGCCGTCGTCAATGACGACCCCCCGAAGAGGAGCAAACAACTCGATCGGCGAACACACCACGCTCCCATCCATACAATGCAACTCACGGCACTTCACCCACACAACGACGACGACGGCGGCGAAATACCGTAGCTGGCAATCAATTGGGCCGGCAAGACCTTGTGCCGACGAGCTCCCCCTCGGTTGCCCTTTCAACGATGTTACGCGCTTTCGAACGGATAAGGAGAAGGTCGAAGCAGAGATTTGATGGGAAGCGCTTTGCTTTACTGTACAATTTCTCCTTAATTCTAGTCCTTCTTTCTTTTCACGACAGAGTTCCACCTAATGGGTAGATCAGCGATACCTTTCATCCAAAATTAACCCATGACGTACCGCGTGCGCCACATGGTGGCGCACGCGTTGTCTGGCCATACGGCCCACGTGCGCCACATGGTGGCGCACGCCCTTCATAGCAACAAAATATTTTTTATAAGTTGTTTTTAGTTGGAAATGTGACCGACCAGTCACGGAGTACACGATACATACCTTGGTCCAGTGAAAGCTGTGGTACAAATGTAGCACATGGCCACCACCCTGGAAGCCCCAGGGCCAGCGATTCCGCTGAAACTTTATCTATGGGATCCTTTTAGTTGATGATCACGAATATGATGTTTATTTAGCGTATTTACAACAAGTCTAGCACATGGCCACCACCCTCGAAACTCCATCCAGGACCACCAATCTCACTGAAACTTTGCCTAGGAGGTTCTGGTTCTGCAATGTCTCCATGATCCTATGTAGTTGATGAGTGGTTGGTGCATCCCTTGTAAACTGATCGACGCCTACTACTTCATCAGTTAAATGAATTGAAATCTCTCGAAGATTTTCTTTTTTTGGGTCTGGGAGAGGTCCGGTATAAGCGGTTCGCACGGTTGTGAATGCGCCGAATACGAGAAGGGTCCTACAGAAGGTTTGTTGTGTAGAACCGTTTGTGATGCATAACGAGACCCTGATTAGGCAACACTTGATTTTATACGAGCGCACTTGTTTACGACGTAAGTAGAGCAAGCATATAACCCATGCAATATCAATCAGATCCAAAATCCGGGGCCCTGGTCGAGTACATGGCGCAATCCTCACCAAACACATGCCAGAAAATTATCTTTTTTCTTAGCTTCCATCCAGCTTTTATTCGTTTCGATCAGTTCACTTTCGCCAAAGTTGTGGTTGGCGATACACTGGTAATGCCATCAATTGATAACAAGATTTGTCCTAGGGACCGCGTGCGCCACATGGTGGCGCACGCGTGATCTACGCGCGCGGTCCGAGTGGCCAGCCACCGCGAAACGGCCTCGGTACGTTATGGGTTAAGGAATAGTCTGGGAGTCTAAGAAATCGCCGAACGACCTTACCCTCTAGCTCAACTCTTCCAATTTTTCACGGGTCACTAGATGAATATATGGATGGCTCATACACTTATTCTAAGTCGCCCGTTCAAGATTTTGTGACGGAATGGGCTGTTTCGAAATATTTTTTGCTTTGAAGTTTATTTTTGTTCATTATCTATAAGAGGCCTAGGGATTCGAATTTTTTTGTGAAATTGACATTGTAAATAAAGGTGGAGAAGACTGTTTGGTTATTTATACCCGTCACAGAGCACCTTTCAGAACTAATATTAAGTACCACATTTTTTATACGTCATCGACACCATTAATTGGAAATTCCGGAACTTTCGAATGAAGTGACTCAAGGCTTTCTCCCTACCATAAACTGCCCCTCAAATCGTTTGATAATTTCGCTGATATTGTAAATAAATCAAGTCCATGAAAACTGCTACTTGCACTGCAAACCAAACGGATTCGAATTGAGTTTTTCGTTTACGTATTTTCATTAATTCTTCCATACTCTTCATTGCATGTATGGTGAGTTAAAATACTTTGTAGTGAATACTATTTCTGTGCAGCGTCTCCCCTTCACCTCCTCGCCGCAATTTCCGTGAAGCAACCCGAGTCATCAATGCCATCACCCCGCTTCTGTTTGTCTTTCGGCTTATGTAAGACGAGAGTCGGTGCAAAATGTTAGAAAAATAACAGGGCAATACTTCCTCTAAACAATCCACACCGTTGGGTTCCAACCGCTTCTCTCATCTATGCAATCAAATAGTCGTTTTTTTTTCGAACACTAAAAAACTGGGACATGCTTCCGTTTTGCAGTGACATCTGTTTTCTCGCGCACACATCAAAATGCAGAGTGAACAGCTGTCAGCCAATTGGCCTTAAATGGGGTGAGGATTCTTCACGAACCTGCTGGACTAGTTCTCGAGCGGTGGAGATGTGCACGTCCTCCTCAGATGAGCGCAGAACAATGGCCGTCAGAATGCCCACCAGCGATTTTCGGGCGTTTCCCGAGAGATTCTGCACCTTCTCCTGCACGAGAATCTCCACCACCTGAAATATCTTGATTCGAGGAAAAGCTCTATAACATGTTGTTCTCGAATCGTCCCCGGTTATTGTCGGGTCGTTGGGCGGCGAGTATTTGCGTATTCGAGCGCATCGTCGTGCCTCGATCCGGAGTGTTTGGTAGTTTGTAAGTGTTTACAAACAGCTTTTCCGCTATCGGCCAGACGTGCCTGTCACGCCGTTCAAAGAGTGGAACTAACAACGAATTCCAGCTGACACCGCAGTGCAGGTGACTAAGCCGCTGATTACTGATAAAGTCCTTATCAAACCCGGACTTAAATTAGCAACGTGAGGACAAAAGTCAAGCAAAAGTTTCGTAATGTCTCTAAAGAAAGGTGAACATTCGGAAAAGTTCCCTATCACAGAGGAATTCTACGCAACTTATACCGATGGTCCCTGGATCTCCATGATGTGGGTAAAGTACTGGGTAAGTGAAGAAGATGCTTTGCAACCCAAGAAAACAAGTTGTCCATGTTGATATTCCTGGATAAGCAAAAACTGGAAAGCTGTACTTCTGATGTTTGTACTTCTCAAGTGCTTGAAAACAAGAAGGTGATATATGCACTAACAACAGCTTTTTGATCGCCTGTTTGACAGATAATCCCTCCTTCTTTTCTTCAGGTAGAAACGCATAATTGATATTGTTTATAGTGAAAATCTGAGAGAGGAAGAAGGTTCTTTTGCTGAAATATAGCTGGAGCTCATAACTAAACGAGGAAGTAGAAGAAGACTGAAGAGTATAATCCCTCTGAATATCAATTGATTCTATGTCAATTGATATTACTTTGAATGTTCTCATAGTACCACTCCGCTGCCCCGAAAATGCGGGTTTTCTGCTACAAAATTGCCCAGAATTTTCTTTTTCTTCAAAACCACCGAAAAACACCCAGACACTTAGAAAATCTACTTAATCTGGACTCCAAAAAGCTGATGTCAAGCTCTTTCAACAGTCACCTCATCATTTTCAAAGGCATGCAACTGTTAGAGTTTTTATCAATCTATTCCAATGTAAAATTATTCAAATACGTCAAAAATTACTAGTACCTTAGCGATATAGCCGAAGCGACGCACATCGGAAACGCCTCGAGCTAAATCGAGACGATGAAAAGCCTCGCTGATGCTGGTACATCCGATGAACTGAAACAAGATTCATTAATATGAGTGAGAGTACTTCTATAAATTTTATAGAAAAAATAAAATATAGAAAATAGTTTACAAACATAGAAAAGTGAATAAGCCGATCTCGGGTCTTCGTCACTCCGTACCTGACGATTTCGGTCTTTCATTCCACGAAGAATACGTGAATGCCTTGTACATAGAGCTCAGACAGGAAAGTTCTAAGTTTTTTTTTCTCGAAACTTCGGTAATAACTAATGTATGTGGACGAAATAAAACAGTGAAATTTAATTTCCCCTTTTCCTTTTCTTTTCTGTTTTCTTTCCCGAACCCATTTCAGAGCAGGTATAACGACCAAGTCTAGAACATCAGGATTAACGCCCCTAATTCTGGTATGTCAGCCAATATCATTGGAATGAAATTAGCCTTTGGCACGTACATCGCAAATTATTGACTAGGAATCGAAGCAAAAACAATGCTATATCTTATTTCGCGAAACTGGCTTCGAACCTTTCTATAGAATAAGATTTGAAAAAGTGTATTCCTCGCTTTCATTTTGTGCGAAGATAGACTATTCCACGATTTTTGCATACTAACACTCCCGTGCAAAAGTGTTTATCATATCCGTTGCCCTTTCCTTGGAAAAGAGCGTTTCCATTGACCTTTTGCGATGATAAGAAGGTGACGGCTGGCTCACAGCTGGCCGGCACTATCAGCTGATGGCCAGTGATAGTGCGTGATGTTTTGCTGAGACGCTCTTTGCACTTGAGTTAAAGCTTCGTTCTAGACGATCGGTGCCACCATCTGACCGCAACAGTTGTCGTCTGACTAAAGGACACAATCAGCTGATGTCAGCCGAAGCATCACACTTTTTCATTGTTTTCCGAGTGATTGGGTGAAGGTGGCAAAGTGCAAAGATGAGTAGAACTTCGACAAACAGATAAAAAATGCCCAACAAGTTTCCTGTTCGTCGTCGAATTTCAGGGATTTCACGTCTGACGGACAGCTGTCTGAGTGGTCAGTGAGCGGCTAATTAGACGGCAGCGATGTCTCTCCGACGGAATATGGACGAGTAATCCGGCTGTATTTGACCCAAATTCCCAAAATCATCTTCAGAGTTGCAACGTTGAAGATTGGGATCGTTTTGGGTGAAAAAAAGCTTGTATTCATTAGTGGGGCCCTACTAGAATTCAACTATTATTATTCACAAAAGTGCCTGCGGTGAACTAGAAGAGCGACTGGGAGCGCATTCCGAATCAAGAAATAAAAAAATAGAACGAACGAATTTTTAGAGAGAAAAGATAAAAAACAGATTTGAAATCGAAGAATAAAACGACACGACGATCAAACAACGAAGTAAGTTTAAATTCGATGCAAAACCCAAACTTTTACAGAATACGTAAGGAATATAGTCACAGCCGAAGTTGTCTGGGAAGTTCAAGATCAACGAGAAAAATATGGGAACGTTTTCTGCCTATTTTTCAATTCTTTTTTTCAGAAAACGAAAACCAAAACAAGTTCGTGGAGATGGTGCAGGATCTGAGTCCGCCAGTTTATGAAAGTTTATTTCGTATTGATTTAATTCAAACTATAATTCGATTCTATTTTTCTTATCAATCGAGTGATCCATTTCGAATTTCAGTTTCAATTTTCAGATATTCCTGCCTCAACCTGTCTTATGCATTACCAACGGAAACCCTTGCAAGCGTATTTACGGAGTGGTGAAAACCCGAGATATTGCAGAGCTGTCATTCTTATTTATTTTATATTTATTGATTAAAAACAAAAACTTCATTCGCACCTCTTTTGACTTGCTTTTCACGAAGCAGTGTGGAATCCATCCCTCTTCGAGCTCGGACACTGAAATTCTCTCGTCTATTGATTTAGTCGTTGCCTTCGCACGTGCACACCTCTCCGGCTTAATCTGTTGCGGAAGCCATTACGGGTAGAGCTCAGCATTAAGAGGAGAGAAGGCAGGAAATGGGCGATGAGAGCCGTAAAGGTGTCCGACGGACTTCAAAGCTCATTAGGTCCCATTAGAAAAGCAATAAGAGTAGAGAAAGTTGAGAGAAGGTGAGAGAATCCTAGACGAGATACATACTCTTCAGGAGATATGGCACAGTTCCGCAGAAAGCGTTAAATTTAGGAGAAATAAGCTTCGGAGGACTTAGCTGTATACCTAATACAGCCAGAAAGAATGGTCAGACAGAGAAGAAAGAAAAAGTTCAAGGGTGGATTACATAGAAATGTTAGAAAATTCCATTCACTTATATTTACGCCTCAAATTCCAACGTTTTATTATATGTATTAGGGGGAGGGGGGGTAAAAGTAATAGGTATTTCTACTTCTTTTATGCTCCTCGTATTTATGTGTCTGTATGCTACTTACTTGAGACCATTTGAGAATTCATCACCTCCGCGCTTTTCAGAAACATTTGAAGTTAATGAGAAATGAAGAAGTTTGTTGCATTTCCCTTATTACTTTCGCCCCTCCCCCCCTATAGCTTTACTATAATTTATTAGCTTTACTATAATTTATTAATTGTATTATATTTTGTCCTTACAGAGAAGCCCTCAACTATGAGGTTAGAACAACGGCTTATTGTCCGAAATAGCTCCAGCCGACCCAATTTCCCCGTGCAAAACATCGCTCCGAACATTTCACCCGTCACCGATACTCGGTCAGCTGGGCTGTTGCCTTCTCGGACCGGAGGCAGTAAATTAGAAGGCTGCACCCTCAATGGACATGTCGAAACGAGCCTTCTAGAACTTTTTCAGTTCAAAATGAATAGCCTTGGAAACGAGAAAAGTTTACAGGAGCTGTGAGGAGCTCGAATTCCACCTCTTCCTGGAAAGTAGAGACGGTTAGTTCAGCCGGCCCGACCGCCTGCTTTCTATGAGAAGTTCAAGTATCTCTTTTTTGTAATCATGAGCGCGTGGTTCAAAGGTACTAGGCCCTAATTCCACCCGCATGGTTGATCGATCGATCTTCGTCAAGGCCAACAAAGCCCTCCATTCCTTCCAAGTTCGGGTAAATTGGTAGTAGACATATCTGGGAAGGCAACCTGGTTCCGCGGTTGGCCCCCAAAAGTCATTGTATGGGTCAAATTCTTACCATACCTCTACGAATCTGAAGACGAATGCGTGGCGCATCCCTAGCGGCTGATCTACCTTGACTATGTGCTTTATTTTTACCTTTATTACGCCATGCTGTCAAAGACAGTTACGCGATTGGAGTAAAGGTAAGGTTAATCGGTCGGTCTCGTGAGAACGCGCACTGCATTCGTCTCCCATTAAGAATCGAAGAGAAATAACGAGTGCAACTGACCTATACAATTGACTTTCGGAGCCAGTGCTGTTCAAATCCGGTATTAACTTACTCCGCTCTGGAGAAATGGAAGGCTTGGTTAACCTGTGCGAGGATCAATCGCTGCGGATGGTGTGAAATCAACAAATTCTCAGCCATTTTTTTAAGTGAGGTCCCCGCAACTATCACTCCATTATTTGTCCAAACTTCCTGAAGCTCGACCGGAGATTCAGGGCTTTCGATCGTTAACAAAAATCACGACCGTTAGTCGTCTCGAAAACAAAAACACACACAGCACAGCTGGTGGCGGGTCCAAGGTAAGGTGATTAAAGAACAGCTTAAACTATGGCGTTCACCTCGACGATAGACACAGGATCAGCTGATTCACACTCACTCATGTGAGTCCAGTGAAAAGCTGATCAATCAGCTGATCAGCAGAGATTAACGAACGAACCGTCGTCACGTGAAAAGCCGATTCAAGATATATTTTCGGATATTTACTCCAGAAGCTCGTGAAACATCTGGAAGATGGCGGATGCCGCAAGCGGAAAACAAATCCAAGTCGGCGACAGGAGTTTTTGAGTCAACACGGTGTTTCTCGAGAAAAAAAAGGTGATCAAAAGAGTCGAGATGGTTGCAGGAGGAGCACCGGCGGAGGGGTAAAAGGGGAAATGTTGAGGGTAACTCACCAGGATCTTCAGAGATTGAACCACTACGGCTTCCAGAGCCGCTGTCCAGACTGAGCAAGGAGGTGGACGAGTTCGTGTGACAAATCTCATTTTCAGGCACTGCTCCAGGAATTGGAATCGCCTCCGATATAATCTGAAAAGATGAACTCTAAAAAATAAATAAGAATCGAAGACAAAAGGAGTGAAACCCTTTGAGGAGCCATATGAAGTTTCGATTAACTTCCATTTTATCTCAAGTTTTCGTTCAAATTCTTTTTGTTATTGTTTCCATTTAACTTTAAAAGGATCTAAAATTAGAACCCCTGCGCAATCTGAAGACGAATGATGACTAATAGCTTAGGGAAGGCTTCAAAGTCGGCTCTGAATTCTGAACCAAAACAGCCTCCGTTTCCAAGCTTCGAACTTTGCTCCCAAAGGTCGCATCTGTCTTGCTCTCCCAGGAGTAGTTTTGAGCTCGGGATTGAGGGGCCGGTTAGCAAATACACCGGTTTTCAGAGATCAGAAGACAGCATTCTTAAAAGGATGGGTTGGGATGTCCATTTGTCAGGATAGATAGAGGACAAAGTAAATAAGAAAAAGGAGAGAAAGTAATAAAAGCTAAGAAGTAACGCAGGTAAGAAAGTAGGAAGAAAAGTTCATAGGTAGGGATGTGAACAAGAAGGAAGGAAAGAAATGAAGGAAGAAGGCAGGAAAGAAATGAAGGAAGGACGAAAGAAAGAAAAAAGGGAGGAAAGAAAGAAAGAAAAAGAATGGAAGAAAGAAAGCTAAAGTAATGCACACAGGTGAGCCCAGGCTCATGCAGCTGGATAAGTCGGTCTTTCAAAAAAAAAACGAAAATGAAATTTTGACTCAAAGATCAAAGAATTCCTCAATTCTTCGAAATTCTCTCCTCTTTACTTCAACCTGCATATTTATCTATTTATTCAGGCACTGATAAAGAGACAGTTTTCCCTCCACTTTGGAGGCCTTCGCGGTTGGCCACTGAGAACTTCACCAAGTCTCAATTTTTTTCGTTTCTATTTCCATCCGACAGCTCCAAAATCAAGAAGACTTAGACGAAACACACATTTCATTTACATGCTTAAAGTGCATCAAGGTCTGCACTTCCTGTATTTAATAAAAGCAATATGCTGAACAACGGCTGTTTTTCTTTAATATAAAGCTGGGGAAAAATTCAGAAATTAGATCCTAAAACGCGCTGCGAACTCCGAAGCAAATCGTTTTCCAACTCCAATTTTTTCAACTTCGTCCAATCAAATCAGTTTTCCATTTCCATCGAAGACTCGTGTAGCACTATTCTTTCCCAAGCCGAAAGTGCACTGAAGCGTTCGTTTACTGGCGCGAAGTTGCCCAGCCAGCCGCGGAGAAACTAATTGAAACCCGTTGCGAAATTACTGCAGCAGCTGATTGCCGCTGTCATCGTCGGCTGAAAAAAATGCAGTCGATACTCTGAAATTTCGTAACGATTGATAGCCGACTTTCTTTGTGCATTTATTACCAGCCTTCTCCGTTGCTTCGTCTTTTTTTCCTAAGCGGGCCGGCAGCGGAGACTTTATTGACCGGAGCCGGGGGAGGGACAGAGCGAACTAGCGGGGCGCTGAGAAACGTCGAAAGGACACGACAGACAAAACCGGTGACGTATGTACGCCTAAATGGAGATGGCCAGTTGGAGATGGCTGGCCGGAGATAAAACTCGACGAAAACCCCGGCGAAAAAGCTCCCAGATATCATCGAAACACCACCAAACATATATCCCTCAGGCATTTTGCATGTCATTGTGTGTCGTTGAAAGCCAACCGGCGGCCGATCACATTACACGCCCGGCCGGCTGGTAACCAGACAACAAAACCATCGATGAACACAACAGACATATGCATGAACAACATCCCGTTTCCCCAGACAGTTATGGGTCTTCTTCGGGTACCTCCTAGCCAGAAAGAAGCTAGTAATGGAGGAAAGATAGCTTAGCACCTCTCCAAGTTCCAGATAGTTATGGATTTGCTTATGGGTATCTCTGAGCCACAAGTAAGTATTGCTAGGAAAATAGCTGTAAAATCTTGCTTTCCAAGGAAATTTCTTCACATACGCACGCCATTCAACCCATTGTACCTTTACTAACACATGAACTTTTCCTTTGGAAACACCTCTACCACTTCATCCGAAGCAAAGTTTTCGGAGCGGTCTTCCAGCTTAATCCTCAAGATGAATATTGGAAGATACAGGGAATCTACGTCAAAAAAAAAACGAAAATCGATGCAATGTCACTGTAGATAGTCGCCCCATATCCAACCGAGGTTATGAAGGTTTTGTTTTGTAGAAATCTCGGAAATTTCAATTCGATAGAGCTCAAAGCTCAAAGTTGAACACCCTCGGAAGCTCCACAAATTGTACGAAATCGCAAATATTCCTCGGAAGCGAGCAGGAATCAACAATATGGTTTTCCTAAATCCTCAAACCGCTGAGCGATGTTGGTTTCTGTTCCATGAGCGACAAAAAGGATTTAGGATTTGTAAATGTAAAATCAAAAATAAACGGCGGAAATTCTTTTCATAATCAACCCATTAAGGTTCAGCAATACTTCCAAAGAAATAAGGTTCCCCTAGCCCTCATTTAACTGAAGATAATTGCTTGAAATCCGCACAAATGATGTTTTAGTCATAAGGTAAAACGAGAAAGGTGGAAAGATCAGAAAATGCTCCAAAACAAAGAGATCAGTGTGAACCTCAAAAAAATACTTGTTATGCGGACAGTACGAACTACTCATGTAGAAGTTCGATGGAGAACAACAGCAGTCTTTATAACACCTAAAGGTGAAAAGTTTGAAACACTTAATCCATGATTGTTCGAGGTAAGAGAGCGAGACAAACATGAATTGAAAAAGAAACTTCGAGAAAAACCGGAACGAGAATGTTTTTTGCGGAAAGTACACCAGAACAACATAGGCAAGAGACTCCGATGATGTCACTTGAAGGATTCTCTCCGTGAGTAATGAATATTTATGAATTCGTAATAGTTCCTTCAAATATTTGCGATATCAGTGCTTCGCTAAATAAATGGAAGTGGAGGTGTTTGGTGTTCTGAAGTTCCCTAAGAATTTGTGTCAAGCAAAGGGAACCTACTCAATTTCTATGAATATCACATGTCAAGCTTAGCTTCAAAAGGGCGGAACAACCGTAAATATCAAAGAAATTTCAAAAAGATCAAACTGAAATCGAACGGTGATATTGAAACCTCCACTTTTTCTTCAGGCGCAACTTCTGAAAACCCATTTTAAAATGTTCTTGAATTTCGGAAGGGATTCCAAAAAGTGACACGGGTATAACAGCGCAAAAAAGGATCCCATGCATCCTATCGTCTTAAAATGTTTTGTTCTTGGTCGATATCAGCCTGTACAAATAGGAGAGAAAAGGATATTGTAGCTTTTCCATTTCCCTTCTTTTTGTTTTTCTTTCTGTCCATTTCCAGCCCACTTAGGCTCTATTTACCTCTAACCCGGAATTCGCCAATGCTCCAAGGCCTTCTTCAAACACTTCTCAACGCCTTAGTACTTGGATTGATTTCCGATTTCAGAAAGCAAACAAAGTTCTTGCTTGGCGCCAGCGACAGCAACAGGAGAAATCCTGCAGTCGTTTATTAGAATTTCACATTTTCTAGACGATTCTGGGGCAGGCAACACAATGGCGAACTGTTTTGCAATACTAATGGACGGCGTAGTGCAGCGGTAAGAGGAGCTACTGAAACCCGCATAAGTTGGCGATCGATCCTCGCTCCGGCTAAGCAAGTCTTCATCGAACCGGGATCAGGTAAACTGGTACCAAATTTAGGTAGAGACGATGGTTTTGCATAACGGCTGCCCCTCCAGTCTTTGTGTAGGCCAAATGCGCATTCATCATGCCTCTGCGATTCTGAGTGGAAGCCAAAAGCGTGGCGCATCCTCAGGAGACTGACCAACGCCTGCGCATATACAGTAGTTTCTTATTAAATTCGGAATTTAAAAATTGATTTTACATTACAAAATTTGTTGGATTGTCGGGGTGTAGGGCGGTGGATGATTCCACATCGACGTGCCTCGTCATCAGGCATTTCCATTCAGCGTGCGTTTCCAGCTATTTCTGGCCGAACACGCCGAACAGCACGTACCTACCCCGAACTTTCCTATACCCAACCCAGCTCCCCAGCCGATGCTGACGTCGCTTTCACGGGGCTCAGCACGAGCGGAATAGTACGAGCCAGTCAGGCGAGCGCTGTCAACAAACAGTTCCGAAACCGAACACCCTCGCCTTGACCTCGTCGACACGCACTGAATCCGGGCCCAAATTAACCCCCCGCCGTCCACCTCTCCTAAATTGTCGGGGTTGTTTCGACTGTTTATAGACAACATTTTTCAGTTCGTTTAATGCTATATGGATTGGAGGATGCAGCCGAAGGTAACAATTGCCCGAGGCCTCATTTTTTCACAGAAACCTGCTCTAATCTGTGCAGAAATATGAAAATTCGAAAACTCTCGCTTCGAGCAAAGTGTCTAGAAGTTCTTTGACGCAGCATTAGATATTACTCTTTTCTGGATTCCAGATCCCTGTGAAAGTAATATATAAATAAACTTAGCAAACGGAAAAAGTGAACGATGCGAAATCATAAATGAGGAAGAATTCGGTTCACAAAAGAATTGTACAAAAACTGGAGAGCTTTTGCGCTGACGTCGCTATGCTGCAAATCATGACCTAACCCAGTTCAACCCGAATGGAAGCAAAAATGCGGATTGCTGCCTATGAGCGAAGTATAAAAGGGTCGCACTTCTTTAACTAATAAGCAAACGACAAAAATGTATTCGCACAAAAATCTATAGTATGGAAGAAGTCGAGTGATTGAGATTTTTGTTTAATTTTCGAATACTGCTACCGCTGCTGCTGAATATTGCTGTTGCTGTCGGTCTGATAACAATATTGTGTTATTCCGAGACTTCAGTCATTTCTCAGTTTTAATAAATTAATAAAATTATGTTACAGTGAAATGCTTCTTGCTGATACTTCAAAAAACCGAGAGATAAGCGGTGTCGTGGCTGTAACCGGTGAGCTTATAAATTTTTCTAGAATATTTCCCATCCGAGCTCAAACGAACAGAGATAAAATCAATTGGGATGATTCTAAGCCAAAAATTTTTCCAGAAAGCATAAATCGCAAGAGCTGTAAATGGAGTTAAGGACATTTTTATGGGGGAAGCGACGAATTAGAATATTACAAGGGCGGGTATAAGCTGACCCATGACAAAGCGAAAATTGGAGGCAAAAAGTCGAGCCGAATTGGTGATAATTGACAGCGACGGCCAGATAATTGGCGTGCTTCATGCCAGCGGTCGCCAGACTCGGCATGAATATTGCCGGATGGATGAGAAAAACGCAAAAGCGAAATATCGACAGACGCAGCGACGAGCCACCGGAAGGAGGTTAGGAGAAACGGAAGGCTTGATAATGAAAATGAGCGGACCATGATGGATTTCTGCGAAAAATGATCGAAAGAGAGGTAAAAATGATGATTTCCTGAGAAGGAGAACGAGGCCGCGGATGGCGCCGGACGAGGTTTCGGCCGAAATTGGGCCGAGAGCTATGGCGGTCACAGGATGCGCCAGAGACTGGAGACCGGCTGTCAGCAACAAATTAGTGATGCGAAGGTGTGCTCACCTGGATGGGCCGTAGCTTGGACCTCTCCCAGCCGTTGGTGTGAGGGGTACGGACCCAGGTCTCGCCAGGGGCTCGCCAATCACGTCCCATGAACGGCATATCTGCTGCAATGAGAGCCACACCGGCCCAGCTGATCGCACTGCGTCCGTGCCCGTCGGCCCACCCCTGTGCGCTCTCGTCGTCTGCGCTCTGCCTGCTGCCCGCGCCGATCGGTGTCAGCTGCGCCGCTGCCTGACACAGTACTGGTGCACTTAGAGGATTCACGGCTGACGCACTTCAGGTGACCGTTTTATGGTCACCGTTCGTTTCCCTGGTTCGCTTTGTTTTCTCTCATAACATCCGTCGTTGTTTCACTGACAAACATCAGGCGGAATCAGCTGAGCGTGAGGTTGATGAGTGTGTTTTCTGTGTGGCAGCATAGAACCGACGATGAATCGTTTCGGTGAATGTCGAAGAAGCACTGATATCTATATTGTATGGTGTTTAGCTTTCCTATCATCAGCTGATCATCGGCCTTTTGATCATCAATCGTCTGTTTGAGAGCTCCAGTGAATAAGTAGGTACGTTACCCTGAATTGTTTGGCGACGTAAGTTTAATTTCATTCATTTTATTTGAAACCACCCGTTCGTCGACCTATCGGCCGCAAAACATCTGTTTGCCAGCTTCGTTGAATAAGTAAGTAAATCTACACTGCTTTCCGAGTGAGGCCACACTTCAATAAATTGAAATTTCGACAGTGATCCAAGTTTTGACGCACTTTCAACATCTTCACCGAGTTTTCACTTACTTTCCTGACTTATCCCACTTTCACTCACTCATACCCCACCCCTTCAGCGCAATCCATATCAAATGAAATAAGACTGACCTCGGCAAACAATACAGGGTAGATTAGGTGTACGTGCGTTATCATGACAGGTAAAACCACCACCAACCGCCACCACCAAATCGTTTGAAAAATAAATTGACATCCATCCAAACATCCATCCATCCGAATAAACAACTGGGTTCCGCTTGTTATATAGTAAGGATAAGTCGGCTGGTAAATGGAGTTTTGAGGGTGTTGTCGTAGAATGTGGTGTCCAGAATAACTCCAGTGATAAACAGGGATAAAACCACCAGCAGCGGCTCTTTCGCAGTCGTTTTTATATCCATCTTTATAAGAAACTTTTGGGTTTCGCTCATATTAAGAATACCAGCTCGTCGGTCGTTGAGAAAAAACATGGCCTGTTCATTACTGCATTCGTAATTTTTGTACAGGAGTATTTGGTGCTGTGGGTTGTGGGGTACAGCTAGAGAAAAATTTATGAGGCTGTATTTTTCCACGGAAACGTGTTCAATTAAAGCATACAGAATTTGAAAACACAAATTTGCGAATAATTGGCCTCATCGAGAACTCTACTGACTACAGTATGTACTACACCTTTAATGGCTGGACTTCGTAGTTGAGGGAAACAGCTAGGCCATGCATTTCATATTGCTTTTTTTCTTATTTTTCTAGTCAAATTTTGAAAGCAAAGGTCGTTGTCTGCTAGTCTGCAAATCTGGAATGCAACATAAAGTCACTGACGAGTTTGAGGTCATTCGGAATAGCTGCGTCTTGTTAGCGGTTTACATTTCAGCGCTTTTCAAAATTGGAATCATTCTCTGATTTCTTGTGGTATTTAAATCTTCTGTGCATCACTTTGCACTGTGATGAGGTAACGATTAACTTGAATCTTCGAACAAGGTTGTGCTATCAAGGTACATGACAACTCCTTCCCGATGCTAGGTGTTAAGGCTGTATAGTTTCTCAATGGCGTTTGCTCGCCAATGATCGGAAGGCTCCTTTATCACTTCGTATTAGACATCACTATTGTCTGATCTGTCATTTCGCCCTAGATAAACAAGCGGTGATACTAACATCACAGTGATTTCTACGTCTTAAAGATGTGCCATGTCGCGAGCTGTAAGCATCTGGCAACGTAAGTGTCAACAAAACAACCTGATCAAAGAGCTTGAGAAAAGCAGGTCATAGTTCTCTACCTGCTGTAATATATCACGTCTAAGATATTTACAATATTAATCGCTTAAGTTCGAGATTTTGAGTACTCGTCGCTTCAGTTTGTTTTCTTACACTTTTCACATAGTTTGAACAAAAGGCATCAAAATATCTCACGTCACGTGTTATTAATGTCTGGATCTGTAGTCATCCCAGCTGCGGGTATCTTTCACGAAAACAAGCGGTTTCCCGCTCACTGTTGAGGACAGCTTCCTTAGGATTTCCTTGTTTACAAAATTATCACGCATTGCTGATATGTACATGTTGACCGGTTGTTCGATTGTATTTGGCGGTTTTCGTTTAATTTGGTCTTCATTTGGCTCGCAGTCACATTTTCAATTTCCAGAATATAATGGCGGATCACGAATCCGACTACCACTCGTCCGATGACGAAGATTACGTGCCTGATGATGGAGTGCAAGATGTGGAGTGTTCATCTGGAGACGAGGTGTTTTTTTCTCGAAGATTTGACTTTTAATTGTTAGCGTTCGTTAAGGGATTCCCGCATATTCATAGGTAAATCAAAATATCTCCTTCACTCGTAGACTTGTGCAATTTTTCATTCTCGAGGTAGCAGCACTTTCATTGGGTGATGGGGGAAATATATCCAAATTTCGTAAATTTGAGGCCTACAGTGTCAGACAGGCATTATTTGCTTTTCGAATGCGTTTATTTCTTGCGAAATCATAATACTGATACGATCAATTTTCTAAAAGGCTTTAAACACTCACTATATCCAGGCTGAAGAAGTTAACGAAACCGATGCTCCACCAACTTCGAAAAGGAAACGAGGTGGAAGAGACGCTCCTGTGAAATCTGCGAAGGATATATCGTAAGTTAGCGTCGTTTGTTTCGTAGCTACTTCTTTGGTCAAGATTTGGTTTCTCTTAATTGTTAGTTTATCGTTATCGTATCAGTGCTGTCAAACCCAATCACCATTTTTAATCTTTTCGCAGTTGCGGGGTGCACATTATCCGTTTGTTTCAGTAGTAACGCAGAAAATGGCCATGCTCAAGATGATGCCGAAGCAGCCTTTCTTGCGCTGATGTCGGAGAAGGATCCCATTTTGGGCAAGAAACGAGCAGACGTGGTGGCAAGCACATCGACAGAAAAGTGAGGTATATCTGGTATACATCATCAACCCCCGGGAAATTCTCCACCTTGTTTTTGTTTCTGCTGACGGCAGTTTTTCCTAATTTAGACGAAACAAGTCCCGAAAGGGGATAATAAGAGCTCCCTTGGCAAGCGTCTTAATGCAGATTTCCGTGTTCTGGAATGTGGTTTATCCGTGTGTAGAAAGCTGAAGATTTGTCAACCCCGGGCGATGAACAACTTAATAGAATTCAGTATGTTTTTATATTACGATGTTCAGTCCATCTCTGTATTTCAAGGTCGGCTGAAGTTGATGCCGAAACTTCTGCTCCATCTTCGTCAAGAGACGACACCCCGTCGGAGGAGTCGGAAAGCAAAGAGGCGGAGACGAAATGTATCACCGAAGTTTATGATTTTGCTGGAGATGAAGTAAAGTATGTGATCTCTTTTTTGAAGTTTGTTTAAGGAAGCCCATTCGTTTATCAATTTGGTGTACCCATAGACGTGCTATATTATGACGGTTGGTGGAACGACGGAATATTGAAAGAGAAAGTATGTGATCAAGAGAAAGTTACAGTCCTATATTCATTTCTGAATTCCAGGGTTCAACGAGTGGTGTCCGCTGAAGAGGCCAAAGAATTGGAAGCGAAGGAGAGGCGTAAAGAAAATGACAAGTCGAAGAGACCGCAAAAGTTGGTATTTGATTGGTCTATTTTATACGGTAATCAACGACGTAGTAAATGATGCTTGATGCTTGATAGATATCTTAACGAAATTGGCTTATTCTTGAAACATTTTGCTCCGTTTGATAAGCGCAATCTGTTAAATAATACACTTAGACGTTTGGGACTCGGAGGAGCACTGACGTTATTAGCTAAAAAGTCCAAGATGTCCGTGCTGGATAAATCGAATCTCGACTGGACCAGCTATAAGGCAGAAAACAATCTTCAGGTTCGGTTTTCTTCGTACATTGTTACATTTTTTATAAAAGAAATTCTAGCGAATGGGCATGTCTCTTACTATTTTTAGGAAGAACTTGAGACATTCAACCGCGGTAAAAACGGGTACTTGGACAAGATGGAATTTTTGTCTAGAACTGATTATAACGAGTTCGAAAAGGAAAAAGCGTTAAGGAATGCCGCACGGAAGCCGTTGTGAATTGTAATTTTTATATTTTCTGTTTCTGTTTTCATTGTTCCGTTATTACTTTGTTTCACTGTTCCGTCAATACTTTGCTTTTCATTGTTTTTTTTTTTTTTTGTCTGTGCACAGTTCTTCGGCAGAAAACTGTAAACCGCTGTTGATTTAGCGGCCTGCGTTGCGCTTCATTTAGAGTGATTTCGTGATATATCGCCGAATGTTTTATTCTTTCACAGGTTTTTTTACAGCTACCCGTTGAAGATAGTGATTTTCAATTTGTGTTGTTGTTAAATTGACATTTTTCGTATGTAATAAATTTTCACTAAATCCTTCCATCGACTTTGTTTCTTCATGTGAGCAATGTGGTTAAGTTCCACCAAGAAATAAAGTATTGTCATGGTCAGATTATCCCAGATATCGATCTTTTAGTTTAGCATGTGCGAGAAGATTTTGGGACGATTTTTTGAGAGGATTTCATTTCACTTGTTCGAACAGCTGCGTCAGCGCGCAGCGGTTGTGATTTACATGCGCTACGCTTACATTCCATAGCCTTAAATTTTCCTTTTTGATTCTAATATATCTTTTCGGATCACATTAATCGTGTTTTTGTGATTTCGTGTTGCCAAGCACCTACTAGGTAGAGTAATGAACTTCTACCAGTTTTCGGTTTTTGTTTCTAAAAGCACCCCTTGTTATGGGAGGAAGTAAACAACTAACGCCCATTCGTTTCAGCGTTTGCCTTGTGTCATCGATTGCGATCTCAACTTTTGTTATCTCTTTTGTTTTTATTACATTTCAGAGAAACGATTTCAGGGCCTTCTTTCTATTCCAATCTTTCAAGAGATTATACGGATGGGGCAGAATTTTGCATGCGTGAAATATCTCTTTGAAAATTGTAGCCGATTAAGAGGGTCGGGTGCTTCGGTTCTCATATTTTTGTGTTGATTCAGCACTGTTGTCTTTTTTCACAGTTTTCCCTTTCGATATATAGTGGTTTTCGATTTATGCGAAAGTTCGAAACAAATACAGTTTCAGTGTTGTTATAGAACTCGTTGAATCATAGGTGTCAATATGATGAAATGTGGCGTTTCATTTGGTCAACTCACATCTGCGCTCTGCAGCCGAGTCTGCAAACCGATCAAAATAGCTTTTTGTCGCTGCGTGACTCATATACTCCAGTCGAGCTGCCATCGAAGTCCTCTGTCCGTTATCTTTCCTCATATCTCCATCTAATGGAGTGTATCGCTTTAGCAGGAATTGTAGGTGTAGGTACTCAGCAACAAGTACTTAGAAAGGATCTCCGTTAGGGCGTATTCGGCTATCAGATCGTATCGAATTATAAATTTTGGGTTCCTTTCACTCTCAATAAAGCAAAAAAGGAGCATGTATGACTATAGCACCAAGTAGAGTCTAAAATTGATTATAGAATATACGCCGTTTTGTACAGGAATTTCGACTTTCACCGCTGATAGCATAGCGGTTACTTTGTACAGTCTAATTATATGATTGCCCTGTTTTCAATGTTTTCTTGGTGCTCTTTGTATATCAGATCCGTCGATGTACAGCTAAGAAAGTTATCGACACCCTGTCGTGTCTCGTTTATTGTCTGCTGAAACCTAACATTGTACGACGGCGTGATCGAGAAATTTCCATGTCTCTTTCAAGCGGCATTTTTCCGATGCTTTTAGAAGAAATTCTACGCTTTTAGTGGACTAGTCTTGTGAGTAAGAAGTCTTGAGCTACGTGCATTCCTCTCAAGACGTCGAATGGGTGGAGCATTAGGCTTTTGAGATAAAGTTTCCAGCTAACAACTTCTAGAGGCAGAAGAGACCATTGGAAACAGTTTTTCCAGCTCCGAGGCTCGAAATTGAGAGAAGTCTGTTCGGAACTCTATGTAAATGTGGTCATTAATGCATGATCTATTTTCCAATACGGAATATGTTCTCCTTGATCTAAACAGAAAGTTCCACGTGCGTATAAACGCAGCCGATCATGGTAGCACTTTGATGAATTCCACCATGAAGGCCTAGAAGAAAAATGGTTACGTTTTCTGCGATGTAGCTCGTGGTCATGGCGCAACTCTTGCCTCTAATAATATGCCTAAATTCTCAAAATAGATGTATTTCAGATTCATTAAGGTCAAGTGGAAACAGTTCGGGCGCCCATGGCTTCCTTTCTGCGTCGTCGCCACAGCTCGGCCTCATCGAATGGTGACGACTACAACAGCGCGATGATAGGTTTGCGAACAGACCGTAGGCACAGCGATGATGACCGTGAGTATTGCTGAGTGATTTGAAATCTTAAAAAATTTCATTTCAGACTGGGCCTGGATATATGTATGAATTTTTGGTCCTTTTAGTCATTCATATTCTCTTTCTTATACGTTCGCACGGTTGTAAAAAAGCCTTTCCTCTGTTCGGTCCTCTACAATACGCCATACGCTTGTCTTTTCCTCGGCATCGCAAAGTCATTTCAAAATGACGCACTAAATTTGCTGTATAAAACCCCTCTCGAGGTGATCGAATATATATAAG
This sequence comes from Nippostrongylus brasiliensis, assembly GCA_030553155.1. Classification (NCBI taxonomy): domain Eukaryota; kingdom Metazoa; phylum Nematoda; class Chromadorea; order Rhabditida; family Heligmosomidae; genus Nippostrongylus; species Nippostrongylus brasiliensis. Next base: position 31,271,442 of record CP130732.1, on the reverse strand, counting down.
TTTTGGCCTCACATTTCCAGGCAGCTCTGATACCAAGTTACCTGACCCCGAACAGAAAAGAAACTCGGCTGACATCGGGCGAGATTCGATCGCTCGATCGAGTAAGTGAGAGTGGCGCCTCTTACCTTCTCACCATAGAGTAACAATTGCCCTAGAACACGCGAAAATCGACCTAACATCAGTGCTATTTGCTTTGTTCGGCGTCTGTTAACGCTTATAGAGCTAATGAAAAATATGGTTATTGACTAGATATTAAGGTTGGAATTGAGTACTGTTTGAGAGAATGTTACAGGTTTCTCACGTGGTGCTCGTCGCATGTTTCGGGTTCTGGCGGAACGTGACCCTCGACTGACCACAAAGGAAGGCTTACAGAGGCTGTTTGATGAGGTTGACACTGGAGGTGTTGAAACACAGGAAGGTTTGTCTCTAAACTTCGCTTTGCCTGAGGGTATTGCTATCATCTAATTCGTTAGAAGTGTGAGATTTCCTTTTGAAAGTCGCCTCTTATGATTTTTAGAGCTGCTCGAACGTATGTTCAACACTGCTGAACTGGAGGAGCACATAGACAGTAGCGCCGTTACGGTAAGTTCTTGCAGATCTGGATACCTCCTCGTGATCTCATTTTATTTACTCTTTCATTATCGACGTCTTCAGCCAGAAGACGAGAACGTTTTCGTCGAGAGCATTTTGAGCCAAGTGGCGGAGGATGCCGATGAGAAAGAGGAATCCAAGATCAAGCCGCCAAGACGAAAAATTACCGTGGGTTCTTTTGTCGCTGTGGTTATAGTTTCATTTTAGTTTTGAGTTTTGTACAGTATATTGCTTTAGACGTTCAGTAAATTTGACAACTTTGTTGAATATCTGCTACAAAAGATCAATCAGCAGTGGTTGTCGTTGATCTATGCGGTGTTCCCGTTCCATCAAGTGCAAACACTTGTCTTCATATGCTTGGTTCAGTTTGTGAGGTCGGTTATTTCTGTCCTTATTAATGTTGAATTCACTGTTATTCCGACTTACGATAGTCTTCAAGTTTCAATTATCAAAAAGATTAGCTGGGCTCGGATGCTGAGGATTGTTGTCAGTCAACCGTTCCTACCCGTGATCGCTTTCCTAGGACTTCAAGTCTCCATCGAAGTTTTGTCCGTTTCTGAGAAGAAATTAATCTGGGTACATACTCTCACAGGGCCCGCGTCGTACAGTGGTAAGAGGCGGCTCCTGACACCCGAACGCTCGAGCGATCGATCCGGGCCCGAGCTAACCAAGCCTTCCATTCCTCCGGGTTCGGTAAATTGGTACCAGACTTGTCTGGGAAGGTAAAAGCACTGATCTGATACAGCGGCTGGCCCCCGAATGTCATTGTATAGGCCAAATACGCATTCACTATGCCTCTACGATTTGAATGGAATACGAATGTGGCGACGCGTCCTCAAGGGACCGATCAACGCCGGCACCTTTACCTTTACCTTTACATACTCTCACACTGCTAGTGAATGCGAAATCAGTCGGTTCACCTTTACTTACATTTTTTGTGTGTAAGCCTGAGCTAGTCCATGTGGGCTGGCGCCTCTAAGTGTTTCTATCTGTGTTTACTTAAATGCTACTTAATCTTCAAAAAGAATAAGATACGAAAGTCGACGTGATAGTAGACTAATTCTCAGAACAGTTCATTTGCTCCTTTCGTATCCCGAAAGTCCTTATCATCTCCTTTCAGTTTACCGTCACTGTTTCGTATGCTCCCTGTGCTCACGGCTTACATCTCGTTCAGCTTAATGGTTTACTTTACTCTGAAGATGTTTCAAAATCGGAGGTATTATTTTCACATTTTAGGACATTTTAGTTTGTTGTGTATTTTTTTGTTAGGTCTACTTATCCGTTTCAGTATACAGAGACAAAAGCGAACCTGGGAACGTCTGCTTAAGGTTTTCAATTCTAAAACTGAGGATTCCGAAGGATCTGTAAGTCTAGTCTTCATCCACTTCATTTTAAAGATTTGCTCGTCGTTTTCGCTAGTTACGGAAGCATTACAGGAGTCGTACTTTATAACCGACAACAACTGGGAGCCTTATATCAATTTCGCTGTGTCGGTGTCGGCATTTGTCTTGTCAGGTAATTATAAATCATTTTTATACTAATCATTTCTATCAATATGTATCTACATATTTTACTTTCTTTCGTTATCATCAAGGGTACAATATTTGTTTGCCGTGATTCCTATACATAACACGTTTATCGAATCGAGTGTGTGTTTTGTACGTTGATGGATCCCGGCCGCTCTCTTACCTCTTTTTCGATTTTTTTCGCTCAACATGACTATCTAACGGCATTCTTAATACATCATATTCGATGATACCGTTTTTGCCGTGAAAATCGCAAGATGGTCATGTTTTTTGTATTAAACCAAACAAAAATCGAGAGCAAGAAGTAAAAATTAAAGGCTTACTGTTTTGAACAGAGTATTCGTTAGCGAGGGTGATAGAGGCTGTTTGCTATGTACCAATGATCTATCGCAGCTTTCAGCAGGTTATCTTTGACGTTTTGAACGTTAAGTTTGACGATATTCATTTAGATCCTAGAGCTAACGGTGCTTAGTGGGTGTTCTTCCGCTTTGACGAGTAATTTGGGGTTAAACCCGAGGAATCACCAGTGTTGTCGGAAATTTGATGTTGGGCGCGAGCGCGCGTGATGCGGTGCTAAAAGGTGCTACTGACACCCGCACGGTGGAGCGCTCGATCCTCGCCCGGGCAAACCAAGCCTTCGATCTCTCCGAGATCGGGTAAATTGCTGCCAGACTTGTGCGAAGGTAAAGACACCGTGTTGGTATAGCGGCTGGCCCTTATTCCTCTTCAGTTCTGAATAGATGACGAAGGCTAGTGCGTCCCTAGGGAACTGACCAAGCCCAACCACTTTACCTATTTTCTACCTTCTACAGTTGCATAATCCCATTTCAGTCGGTGCTGCCGACAGACGACTGCCTTACTGCAGTCTGGCGTGTGGAATCTCGGCGTTGTTTGCCTTCACCACATTTGTCAGCTTGGCGGATGCTCATGATCGTTATGCTTTGTTCGGAATCTTCGCAAATCTGGTGTCATGGTCATTTTTCTATCCTAATCTTCTATCAAATATTTCACCTGAATTTATTTCGAATTTTTCCAGTTTACCCGTGATGCTCTCTCGAATGCGTATCTCTATAGGGTATTGGCGACTGTGGCGACCATTTCTGCAGTTCAGGCTTGGTACGTTTAGAAGTATAAGTTTTTCCTTTGATGCTTTTTTAGAATGAATTTTTCAGGCTACTTGATAATTTCATTAGGAATACCCTCATTATGTCTGCTTTCAATCCCCGTTGTGTACGTCTTGATGGCGTACAGAAGAAAAACATGGTCTGATGTGCTACATTCAATTGTTCCCCACATTGTAAGTTTTTTGAGATTATTGAACGAGTAGGGTAAGTTCCGGTTGATCCGAAGGGACAATTCGACTTTCAGATGATTGGATCATGAATATTGATTATTTTCGCATTGTTTTGACTTCACACTGATACTGATACTCAGAACTTTAGGTGACAATTGTCTGGTCAGATGTTGCGATGACACTACTCATGATTGGATGGAAGTCGTTTGGAGTAAGTTTTCTTCGTTTTTTGGCTTTGTAATTTTTTCTTTCATTGTTTCTATTGATATCTTTGAGGCTGCTCATCAATTTCCCAACATATTGGCTATTTTTCAAAAATACCCAAAAGATTGTTGTATTTCTTGATGGAAACCCTCAGACAGCCGATATGAACCCTTTGCTTAATTATCTGCTGGAAACTGTGAAGCCAGTGTTTTTTGAACTACTCAACCATTGATCGTTGTTTTCGTTTTGAAAACCAACTGCTTTATCAGTGAGCGCCCTTATCAGTTGTGGCGATTCCTTGTGTATTGAAAATTTTGAGTAGAAATTATCATAAAGACCCTTTTTCTAAGATTCTGATTAGCTCTGCTGTATATTTCCAGTACGAGGACTTTATATTGACCTGCTGCGTCCTTTCATTATTTTTCTTCCCTACGCTTGGTGCTCTCGTCGTTGTGATTTCGGTTCTATTCATGCAGGTCCGGATCGCAATTGATTTTGTGAGTTTAATTTATATTTCTTGTATTTTTTCTGTTTTAAATGATTAATAGTACACCTCCGCAGCTTTTCTACTCGTTCTTTTTTCGTTCTAGTTTTTTTTTTCTCGTATTCGAGCGTTTATGTTAGCCATAAAGTATTCCTCCAGCAGATGTATTTCAAGTTCAGTGGGGTAAGATTTATGGCGGATCGCTGCTTGAGGCGTCGATCAAATTTTGATGACAGCTCTGTTCCTCTCGCAGGCTGCGCTTTCTTTTATTTCTTCTAATCATTTTTCAACTCGATTTTTCGAGGGAATATGGTGGAAATTCTTGAGAATGAATTAGTTGGCAGTTTAATCCAGTCTGAAGGAGAAACCCATCTTTCCTGGTCGTTCCTACTGGAAAGTTTCTCCTTTTTTAACTAACCTCTCTTCCATGATTTTCGCTTTATTTCATCTTATTTTAATGTTTTCATGTTCTTGAAATAATACATTATGATTGCGGTTAACTATTTTTACTATTTAAGATCAGTTGGGCGAAAGCCGCCATCACGCTCTTGGTGCTTGTTTCACCGTTTATTGTGGTGAAATGTTACAATTATCTTTCAAACCGCTATAAATTTTCGAGTAAGTCGATTTTGTTTTGAGTTCAAATTCTGCCTGGAGAACGGCAATCGTTCAGTCTCACCATCGAATCCTGAGAAGAGGAAATGGATCATGTTTGGCATCTATTTCTCCACGCTGTTGATGGCGATTTCGTTCCTCTACGAAGGCCAGATGACGTTCGATCCATCGGCGGATGTGACGAACATGACATGGTAGATTCAGATTATTTCGTTTTTCATGACCATTATTTTCCTGCTGCCACAACTTCATGGATTCCAGGACTCAGTATGACCGGCATTGCTCTTTAAGCTCGGCAAACACCATTGAGAACCAGATCCGATGCAGCCAACTGAAAGGTAATTGAGTGTGGCAGCTTGCGTTCGGCGCTCACTCATTCTGTTGCAGGAACGGCCATAAATTGGAAGGGAACTGTGCAGTCGGTTCGTGTTGTGAATATAGACAATTCATTTGAAACACTTCTCGGCTATCTACCAGAGTCCATTGGACAGACGCTTCGATGTTTCTACGACAGCAATCGAACCACAGAAGATGTGGAAGGAATGCGGTAAATTTCATCAAATTCTTTTTTGTGTACGTACTAAAGCTACAAATCGATACCGGCTTCTTCGAATCTCCGCATTGATTTATGAATTTTCTCTTTTTTACCATGCCGTTCGAGGTTGTTTGGTGGAAATAGTTATCGATGACGTGACGTTTGAATTTACTCGCCTTCTTCGCAGGCCTTTTCCACTTTTACTACTTTTTTCACTGTGCTTTCTTTTTCTACGACCAACCTTCTTACGACACTAAAATCGAGGAATAACTATAGTGGTAGAAATGGTCTCCGAAGACAACGAGTAGATCGAAACGTTAGGCCCTTTATAAAAATTCCTCACCCTATAACGTTAAAAATCGTAACAATTAAGAGAAAATTTTCAAATGAATTTGCTTCTCTCGAGCGAATTCTTAAGTTGTTGCAGAACAGGTTTTCTAATCTCAGCTCGAATCACTGATCAGCACAAAGCCTTTTTTGGGAAAAGCGGGATCCAGAATGAGGCTTTTCTCATGTGCTTTTTACCTTGTGTTTGACTAGAGAAGGTTTATTCACATATCGCCATCCGCCTTACTAGTTGTGTAGGTTTCTGTACATTAATAAATAATTAAAATAAAATTAATTAGCAGGTGGAAACTAGGATGCAATGTCATCTAGGGTATCATTCTAGAGAAAAGTAAATGTAGGTGGTGACATCTTTTGATGAAATGGATATTGGCACTATAAAACAATTTTGCAATATAATCTGTTTTGATTTTAATTTTAATGAATATTTTTCAGTGCCAACGAGTGTTCGCTTACGGAGCATAACATGTACACGTTCGAAATTGAGGTTTCTGGCCCGTATGGTGAGCGGATTGTCAGCAGCGCCAAAGGTCAGCTGGTCCTCAGTGCTGGTCACGTCTTCTACGAAATGCTCCGACTGGTGGACGAAGGTGAGTGGATCCTTCCATGCCGATTTTCATTCTTTCTTTTTCCTTTCATGATTTATTTAATTATCCATTTACTGCGCACGTTCGTTACAGCCAATGCAACAAAAAGTAGAACGAACCTCACGGATATCTGAATAACCATATGGCATCACAATCTAGCCGCAATGTTAACACTGAGCTATGACTGTGTAAATTTTGGGTTTTTTCGACTTTGAACTTTAGAGGTTCAGGGTTAGGCTCCAATCCAGGCAGAAACCTAGACCGCACTGAGAAATGCGTAAAATGGTAAAGGTGTCGGTGTTGACTAATCCTTTAGGGACACGCCACGCATTCATGTTCCATCCAGAATCGTAAAGGGATGCTGAGTGTGTATTTCACTCATACGATGCAACTTTTGGTGCCACCTGGCTGTTCAAGTCTGCTCCCTCGTCTTCTCAGACAAACTTGGTACCAATTTACCAGACCCCAGAGGGAAGGGAGGAGGGTCGATTGCTTGATCGCGCCAGTGTCGGTAGCGTCTCCTAGCACTGCACTACGCATGCCCCATCCGTTTCATGCTTATAAGATATGTGGGACACAGATTAAAAGCTAGAAATATTGAACTCCATACCGACTCCCTCAATTTTTTTCAATTTTTCAGGTGACGTCGTCAGATTTATTGCCTTTTTCGATCAATACCCCGTATTTCGCTACCCTCCACGGCTGAAGTTGCTACAGTTGGAGTGCGCCAATTGCAACCATGTACGGAGCAATTCTTCAGTTTTTTTCAGAAGAGTTTTCAGATTTTTTTCGTCTGATAATTTGATTTATTCTTGGCTCTCTTTGCAGTTCCAGAAAGGACAGAACGGCCACCTTCGCCTCACTAACTCCAAGATGAGCCGAACAGGATTGTGGCATCAGGTGTTCAACGCGTTCAAGTTCTGCTTCAACTTTATGTTCGCGCCGTTGATTAGGGTAAAATAATGGCTATTCAATCTAGTTGGGGAAATTGGCTCCTCGCAAAGGAGGATTTGTTACCCTGCAGTTTATTAGCAGTGGACCGGTTATGAAAGAAATATTTGTCAAGTCAATCTCCTCTCTATTTTCTGTAATTGTGTAACATACATAATTCTTATACTAGATGACATTATTTTGCACGTTCAACTCCTCATATGATTTCCAACGCATGTTAAATGTAAATGTAAATACGTAATTAGTTTTCACAGGCATCCTTGTCAATCTGATGTGCATAATCTTAGTGTACTAGCCGCTAGCTTCTCGCAGGTTGAGCATTTGAAGTGCTTTTTATTGTTCGCCTCACAGCAGTTTTGCATTCGCTTTTGATCTTACTAGTTTTCTAGTAATACCTTCAATTAGTCATTGTAGTAATATCTCCGGTGACCAAATGATTTCGTTTTATGCTGTTAATCTCTAGCTTTAGAAATATTGATTATATAGGGTGGTAAGAAAGTCTTGAGCCGTTTGACGTCTACTTTTTCTTTGTTTTCTTATTCAGTGCACAATGCATTTTACTCCACGATTTATTCACCATTGTTAGTCAGTATCGTAGCGTCCCTGATAGGCAGGTCAGCAATCTTCTACTTGCAGAACGGAGCAGGCTGGAAGCCAAAGAAGTCGGTGACTGCTCGTATGACATAGCCGAGTTTGGTGACTCTTTTCTCAGCTAAAAAGCAACATGGAAGGAAGATAATTGATAACTATGGGGGACAATATAAGTGTAATGAGATGGTTGCAAAATCGTGTGTCAACCGCATTTCCACAAATTTTTATTAGTCTCTTTCTCGTTACCGCGTGGTGCTGCATCATTGCGAGTGTGCACCGAATGCTGTCGGCCGGGACGTCCGACCTCAGTCTCCTAACCATTTCTCTGTAACGAGGGAATGGATCCAACTGGTAACTGTAGTGTGAGTGTGATATAGTCTCCTTGCAAGAGTACGAGTGCTTATTTCTGGATCCACTGCGACAGCTTCGAGAAAGGCACAATTTTCTACCACAGGAGGCCGTCCCAATCGAAGCTTCTCTTCGAAGCCGGAGACTCGAGCTGTAAAACGAGATAACCAGAGCTCGACAGTCCTGAGGGTTGTAGTGTTTTCTGCGAACACAGCGTTGATGTTGCGAATGGTTCCCATCGTTCCTGTGCTGTGTCACCGTCCGTTAAAGATGAGGGCTCAAATATGCTCTTGCGAAAATGACATCTTATCTGAAGTTGAAGGATAGGGTCTGGCTATTTATACCCATCGTAATGCTGCTTCGTGAATGGCTAACAACTATCACATGTTAGGTTATGGTTACAACCCAGAAGTCGGAAGTTCTGAAACTTTCAAGCAAAGTGGCTCAAGACTTTCTTACCACCCTATATTTTGGTACCAAAGAAAACCCAAGAATTTCTAGTGAAATATTTGATAAACTTGTTCTATGGTGTTGGTGAAAGCAACCTGCAACAAGTATACAAGCGAGTGGGATTGGAACTTTTCCGCGAACTGTGATCCAAGTTGCTCGAACAGCTGGTAAAATCGCTCTTAGAGGCGTTCATCGAGGGAGCTAAGGTTCTATTTATACTCGGCAGCTCCCTCCCCATGCAGCTTTCGATCAGTCCGGCGACTGTAATTACGGTTTTCCTCCATCAGCCTACCCTTCAACCTGGGTTTTACTCAGCGGCTGACTCCCTCTTCTGCTACAGACATATTTCAGGTGTGCGTGTGTGGTACAGTGGTAAGAGGGGCTGCCGACATCGGCACGGTTGAGTAATCGATCCCGTCCTTGCTAGCCAAGCGTTACTACTTCCGTAGTCGGCTAAATTGGTACCAGACTTGCCTGGGAAGGTAAGAACACGAACTTGGTTCAGCGCCCGGCCCGCAGGTTATTCTATAGGCCAAATACGCGTTCAATGTGCCTCTAAGATTCTGAGTGGAACATGAATGCGGCGGGCGTCCTTAAGTGGCGGATCAACGTCGATCACTTTTACCTTTACATATACCGCCGCCTTTATCTTTAATTAAGCAGGTAACAATACTCTATATTTGAGATGGATTGTTTTATCATTATTGTTGTCACCAGTAAAAGAGTAATGGGCAGTCGAGCAAGGACTGTGAGCGCTATTATTGTTCCTCAAAAGAAGCGAGAGCGAGTTACACAAAAGCACTAGTACTCGTACATTCTGCCTATAAAATGCTGTGCAGCGTTATGGATATCCATCATGCTCGGAGTGGACAATGGATTCGAATCTGTGAAAATGGAGCTATAAAAGGATGTTGACCGGTGGCATCGTATCCCTAGAATGCTGATTGTAGCCTTCACTACTTTCTGTATTGCCACTACTTACTCACGTCCTTCATCCGAAGGTAGTGCAGAAAGAGAGGTAGGTAAAGCTGACTGTCATTATCTGGGTTTAATATTTATTTATTAATTAATTTATTTATTACGCCAAATGACGCAGATGGAACAAAAAATAGCACAGGGTAAGAAGAAAGACAGCAAATGAAAAATGAAAAACCTGAACTCAAAACACAAGAAAACTATTCAGAAAGATTATGCAGGCCTCTAAAATAGTTAGGTAACGCATAACCGTTTCAATTAAACTCGAAGGATTTCACGTGGGAAGAAGAATCCAGCGCCCTCAAGTACACTAGGAAAACCATTAGCGAACACCACACGGTATCCTGAGAAGACAGCGGAGGCCAAGGGAAGGACCGAAAAAACATTAAGAAGGAGGAGAAATGAAAATAAAAAACAACTAAGTGAAACATAATCCGAGCAAATTCGTTGAATAATGTTCGAAATGCTCCGACCAACACGCCCCTGCAGATAGATATACGGCGAGGGCTAACGAAACCGCATGTCACAAAATGTAGTCCTGTGAGTTGGGCTGGCTTCCAAGATGGAACAAAAATTATTCGAAGCGGACTAAAATGTGATAGACATGAGGTCTGAGGCACTAGAACGACCCGTATACCGCGAAACCAGGCCAAGAGGACAAGAAATCACCAAGTAATGCCAGTCCCAAATACATCCAAAGAGGCAAGGTTATAGCTGCAGTGTAGGAGGAAAGGAGCTAGCAGACGCTTATTATGTAGAAATTGAACAAAACGAAAGTGTAATGTAATTTTCCATTATAGTATTCGCGAACTGAGTACGAATTAATATCTAGACGAATATTAAAAAACTGCTATGTTCGAAATTATTTCGATTTTTTACCTTCACCCAAAACATTCTACGAATCGGTAAGGGAACTTTAAGATTTCCCTCTCCTAATGGATTGTGGACGATGCGGTTGTCGTAACTGCTGAGCCATTTAGGTAGGAAAGATGCTGATCCAACCCGGAAGTGAGGACACCATCGAGAATCGTGAGCGAGTAAAAGAACTCTATGGATCAATTCGTATCAAAAATATGCAACTTAGAAGAGGAGGACGAAAGGTGAGTGGAATTCTATGCTACCTGTGGTGTAAGAATAGGAAGAGTTCTTTTAGAACACTGGGAAATATTTTTATATGGGTCCGAAGTGCAACGTTACCACGCAGGATATACCGCAGGTATCGATGCTGTTGATCTTTTTCTTTTTTTTCAATTTGCTCACTTGTAGACATCTTTTTTAGCTGAACGACGATATAAAAGAATGGCTCTATGAGGGTGACATGGCGTTGACAGTACCTCAAGCGACTTCAATTTTGACAGGGAAACAAAGTCGGTATTTGTCTTTTCTAACATCGAAAGTTTACAGGTAAAGTTAAAGGTGAAGATGTAGGCGTTGAACAGTCCCTTAAGTACGTGCCACGCAATCGTTCTTCACTCAAAATCATAGAGACAAGATTAATGCCTATTTAGCCTATACAACAGCCCCTTGCGGGGGCCAGCCACTACACCGAGACAATGTGTTCACTTTCCGAAACAAGCTTGTACCAATTTACCCAACCCTCGAAAGATGGTAGGCTCGGTTAGCCCGGGCGGGGATCGATCGCTCGACCGTGAGGGTGTTGGCGGCGCCTCTTACCACTGCACCGGGCGCGCCCTACTTACATTGTACTTACACAAATAAGTGTTCATTATTGATATTGTGTTCCACTGTGCAGCGAAAAACGGAATGATAATGGAGGTCTCGGAAACATACTAATTTAATAAAAATTTTACGACGAGAATTGAGAGAAACGAGAATTGATCTATGAATTTTTCCGAATAAATTAGTTAGGTAAATTTGCTATTTCAATGTTTCAGCAAGCGATCGACCTGTCCGCTCGCTTCAGACCGATCCATCTGGATATTGGCCAACGTCAGTCGCTATTAACTACACTTTTTCTCCAACACTGAGTAGGTTTTGAAATTCCTGACTCATAGGGGCAGTGGCTAGTGGAGGAGACCATAATTTATTTGTAATCCTGTTCAGGTAACAGAACTGTGAAATTGATTCGGACAGCAGTGCAATTTTGGCACGACAACACCTGCTTGAGCTTCACGGTACGGTCATTCTGTAAATTCGTAAATGTCAAAACCTTACGGTCGCTTTCGGAGGCTGGGAAGCGCATTACTGCATCACTTGCTTCTCCAGGAAGGGTAGTGATGAGGTAATTGAATTTTCGGAGATTTGAGAAGGGTTGGCTGTGTACGTTCGCTTCAAACAGTGTCCAGAAATTCCCAAGTTCCCAAACTTTTTCGTGAATACAGGAATGGGAATAGCTGGGAGCTCGGGACTGACCGCTCATACACTGTTATTTGGCGAGAATGTCGTAGTGGAGTATTCAATGGCACTAAACATAGTTGGACGACGTTGACGTTCCACCGTTGTTGGCTCCCTGCCAACGTACGACATCTATCACGAGACGGCCTCCTCCGCCCGTTTCGTGCTAGATGTCGTACGTTGGCAGGGAGCCAACAACGGTGGAACGTCAACGTCGTCCAACTATGTTTAGTGCCAATGGCGGAATTCCCGATTACACGTGCGCTATTTCTCTTTGCTTCTAATGCAATAGCGGTCGTTTGTTCATTTTCTATGCTCGCGTTTGCCAAAGTGATACATTCCTCAATGTTTGTCACATGTTCTTCGTCTAGGTGATCCATCATTGAGTCGACTGTGACGGTAAAGGTGGATACGGTGTGGGAAACCACTTGTATTCTTCCTTGCACTTCCAGTTGTATTGTTGCTTGCACTTCTAGTACCAAGGAATGCGCTTCCTGCGCCAGAAATGGATTTTGAAATGAACGTATATTCAAATCCAATTGATCTCGAATTTTCCCAGTAGTTGAGTTTTTTCATGGACCCTGCTATATAAAATTTAACCGGAGTAAACCGTATTGACAGCACACACTGCAAGAAAGGCATAGAGAAATTTGACTTCCATTTTAACGAGAACACACAATGGCGAGAAAAACAAACACCATCTCGATACAAATTAGATGTAGAGGAGAACCTGGAAATATTAGGATGAAAACGAAAGCAAATGATCCGAACTAAAGACGTCATTAAAATGCTAAGAAAAGAAGGCAAACTTGAAACGCTGAAGAGAACCAAAAGACAACGAGGCAGCGACGGTAGGGGCGTGCTCCAATCCTGACTCAAAACCGACTGACTCGCCACGTTTCTCGGCTTCCCGCTGATAATGGGGTCACCTCCGGTGACAACATGCCAAAACAGGCACAATACAATAAGTGTGTTGAAAATATTGCAATAACGTGTCAATAATCCTTTTTGAGATCATAATACTATTGAATCTGCCATAGTGTCGTTGCTGTCCTTGTCTTTGTCCTTGTCCTGCTTCTATTGTTTGTCCTGTGTTGTGATCCGTGCTTCCTGTGACAGATTTTCGGGGTTCGGTCGCGAACAACACACAGAGGGGCTGGCACGTTTATTCACGTGTGGAGGGCTCTTATACCCTCTAAATGCATCGTATCGCAATCCCTCATTGTCACTATCCTATCCTTCCTTCATTTTCCACGCCATTCATCCTGATCGCCAGTTGCGTACAGCACACCGAGGGACTGGCACGCCTATTCACGTCTAATGGCGTTCTTGTATCCTCTACATGCATTGTATCACATTGCCCCGTTATCGCTCCACTATCCCTCCTTCATTTTCCATTTACACCTCTCACCACCCTCAACAGGGAGCAAGCATGCCAGGCACTTCGTATATTTTTCCAAACACTTCTCCCGGGGCTAGTGTTGGAGATATCGTCGAATAGTACACCGCCATCTTGTTCTGGCAAGCCATGTCGCTTAACTTCAAGATTTGGTCCAAGGGACAGAGCTCCTGTCGACCGGAGCACACGAACGCCCATATTAGCAGGTGTTTGATCACGAATAACATGCAATCAATGCAATAGTTAATTGCAGTCGTTCTCTTTTTCGGTTCGGGTACTGGTCCGGGGCGCCATAACTGACGTTCTTGCTATCCTTCTCGCTGTGGTAGACCGCTTGCCGATTTCTTTATATGAAGCCGCCAACAACAATACAATGAACCTTCCTACTCAACTCAACCGTTCAAAGATAAGATTGATTACATAGACAACATTCATCTTCCTTTTACTGTTCAATTAATTCATGATCGCTGTCCGCGATAGTCACTAAGACAGACAGAAGCATTCAGCATTGATTCATTGGTGGGATATGAGATGGATGTTTGGGTTTCAACCAACATCACGCGTTAAACCTTTATTCGAAATAAAAGCGCAACAGAGCAATCAGAAGGATAAACAATAAAACTATCTAATAATTACAAAGAAACACTATTAAAATGCACAACAATGTATAACGCCAGATACAGGTTTCTGTTTTCTGACAACATTGCCGAAATAGGGGTGACGCAGCGAGGCCGTCAAGGGAGGCCCGACGAGGAATCGGGATCCGGAGCAAGCGGCGTCGGAGCGGCAGAGAGAAAGAAATTAAATCTCATCACCGCTCATCGGTCGTATTTATACCCGCGCGCCTGAAATTATTGATTGGATTTGACCGACATGTTCGTACCGGTCACAACAGGTTCACTCTCTCTCTCGCACTCTTCCCTTACATAAAAACACCAAAAACACAATTTTTAGGAGAATCCTGATGGCATTAATCGACTTCGTTTCACTAATGGTTCCGGCTGTTGGTCATACGTTGGTCGACAAAAGTCATGGACGAGTCAGGACATCTCAATCGGTACAGGATGTGAAAACGTATGGGTTGCAGTTTTTGTGCCTTTGTTGCCCTCCTTTATAGGTTTTTCTCACCAAAATAAAATAAATCTTCTTTCTCTCTTCAAGAAATGGTTTCAGTTTGGCATAGTGACGCACGAAATCGGTCATGCTATCGGCTTCTATCATACCCAGTCTCGATACGACAGAGATGACTATATCACCATTGAAATGGACAACATTGCCGAAAGTATGCAGTACAACTTTCGAAAGGTACGAGTTCAACAAAGGAGAGAAAAAGGAAAAATTGGACGAAGTGGAACGAACAAAACATACTAACCTTCCAGTCACTGCGCTTAGGCGGGCAACAAAACCAACGATTCGTGAAGTCATTCCGGGAACTCACTATTTGTGATAGCTTTATTTTCGTCGACTAGAATGAGTAGTTTCTCGACAATATATCGCAGTATTTAAATTAGAAGATAGTAGGCAAGTGTTCGACGTTGATACTGAGCGAGCGCCTGATCTTCAACCGGACAAAGGACAGTTTGTCCATCGATCATGTTCATGCCAAAGGATCAACTAATTGGATTACGGCGAAATATTAAGATCAATCACCATGGAAATGTCTTCAGTGCATAATATCATTTTCATATTTTTAAACCTTTCGCGTCGAAATCGATTTCATTGCAGTTGACGAATTTGACCGAGAACCACTTTGGGCACAAGTACGACTATGGAAGCGTAATGCAGTATGACCCATGTGAGCGCAATTTTCTTCAAATGTTTTACCCTTTCCAGCCGCAAGTCTCTTTGCATTATTTTTATTGACTAAAAAACCTTGCCTGGAATCAGAAAAAAATCTATGCGATGGTGATGAACGTGTAGTCGAAAAGTTGTCGTCATGCATTCCTTTCCCCACAAATTATTTCACGTTCACGATTGAACCGAGTAGCAGCTCATGTCCGATGGGAAGCTTCTGATTTGTAACTATTTTGAGTTTAAATTCAACATGGCGATCAAGGAACTAGAGCTTAGTTCGTACCGCAGTTGCGAGTTCTTGCGATGACCCTAGCACTACCATTGCAAAATTTATTTCTAGCGTAGTTAGTGGTAACTCTTAAAACGCGGTAATAAAGCTGCACTTTTATAAGGATCCTGTTGATCGCTAAGCTGGATTGATCACGAGATATTTCGCCGTTTTCTATCTCGTTTTCAAACATTTCTTGTGATCCATTTCAGATGCTTTCGCGATGAATCCTGACCTATACACTATCGTCGCTAAAGACGTTCTATACATGAACGCCATGGGTCAGCGAGATGCACCGTCATTCTCCGATGTGAGAATGATCAACGAGCTATACAACTGCAGCAGTAAGTCACTGGAAGCAAGCATTAGTGAAAAAACAATGTTCTTGCTGATTTGCTAAACATTTCCGCTTTTTGATCCACAAAGGTGAAGCATCAAGCAGCAAGAGGTCAGTAAGCCTTGGAGCTGCTCAATTTACAGGTAATTGCGCCAGCCAGCCGAAGCCTGACTGCTTGCCACCAGGGTATCCAGATCCAAGAGACTGCTTAAGGTTTCAATAGATACCTTTCTATACGAATAGTATTTTTTAACATGACTGATTTTTGGTGCAAATGCCCTCGAACGTTCGCCGGTCCGCTATGCAGAGATCTGCCACAAGGAACTGCTCCTGGATGCAGTGGGGAAGTGGTCAAGGTGAATTATCCTCATTCTTTCAAAATCAAAAGATTTCAAATTTAAATTCATATTCAATTTTTTTCAACATTTTTGAACTCTTTGTTAAGGGTGCAGTGATAAATATGTGGTTATATAGCTATAAAGTCATCTAACCCCAGGCTGTCGATGACTGGAGGAATCTGACTGGAGTCGCAGGGGATCCAAACGACTGGTCAGCTCTGCGAACTGCATTTGACTGCTATTGGCATATTATGGTGAGAATATCCTATATTTAGATATCCGAGAATCACAATCATCAGCCATGTTTTATATTTTCACATTTTTTCAACTTTTTACTAACTACATCGCCACTTGACGGCATCTACAGCTTCGAAACTAATCGCTCACATGTTGTCTACCATTTCCTAAACTAAGCCAAAACTTTCCAGTCATAGGAGAGATAGAAACATATTGTAATCGGTCTAAGCAATTAACATTTTCGATCTTATTTCAAATCAATAAATTCCATCTATAAGCGAATTCCTTCAGGCACCACCGGGCCGCCAGGTCCAGTATTACCTGACTTTGGCGCCTTCCGTTTGTATGGAGTCGTGCCCGTGGCAAAGTATTGAAATCAATGCCGGTGAATTCGATCTCTATGGAATGGTGTAAGTGTAGCAAATATTTTGGTTAGATCCGAGTAACAAATGGGACGTCTTTATGGTTCATGGCGCAATCTTGGGAGCTTTCTTCTTGGCAAAAATTGGTTTTCCGAGCCACTACTGCTGTAGCTGACTACCCTTCCTCCAAAACGCCCTTGGGTTTGAACGTCATTCCGTCGCTTTGCCCTGCTTTCTTTCAAACCTAACCGTTTTGAGTGCAAATTACATAGTTGGCGTCAAAAAAAGTGTGCATCAGATGTGGTCCTGTGAACAATGGTCAGGTAGTCAAGTGACTGCAAGTATTTACGAGAAAATAATGAACTTCCTTGTTCAGATTATGCTGCCCTTCGACCGTTGGAGTTCTCATGACATCCGAGGGCAATCTGGTGACGATTCGTGGAGCTCTGAAGTATAATCAGCTGAAATTCGACATCAAGTATCGAATACTGCCGTTCGAGCCGACCACGGATATCCCAACCCCAGGTCATACCCCAGACTACGTAAAGATGTCCTCTACTACAACGACAGCTGGATACGTTCCTCCACCTGTAAAAGTGTCATCTACAACAAGACCCGAGACGACTACAACTGCTGGATACGTTCCTCATTCAGCAGTGGAAACCTCAGTTGGCCACAATTCACTCGAGGCCACCGAGCAACCGTCTGAGGAACTCGGTCGCTATTAAACAGCATACGAACACGCATTACCCTTGCGTTCATTCCGAGATCGACCTCTTATTTATTTTGTATTTTATTTATTTTGCATGAACAAGTCATACGAAACGGTGATATGTTAAACCAGCTTTCAACTTAATGTTATTCTCAGCTGAAACTCTTGCTCGAAAACTGTCTGTTACATGGTTTCTGATAACAAATACCTGAACATCAATCGCATTTGTAAGTGAGTTAGAAAGAATTCAATTTTGCGAGTGCTCCGTCTTCGATCATTTACATCCACTGCAGCTGAAAAGCATTTAGGCGCAGCACCTTTTTCAAGAACTGACCTGTTTTAAAGTATTCCTGAATCAGCTGGAAATTTCGCTGCTTAACCGGACGAAATTGACTCTATCAAGTCCGAATTCACCCTACCTAGATCATTTTTTCACAGACCTTTCGCGGCACAATGATAAAGGTAAAGGCAGATAAAGGTAAAGTCCGATACCTTTTCACCCATCCCCGGAGGAACGGAAGGCTTGGCTAGCCGGGGCGGGGATCAATCGCTCTACCGTCCTGGTGTCAGTAACGCCTCTTACCACTGCACCATACCCACAATAATACAGAATATTCGTTAAATGATCGACATTATTATTCAAGTACAACTAAGTAATATTACAAGTTAAGCTGTCATAATTCATCGAGTATTATACGGAATATACATCTGAGGGGAACAGTTTCTGTCCAGATATTTGATACTTTCGTCGATCACTGATTTTATCGACTCCAACACGGCAACCATTGCCACGCCTCCAAAGCCGTGCGTCATCTGCAATTTGTGTTTTTCAGAGATAAATTTGTAAAATTATAGTACCCTACGCGATACAGTATATGGTTATGCGTTTATAAATCATGATTAAGATAAGGTGTGAAAGATTTCAAAACATATTTTTCAAATGATGATAGAGGTAAACTTAAGACACTTCACCGCATTAGTGTTCCGGTCAGGATCGTAAACGTATGGTGGCCAACGCAACGACTTGCGGGGTCCAGCTGCTGTACCAAGTCAGTGTGTTTACCTTCCCAGACCAATCTGTTATCAATTTACCTGACCCCGGAGGAATGGAAGGCTAGGTTAGCCCGGGTCGGGATCGATCGCTGGACCGTGCAGGTGTAAGCGGCGCCTCCTACCACTGCATCACGCAAGCACTTTCAAATGAAAATGCAGGCGTTATTGGCTGTTCCGGCTTTCTTCAAGGGCTTAGAAATTGAAAACCCTACGGAAAAGTTAAGTCGTCCGAGCACCACCTAATTTTGCAGAATTGATTTCCAGATCTTTTCAGATCTCAGCTGCCCTACCGTATTCACCAAGAAAGTTCCATCTTTACAGAATTGTTGGCCCATGCTCATCCACTAGAGCTAAAAATGTTACAAACGGGTTTCCGAAGATCTTTCAATGGTCTTTCAACCACTGGAGTGTGTTCAGCTAACCCCACAAATTGCGCTCACCAGGGTATAGTGGCTAAGATGTTGTTGAATCGACGGTTCCAATGTGATCGTTGGCCTTGTGGGCGCCACAAACGGAGTGAGCGGAGTTCTATCAGCTGCTAGAAGTTCGTAGAGCTCTGAGATGATCTTCCTGAAGTTCAAAGGAGATAATTTGGTATCAAAGTATAAACCAGCAAAAGCTGAAGCTGCTCACTTGCTGTTCTCCAGCATGGAGCGCCTCTGAAGAACATCTTGATCGATGGCTAGGCTGGTTTTGGTGAGGAAGATACCGATTTCTCGGGCGTGAAACTCCTTTTCGCATACCAAGGCGAAGTCTTTAGCCATATGAACAGCCTCTTCTGAATAGAAAGCTTCCTCAAAATGGTTAAATGAAAGCAATTTTAAATAAAAATGATCCAGCAACTCACCCTCAACCAACGCCGTCCATGCGGTGACGTTGGCTTGTTTACGCCGACCGGCCGGAAGAGTAAGCCCAATCTTCCTCAGCGAATCGCGCAACGTCTTTCCGCCATCTTTTGATTTTGCCCTTTAATAGGTAATTGGAACTATCTAATCTCATAGAAGTTACTGTTTGATCGCAATGGATCAATGTTGAACCTTCGAAGAATTCCTCCAAGCAGGGACGCATTCAAACATTCCGGAGGGCTGATCCGGCGCTGTATCTCACCCACAGTGACACGGTACTTGGTTGTGCTACTGAGTAGACTGGTCCTGCCCGGAACTGTACAGTATACCTTAAAGAGGGCGGAATAGTTACAGGGTAGGTTTTTCTGATGTAAAGGCTTACCTCACACGGATCCACTCCACCAGCACCAGCGGAGGGATCACCGAAGAATATTAGAGGAATGTCGACTTTACGAGCTACAACTGAAAAGGGAAATTCTGCATAGGCCCTCTTGAGTGAACAAAATAAAATTAAAAGTTGCAATGTAAAGGATCGGCGAACATAAGCGATTCGTGTGTAGGAGGCGCTACTGATACCACCACGGTCGAGTGGTCCCAGGTTATCCAAGTCTTCAATTCCTCCGGGAATGGGTAAATTGATACCAGAACTGCCTAGGAAAAAATGACACTGATTTGCTAGCCCACAAGCCATTGTGTGATGTCAAATTCACATTCAGCGTGTTTCCATGATTCTTAATGGAAGAGAAATGTGTGGCGCGTTCTTTCAAGAGTTGTTAGAGTCTTAGCCGTGTCGACCGTGTTGCCACCACCTTTTCCCTTTTCCTTTTACCCTTACGTTGCTGACTATAAAAACGCCTTTCATTGTTCATTTCACAACTTCTTTTTGTTGTGAGCTCGGAAACTTTTGATGGAAGTCACCACTGACGTAAAACTATAAATTCAAATTCATTTTTGCAAAGTGCTTTTGTTGACTTACGTTTCCTCTCGAGTTCTTCACTTTTCATCGGTGAATGGCAAAAATCCTAAAATGTGCAACTAGGCAGCTCGAATGGAAGGAGTATAATTCACCCTGAAATTTACCTCAATCTCGTCGTTATCACCGGCGAGGAGGTTGTGCTGGAAGAACGGAGTCGGTTGAGGTATGTCACCTCTGGAGTAGGTCAGCGTACCAATTCCACAAGGCACCTGAGAGCAATATCATGTTCATCATAGAACTGAACTATTTTTTCAAACTATAAAGGATAATACGAATTCATGTCCTCAAATTGATGATGCTATTTGTGCTTTCTCCATACCCAAATATTGAAGATTTAACCGACTAGATTGGTGTTCAGACATCGGGGTTAGCTATTACCCTTTAGTCCGAAATTTGTCAGTACCTACTAAAAATATCGAAACTCATTGAAAACTGGTTTTTGTTATCCTTGTTTTTGCCAGATCATGAATTAGAAGGAAGAAAGATACTCACGTGGTGTTGAATAATGTTCTGATGATAGCCCTGAGGGAATTCGTTATGTGGATATCCGATGGCGAAGTATTGAGGAGGAAACGCACGGTAGTCGCTTCGAGAGTGTTCGCACTGCAAATTGGAGCAGATTCTCCATGTATAATAATTTCAAGGGCGCGCGTGATACTGTGGTAAAAGCGCTGCTGACACTGGCAAGGTCGAGCGGTCGACCTCCACACAGGCTAACCTAACGTGCCATCCCCTCAAAGTCGGATAAACTGGTACCAGATTTGTCTGAGAAAGTAAATAGACTGGCCAGTGTAGCGGCTGGACCAGCGACTCATTGTATAGGGCAAATACGCTTCACCACGTATCTACAATTTTGAATGGAAACGATTACGTGGCGCGTTCTTAGGGGACTATTCAACGCCGACACTTTTACTCTAACCTTTACCTTCAGAATAACTTCTAACGCTTCTTTTCGTTAATGTCGCCAAAGTTACGTTTGATATCTGTCAGTCTTCCCAGCCAGCCAAACCAAAGATAAATTTGTCGTCCTTTCTTTACCTTAGCAATGATGTATGCCCTTAATATTGGCAATTAGAATGAACTTAGCTCAATTTAGTTCAATAAAAATGTACTGTTTGAAATTACCCCAAAACCACCGAATGTCTGTCGAAAATCACACTGGCTCCCTTCGGCCTCATCCTCGCCCTCGAGATTTTCCTCGTCGGTTGCCTAAACGAAAACTTTCAATGATGAATTTTCTATGAGTTTACCATATATTTGGAGCACTAACGTTGTTCTCTGGCGATAAGCCGCACCACTTTGTAATTGCGGACTTCCACTCTCTCCACGAAAACCACAATCCTTACCTCCATCTTTCTTTTGGCGAACACTTCTGTATTGATCGCCGGTCGTTTTCGACTGTACATTCCGACGAGAGATTTGAGGGTACAGTTCAAGTCTGAATTCAACTTGATGACAATATGGAGAACGGTAGACGGAGCACTGGTAGAAAAGAGAATCTGTGGGAGAGATATGGGCATACTCTGAACTTCGAAAATATCAATCGTCTAGAAGTAAAACGGATTCCTATAAAAAGCCAAGAAAAGGAAGATTGAGGACGTTCTTTCACTAGAACCAAAGGCTAAAATGTTGGAGTGAATCACTGTATCTCATTTGGAATTTTCTGAACTACCCAAATGCAGTAAGTTGAAAAGAATTCAACGCAATGGAATCACCAATAACTGGAACATCCCAAATTGGAAAGTGGTGGCAACTTAGGCTCCTTGAAAGTTCTGAAAGCTTGGTAGTGAATTAGTATGAACCTCAAGATATCAAGGACACTTTGAGGACGATTTTGCCTCGTTGTCAGCCATCTTCGCTAACTCTTCGATGATAGTTTCTGATAAAATATTCCAGCAATCCTAAGCACCTTGTATCTTTTCTTGTCTAATTGGACGTCGTTTCCAACAGCCCTTTCCTTCGAAAATTTCACCCAATTCGGCTCATTCGATAATTTTAAGGATATTCGAAAAGGGCTCAAATCCTCGAATCTTCACACCTTGAAAGTGATATCGATACCTATGCCTTTCAATATTTTCGGATGGAACGCTTTTTACACCGCGTCAAATTCGTGAGAGCTTTCCAGCAATCAAAACGGTGTTTAAATAATGACATGGAAACGTTATATTTCAAACAGAAATTCAGGTTCTTGGCACCAGTCGTGGAATTTTAACAGTGCTGAAGCGATAAAAAGGGAGAAGAAGCTCCTGGAGGGTGGACAAAAGCTTAGGAAGAGGAAGAAGAAAATGATGATAGTGATGGAGAAGCTTCGGGAAGAGAGTTGGAGAAATACGGGAAGAACTCGGTACGAGCAGCTATCTTAGGAAGTGAGTAAAATGTGCGCGCACACACGTCGCGCAATATGGTTGTTTGCCAAGAGCTCGACTACTGTAGCGTTATTAGTGCTTAATTGAATTCTTGGTGGGCCGGCCGTGTAGCCGGCCGAACTGCTGAGGAGCTGAGAGTGCGCTGGCGGTTCATAATCCGCCTTTGATTGCTGCTCGCTTCGCTATATGCTAATTCGGCTACGGTATTTCAGCCGTTTCAACGACTACGAAAACGCGAAAAGTGAAAACAGTGGTAGTCCACGGCACTCAGGTGAGCTGGACAAGACATTGACTTCTACCAGCAGCCAACTCTTTCGTCTTTATCGCATACCTATATGTATCTACTCTTCCTAACAAGGGAGGTTGCTCGGCCTGCCCTGCCCCAAAGTTTCACAACGTGACCCGCATTGTTTTATACAGCATCGAATTGCCGTTACAACGGTATAGTTTGTTTTTGCTACCTGCAAATGGGTGCCTCAAAAAAGGCGAAAAATCTCTACCACTAACCAGTGGCGAGAGGGCTTCTAGGTCTTAACCAGCAAGGACAGCACCCTGGTGGTTCTGTGGGTAGCATTTACGACCTGCAATTTGGTGGCCGAGGGATCGGTCTCTTCGTTAGACTTTCTTTTGCCTTCATGCGGTTGATACCAAATTACACCGCTTTTGCAATTTTGTCGCGTCTGAGTGCTGACAAATACACGTTTAAGCTCCTTACAATGAGAAGGTTGTAAATAATATTTAATCAGTTGCAATTCATTTTGAAAATAGTACATGGCTCTGTGAAAAATATACTCTGCTCACGACCCTTTCCCGAATTCTTTCGTCTAAGCCACCACACGCGCTAGCTCAATTTCAATTTCGATTCATATGCTAATAAAGTTCCTATTTTTCGAAAAGTTCAGTTTCGAAGGTTTCAAAGATGTGAATCTGGTTGTCGAATGGGTTATTTGAGCTTTTCTTTGATTTTTCTTCGAGCCCACTCCCAAATTGCAGGACTACTAATAAGCCTATACATCAGTGTTATCTATAAAGTCCTGCCATTAGATGTTCGATATGTGTTGCAACTGTGGAACGATTGGCTTTGGAAAATAAACGAAACAAGAAATAGAAAGAGAAATCTATCGATGAACCTTTTGAAGGGCTCTCCATCCTCCAAACTGCTTCTGTAGTAAATGATCGGACAGCGTAGTGCACGAGTAGCAGGTATCTGTGGAAAAGTCGAATGGTTTGGGGAATCAGATTTAGCCATCCGAAATGTTGAGCGTTTTTCGGATCACCCTCTCAATCGGTGAATGTGCATCGTCAAGAATGAATTACCCAAGCTCTCCCTTATTGAAATCTACCCCGGCGTGATGTTACAATTATTGTATGCTGCTGTGCCGGTCGAGGTTTGTGTTAGGGTGACCCAAAGGTTCGTGTGCATGTCCGATTCTGACTTATTTTAATCACAAGTCTATAAAGCAAATAAATGGCCAGTAAGGATGGCATTGTTAAGCACGATTCTCTGTAGGATCACCGGCAATAAACTCTGCGTAACCGTGATACCCTAATTGATTATTCAACTGTTTTTCTCGATTATGGATAAAGGAAATCAGAATCTGAGATGCACACGAACTTTTGGGTCACCATAATAGGTGGATAAATGGTCTGTTAGGCCAACGCCGAACAATTCCACGCGTTTTTGACGAATTTGTAAAATCTACCCAAGAAATCGTAATGAACGAGGAATACTAGGTGACCTACCCTTTGGACCACCGGCAGAGCGTTGCCGATATTAATATTGTATTAACTACAAACTCACTCTAGAATTAACCAGCACAATTAATTAGAGGGCGAGTTCGAAGCTCGGGTACACCGCCCGCGACTTATTACGGAACCTTAAAATTCCCTCAACATTTAATTTGCTAAGGCTCTCATCATTGGGAATTTTTCTTTTTTTACTTCTTTTTTCGTTTCAAGCGAGAGGCTCTTCCGTTTGTTGTTGAGTTATTAGCAGAGGGTGCATATTTGAGGATATGCATAATGACAGGCCAATCTGACGGCGCTGACAAATCCTACTCATCCGCTCATTGGCCGCTCGTTCTCACCACCCATGTGCCATCTGACTTTCGATCGGCGACCAAACAGGGAGCGCTGACAAATGACGCTCGGGGATTTTTGTAGTTTTTACAGAACGATCGAAAAAACATCGTTTCTTTAGAAAATTCATAATCTGAGGAAAATTACTGCCGCTTTATCTGCTCCTGATATATTTCATGCCAACTGTTATTATACTACCCACAAAGCATTTGAACATTTATCCGTGCCCAAAACATACGTATGTATGCCAACAGCTGCTAATTTATGCGCAGTTGCCAGCCTGAAAGAGAGGTACTGAAGAAATTCGGATGAATTTTCACCGAGTCATCGTCGAAGTTCCAAGCCTCGTTCTGTTCGTACGATATTTGGTGAGCCAGAGGAGATCGAGTCACTGATTTCAGCGCACATGTCGTCGATCGCCTTGTCCAACTTGGCTCGAACACACTCGCCCTTCGACAACACTCGAGACGACGCCAGCAGATCACCGATACGAATGTCCACCTTTTGAGACCATCCCTTCAAAGAATCATATCTCTTTATCTGTTCAGGAAGGGCCCACGTGGTGCAGCGCTAAGAGCCGCTTTTGCCACCCACCGCTACTGACGCGATTTAGTGGCGATACACCTCGAAAAATGCCTAGCCAATTATTTCAGTCATTTGATCATTAAGGAATAATGCAGTGGTTAGAGGTGTCACTGATACCCGCACGGTCGAGCGATCGATCCCCACACAGGCTAATCCGCCTTTCATCCCTGCGGAGTCGGGTGAATTGGTACCAGACTTGTTTAGGAAAGTAAGAACACTGTCATGGCATAGCGGCTGGTCCTCACAAGGGACTCTATAGACCAAATACGCATTCACAATCCCTCTACGATTTTGAACGGAACACGAATGCGTGGCGCGTCCTTAGAGGACTGATCAACGCCAACACCTTTACCCACTTCTTTTAGCCCTTTATTAAATCCAGCAGGATCAGACACTGATATTAGGTTGGTGCAAAAGTTCTCGGACATTTGAGACTCCTTCAATTTGAGAAGGATTTCCCAGGCATTTTCGGATCCAGTCAAAAAAAATGTTACAGAGTAGAGAATACCATTGATATTAACGGTGTCTACTTCAAATGATTCTTTGCTATTGTTCAAATGTTATAAAATGAACTGTTTTGTATCCCAAATGTCCGAGAACTTTTGCACCAACCTAATAGTATAATACATACATATTTAATTTAGCTTTAATTTTTGGGCATGGGCCCGCGTGGTACAGTGTAAGAGGCGCTGCTGACACCCGCACGCTCGAGCGATCGATCCCGGCCCGGGCCAACCAAGCGTTCCATCCTTCCGCGGTCGGGTAAATTGGTACCAGACTTGTCTGGGAAGGTAAAGACACTGACCTGGCATAGCGGCTGGCCCCCGCAGGTCATTGTAAAGGCCAAATACGCATTCACTATGCCTCTACGCCTTGAATGGAACACGAATGCGGCGGCGCGTCCTTATCGTTAGACGACTGATCAACGCCGGCACCTTTACCTTTACCTTCTACAGCCAAAGACATACAGGTAAAGCTTACTGTTTCTTATTTTACTATTTCCACACGGCTTCCCCTTCACTACTTCCGAAGGGAACCGTATTCCTTATTCTATATAGTTCCCGCATACTTCTGCGGAACGATACGGAAACTAGGCATTGCAGTTTCTACTAGTTCGTTTGTTTTTCTTTTGCAATTTCAAATGTCATTTCCATTTTCAAAGACTAGAAAGGCATCGGATATTCAAAATCAATAAAACATACCTGCAAGTGAGTAGAATGCTGTGACAGCTCCAAGTTCACTTTTTCCAGGGCAGCTAATAGAGCTGAAATTGGTCTAATTAGATACGCGTTGCATTTGACAAACGGAGAAAACACTGAACAATTATACTTGGAGCTTTTAACCATATCGGTCAATGGAATCTCTTGTGCCCTTTAGCCTTCCTTACTCCGGAATATTTCAACTTAAACAACTAGCTGAATACCACTTTCCTCCTAAAGGTTAGAATAGAAATAGTAAAACAAACCTTTGAACGTTTTCGCACCACTGGCTAACTTTTCAGCCTTCTTTAAACACCTCTTGAGGAAATTGTGATACAAATCATGTGGACCAGAACCATTGAAATGCAACATTTTATCCTGGAATTTTGCATTATCAAGAACTTGACTATATAAACGTTTCTACAGTTGGCAGTTGTAATCAGAAAAAATTAAGCGTTTCGTCTTGCCGAGGCTCCCTCGACATAACTAAAGTGATTGATGAGATGAAACTCTAGAAAAGACGTCTCTAGATAGATTCATACTACTTTACCTTTATGGAAATATCGCCTCCGTTCAAAAACGTTTCTACGATAGCGTTCACCGCACTTTCAGTTGAATCCACATTTGGTTGAGTGAATCTGAACGAGTTCAGCCTTAATTTTGGAAATTACAACAAATTTCGGAGACTGTTGTGCATAGTTGATCTGAATTATAACAAATTACCTAAGAGGTCACCACCGCATTACAACGGCTAGAACAACTGGTGAAAAGGAAAATAAGTAAATAGTTGGAATTTGTCTGCCAAAACAGTTACGAAGAAATCCCTCACTCTGGCGAACCACATTCATTAAAATTTTCAACTCGTTCTTAGAAGAAAATATTAAAGTCACAAAATGATAACTCGCTGGAACCGGTTGTACTGTGAAATACTAATTTTTACATGAAGAAATAGAAAAAGTACCACTCACTTTTGCTCCAACACAAGAACATTAGCTATTGATATCCGCGTTACACCATCAACGATGTGTTGTGTCCATGGTGACCGCGCCCGTCCAGTGGCGTGGTTCAGCATCTCCATAGCAGAAGCACGATAATCGGCCTTCAAAAAGTAAATGCGGTACAGTGGTAAGAGTAGCTATTGGCACCCGGACGCCCAAGCGATCGCTCCCCGTCCGAGCTAACCATGCCATCCCGCCGGGTTCGGATAAATTGGCACCAGACAGGTCTGGTAAGGTAAATACACTGACTTGGTATAGCGGCTAGCGTCTCCAAGTCATTATATAGGCCGAATACTCATTGATTATACCTCTACGAAGCGGCGTGCCCTTAGGGGACTGATAAACGCCGACTCCTTAGATTTCACCTTTACCTTCGACTGATCGGCGCCGAGCAGTCCCTTAAGAATGCACCATGCTGCACAGTTCAGCATCTTCATCATCCCAGCGAAGCCTAGTAACAATTCATCCGTCCCCTGAAGGACGGAAGGATCGGCTAATCCGAATTAGGATCGATCTTACGACCATGCGGGTGGATGTAGTAAACGAGAAAAAAATAATATTATTCCAGAAACAAAGCAGCTAAATGAGTGCAGTGAACACCGCCACTGGATAAGCTTTTCTTCCATGAAGCCAGGAAGGGACAAGCTTGATTGGACTAGTGATCTGTCTAAGCTTCCTCTATGACACATTACCACTCATCCGGTTATTTTCTGGATCCCAAATCATAGTTTCTAGAAGGGTAAAGAAACTAACCTGCAGCAGAAATAACCTAATCTGTTTCATTTTCTCCTCTGTATACGAATCTTCAGAGCTTACCCTATAAAATAAAGAATACCCTGTGAATAACTAAGGAGATACGGGCTTAGAACACTTACCTAACCGTGTGTCTATGAGCATGAAGGATAACCCTCTGCGGCTGGGCAGCTGTTGACGGATTCGAAGGCGCAGGTTGAACTGCTGGTTTCGTCTGCACTGGTGGTTCCAAGTTCCGTTTCCGCTCCAAAGTCAAAGAATTCGCCTAAATTTACATTCGTATCTCTCATCCGTGATTCACAGCTCTATTCTTGGAATCGTAGGTCACCGATACCCCTACCTTCTCCATCACTCCAGCGCCAAGAGTACGAACTTTCTCCATCACAGGATCACTGTAGACACATCCTATCATGTTCACATTGACGAACAACTGGGACATGCATAATAGCTGGTCTCTGAAACCGATATAAGATACTTGGCATTATCACAATATCAACCATTTTAAATATTTTGGTACGAGCCGCTAGTGCGACACCTGCACGGTGAAGCGATCGATCCGTGCCTGGGCTAACCAAGCCCTCTATCCTTTGGGGTCGTGCGAATTGGTACCAGCCTTGTTTGGGAAGGTAAAGATACTGACTTGGTATAGCGGCCAGCCCCCGCAAGTCATTGTCTGGGCCAAAAACGCGTCCATCATTCATCTACGATTTGAGTGGAACACGATTGCATGGCGCGTCCTAAGGTGACTAATCAACGCCGACACATTTACCTTCACCATCACCTTTACCTTCATAAGAAACCCGACAGGGCTCGAGGGAATCGTGGTTTTGAAGCGAAACCCGACCAACTACAAAACTTCCCTGCTGCCGAGTATGAATAGACCTATGTGTGAGGGTCTTCATTACCCCAATATATCGCAATTTTTAGACTTTTAACAACCAATCCGCTTTCGTCCCCTATCTCTTTCAATTAAGTGTGTTCGCAAATCCTCAGGGGGGACAGTCAGAAACTGTTAGACGAAAGCTCCAACTTTGCCGCACTTGCTCATCATCGCAAATGGGATTATCGCGTCGTACCAGCATGCATCTCACATTGCGAAAAACGTGCTCCGTGAACAAATTCATGCTCCATACCAAATTTAGACGGCAGGGCCCACGGAGGAATAGTTCGCACTTCGTGCCGTGACTTTCGACGGTGTCCGAGGTCAGCTTGTAACCGCCCACATTTGGCATGGACCAACACCAACCGTGCTCATGCACACATTATTTCTGTGCATGGCTGGTATATCGTACAGTCGGTTCTATTCTGTACGTTTGTTGACAGTAAATATTGTATAAGAACTCCTACTTCAAAAAAAGACGGAGAATTCAATTCCAGGACTGCGAATAGCTAGACAGTTCCGTGATGAAGTGTGGATGACCGGTGTTCATGTTGCCCCATGATGAAGTCCGTTTGCTAAGGGCCCTTACAGACCCGACGACGTGCAATTTGAGCGACGAGTTAGCCGTTATAAATGAAATTGAGCGAAACACACGACGACGGGCATTCTCGTCCAACGCGGCGTTTGCGGCGGCCTCATTGCTCTAATCGATAGCTCTTGCAACGCGCGGTCACCGCCGCGGTGAAGGCTGCGAATTCGTCGCTCAATTTTTTGTCGTCTGATCTGTAAGGGCCCTAACGGATTAAGTGAGTCGTTGGATGAACTCCGCGACACGCGATCAGTTAGCTCTCTTGGTAATATGGATGAATAGAGACATACATTACTGGCAGTCATTCAAGAGATTCTAGGATTAGCGAGGTACTGATGGTATAAGTATCTGTTATCTGAATCTGAACTGTATCTGTTACCGCCAGTAGTAGTATTTTCGATTGGATGCGTTAAGCTGAGTGACAAGTACAAGGCATAACTACAAGTGTAGCATGCAAAAAAAACAAATCAAGAAAAAATAGCAGAAGCCGCCACGAAAATCGTTTACCAGCCGAATTAATTCCTCCTCTGCAACGTTTTCGCATTACCAGAACAAAAAACAGCAGGCATTAAGCTTCGTCAACTGCAGCGTGGGCCCATCAACAACAATAAACAAATGAAAATCACTCGAATAGAAATTACTCAATTACGAAAACCATTTTTCAACCCACAAACCTCGGCATTTCTGTCCAGTACTTCCGCAGGAATGTCCGTCGAATCAGCCATACCCGATCACTCTCGTAGTGCTTCCTCTCTCTGTCTACCTCTTCCTCCACAGTCATTCTACCTGAAAACAATCATCGTGCGATGTCTTAATGTGCACGTGAAATGTGAAATAGCACAATGAATGAATTGGCTATGGAGCACCTCCTCTCCCACGATATTCAACAACCTCTCATGCAGAGACAATTGCGAGGTAAATTGCGGGTGTAACCTTTCCCGTGTGTGTATTTTGGCTGTTTTGAACAATCTGCTCAATATTTATTAGAAGCAGCACTTAATCCTAATAACAAACAAATTCGATGCTCCGTATAATGAAAATGGAATGAAAATTCCATGTTAAAAGGACATGCTTAATGGGAAGATGATACCTGTTTTAAAACTGTTCCTCATACCACATCAATAATAAAGATTAACAATTAACGAAAACGATTCAAACTTTCCACGGCGAGTGAAAGTACTGCGAACAAAAACATCATGAATAGCATATTAAACACTGGACCCGATACAGTATTAGTGAAAACTGAGAAGATCTGTGGAAAAGGTAAGCAAACATCCTTGACTACTAGGTAGAAAATAGCGAATTATAAAAAAGTTCGATTCAAAGATCTTCAGCTGCTAAGCAGAACAATGCGCATACAAAGGATGTTAATAACACTGGAATCAATGCCCATATACCGTATCGGGCAAAAAGGAACACGATGAAGAACGCTAACAGGACACCATAATTCGCCAATACCTGAAACGAACTCTATAAGAATTGGAATTCAAAGTTCAATTCACAGGATATCGAAATAACTTTGAGTAGTTTTACCCGAATGCGCAGTGTTGGCGGAATAACCTTGACAGTTTTCGAGTATACCGGAGAAGAGAATGGGCTCGACGGATTTGGACATGGAGGGTCCATAACTGTTCTTGCTATCGTCCCAAGAACTAGAACCAATTTTTATAACTTTCATTAAAACAACAAGAAATGATAAACGAACGAGTCAGTAATATGCAAAAGCATAACCAGTGACAACAATTCAGATAAGCAAAACAGTGACAAAGAATAGAACTATAAAACTACTGGTTTCGTCCCTAGTAAAAGTTGAGCGACTTAAGCAATTATTAACTAAATATACTTTAAATTAGTGCGGTGTGGGAAGGATACTGTCGAATAACTCACTCGTGTCCTTTGAATAATCCTCGGCTATCGTCTTTACGACTGTAGTTCGATTCAGATACTCATTAACTTTTGTCAACAGCGCCACTAATGGAGGAAATTCGTACGGCTTCGCTACCGTGTTCCATTTTGGCAACAACTGTGAGCACATGGAAAAGTCGAACCTCCTGGAATTGAGCCAGTTACTTTATCCATGATTTATCAGCAAAAGAAGAACGCACCGCTCTCCGCTCCAAACCTGTCGCCTTCCAAGTTCCGTGAGGTACATAAGCCCAGTGACAGGGTCTTTGACATGGTCTGGGAGCAGTCGAGGTGCTCGTTTCGGAGTCTCAGACAGAACTGGTGTCGTGTGACTAGGCACGTCACTAAAACAATGGATTCTTGGACCACAAATATCGTAAAATTGTTTAAAAAACCGGCACAAGAAACGGTGTTTTAACAATGAAAATAGAAAGCGATTATATAATAAAAGAAGTCAGAAACTATATTAACTCCATGATTCTGGAGCACAAGAGCTAGAGGCGGTTGCCAACGTTGAAAGGGGTACAAGGAGAGCTCAGGATCACAACTTCAAAATGAAAGGAAAAATAAATATTATTTACTTAATCTTGTTTTTAAGGTCTTAAAGCATCTTATATTTGAGAGAACTGTAGAAAATTCAACTGTAGAAAATTCAGTTCAGTAAGTAAAAATTTCAAGACAAAGTTGTATTCAGCATGGAAAAGTCAGAGGGTATGACAGATGACTACCAATTACAAAGTCAACTGTAGAATACTGAGTCATTATTCTCATTATTCTTCAACTTTCCGTTCTAACCATTTGAAAAAAAAAACTAACCTCGGTCCTGAATCAGTTCTCAGCTCATTAACGAAATGTGTTCCCATATTTGCGTCAGCATCGGAAAGAAGACCTTCTACACACTGGATGATTTCGCGTTTCTCTTGAATGCCAGGAGGTTCCGGTGCACCGAATAACATATCCCAGAACGACTCTTTTTGCTAAACAACAAAAACCGTTATGTATTGATCCAACAAATACCTAAGATAGATAGAATTTACCGCGTTTTTCGTGAAATTCACTTCATTTCGCATTGATCGCACATTGACAGCTACTGTTTCAAGGAGTTGACGAGTATGCGCACGTGGATTTATGCCCAAATTCCTAAGAACACCATATTTCAACCAGGAAAAAACAAAAACGAGTACAAAAACAACAACAAGGGAACAAGAGTGCAACAGGAACCCACCGTAGTAACGACGCCATTGGCTCTTTCCACGAAAACTCCACCGCAGCTCGAATAACTCGTATGCTTTCTCCTGTCACGTCAAACATCCCAACCCTTTAATGAAGAATAAGTTCGACGAAACGCTACAAAACTTCATACGCAAAATTTCCGAACCTTCGTAGAATTTTTCCGAGGAGGATTCGATAAAACTTCTCGTGAGCTCGAATGAATGGCATCCAGGGGCCTCTCAAGAAGTCCGCATTGGACGTCGACACCGTTCCATCTACATATCTCCAGGGGCGGCAGAATGTCATCCAGCATTCTTAATACATCTATTAAGCTGACTCAATGGTATACCAACATCGATTTGTCTACAAGCTTCATGATATTAGTAGATGTTGAATTGATCATGATATTCGCGAAAACCACGACACAGGCGAGATTCGAGCCCGCGTCTCGAGCCTATTCGAGACACCACGAAACCGAAAATGTTCTCAACAACTGGACCGGCGTTTGCACACCTTACTCAAGCCAGGCATCCTAACTTCGTAAAAAATGAATAACGTTGGTTTTAGCCTGGAAAAAGATCCACGATCCCCGAAACACCATAAGCCGGTGTGCTCAAAATAATATCGTCGTGGGAATTCGCGAACTTTAACGAAGAGGAACACGGAAAAGATTGAAATCTAGGTGCCTATTACTGGTGGGAAAATTTCTTTTTTTTGCAGATGGAAGTAACTTACGGACAAGATCCTTAAATATGAAAGTAGTAGGGCACTGCTCCAGGAATGTGTGGAGGAAAGTATACAGCTGAGCCGTAAATGGAGGTCGACAATGGAGCGAACTCTAAACTGAGCAAAATTGTCAAATTTTTCTCAGGTAATTTATACTAAATGGAATCTCGAACCGTACCTTCACAGCGAGCATATCCTGATCAGCAACATCGTAAAGACAGAACACATGGAACTGTTTCAAGAGATACCTAAGTTATTGAGGACATAGGAATTTTGGAATGAAAAGAAAAATTCGGAAGCAAAATGATAGAAGGGCTTATTGACAACAACTCTATTCCAAAGAACGGAGCAACAACTCAATAACTTTTAGCACAGCGATTACCTCAGCATCATCAATCGATTCGCTGATGGAAAATCGCTGGTTGAACAGAGAATGCTGACGAAATTACAGAAAATCGTCAGGTGTCGAGGATGGAGGGACGAAGAAAAGAACTCCTGAGACTCTGCAAACCAAGCCATTGCAGGGATCATTGAAACATCCCCAGAATCACAAAAAGAAGGACTGAAATCTCAAATGACGAGAACATTTTTCCTACTCACCGAGCTTAATCGAGTTCAGAAGCGGAGAAGTTGGAAGGAATAGATCTAACGGGGTATGCTTTCGATGACCCATCTCTCCAACTAAGGGAGTACGACTGACGCATGGTGCGGTAGGTTCTGTGGGTAAGAGCCTCGTTACATAGAATGATACCGTTTGCATGAGAACGCTGTCAGCTGACTGAGGAACAGGCTGAAATCACTTGAATAATGATATAAAACCACCTGAAATTAGTTGTAAGTATTATGTCACCTGAAGGCTCATATCTGCTTGTTGACAAATTGAAAGCCACAACTCGTTTGAAAGTCCATCGTCGGCCTCCAGAATGGACTATAAGAATTTGTTTTATGAATCAGACTCGCCTCGAT
Source organism: Nippostrongylus brasiliensis (assembly GCA_030553155.1). Taxonomy (NCBI): domain Eukaryota; kingdom Metazoa; phylum Nematoda; class Chromadorea; order Rhabditida; family Heligmosomidae; genus Nippostrongylus; species Nippostrongylus brasiliensis. Next base: position 31,237,012 of record CP130732.1, on the reverse strand, counting down.
AAAAGTAAAATCAATCCCGAAAATGGAACAGAAATCTGACGAATTCTGTAGCGGCTGAAGAGATTTGGATTTCGCATATCAAGAGAGAGTTTTTAATTGCATAACAAAAACGGGTGGCACAGCTAGTCAGAAATGAACGGCTCTTCTCTAAAACTTGCAAGACTTCCCAACATGATTGATATCAAGCGAGAGCAACATCAATAGTACAATTTAATCTATCGGCGAATACTTTACTTTTTCGTATCATATCACGATTTCTATCTTTCGTGATTACTGTTACTACAATCAGAGCAGTTAAGCAGAGTAAAACGTTCAGCTGACAACTACAAGAATTGTCGAAACCGATCAAGATTTCAGGTACGAAAGCACCACTCTTCCCATTATCTTTCTCGCCTTTTCTTTCTTCTCTCAGGTCCCCTCTCAAAACAGTACATATTTCTTTCATCTGATTCTTTGAATATTTAACCAAACTTAAAATATCTGATTTTTTACCCTCGTTGCTTCACATACTAGGGAAGCTGATGTTAAGTTAACTACTTCCTCTGCTCGTACATTGGTCAGGTCAAAATTCTTCAATCATAGAACTCGTTCTACTTTCAATCGCGTACTGCGCTCTCCTTATTGGAAGATGAAATTTAAAACTTTCAGGTGGCATATATCCGAATTTGTTGTTTAGTTGTACTCGTTTGTTGGTTGTGTTAATTTAATTTGTTTGTTTTTTGTTTAACTTCATTTCGTACCATATGGTACCCACAATAAATAAATAAATAAATAAATTCCTTCTCGGATAAGGATGTTCCCAGATTAGCTCTCGTATAGAGGTCTTCAATAAACACTCGTTCGAAAAACTGCCCAAATACCAGCTTTCCAAAAGAATATGAGAAATCTGTGACTAATACATTTTCAGCTGCTGTAGACTTTTTAGGCTCGAGTACCTTTAGAATGGCTTTAATTAACAAAGCGCATGAGGATACCTCGAAAAACGACGATCTGCTATTGATAACCTCGTGCACCAGATGATAAGGATACTGAGCGAGTTGTGCGTCACCAACCGGAGGCATAATTGCGCACAGATCAATGGCTTTGTTTTGGAATAGCTTCTAAAAATGTAACCTATACATCATTAAAATGGGTAGGCACTGACTGGGCTTTTTGTTACCTCAATAACCAGTCGGGCATATGCGGAACTTCGCCGCGAAGGGCTCATCTCCTTTTCTTTGTTCAGCAGTGTACGGCAAACCGTTACAACGCAATCATCAGCAAATTTATTTTGTTGGTCAAATGTCGACTGGTCATTAATGGCCATCGTGGCCAATCCAACTATACTGTTCATCTGTAAGTCACCCAGTCAACAAAAATAAACGCTGCGCGCTAAAGAAAACCTGTGAATACAAGGGCTCCAACCCAGCTGCTCGAACAACACAAGTGAAAACTATAAAACCAAAAGTTTATAAATAAATATACCATGTCGAGACATAAATAGATTCACTACAATAATGAAGTGTAACGAAAAGAGATTAGTTGGTCTAGTGAGGCTACTAGCGACAAAACCGAAAACCCACGACACATGCTACAAACAACATAACAAGAACAAGACTACTTTCATCAAATTGGCACCACACTATCTACGGTAAACAATTTTCTCCCTTCGTTCGCGTTTTCTAAGCTTCTTGTCATCCATTTCCTCACCACTATCTCCAGCCGATGGTGCAGTGAGCCACGGCAGGATTAATCCGAAGAAGACCTAAAAAAGATAGCGGATATTCCTAAAACTCAATGATTTGCCTGCATTACCAGACCGAAAAACCGAAAATCCCGAAATACGCACCTTATATGTGGCTGCAGCTGGAATAAGCAGCAAAATCAAATATGCATATGACGAGTAAAGTGCAACAAGCTGAAAAAATCGCAACTGTGGTGGTAGACAGAATAAGCGAAAAAGGCAAATCAGCAAACCTGGGTGAAAACGGTGAGAATGACCACATCCTTACAGTACTCTCCAAAAGCCGTCGGGTCATTCAAATCCATACCAGCATCTGTCACACGACCTCTTTCATCGAACCGCGCGGCTGAAAGACCAGGTTGCTGGAAAATTCTATGGTGCAGCCTAGAACAAATGGGAGGAGTGGGATTGGAGAGATACAATTAAAAGAAAAGGTATTCCGTCACCTAAAAGGCTCAATACATCATCTCTTTTTGGAATTCATAAAGAATTCAGAGGGTGAAAGAGAGAAAAGAAAGACATCTAAAAATCGTAAAAGCGATGTTATACTTCCCTTATCAATTAATGCTGTCTCTGAAAAAAATTTTGCTCGCATAAGGAATCATACTTGCCAACAATTAGGTCACCATCGACGGAAAAATTAAAGTCATTAAAGCGAGAGCACAAAAATTTTAGAAACATTAAGCACGGGAAGCCTAAACATAGCAGTTTGCACGTCAGCTAGCAACCGATACCACCAGTGGTTACGAGAGCTCAGCGCAAACGTTAGAAATCCAAATTTGGGTGGTAAAATGAGCTGACGATACGGGGGAAAGTGTTAGGGAGTAGGGTTAAGCTAGAGGGTTGACTGGTAGGATATAGGAGTAGGGTGAGAATGAACGGTACTTTCAGATAGAACAGGATAGTGAAGATGTGGCGAGGACAACAAGAAGGACAACTTTAAATACCCAGTGGTCTGCCAGCAACTGAAAGAAGAACTTTCGCTGAACAACATGCAGTACGTGAGACAGACAACATAAAATGTCGACTTCAAACCTATACGCACCGAAAGGAGTGGGAGTGGTTCGAGGAGGACAATGCCATCATAAAATTTAATCCTTACACATAATATAATCTCAAAAACGTGGAATGTAAGAAAAGCAATTGAACGACATAGTGTCAAACATGGTGGAACAAACCTGCCATACTCTTCATGAAGGCGATCGCTATAAGTTCAATAACCACCGATATGCCGAAGAAAATATACTCATTCGAACTGCATTCTAAGAGAAAAAAGCATAAACTAGCGTGGAGAACCTGTAATGAAACACGTCCAACCCAATTGGAAGGGTATAAGCTAGAGGTACAGGGCTAAGCGACTCACGGTAGCAACTAGGCAAGCAGAGCCGAATGTGATAATGGTGGTCCTATTGTCCTCATAGATCTCTTTTTGTCCCTTCGTTGCTGCTTTGACCATTCTCCTCAAGCCAAAATCGTTGAACTCTGAAGCTTTTCGAGACAAGAATGCGAAAAATGCCGGCACTATACCATTCTTTTTACCAAAAGTCCACAAACTGATAAAGGTTTATATCTAAACTCGAAACGCCTCAACCAATTGATTCTAAACCGGCATATTAATGATGCAAACCAATGGTAAACTTGGATTCGCCATACACGACATTAGGAAACCGCAAGGACTCACGCAAATGACAACAAAACATATAAGCATCGAATAAGCAGAAACAACTATTAATCAGGGGAGATACAAAAATACAAAATCAGACAACGGAGATAAGCAACGAAGAGCAAAAATCGACAGAAAGGCGGTTGATCATCGGGAATGGCTTATTCATCGAATTAGCCTGTTTAGTTGTTGTGAAGATCAAGACGAAAGATCTCGTTTCCGATAAAAAATGAACCAGTAGTGTTTGGTCGAAGGATAAATATTTGCGAGAAGGGGTTGATCGGGTCGTCGTCCGTCTAAATTAATTAAATTTCAAAAGATAAAAACATCGAGAAATACTGAAAAAAAGAAGACGCAGTTCAGATGGAACTTTTTCTGAAACCACGCTAAATTCGTGATACAGCTCGAAAACTAACCTTGAGCTGGCCCAGTACCATGACAAGAATGGAACCGTCGTATAGAGGCTGTGAGTCACACTTCGTTATGGCTCGCTGGATTTGCTTGAAGGTGAGACCCTGAAAAGTATCGGTGAACGCAACAATTGCTCACTTGGAAGATAGCAGAATAAACAAGCGAACTGGTGTTTCGTGGAACTGAAAGCCGAGAAGTACGAACGTGACGGTTATGAATAATTTTGAGATTTTCTAATGAAGGTAGATCTCACCGTTTTGGATGAAATAAAAGTACACATTATAAACAAAAATTTGAGCTAACTCGACCATAACAAGAAAAAACCTCCCAAACAACGTAAAAAAAGATGCCGTGAAATAAATTTATATACTAATACCTCATCATAAATTACCTAAGAACCTTTACAGATGAAGTTAATGTAAGGTTACCGGGCGGTTTAAATTGAAACCAAAGCTCCACAACTGCTGAAATTCTAATTCTGGATTTGGTAACCAAGTTATTTCCCTAGTTAAGTAACGAAGATGCAAGAGGAAAAAAGTCAAAGGAAAATATATCATAATTTTCTGCAACAAAGCACTGGGAAAAAACCCAAGATAACTAACACTGAATTTAGCTAATATCGCATCTCGTCCTTTGCACTGCACGCCTTCGAAACTCATGTAGGAATTCTCAGGGTCGTAGAGGTCTCCCAAGCCTTGGGCACGAGCCATGCCATCTCCTTGATCGAATTTCGAGTAATAATGCTGCACAAAAGCAGTTGCTATGCTCTCGTAGTCCGGATTGAAGCTCATGGCGAAGTATCCAGACCTGCAAGACCTTTTTTGTCACAAAAAGTGAAGAACGTGACGGAATGCTAAGACTGCATCCGTAGAGAAGGTGAACGAATCAATACTGCAAACGGTATCAAACAACTTAAGAGCAATGCATTTAACAACATTCGAAACAGAAACATCTGGCCATTCAGTCAGCACAAGAGGACAAGTGAAAGTAGCCCAAATAGATAAAGAGAGCAAGTTTAAAATCATTAGCAATCACAAAAGGAAAATAATTACTTCGTGACAACCTCTGCACTCGCAGAATATCAATAGGTTGCCTTTAACTGTGATTTTTAGAGGGTTTCTTCACCAGCAATCACACTGGAAAGTTGATTTCTTTGTGACAAACCTTTGCTCTCGCAGAATATCAATACGACCCCTTAAACTGCGATTCACTAGTACTATGTGGTAGGGAATCTGACATGTTTCTACTGCTTATCCTTGGAAGAGTCCTAATTTTTTTTTCGAAAAATGGATAGGTTTACACTTTTGACGGCTCAGTAACTACAAGTGGAGCGAGCTTAGATGAAACCCGTGCACATTATCCAACCAAATCCGTTCCTTACGTAGGGTACAATAATCAAATATCAAAGGAAATGAAAAAAGAACAGCGCCCAGCTTGACAAACGGCTGCAAAACGAGTAATTACATGGTAAGCTTGTTAATGACCGAATTCTTTGTTTCAGAAAAAACATCGATTTTGTACAGAGGAGAGGTACTCGATTTAGGAGAGTCACGACTGTTTTCGAAATCTGACTTAGTCACGGTAGCTAGCATCACACAGCTGTTACATACAGGTACAACCACAAATTCTAATCGGCAGAATTTACGATTACAGAGTGTTTAATATTTAATGAAAATCGAGTCAAATAGTTGTGATTACTTCTCTTTTTCTAAATTTGTTTATTAATCAAGTCTACGACTTAAAAGCAAAGGCGAAGCGAGTTGCAATTCCACACCGCACTTCTCTGACACCAGAGCGCTTTTTACCAATGTGCATGTGTAACAGAGTAACAACACACGTGAAATCGACGATCGAACATCAAGGTGGTGAAGCCGTCAACAACAATTTCGGAGGGGAATCGTAGAAACACCAGCTCCAGCACAACCGAGCAACTACAAATTACCAGAGGCTAACAATCCCCACTCAAATAGGTGAGCTCTTCCTCACTTAACAGTGAAGAAGAGCTCACTTTTTTTTATTTTTTTTATTCAAATACGGTACATAAGGCACACGTGAGAAACACATAAAGACGGCAACGCATAAACAACGAATTTTCATAGAATTAACAAAACTACCACGGATCAACACCACATTCAGCTGAGCAGCCTAAGACCTTAAAAGCGTAGCAGCCGCTGCATTGCTATTCTTTTGAACCTGTGAACTTCTGATGGCAAGAATGGCAAGTCACTTCCGAGAGACAGGAAGGCCGAGCCAGCTCTACATATGAACGAGTGCAACCTGACTCCCTTCTTAGGGACCGGAAACCAAATTTTTTCGGAGTGTCCCCTAGTTCTTGATTTTCTTAATGTATAAAAACTAGCTGCCTTACAATCGATAATCCCAGCTAAAATCTTGAAAACGACCATTACATCGTTCAGTTTCCGGCGCGATTTCAACGAGTGAATGTTATAATCGCGATTTCTACTGGAGGCAGAGGGAACCGTTACACTGTAACCCTTCGAGCACCTCAGAAATACCTTTCTCGTGTAGTTATTTTGGATTTTCTCTAAGAGGGCAACATCCTTTACTTTGTGTGGACAGAAAACAGCCGAACCACTCTCCACTATGGGTCGAACGTAGGTCTTGTACACTTTTACTAACACATCCTTGTCCGTCGTCCTCAGTGATTTAAAAACGCGAAAAGTGCGCAGCTGTGCCTTCTTATACACGCTTCTGTAATGCTCGGAGAAATCCAATTGTCGATCATATTGGAATCCCAAATCCTTAACAGCCGGCACACAATCCAGAAGGTGGTCACCTAGCTTATAAGTACTGTCAAGACTAGAGTTGCCAAGCCTCATGAGCATAGTTTTGCTCGGAGCCAGTGGCAAATTCCAGTCTGAACTCCATTTATATAAGACATCAAGCACAGCCTGAATAGCTACTCGATCTCCGTCGTTCTCTACTCTTCTGTATATTTTGACATCATCGGCATACTGCATGCACGTTACTCCACTTTGCTGCAAGAGTACGGGGAGCTCAGCAGTATATATAGCAAACAAAACAGGTGATAAAACGCCCCCTTGAGGAACTCTGCTTTTTACATATTTAGTAGCCGAGAAATCATTTCCAAGCTTAACCTGAAAGCTGCGATTCCGAAGGAGGACTTAATTGACAAAAAACACTCTCACATCATTGCTGGAATTAATGATGATTTGATCAGAAAACTATCATTTTTTGAACCTCGATATTATTTCGTAGAAAATGTTAATCTTGATTAACCTCCACAAGATGAGGGCAAAGGTAGATGAACACCGGCACGAAAACACTTCCGGTTCTATGACTTATCAGACAGGAGGGCAAGGAGCTTGTGAAGGACATCTATGAATCGATAGGGTCAGTTGGAAGAAACTGAACTTCGGAAACACTACTCGTCCACGATATAAGGTGTTCAAAAACGAAGTTAAGCACAGAATACTGCTAACACTTCGTTTAGCTTTTCGAGAAACAGCAATAAAAACCATCGATTAGACTTACGAAGCACATTAGGCTAGCGTAAGGGAAAATGCTGCCTACTAATACCCGTCACGAAGCATACAAAAAGGTTTCGAGAATCGATATTTGTCCTTGAGAATAGAATGAGAGAATAACTGCTTTGTAATTATAACCCTCGCCTTGAGTCATCACACTCGCGGGCTCAGTTTCGTAACTACTGCCAACATAAAAACTACTCTTTCATTCTAGTGAATCACTTGATTAATTATTCTAATGCACTCAAATCTAGTTAGAAGGAACTAAAATGGTGAGCCAGGACAATAACTCTGTGCCACTTTCGCGATCAAAACCCGACTAGATGAAGGTTGTTTCAGAGCTCGTCCAAATTGCTGAAAATTGGGCCCACTACGAAGGATAAGGGGTCATCCAGCCTAGGTACTTCTCCAGGTGGACTACACAAAAACTGAAATGATTCATATCAACAACGACTAAGGAAGACATTTTACTTCTGAAGGCTCGCATCCTTATTTAATTCAGTGTTTCACCTCCTAAAATGCATCCAAATCGGTTTGATTAATACAATTTTCGATAGACGTCCTACACTTCAGAACAGAACGCACATTTCAATCACAATAGCATTAAAACGCGAACTCCGTCGCACGCCTGAACATTGAAGGTGTCCATCGTAGAATGACAACATCACAGAAACTACATTAGCACAGCACTCTGAATTTCAGGGGAGCCAGGAGTATTCTTGACTTCTGCAGTTCGAAATTTGAAATGGTTCCAACACTATCCAACATCAACGCATACAGAACAGAAGGGGTACCAGATAATGGAATACTGAGAGACGTATTCAAGAACCGAATTTCATTCCGCAACTAAGACATAGCATATCTCGTCGCAATTTAACTGGCAAAACACAGAAATGGTTAGAAAACCGATTTCCCGCGAATGTTCGAGCGAAAATTGAAATTTCATCCTCCGACACTACAAGAGACAGTGAGCGGCGCGACGATGAATTGTTCGCTGCCGTGTTGTACGCCTCAAATCTCGTCGTACTTCCCCGTTCCGCATTAAATTCCAGTCCTTGATAGCTAGTTATCTGTCCGTCAATCTAGAGGTTTTTCAGCAAGTCGGCTTCTTGAAATTAGCTGAATACCTGAGTGAAACTTATTGCTGAGATTCCCTTTGAGCAGCTGTCAGATGTCTTTACATTGACTGAGCTCATGTCCCTCTGTGCCATATGTTCCTCTGTCAAGTACCGTCACCTTGAATCAGAAAAAAGTATGGTATTTCATAATACCAATTAGGTATATTTGCCCTCTTTCTTGAAAACAGAGACAACCCATAGCAGGATAGTGAAAAAACAGCGGTTAAGCTTGCTTCCTGCGGAGCATTTTGACGATTATTAAGAGCCGGGTTATTTATTGTTAATACTGTCATAGAGTAGTCTTCTGGTAATCCTCTTTGTGCAGTTAATCAGTTGGACTAGGAAAGGTTGTTGATTGCGTTGCTATTTTTAAATTTGAAGCTTGTTTTTCAGTCGGTTCTTTTTACGCAGCGATTTGAAGTGCCAAAATTGAACCTGCTTGATGTGTATATCACAGCCGTTACGTGGAACGTTTCAAATTTCAGTTTCAAATTGATTCAAAAGTTTCCTCCCGAAATTCACTCAATTGAAGCGGTTTCAGAGCACTCGGCATGTATTGTGCGCAGTGGTTAATTCCTGTTTTGTTGATACCAAAGCACTGGCTACATCCATTGTTCCTGGTTGAACAGGCACTTTTCATGTGGTTCTACATATTAGCGTTCTTTCTAGAACGCAGGTAGGTGCCAAGTTATTTATTCTCTTGTTTCAGCTTCTTATTGTTGGGGTTTTAAGTGCGTGCGTAGCGCAGTGATGAGAAGCGCCACCACCATCCGCGCGTTGAAACGACCGATCCTCGTCTAGGCTAACCATGCTCTCCATCTCTCCTAGTATGGGTAAATTGGTACCGAACGTTTCTGGGAAGGCGAAGATGCTGAGTTGAATAGTGGTTGACCCTGTAAGTCACTCTTTAGGCCCAATACGCTTCCACCACGCCTTTGTCACTTCGATCAGTAGACGAAAGCCTCAAGAGGCCGCAAAGTTTGACCTTCCGCGCCATGAAACACTTTCAATATCGGGGTTTAGCGACAAAAGCAACCAGTTTGCGCTTTTTCGCTCAAAAAAGCTAAAAGAAACTAGAAAAATCGTCATCTTTATAACATTGTCCGGCTTAGTAAAATCAAATATTACGTCCTCATTTAGGCCATGCCATATATGTTCGGCTATTTTCTTCATCGCGCTAGGATTATTGTGTTGGACTGATCCTGATACCTGCATCTTTTGGCCATCCTGCGATCGCAAGCTCAACGGAGAAGTAAGTCGGGGTTGCTAGTGATCTGCCAAATATTACTATTATTATGGATTTTCTACAGGTGTGCTCTTACGTGTACAAAAAGGAGCTGGCAGGAAGAATATAGTGTATCATCCGTCGCTGTGAGTCTATGGAAGAAGTATTGAAAGCCTTATGTGATACGGTTGCTGTACGGGCCTTTGTCACGGTAGTCCATTTTCATTGTTCACTCGATATAGTTGAATGTTTCATGCGATACGTGCCCTAATTTCTTTTTTTCATTTTTGTTGAAACACATTGTTTGTCGTTGTGTCTTCAAGTTCACCTTAGTCATTCAATGTATCTTCCTACTCTACGCAGTACGTAGCAAAAAGTCGTTGTAAATGCTAGACGTTCATCGCTGCCATTAGTTGTTCATTTCTAATATCACTTCAGACGATCCTGTTTGTTACTTGTGTATTAATCTTTTCCAGTCATCCATCAACATTATCCGCTTTTAAGCTCTGTGTTTTTTGTTGCCAAAAAGCTTCAGTTGCAGGATTTATACGCCTTATGTACGCTATAAGACGATATGGATATTCAGTAAACTCTAGTATCAACAGACAACAACAACTTTTCAACAAATTTCAAAACAAAAACAATAACGGACTATGAAAATAACGACTTGAAGAGCTCATTTCTTGACTCATGACTCCACTCAACAAGTTCTGGCATAGCTGGATGAAAATTGATGAGCTTCGGAATGGGGACGTATCTGCAACGACGATACCGTACAATAACGACACAATGAATGCAAACTGCAAAATACTCTCAATGAAAGTGGCTCACTTGATCTTTCGGTCTTTAGATGCCCGATGGTCGATATCCTTTTTCTTTGTTCGTTTGCTTTTCAACTTTTGCAGTTCAATGTAGTGTCTGAAGGAATATTGCATAAACTACCTCAACTTCGAACAAAAATCCTGGCTACAGACCTGGTCATAGCCACAGGATCTTGGGTGTTGCTGGCCTTTCGGTCAATTAATTCCTTCAACAAAACTTGGTAGAAGTCGTCATCGTCGTATATTTCCTCATCTTCTTCCGCCTAAATAAGTACTGTGGTTGAAAAAAGGTTCCATGTTGGAAGAAAAAAAAACGAAAGATGCTGGACGATAGACTGGAGCTATTCAGTCGAGGTTTAAAATTATACTAGACTTCGAACACAGAAGTATAAAAACCAGATAGTTTGGCAAAATCAAGATTAGGATTGGAATAAACGTAACACTGACGAAAAACTGATGTCAAACCTCAGGATTTCCTCCAATTCTCTCCACGTCTGACTTCTTCACCCGTGACCGTTTCACCATGCGTTGCTTATCAGCGCAAACCTGAAAAGTCTTCTAGTCTTGAAATTTGCCCTTTATGAGCCACTGAGTCTCCGAATACCCACCTTTTCGATCTGCGACACAATATTCTCCTTCTCAAAGGCGGAAAAGTCCGTGTTGGCACTCTTGGCACGACGCGACGCTATCAACCGAGTGCGTCCATCCCATTTTACTAATGTAGAGTCTCTAAAATACCAAAGTTCAGATTCTAATGACTAGATCTTCAACTCGATGCCAAATTTGACTCTGAGGATTCCCAAAAGAACAAGCGCTGAGCCTTATAAATAAGGAATAAGAACCTGAATTTCGAGAATCGTTCGTCATTCTCGCAAAGTCTTTTGCTCAACGATTTCATACTCAAGGAAGTCTGGTGTGGGACGTGATCATCATCATCATCTTTATTATCATCGTCGACGTCTTCGTCTCTGGAAAATGAGCTCATTTGAAAACTCATCTTAAAAACTCGTGAATCCGTGAGCCACTTACTCCAAATCATCACCGTCGTCATCAGCTTCTTCATCGTCGCCTTCTCCATCAGTGCTGCTCTCTATTTCCTCATCGTCGGAGTCAGCCTTACCTGAGCAATAAAAAGTAGCTAGTAAAAAATGCTTAGCAACACGATGCAGCCTAGTTGTTGTCATGATCAAGCTAGGTTCACCGCAAAAGTCGCGACATGGGCAGGATCCAAACCTGCGTCCCGGACCGATCTAGAAGTCTACATAGAGTCGGTAGCTCATGGTGTTCCGAATATGTTTGAAAGACGCGGATTCGATTCCCGCCTCTGTAGTAATTTTTTACGATGAACTAAAGATCATCAGAACTAAGTCTACTTCTACGGTACAGAGCGATAGCTCACAAAAAAAACGTGGTAATAGAACTAGAACATGAACACTCAACGTACTTTTCTTCCCAACGATGGAACTTGTGAACGACGATGAAGCCAGTAACAAGCTCTCGGCCTCCAACAAGGCAGCAGCTAGTTTTGTAGCGTTGTTATGTGCTGCAGAATGAGCATACAGAATTAACTTTGGTTCCCTTTCTTAAATGGAGGTATTACCTTGTTTCATGTGCTTCTTCGTCTCCTCATCTGCTTCCTTCAGAAGGTCCTTAGCGAGTTGTCCACGGGGTAACTGATTGAATAAACGCAGAGCCGATTGCAGCTTGATCTTCACGTACAACAACTGCTCCCAAGTTTGCGTTTGTACGGAGACAGATTCAGCTGAAACACTTGCATCTAACAAGATCTTGAACATAGTACTCTTCAAAAATCACCTTTTTTGTGCTGTTTGTCCTGATCAACTGTCTTTAAAAGGTGCTTCATGGTCACTTCTGGTTGTTTTTCAGTTCCGTTCTCCGTGCTATGTTCGTTTCCATCCTCCTCTCCAGAATCCGCAGTGCTATGGGCATCAGCGTCATCGCTGCCTGATCCATCCTGAAAAATAAAGAACAATATCAAAATAAACATTAAAGTTATTCTGAAGGGAAGGATCATCGCTCACAGCTGATTCTTCGTCACTATTTTCGTCATCAAGGCCATCACTATGATCTTGTTCCTCTGACGCTAAACTTTGCTCTGCATCCTGTTCATCGTCATGTTCAAAGCCTTAAGAAACAATCGTAGCAAGCTCCTATGCTCTACAAAATACTGGCAGGAAATTGAGTCTCATTTTAGGTCGGATAAAAATAGCAATGCAAGATGTTATGCGTTTCAACGACCTTATTAGAAAGGCCAACGGACTTACCCGACGATATCAACTCAACAAAGTTGTTACGGGGAGTAAAGGGACTAGTGGATGGAAGAAGATTAGTAGAGATGCTCACCAGCTTTCCCAGACCCATTACATCTATTAGCCTATTCTGGGAGTAGTTTCACCTACTAGATATTAAGGGCCCCAAGAACAACCTGATTTAGCCTTAACAGGGTCTGATAGAGTTCAGAGGATTAGTCTTAATTGTGGCCTTTGAAATCAGTGCCATCACCGTTTGCAAATGAAATTCCCTTGAGCTTTGTTTTATAGAAGCTTTTTAAACTAAGAAGGGATGCTTACCTCCGTCACTATCACTATCAGCATCACCATTTTTTGTCAGGTGTCCTCCAAGGTCTGCCATGTCTGAGAACTCGTCAAACATATCGCCACGAGAAACCTGAACGTTAGCCTTAAATTCTTCAGAGCCAACGTGTGCTCTTGAACCATCTGTTCAACCAAACCTCCTGCATACGTACCTTACAAAGTTGTCTTGTCCTTCAATACCCCTTGACACAAATTTTCCTTGTGATCACAGACTACTTGTCCAGTCAAAATAGAAAAAAAAACGACCCACCACCCTTTTTGGTATAAATGGTATGGGAACGCTTGTTCTTGTGTTACAGAAAACTGACGCGACATTCAGCTATTAAAACAATCTTCAGTGATCAAGCTTTTGTCTCGTATTGCTCCCAAGAGGTAGATTCTAGCTAAAGGTTGATATACGTGGGCGAGTAGGCCTTATTTTACAGTAAGCACCCCACAAATGTTGTTGTAAAAACGGTAGGCCATATGAAACAAAACTTTCCTCAAAAAAACTTGAAAGACAGAATAAGATTTCCAAAACACTACCATTTATGTCAAGATCCAAAACTGAGCTTGGGAATTGGTGTTATTTGTTTTTTTAATGATCAATACTCTCAAGAATTGGGCAACACGATCCAGAAACATGAAAAACAAGCGAAAAATCCAACCTTTGCACCTCCATATTTGGAACTGTCATCCACACTTAGATCAATAGCTTTCCGAATAGTTCTAGGTCGCACATCTCCCTCTTCTGCTGCTCCCTTATTTATTGTTTTTGATGCCGTTCCTGTAAAACAGATAAATCCATTGCCAACCCGCAACTAAAAAACAACAAGCTTACCATCAACATCCTCATCCTCCAAATCTGGCAGTTCGAAGACAGGTTCCGTTAGTTTTTTGATGTCGTCCAACAAAGGCATCTGGAGTTGGCCACATTAAATTTTGGGAAAAGGAAAAAAAGCAAAAAACAACACAAAGAAAAATAAAAAATGAGAAAAAAAACAGTATGAAGATCTGCCACTGAGAACTTTGGACGATTAATGGGCGACATGGCGGCCGACAACAAGCTTGTCGCCTTGGAAACGTCGCGTTGTTTGCAGTGACGTCGGAGGGAAGGCTTGCACAACTTGTGGCGTTTTGTATTTCGCTACCATCGTGGCTGTGAGCCAAGGCTTGGCGACTTCCCAAGGGGTTGTTGTCGCCATAGCCTTGGAGTTTCGCAAGGGTTGCGAAACTACGAGCGGTTGCGGACCGCGAGGGAGCAAGAGTCCCATTCCGGCTTTTTCTCGTCGGAGCGACTGGTTGCGGTCGCTGTCTGCTGTAAATTCTTCTGATTTTCCTCCGGTTGGTCAGGTGATCCTGTCGAGGGAGGATATTGAGGACTTGTTTAGTCGTGCGGCTCCTCAGCCGGTTGTTGAGTAAGATTCATTTTCTACCGCTTTTGTTTTGTCTTCTTCGGTGAAGCCTTCCTTTTCCCATTCGGGTCCGCAGAAGCTATTCGTTTTCAATTCTGATCTAAGCTCTGAGCTCCTCGTGTTTTCATGTTTTTGACTGAGCTTCTTACGATCGACTCTAAACCAGGTGCTGACTCTGCTGACACGAAGATCGAAATCAATGGGTTGCTGGCTAGTGCCAAGTTCGACTACTTCAGAGAGCAGTTCAGCTATGAAAAACAAGGTGGTTTCGAACGGGTCTATTCATAGTAGGCGCGTTTTTTTGGATCAACTCGAAGCCTGCGGATTTGGTCCGTTCATTCATTCTATACGGGTTCAATACGTGTTGCGTAGTTTCATCGGCTATATCTTTCAGAAAATGCTACTTCGTTTCAGCTCTTACACATCATTCACTTGTGTGTTCAGAGATTGATTTGCTCTTATGGTCCTATGCGAAGTCGTTTGTGACTCACAGCTACGAGCCAATTCTTTATCTGTAGCGGAAGGTATAAGTTGAGGGTAATTTTGGACTTGTCAGATCTAAATAATTGCTTTCCAAAAGTTCATGTCAAGTATGATGAAGTGGCCAAGTTTTGCCTCTATTACCTAAAGGAGGTTTTATGATGTCATTCGTTCTACATTCCGTCTTTCACCACGACTGCATGCATCTGCGCTTCACTCCACTTCGGAGTTTCCATGGCAAGGAAAGTTCTATGGGTTCCTGGCTGTACCGTTTGGCCTATCGCTGGCCCCGTTTGTTTTCACTGAATTTTCAGATCTCTTTTGATGAGTGTAGAGCAGAAGGGCTTGGAGTAGCCGTGTATTTGGATGAAGAGTTGATATGGAGTGAGTCTGCGAATGGCTGGGTAGTGGCAACGAATAGAGTTCATGCAGATCTCCAGAGTGCCCGCTCTTCTACGGCTATAAGTTCCTGGCTCTGCCATTTGGCCTATCTCTGGCCATGTTCATTTTCACTGATTTGTTCAGACTACTCCTGAAAAAGTGTAGAGCACAAGGGCTTGGAGTAGCCGTTTAATTGTATGATGAGTTGAAATGGAGTGAGTCTGCGAATGGCTGTGGAGCAGCAGCGAATAGAGTTCGTGCAGATCTCCGGAGTGCCGGCTTTTCGATGGCTATAAGTTCCTGGCTCTGCCGTTTGGCCTATCTCTGGCCACGTTCATTTTCACTGATTTGTTCATTCTCCTGAAAAAGTGGACAGCACAAGGGCTTGGAGTAGGCGTTTATTTGTATGATGAGTTGAAATGGAGTGAGTCTGCGAATGGCTGTGGAGCAGCAACGAATAGAGTTCGTGCAGATCTCCAGAGGGACGGTTTCTCTATGGCTGACGCGAAATCTTCCTGTACTCCGATCCAGAGGTTGACGTGGCTAGGGCAGGTTTTGGATTTGACCAGTTATCGTTTGGTTGCTACTTATGACAGGAAGGATAGAGCGCGGTTCTTGTCCGAGCGCCTCCTTAGATGCAGGAAGGCGTCCCTGTGGGACAGGCTCAATTGGCAAGGTCATATTGCGTCTACGTTTCTTGTTTCCCTATGGTTCGAAAAGAAGATGTGAAGCTAGAGTCATTGCAGATAAGTAGGTTCAACAGACGGCTTTAAGTTTTAAATGGAACTCGAACTTATATGAAGACAAGAGATCCAAAGTTGGTTAGACTTCAGACAAGTTGCTGAGGGAGTTCCCATTCAAGAGGTAAATTTGTGGCAGGATCTTATGGTCTGTTTGTTTTTCGGATGCATCCGATGCTGGCATGTACGCAGTAGCGTTTTACAACGCAGAGTCAGTAGCTAAAGGGGTCTGGCGATTCTGGGAGTCGGTCTTCTACAGTTAGAGATTTGTTGGCCATCTGGTCCGCAGTCATCGCCTTTTCTTCGGTACGAGCTTTTCATTCTTGTAAGAGGTATTGTGACAGTCAAACTTCAGCACCAATTTTCGAAAAAAAAGGAAAAGATTCTGGAAGGAGAGCTGCAAGAGTTGGCGGTTGAAATATGGGATTTCTGTGAGTTACTAAAGACAGAGATCGTGTGTTTGGATCCCCGGTCTCCCAATTGGGAGGCGTTCTTAGCTTCCAAGATCGTGGATTTTGATGACTGGAGCACTTCAGACAGTTTTTTTTCCTCAAAACTAGACTCGACTTGGGGTTCTTGTGCTGTTCATATGTTCGCTAGCCAAGAATCAGCCAAATATCCTATTTTCGTCCCGAAGCGGGCCGCGGTTGGTTCTTCCGCTACGGATGCTTTTGAGTCAGAAGCACAACGGGAAATCAGGTGTCGGTTGTTGGATTCCTCCGCCATCACGTTTAGTGGATACAATTCGTCACGCCAAGCGCTTTGGCAGTAAAGGCGTTTTGGGGTTCCCCTTATAAGAGTCGCATATGTTTTTTCCTTTTTTGCGGGATAATGGGTCGTGGATCAGCGAGATTCAAGACCTAGCCATTTTCCCAGTAGCCTGTCGTGTTATCCAAACAAGTTGCAACTCCCTGGCATTCGCAGGTTCCACGTTGAATTCACTTCTGTTTTCGCACTAGTTAACTTCCAGCCCCCTCCGGGCTTTACCTGTTCCGATGTGTGGTAGCGAAATGCAAAACAGAGGTTTTGCCGTAGTATATCGGAGGCGAAAGTGGCGTTTTGTATTTCGCTACCATCGTGGCTGTGAGCCAAGGCTTGGCGACTTCCCAAGGGGTTGTTGTCGCCATAGCCTTGGAGTTTCGCAAGGGTTGCGAAACTACGAGCGGTCGCGGACCGCGAGGGAGCAAGAGTCCCATTCCGGCTTTTTCTCGTCGGAGCGACCCCACGCTCCCTCCCTTGGTATTTCTTTTTTTCTGAGTGGCAATGCCATATTCAGGCAATACGCAAGCGTCATGCGGTGTCATGTGGTGGTATCATTCTTCTACACAGTGATTTCTTCAGCAGGGCTTTCTCCGCGTCATAAGATATCTATATCTACAGCGCAAGCGGCTTCTTTGATTGGTCTTAAGGAAGCGGCATAAATTATTCAGAATTGATGCATGCCGCTCGGAATATCCATGGTCGGTTAAGAATTTTATCTTTTCACATTTGTGGCTAGTTTCGAGTACCTTACGAAGCCATTCCTTAGAGCAGGAACGTTTTCATTGCCCATTGGATTCATTTAGGCCATTGTCATGCCAGCAATTTCGCTCGACGCTCAGCTGCGCCACTGACACTACCCAGTATCAGACACGTGGTAGCAGACGTGTCTGTGTCAGTTGTCGCGCGCGCGCGTGCGAGGGCTCGCTGGCGGGGTGTCATGCCGTTGCGTGGGCGCGATTTCGCAACGATCGCGCACCCCGCTCGCTCGTCGCAGCGCATTGCACTGCGATTCGGCAGTTCGCTCGTGTGAGGCACTTCTTTCCCCATCCCATTATACATATATATACACATATATATGTGTGTGTACATATATATACACATATATATGTGTACACATATGTATATATATATATATATATATATATATATATATGTGTACACATATGTGTACATATATATATATATATATATATATATATATATGTGTACACATATGTGTACATATATATATATATATATATATATATATATATATATATATATATATATATATATATATATATATATATATATATATATATATATATATATATATATATATATATGTGTGTGTGCATATATATACATGTATATATACATGTATATATATATAGTCGTGGGTTAGGTAGGCTAAGCACATCAAAGAGAGCTGAAGGGTGACCCAAGCGCACTGTAGGAGCCACGTATTTGCGGAACGAGCGCGCGGCGTATTGGCAGCGACTGGCGCTCAGTTCGCTCGTGCCAACTCGGTCGCTGACGCTAGCGATGTGGCATGACAATGGCCTTAGGCAAGGTACGTTCATTGGGTTATCTCGTTAGCGCGCTTTCTCATTTCTTTGCTCCTCTCCCCCAGGAGGATGGGGAAGTGCTGAGAGTGTTGTTTTTTGTTTTTTCTTTTCTCGACTCTAGGCGTAGACCGCATGTGCAGCCCCGTGTTGAAGCTTCAATAGATAACGTCCAGGTAATTACTTCTTCTGCTCTCAGATCTTCTCTACCGAGCCACGTGGTAGGTTCTACCGGGATCCTGTTGGCCTTTTAGGGTCTTTTCAGAGTCAACGAACTATGTGTGCTTAAGTTCAATTATTTCAGCTATAAAAGCGACGTGGTTTGGTGGATACTGATTGCTTGGTCAAAAACCGTTCAAGCTGGTCAAGGAGTGTAAGTCGCGGTCAAATGGGCCTCACAGGAAACCCTGCTTTGGCAGCAATTCTGTAGACTCAAAAGGCCGTTGCTGCCTCATTCGTTTTTGTTTTGCTCGCGCACCGGGCCTAACCCATCAAGGGATTTTTGTCAGTAGAGGCATTAAGAAGGTGCTCCTCCATGCAGGTCCGACTCATTCGCTTAGAGGGGTAGCTGCTACTCACGCCATTAGAACGGGAGTGGACACGGACGCCGTTATGTTGGCGAGTCGTTGGAATTCGTTTGGAACGCTTAGCAGTTATATTATCCTTCTCCAATGTCATGCTATCCCTTATTCAGGTGTATATTATGATCGATTGGATTTTTGGTTCTCAATGTACGTCATAATCCTGTTCTCGACTCTGGAGTATTCGACAGATATTTCAAAAGGACGCGGTGCCAAAATATGTTAAGGTTACAGGAGCATATTATCTCGTGTTTTCACGTTCATCGGTGTACAATGTTACTGTTGTTCTGGCACTCTTAATTTCTATCATATCATCTCGGTTCTCGCATTGCCCATAGGAGGCAAGTTGCACTTACAGGGTGTCTCAAAAAAATGTGCCTCCTGTTTGAAATGCCAGAACTTCGGCGAAAAAGAACCAACCGCAACGACTCATAGCTTGAATGACAACTGAGAATAACGAAAATTTTCTGGTATAGTTTTGGTGAGAATTGCGCCATGTACCCGACCAAGGCCTCAGATTTTGGACCCGATTGATAGTGCATGGGTTATATGCTTACTCTACTTTGGTCGTAAATAGGTGATATTGCTGCTATGAGTTACTTCCAAGGTAGTAAACATATCTACTTGCCGCAGCTTTTGGTTAATCATGGAACAACATCAATAGCGATCAATAATTGTAACCACTGTTTGAGAAGCTAAAACTCTTCCAACAAAGATGCAATAATAAGAAAAGAATTAAGAGGAATGTAAAATGTATGAACTATGAAGATTGCGCCATGCATCTGTCCGAATCGATGGATTCTAGACCTGAATGAAAGTTAACGGATAACATGCTTGTTCTACTTTGGTCGCAAACAGGTCATATCATTGCGTTACACCTGGGGCAGCAAACAAAACAACTCAGCTTTTGGTTAGAGACGGATTAGCATCCTTATCAATCACTGACTGTTCATTTTGATCTGAATAAAAAAGCATTGTCGTATTGTGCAAGTGCAGCTTAAAGTGTATGTCAAACTTGTTGGGTTTTGATGTTTTTGTGTTTACTGCATAATGAGAAACACGTATAAACTATATCACTTGTTTGCGACCAAAGTAGTAAAAGCATGTTATCCGTGAACATTCAATCAGGCCTGGAATCTGACCTTTCGGACAGGTGCATGGCGCAATCTTCATGGTTCATACATTTTACATTCCTATCAATTCTTTTCTTATGATTGCATCACCGTTGGAAGAGTTTTAGCTTCTCAAACAGTGGTTACAATTATTGATCGACATTGATGTTGTTCCATGCTTAACCAAAAGCTGCGACAAGCGGATATGTTTATTGCCTCAGGAGTAACTCATAGCAGCAATATCGCCCGTTTACGACCAAAGTAGAGCAAGCATATAACCCATGCACTATCAATCAGATTCTAAATCTGAGGCCTCGGTCGATTACATGGCGCAATCCTCACCGAACTTATACCAGAAAATTTTCTCCTTTCTTAGCTGTCATTCAAGCTATGAGTCGTTTCGGTTGGTTCTTTTTCGCCAAAGTTATGGCATTTCAAACAGGAGGTACATTTTTTTGAGACACCCTGTATATTTCAAGCTGCATCCTTAGTCTATCCGTCCAATCTGTCATTTTCGCTGGTTCTACTGTTGTCTTCTGGAGCGTGCACGTTTCACAAGTTGAGGCCCCACGACAAGTTTATCGGGCAAGCTGCTGTTGAATGAGTCGGTGTTTACTATCTTACCTGGTTTCACTAGCAGTATGTTGTTCCTATTTTGGCATGTCTCAGCAGTTATCAGCTTATAATTGACAGTATATGTTAGCCCAGCTCTGTTAGGGTTTAACACCTATCCTCTGTAAGCATATATTCATCAGTTATCATATTCGGTTAGGGAGCTAACCGAAGGCTCTATATTACCTATATGCTAAGATCGTTTTTGTTTCTTGACAGTTCATGTTCTACTAAGGTTAGCGGTATTGTAGCCTTGTGTAATATTGATAGAACAATATGTTAAGATGAAACATATACGCAGACGAGAAATGAAGCATTTACCCCCCGATGTGTGGTAGCGAAATGCAAAACAGAGGTTTTGCCGTAGTATATCGGAGGCGAAATTTGTAATTTCCCTTAATTTTCTGTAACTATCGCCTCTAGCTTATGGTCTAACTTTCCACTTCTCAGTTGTTGGCCTTGCTATACGAGGTATCCTCGCCTACCTTTTGCTCTATCTTGATGTGATTTGATGACTTTCCTAGTACTCGTATTACCTATGATCATTTTTCTAGAGTAAACTGCTTACTATTAACCCCCATATCTTTGCAGAAAGTACTAGCTGCTTTTTATTTCGCTCATTAAATTGCTCTTGAAATTCTGGAACAATCTTTTGAAAAATATTTTCAAGTAGGACTATTTCATAGCTATTTCATAGTTCTTGGAGGAGAACGTATGTAAAAGGTAAAAAATGTCGAGGGTATAAATTTGTTATTCACGAAAAAATGACTGAGCTGACGACGGGTTACGGTAGACGAATGGCCGCACACCCATAGAATCGTTTCTTGAAGCACATACGCTTGGAATTGAAAAGCTTGATCAATGCTGAAATATTTTACTTCACTCTAAATCACGTAATGTTATAGTACATGTTTTAATGTGCTAATCTCACCCCCTTCCATTCAGTTGTTTTCTGTTTGTTGTTCATTCTCTCATAATATAGGGAAATCGGCACGCAATGTTCGAAAAATCAGTAACGCCTCGTTGTAATATTTTCGCCTACTAGATGAGGAAAGTGCTAATGCTTTCTGTTTTGGGCATTCTTAGCCTGCGTTGTTATTGTAACTCTAATCTTCCGTATGCTGGTGAGGAATGCCGTTATTTCCCATTTGTCCTTGTGTGGTTTTAAACGGTGTTGGTCTTGCATATTTCCCATTACAACGCGCCATCCGAAAGTCATTTTCTATTTATCTACGATATGCTTTTTGTTTCCGAGCTTGCTATTTTCTTCACGCAACGGCGTTTGGAGATGTTTTATTGGATATAGGTTTTCAGTTTTATCGTTACAAAATGGCGCTACGTGTTGATTATGAAGGAAGCAATGATGTCGGGGTATTCTGTACTCTGACCAACAGCTACTGCCTTGTCGGGATCGGAGGAACCCAGAACTTCTACAGGTATGATAAGAATCCGCAATAATTCGTCACATTCATGTTGTTTTACTGTCGCGTGTCGCGTGTAAGCCTACTATTTTACCTTCCATCGCGATACACTAGATGCTGACAGTTTCTAACCGGTGGTCTGGGTAAAAATGCATCACATCTCAGACAAAACAACCCCACTGACTGTCGGCAACCACCTTTACGTAGCTCCCCACAAGAGGAAATGAAAATGATTAAGCTTCTCTACCTTCACCCCGCATCATGAATTTTGTGAACTTTTCAAAACCCCAATAAGCGGGATGAGGGTTGGGTATGGAAGTCGTTACCATGAATTACAAACAGTGGGTACAGTTCTTTTCAAGCATCATGTAAATGTAATTTCGAGTTACAGTTTGCCAATACAGACCCTGTAACTTTTTTAGAACGACTTGATTATTTTATTCGCAGCCTCCTTATTGTCATGGTGGCACCTCAATAGCTGCCGCTAGCGTAAATAGCAATAATGCGTGTTTGCAGCTGATTATTTCTAGCCTAAGATATTTTCAGCACTGTAGAAGGTGAACTTGCCGATGTTATTCCCGTGGTGCACACATCCATTTCTTCTACACGCATCGTTGGTCGAGTGACAGTAGGTAAGTTTACCCGTTTCGTTAGATCACCGCCGTCTTGTCAGGCCAGCTGTTCAGGTAACAGGCACGGACTTCTCGTGCCCAACGGTACCACAGATCAAGAGCTGCAACATTTGCGCAACTCCTTGCCAGACGCGGTACGTTCATATTTTTCGTTGTTCGAACCCTGCTTGTATAAATTATTTTCAAACGTTAAGGAATGTGATGGTTATTGTAGAGTTGTGAGAGTGGAAGGAGTTCATTTATTTAACGTGAAATACTAGTCTTATTACCGCTTTTTGCGGGTTACTATTATGTATACTAGATTTGGTGTTGTATCATGTAAGTCCATCGCAAAAATCGCATCACAGGCGATTCCCTCTGGAGCGCACTTCAGTTCAATGTAGATTAGTATTATTGTTCAGCTGTTTTTAAACCGCAACTGACTTGATGAAGTCAAAAGTTGGAGTTTCATCGCCCTATTTATTCTGAACAATTTAAGGAGTGATTCCATTTTCAGGTGAAGATCAAGCGAATTGACGAGCGACTGTCCGCTCTGGGAAACGTGATAGCGTGTAATGATCACGTTGCTATTGTCCACGCCGAAATCAGCCAGGAGACTGAAGAGGCTCTTGTAGACACTTTGAAAACAGAAGTTTTCCGAGTCAGTCTTGGCCAGAACGCCTTAGTGAGTGTAAAGCATATTTTTGTTTGTTCAATTAAAGCAATTCGTTCTCGTCTTCTAGGTTGGATCTTACTGTGCTCTTTCATCTCAAGGGTGTTTGGTAGCTGCCCGCACGCCCCCAGAAACTCAAAGGGAACTGGCGGCTTTACTACAGGTTCCCGTAGTTGCCGGCACAGTCAACCGAGGATCGGAACTTATCGGTGCTGGACTGTGTGTCAACGACTGGGCAGCATTTTGTGGTGTGTATTTCGACGAAATTCGTATTTCTGTTATTTTTAATGTAAATTTATTATCGCATTGCAGGCTTGGATACCACATCTACGGAGCTTTCTGTAGTAGAATCCATATTCAAACTTGGCGATCATGGTCAACCCACTGCGATCAGCTCTCAGCTCAGGGATACTCTTATTGAAAGTTTACTTTAATTGGTATTGAAGGTCCATATGATCACATATAGTTTCTCGTTCCCTATTGAAGTTTATATCATTTTTCTATTTCACTGTAGCCCTTTTGCAAGCTCTCTTGTTACTGTTTCTCTGTTACGTTTTGTTAATTAAAAATGTTGACTGGTTGGTGAACATTCCAATCAGAGTGGTATTGACGTTGAAAGAACTGTTGAATATGAAGTTGTCAATGCTGTGGACAGTAATGCAATAATATAGTATCAACAAGCGACAAAGAAAACAGTTCAGCATTCCAGTGGGAATGATGGGGTCTGGCTAAATATTGGTAAAAATTCCACCTTTACCAGGTTATAACAATCGGTCATGAGCCTTCAACGATAAAAAGTGGTAGTAGTGACATAAATGTA
This sequence comes from Nippostrongylus brasiliensis, assembly GCA_030553155.1. NCBI lineage: Eukaryota > Metazoa > Nematoda > Chromadorea > Rhabditida > Heligmosomidae > Nippostrongylus > Nippostrongylus brasiliensis. The sequence continues at coordinate 31,212,796 of CP130732.1, read as the reverse complement.
AAGTTAGGCAGTCTGTATTGTTCAGTCCTGAAGGACAAGCCATACCTTCGTCTTCCATTCAGGATCGTGGAGACGTGGTGAATGCATGGTTGGCTTATAGGTACAATGACTTGTGTGGGCTAGCCGCTGTACAAGTCCGTTTTACCTTTCTAGACAATCTTCGTATCAATTTTACCGGCCCTGAAATGTTGGAGGGCCTATTTGGTCCTGGGAAGGACCGATCGATCGACGGCACGTGTGGAGCTATTAGGTCATTTCATAAGTCGTTGCCGTTTTTTTCATCGTCCTTCTGTAAGTTTATTAGGAAAGCTCTGGCAAAGAGCTGTATACTGTTCGATAGAGAATTGTTTGTAGTTTTAGAGTATCTAATTCGTTTCAATGGAAACTCGGAATGTTGCTAATTTTTTTACCAGTGAATTGGAAAATGAAATGTCGCAAAAATAGCCCTTTGCGGCATGGAATTTTCTCCAAAAAAGTGGAACTTTTTGTAAGTTTTTGCACACCGTTGGGAAGAGCAAGTCCTCTTCTACAAGATGTTATATTGCGTTTTTTTGCTTTTGGTTTTTGGCAACTTTAAGGCCCTCAAGTCGAGTGACCCAAAAGTCGTTAATTATTTTTTGACTCAACGCTAGCTCTTTGTGTGGAGATCCAACGGTGTGCAAAAACCTACAAGAAGTTCCACTTTTTTGGAGAAAATTCCATGCCGCAAAGGGCTCTTTTTGTGACATTTCATTTTCCAATTCACTGGTAAAAAAAATTAGCAACATTTCGAGTTTCCATCAATACGAATTACATATTCTAAAACTACAAACAATTCTCTATCGAACAGTATACAGCTCTTTGCCAGAGCTTTCCTATTAAACTTACAGAAGGACGATGAAAAAAACGGCAAGGACTTATGAAATGACCTAATAGCGCCTCCTACCACTGCACCCTATACTGTATGTATTGCAAAACTGCATAGTACTGTCACGTATTGCACTTATTAGGCAAAGAGGCTTTCATTTCACTCAAATTCTATTTTTCGATGTTGTCTCCGTCTCGGCACCAAGCCAAGTTCATCCTTCGGGTCCGCCCACCTTTTCGAGTGGTGCCGATAGAATTCGCGCCATTTCAAGCGTGAACGATTTGTCAAAAATTTAACGTTTCATGGTGATAACGGCGTGCGATAGAATTTGTAGTTTGCTCTTTCTCGTTCGATTTTCGAATGCATTTCACACCGACGAAAATCAGACTTATCACCAACTATCGATCTATTTGTTTAGCGCTAAACAATACCGTCTCTCGCCTTTTAAACGCGATTATCGATGCTACAGCGGATCCTGTTTCTACAACAAAGCATTCCACACCTATTCACACGTGCTCCAATCGCGACCAATCGGTTATCACCGTAAAGGTGACCGCATTAACAAATCGATAGAACGACTACCTTCTAGACTCCATTGTAGTCTCGTCTGCTGATGCGACGTATTCCGCCTAGCTGCTTCCCACCTTTTCATTTCGCCTTGTTCACCTGCCTCGAATGATGGAGCACCTTCAAGCTCTCGACGACATCACCCGTGTCCTGAGCAGCTATGCCGGAAGGGACAAAGCTTTACGCTCTCTTAGCTTCCTCCTTACCCTTCGTGCCCAAACATCACCCAGAAAGGATCTGGTGCTGGCCCTGGCCAAGCAGTGTTCTGCTGCTCGTCTAGTTCTGCGTCAGTTCAACCATCCGTCGATGCTCAAATCCTGTCAGCAGCTGCTCCAGACAAAACCGTCGGATCCCGTCGATTACGCCTGTTCGGCCACCGTCACCGGAGTGTACACAGTCTACGGTGTTGTTGAACTTCTTGCGTGGCTCTCCGACGCGAAGTTGGTCGCCATGGACGCGGCCCGACTCTGGAGATGGTGCCTCTATCTGTGGCTCACGGCTCTCGTCGCCGGTATTATTCGACAGATCCGTCTCATCGCCAAAAAAGGACTGGAGAAGGCCAGCGATGAGGTACTCACACTGACAGCACTCGCTTCGGATTTCATGGCCGGAGTCAACTCTCTACCTCAAAAATTCTTGTGGGCTGGTAAACTCTCTCCCAGCCAGTCGGCGACGCTGTCACTGATCGCTTCTCTCATCGGACTCTATAGAGTATTCTAAGCAGTTGTTTATTCATGTTCATATGTATATTTGACAGCGTATCACTAATTACATATTCTCCAAACGCTTTCTACGCTTAGACTAATGCTGAAATTGTTGCTAGGTGAGGATAGAAACTGGAGTGAATGTGAAATGATGTACTTTATGCAAGTTGTAAGAATCGTGATTAGTCCACTTTATGCCGGTTTTAGCAGACATGTACGAAAAAGGCAACAATCTCCGTCTAAAGACTGAAACTTCCATCTCCACCCACTGCTTCAAGGGCTTCTTGATAGGATAGGCAACCCTTTGAGAGTTCATATGGCTGTGCCAATTTATTAGAGACTCTCAAGAGATACGGCCGATTCTAGATGAATCTCTCACCGGAGGGCAGCAATTTTAAACCCAAATGGAGGCGAAGTTATACCGTACTAAAACCGGCGTAATGTTGCGTGCACGAGCACAACTCACACCTAGTACACTATAGTTCACGCCCTTCGTTAATTGCCTCGCCTGGCTTTTTGAGGATTCTTCCCGGCGAAGAAGCTTGAAACTGTTTATTCCTCAGCGAAATTTTTACTTGAACTTAAAAATAGGATCAACATGATAATCTCCATTCGCTGTGATATTGTATTCATATGTAGTTGTCTAGATCATTTAGATTTTGGTCTCTTTCCCAGCTGTAGTGAATCTATTCGTTTTGAATGTGTGTTCTCTTCGGCATTTCTTTGTCGAAAACCTTTCTTCGTATATTTCTAACAACTATATCAATTTTTAAGACCTTATTCTCGTACACGTAGCCACAGAATGATTTGGAGGTGACAACAAAAACTCGAAAATTTGTGAAGTGAATCGTAGACCGATTCTTCAAATTGTTGGTCGCGTATACTGGAATTGTGATGTTTTCTGTTCGTACCGTTTTATTATGCCTTTGTTTTCGTGCATGTGCTTTATTTCTTGAGCTGTTATTTGTATGCATGCGTGGTAGTAATGTTTTGCATCGGCCTGCTTTATTGTACGAAACCGAAGCATGTGAGTTACTTGAACACAAATAAATGTGGTTTTACTCCTTCACTGCTTATTTATTTATTTATTTATTTACTTACTTTTTACAATTAATTATAATTAATTAACACCGAGCAGCAGCCGATTCGTCATGTTCTGGAGAAGGAACCACGGCCTCTGAAAACGACGAACAGGTCGAAGCGCCTGTATGAAGTTCCCAGTTAACATCTCGAAATGCATAGGGAAGCTATCGATTTATAGCAGCTGGGTGAAATTTTTGCTAGAATTCTCGGTGGAGGACAAATTGTGTATGAATGTTTATTTTCGATTTGTCCCCGAACACCAAACATTTTTCGGTGAAAAAAATACTGCTTCCACCTACTTTTCAACCGATATAGCTCCGTGAATGCAATGATTCATGGTTCCATGTGGACTTGTCCAGGAAAACAATCTGTGAAAGGTTCGCTGTGGAAGTGAATTGTAGGTGGACCATTTTTCCTCGTGTATCTTTCAGAAAAAGTGGCTTCTGTCTACTTGCCTAGGTTTGGTGGTTATGTTTCCCCGTTCCGTGTTTTGCGTCTCTTTCACTGCTTTCTGCCTCACCGCTGTAATTTGAGATTGTTCCTGGATTAGTGATTTCTCAAACCCGATTTCCCTCATCTAACGATGAGCTCTGTCGCAGACGAACACGCTGAAGCGTTAGTGGTAATGAACTTCTACCATTTTTTCTACTTCTACCATACCAATGAACTTCCTGCCTCATCGCTCGGTGCTATGTGTGTTTGAGTGCGGATTGTGGAAGAGTTGCTGTGAAGGACTGTGGATGTACCTGATGTACTTACCGGAATCTTCAAAGACATCTATTTGCTCTCAAATGTATATTTTGGAATTCGCCATGCTTGAACACCAATCTGAACATGTGGCTGGGTAAAAGAAAAATTTTAAAAGGCATGTGGCGGAGTTCCTTATCAAAATTCCTTGCGTATTGTAGTATTTTACTGATTGTTATACTGTCATTTTTACTTCATCGATGACTGCAATAACCTATTGATGTCTTTATTTTCTTTTATGTGCACTGTCGCACCTACAATAAATAAATATACGGCCTCGAGATTTTTCCCCTCCTATCACCCCCTCCCAACCCATATATTATCGCCGGTTTAAGTATTCCTATACCATGAATATGGTTTAGATTAGTTCTTTTCACAAAGTTTTTCGCGTTCAGACGGGACGATCGATGGTTCGGTCGGCGGTTTCTCGTTCCCAGGGGCGGGTCGCCTGGGAATGTCGGCAATGTCCGGGAATCATCGGCCTCTAGCGCCACGTGGACGTCACCGCCCCCACCGCTCGGGCAGAACTTCGTCCAGCAGTCACACCGTCCTACCGACGGATATCCGTTCCTTTCCAGTTCATTCCCAAAAAACTCCATCTGGTAATTCCAGGTTTATTACCGCTTTTCTGCGGGTTACTATTATATATACTGGAATAGGATGTTGCAGTGATGGTGCTAGGTTTCTCGCAAAAATTCGCATCTTAGACGAGATTCGAACCTGCGTTTCTATCTTTCCGGGCGATTTCTGCGATAAATCTAGCACCATCATTGTAACATCATATCTGGGAATGTTTCTTGGGTTACATAAGTACCTTCGATCTCGTTTACCAAAAAAACTTTTTTCAGTGTTCAGGATGGCACTTTTATTCACCAGTTAAAAATGCTCTCACCGATTCGGGCAGATTTGTGATCTTTACCCTCAGGGAACCTCCACGGAGCTCGATGTGAAGATTTCGACGGAACTTGGGTCTGTGGAGTCGTAGCCTTCAACAGCCCTCTTTGCATTGCTGAATGGAAAAGGGGAATGTGGTGTGTTTGAGTGGTCTATTCATTGGTCGTTATCAAAACTGTCAAGCTATCGATGCCTTCCTGGGTGCAGTACATGATGAAACTTTTTTTCGAAGAAATGTGATGCAACAGCGACTATAAATTTCCTCGCTGCGCCAGAAAAACAACCGCCAGCTCCTTCTTTTATCGATACTTTTACGTGTCAATATGAGTCGCTGTCGTATCATCACATATCGAGACTCGCGCCTATCCATACAAACGGTAGTCCCGTTGACGCGCTCCATTGCAAACCGCGCGCGCCGCCCTGGGGCCGTATGCTCGTCTTACCCGAGATGGCTGGGGACGGGGAGGGGCTCCCCGCGCGCCGCCTCCTCCTCCTACGTTTGCGTACTATCTCGGGTGGAGGGCACCGGCGGGGACTCCCCCACTCGTTGCGGGGAGAGACGAGCATACGGCCCCTGATCGTGGTCGAGAGATCAGCGGCTAGGTAGCCTGGTTTATAACTGCGATCGTTCGCAGTAGTGTGGAAGGATTTACGAAAACAGCGTCAGTGTCGACTTATCCAGAGCACGAGACGAACTTTCACACAGTTCTTGGGTTGCGAGGACAATAGTGCCCGGCTAGTTTTTTTTTTCGAGAAAACGGCACTTGTTAGAAGTTCCGACTCGGATTTAGGTCGAAAATTTAATTTTCGCTGAAATTTCGTTTACGGGGGTTAATTGGAGCGCTGATACGGATCTGATGTTCGTTTTCTGGACTTCGGCCGAGGACCCTATTAACGATTTGGGCGGTGGGGTCAAAATCTCAAATCTGGCTGAACACCCTGACCCGGACATCTAACAATCAAGCCACTTCACCCTTGGATTAAGTCTTAGCCTAAGTACAAACCTAATCGTGATCTACCTAAGCGCAAGCTAAGGAAGGTACTCCGGAGTGGGTGAACCACTAGTTCCTTACAAATGGAGGGTCTAAAGGATCACTACCGAAAGCAGAGCGACAGCCTACGCTTAAACTGAGCACTACAGAAAGCACCCAGCAGGAAGGACTCGAACCTGCAACCCATACTCGACAAGCATCTTCGCTACGAACATCCACTCGGCCATCTCGGCACTTTGATGGCTGTTCTTGGCCCTCTCATGTGGATACTCCACCGTATGCGGCGTATACGGCAATCGCGCGCGGTTTGCAATGGAGCGCGTCAACGGGACTACCGTTTGTATGGATAGGCGCGAGTCATATCGAGGAATTGCCATATCTGTGAAAAACTGATAAGAAACTGATTTTGGTCTGTAACTGGGTTTTCAAAATATTGTTCAGTTCAACGAGTTATTAGTATTCCTTGTACGCACTCTAATTAAAGCTGCTTTACAACTCCCCTGCTTTACAATTACGTGGTACGAAATTCAATGGGTTCTTACATTTTGTCTTTTTGGAGCCCTGACTGATTCTTTCTCCAAGTTGTTTCAAGAGTGGTGAAGGCAGGAATAGTGAGCAAAACTTAAAGGCAGAATGGTCAGGGCGGATCAGTCACATAAGGGCGCGCCACACATTCGTTTTCCATTCAAGGGTATGGTGATTGCCCGTATTGGTGTACACTTACATTGACTTTCGGGACAGACGCTCTTTAGTCCAGTGATTTTACCATTCGAGACAACTCCGGTAGCAACTTACCCGAAGGTATGGAGGACTCAGCATAGGTTTGGTAACAACTGCTGTCGGTATTCTGTCGAAGTCGCACTGTTGCAACCACCTAATAGCTGTGGTTATAAAATTTGCTCTTGATCGGTATTCTGATTTTTGCCCTCTGCGAACGTGACAACTCGCTGGCAGGGAACCGGACCTGAACTTGATTTGGCCAGAATTGAAGTCGGTGTAATCAAGTGACAGCTGTCATTATTGCGCTGTTGCGAAGTGTATTTTGACGTCTGAGAAAGTGTAAAAAGTAGGTTACCAGTTTCTCGAGAATTTGATAAAATTCGGACAGGACTCTTTGCAAGAGCGCCTCACCGGCGGGAGCAAATCTATATTGATTACATTCATTATTTGGCTCCTAAAAGTTCCAACTTATCTGTTTTACCTTCCAACTTCGTTGACGTTTCTGTCAACTATTTTTTGTGTATGTTCGTCGGAAATATTTGCATATTTAATCCTATCGGTGGGTTGGCTACGGCTTATCTCTTGAATAAATACTGTTCTGCCGTGTCTTACCGTGTATTTGTAAAAGTATTGGAATGAGATGATGATGATTTCCGAAGACACTGACTTGGTATAGCAGCTGGCTTCCGCTAGTCATTGCATAGGCCAAATCCGCACTTCCCGTACCTCTACGATGACGAGTGGAATGCGAATACATGGCGCGCCTTAACTGCCTTGATAGACGCTAGGCTATCCTTTTTATCAACCATTTAAATTCTGTTGTTTAATAAAAACTACGGTCCGAAACGATGATCGGGCGAGTGATCCAACTGGACTTGTGACTCATAGCTCAATGACGATGACGATTGCTTTACACTTCGGGTTGTTTCGTCTGCACCGCGTTGAGCCGTAAAATTCCTCAAACCTTCGAATGGTGGCAGCTTATAGGTAGCTGGGTAATCTAGCAGAAGTACATTGGGCATCGGGCCGATCATCTTCTATCGTACATAATTTGGTTGAATTGTTTTCCTGTTTTGCTTCTAGCTTCAGGCTCTCAAAGACCGAGGACGCTCGTTTTCTCCATTGGAAATTTTCCTTGGTTACGAAACTGTTGTGACTACAAGTGTTTTCTGAGTGAATCCTTGACATTGTTTGATTTTCTCGTTTCATTTATTGTTGTTTAGTTGAATTTTCGGCGCGTCTATTGACGTTTATAATAAATAAATAAATAAGTAAATTTTCGCAACGATTACGAACATTCATCACAGATGTTGGAATTGATTGCTCAGTTACATTTGCATTCTTCAGCGTTTTGAACCTGCTTAGACTATGGGATAACTTACCTAGAGACCTTGAACTTGCTATCGTATACCCGAACTCTGGCAAAAGTTGGTGGGTAATAAGTTAAAGTGTGCGTTATTGACAAATCTCCTGAGGACGCGCCACGCGTTCGTCTTCCATTCAGTATCGAAGGGGCACCACTGCGTTAATATGTACGTTGGTAATATCCTCTAAGTTATGAAGGACAACTACGTGGGTTGGTATGTGAGTCTGTGAACACTGTCGTAAAGTAAATATGCGCGTCGTTGTTCGATGTGTATACTGATAAGAATTGTTGTCGTTCTTACAACATCCGTTCGCCGTTTGATCGTGCATGTTCCCGCATGTGTTTGACTCATCGTAGATTACCATGAGCTTGACATTGATAAGTTGTATCTTATTATAAATTATGTATAAGTCACCGATCAAGATCTCCGATCGGATATAGAGGAGTTGAAGTTCTCATTCATCCGTATTATCTATCGGATTTTAGGACGAATTTCTCCCAACCCCGTGACAGCGTGCTAAGGAGAAAATGGTTTAAACTCAAACCGCGAATCCGCATTTCATAGGTACCACGTCCGCGGACCGATCTCTGCTGATCTCCCTTCTCTCGATTCACCGCCTTTTGACCCAGAAATCAATCTGGGTCCACCCGTCGACGGAAGGGGCGGCGATGATCGAAGGGAAAGTAGACCGTACTCGTATGAGAACTGGGTCTTTTGGGTGGCTGCGTTCGAACAACCCACGTAGTCGTCTACTTTTTGCAGAAATTTAGAAAAAGCGCCAATACTTTCGGTGAAGGAATGAGCGAAATCCAGAGCTCGAAGTTGGCTAAACATCCTCACGCATACTCTCTACGTAGTCAGTAGTTGCAGGTGAATCCTGACGACGAAGTTTCTGCTTTCAGCTCTTTGCTGCCGCCTGCTTTCCTCATCTTAGTTCAATTTCTTTTTTCTTTGCAATTCTTCTGCGATTTACATCACGCGATGTTCGTGACTCGTCCACCATTTTCACGTTCCTCAGCAACATTACCTGCCCCTTTGCAGGCAATGAAAATTCTGGTGACGGGAGCGGCTGGATTTATCGGAAGCCATACGACACTCGAATTGGTCGAGGCTGGATACGATGTGATGTGCATAGACAATTTCTCGAATTCAGCAAGTGGTGATTTCTTTTATCAGTTTTGCTTCGTTTAGTGCGTCTCATTTTTAAGTGTTCATTTCGGTAAAATTATCCATCGTGTGAATGTGTCATCAAAAAAAAAAAGAAAGAAAAATGCTGGCTTCACTTACCGCTGCGGTTTAGCTCTTAGTAAGCGGAATTATTGCATTGTTCTCATTGAAAAAGGCGAAATGAGTAGCGTGGTGAAATGATCGAATTATCTCAGCTAATCGCCTAAGTATTTTAAGCCTAAGAAATTCACAGTTCCGGCGAACAGTGTCCTTAAATGGATTGGTGATAAACTGCTTGCATTTTGTTGTTGCTCCATCAACGTCGAATAATTTCTCTTTCAGATGGTAAAGGAAATGCTATCTCCTTGTTACGAGTAGCTGAACTAGTCGGCAAGCCTATTCCTTTCGAAGAATGTGATGTTTGTGATTTGGAGCGACTTGATGCCGTTTTTGCCAAGGTATTTACTACTTTCTATCAAAGTTCAAGGACTTGAAATTTGCTTTTCCAGTAATGCCAGAATGATGGCTCGATTTCATATAATCTTTGTTGCTTCATGTTTTGCATACATTGGAAATTTTATTTCAAAGTCGCTTCGATTAGGGCAACTTTGATGGGCTGATTCATCTAGCCGCTCTCAAAGCTGTGGGAGAATCCGTCGCCATGCCTTACGAATACTACTCTAACAACCTCATAGCCAGTTTGAATCTTGTGAAGGTTGGTTTTTTGTTAACTTCGGAGTAACTCAACAGAAAAATGATGTTTTTCTATTCAGATGTGCCAAAAGTACAACGTGAAGAACTTCGTATTTTCATCCAGTGCCACAGTTTACGGTATTCCCAACGAGTTACCGGTGACGGAAAACAGTCCTACCGGACAGGTTGTTTATTCTGAAATCTGTAGGGTATGCCGTATGCTACACAAGCAGTATCTGGGTATATCAACTATGTTACAGGGAATAACTAACCCTTACGGACAAACGAAATACATGATGGAACAAATACTGATCGACGTTGGAAAGGCCCATCCGGTGCGTTTTCCGTAACTTGATTAGGTGATATTGATATCCTGGGTTGAATCAATTATCTATGGAAGTTTTTAGGACTGGAATATTATTCTTCTGCGGTATTTCAATCCGGTTGGTGCCCACCCCAGTGGAAGAATAGGAGAAGATCCCCGAGGTGTCCCAAACAATCTGATGCCATTTGTTAGCCAGGTTGGTTTTTCATATCTATTTTGCTCTGTTTTCGTCAATTTTCTGGCGAAAATGTCATTTAAAGCCGAATTTTCTGCAGGTTGCTATAGGAAAACTGCCGGTACTCAAAATTTTCGGCAACAAGTGGAACACTCCTGATGGAACAGGTGTTCGAGATTATATCCACATCGTCGATCTGTCTCGCGGCCATGTCAAGGCTTTGGATAGAATTCAACGAGAAGGTGGGCTTTATAGGGTGGTAATAAGGTCTGGAGCCGTTTGTCGTTCTTATCTTTCTTTATCATATGATCCTTCTATCCTTTCTTTTGCGTATAGGATGTAATCCATTCAACAATATAAGCCAACATCTTTAGTCGTTGTTCCACCCAAAGGGCAGATGATCGATACCTTTCTCTCAGAACTGAGCATTCTGGGAGTCAAAGAAATCGTGGACCTTACAACGTCCTCTGCTCGGTTGAATTCTAATTAGTTTAGTTTTCCACTCCATTCCAACCGTTCCAAAGTCCCACTTATCTTTTTAATTATTATGGGCTTAGGATCTTGAACGTGCTGTTCTGAAATTCACAATGCAATTGAAAGTTGTGAAAGCTGTTTGACTACTCATACCCATAGCAGGAACACTGCAAATGAGTATCAAGTACCGAACGTCACCTCTTGGACAAAGGTTGTGAGAAATTTTTAGAATTCCAAGCAAAACGGCTCAGACTTTTATTGCTTCCTTGTAGTTTGTAGCTTCGTTTCCCGTCAATAATGGTGCTGTTTTCAGGTCACATAGGAACGGAGATTTACAACCTCGGTACCGGCACTGGATACTCCGTGAAGGAAATGGTTGCAGCTTTCGAGAAAGCCAGTGGTCGTAAGGTACCAACTGAGGTATGTGGTGCTCGATGAACATTCGGATGTATTTAACGTTCCTGGTTCATCAATTGGGACTTCATTTTCACACGCACTTTCAATATACAAATGTATCTCTTCTTTCTTTTTTAGCATAAGTTTTTCACCTTCAGATTGGTGAGCCACGCTCTGGAGACATCGCCTCAGTGTATTGCGATCCGTCGCGCGCCGCAAAAATGCTCGACTGGAAGGCCGAATTTGGTCTAGAAGAAATGAGTCGTGACCTGTGGCACTGGCAGAGTTTGAACCCGAACGGTTTTGCTCAGGCATAATTCTTAGCACTAACGTTTCGGATACTTGGCATAGTTTTACAAAACTAGCATATTTATGATTGTACTAAGATAAGCTCCTAGGGCTTTATATTGTTGTAAATGATTGCTAATTTATTATGTTGTATGTGCATGTGTTCCATAGGACACTGTTTCATTCCACTGTTAACGAATTGCCTCAGAAGCTCGGGATATATCGTTTCATTCAAATCAGGATATTGTCTGTGGTAATAGTTTTTATAGAGATAAATACATATACGATTCTGTCATGCTCCTTTGTTAATTAACGGATTGCTATCACCGCAAAGTTCTATCATTAGTTAGCTCATTCTGTACTCCGCACAAGAAAGGTATCCTGATTCACAATGATAATTTTAGGAGTGATTCCCTTGGAAATCTTATCTCTGGTGGCTTAATAAGTGAAAGATTTGTGTAAATGTTCCAAGGATTAGGACCCTTTCGAAGACCGTTTCCTCAGTCACTGGTAACAACAACAGTGGAATTTGGTTTCGACCTATCATTGTCGTTTCGGATGTAACCCAACTATAATGTATCGATAACGCCTGAAAATACTGTCGAAATTCCTGGAATTTAAAGCTAAAAATAACTGCGTCAAGCGGTTGTCGATGGGTTAGGCGCGTTAACGAGTGACTTGATATAACTTTTAAATTGTTCATGTTTAACTTTTAGAGATCTATCTTACAATACAGTACCTACAGTGCCTGAAACGCTTCTGGCTATTAGCGGATGTCGCTAAACGTGGGAATACTGGGCCATGTGGACAGTGGAAAGACGACGTTAACCAGAGCACTGGCTGAATTGGCCTCCACGTCTGCCTTCGATAAACACGCAGAAAGTGGTGCACGACGGAACACACTTGATTTGGGGTACGGCAACCATTTGATTCTTTAATACTGTTCCTAGAGCTACATAGAGCTTATCATTCACCAAATTCTCTTTTCTTGAAACCTCGACGTCTTATATTCGTTTTCGCTTCTGTGCCGAACGAGGTCAGTAGGTGAACCACAAATTTTTATTAATCTTCGGAGGCCGAAAATGGCTCGAAATTCGGGACGTTTGATTTGTTTGGCGATGGGCCGGTGGGATATGTCGGAATGTGAGGCCAATAAATTTATGACCCACTTACTAACCCCGCTCGCCTCTGAAGCATAAAACAATTGTAAGCTGTCAACCGAGTTGTTATAAAAGCGGAGCAAATTTCTCACATATTTGAAGTATCGAAGGTTCCTTCTCTGACTATCCCTTTTCGAATGGAAGTTGTGATCGGCGTTCGGTCCTTAAGTACTCTCAAATTCCTTTCGAACTATGCTATTCACGAATACGAACCTCCTCATGATCGATGGTCCAAGGTGGAAGAATTAGGATGTGTTAATTTGTGGAGTGCTGAAGGTGATAAAGCTGCCATTCTTGGTGGAGAGACTTGCCACAGTCAGATTTCGACCTCGTTTCGGTTGAAATTCAACTTCTTGTGTTCTTGACAAGGTTTTGGGTAGTTTCTTGATTAGTTCAGGCGATTATGTACTGAATCGCTTGCAAAGTTCTCTATTCATCTTCTATTTAGCATATGGTTCGACTCTTTCGCAGGGTCTGCTCATAAATGCTTTGGGAGAATTCGCTATATTACAAGTTGTTTGCTTCTGATATTCCTTACTTCTTTCCCGCTTTCTCTGACTTCGAAACATCAGCAGCTGCGAGGGCGGTGTACGGGCTGTTTTACAGTTACTGCTTAGAAGGAGGTTACGCTAAACAAAAGTGCTCAGTACAATCAGAATTCGTATTTTGCTTCAATATTTAGTTTCTTGCTGTTGTTAATCGTTCGGATATGATCGATAGGTTTCATGTAAATGTTGTGCAAGAGAGGACATTCCCATCCATTTTTATGCTTTAGATTTTCATGCCTGAGAGTGGCTGGTCACCGACTAGCTTTGGTGGATTGCCCTGGCCATGCCGGTCTTATTAAAGCTGTTTTAGCAGCAAGTACGGTCATTGATATGGCGATTGTGGTAAGTCTTTTGAGGCCTCTTGTTGCTATTATCACTAATTATAACTTTTATTTTCCTTATTTTGCGCTAGATTTTACTTTCAACTTGAAGGTCGTAGATGCCTCGGCTGGTATTCAACCTCAAACCTCGGAACATCTGCTTCTATGTTCGATATTTTGTCCCACAAAGGTGGTGATCGTTCTGAATAAGATCGATCTGGTGCGGAAAGATGAGGTATGTCGGAGGTTGGGGGCACGGCTCTGGGTTCCTACTGACAAGTTTCCAAGAGAATTCATATTTACAGATTGCTGGAATCATTAAAAAGATTCGCAAAGCGTTAGCTGCTCTAGGAGTTCTTGAGAGTTCTCCGGTACGTGCTTCATTTCTCTTAATATAATCTCAAGATACAAATGCTGATTTAGATTGTGCCCTTATCTCTGCTAAACCAAACGGATAGTACATTATCCGAGTTGTTGGAGGTATTGGAGAAGAGCGTCTACGAACCAAAGCGGGAAAATTCGGACAGGTACTTCACTCAAACTAGTAATTTCAAGACAAAACGTGCAAGTTTATTTAATAATTTATTCCGGTTATCTCTCGTACAATATGTCGATCATTATATGTTTGTAGTGCGTATGATAAATAACGATGACGATTCTTAACATCTCATTGATCACTGATGCTCGTCAGCTCTTCAAGATTTTGGCCATGCTCTCGTGATAAGTCCTAGTGTAGTTGGTCAATTCAATAATGTCGGCTACGTGTGACTCTTTACTTTTTGGGAATTCATCCATTTGTTTAGTGACCTTAACACACCAACTTCAGCAGAGATATATGATTCAGATGGGCTACTCCTCACCTCTTTGAGCTTGGCTTCGAATGCGGTCACTGCCTGCTTGTACATCTTATTCTTCAATTCCAATAATTGCGGTTCCTTCGCTGTCTTGAGCTCTGATTTCGCAAAATCCATCTCTGCACGCAGATTGTCGAGTTCTGTGATCATATCAAATTTGTCACCGTGTTTCGCGCTTTTTTGAATAGATATTGAAGGAAACTTGATGATGATTATCGACTCTTGAAATTTGATAAAAGTAGAGGCACATTTTGTGGTCGAAAACAACGTCAATTCTTACCTGTTCGTAGGATCGCAATCACCCAGTAGTCATGCTGGACAAACGTTCGAATGTTGTGCAAAGCTCGTCGAGCTCTTTGAATGTAATCGCGATGTTCTGCTGCCTGTTGTGTGTACAGGTTCACTTGATCCTTGTAATTCTGCAATCATTTCTTTATCTGTGGACTAGTTTTTCTTCCCTCAATAATGTATTCTTTTTATTGACTTGGTTCTTCAAGTCATATTTGCTCGAGGTATATCATACCTACAGTATGATATACCTCGAGTAACACTACATTAACTCGAGTTATATCATACTATATAATATGATATAATATTTTCGAGTAAATGTGACTTTCTAGGTTTCTAGGCTCACCTTGTAATCTTCGAACGTTTTATTTAAAATCAAGCAGTTCCTGACTGTCTCGTACGGATCCTGATCTTGAGGTGGTGCCAGTTCGACTTTTTGATCCTGAAATTCAGCACGGAATTAGTCTTGTTTATGTCTATGTTTCGCCTGCGTTCTTATCCGTTTTTCCAAAAAAGTTGTACGATGTTTACCATTTTGCGAAAAGCAGGGTTTTCCTGTATCACTCTGCACGCGGTTTCATTTAATGTGTCCAGACAAAGCTGAAAAATATTCTCATTTGGCTAGAATATCGGAATGCCAAATTCTGTTTTTTTCACCTTGTATTTATCCATCTGTTCAAATGCGTCAGTGAGCGTTTTCGAAAACTCTGTTCGTTCCGCGATTCCGATGTTCTCTTTGATTCGATGGAGGAACTTTTTAATCGCCTTCTTGTTGGCTGATTCACCCTATATGATTCTCAGCTGATTATCAGCCATTGCGAGTTTTCTGCTCGTTTATGCAGAAACCTACGTCATCTATTTGTCCAACCACTCCTTTTCCACCTTCTACGAATCCTGGACACCTGCTCAATCTAAAATATAACTTTTGAGGGTAAATGCTGTATAAGGCTTCCTGATGGGACTGTTGATAAGCCTTCTAGTTGGGCGCAGAAGGCGATCATGTTTGCGATTTTTCAACTTCGTGGTGGAACTTCTTTCATCAGCTGTATAACAATTTATCCCATATTTCTCTCGAGCTGGTTGCCCGAAGCAAAATCGAGCTCGCACTCTTAAACCTGTTTTTGGGTAGTAACTCGAGGGCATTCTCAACCCGTACCATCGCGGTGCTCCTAAAAGGAGCAAGACGCGGGTTCAAATCGTGCCTGAGCCGCGGTTTTTGCGGTTCTTCTAGCACCAGCATTACAACGCCTACTTCTGGACATAGCTGTAATCTCTGAATTCCTTCAGTCGTTGTTCGGAAGGACTGGAAAAGATTACGGTGTAGTGTTTAATATTTACTTCACCAATTTATTCATTTTATAGCAGGCATTGGATACAGAAACGAAACGGTGTTCGAGTATGTATAGCTTGACGATTAAAGTTGAAGTTGTCGCTTGAAATCGTTCAAAACGAAATTACATCGACAGCGGTGCTTCGCGTAGACGACTGACAATTTCAACGTAAACCTAGACTTTAGTGACACATACTGTGAGTCCTTTGCGGATCCTTTCACCGAATTTTTCGAGCTTATGAGGCTTTTTTCTCTATCTTTTTCCTGCAATATATATGCTCTTCTTGATGTAGGCTAGAAACATTAGACAACAGTAGCAACAGGTCACTTACGTTACTTTTCGACTGAGTCTTTGCTGCCATTGTTGTGACGGAGTGATCAGTCGAATAACATTAGAATGCTGTTGAATCGAGAAAGTGCTGTCCAGTGGATTTGCTCCAGTGGCTGACCAGACCGAGTAGTAGAGGGGTTCCTTGAGTAATGCTCCACCCTCCGCTGGAAATGGGCTGTAGCGAAGTTGATAGGTGATACGCTTTGATATCGAGCGTGCTGCATGATGAAATCAGTCGGTTGGTTTCCGTTTAATGTTCGATTTGAGGGTCCGATTGTCTGGAAGAACGCGTTTAAGACTTCAAATTTGCGAATTGGTAGTAGCCGAAATCAAACCCAAGAATCGGTGATATTACTCTCAATTCAACTTAATTCAAAAAGATTTCACCGTTGGCTTGCGCAGGCTCTTCCTGGCGGCATTATCTTCACCCAGCTCTTAGGTTTCAAAGATCTGAGACTTTTAATTGCCGTTTTCAATCGAATCCTTTTTCAGCATTCAATGCCTAATGGTGCGTCTACAGAGGGGTTCATTGGTATCGTTCCGTCCTCCTCACGATTCTCTGATACAACTGTACTTTTATATTTATCTTAAGTATCTATTACTGTAGGACCCCGTGGTACAGCGATAAGAGGCGCTGCTGACACCCGCACGGTGAAGTGATCGATCCCGGTCCGGGCTAACCAAGCCTTCCATCTCTCCGGGGTCGGATAAATCGGTAACAGACTTGTCTGGGAAGGTAAAGACATTGACCTGGTATAACGGTCGGCCCTCGCAGGTCATTGTATAGGCCAAATACGCTTCACTGTCTCTAGACGACTTGAACGGAACACGAATGCGGCGGCGCATCCTCAAAGGACTGATCAACGCCGGCACCTTTACTTTTACCATTATTGGTGACTGAAGATTCAAGAAAATTAGTAGATAGTCGAACCAGTATCCTCTGTACTTATTCGGTTATGTGTTCACATAGATGATCTAGAACATTTCATTTCTTATGTTTACGTTTTGCCGCATTTCAACTGCTATGAAATTCAAGGCGATAGAACATGCGTGACGCATGTTTTAACCTATTTTCATGCTCTTGAGAACCTTACCGTTCTCCTTATCCGTTTAGCATTGCTGTCGTTTCGACTCAATTATTTCTTACAATGCTATGTTAATGAAATGTTTTGTAGTTCTGAGAAAGGAGTAGTTCCTTCTCAGTTTGCTACTATTCCCTAAATTTGCTGCAATTCACCTAATTATGTAAAACAGTTGTAATGAACACCCATTGCTTGTCATTCTCAATCAACCTTTTGTTTAGACTCCTTTTCGCTGTGGATCACTGTTTCCCTGTGACAGGAAAAGGAACGGTTATGACAGGGACTGTGATTGATGGGTGTATACGGTATGTCTTTTTCCATATTATCCATAGTAATGTGTAGGGCACTCGTGGCATAGTGGTAAGAGACAGTACTTTCACCCGCACGTTCAAGCGATCAATTTTTTGATAAACAGATTTTCACGATGATGAGCGGATAACAAAATCTTGCATCACTCAAAGGTCAGGTAAATTGGTACCAGACTTGTCCGGTAAGGTAAGAACACTATCTCAAACATCTCGCATAGACCTCGTCTGCGATTCTGAATAGAGAACGATTGCGTGGCGCTTTCTTGGAGTACCACTTTACCTTTACGCAGCTGAAAGCCCACATCTATACCCATACTATCTTCCATTCTTCCTTTACTGGACAATAGTAAAGAAAGAATCCTTTCCAGAATTGGTCAGGAAATTGAAATCCCTGCATTGAACGAGAAGAAGAAAGTCAAAGGGCTCGAGTCGTGGAAACAGCGAGTTGAACAGGTTCGTACAGAAATTCCTTTTCAAAAATTGTTTTCTTGTAATTCCATCAGATAACTCCATGAACAGGTCTTAATTTTGTGCTCCTATCTAGGTTTCGGTTGGCGAGCGAGCTGCAATTCTTGTTCAACAATTAAATGCCGACGCCATCTCGCGAACTATGAGTGAGTTAATCTGACGTTTTTCGAGACTCGTCGATTAAATTAAAAGTGGTCGTGAATCGTCGTGAATCGTAGCGAATTTTTCCCTTATAAATGGATTTTGGTGACTCAAAGAGAATACTGTGCAGCAAGATAGCCAGATTTCAGAAACAGATGTTGTGATGGTAGTGCTAGGTTCATTGCAAAACTCGCATCTCAGGCGGGATTCGAAATCGTGTTTCGCCCCTGTCTGGGGCTCTGTAAACCACTGAGACGACGGCTCTCCTCCCCAACGGCGCCAGTCATCTGCGCTTCCCTAGCACCTTCCTTAAGTCAGACGGCTTTTGCTTACAAAACTCAGTCGTTATAACGGCCTTCAGCTGGTAAGCTGTATTCGGCACTAAACTGAAGGCATTTTTTCGATACGGTAGTGGATGAATGTCAGTTCTTTAGCATTATCGTGAAACTCTATTTTTTACCGCATTTTTGCCGGTTACTGCTAAGTATACTAGAAGTAGAATTCTGCGACTCATGAACAAAAACGTACCGTAAGATGTTCAGGTTTCAGTTTGCTCTCCTGGCTCTCTGACGGAGGTGAAGTCCTGCATCGCTTCCGTAACCGCGGTGACGTTTTATCGTGGTGCGAAGCCCTCCGGCATGAAGGTGCATGTCTCGTCAGGATTCGATACGGTAATGGCTGAATGTCAGTTCCTAAGAGCAGATGGCGACGAGTTCGAGCAACTTCCGTCACTCGAATCCCCGTGTGTCTGTTGGATGACATTCGACCGGCCAGTTTATACCCGACCCGACTCTTTCGTCATCGCATCCAAATTGGATCATCAAGGCAAAGGATGCCGGTTCGTGTTTCACGGTCGCTTCCAACAGTTCCTCAAAGAGCCGAAGGTTCGGCGGTTCGTTCGACGTCAAAGGGTCGGCAAAGTGGAGAGAGTGGAGAATGAGCGCAGTATCATATGCAACTCGCTTTTCAAGAAAGAGACGAAGACAAGCTTGTTCGAACGTCTGCCGGTTTCCCTGAGCACCGGCGAGATAGGTCGAGTGGTGGGCGCTTTTGGCAAAGGAGGAAAAGCCCGAATAGAGATCACGACCGCACTTTCTGCTGAAACCATTCAGAAGGTCAACGCAGGTGATACTGTTGAGGTGATAATGCATTTGAAGAAATACCTTGGAGAGAAGGAAGTGCATGGATATCTGCCAGATCCCACCACTTCTTTACAGATGGCTTCGCTGAAAACTTCGGAAACGAATGAGCAAAACTAGGGGGAAGTCGTATTATGTTTCCCGGACACTTGTTGTCATTCTTGTTTCCATACCTCTCATTTGCAAGCTATAACTCTGCGTTTTGTTTTCATTTTAGGATGTGCCACGCATTTTTTGTTGGTTGTGACCCTTTTCTTGTTTTCTTGCCAATTATCTAAAGAATCATAGTTATAATATACCGCATAGTGCCACCAAAAGGAAGGCGACTTAATCTCAAGAGCGGCGATTCTTCTGAATTTGGTTTTGCTTTCATTCCTCTTCTGTTCTTGTTTTTTATTTGTAAATCTCTTCCTGCGATCCTCCCTACGATTCAGCGATCTGTGGTGCTGGCTGTTTTCTAATTTTTTGAGATAAAGAAATGCTAGAAAAAATGGACGAAGTGTAAATGTCTCGAAGGGATGTTTTTTCTCGTGGAAACTACGATAGAGGCCACATTCAAAAATGTGAGAATTTATCGCAAGTGTATCAGGGTTTCATATTTTGAATGCGTTTTCAAGAGAAAAAATCAAAAAAAAATCATTTTTTTATAGTAGAAATCGAGGGAATGGATGAAACAGGAACTGAAGAACGGAGGTAAACATCCTTTGTTCTTCGATTATGCGACGCATTCCTTTTTCTTTTCTCTTTTTGCTTTATAATGTTTACAAATTCGATCGCAGATCGTTGCAAATGCTTGTTCGTTATTATTGTTGCTGACTATTTCGAGAAGAAATTTCTACGTTTTTCTGTTCTCGTTTAAATCTGCTTTCCTGATTGTACTTGCCTACGGTTAGACGAAGCGCTGTGATGTTATAGATACCGGTGGTGGCTATATCTCCTATTAATTTTTTTTGTCAGCGATACAGATGTTGATTAAATTTCCTGAATTGATTCTGCTCTGTTATGGAATACGTGTGTGAAATAAATCATAGAGCTTTTGATCTTATGTAATGATCTTAATGTAATGTCGTTGTAACGACTTCGTTTCGTTGACTCTATTTTTTTTTAGTTTTTTTTTTTTACTGTCGAGAATTATCTCTATGCAGGAAATGTATGCGGGTCCATTGATTCGGGCAACGGCCAGTCGCTGGCTGAATGTGGCCCCTTGTCGAGCTGCATTCCATACCACCGGCTGCGGTTTGAGTCAGGAAGTTGGCGATGATGGGTTACCGAAGGACTACAAGCTGAAGACGTTAAAAGCCGGCAGTCGACGTCTGGACACATTCGTCAATCGAGCCAGCGGCAAGAGCAGTGTGTAAGAAAATTCATATTATCCTAGTTATTTTATTTATTACTTGTTTGTTATCATTATTATTTATTTTCAACTCTTTATATCCTGTATAGGGCTTAGAGTTGAAATGTTCACTATGATTCCTTTTTCTCGGAATTATATAGTATGTTCTTCGTTTAGATTCTCATAAATCTAAATCTCCTCTTGCAGGCAAGTGGAGAAACTGATCCTTGGTGGGCGTGTGCGAGTGAATGACGACGTGCATACGAAGAAGTCCTACAATGTGAGTCGCTTCAGATCCTCCTGTTGGTGCAGTGGTGAGAGGCGCTACTGACATCCACTTGGTCGAGTGATCGATCTTCTTAAAGACCTAACCGAATCTTCCATCTCTCCGTTGTTGGGTAAATTGGTGGCATACTTGTCTGTGAAGGTAAACACTTTAACTTGGTATAGCGGCTGTCTCCCGCAAGTCTTTGTATGGGTCAAATGCGCTCTACGATTCGAACGAAGAAAAATGTGTGGCACGTCCTCAGAGGTCTGATCAACCCCTTCGATCGAATTTCCTCTATGTTGTAGAAGTTTACTTCCGCGGTAGTGGATCTCACTTCAACAAATATTATATATGCGTTGAATTTTTGGTACTTTACAGTTATTTTCAGGTGCAAAAACAGGACAGCATTGATGTTTGGATTGGACCGTTTCCAGAAAATAGCGAGTTAGCGGAAGTGGAACGATATGAGGTGCGTTTGAGATAAAACTGGCCCTTAGAGAGATAGATTTTCATGAATTGCTGACAATTATTCGTAGAATAGGAGAGAGACGACCGCTATCTGAGTGGGAAAACGGCGGACGACTATTTTTAGTGGAGTTAATTAGCCCGGTCTCTTTATATTGTGACTTGCTAAGGAACGTTTTTGCGTGAAGGTGAAAAGGTAAAGTGCTCATCGTTGATCAATCCTCTACACTGACTTGCGGAGCTAGCCTCTGTACGAGTGTGGCTGTGCACCTTCCCAGACAAGTATGGCATCAACTAACCCAGCATTGCAGGGATGTAAGGCTTGGTTAGCCCAGGAAAGGATCGTCCGTCGACCGTGCGGCTATCAGTAGCTTTTTATGGCATTCCACCACGCGCTCCGTTTAGAGCTGAATGAGCAACGATATGAATATGATGTCTGTGATATAGGAGTGAAAACTGTTATAGTTAACATTGTAATGGTGGTGGGAGGTTCAGCGCAAAAATCGCATCTCAGGCGTGGTTCGAAACCGCGTCCCGCGCCTAACCCGAGCCCTGCGCTAGCCACCAGGATAACCAGTAAAAAGCGGTAATAAAATTGGATTTCCACGTTAATTTTTTAGTTTGAGGCAGGGTTCAGACAAAGAGTTGAGAGCGGGTTAGAAACATTTCTGAAGATTGCCAGGATATCGAGGAGAAACATTTAAATCAAAGTTTCACGGAAGTTGGAACCTTTAATTCGAAATACCGTCGCTAGTCATCAAAAACTGAAAAAGTAAAACAAGTGTAAGGGGGACGAATATAAAGTTCTGAACAGCTCACTATGGAATTCACTTTTCCATTGTTTTTTTTTTTAAATTTCAGATTGTAGACTATGAGGTTAGTGCGAATGGATACGACATTCAGATAAAGTCATGGAAGAAATTCCTTGTTGAAAACTGGAGAGGTTAATTCCGTTCAACAAATGGTTGTGTGATTAGCTATGTCTGTTGTTCACCTTGACATGTTGAGTTTCACCATTCTGCATTGATTAGAATATTATAGAAATTTTGTCTTAAGTGAATGTGCCATAAAGTCGTTCTTTACTCTGAAATGCGTTTAAGTGATAATTTATTTCTTTCTAGGGAGTACAATATTTCTACAGAATAATTTTCGTAGTGTTTTTAGTGTCTTGATTGTTGATTCTGGATTGGTCGCTTTGTTGTCTACGTTCCGCTGACGTCGGTCAGTTGAGCCATTCGTTCGTGAAACTTCATAGTGCAATTCATCCACTCTTCTATATCGGCAAAATGTTTGACTTTAGTTTTTGGCAACTCTTCTAGCATGGAGTTCACCTGCAAATTGGTGTGAATTCTAATCTTGTTCGGCCCTGATTGTGCCTTTGCGCTCACCTGCTTTAGTTTCTCCTGAAATGCAATCACGGCTATATTATAGAGTTGGTTTTTGATGGTTAGCATACTTTCGTCTTTTGTGGACTTTAACTCAGATTTAGCGAAATCCATCTCACGCCGTAGGGCTTCCAGCTCTGGAAAAACTGAAACTGAGATCCCGTATAAGCAATTGCATCATCTACGGGTTAACAGCTGGTAGGCCTGTGGTATATTCCGCTGCAACGGGCCCGTCGTAGCGGGGCTAAAAATACATGGCTCATCTCTATACCGCACCGTAGCTAGGTTTTTTGTATGCTGCTGTGTGCGGGGACTCGGAGCAATGCTGCCCGACCATCGCAGCTGGCTACGACGAAAGTGGGCCACAGTACTGTCCTGAGAGGATCTGCACCGTCCTTTTTTGCCCTTGCGGTAAACTATCCGAGTCCCCGCACACAGCAGCAGACAAAAACCCAGCTGCAGTGCTGTCTAGAGGGGAGCCATGCATTTGCAGCTCCGCTGCGACGGGCCAGTTGCCGGAATATTTTTATTTATTTATTTGTTTAATGCGTCAAATGACGTGCCTAAAACAAAAACAGCAGAGGGTAAAAAGAAAGACAACAAATGAAAAACCTAAACCCAAATTACAAGGAACTATCCAGAAAGACTAAATACGCAGGCCTCCCAAATTAGTTGACAACGCACAACCCTTTCAATTAAATTCCGAGGATTTCACGTGGGAAGAAGAAACCAGCGCCATCAAATATCCAAAGAAAACTCTTAGCGAACACCAACACGGTATCCTGAGAAGACAGCGGAAGACAAGGGAAGGACCGCAAACTCCCATAGGCCTTAGTCCGGGTGCGCGATTCGCGCGACTGCATCTTGCGACTCGCTGCCGTTGTCTCGGTCCTGCAGCGAAGACCGTATCAAAACGCGCGCACACGCGCTGCACGGACAGGGAGTGGTCCTACAATCATCAGTCTACTTGTCTCGCCTTAGCATTGGTCGGTCGGGCATTAGCTTCCTTCTCATATTCTACCATCAGCGTATCGTCGCCTGGAACACGTACAAGGGACTCCATCGAAGAATGGAAGGACTCGTAAAAGCCTACGTAACGTGTACTGATATCCGCTCAGATGAAGCTCAACTTGCTAAGGGCTCGTGTGTAGGATGCACAGACTTTCGTTATCGGAAGTCCTCTAGTAACACGCACTAGTGGCAGTGGTTCAGGAACTCGTAGTTGGTAAGTGTTGTTGTTTACAATATTGAAGCCTCACAGGCGTTGTTTCGTAATTTTGCTCTTTAGTTAGTGAATGTGGAGATGATATTGTATTCTGTTACTGCTTTCACGTGTGGAAGACTCAACGGTGTCTGTGTTCTTTTCACATTACTGGAATCTGTTCATGGTATTTCACCGAGGAAACGAATGCCGGAGAGGTGTGCAGAATTTTTTGTCACATAGACGAAATTGTTCAGAAACCTGTCCGCTGCACTCCGATAGCCCAATAGTCCTGTTGAATAAACGAACGAATATGGCCTAGTGACGCTCTAGCTTTCTTGATATATTCTCTATGTTCGCTTCCTATCTTCTCGAACAGCTCGATCATTTTCTTCTTATTCTAAAGCAAATTAGTGTTCTATGTCAAATATGACATTTAGTTTTGCATTTGAGTATACCTTGTATTCTTCGAAACCCTTATGGCTTCCAAGGCATTTGGCTACTAGCTCGTGTTCTTCCATTCCCTTCGGCGGGCTGAGTTCTACTTTAAAATTCTGAAAATATAGGGTATTACCAGGTGCGGCCTTGTTTGGTTAACAACTCGCGTGACGCAGTGGTAAGTGGAGCCTCCTCTACCCACACAGCGAAGCGATCAATCCTCGCTAAATAGGTACAAGGAGTTGCCTGGGTAGTTCCTCGATTTATGCAGTGGCTCGCACCAGTCACTGTAAGGCAAAATACGCATTTACATGCATTGCGCGTTTTTAAGGGAATGGTCAGTGCTTACCACTTTACTTTACGTTAACACTCAGAAACAGCGTTTTCAAAGTTTTCCTCCAGAAATCGTACCTCTTTTCGATAAAATGGATTCTGTTGAATCACGCAATAGATTGTGTCGGACAGTTTATCCAAACACGTCTGAAGAAAACGCTAGAACGCCTGTGAAACGATCTTTCTGAATGACTACCTTGTATTGGTCGAGGCGTACCAGCGACTGCGTAAACTCTTTCGATATTTCTGTCTTCTCCACCAGACCCACGCTTTCTTTAATCCGGAAGAAGAGTCGTTTAAGCCTTTTCTTCCGTTTTGATTCCTAAAGAAAGTAGTCTTACAAGTCTTGTTGGATAACTTTGTTCGCGGTTCGACAAAATAGTGCAATCAGAATTTCTGCTTGTGTTTCCGTAGCGCGGTAGGAGGGTGGTAGTCTACCAATATGAAGGTCACGGGTTCGATCTCCACTTGGAAGAAGAGTTCTGCCAACGTCTTACAAAGCGTTTCGCTTGCCACCATACAAGGTGGCTGGAAAGTATGGTCCGCAAATCCTAAGTCGCGGTTCTTTCAAGCAGATTCCCGTTGCAAAGGCATTGTATATAGGATTGTTAGTAACGACTCGATATGTGTTCCTGCTCAAGTGGTACATCGATCGGATCAGCAAATCTCAGAATATGCAAATTTCTTCTCACCGAGCCACAATCACGCACCTTGTGGATGAAGGACTACGATCCGCGGAGATATCGAGAAGGCACAAGATCAATTCTAGGACTGTACGACGAATCGTGGCACAGCACAAGTAGCGAGGACACTGTCATACACTTGCTACAGCAGGCCAACTGAGAACCTTAAATACTTCTGGCATCCGTTAGATCATCAAGAAAAGGATCCAAAAGAAGGACGAAGTGAGCCTCAACAAAATTGCTTCCGACTTGAATACCTCGCGATGGAGTGTTCGAAACATTATGAAAAACGAGATGGATTTTCGCAGTCATCGAATATATCGCGGACAAGCCCTCATGGAATCAGTGAAAAGGGATAGGCTCGAGAAGTGCCGGAAACTTGTCGACTTCATTCGCGCGGGCCGCCTTTCTCACAGCATTCGGACAGATGGAAAACTTTTCACAACTAAGGTCGCTCATAACAATCTAAACCATGCGCAACTCGTGTCGCCGACAGAAAAAAGTCTCGAATCCGTCGTCTCCATTCAAGAACCTTGTTCCTTAAATCTGTGATGATTCGGGCTGGCATAACATATGAGGGCAAAACTCTGCATGTTTTTGTCGGCAAGGACATTAAATTCAACTCTGATGTTTACCAGAATGTCATTTTGAGGAAAAAGCTGATTCTATGGGCTAAAGTACGCTTTGCAGGACGACAATTTATACTTCAGTAGGACTGGGTGCCAGCACATGGGTCGGAATCTACGATTGCCTTCTGCGAGGAGCACTGTCCGGGATTTTTGGGCAAAGATATGTGGCCGTCAAACTCCTCAGACCTAAATCCAATGGACTTCTCAGTCTGTGGCTACTTCCAGCAGGAATTCTCGTTGAATTCTCATCGAAGTTTAGACAGTTCGAAAGCAGTCCTGGTGAGAAAGTGGTAGAAGATAGATGTCGACTACTTGCGGGCCACAATGGGTGCAGTCACCAAGCGACTAGAGGCCTGCATCCGAGCAAAAGGAGATCATTTTGAACAGTATCTTGAGTGAATGATCCATCATTGTCCTGTAATTTCATAATAAAATGATCGTCAAGGTTGTTGTTGTATTTCACTTGTTCTGGAGAAAAATATAGCGGACCATACTTCCCAGCCACCCTGTATGCTCCCCATTTAATTTCATGTAAGGCTTAAGATGGTGTGTACATGAGCATTTCATGGGATTCTAAGGGGTTTTCTTTTTTACTTCCTGTTTCCTTTTCGTTTTCTATTCTTTCTCTTTTTTATTTCGTTTACTATTTGCTTTTCACTTTTTGGTTTCTCTCCATTTTAACTATCCTTCTTCTC
The DNA here is from genome assembly GCA_030553155.1 of Nippostrongylus brasiliensis. NCBI lineage: Eukaryota > Metazoa > Nematoda > Chromadorea > Rhabditida > Heligmosomidae > Nippostrongylus > Nippostrongylus brasiliensis. The sequence continues at coordinate 31,185,958 of CP130732.1, read as the reverse complement.
TATTCTAGCTGAGCTGTTCTTTAACACGTTGGCGCCGGTGGCACACAATGCTGTGTGCCAGGCAGTCTGTCCCTGTGGACCATGGCACACAATGGTGTGTGCCAGGCATTTCTCAGACGCCTTTTGGCCAAAATTCTCCAAATTTTGCAAAGATATGTAGTTGGGGGCGCTGAATACGAATCTGCAGTCTGTTTTTCACGGGGTGTTCTCCAACCACCCATTTTGCTACTTGGGTGGTCCAGTGAGGGCCATCGATTTCGCCCAAACTTTGTCTGGGGGTTATTGGGGACGCTGAACATGGTGGTGGTATCTGTATTTCATTTTCTGGTGCCGGTGACACTCAGTGATACGTGCCAACCAGCCTGTCTGGGGTGGTGTTGGCAGACAATGGTGTGCTCCGGTATATGGTTTTGATTACAATGATAGGAATTGTATTTTCTATTCTGGGACTGAGAACACTCTTATATCGTTATATCAAGCTATCTACTGAAATTTCAAACCTATAGTTATTGTTTATTTTATTTTTATAAGTAGCAGTTGAGAAGAATTGTTTGAAAACAAGCTAATCAAGGAAATTCATATGAATATCAAGCTTCTCGTCACAAACCAATGTATTTTGACCTTCGAAAGAAAGTGTCGCTAGTACAACTATGTTCTCGTGTTTTCCAAAACCTTTTTCACTCAGATTTTTTCAGTGGGATGTGGTCAAAAAATAGGCAAGCCTCACTAAGTCTAGCTCACCCCTGCACCCTTGCTGAGAACTTTCTTTGCATATGTAGTGTTTCATAAACCCAAGCTAACACTCCATTTCCCTCACACTTGCATTATTGAGATTCTACACTTCATGATTTCAACGGGTTTGTAACCTAATTCTCTTATGTTATTATTTTTCTCTCGTTTTATTCAGCTTACTCCACGTGTGGTGGCAGCGCGCGTAATCTCCGGTCCCACGGGAAAGACGCGCGAAAATCGCCTAGTCGTCAACGTGTTAAATGTCCCTTTTAGGTTTCTTTTCATGTCGTTTTTATCAAAACGTTATGTAGTGGTTCAAAGCGTTGAACCGCTAGGGCTACGAACATGCTCAGTTTCGTGTATTGTATCACGTTACCACTGGTAAGAGCGAAGTTAGGCGGACCTACTAAGCTGGTATTCGGAGTCCAGCAATTTCCCTCATGGACTTACAGTGTTGCTGGCCACTGCCCTTCTGAGCTCGCTATCCATGTCTACTCCCCCTAAGAATTCAAAATCCCATAGATATTTATATTTTATTAGTTGTTCCCGTTGCGGTTGTGTTTATTATCGGATGGTTTTTTGCTGTTTTTGTCATCTATTGTGTTGTATTGTGCTCCTCCGAAGTAATTCATAATCATAATCATGGATAAATCGATGTTATACTTAAGTAGTGGTTAGGCTTACACTCTCCAATGAAACAGTGCCTTTTCCTGTTCCTGTGAAACCTGGGACAGACATTGCTTCTCTGCAAATGACGAATTTCGTTAAGTTTCGTGAGTAGACCTCAATTCGCCAATCATGCCCAGATCGACATTGATGTTGATCTGTTATGGATTTGCTTCACAGATTCCGCTCTGTCATAAGAATCAATTTTTTGCTTTTTTCGATCTCGAACTTACTTAGATGGTAACCTCAGCGATTTTGTTGCTAGTGAAGTCGTGGAAGCCGCGCTCTGAAAAGGAACTTTATTCGAACGGAAATATTTCTCGACACCTTTTTTTTCTGGTGGACGACTTCCGCGTTCGCCGCTAGGTATATCAGCATATGAAGAGGGCTTCATAGTCTTTTTTTACACACAAACATGGAATTATTGACGATCCTACGGAGGTGGAATTTTGTCTCCTACATCGCTGGCACGGTTTTTACTTCTGTTGTTGTTCTTCTTCTGACCTCCCTATATATCTTATATAGGCTGGTGCATAAGTTTTGTCCGCGAAGCAAAATTATTTTAGACTTTATTTTTCTTCAACAAAACAAATCATTCTTCAACAATATAATTACCATTAGTGTCAATATTTGTCTCCAGAAAGAACGAGGCTGTGAATCGAAAAAGCAAGAGATCTCGTTTTTCAGGTGACCATAATTATCAAACTTTTTTCTGACATAAATGGTGCTCGAGGGCCCTGAACAAGTAGTAGTCTGACGGTGCCATGTCAGGACTGTATGGTGGGTGAGGTACCGTTGTCCAGCCTAGATTCTCAAGAAGACTACGAGTTATCTTCGCCGGGTGTCAACTCGCATTGTCGTGAAGAAGAGCAACTTCGACGCGTTTTGGTCGTTTTTCTTTCAATGCGTCGGCCAATTTTTGGAACTGGTCTACATAGATGTCGGCATTGACTGTGCGATTGTAATCAAACACAACAATGATTGCAGCCAATGACCTTCTCCATTTCCCGAGTACTTGCTTCGGGATGCGCTTGAAGCTCCTTGACAAGGGCATCTTCGTCGACAGAAGGAGGTCGGCCAGTGCGGGGACGACCTTCGAGGTCTGCTTCTCCGCCGTCAAAGCGTTTGAACCAGCGACGAACGGTGCGTTCGGAAGTCGTGCCCTGCCCAAACGCTCTGTTGATCCGATCAGCCGCATCCTTCGCTTTCGAGCCAAGTTTGAGCTCGTAAAGGTAAATCGCACGGAGTGAATGGTGATCCATGAGATTAAAAAATTTTCCAACCGCTCGTTCGCGGGAGCTTAAATACCCAATGTTTGAAAGCTTTTGGGATATGCCACGTAGCACTGTAGGAGCCACGGTGATTCTCGGGAGCATTCTCAAGAAATTTCGAATAAAGCAAAGTGTGGACAAAACTTATGCACCAACCTAGTATAGCACCTACGGGGATGTAGGATTTACTGTGTGGTTTTGCTACTATTATTTCATGCTTCATTAGACAAGGTGGCCGAAAGGTTAAGAGCCAATGCCCATGATTTCAATGATCAGGGTTCAATCCCGTCCGAGGCAGAGAGCCATGCCTTGCTTAGAAATTACTGTAAAGTGCCGGTGTCACTTGTTGTCCAACCCGTGTTTTCAACCGCGTTCTCTCATCTTATCAATAAGGCTCATTTGGTGAAGTTTCATACATTCTCCTGCGAATGTACTTATCTTCAGTTTCTACCCAGCTACCCAGTTGACACATTTGCCGGCTAACCTTCTAACCTATGGATAGTTTCCTCTTCTATGACTTGTTCTCAGTAACCTGGTTCTTCCTTAATTCCATTCGCCTGCCTTTATTCTTTTCCTTTTTTCGTTATTGCTAATTTAGGCAGTGAAAAACTCCCCGTCCACAAGAGGCTGTTTCCGCTTACTTGAGTCCAGCTAGAGAAATAACATACTCACCACAGGTGTCCTAGCAGAAAGCGGTTCGGCTTCTTTCATTTCCGACTTGCTCACTGGCTTCTCCATTATGCTCGCAGTTTTAACCGGAGGCTTTTTATCGGCTGCCGTTTCCGCCGCCTTGGGTGCCACCTTTTCCATCTTCGATTTTCCTTCTACTTTTTCCATTTTCGATTTTGTTTCCACCTTTTCCATCTTTGATTTCGGCGACAATTTCGCAGAACCTGATTCGGAAGACTTCTTTTCCGCCGCTTTGTCGGGCGACTTCAGCGACGATTTGTCTGCAGCTTTCTCCGCAGACTTTTTCTTTCCTGTCACCTCCACCTTCCTCGCCTTTGATTTATCCACTAACTTGTCAATGGAGCTTGCTAAGCTTGTTACCGATCTACTTGTGCTTTTATCAGGAGACTTCTTCACAGCGATCTCTTTGCATGTTTTTGTTGATGGTGTCGAAGCTCTAGCTGTTACTGTATCGCGAGCAGCATCTTCTTTGTCGTCCTCGGGAAAGTGTAGTAGGGCTGTTTGAACTCCCCTGTCGACATCTGCTTCGTCCTTCTTCTCTGCCGTGTCTACCACTAGATCGGGCTTATTAGTGACTTCCTCAGTAATCACCTGATTCGGACCTTCCAAGATGGGAGGCGTTGGGGTGTCCTGCTTTTGCTCTGCTTGTTCGTCAAGTGCCGATGGCGCAGTTTTGTCCACATCGAGCATATCTCTTTGTTTCTCGGGAACTTCTCGATTCGTAAGCTCTCCGGGTGTCGGCGCTTCATCCAGATCCTGTTTCGTGCCGCTATCCGTTGTGGTGGTGGATGTTTCTTCTTTTTTGTCACTATCGGCTGACTTTTTCGTCTCGTCTGAGCGTGGTGTCACACTGTCCGATGTGCCACCTGATGATGGTGATGGCTCCTCCCCTTCATTGTTCATTGTGCTCCACCTGCTGGCTCATTCGACAAATTATTGTCGATGTTGTTGGTGTCGGTCGAAGCGAGCAGCCACTGCAAACACGTTTTCAAAATGAACATGACCGCTGGTGGATATTGACAGCACGGTTCGAAAATGATTCTTTGTGATAAACAGCATCACGAATCTAGCAAACATTGTCGGTAGTGCAGTACAATAATATTCAGAGGAGACATATCTTTTATGATGCATTTTTGGTATGCCGTTTGTTCTAGGGGTTGGCGGCCACAACAAAGCTTGTTACCTGGCCATTCTGATAAACTCAGCGCTATGGTATACTCCGGCAACGGGCCCGTCGCAGCGGAGCTAAAAATGCATGGCTCGCCTCTATACAGCACTGCAGCTAGGTTTTCTGTATGCTGCTATGTGCCGGGAACTCGTATAGTTTACCGCAACGATAAAAAAATGCTGCAGATCCCCTCAGGACAGTACTATGGCAGAAGTCGCAGCGCAGTGCGCTCCGACCAGCCGGCGCAGGCTGCGATGGTCGGGTAGCACTGCTTCGAGTCACCGCACACAGCAGCATACGAAAAACCCAGCTGCAGTGCTGCATGGAGGCGAACCACGCATTTTTAGCTCCACTGCGACGGGCCCGTTGCCGGAGTATACCATAGGCCTCAGACGTTTTGACTGGATTCATTAAATCGTACTCTTGGTAGCGCTTGCTTTCTGGTCTAGATCGATCGCGTGAATTTCTCGCTGAACTTTAGACACAATCGCTCCTCCCATGACAGCATGAGGCTGCCCGGTCGACCGGAGCTGAGCCACGACACAAATTACCTAAATCATGCTCTTATCGAAAGGGTTTTATGTTCTCCACCCGCTTCCTACGACGTGTGGTACTGTTGAAGAGAGTCTAAAAGGCAGATCTGAGGCAAATGAGATGAAATTTCTAACATTTATTGCCTTCGATCACACACATATAACAAAGCATCTAAGTTTCGAAATGACTTCCTTTCGCACGAATACAGGCCCTACGTCACTTGGGGAATGCGTTTACGGCGGCACGCAGGACATCTTCATCAATTTCCTCCCAGGCTTTCTTCAAGGCTTTTTTAAGAGAATAAGTGCTCGCGTGGGATGTTGCGCAGGCATTGCTTTTCAATATGGAGCAGATTGAATAGTCCATCGGATTAAGGTCCGGGCTATTCGGTGGCTACTCTTTTGCTAAGGTGAAATCAGGAAAATTGTCGGCGCACCATATCTGTACGACTTCGGTACTACATATGAGCAGGTGCAGATTCTTGCTGATGGATCGAAGTGGTGTTTTCGGTGGCGAGGTTCGCTCCTCCTTGTTGGTGCCACTGGAAACTCCCCAGCCGATCTGGCGTGAGCTGATCGCGGACCAACGAGTTTCGGTGAGAGGCCCGTCTTGAGGAGCCCGCCGATGGACACAGGCCCTAGAAGGTGAGGGCATAGCCTGCTGCTGCCGGCTGATGGTCAAACCCTGTTACAAAAATATGATTGAAAGTTTTCAAGACAATAGAGTGAATGCTAGGACGTCACCCGGAAGTGGCGCGCAGGATCCCCGTCCGAATCCTGTGGACAGTAAGCGAGGGCTACCGAGGAACGGACGACCTCGGCTAAAGAAGCTAGTTCGAGTAGGGACGCTGAGTGGAAAGTCCAGAGAGCCTGCTGATCTGATGAAAAGAAAGAACATCCATATCATGTGCCTGCAAGAAACTCGATGGAAGGGAGAGAAGGCCGAGGAGATTGGAGATGGAGTCAAACTCTTCTACAAGGGTGAAGACAGCAGAAAGAGCGGCGTAGGCATAGCGGTGTCAGAGTGTATCAAAGATTCGGTGTCCGCTGTTTGAAGGGTCAGCGATAGGATTATGTCCTTGAGGATGGAAACGAAGGAGGGGTGCTGGACAATGATTTCAGTTTACGCACCTCGGACCGGCTGCCCTGAGAAGGATAAAGATGAGTTCTACGTGGCACTGGATGACGTTATCAGATCTGTCCCTGATGACGATTTTCTCACCATTGCGGGAGATCTGAATGGTCATGTAGGGACCGACCGTAGAGGACTGGAGAGGGTGCATGGAGGAAGAGGAGTTGGTGCCAAAAATGAAGAGGGTGAACGAATCCTGGACTTGGCTGTCGCCCACGACCTGGCAATCTGCAGCACGTTCTTCGCCAAGAGAGAGTCAGAAAATGACCTACTGCAGCGGAGGTCGTAGAACGGAAGTCGACCACATCTTGGTGCCAAGGCAGGATCTGAAAGCAGTAAAAGACGTAAAGGTGCTCCCCGGCGAAGATGTCGCAACGCAACATAGGCCGCTGGTTGCAGACCTGAGTGTTCTGCTACCTCCTAAGATGAAGGAGAGGGCTGAGCCCAAAATCCGTTGGTGGAAACTGAAAGGTCCTGTGAAGAACGAGCTCAAGAGGAAAGTGTTAGCCACGGGTCTTCCGAACCCGGATGGGCCAGTTAACGAGACATGGCGACAGGCGGCACAAACCATCCTGCAATGTGCTAGCGAAATACTTGGTAAAACCAAGGGCGGACAGAAAGGAGACAAGGCTGCCTGGTTCTGGAATGACGAAGTTCAGAAGGCGGTGAGAGAAAAGAAGAACGCGTTCAAGAAGTGGCAGACGTCTAGATCACCGTAAGATCTTGCCAAATACAGGGAGAATAAAAACGTGCGAAAGCGGCGATGTCGCAGACGAAAAATGCAGAGATGGATAGCCTGTACGAGAAACTGGAACAACCACAGGCTGAAAAATTCGCCATCCGCTTAGCAAAAGCACGACATCGGGCAGGATTGGGCGTTAGAGTAGCGAGGGCCGTGAAGAGCGCTGAAGGAACCGTGCCAAGAGCGCCAGCAGAAGTTAAGGCCAGGTGGGAGGAGTATTTCGAAGGCCTTTTGAATGAAGAGTTTCCTCGAGAAAGTGTCCTTGAAACGGAGCAGGTGGAAGGGCCTATAGAGCTTTGAATGGAGGAAGAGGTGCAGAGTGCTCTGAAGAACATGAAGGTTGGCAAGGCAGTTGGACCAGACGGAGTGCCTGTAGAGATATGGAAGGTGCTAGAAGGGTCTGGGATAAGTTGGCTAACGAGATTCCTGAACAAGGTCACAGCTGAGGGTAAGATGCCTGAGGCTTGGAGGGACAGCATCATCGTACCGATCTTCAAGCAGAAGGGCGATGCGATGGAATGCTCGAACTACAGGGGAATCAAATTAATATCCCATACCATGAAGGTTTTCGAGAGGATGGTGGACAACAGGCTTAGGAAAATGGTCTCCATCTCACAGGAGCAATCCGATTTTATGCCGGGTAGATCTACTGTGGATGCGATCTTCATTGCCAGGCAGGTAATGGAGAAATACCGAGAGAAACGCGAAACCTGCTACTTGGCATTCCTGGACCTGGAGAAGGCGTACGACAGGCTATCTCGAGAAGTGCTCTGGAGATCCCTGCGGGAACGAGAGGTGCCTGAGTACTTGATCCAAATAATAAGGGGTATGTATGCCGGATCTAGAGCAAGAGTACGCACCTCGCACGGAAACACAAAGAAGATAGATGTCGCGGTCGGTGTGCACCAAGGATCAGCACTGAGCCCGTTCCTCTTCATCCTGACGCTTGATGGCATGGTCAGTCACCTGGTGAAAGATCCACTCAAGACCACCCTCGATGCTGATGACATAGCCCTGATAGCGGACAGTAGAGAAGAACTGTAGGGTAGCGTTCAAGACTGGCAGAAGGCCTTAGCCAAAAATGGACTCCGGCTGAACGTAAGGAAGACCAAATTCCTCAGCTCGGAGGGAGGCTCAGAACCAATGGTCGACTGCTATCGAGAAGCCATAGAGAGGGGAGACCACTTCCGCTACCTCGGGACTGAGCTTTCAAAAGATGGTGCCTTAGATCATGCAGTGAAAGAAAGGATAAATGCAGCCCGGGTAAAGTGGAGAGAAACCACTGGAATTCTCTGTGACAGAAGGTGCTCGAGGGTGCTTAAAGGAAAAATATACCGGGCAGTTGTAAGACCAGCGCTGCTCTACAGCAGTGAGTGTTGGCCCGTGACGAAGGCCCACGAGAGACAAGTACATTCTACGGAGATGAGAATGCTCAGGTGGGCATGCGGATGGACAAGACTGGATACGGTACGGAACGAGGACGTGAGAGCGGTTATGGGAACAGCTCCAGGCACCTTAAGATGCGAGAGCAAAGGCTCAGGCGGTATGGTCATATCATGAGAAGATCTGATGACCATCCAATACGAGAAGCACTGGAGTTTCAGGCTCCTGGTAAGCGGCCACGCGGCGCCCCTAACTATAAGAAGAGGTGGAGCGACGTTATCAAGAACGACCTTAAGGAAGTCAGAGCTACGCTCCAATACGCCCTAGACAGAAGTAGATGGCGACTCTTAACAAGAACAGCGGACCCCGCGACGGCGCGAGACTAAACGCTCAGGAGAAGAGAAAGAAGAGTTCCAAGTGGTGTTTTCGAAGTGCTGAGAAGCCCACGGAAGCATTTATTTGTTCAAAACGTCTTCCAGGACTTGTGGCTGTCGATTTTCCCGGACGCGTCGGTGAACCTGAGTGCGGTCGTAGACTCGTACCTCAAGAGACTTACGGTCTGTATTCGTACGAAAGGAGGTAATTTCGAAACTTAGATGCTTTTTTTATATGTGTGTGTGTGGTCAAAGGCAATGAATGCTATAAATTTCATCTCGTTTGCCTGAGATCTGCCGTTTAGACGGTCAAGTAGTATCTGTGTTGAAGGACTTTTGCCGCACCCTGTATTTGTAAGGGCGTCCTCCGTATTCGTGTTCCATCCAGAATCGTAGGGGCATGGTGGTCTATGCAGTTTCCTCTATGATCATATACCTTCTAGTAGAGATCGTAATATTGATCTTCGTCTTCCCTCTCTTTGGCATAGAAGGAAGGTGAATGATTTGCTCCTGCTTCATAAAATTGACATCTGCGGTTGTAAATTCTGAGAACTACGTATCTTCCGGAAGAGCATCCAGGAAAAGTTTGTTCAGACTGCAGGTTAGGGTTTCTAAGTTCAACTGCAGACGCTTTTATTCCATAAATCGTACTGCACTACTATCTGCTAAGCTAGCTAAGAACGGGTCTTGGCAACTGAACTATGGTGTTTAACGAGAGCCATAAGTAAGGAAGGCGCATTCTGATACCTCTTATATTTCCTCTTCTCTCTCTTTGATCCTCACTACTATTGATGCCTTTGTTTTATATGAATTTCGGTTTTTGATTTTATGTTTTGCCATGTTAGTTGGATTGTTTGATTAATTGAATTTTGAGGCTTGACGCCATGTATTTGACATTTTTTTCACATAGGTGGTTCACCAGCTGAGAAATAAACATGCATACAAGCCGCTATATCGAGTCACCATGTGTTTACCTTTCCAGTGACGTCTGGCACCAATTTGTCCGACGCCGAAGGGATGGTAGGCTTAGTTAGCCCGGGCGAGGATCGATCGCCTGACCGTGCGGGTGCCAGTGTTGCCTCTTACCACTGAACCCTGAATCGATCCAGAAATTACTGTTTGGAAAAGCGATACAGAATTAGTGAAAAACGCGAGGTCGACGATATCCACCCGCTCTTTCGTGCGTGATGTAGGAACGTACGGATGTGGATGAGTTGCGGGAAACCTTCGGATTGTTTTCCTCACTACTGACAGCATCAGCTGACAAGCTGGGAAAACTAGAGAACTTTGTTAAAGTTAAGTATTTCCGCCGCACGAGGTTGTTAGGTGGCGAACTCTATTTAATGGCCTAACGTTTCGACCTTGCCGTCGTCTTCGGAGGCCACAGTTGTCCACCTTTGAGCGATGTCCTCAACGAGTAAGCAGCGTGTTCATTGCTACTAACACTTCTAACTTACTCGCTGAGCACATAGCTCAAAGGTGGACATTTGTGGCCTCCGAAGACGACGGGAAGGTCGAAACCTTAGGCCGTTAGATGAAGTTTTCCATCTAACAACATCGTGCGGTAGAAATGCTTCACTTTAAGAAATCATCGCCAATGCCGATGTTCAAAGACGAGAGAACATGGAGATTGTTGAACTAGAGAACTTTCATCACAGGCATTTGAGCAGTTTGAACCCTAATTTGTGAAAAAAACGATGCATTGTAGTTCTTGATAGGTAGGAAGTTAACGATTTTTTGTGGTTTTCTATCATTTCTATTCATCAGGTGGGGGCCCCTCTTCCCATTGTGATGGAGTTCCGATGAAAAACTCATCGTACGAGGTCCGAATTGTCATTACGCGACACACACCCCAATTCTATGACGACAGATTGTTTCCTTCCCCAGGGAGCTGCTCAGACCTGCCCTTGCCAGTCTCATTCTACACCCAGCTACGATGAAATATGGGAATTACAAGAACGGTGGAATGAGGCCAGTAGAGGTAGCCTTGATGCTCACTATATGGACATCGTTCTAATAATAAGATGAAGAGGCAAAGAAAAGGTGGCGAAAAAGGAGAAACATTTCATAATTTCTCAGTGGATTTCAGTTTAAAAAATTGTGCTCGACTTTGTTATGGCCGAATTGTTGGTTAAAACTTCCCTTATTATCAGACAACACTATGTACATCCTTCAAAACGAACAAGTACATGTTAGGAGCATAGTTGAAAAATGAATCCAAGGGAACGGGTTCTAGGACGCTTTTTAGACCAGTCCAATATTTGGTGATCTGTTCAAAATGCTCGCATTCTAGATAATCGCCATTACTCGGCTTATTTATACAGGGTGTCCCAATAGATGTACACACTGTTTGAAAAGCATAACGTTTCTGACAATAAAGATATTGAAACAAGCTAAACTTTGGATGAAAGCGAAGGAAAATAGAAATTTTCAGCGTTTTGTGAAAATTGTGTCATGCATTCGTTTGAAATCCCACATCTTACACTCGATTGATTGTGTGCACCCTGTTTCCTATAATAATTTTGTCAAAAAATACGTTTATGCTTGTTTCCAAGACTTTTTTCAAGTTTCGACACAAAGCGGACCATTAAAACTCGTGACAAGGGCTAGAATGTTATAGAAAAAATATTTGTGGTTTATTTCAGTTGAATACCCGGCTGCTCTTGGAGAATTAGTCTAACACGTGAAATAAATGATCAAACATCTTCTATTCTCCCCTTCTCTGACTCTTTCAATTTCCCCGCTAGCTTCATTGCTCATCTTAGCGCAGCATTCTCGGAAGCCTCACGTACTCCCTAACAAAGCTAATAGGTGACGCGATTAGTCCACGTTCAGGTCGTTAGACCTGTCAGCTAGTTTTTTCCAAAGGCGGGCACTCCAGTTTTTGCCCACCTTCGAAAAAAAAAACGAAAAAAATGAAATCGTCGTTTTTAGAGGATTACTGGATTACCCAAATTATTGAGGCGTAGCGATCCCCGTTTTTCGTAATGACATCAGCTCACAAATTTCCGAGAAACGACACCTTGAATTGCTATTAGCACTGTTTAAAGTTCGCTTTGCAGGACCTGCTTATCTTCACAAGCGGTACAACTGAAGCAGAAACGTTGCTCTTACAATTAGAGTTTAACTGTGTCACAAGGAAGATTGGAGTGCGTGTCAGTGGGAAGAAGACACAGTTCGTGAAGAACTCCTGTTGCGATGGAGAACGCATCATACTCAATGGATCTTCCCACGCCAAAATGAAATTTTAGTCTTACCTGGTATGTTTCATGAACACGACCAACGACATGGAGGAAGAACTCATCAGAAGAATATGATGTTGTTATGGCGTTGCTGGGTTCATCGCAAAAATCGCATCTCACGCGGGATTCCAACCCGCGTCTCGCACCTAACCCGTGCCGTGCGTTAACCCTTACGCTACTGAGACATCGTATGCCATTTTTGTGATGCGCCTAGCACCGTTATTACAAAGTTATATTCTAGTATACATAATAGTAACTCGCGAAAGCGGTAACAAAGCTAGAATGATAAAGCGAGGAGAGGCGCGTGGTCATCCTACGGGTCTCTCTAGGAGGCCACCGTCCAACTCCAGGATGTCGACCTCCGCGCTCATTTGTTCGACTCGACCGTTCTTCCCGTTTTGTGTTATGGGGCTAATCGTAAGACTTGGCCTGATACCTCAGCCTCTCAGGTAGGTCCTTGCAAATCATACACACAAGGCGTGGAGAGGTGTTTTCCACCCGAATATCCCAACACCGAGCCTAACTTCACAATTCCGACCTGCGCAGAAGCGCCTCGTCTGCGAGACCACGCCTGATATATGTACTACGAAAGCGAAGCATCGGTGAATTTATCATATAATGAAGAGAGACGATGACCGCCGAACAAGAAGAAGGGTGGAATGACGTCTGAAGGACCGTTTGAGAGATGGTCAATCGTGCGGTACTCGTTTCTAGTTCCCTGCTTAGCCCCGTAGGGCCCACGCAATGGAAATGATCTTGCTATTTGATCCCACAATGACGCAACAGGACACGGTAGCTGGAACCTAATACGTTGGCCGGTTCTGGTGGTCTCCAGAGAGAAGTAGTCATCGTTGTAAACGGATCACGGGGGTGTATTGAATTGGGTGCTCTATTTGCGGACATTCGGCCAAGAATAAACAACTGCATATTGCTTAGGAGTCCACTGAGAACATCTCAAACACATGTGATCGATGGAATAGATCCATTACGTCAGAGACAATCAGTGAACCTCTGCAAGCGAACAATGCCTGATCGCATATAAATGAGGGTCAAAATTTGAGGACTTCAGATTGAACCGTTTAGACAGCGGAAATACAACAACCGTGAAACCTATCTTGAATAAGGTCTAGGCGGGCAAGTGATTCCGTTACGAATGAGCGTAAATTTGTGGAAGACGATTGATAGAGTGTTCGTAGTTTTTAGAAATGGAAAACCTACTCGGAAATCAAGATAGTTAGAGAAAGTATTGAGGGTACAAAGTATGCCCAAACTGTATACTTTCTTCCAATGCGGCTTCATAAGAAACGTGGAAACGTGCACATTTGTTAAACTGGGGCTATATCGAGTAATCTACTGAGCGTTATCACCGTTCAAACAGCACACCCCCATCTATTGGATCAGCTTTCCCCCTGTCTTCGTGCTCTGTCGATTGTACGCTTTCCCTTTAACAATACCTTCGATTCCTGAATTTTTTACCTTCAAAATGCAATTCGATGGAAACAACGAAATTTTATGTGAACGTCTCTGTCATGTTGAGATCATCTGTTAGTCCATCCATAGGCGAGACGAGATAAAAAGTTTGGTAAACCGCCAGGATTGTTGATAACCCCGTACAAATGATAGTAAAGAGTTGTTTTGAGGAAGGTGGCCGAAGCAAAGGGGCACTGAGAGGGGTCGCAAATTTTAGACAAAATTCGAACCCCTTGCTTGTTTCTCCCACGCAATTAGAATTCCGTCATTCGCTACAAGGTATGTGCAGCAAGGAATGACCGATTTGGGAACAGGGTGATGAAAGAAAAATCGAAATAAAATATCCTATACATTTCCAAATCCGTCCTTAAATCAGCTTTTCGACTTGATCATGTTGCATAAAATTCTCGATGATAAATGCGGGCTCATCACCCATGATTTTGGTGTTCTGAAGTGCTCTTGCACTCGAGGGATAGCTTACAAACTACGCTACCTTTAGCTAAAACAGGGTATAGGTTTCATTTTTCCGCAAACCGCGCTAGATTAAACTATGACATTGAATCGAAGGACTTTCTTAGATTGTTGGATTCCCATCTTTCTGTCTCTGATAATGTTAACATTCACCGTTAATGTTCGTTTTATGCTAATCACTAACTTATATGTTTCATTTGTGTTATCTTACGTTGGTTTACGGTTTTATTGTATTTCACATTATGCATTCATGTAATAAAGAAGAAGAATAAGAAGAAGTTGTAATCGTATCACCTTCCTTGAACACCCACTACAATAGTTCATTGGAGTCCTCCATTACATGGCTCTTTGAACCGTTGTTCTTCTTCTTTTCACCCTTCAGGCTTGATTAGGATTCGATTTTCTGCGCATTTTTCTACACGTTCAAAAGAGTTGAAGCGATGAAATGGCGCTGCGGATCTGCGGGAACTTCAAAAAATTGATCAAATGCGTTCATCCGTCGGACCGACAACTCATGTAACTTCTTTTGTGTTTCAGAAGGTTTTCAACAATCTATTTTCCCAGCGGATGGGGTCGACTGCCACCAGTGAAGTGCATTCACACTCGCTGCAACACTGACGACTTACAGTAGGCAAATGCTCGCAGAAATTTTGAAACTCAGAAATGTTGACATCGATTGCATGAGGCTGCTGTTCACCTGTTTTCCTAGAAAGTGATGGAACAAAAACTTCTCGCTTTCCCATATAAGTCGTTGATGCCGGCTTCAGCTAAAAAGGCGATGACGTCGATAGCCGGTCTCCCAGGAGAGCAGTTACGAAGCGCAACAAATTCCAAATGTCTATGTTTTCGGACCCGTTGCCATTTTATCAAATCTCAAACATGATAGGTAAACAGTGGGTACGGTGGTCGTTTGGTTGAGTCCTAAAACCATTGTTTTTGAGAAAATTTTACACACTATTATTTTCTTCAAAAATCTCATTTTTGTTTAAAAATTCAGTTTCTTCAAGTTTTGTTCTTCTTCATGATTCGTTTGCAGGAAAAGTCAATTTGCCGGCTTCTATGGTTTTCGAAAAAGGGCATCATCAGTTGGTAGGGCGAGGGGTGTGCAGTGGTAAATCCCCACGTCTGATCGACCTTCGACCCATTTCGGATAGGGTAAATTGGCACAAGGCTCGTAACAAGTGAGTGCCTCTTCGATTCTGAACAGAGCACGATGCATGGCGCGTCCTTTGGCAACTGACAACACTCAACGCTGACACATTTACCTCTACCCTTATCTTGCATTAAGGGCCCGCGTGGTACAGTGGTAAGAGGCGCTGCTGTCACCCGCACGGTCGAGCGATCGATCCCTTCCCAGGCTAACCACTCCTTCGATCCCTCCGATGTCGGATAAATTGGTACCAGACTTGTCTGGGAAGGTAAAGACACTGACCTGGCCTCTACGATTTGAATGGAACACGAATGCGGCGGCGCGTCCTCAGGGGACTGATCAACGCCGGCACCTTTGCCCTTTACATTGACCTTATCTTGCATTATCAGTTTAGACCAAATTTTGGTGACTTTTCTTCTTCTCTCATGGAATCTCCGTCGGAAGATGATTTATGAACATTCTCTTTTTACTGTCTCACTTGATAAAGTGCAATCATCCATCAAAACGACGAGACATGTAACTTCTTCAGTGTTTCAGAAGAACTTCTGCTGTCCCAGGGGAGGGGTCGCCGGCAAAAACTAGACGGTCGTTCTGCCATTCGGCGACATTGCCTAAAAACACTAGAACGAATGGATAGCACACATTATCCGCTCGGCTGACTCAAGAATGTGGTTGGCCAGATGCAGCTGAGCTGTTTCTGCTGTTTTTGCAGCCGCTCCGTCTAAAAAGCCTTTCCTCCATTCACTTTTAGTGCGCTAGGCATGGCTTCACCCCGATTTCGTGGTTGAGTAGGTCGCTTTTTTCTGATTGGCCTCCATAGTTCCTCGACGTGGAGATGTCCGATATTCGTGGCATTCCCTTTCTAGGTACCCACCGCGTAACCTCCAGATCTTTAGCTTTTTCGTTCTTCTGATCTTCAATTTCGAGAAACACAGATCTTAGAGACGTTTCGCGTCATTTTTTGAACAAACTCCACCGTATCACTCCGCAATTTTAAGCGGATTTTGCGGTTGATCTCGCTCAATCCGTGGACGACCGTGGGACATACGATGTGTCCTTGACCTACAGACTTTTTAGCTGTTCCTCAAACAGCTGAAGAAATTCTCTGTGATGTTATTTTTGCCTCAAAACCAGAGTCCATTTTGAAATATACATATAGCAATTGCTGATGCAGATTTTGCAATAGAAAACCACAAAACAAGGAAACTTTCGGAGCTTTCTTGAAACTATTTATGGCTGGGTTAAAGTAATTGTAAAGGTGTCGGCGTTGATCAGTCCCCTAAGCACGCCCAGTCGTGTTCCATTCAGAATCGTGGAGGCATACTGAATGCGTGTTTGGCCAATGGCTGCGGAGCCCAGCTGCTATACCAAGTTGAGGTTATTACCTTCCCAAATACCGATTTACCTGAATCAGGTAAGATGGGAATCTCGATTAGCTCGGGCCGGGACCCAACGTTCTACCATGCGAGTGTCAGTAGCGCCTCTTACCACTGCGCCACGCAGCCCCTATTGCGAATGTGTGAGGGATAGATATTACATGCCAGGAGCAGTTTTTTGTTCTTCTCAGTGGAACTTATTGTTAGATCAATAGGTTTCACTACCTTATAATGTGACGAACTGAAAAAGGCGATTTCTGATTCATAGAATTTAGAGCATCCGTTAGTTTGGAGATAGGGTCACGTATACCATGAACAACAGCTTGTGGTACTATCAAGTAGATGTGAGATGTTATATACCTTGCAGTAGACCACGATTATACCCTACCACACATCAGTGGAACCGGGGATTGTTCGAGGTACAGGTTTGTTGTTGAATCTGCGCCTTGATGAGGTAACCCTATCCCTCCCCACTCTTTTTTGAAGGGTTTATTGTGATTGCATTATAAACCCGTCATACGGTAGTGGACGAACGACATTTGATTGGCGCTGGTTGTAACTTCATCATTTGCCTCATCAAGCAGGGAGTGCAAATTGAGTGCCTCTGCTCATTAGTAGCTCTTTTTCTCTTTCGATCTCACCAGTCTCAATCTTTCCTTTTTCTTTCTTTTTTCTTATTTTCTCTTTTCAGCGATACCGTTTTTGCCACAACTTCCTCCTTTTTCTTACATAGTATTATGCTGGATGTAGAGGAAATTGGTTCCTGCTATTTTCTCTCTTCTTGATTTCCTCCTTTTTTGCTCTTTTCCTTCGCTCTTTTCCTTCGGAAGAAATTGCTTGAATGTATTCATTGACTCTTTATCAGATGAGCTGGATACGGACATCAATCCAAGCTTCTGCAATCACTGAAATAGTGGCCTTCTGATTTGGTGAATGATTGAAGACATTTTCTTCAGATAATATTCGTCCAACAGCAATAACTCCGTCCATCTTTCGTACCAATGTCTTTTCAAGAATCAACATAAGAAGCTCTGGCATATGTTGACTGCGAATTAAATGGCATTGTTGTTCTGTTCATCCGTTACTTCCGCCATATTGTTTTCGGTGCGCTTGACGAATAGTCGATCAGAACTCGGATAAAATTTGCATAATTGTGGCTGGTAAATATCTTGTATGCTTTCGGTCCAGCTCGTTGATAGTTCTCCTGGAAGAAATATACGATTGTCATGCGATGTCATGTGATGCACAAAATGGTTAAAAAAAGAAAAAAGGCTGTGTCACGCGCTTTACAGAAGACAAAGCGACTGAGGACGGAAAATCTAGGTTGACCATATGGACATGGAAGGCGATAAGTGTATTATTATTATTAATTCCGTGGACTATTCAGGGGACTCAAAAGTAGATAGATTGCTGAAGTACAAAAATATGTTTAGAAGACGGCGTTTATAAGTCTCCTAAGAGATCGGGAGAAGTGTTAGACCATGTAGCGCTGAGAAACGTTTGAATAGGAATGGTGGGGCAAAAACCAATACTCGATAGCATTACGGAAGAGGTTGTAAATTCTAGGGTTATTGTAAGTTTGAATGCGGAATTAGAGGTTCCTTTTTTATCATGATGTTTTAGAATTAAATCTGCACGAAAAACCGTCATAACCAGCCCGTCAGTCAAGGGATTTCAGGGAAGGATGATGATTTCAGCCCAAAGTCATTCGATCAGTGCCGATCATGGCGAATTTTCATAGTAAATGTGAATGTAAAGGTACCCGAAGGACGCGCTGCCGCATTATTGTTTCATTCAGAATCAGAGAGGCATGGTGAATGGGTGTTTGGCCAATATAATGACTTGCAGGGCCAGCCACTATGCCATGTCAGTGAGTTTACCTTCCAAGACAAGTCTGGTACCAATTTACCCGACCCCGAGGTGATGGATGGCATGGTTCGCCTGGGCGGGGATCGATCGCTGGACCGTGAGCGCGTCAGCAGCTCCTCTTAACACAGAGGAGTGATCAGGATCAAGGTTCGACTGCAGTCCTCGATGAATTGCCAGCAGAACCCGCTGTAGGGCTGTTCTTAATGAGGCGTGGTTTGACTTTATTCACCTTTTAAGAAGTTCTTCTTTTGAATCCTTCCTAGAAATTTGGAAGTCCACCAATGGAAGAATCCTTTCTCATCGTAGCTGAGGATAAAGCGCTCTTGACGTATTTTGACGTAGCAGGCCGTTGTGATTGGTTTCCAACCGCCAACTAAGCCCGTAATCCTGACAAGCTACTGCCGGCGTTGTTTGTTGCGATTCCTTTCACTCAAACTCACTGAGAAGAACTAAACAAACACTCTCAAGGCTATTAGATTTACTATCTACTATGAAAATTGAAGAGCCTACGTGGTTCAGTGGTTAGAGGCGCTACTGACCCCTCACGGTCGAGCGATCGATACCGGCCCGGGCTAACCAAGCCTTCCATCCCTCCGGGGTCGGGTAAATTGGTACCAGACTTGTCTAGGATGGTAAAGACACTGACTTGGTATAGCGGCTGGCCCCCGCAAGTTATTGCATTGGCCAAATATGTATTCACCATGCCTCTAAGATTTTGAATGGAACAAGAATGCGGCGGTGCGTCGTTAGGTGGAGTGATCAACGCAGACACTTCAACCTTTACCTTTCCCATCACATCTACCACAAAAATTTGCCAGGATCGGCACGGATCGTATGACTTTGGGCACCATTCTCACCATTCTTTCCAGGACTTCCTTCATTGACGGGCTGGTTATGACGATTTTTCGTACAGAATCAATTCTAAAGCATCATAGTGACAAAGGAACATTCTCTAATTCCGCATTCGAACTTACAATCATCCTAGAATTTACAACCTCTTCCGTAACGTTATCGAGCATAGGTTTTTGCCCCCCCCCCCCACTTCCTATTCAAACGTTTCTCAGCGCCGCATGCTCTAACATTTCTCGCGATCTTTTTTTTGCGTTATACACCCATAAACTCAATCTCCTCGAATATCGCGACAAAACACATTTTCCATCTAATTATCACGAGTTGAATTTTCGTGTGAAACCAAGGTTATCAGCGATACCGTGAGTCTCTTTCATAATTGTCAATGAACACAATTCAGCTTATTTTACGATTTGATGATCTGCTGCTCTTTTGATACCTTTTGAAACACATGAACATCGAATAAGCCTAACTTTTTGAGCTGAACTATGAATTTAGATGGACGACAGACATTGTAGTAGTGCGTAGAACTTGGTCGAGCACATTAGCATGCAATTTTCAGTTTGTTTTGGGAATTTGTTTTCTTCAGCTGTACGAATATAGCCTCGAATATATTACGAATATATTTCCCTTCCTCATAGGTCTTTAATTGGCATAGAATTTGAATTTTAA
Source organism: Nippostrongylus brasiliensis (assembly GCA_030553155.1). Taxonomy (NCBI): domain Eukaryota; kingdom Metazoa; phylum Nematoda; class Chromadorea; order Rhabditida; family Heligmosomidae; genus Nippostrongylus; species Nippostrongylus brasiliensis. The sequence continues at coordinate 31,166,168 of CP130732.1, read as the reverse complement.
GTTGATGCTATTGTGGATACCAATTTGATAATAAGAGGATGAAGAGCGAAAAGGAAATGATTGAACTTAAAGACAGGATAGTAATCGTTCAGCATAATTCTTCTGCGTTTCAAGGTACTGAATAGAGCATTTGTTAAATGGCTTAAGGCTCCGCAAGTCGTTGTCATTCACTATGCCTCTATGATTCTGAATGGAAGGCAAAGGCATGGTGTGTCCTTTTGTCGAAACGAAGGAAAACAGTTTCATGGGTTCCATCGCTGGAGCTCCTTCCCTTCGTGAGGTTAGTGCTGACTTGTCAGATACGTCATTATTCTACTATTTATACCCTTTGCTATACGGACGTATCTGATGTCAGCCCTCAACGCAACACAAATGCAAGAAATGCCTTTTCATAACAAATGATCTTCTTGCATTTGTGTAGCGTGGTTGTATCAGATACATTCGTATAGCCATGGGTATAAATATAATGAAGGCGTATTCGATCATCCATTACTAACATACTAGCGTTACTTACGATGCTCTACCGGCGGAACCGGCAGGGTTGCTTCACTCCGGATGCATTTTCATTTGGTGTTCGTCATAATTCTGGTGGTCTGCGTTGACATCCACCATTGAAGTACGTCTCCAGTCTCCTTCTTGCACATTATCTCCCTGTTCATTCAGGCTTAAGAGCTGTTTGTTGCAAGATGAAATAGTGTTGGGACGAGTCTCTAAGGTACAAATTCAACCTTCCTGTCTCTGTCTCTCTGGTGGCATCACCGAAGAATAAGGTGACACTAATCACGCCCTATCGCTTATCACGTTCTGAACTGAGAGAATTTATGCAGAGATTTATAGAAAGGCGAACGTGAAGTCGACACAAATGCTAGAGCAGACGCGGCCCTTGGTAGGATAACCCGGCAGATCACTAACCGCGGCTGTGCTCGGGTCTCTGAATACCTGATGAGCTGGTCGAAACGTCAGGCCATCTAATGAATATTACAGTCCACATCAACGACACGCAGAAGAATAGAATAAAACTGTTGTTTAAGTAATGCAGAGGTTCAGGAAAGAGAGAACCTGGGATTCGGAAAGTGTTGGAATGCTGGAGGTAGCATGGAAAAAAAGGGTAGTGATCCGGTGGTGGTGGTCTTGGCAAGCCCTCAGGCACCCTTTATCTTCTCACCGATTTTCCTGGTCCTCCGGTGTGTTTCTGTTCAATGAAATGGTGTTTGGGGCGCTGGGTGGAGTGGTAAAACTCCGAATATTTTGGAATTGCCGGTCACTGGCGGAGGGGAGCAAACAGAGGACCCATTAAAATGTATGATTGATATTGGAGTTCGCTCGACAGGCTTGAAATAGCTCCAGCTCCAGAAGCATTTATATTTATTTATTTTATGGTCAGAATTTTCCTTCAACAGAACTCACTAAATTTCGTTTCTAAAAAACAATGCTTCCGAGTCATGGTAATGGACGTGCAGTCGATCACCCGACACAAATTACGGGTCTTTCATCATTGGCGATGACTGTATCTCCTCCACACATGCAAGTTCCATGACATACAAGTCGTAATGAGATTTTTGTGATGAGTTCTTGCCGATATTTTTCAATTTTGCTATTGTGCTTAGCAAAATACCAGCAAAAAAGGTGCTAGGAGCTGTCCCTGTCGCTTAAAAGCTTCGTCTGAGCTAGCTCTAACTCCAGTGAAATGCCCGACCAGTGGGAATGTCCTCTCGGGAAATACGCAGATTGACGTTGGAATGATGATGACTCGCCCACATGACAGAAGTGTTTACCATCAACGTCCACTGCTTCGCTCTGCAACGGGGCATTCACGAACTCCGCTTAATCCTTACCCTTTTCCGGCCTAATAGTGTTTTCACCGGTTGTTCAGTGTCGTTGCAATATGAAATGATTTTGCACTTGTGCACTTCTTCTGGTGCGCTCTGAGAACGGCAATCTGAAAGGAGCTTGAGCTCATGGAGCCGTTTCCGTGAAAATATGGTGTCCGCCGTGAGATGATCGGTTCTTTGTCGTATCAGTCATTAATTCTGCTCTGCTCCATGAGAACAGTTTAAACACTGAACAAAAATCCTGGACTGAGACCTGTGCTCATGTCAATATCTAGCCGATAGAGCTGATGGTGGCTGATCTGTTATCATCTTGCTCCTACATTCAATCCTGATTGGTCTTACATTTCAAAGAGGTATAATGTGAAGAGAGCTTTTTCGGATGTGCGCAAAAACTCGAGGATCACGCCTTTGTAAGTGGAAAAGGATTGAGGAGAAGTCAGTTATTTTGAATTTTTATGACGTCTATTAATACGATGGTAAGAGGTCTACCAAGCCTTACACTTGTCCTGGCCGGATTAATAGGTACCAGACCTGTCTGCGACGGTAAAGACAATGCATAGTAGTTCAATGAAGTGGTGTTTGGGGGTGGATAGAGCGGTAGAGTTCCGGATGTTTTGGAATTGCCGGTCACTGGCGGAGGCGAGCTAACAGAGGACCCATTAAAATGTATGATTGATATTGGAGTTCGCTCGTCAGGCTTGAAATAGCTCCGAGAACCACTTGTAGATTGTCATATGTTTCCCTCAACAGAACTCCATTGCATAGTAGGTGAAATACGCACCCACAAAAACTACGATTCGAATGAAAGTCGAATGCGTGGCGTGTAGTCGGGGGTCTGATCAGTGCTTATCACTTTACCGTTGCTTTATCTTCACCTAGTTCTAGCGTCATGAGCTGGCTGCTCACACTGGTACGCGGTAAACGAAGATTCCATTACACAAATTCTCGGCCTTAAACCCGGCATATCTGACGATCAGTCAACATCATGGCAGAAGTTGAACAGATTAAGCAAGAAGAGTGACGAAATCGCGCTTCTCAACATTTCCATTGCTATGGCCATCTAACGGATTTATGGGCATTTTGGAACACTTGTGTGTCAGGGTAAAGACTACGGGTATGTACTACACACCAAACTAAACTTAATAAGCTCAGGTAAAAAATTAGACTCATCTAGCATCATAAACAGTCAGTGTTCTCAAAAGTTCGAGACATTATTGAAATACATCTGTCCTTGCTAGACACGCACCCGAGGGCGGGTTAAGATTCGGATTCTGATGTTGTATAGTTGTGTACGAGAGCAGTACAAAGATCGCTGCCAGTGCGTGGGGATGTCGGCGCGGGTCGTTTTTCACGCCATTGGTCGAGTTCCATCAGAAGAAGCTCGTACTTCATCCCCATCCCGTGACGACACCCCAATTAAGGCCTACGTCGTACTCAAAGACCACTGAGCACCACCAGAGATACACGAAATGCACGACTCTTCCACTATTAAGCATCACTTCTTCAGCCCACATCTTCGCAGATCTATAATAAAGGGTAAGGTAAAGTTGTCGGTGTTACTCAACCTCTTACGGACGCGCCACGCATTCGTGTTCCATTTAGAATCGTAGAGGCCTGGTAAATGCGTATTCGGCCTATACATTTGCGGTGACGAGCCGCTATACCAAGTCAGTGTCTTTACCTTCCCAGACAGGTCTGGTACCAATTTACCCGACTCCGGAAGGGTGGAAGGCTTGGTTAGCACAAAACGGGATCGATAGCTCTATCGTGCGAGTGTCAGTAGCGCCTCTTACCATTGCGCCAATCGATCTTGATGGTCAAAAGTTTCGGCGCAATCGGGTGTTGTTGTACATAGCTCCTTTAGTATGAACGTCTTCAAATCCTCGAAGAATTCTGCAGCTCCAGTGGTACCCGATATCAAAACATACCGGATATCGAACCACCACAACGACTTAGATATCGGAAAATCCTAGACCGATTTGCTATGGATGCCCCCGGGACCACGACGTCTGTCAGCAACCTCAGTTCCCTAAAGGCATCGAAAGCACGCTGGCCGCTGTTCCTCCATCTGTGGACGCAGAATTCGGTTGATTCCTATCGTTCCTCCACCCTTGGCAAAAATACTCAGCGTCTAGACGATCAGGCACACTTGGGAATAGGCCTGGAGCGCTCTACCATTGTGCCGCTTCTCCTGATAGACCTGGAAGAAAGCAGACATACAAGTCTGTGGAAAATTTATTTCGAGAAGAAAAATGTAACGATAGTTCTGCGTAGTGCAGAGGTAAAGGGCACTCTTGACAGACGTACGGCTGAGCGATCGATCCTCGCCCAGCATACCATGACTTCTCTCACTCCAGCAGGCCTAATACGCAGACAATACTCCTCTAGGGTTCTGAACGGAACACCACTGCACGGCGCATCCAGTTTATCAATACTCGGATGCTCAAGGTTTGTTCGAGGTTTATATGAGGTAGGATGCAATTCAGTATCTCGATGAGGACCCGGATACCCCGCGTGTTAGACCCCGTACACATACATCCTGAATTAACCCTATGAATAGTATTCATTCATTCAGGGTTAATTCAGGATATTAGGGTATTCATTGAATACCCTGAAACCCAGTACGCGCGTTGATGAGCCAGGGGTTTGCCCGCTATTCGGAGTATTTATTTATTTATTTATTTATTTACCATGCACTTAACGTGCACCGTACAATACGAAAACGCGAACAAACAATACAGTGCAAAAACACACTACTTATGATATCACTATTTGGCCAATAGCTAGGACGCCATCACTGTTAAACTTTTGTTGATAAAGCTTACAAATCAATCACAGTTATTGCCCAGCCCATCGCAGATGAAAAATAATGGTTGAATAGATATTATTTCGGAAACGACATCATATCATTTATCCTTTAAGGTTTCTCCCAAGGATCCTTCAAGGTTTCTCCCAAGGGTAGGTAAGGGTGAAGGGAAATAGTAGAATGATGTGGTATGTGCGTATTTGGCCTATACAGGGTGTCTCAAAAAAATGTACCTCCTGTTTGAAATGCCATAACTTTGGCGAAAGCGAACCAATCGAAACTACTCATAGTTTGAATGAAAGCTAAGAAAAGAGAAAATCTTCTGTTATGGGTTTGGTGAAGATTGCGCCATGTACTCGACCGGAGCCTCCGATTTTGTACCTGATTGATAGTGCATGGGTTATATGCTTGCTCTATTTTGGTCGTAAACAGGTCGTATGACTGCTATGAGTTACTCCTGAGGCAGTAAACATATCTACTTGCCGCAGCTTTCGGTTATTCATGGAACGACATCAATATTGATCAATAATTGTAACCACTGTTTGAGGAGCTAAAGCTCTTCCAACAGTGATGCAATCATAGGAAAAGAATTTGGAGAAATGTAAAATGTATGAACCATGAAGATTGCACCATGCATCTGTCTGAATCGTCGGATTCTAGACCTGATTGAAAGTTCACGGATAACATGCTTGTTCTATTTTGGTCGCAAACAGGTCATATAATTGCGTTACACTTGGGGCAGCTAACAAAGCAACTCAGCTTTTGATTAGAGACGGATTAGCATCACTATCAATCACTGAGTGTTCATTTTAATCTGAATGAAAAAACATTGTCGTATTGTGCAAATGCATCTCAAAATGCATGTTAAAGTTGTTATGTCTCGATGTTTTTATGTTTACTGCATCACGAGAAACGCGTATCAGCGATATCACCTCTTGACGACCAAAGTGGAGCAAGCATGTTATCCGTGAACTTTCAATCAGGTCTAGAATCCGACGATTCGGGCAGGTACATGGCGCAATCTTTATGGTTCATACATTTTACATCCCTCTGAATTCTATTCTTATGATTGCATCACGCTTGGAAGAGTTTTAGCTTCTCAAACAGTGGATACAATTATTGACCGATATTGATGTTGTTCCGTGGTTAACCAAAAGCTGCGGCAAGTAGATATGTTCACTGCCTTAGGAGTAACTGATAACAGCAATATCACCTCTTTACGACCAAAGTAGAGCGAGCATATAACCCATGCACTATCAATCAAGTCCAAAATTCAAAGCCTCGGTCGAGTACGTGGCGCAATCCTCACCAAACACACACCAGAAAGTTTTCTTTTTTCTTAGCTTTCATTCAAGCTATGACCCGTTTCGATTTGTTCACTTTCGCCACAGTTATGGCATTTCAAACAGGAGATACATTTTTTTGAGACACCCTGTACAATGACTTACGGGAGTCAGTCACTATACCAAGTCTGTGCCTCCACGTTCCTAGAGAAGTCTAGTATCAATTTACCCGTCCTCGGAGGGATGGCTTGGTTAGCCCAAGCGATTCGACCCGAGGCGACGTCAGTGGCATTTTTGCTGCGCCTAACGCGCCCTTTTCGTGTATATTGTTCATGAAGTCAAGGAAGTAGGGCGCTGTGCTTTCTTTTAGTGTCACTGCTACCATAATCCGAATATCCCTTTCTTCCAATTCTAGTTCTTGTCGTAATAAGTGCATTAGTGGTCGTGAGATCCGGAGTGCTTTTCTCAGGTAAACCCTTTCTTTTTTCTGGGACTTCTACGTTCCCTATTCGGTAATTAGATCGGTGGAAACATTCTGCTTCTTTTGCTACATTTTGCTGCTTTTCATCGACATGGGTGGCGCAGCATTGAAAAGAGTTCACTAATGTTGATTGATGCCTAGTAACGAATTTGTTTTGCACACGTCAATTGAAGCGCCTGGATACGTTACCAGAACGACTTTCACTCCATTTTCCATCACGCTATTTACCTCTATCTAACGATTATTGCACTAAAATTGAAGCGTCTACGATCATTAAATGCACCTTCAAATGCATTTCGTGATCATTTCTTTTCCCATCGCGTTTCCCTACCATGAAATTATGACAGGCCGATTCGTCACGTCATTGCTCACTACAATTTCAGTGATGAACACTCTTCAATTTGACCGAACACGAAGAAAAATGTGCGAAGAGGGCGTTTTAGTGTTCATCATTTGTCACACCCGATGCGCGATCTAAGCCCATTCAAGTGCCCCGTTGATCTCGACAGCTTAGTGTGGTCTCGGAAATGCTGGTAAAGTACAAACGCTAAACAAAAAGTCCGACGAGCTTTCCCACTGCCGGCCTTCTGCACGTGTAGTGAATATTCATGGATTCTGGAAATTGAATTTGAAGAATGTTTCTTCGTTTTCAGGATGTCACCGACAGACAGACCTGACTGAATTCACTTTCTTGTTTAGGGGATGGGATAGAGGAAGGAAAAAAAGAAATAACATTCCTTGGATAGAAATGTCATACAAATCATGGTTCGGGTATAGAATCGACAGGCGAGGCACACAAAAAATAAACTGAGGACTGGATAGCACTCTCTTAAGATCATATCAGTAGTGTCAACAGTGCACCTTATTAAGGGGTTCTGTGGTTTATGTGTGTCTACCTGGAATTAAAAGGACAAGCGATAAGGTGGAGGACAGTATGTGGTCTACATCATTTGTTTAATATTGGTATTTCTTGATTAATCTCGTCTGAGCAGCAAATTAAGGGATGTGTGCAGTGCAGTAGGAAGAGACGCTACTTACACCACTACGATTGAACGGTCGATCCTCGTCCGGGTCACCAAGTCTTCCATCCCTTCGAGGTCATGTAAATTGGGGCAAGACTTACCCGAGAAGGTGAAAACGCCAACTTGAACAACGGCCGTCCAGTGCAATTCACTCTCTAGACAATACAATACAGCATTTTTGGATACCCAATTACCCTGCAATTGTGAATAAAATACGAATGCATGGCGCGTCCTTAGAACACTGATCCGCGCTGGTACCTTTACCTTTATTTTCAGTCCTTTACGTTTGGAAAAGGAAACGTCGGTTGATCTTGTATTGTCATTTCTTTCCTTGCTGAGGGCTACATCACAGAAAAAGGCCTTGGAAAGCATGAACCTCTAGTCGAACACTTTTCCGGACCACTAGGTTGCGCTGAGACCTTCCGCCGGATGCTGTTCTTCCGGCTCAACACGTCCTTCGCGATGCCGAAATCTCTATGTTTTCGAAACTTGAGTATGCCAGTTTCATTCGCCCTTTTTTGTCATTCGTATGGATTCCAGAGAGAAAAGACAAGCTTTTCAGCTGTCAGTAACCCTATCATTTACCGGAAGCCGCTTGTCTCTTGCACTTTTAAAAGGTTCGTCTGCTGCACTTTTTGGAAATTACGAAGAGAATTCGTTGTGAGTGCTGGACTCAGCCTTTTTCCGCGTGAAAGAAGTGCCCGCCCTGTTTTTGGCTCCTTTTCGTGAGTAGTTCTGCTGAACACCGACTTCCACTGCAGCGTTTATTTATTTATTTATTTATTTTATTTACTTGTTTTGAACGAACAGGTCAGGCGTAACACTGACATGCCTCATGCTATTCATTCCATCAATTATTTATTCTTATTCGTGTCAGTGCATTTGTTTGATTTATTTTACTTATTTTCCTATGACATTTTCATGCGTAACATGGACCAAACATGCATTTGAGATTCCTACGTGATTCCAAGAAAAAAAACGAGGGCTTGGCGCATCTAATAGGAGCTCTCTTTTGCATTACCCCTACTTACATATTGTATTCCCTAATTTCATTTTTTAGATATTAACAGGATGGTAGAAAGGTATGCGACTCTATATCCAGTATCGACTGCATTTAGATTCATTAAGTAATCCTCGCCCAAGCTAAAAAAAGTCTTTCTCCCTTTAGGGTTGAGCAAATTGATACTAGGCTTGTCTGGGAAGGTGGAAGCTCTGAACTGAACAGCGGTTTCACAAATATTAAAAGCTTTGGTTGCGCGCCAGCTTTTACTGCTTCAAAAGCATTTTTCAGCGGCTTCATTCTTCAAACGTTCCTCAAAATTTTTGTTCAAATTCAGTTGTCCAGAATTGCAGATTTTTCGAAAATCCTTGGACAGCCAGACTAAAACGCTCTGATACTCCTCGTACGTCTCAACTACAGGGTGCGTCAGAAGTCTTTGGACTCGCTGTTTGAAGATCATTATATAAGCGGAGCGCCCTGCAGCCATCCAAACTTTTCTGCGTGACTATTATACTAATCTTGCCCTACAGTATAGTAAGTAGTGCTATGGCGAAAATGCACAAGGAGGGAGTGTCAGGCGCGGACATTGCCAGAACTCTACGTATCCCAAAGTTCACGGTGTACGACAACTTGGTCTATATTAAAGAGCATGACCTGCTAAACACCACACAGGGACATTGAGTCGCCCAAACGAGCTTTGAAGAAAGCCTGGAAAGAAACTGATGAAGAAGTCCTGCGCGCCCCTATAGATGGGTTCTCTAAGAGACTTAAGGCCTGTGTTCGTGCTAAATGAGGCCGTTTCGAAGCATAACTATGTTTTATGTGTACAATGTCTAAAGTAACAAACGCTACAGATTCCATTTCATTTGCTCTAAAATAGCCGTTAAGGCGACCAATTATCTGACGATGAGTCCGAAGACTTTTGACGCACCCTGTACTTGGGTTGGTAAAAGTAGAACGACTTCACGTACTTCCTTTCAGGGCTTTGTTGATTTCTTCGAAAACAATTGTCTTTGTGCCCCCGTGGTACAGTGATAAGAGGCGCTGCTGATAAACGCACGGTCGAGCGATTGATTCCGGTCCGGGCTAACCAAGCCTTCCATCCCTCCAGGGTCGGGTAAAATGGTAACAAACTTGTTTGGAAAGTTAAAGACACTGAATTGGTGCAGCGGCTAGCCCCACAAGTGATTGTATAGGCAAAATGCGCTTTCATCATTGAAAAGTGCAAGCAATAGCAGTAATGGTCGCTCCATAATTTCTTCGCAACCAGCCAGACATTGAAGTCAAGGGCTCACCGATCGACTCTTTTTACGTGGGCGAGATCGTGTTGATAGGCAGCAGCTATCGCCTAAAGGCGTTTTTTCATGTCGACAGCACAGCGCTCTATCGCCTCTATTAGAATATATCTTTAATTCAAAATGCGCAAAAACCAAACGCGGAAGAGAGCTGAAGGCGACAAAACGAACGTTCAATAGCTTGCCCAGAGCAGAAATATGTGTAGTTTTGCCAAAAAAGTTTATTCTATTTATTCCTTTTTGGGTCGGGTAAATTGACAACGTTCTTGATTTGCAAGACGGAGACACTGATTACCTTTACCTTTATACAGAGTGATTGATTGATGAAAACAGAGGAAATATGGAATTTGGAATATGGATGGGTCTGTGAATGTGAAACATAATATCTAAAGGTTTAAAAGCTCCTATGGTGACTTGTATAGACCGAATATGCCCTCACCGCATCCTTGTGACTGGCAATGAAGTACGGATGCATGGCGCATCCTTAGCGAACTGATCAACGACAACTTTTTACCTTTCGCATTTTTTACTTTCTGAATTGTGTCCACACTGTCAAAGATCAGCATAAATAAATCAAATGCAAATAAAATAAAGCCATAGAGTAACATGGTATGTTTGGAACATTCTCCAATGTAAATTCTTTGAATTTATTGAGCTTTTTCAGAGTTTTACCAGATCAGAAATTAGAACAAGAGACAACTAATAAGATAGACGCTTGGGTCATTTTGTGGTCTCTAGAAAACTTCTATACGATGTGATTCTAGCAATTAGTGTGAGCACCTATGGAGGAATAAATATACTCTCTATTGGCTTAACATTTTTGTTTTTCGATTTCTAGCTTCTAAAGGCACAAAACTATCAAGAGAAGCGTATGTTGTATGCCAAGGTTTCGAGAAGAGAGAACTTGGAGAACTGTCAAGAGGATTTTTTCGAATCGGCTCCGTCTCCAATTTCTCTTTTCAGCATCAGAGTGCTAGCTTCTCTTCCTGCCAATCTCGCCTCCTCAAGTACCCTGCATATGAAATTAAATTATAGACGTCATCTGCCTACCAAACTTCTTCGAAAACTAACCTGGAGAACTCCCGTTAGGACGTTGTCGTTAGATTCCGCAACACGAACGTTTTTCTAGGACTTGAGGATATCAATATTCTAATGTTTGGAACTCGAAGAACGACCACGTCATTCCACCTAAGAACAACAAGGCCATCCAGAAACTTTTAGATTTTGCCTTCAATTGCTTCTTGTTCAGCTTGAATTTCCTTTCAGCTTTGAACTTTTAGCGCTCTCAAAATGAGTTCCTCCATATATAGTAGTTCCCTAACGTGACCACGATCTTTTGAAGATCCTTTTCTGGTGCAGCTAATAGAAGAACCGTAGGCTTTCTTTTCGAAAGCTCCAAAAGAACAAGTGCCGCAAAATACCTCAGGGTGGCGGTAAAAGTTACCCGTCAACCTGCAAACCAAGGGCCATCGATGTATCAAACGTGGTTTTTCATTGTTTTGTGGCCAACAGGACTTACAACGTCTAAACTTGACGAGCCAAAGTGGAAGGACTCATTATACCCAACGACAACGTTGAACTTGCTAAAAGTAAAGGAAGCCTAGCTGGCGCCAATCAGTCATTTAGGGAGGTGGCATGCATTCGTTATGCATTCAGAATAAAAAGAGGCATATTGAATGCATATTTTGCCAGCTGCAGTTAAAGTCAGTGTCTCCAACTTTCCAGACAAATCTGGTACCAATTTATCAGATGTCGAGGGGTCGAAGGCTTGGCTAGCCTTGGCGAGGACTGACTGATCGTTTGTCTACGCGAGTGTCAGTAGCCCTTGTACCATTGCACCATGTACTATATCATTCATGATTCCTCAGTGAGAAATCTTGCTTTCCTTACATAAATTTGCTTTCTTGTAGTTTCCTTGTTACCCCAACCATATACCCAAGATCTTTTCCAAACACCTTAAATGTTACAAGGAGATATAGAAACCAGTGAAAGACTAGTGTTGCAATGAGTGCATTTGCGCCGCTATAGCGGTGCGCCGAAAAGCTTTTCTCAGGGAGGCGTTTTCATTTATTTCTTATTAATTTATAATTTTTTTCTATTTATTCTTTCTTATTTATTTATAATAAAGGTAAATATTATAGGGCCCGCGTGGCACAGTGGTAAGAGGCACTGCTGTCACCCGCACTGTCGAGCGATCGATCCCGGCCCGGGCTAACCAAGCCTTCCATCCCTCCGGGGTCGGGTAAATTGGTACCAGATTTGTCTGGGAAGGTAAAGACACTGACCTGATATAGCGGCTGGCCCCCGCAGGTCATTGTATAGGCCAAATACGCACTCACCTAGCCTCTGCGATTCTGAGTTGGACACGAATGCGGCGGCGCGTCCTCAGGGGACTGATCAACGCCGGCACCTTTACCTTTACCTTTTACCTTTTATTTATTTATAATATTTCTCAGAATCTACACAATCTTTACTTGCGCACCTGTGATTCGTGTTCCAAATGATTTCCGCCGTTTAGGAAACGTCGGACTGCGAATTCCTTGTTTCAGGGCTTGCTGGAGACATCGTCTAGGTGTTGTTCTTGGGCCCTTCGTCCAGCTTCTTCTCACGCTCCGCCCACGACCCGGCTCGGCTCCGCCCAGTCAGGCAAGTCGGTCGCATACCCACACACATTCATACACACACGGTTCATCGTAGGGGCAATGAACTCCAGTGCCACCGCCGCTTCCGCCGCCATGCGAATCCTGCTCATTGCCATCACCGCTGCTGTGAGTTTTTTTCCAGGAATTTGATCATTTTCAATCAGAAGTTCGATTCTTGTCACTCTCTATTTTCATGCCCTCACGGTCTTCCTACGTGCTCCTCTTCCTACTTCGAATCTCTCCACTTCGTTTCAATATTGTAACTTATACCTATATTACTTTGAAAACTTAAATTATACTACTTGAAGTCTATATTCGTTAGATCACGTCCTTATGTTTGCTTTATGTTTGCTTCGTAATGGTTTGTGGTTTGTTGCTCCAAGGAGATCATTCGACAAAATTTTCTTCGACGACAACTTTGGGGTGCGATCATTGAAGCACCTGAAACTTCAACAGCTGGATAGCTGTCAAGGAAAGTTCTAACTCTAGAAATTTCAGCTTATTTTACACCGCTAATTCTAAAAAATGAAGTCATGTATACCAGTCGGTCATGACAGTGGTATAATCCAACCCTCTGGGACGGATTTCATGATGTTCGGATAAACAGTGAGTGTCTCCATTCGCTGTTTATCAAATCTCGAACATGATAGATGAACAACGGTTACGTGATCGTAGCGTTTCGTTGAGACCTAGAATCATAGCGTTCTTCTTCAAGAAAAATAAGAAAAAAGTAGGGTTTGTTTTAAAAAAAATCAATTTGCCGTCTTCTGTGGTCCTCCAAGATAACTCGGTATCAGAGAGGTGCGCATGCAACAGTGGTATTATAAGAAGCACTCCCGACACCCGTACAGTCGAGCTATCGACTGTGGGGTTTACCTATAAGGGGGAAGGCTTGGTAAACCTGTCCGGGCTAACCAAGCCTTGGTACCAGACTTGTCTGGGAAGTTAAAGACACTGGCTTGGTATAGCGGCTGGCTCCCGCAAGTCACTGCATAGGTCAGAAACGCTTTTACCATACCTCTACGATACTAGGTAGAACACGAATGTGGCGGCGCATCCTTAGAGGACTGGTTAACGGCTGGACCTTTACTTTTATTCTTAACTTTAGTGGTCTATTGGAATGTATTGAGTATTTCCGAACCTTTCGCTACTGTAAGTGGCAGTCGAACGCCAGTAATGTTATGTTACATTTATTACGACACTCAAGGTGACCGTTAGTTAATGAACAGTGAACAACAATAGGGCAGAACATACAACATTCATGATGAAATCCGGTCAAACGACGTGACTAAAAACGCATGTGGTTCACTACGGCCCCAGGAGTCTAGCGGCTGTTCTACGTTTGAAATAATTTAGCGACATCTTGGAAGGGCAAGTTTTGGTCACTTTCAAATATAGTGAACCTGCTCGATTTGTGAAGAAGTTTCTGTGAACTGAGGTTCTAGCTCGACGAAAAGTTATAGTTACGAAAATTCTACTGGGAATGGAAACCTAACGTCATGTGCTTCTTATTTGCTCTCATGAGAGTCTTATCCTGTCTATATATTTCCTTAATTTCCGATGTCATGACAAACGGCAGTGATTCAGCAGCAAAACTCCTAAAGCGAATGAAATCGTTCTCTGACTTCTAATGGTTTGCCACGGTTTTCTCTGCTCTCAAGGATCTCGCTGAAAAATCTTGCTTGCCAGCTGGGAATTCAATCAGGAAATTTATGTAAGAAATCTGTTCCGTGCATTGGTACTTCCTGGAATGTAAGCAGCGCACAATCCGTTACGTTATATAACCCTTAATCCTCCAGGATATTTTATTATCGTAGATTTACGATTCAATGCTGTTTTATTAAAAATCGCGAAGGTCTATTGCAGAATTTGTGTCGACACCGAGGAATCCTCGGCAGAATTCCTTCTTTTTCTTCTTCCTCTTTCACGCTTCAGCTCCGTTTCAAATTGACCGGAAAATTTCCACTCCAAAAACAAGTACATATTTCATTTGTTCGAGAGGTAATGTCATTTTGTAAACCAGTGCAGATTTCGATAACTTCACCGAAGGTTTGTTTTTCAGTCAGTTTCTTAGTGAATAGAGCTCCTAATGCCTACGTAGGACAATTTAGATGTTCGGAAATCAGCTCTGAAGAACTTGAAACTTTGCGATGTTTACAGAGTAAGGGAGAAATTCAAAAGAGGCAAATTGTGGGCGTTTGAGTTTATAATTACGGTCGTCGGCGTAATTACTGTTTTTGAAAAAATAGAAAAACTCCGTGAACTGCTTTCACGGGCTAGGCATGATGGAACCGTTTCTCGAAAGTGCTTCCTCAAACCTCCAACCTGAGGATATAAAAAAGCGACAGAGCGATTCAGTTTTTTCACCTTCTCGGCTTCAAGCGTTTCCGTTTGGCGGGTTTGTTTATTGTCGTGGGAGATGTCAAGGATTATTTGGGCTTTTCGTGTGCGGGGCTGAGAACTTGTGACGGCAGAAGCTCATCATGGATCATTCAGATACGTCATACACGTCATTCTACCTTGAGTCATGGTTTTCCTGTCGGGCCAAAGCTGTCTTCGCTGTGAATATTTCGATTCTTTTCGTAATTCCGTTAGTTTTGGGAATGCACGTGGTGCAGGAGCAGAAAGCGCTAGTGACACTTGCACGGTCGAGCGATCGCTCCCCGCCCGGGCTAACCAGGACTTCATCTCGTGGTCGGTAACCCCCATATTAGTCTGGTAAGGTAGAGACACTGACTTGGTCTAACGGCTGGCCCCCGCAAGTTCTTGAATAGGCCAAATACGCACTAACTATGCCTCTACGATTGCGATTTGAACACGAACGCGTCCTCAGGGGCCTAATCAACACCGACCCTTTACCTTCATCTTTACTCTTTAATTTTTCTCGAAATCTTGTTGTATTTTAAGATGCACGTAGTGCAGTGGTAAGCGGAGCTACATTTCCACCCGCACAGTAAAGTGAACGCTCCTCAACCAGGCAAACCATGCCTTCCCTCCGGGGTCGGGCAAATTGGAACCAGATCTACTTGTCAAGAACAGGACTTATACAGAGGCTGTTCTAATTTGCTGTGTAGGCTAAATACGCGTTCACTATGCCCCTACGATTCCCATCAAAATGGAGTGCCTGGCGCCCTCAAGCCTAGCACATTATGCGACCAGGATTTTTGCCGAGAATTTTTGGAGAAATTTCGAATGTCGCAGTTTTTTCTACCCTTGAACCCCTAGCATCCATCATCTGACCACGCTCATCGACGAACCCTACAAATCTTCATTTATCACCTCAGCTTGTTAGCATTTCTTCAAATCCGCTTCTTCTGGATGCGTTATTCATCTTGAGATTTAGCCGAAAGCATCGCTGACAGGT
Source organism: Nippostrongylus brasiliensis (assembly GCA_030553155.1). Classification (NCBI taxonomy): domain Eukaryota; kingdom Metazoa; phylum Nematoda; class Chromadorea; order Rhabditida; family Heligmosomidae; genus Nippostrongylus; species Nippostrongylus brasiliensis. The sequence goes on along the minus strand of CP130732.1, from coordinate 31,150,443 downwards.
GACGGAAATAGGAGGGGTAACAGGAAATGAAAAGAGAACACGACAATTTGAAATAAAGGAAGACGAATCAGTAGTGATGCGCCATAATCAATACCCCAGACGTTCTCCGAGAATACCGGAAACCATTTATTATATTCAGCCGGTGGCACATTGTTTATTTGCACCCCATTGAGGTCTAATCTTCCGGAAAGGTGACTACTCCACAAAGAGGAATGTTGCAAAAGTTGGCCACTTTTATTGGCTGACTTGCCCTCAGGGTCAAATCCCTTGCTTCTTGATGATTAAGTTTTTAGCTGGAAACAGAAACGCTGACGATTTATTACCCTCTTTTGATGGAGGTTACTATAAGTGGAGCTCAAGCTGGATAGCGTGATTAGTTCAATAATCTCTGCTCGACAAGCTGAAGGCCTCACTAGCAACTCAATCTGTCGGTCCTAAGGTAAAGTAAAGGTAAGGGATTCGTGTTCAGTTCAGAATCGTAGAGGCTTTGTGAATACATATTTGGCCATACAATGACCTGTGGGGGCCACTCGCTGTACCAAGTCAGTGACTTTACCTTCCCAGGCAAGTCTGGTACCAATTTACGCTTGGAATAAAAAAAAATAATGGAAGGCTTGGCTAACTCGGGTGAGGATCGATCCACTGTGCGGTTGTCAGTGGCGCCTCTTACCACTGAACCAAGCCCTTTTAGTTCTGTATTCCAAAACAAAGAAGCCCGATATTCATCAAATTCATAAATTCATAAGTTTGCAACAAGACACCCGTTTGGTAAATTTGCAGTAAGCGAGACAGTCGATTTCTTTCATGAATCTAGGTTCTTGGCAGCTTAGTTGAAGTGCCACCTCAAAAGCAACCGCTACAGCCTTTTTCGGTAGAAAAAGTCCATTTTTCCGTGTGACACAGAGTTAAACCCAATTGAAATCATGAATACCGACTGAATTTTGTGAGAATCCGCCTGAAGTATCACCCACCTTTCCTTCCCGTTCTCTGGCATTTCAAAAAATTGAATGGGTAAAAGCGTCCTGACCTATCCAGTTTCCTCGCGGCGTTTCCGCAATTTTCCCGACTTGTGGGCACTTTCGGGCGCTTGAATGGCTTCGTGTTTCGGCTTTAGGCTTATTCAATTTCAGTGCTTTTTTCGATTGTCTCTTCCGTCGTCTTTGAGTGCTGTGAAACGATAGTTGCAGGTTTTGCTGTTGTGGGTTTTGGCTTGATTTTCGTCGCAGAGCAGAGAGCGAGCATATAAGGTAAATAATATTTTAAGAGTGAGAAGATCCCAGAAAGATTAGTTTAGAACTAGACTCTAAGCGGGAACCCTAAGGTTGAGGAATACGTTTTAGCAATGGGAGTTTTTTTGAAAACCTACATATTTCCTCACTTTTAACTGGTCATGTGTCCGTCATGTATCTGACCTTCACTGACAGTTTTGCAAATCTTGATCCTCCGGGGTGTTCGTTTAACTAAAAAATGAATCAAGTCATGCCCAAGTCATTCATCAAACTGAGGATTAGGACGGATGCTACGGAGCCACTCCGAAGAAGTATTTCTACTTCGTAGGGAGCAGACGTCCACTGTTTTTCCGTCTCTTCTTTTGCTGCCGCAGCCTTGTCACACTTTTCTGCAATGTTGAAATCAAAAACTTTTTCAGGGTTTCGGTCTGGAAACATATAGGCTTGAAATAGCAGCGCATTAATCTATGTCTCCATTTATCTGAGGGTTTGTAATTACCACCACTATGATTACTCGGAGCTCCTATATGGATATATTCTAACAAAGAAAAAAAATCCCTTCATGCTGCTCCTCAGGGTTGGCCGCATTTAAACATGGTGATCTACTAGAAATTATGAAATAATATTGTTGTTCTAGAACGAGTGATTTCGTTTAAAAAAATCACTCGTTCAAGGAATATAAGAAGAGAAATTGTTCTCAAACGAGTGATTTCTCAAATTCCTCTTTTCTCTTCCAGGCTCCGAAGTTGGCGGACTCGCCGAAACGTCAGCCGTGATAAACTTGTAACATCTTGGCTATTTGGCTTCAATCAGTCTATCACGTACCTACTATAAGATATAATATTGGCCTCTCCTTAGGTGGTAATGGTCGGCTGCTGATAAAATGATGAAACTCTTCGGTAACTGTCAAGGTGGCTTACCTAGAAAGTTACCTAAGAGTTTAGAAACAGCTAGAAGGAGCAGCTAGAAGGAGCAGGCAAAGTGAGAAACAGCTAGAAGGAGCAGACAAAGTGTCATAGAAACCTAAGTATTAATACATAAATTGCCACCCCAATGGTCGCGACGGTATCCATTAACCATACCCAACCAATCGCGATTCATTAATTGGAACCACGGTGAACTTCCGATAAACTCCACCGTATCGTATACCCCAAGCCAACGACGGAGAATCGTGCCAAAGTCATATTCGAACCTTCAGTTAATCGCCACTCATCGGCGATTGTCATGGTACATTTTTGGTAAATTCGCCAGATATCGGATATCCTGATAGAAAACCCGTGCGGTTGCGACTGTGAACTTACCGGCATAATGCCCATTGGCATAATCTCTACGAATCAGCGACTGCGATAAGTTTCAAGCTACAAACTGGGTTAACGGGAACAGGATACGACTTATGAATGAATTATCGATCCCACTGATGTATCTCGATTTTTCCATCGAATACTTGAATCTCATGTAAAAAACTGTTATATTACATGTATAAAAACACATAAGAATGATTGGCAGTTATCTAGATGCCACAGAGCTACAAGTCTCATACATCTTTCTACCACGCCACCGGCTCATTCCGATAATTGTTTCGTTTTGCCGGAAGCAACTGTTGTCATCATAGTTCGCGAGAGAAATTTAAATTTCTGTCTCGAACTGCAAGCTGTTTACGTGCAGCGGCATATAAAGTAATTGCGGTTGGAATCGCTGATGAAGGTGTCTGGTCTGGAGTCGGAGGAGTCCACTCCTATCTGGGCAAAAACCACAAATATCAGCTGACACCTCGAGGAAATGAGGGTGTTTTGAAGTTGCAGATGGGAATGCAGGGTGCTTTCCCAGATCAGACGTGATCTCATAACCAAGGAGAAAAGTGTATTAGTTTACTATCGTACCTACGGTGGAACTAAGGGAAACAGAGGACGTGGAACTCCGCCAGATTTGGAATAAGTCCAAAGAGTTTCTGGAAAGAAATAGTAGTGGAATTAGCCACTAATTGTAAGGTGAATCTCGGATCCGAGGAAATCCGTTCCGTATATAAACTAATAAACAAATAAGTAATGTTGGAAGGGCTAGGTGGAGAACTCTGAGTTATTGATCGGTAACAGCACCAGATCCTAATCAGGCAACAACTTGATCTTCCTACGACTTGGGCTCTGGAAAAATTTGACTTTGAAGGAGATACCCCACCGTCCTCAGAGTGTTCAATTTGTCACATACCGCCTCTGCGTCAAGGTCAGAAGCTATCAGCTACGCTTAAGTGTCTTACCCTAAAGCTACGAGACGTAAGCTTGAATCTCTGGAAGCGCCGGGACTACCGTGAAAACAAAACCATTTTAGACTTTCTGTTAACCACAAGCGGAGACCCAAGGAGGTCATCGTCTGATAGCTTTTCGAATAATAACAGTGACGAGAAGAGAAGTTCAGTGGAACTTTCGAGAAGCTCCAGTTTCGAAGTTGTTTCCGATGTGTGTCATTCGGTTTAATGCCATTTTTCGTGTTAAGGACACCGTAGAAAACAAGTTGTCATTGAAACGTTACCGCCGGCGTCCATGTTTCCCGACGGAAACTCATTTTCATAAACAATGAATGTTCTTCTTCAACACGAGACGAGTCGCCGGCTCGGAGAGCAATGGCACCCTTTGTCGTTAGCTAAGAAAATATAGGGGCAAGCGGAAACCATCACTTAATAACGTTCGCTTTCTCCTTAATCTCAGAGGGTTTTCTACTTCAGAAAGCATAAATAATGAGTCCAACACACATCACAAAATGTAGTAATAGAAATGCTTATTTGCATGATTATTTCTATTTTGTTGCTAGTCATTTTCACTCATTTTTATCTTTATTTATCTTTATCTTTTTTCCATTTTATAGCAATTTTTTTTATCACTCACACTTGTTGGTTTGCTTCCTCATTCTATCATACTCCATCCTCCTAAGGAACAAGTATTAGGTCATTTCATGAGTCCTTGCCGTTTTTTTCACCGTCCTTCTGTAAGTTTACTAGGAAAGCTCTGTCAAAGAGCTGTATACTGTTCGATAGAGAATTGTTTGTAATTTTAGAATATGTGTTTCATTTCGGTGGATACTCAAAATTTTGCTAATTTTTTTACCAGTGAAACAAAAAATGAAATTTCGCAAAAATAGCCCTTTGCGGCATCGCATTTTCTCCAGAAAGAGTGAAACATTTTGTAGATCTTTGCACACTGTTTGAAAGAGAAAATCCTCTGCTACAAAACATTGTATTGCGTTTTTTCATTGCTTTTGATTTTTGATAACTTTATGGTCCTCAAGTCGAGTGACACAAAAGTCATTATCGCGCGACGGTCGCGTTGGACGACCCGCACGGCATCGGGGCCGCGAGAGGGCTCGTTTAGGGCCACTTTCGAGGGGCTAAAAACGTATTCAATTCGATATGCATAAAATCGTCTAATATCCTCTCTTATAGATCAAGTCTTCCTCTTTCGAACAGTATATGTTGCTTGGCAAAACTGTCTCAACAAAAAGACTAATGATGCTTCGACCAAGTGGTAGTCGTGGTTGTTAAATTTTGTTTAAAATACAGTGACGTGAAAAAATACACAGATATTCTGATAGGGCGAAAAATTCTGACTCAAGACGTGTACAAAGAATTGCAAAAACTTTCACATAAAGAGCTAGCGTTGAGTCCAAAAATAATTAACGACTTTTGGGTCACTCGACTTGAGGACCTTAAAGTTATCAAAAACCAGAAGCAATGAAAAAACGTAATACAACATATTGTGGACGAGGATTTTTTCTTTCAAATAGTGTACAAAGATCTACAAAATGTTTCACTTTTTCTGGAGAAAATTCCATGCCGCAAAGGACTATTTTTGCAAATTTCATTTTCCGTTTCACTGGTAAAAAAATTGGCAAAATTTTGAGTATCCATCAAAACGAAACACATATTTCAAAACTACAAACAATTCTCTATCGAACAGTATACAGCTCTTTGACAGAACTTCCCTAGTAAACTTACAGAAGGACGATGAAAAAACTGCAAGGACTTATGAAATGACCTAATATGACCCAAAAACCTGAAATATTAGCTGGGGAGTATTTTTCAAACAATGGAGCTCTATAATTTTGCTTGTATCGATGGCGCTTTTGGTAACATACAACATCGTTTTCTTCTCATACAAATTTGGAGATTTCTTTAAACCTGAAAGGTTATAAACTTTAATAGTGACAACTACTACGAAAATCTGTTTTTTTTTTCGGTCAGTTCGGAAAAGACCGTAATCCCGACGTAGCGAGAAAGGAGGGCTCCCATATTCCGTCATAGTGAGGCGACTCAGCAGTGGTGATACAGCATTTAGGAAAACAATTCGGTGCAGTTCATTATTGCGATTCTTGAAAAATCAACTCTATACTGGATAGCGAGCACAAAGAGAAGAACTTTCATCATTGACGCCTCCTTCGTTCACGGCTTTTGACACTGCCGCTGATTAGCGTGATTTTTGAAGCCGTTTCGTGAACTGCTCGGAGAACGAGAGGTGAATTACCCATTAATGGAGAAGATTAGCTTCTTCCCACGATGTGTTTTTGTGGTGTTTCCACTTGTACGATTAGGAACGCTTCCGCTACTCCCCTTTGTTACGTAATTGGGAAAGCAGCTGCTAGGTCGGTGAAAAAGCTTCCCGTCACACTCAGCGATTACTCATAGACCTCAGGAATGATGACGTTATTCGGGAAAATCGAGTTTTGATTGATAATGAAAAAGCGGCATGATTTCATAGGGTTTCTCAAGGTGTGGGAAAGATTAAAAGAACGAGAAAATGCGATTATGAGTGAACCATAATTCCGCGAAATCGAGGCTGCAACAGCTGCCAGCAGAACATGCTCTAGGAATAAAGTAAACTTCAAATAAGGAAGAAAATGGCTGTTGTTGTAAGGTGGCCCACTGAATTTTATATCTTCCCACTCTTTCTGGTTCCTAGATCATTCACCCGTCCTTCTCTTAGCTTTTGTGATATGAAAGCAGCTGTACGACCAACTTCTTTCAGCTTCAAATTTTGTTGTTTCCAAACTTAGCGTACTCATTTTCATCTAGTAGGTCGCATTCTTTTCATAGGTGCAGATAAAACGCACTGTGGACGCGCCACGCTCCCGTCTTCTATTCAGAATCATAGATGCATGGTGAACGAGTATCCAGCTTATACAGTGAGTGGCGGAGATCAGTAGGTTGGTGTCTTCACATTCCCAGACAGGTAGGGTAACTCTTTATCTGACCCCACAGGGATGGAAGGCTTCGTGAGCCCGGGCACGCCCTTTTTCAAAATTTCTAGGTCTCCTCTCCCCGCCTTTTGATTTAAAAATTTCTTGGTCTCCTCTCCCCGCCTTTTGATCGTGTTCATGATTTTGCTTCTAACGATTAGTCTTTTTAGCTCTTTTAATGGATTGTGGTCTCCCTTTCCCAATTTTTTATCATTCCATATAGAGATAGTTTCACCTGAATCTACCCAGCATCATGGCATCACACTCTATTTCCATTAGGCGGGTCCTATTGCCGAATAAAATTTTCAAAAATTCAAGAAAACAGAGCCGAAATTCAGAGCACCTTTACGCCTAGAAGCAATCTGCTATAAGGAATTGCTCGACTATTGAATTGACGTTTGACGTCAACGGCAACTTCCAAGGATTTCCATTCCGTTCAGCAGCCTCTCAGCTGTCCTTAGAAGGAAATGAGGCACCGGCGAGGTTTGCGGTGATTTTCCACCGAAATGACGCCTTGTTGTTTCCGTCTTGACTTACTTCTGCTTCCTGTCTCTGTGGCTGGTCGCTTTATGGCGGCGCAAAAAGGCCGACGGCGCCAAGCCGTTTGAGTGAATAAGCCGCTACGTACACCACAATAAACAACTTTCAATTGCATTCACACCAATCACACCAACTATTTGATAGAATAGCACCACGGGACAACTCGATTCCGGACCCATGCGACTCCTTTTCGGCCGATTTCCCCAGGAAAAGAGGACTTGTGGATTCAGCCACTTCCATGAGTATAAACATCATCACACCAGCTCCACGGGTGGTCTCTTGTTTTCGTCTTTAGTCTTTGTCTTCCGAAGAATTAAACACCTAGCTATACATCAAGGGGCATTTCAAACACCTCAAACCTTTTTCCAAGGTTCCTATTGGTTTTGAAAAATTGAAAGAACCATCTCAAGGTGAAACGCGAAGGTAAGGTGTTTAGCGTTGACCGGTCTCCTAAGTGCGAGCCCGTCTTCCATTCAAAATCGTAGAGGCAAAGAGAATTTACCCTACACAGTCACTTACATGTTCCGGCTGCTGTTCGAAGCAGTGTCTTCACTCTCCCAGTCAAGTATGGTACCCGTTTTTTCAACCCCTGATGGTTAAACGGTTTGTTAAGCCGGGGTGAGGATCGATCGCTCGATTGTGCGGATGTTACTAGCGCCTCTTACCACTGCACTTGCGCAAGGTGGTGAAAAAAATGATGGCTTGATCGTATGATCTTGCCCTAAAACAACAAAAGTAGGATTAGGAAATAACACTGTCGGAAAGTCGCAAGCAAGTCCATCTTGAATGAAAGTGAAATCTATGACGCTATTCGTCGTGAATGTCCTTAGAACCTGACAATTTTGATATTTTGCAAAGTTCAAGAAGAATGAAGGACGTTGGCCCCGTCAAATCCGTCTTCAATATATGCACATGTCAAAGTTATTGTTAGAGAAATTATCACGCGTCAAGAATTTCATTCACGCCCTTCACCATTTCGCCAACGCCTAGGGGCAGGAGGGACCCTCACGGTCATCTCATGGAAGGGAAGACCCGAGCACAAAAGAGGGAGAAGCTCTTATAAGCAAAATGCTGTTAGTAGCCAGAAATCAAGGTTGTTCTCGGGAGTGTTTCATATTAACTTATTATGAATTCTGTTCTCTCCTAAGTAAGCAAACGGTAAAGTGCCATTCTAAGAAAATCAGAATGGTAAGCTCTATAATAACTGCATCAATTCCAGTACAAAGCAGGATTATTTGCGATCTTCTTGAATGCTGCTGCGCCAAACAGGGTTAATAAGGTGGATCAATTTTCGTTATTTTATTTTGGCCTGACGTTTCGACCCTTTCGCCGTCTTCAGAGGCCTAAAAAGTGGCTCAAAATTCCCTGACCTTATAGAACTACCCAACCAAACGAGACTCTCTTCCTTAGCTCTTTCTTTTTTCCTCACAAAGAGCCATTTTTATGTAGGCGAATATCACCTATAGTAACTGTTGTGCAGCTGATTTTATCAAAAATGTCAAAAGTGTTTTAGATTTTTCCCGTACAGAGGTTTTTGAATTATCGTTTTATTATAGTTTTTCCCTACTTTCTCATCCATTGAAAATGTGAAATATTGCGAGAATTGAGCGTGATAACAAGATGGATTAGCGCTGCTAATTCGTACCCCGTCTAGCATATGAGGATGGACGCTTTCTCCGTCATTCTAGGTTAATGGCTTTTCGTTCTGGATGGATGGCTTCAATTTTCTCAAGCTGGCCTGTTTTGATCATCACCGATTCAGCCTGACGCACTGCAAATGTACTGCCCCGCTAAACCCTACGATTGGTAGAGGTGGAATAATGAATGACGGGAGATGAGAAAAGAGACGAGATTGCCGCTAACCTCAATTAATCTTCAGTGGCATTTGATATTTAGAAAATTCGGTTTAGTGTACCTTTCACGAGAACCTTTTGAATTCGGGGTTGATGATTTGTTTCCTGATCATATGCCAGGGAAGGAATGCGAAAAAACAGTCCCGTAGCCCAGTCATTATCCCTGTTGACTTGTTCATTACCTCTTTCTGATTGAACATTTCTCACCTCAAATTAAACCTGAAGTTCAGGAGTAGTTTTGAACTTGCCAGATTAATTGATAAAAGGTTGGAGAATGTATTAAATTAAAAACTAATTTCGTAGACTGTTGCTTAACCACTAGACTACTGAAGCGCGATTTGTGTATGCAGAATCTGGGGATGATGTTCTGAAACGATTGATGGTACTCACAAATATCAGGAGATTTTGAACAAGCAGTTCAAAACGAAAAGAAAAGTGCACTTCCTAGGAAGTGGAATGAGGCAGCTACCTCAGAGTGGGGAATTACCTGTTTGTTTTGATGGTTCATATGTCGTTTGGGTAACGTTTTTCTTTATTCGATTACTAACGCTTTTGTTGAAGGTGCGTGAGAGTCCACGAAATTAGTTTCCAACCTAATGCGATAAACAAATGTACGATAAAATAGAGAAAAGAGTGGAAAAAGCAGTCTTTTTCACCTGATCGTCATCTTCAGAGGCCTGAAAATGGCTTGAAACTTCTTATCCTCTATTTAAGGTATAGCATGTTTCAGAAGCTTTTAAGTACGAGAAGCAGGTGAAAACCGTCGACTGTCTGGAGCCATTTTGAATGGAATTTCCAGCTATATTAAAATCTGACCCACATACCTAGCAGCATACAAGATGATTGCATATTATTATAGTTTCCTGGTGTGACCTGTTCTCTCAAATTTACCAATTGCCCTTTTCATCTATAGGAACGTCTAGTCCGTTCGCTGTCCTCTTACGCTACACTTCCGCTAAACAACCCAGACGAAGGGTGTGTGTGTGGGGTGAAGTGTCACATCGAGTCCTAATGAAAACCGTTGCTAATGTTCTTCGACGGACGGACACTGACAGGAGCACTGGATTCGTTCGGGGTTTGACTAGGAACTGGAAGGTGCTCGGTCAGCTCGTAGGGGTGGCCATTTTGGCTATTTTCTTTCCGTCTCTCTTTCCTACTGCGGTCGTAAAACTAAAGGTAAGGTAAAGAAGTCGGCGTTGATCAGTCCCCTAAGGACACGCCATCGCATTCGTATTTCATTCAGATTCGTGAAGGCATGATGAATGCATATTTGGGCTATAAAATGACCTGCTCCGGCATCCGCTATACCAAGTCAGCATCTTTACCATCCTAGACAAGTCTGGTACTAAGCATCTTTACCATCCTAGACAAGTCTACCCCGAAGGAATTAAAGGCTTGGTTAGCCCGAGAGGGAATGGATCGCTCGACTGTGCGAGTGACAGTAGCGCCTCTTATCACCGCACTGGACATATGAGTTTGTGATCAACCATAAGGCGAAAATATAACTGTGAAGGTTAGTATTATAGGAGATAACTAATCGTGGAACTAGAATATTCAGTCTGACCTCCTGAGACACTTTAAATAAGCCTTTCAAGAATCTCTCAACGAAAAAAACTGTTGCAAAACTGTTGCGAACCTCAATTGATAAAAATCCAGGAGCGTCCTCTAGATTGTAATTGAAATCGAAAACCTCGCAGCCGAAGAAATTATATAATTTCTTTGGCGCTGACTCACAGCTATCTTTAAATTGAATCGACGACGAGCTCATTGCAAAAAAGGATTAAAGTGAAATGAAGTTGCACGATGTGCGACGCATTTATCTCGAAGGGTAGTCACTGGGGAACATCATTTCATCTCATTTCTAAGATGGCCACAGAAAGAAACTACCTGTTCTTTAGATAAGAATTGTTTCAAAATCCCAAGAAGAATAACAATTGATGGTCGAATTTGAAACAACCCAGCAAACAAGAAAATGTCTTAAAATCGACGGAGTAAAGAGTTGATTCTGCGATGTAGGTGAATCAAGGGATGGACTTATGAAAGAGTTTTCGAACGCCATTATTTTCTACTCTATAAATTTTTACCTCTCAACTGTTACAAACTTATGCACCTAATCCGCTTACTCTCTTTCATATTTTTTTTGTTTCAAATGTGTCCTAAGGGGTTCTCAGGTTATTCGAAAATTACCTATTTTGGCTATTCTGACCTCAAACTCACGTGGTTTTTGGCATTAGTTCACGCTCTCTGAAGATGCGGGTAATCTCCTGAGTCGACAATCTCCCACGCATAAGCTCAGCGAGCGACTTCAAGAGGAGCACAGACCAGGACCTCCAGGGGCGCGGCCATCTTTCGAGGTGTAAGTGTAAAGGTTTAGGTAAAGTTGGAGCAAAAATGGGCAGCGGCAAGAAGTTCACAACTAGAACTTGAATGCATTTACATATATTTACATATTGTGGTTAATATCATGGTGACCTCAGCAGGAATTACTACTTTGCTCGATTCTGTCCAAAAATTTATTTATTTATTTATTTATTACTCAAATACGGTACATAAGGCACACGTGAGAAATAACCAATATGCGACGTAATGGAAAAACGAGTCGCCAAAGAGTAACCTTCCTCTGTCGGTCAACGGAAGAGAAGGAAGAAAAACTTCAAAGCTATGGCCAAAGGCCAACTGCTTGTTGCCCGTTATTGCGCTATTAGTAGTTATTGTTCTCATACGTTCCTTTCTTATTTAGGATTTTTTCTCTGACGTGGGTGTTAAGTTCAAAATTTAATGAAAATGAATGAGCGAATCTGCTGCTGATTCACATGCGTCAATGAGCATCCAAAAGTGAAGCCATTCAAAGTGTGCTACTTTGCTATCTACAAAATGCTCGTGAACTGAAAAAACTTCGCGAAACAAAGTTGCAGAAGAAATTTGGGGTATTTCACTTGAAATCTCTGTTTTGAAAATAAAAAGAAGAGAAAGGTTGAATTCGGAAGGTAACGGTGCAAGCACTAAAGAACAGTCGTGAACCCGAAAGATCTGCTCGCATAAATGGTCTGCCTTACAGAGTACTGTTGCAGATTTGTATCCTCTTCAAATTTACCTTTTCTCCTTCGTTTTCAGTCAATTCAATCGTTGTGCCAACTGCAACACTCTTTTTTTACCGTTCCGCGAAAATTCAGTTTGCTTCGTTGCGATCTCACAGCGGCATTATTTTGCCCAAACTCGCTTAGTTTTTCGATTGAGAACGATCGCGAATCTCGTCAACGAAGCTCAGGAGATTTTGAAAAAGATTCTGAAAATTAGATTCTGAAAACTCGCAAACTTGTTCACTGCCCTTTTACAAGGACGTGTCTTCGTTCGCTAACCATTTGTCATATGGTAGATTCATCAGATACACACTGTGACAAAATGCCAGAAAGAGGAGTAGAAATGACAAGCTTGAAAAAAGACTAGAGTTAGCGGTACGAAAAAACGATACGAAATGACTTTTCGAACTCCACCATTCCTTCATTCTCTACGTTACTGAACGAGACGGGAAATTTTTCTTTGGGGAGAGGAGGGCCACGAATGATGTCACCATGTGATTCATGACTCTCATGGGTATTATTAGTGTACGCCCTTCCTGATTTCTTCAATTACGTAACACATGCACTATCCCACCTGAGCGTACCACGCAAGCCCGTGTATAGGCCAAATTCGCATTCACTATGTATCCACGATTCTGACTGGAAGACGAGTGCGTGGCGCGTCCTTAGGGACAGATCATCACCGACCCTTTTATCTTTTACCTTTCTAAGACAAAAGACAGGCAAGATGGTGTAAGACTGAAGCTCATATCGCAGCAAACTTTCGCGAAGAGATAAGCTTCTTTCCTCCACCTTTTCTCTTCATCTCTTCATTCATCTGTTCATCTTTAGGAAGGTTTTTAAACATGTCTGGAGAACCCCAACCCTTATGTTAGCAATTAAATCCTTTTTTTTATTTTTATCTATATCAAAATCCAACGCTGAACAAAAAACCAGTAAACGCAACCAATAGCGAAACATTGCTGGACATTACATATAAACTAAATAACAAAGTAGAACTAATTACGCACACTGGCCACTGTTTCGTTGACACTTTCGCCCAACATTCCTTATTCTATGTACATTTTGAATTACTCTCATTTCCTATTTTTAGCTTGGTTTTCCTTTTTGCCTAATTTGGTAACTGTAGCTGTGTTCAAAATTCCAGTTACTAGTCTGCGTTATTCCTTGCGTAAGAGTTGAGCCCCAATTATCGATATAACGTACTATAAAGGAGCCGGAAGTAGCCTTCGCTCCTTTATAAAATCGTATATAAGTGTAAAGCTACAAATTGAATGACGAGAAATTAGCGCTGCTTCGTCACCAACGGGATCTGAGCTAATTGAATAATCGTGGCCACGAATAGACTGCCAGGCCAACGCACATATTTGACTCACTTGGAACATTGGGAGTTCTTTGAGTATATCGGATGGAAATTCATGAAAGTGATTCGATTCAACCTATTTACTTATTTTTAAAAACCACTCACTCAAAAACAGGTTAAAAGGCACGACCGAACGGCAACTTCATGATAATATGAAAAACTGAGCAATCTGAGAAGTGGAATAATTTCTTTAATTCAATAAAGTTACGTGAATGATGGGCTGGTCAGCTTCGGAAAAGTTTGTTTTCTTATAATTTTTTGTGGTTCGCTTGTTTTTTCCATTCTAAAAGCCATTCTTCTCCATTAACTTCTTTCCCGGGCAGTTTGTTGAGAATTAATTCCTGCACCTACTCCATACATACCTCTTCCTTCCGTCCTTCCTTCCTTCCTTCCTTCCTTCCTTCCTTCCTTCCTTCCTTCCTTCCTTCCTTCCTCCCTTCCTTCCTTCCTTCCTTCCTTCGTTCCTTCCCTCCTTCTTTGCTTACTTCCTTCCTACCTTCCTTGCTTCTTTCCTTCGTTCCTTCTTTACTTCCTTCGTTCCTTCTTTCTTTTTCCTTCCTTTTTTCATCCATCTTCTCTCCCTTTACCCTCAATTATTTCCTTCCTTGCAACTTTATTGTTATTTTTTTAGATAGTCGTCAGACATTAGTGTAGACTTTTTCAGGCACTGGTCTCTAGTGCACCTTCGCGGCAAAAGCGCGCCTTCGACAATTTCGTGAGTTCTTTCTTCTTCACGAATATTTTTATGTCATTTTCCTTTATAGTCGCGAATTGTCCTTTATTTTATCCAAAATCAATTACCTTTCCACGGCGGGTACCTGAAGCTAATTCTATAACACTGAACTCTTTTCCTAGACTTCAGTTCTTGAAATTCTACAGTCGAAGTCCTAGGACAATAACACGAAATAAGAATAAGGAACCCCTATGCGTTCTATTTTTAGCGGACCTTCTTCTACCCTTCCTTTCTAAAGTAATCAACCAAACGTGAAATTTCTCGCACACGGCTTCGCCCACGATCAGCTCTTTTTTTTCGGACCCTTTTCTTTTTCAGCTTCATTTCCTCAACTCCCACGCGCAATTTTTCCGCCTAACGTTTTTTCCTACTTTTTACGGTAACGCAATTTCAGTCCGGAACGTTTTCTGGATTCGACAAACGAGCCTTCGACGCACTGGTACGGTTCCGCCTCGTTTTGCACCAGTTGTTCCGCATTCTTATTGCTTCGGTTACAATCGTGATACTTTTTTGAGAAAAAAAATAAGAAAAAATAACAGTGAACTTGTTAAAGAAGAAAAATTTTGGGCAAACCAAGCTAGCAACAGGCTCACTGTGAAGTCAACGAGTAAGTTGTGGAAAAAATCATCTGCAATTCTGTACATCTGTAATTCTGACTGTATCTCTATATCTGTAAAAATATCTGTAATTATTGCATTTAGGCTGGATCGGGATTCAGCGGCTTCGACAAGAGAGCGTTTGATTCTATGGTGAGTCTGCTTATAAAACTGAATCCTGTCAAGACGGTAGCCATGGCGCGGATAGAGCTCGGAGCACTCAATATATAACTCCAAACTCAGAGAACTACATATTTTAACGTAAGGCATCCACTTTGTATGATGCATTCCTAACCCTTCTGACGATCCTAATAAAGCGTCACAGGTCTATAATTCTTATTAATTCTTTCATCTTGTGTCGGGCCAAAAGGTAGTATCACGGTAATAGTAACCCTCCTTATGCTTTATTCTGAATATAATTCACCACCTATCCTTTTACCTATACAAACCACTACTGTTTGTGACGACAGCAGTCTACAGAGCAAACCAATCAAGACCGCTGATGAACCGACAAGACATACTGTTCTGCTTGACGGAGGCATTGAACCGTTACGAAGAAATTTTTATGGAACTGTTCATGTATGAACAGTTTCCGTATAGCATACGAAGTCTAAACGAACGAACTCTGGGACTTTCTAGAATGGATTTTTCATTTGAGCTCTGTTCAATTTATTCCATAAAACTACCCTTTTCCATAAGTCAGATATTCTAACAACAAGGATGCCTAAGGAAATACTGAGAAGCGCCTTGGTGGAAATGTTTTGCAAGTCTACGGCTAAAAATGTTCGCTCTGTGATAACTATTCGGGCAAAGTTCGAACCCTGCCTAAAGCATTATTGTTGTATTTTACCTCCATTTCTATCCAGCGATCACTATGTAGTAAATCCACACCATCTCACTGATATTGCTTTATTCAATCATCGCTTCAATTTACCATCCGATTTTTCTTAGATAATCATGATATTAAAACTATTGCTCAAAGGTACGTGATCTGTAATATATAATTGGCGCTGATGGTAAGATTCGCATGCGCTGATCGTACATGAATAGTAACATAAATTTTTCATGTAATTTGAGCATTTGATGGGTTTCGTGCAAAAACATGGTAGCAAATAAGCGACTATGCAGAAATATATAGGTTTCCAGCCGTTTTTACCTTCCAGGAAATATTGTTGTTGCGCTTTGTTGTTGTTGTGACTTGACTAGGTTTACAGGTGCACCTCAAGTGGCGACGAGGACTTGCTGAAAATATGAGCCCTCATTCATGAACATAAATAAGCTCAATGAGAGTCTTGAGCGGAAGCACGCAAAAGAAAATAGCCATAGTATAGAATAACATTGTGTTTCTCCTTCCGGGATTATTTCGAAAAAAGCCCAAAATCTCACATTCCAATAGCGATGTTTTTAATGGCAAACCTTGTAATAGCCTACGTAAAAACGTCCTGATTGGAGCAGGCACAAGCCAAGTAACTATAACTAATATTGAAAATTTTTCAATTAGTTTCACTACAGATGCTCTCCTCTAAATGTCCTTCGGAAAACCATTGGTAATTTTACTTATTGCAGGCTGGACAAGGATTTGGGGCGTTCAACAAACGTGCATTTGACTCGTTGGTAAGCCTCAGAACTACTTCTAAATATCAAGTACTCTCTCCAAACTTTTGATTAATTCTTGGGCATCAAAATTAAAGTCCCTAGTTTGTATCACCTCACTTTTCTTGGAGATAAACCTTGCGAGAGAGAAGTCTTTGAGAAGAGTGAGACAGGGGTATCGGAAAACAGTGTATTATCTGATTTCTGTCGAATAATCGAACAATACGAGAATCTCTGTTTTTGAGTGAAAATCTAGCAATTCTTTGAAATATTCTTTCAGAGTGGTTCCGGACTGACTCCTTTCAATAAGAGAGCGTTCGACAGTCTCGCCGGTAGCGGTTTCACTGGCTTCGACAAGAGAGGAGTTCGATTGGTGCGTTCATATACACAGACCTCACGACACATTATATTTCTTGCTTATTTATGGTGCACTGGTAAGAGGTAAGAGGCGCTGCTGTCACACGCACGGTCGAGCAATCGATCCCGGCCCGGGCTCCATTTCCCTGGGTCGGAATAATTGGTACCAGACTTGTCTAGGAAGATAAAGACACTGACTCGGTATAGCGGCTGACACCCGCAAGTCATTGTGTGGGCCGAAACGCATCCACCATGCCTGTACGATTCTGAATTGAACACGAATGCGTGGCGCAACCTTAGGGAACTAATCCACGCCGAACCTTTATCCTTGCCTCTACTTGTTTATTAATAATACATTTTCCAAAACAAGCAACGTGAGATAGAGTACATTCAGTACAAGCTTTCTGTTATCAATTAAAATGCTAAAATGAAATAAAATAGAATAAAACACTGCAGAGCCGCGGTCTTCATGGAGATACATAAAGACTAGGATTATTCTTGACTGACAAAATCAACGCAATCAAAATTAGATCTCGACTAAAGAGCTGAAGTGGAAAAGTTGAAACTAAAAGAGTTATAATGTTCCCATGCAACTTCTTTTAATCTCGAAAATCATAAATATTAAGTTCGTTACTGATCTAACAATAACATGTAATGCACATTTGGAACAATAAATCAATAAATAGATAATTAAATGAATAATTTATTCAATTTGACTTCATCTGAATTAACCTCGTCTTGATAACAAAATCCCTTTCAGGCCCAGGAGTCTAGCATGTACAGGCCACCACAAGTGAGTATCTTTCTCTTACAACTTTATCTTTGTACTTTACTAGCCGTACCTCAGCCTATTTTCCGGTGCCAATTAAAATTATCTAATCTAATCTTCTTCTCGTTTTCCACGAGTGTTCCTCATTAAACGCTGAGGAAATTGAGCGCTGGATATTCCAAGAACAACAACAGCCACTGCACTTATTTCCTATTTATTGGACAGACAACAAGCTATTAGCAGAGTACATTTTGAGAACTGAAGAACAGAAAAGTAAGAGAGAGGAAGACATATCTCCGTTCCCTTCAGGACGACCTTTCTGTTTTCATCCGTCTCCCGTTAACAAGAGAACCTGTTACTTTTAGAGGGACTTGGCTAGATTGCGTAACAGACAACAGTGAATGTATGGGGGACATGAAATGTGAAAATCAAGGGATTGGGAGAATAGGGTTGCCCAGAACAATTGAAAGTTTATAAGTATGATCGTGTAGTTCGGAGAAAAGCTCTTAGTCGGTCAAATTAAGTTTTGTAGTTGCAGGCTGTGTTGCTGTTGTAGTGCTGCAGGAACTTCCTCGAGCTCTTCTAATAGGTCGGTTTCCGAATTGTTTGTTTGATCCACTGAGCCTAACTTACAAACGTTTCCGTGACATTTTCCACTTATCAGAACTTAAAAAAGGCTATGTGATGAAGGGAGACAGAGAGTGATACACCAGTAGGTAAATTCGGAAGGAATGAGCTGTTTTGCCGTTCTTCATACTTGACCAGCCCAGCCAGTATTCCTAGGACGCGCCATGTCCTCGTCTTCCATAAAGAATCGCAGAGGTCTGATTAATACTTGCGTGATCCATACAATGGTTTGAGTGGGGCAGCTACTGTACAAATCAGAGTCTTCACTTTCTCAAACAAGTTCGCTGCTAATTTACCCACATCGGGAAGGACGGAGGGTATGGTTACCCCGGCAGGGATCGATCGCTCAATCGTGCATATGAAAGTAGCACCTCTTACCACTCCATGGAATTGCATCGAAACGCACATATTTGCTATTTTTGAGTGGATTTTAGTGTTACTCCTTTCCATGCGAATAGGTAAACGATCTGAGTGATGCGCTAAGAACTATGGAGCAAAACACATCTGACGGTTGGGTAAATACATCCATCAACACTCGTCGTCACATGTACCCGAAAATAAGCTCCTCAATAACCCACGTGGATATGAGTAACTTAAGATGTGGTTATTTACTCGTACACAAACCCTATCAACAAGAGTGGGCGGCGATAAATAAAAATTAAGCCAATTTAGCTAGTTATTTTTTCAGTGAGGCGCTCGTTAGGCTGGCTCTACTACTTCTCTACCTTCAACCAATGCTATGATGAAGATCTATTCGGAAAAGAACACCAACAACGGCCACTAGCTGAATCAACATCAGATTTCTTCTGTATATGCACTGATACTGGTCAAACACACACATATAAATCATGATTGTTGTTTGCAGTGGTGAAATGACCAGAGCTATTTTTTGCTGTTTTTTTACTGCAAAACAAAAGGAACCCTTGTGAATTGATGAGCTTCTAACAGCTCTCAAGCATCCATTACCGACCTATTACTACTGATATTCTAGAGAATTCGGTGAGGATTCTCGAATGTCTGATATGATACTGGAGAAAAGGAAAGAGACGTAAACATCACAGTGCTTAATCACCTACCCGATTAAATTCGTACTGCTCTTAAAGGACAACAGAAGTTCTCAATTTGCACGTAAAGTATAAGTATTTATGTAAGTACAATAGAAATTATCAACTTTGATATGAACAATTGACTTTTTTAGCTTCTACCCTTTTTGCTGTCCTCAAAAATGCCCTCGAGTAGGCGACCGGAGAAAATCTTCGTTCGGGAAAGCAGCATAATTAGACCTCTTCAATTATGATCAGTGTGCGCACTGGCAAGGTCACCGTCGGCTGATGTCTTGAATAGATAAATAAATAACAAACGTACAGAAACATACTACCCGAAAAAGCCGCTTAGGAGCGTTCCAAAGCGGTTTTTTTCAATAGCTTTGTTGAAACTCAATTATTTGTAAAAATGTACATATATTCGAGCTCAGCGACTCAAGCTCTATGGAAAGATCGGTACAAATGCAAAATATGGCCCCTTTTGCCAACCCTTCAAATCTCGCCTGTTCGACCCCCGAGGGAGTAACCACCCCCGTGGGACCGACCAGGCGAGATTTGAGGGGTCGGCAAAAGGGGCCATTATTTGCATTTGTACCGATCTTTGAATATCATTCGATAAAGCTCGAGCCGCTGGGCTCAAATATATGCATATTTTTGCAAATGATTGAGTTTCAACAAAGCTATTGAAAAAAAAGTCGCTTTAAAACGCTCCTATGCGACTTTTCCGCGAAGTGCTCAAAAGACATGTCCGGTACTGTACTTTCAAGAAGAGAGACTTCGAAGGACATCACATCACGTACAGCCACATTTCTTCCGGGGTCTCACCATAGTGAGAGTAAAAAGTCAACAGTGGGAAGAATTGAAAACTTAAGGTTCAGAGTTGACCAGCAGGTTCACATCTAACAAAGTTCTTCCCTTCTTTGGCGATGTGGAGAACCTTCAGAAGCCCTTTGGGGTTGTTTTACCGGAAAGCGAGACGTCACTGTTAAGGTAGTGAAACTAGAACCACTACCGATCTCACACTGATGGCGAGGAAGAGGGGTGGAGTGAAATTCTACCAGAGATGCTGACCAGGAATCTAATATTTGCTGAGTAATTTTTACCCTTTTCAGCGGAAACAAACATCAAAATCCCTAGTTGGGTACTCGACGAAACACAAAGTACAACGGAAAACAGGTGATTTCAATGTGATCATTACCTTTGCTTTTGGTTCGCGTTATTTTTGCTCTGCCGAATAATCACGTGGAAGGCTTGTGTACAAACTTAGTTTGGGAGAGCATCAAAACAACGTATGATTAAAGAAAAAGTGAAACAACATCCGAAATCTTAAAAATGAGTCTGTACACTGCCAAGATGCTCTGGTGCGAATGAACTGCAACCCTTGGGTAGTTTGTATGCTTATGCTGTCAACTCTATAAGGAAAGCTTCATCGATGTGCATAGAAAAATTCTACGACAAAAAAAGATGCCATCATCCTTATTCAAAGCACTGCTGGTGATGGTGTGGTCAGCGCACAGGAACAATCTTCCTTCCTCCTGAAGATAGCTTCCAAATCCCCTGAGCCCTTAATGATGAAGATTTAAATCCACTCAGAATCACGAAGAAACTACCGTTTATTCAAAATGCGCAAGCGTGAAACTAATGCGACTGAATGAAAACGTAAGCTAGCCTATTCTCCTGGAAAGCCGTGGAAACATCTATTCCGATTACATCAGCGCCAAATATTCCGCCTAAATATAGCAGGATCTGTTTAGTTCACCATTTGTTGCAATACAATGACAAAACACCAACATTACGTGGAGAGATACATTTATTCCTACTTAAAAATAATATGTACAACAGTGTATCATATCTAAACTATAGCTTGCGTGCCTTTGGCTTTCGGTCGAAGGGACTCCACTCGTGCCGCCTTCGCTTTCCTCTCCTTTTCGGCTTTCTGATGGGCTCCCTCCATATGCTTCACGTCATCCAACAGCTTTACTATTTTCTTCTATAAAGGAAACCCAATTGTTACCATTGGAACAAAATTTAGGAAAAAAAATATCCCACCGCCAAACGTATCTGGTCCTGTTTGTACTCTAGCTGCACCCTAGAGGTGACATATATAGGTCGGCCATCTGAAAAGTACCTTTTTGCAGTACGGCAAACCAGATTCAACCAACCTTTTGAACTTCCCAACTGAAAAATCGCGAGCAAACTTTTCAACCAATAAATTCAAAAAAACGCCAGTTAAAATGTGAACGACAATTCACACTGCCCTCATTTTGAAATTCAATGCCTCACTCTAACTCTCACCAACTATTCTGGCATTGCGTCGACGATTCATATATTTACTACTTTCTCCCTTAACTTTATTCCGTAGAACACTCTAAACTCTAAAATTTGTGGGCAAATGAGCGAACCTGCATGGGAGAAATCTGGTCCGACCTCAAGCGGATTGATATGCGGCGCAGAGTACACCCTAAAAAAGCGCATCATTTGTAGAATTATTTCATTTGAATCGAAGCTCTAACTCACGGTGGCCTCCAGGTTTGAAACCGACCCGTCACAGCACCAGATTTTCCAGAGCCTTCCACAACAGAACCAAGCCGTCGAAGCTGATGAAGCCATCGAGAAGCGGACATCAACTAATCAACACGACACAAATAAAATGGAAAATAATGAGTAGATATGAAAACGTCATTCGGTAAAAGGCGGAATTCACCATTGCGAAAAACAAAAGCCAATTGGCAAAAACTTTGTTGCAACAGCATAAATACTCGGCAAACACTTTCAACAACATACATAAAGTAATGTACAATACAAGTTTACAACACATAATAATAAATAACGAAGAGAACAATTTGCTCTGAAATACGACAAATACGACATAATCAACTCGTACAATCGCCAAGGGGACATTTTCGAATTGGAAATAAAAACGACTGTCGACTGTTGAGTTGTGAACACCGTGAGGTACTTGAAAGTGAGTCCAAATTAACTTTGAGTGACAATAAATAGAGGTTTATGCCCACATCTTGATCACACTGTCCCAACCGGCGGTGAGGATCTTACTCTTCTCCTTAGGATGCCAGCGGGCGGATATGCACGTGTTGTCGTGAGCCTTCCACCTGGCGACGATCTTATGCGTCCTCCAGTCCCATATGAACAGCTTTCCATCGGCGTCGCCACTGATTAGATAGCTAAAAGAAAAATTCCTCAATATTTCTGTTTAAACCAAAACTTGGAAAGTTCAGTGTTACCTCATGTCCGGACTAAAATCGGTAACACAAGCATATCCCGCTGAATTGTGTCCTCGGAACGCCTTTTTCTTTGCAAAACGAAGCTTATCATCTATCAGTTGAAAGAGCACAATTCGATTGTCCATAGATTGACCGACGACCCATTTCTCTAGAATATCGTCGTTGAACTTATTGTGTTCCCTATTTTCATTGAAACAGATATAAAGTCGTAGCAGGTACCTTCTCACAAAAAACACTATTGATCAGGGCACAGACTTACGAGTGGAACGAGGGATTTACACCTATAGCTAAAAAAACCGGTTGGCTCTGCGAACTTGTTGCAATTTTTGGTCTTCTTTTTGTAGTTTTCGCTACCGCTATGAGGTATACAGTAGCATACCGGGACACTGGGGTTGTTGTAACTCGCAATATACACCGAATAGCAGTTAACGGGGTATATTAAAGGGTTAATAAAAAGCTTGCCAACCAAGAAAACGCACCAAGGGGCATCCCTTATAAAACCACATGAAAGCGCGAAAAACGAGTGACCAACGACACACAAGCAAAGATATCTTTTGGATCATAAGTAAGAGGAACATCTAAATAATTCGCTGTGCTTTCACATACCATTGGGACTTTTGTTCATCGTCGGGATCGAATGGAGTCCGACGTTTTGTATAAGCTTTGTGTCGACTGGGATCTCCCACTCCCAGATCCTGATGGACTTATCGTCCGAAGTCGACGCAAACCGCCGGTTCTTGTCGAAGAATGTTATCGAATTGACAGGACCCAAATGACGGTCATATTCCTGAAATATACCCAATTCACTAAACAAACTTCGGAATTGAGGAGCAGAACCCTCAACCTCTGCTAGAGGCCGCAATATATTAAGAAACAAATGAACATAGTGAAGCTGACCTGCACAATCTCTCCTGTTCGGGTGTCCCACTGAACAATCTTCTTATTTTGCATTCCTGCAAGGAACATGTGGTTTTTGTCGTCGTCTGGGTGGAACTTCACGCAGAACGGAACATGGCCAGTGTGGAAACGTTGTTTAACCTTAACAGTGGGTGGTAAACTTAGTGACTTAGACACTTATGAAGCAATAATTTTACACATACAAAGTCCCAAACGCACCTGGCCTGTTTCAGTGTCCCACAATTTGACGTAACGATCGAAGCTTGCAGACAAAAACTCCGTTCCTTCGTTGTTGAAAACAACTTCACGAACAGGTAGCTTATGACCGGAATATGTCCTAACCACCTGGTGTTTCCCGTATACCTCCCAGAGTTTTATCTAAATATCGAAAGAAATAACTTTCAGAAATGAAAGTTGGGAAGAAAAATCATCACCTTAGTATCCATAGAGCACGATAAGAACAGATGAGCACTCTTTGGAAACCACTGAACACAATTGACTCCCTTCGTGTGGCCTTTGTAAACGTGAATCTGCTTTTTCGGGATGAAACATCTAAATGTCACATTATAGATGGATTTAATCAATTTTACAGTGTTAAACCGTACTTTTCTGGAACCGCATCCGCTCGTAGGTTCACTCCAGTGAAAGCAGGTGGAACAAGGAACGAGCGGCCTTGATAATCTTGCGCTTCTTTCACTGAAAAAAGCAAAGGTTTCTTTCAGATAATAAAGTAAAAAGTGAAAACAATAAAATGACTAGAATGCTACCATTTTCGAAAGCATCACATTTACAGTAATCTAACTTACAATGCAACACCGAAGATTCTTCAGCATTGTCGTTGTTCTGCTGCTGCTTTCTCTTGAAACGTCGACTATTCGCCTGTCGCTGAAAGTTGGACGCTTTCCTTCGGATAAATAAGCAACGTTTATACCAAGTCTACTCGAAAAGTTCGAGAGACTTCAAAAACCGTTTCTATATTAAAAATGCTAACCTTGCGAACTATCTCGTCCATTTCTTTTTGAAGTTCTGGATCGGGCTTCGCGATTGTTTTCTCGTCGCAGTACTTAGCCCATGGACCTGAGACAGCAGCATAGAAAGTGATTGTGAACAAAAAGGAGAGAAGCTTGAATTCATTACCAAACTACTTAACCCATCCTTTAACGGAAATCTTGACAAGGAACAATAAAAATACAAAACAAACGACATGTTCACCTGTATAGCCCTCAATGTCAGAAGAATCGAAGTTAGCTTGTCGTTTTCTTCTCTCGCCTCCTGTTTTCTTAGAATCGAACAACGATTCACCTTGGGTTTGCAGAGCAACCTCTTTATTTCCGATGAACTCATTGCCTTGAAAAGAAGATACCGTACTGTTCATCAGAAGAAATGTAGAACTAACATGGCTAAAAGAACTAACTCTTGTCCGCCGTTGGATTGCGTGCATAGCCCAGAGTGTCAAAACTACGAAGCTCTCGAGTGAAATGGAATTCGTTGATATGAGCCGGTTCAACGAATCTGGAACCACATCAACAAAGTTTTACAAAGTTAATAAAAAAATATTTATTCAGTACCAACCCTGTCAGCACGTTCTTCGGTGCCTTCTGGTTTTCGCTCTTGAACGGATTACTGGGACCGGCCTGAAAAGATGTTCTCGGTTTACCTACTTGAAGACTGAGAAAACAATCATTTATCTCCAAAGATATCTGAGCCACTTTTAAACGATCCTTTGTGTATCTATTCACTACCACTCTTCCTGTCCTATTTTAGAATTCCACTCCAAAACTAAATGAATAAATGAATGAAAACACCTCAATCTCTTTTACCTCAGGCTGAAACAGCTGCTCATACGTTGGGTTCGTTGTTAGCTCCTTCGTTCGCGGATCCACTATCGCTATCTGCTTCAGAATGCTCTTCGTTGTAACTTCGGGCGCTACCTAAGCACAAAGAACAGATATTCACGCTCAAACTACGAAAAAACTAACCCATCTGAAACTTTAAAACAACTTGAACTTACAGTGAGTGTACTTGGAAGAGCAAGTGATTTGCAGTTATCTAAAGAAATCGCTGCTGGACTGTCGTCGTCTGACATCTCATCGCCACTGGGCGTGTACGCTTTCAACAGATCCATCTGAAAAGCACTACATTAAGTGTGCATAGAGATAGAAACATAAGTAAATTGTCACGGCCGGAAAAGACGCACAGCTTTTGTACGAAATTTGTGATAAAAATTTGAGCTTCCGTGGTAATTACGACTCTCTAACGATGCTTAAGTTGAAAAGAAGTAACTTCTGTTCTAAATCTGCCGTATGCTAATAGAGGTAAAATACGAATGGCAAGGAATATAAACGAGTTGGAGGAGGGAAGGGTATAGCAAAAAGAAGCGAATCAACAAACAGTCAACAAAAAACGCCAATTCTAAAGTTCAGCCACAGTCGGCGATAAGGTCAATGCAGTCAAACATTGGAATGGGCTAATTTGGACGTTTTTTAATTATCCGAAGAAGAACGGGAGGTTAAATAGAGCTAGATAAAATCGCAGTCTGCTCTTCTTCTATAAAACAGAGGCTTCAAACGACTGGGTCGCAATTGCGGCCGTAGCACGACAAAGTTTTAAAAGCGACCAACCTCCCGCGCCAGTTGTACGTACAGTTGTACTATATTTTTCGCTTCTTTCTCTTATTATTCATTTCCTTTTTTGTATATCTGTAGTGTATACCTAACCAGTTACCAAGTAAAATACTAAACAATGCGAAAGAGGGTAATGCTAAAGCCGTTGCAAAACCAAGCCGAAACAGGACACATTACCGACTACATGTCAATGCAATTTTCTATGCTTCCCTCTACTTAGAGTAGCGATGTGGAGCTCAAATTTTTAACGCACCCACAATAATATGAAACAACAGTTCCACACATGATTATCAACATGATCTAACCGGAAACAAGCATACACATGCAATTGGAATGGGAGCTTGCTAAATCAGTAAAGATTGAATCTGTCATAAAATAATTGAATTAGAGTGGTTTTGAATATCTGGGAACCTCTTATGCTAAATGTCATGTGTGATACTATCAGGAACCATAGGGATCAATGGAGCTACATTACCCCACATTATTAGGTTGTCCAGAATTAAAATGCGTTTTTGTTTCGCGCGTCAACTTTCAGCTTCCTTTTCTATGTGTCATACTAATTCATTGTCCCACTGTTTTTAAGCTTATGTAACGGCCTTTCAGGACTTTGTTATAGTACACTAACGCTCACTCTCTTCGTATTTAGGATCGAATGTCCAGCATGCTAAGGAGCAGATCCACATTATTTTACTTCATAAGTTCAAACGAAACGTGGTAGACGCTCATAAAAATATTGTGCGCGGGGACCAGATGTCTCCTCACTTCGGAGTACTCAGCGCTGGCTTCAAAAATTTTGACCCGGAGACACAAGCCTTGAAGATAACCAGATCAATAGCGGGACTCTGAACATGACCAAGATTCTATTAAATGTCTGGTGTAGTCGGATCCAGGGAATACCGTTCGGGAGTTAGCGGAAAAACTTCACGTTTCTCATACGACCGGTGCCAAGCACTTGGAGAAACTCGGCAAAAGTGCATAAGTTGAATCAGTGGGTCACTCATAAATTAATTACGCCACGGTTCTACCACTACAATCCTCTTGAGCTACTGTTCTCTTTAGCGTCTTCTTCGGCTCTTATTCCACCTCACATAGTCTTACTACAAGTGAACCGATCCTTAGACACTGTCAAACAGTATCGATGTCAACTCTTCGCAAGTTCATAATCTTACCAACTTCAACGAGATTTGGATAGGAAAAACCGTTGCGCACCGGATTGCAATAAGTGAATGGGTGCTGTCCACGCTTGTAGAACCACTAATATTTGATAATAAAGAGACCTTCTCTACAATTTAGTACAAGCTAACAATCGAATCAACACCTAAATGAGTATGAAATGAAATCACATCAAAAAGACATCCAAAGACTTTACAGAGATTTTTTATTTGTTAAAAACAATAACAATGACGATCACACAGAACAATTTATTCCTTGAGATCGCGAAGACGGCGGATGGTTGATCGCACAGTAGCGGCGGTGACTGTACCATAAACGTAACTGGAAAGAAAAGGAGTATATATCATAATTCGGGGGAGAAAAAAGAAACAGTTCAAGACAGAAGAACGAAGAAACTCACGCTCCACCAGCAACGGTCTTGTGGCACTTAGAGCAGTTCCAGATGCCGACAGCCTTACGCTTCATGGCCTCCTTTCCGCAGAACACGCAGGTGTAGCGCGAATGCTGGGTGACCTCCATCTTCTTGACCATTTTACGCAGGGAGGCTCCATAACGAGTACCGTACTTTCCGACGATGCCGACCTTCTTGGTGCGCTTGGCCATTATAACCCTTAAACATTATACAATAATAGAATTGTATACAGTACTAGAAAGCACTATGAAACATCAAATGCCGAATACAGAAAACTTTCGGTATAAGGGCGACGAATACAGCGGCATTTCCAACGAGAGCAAAAGTTGCTGTATAGTGAAAGACACTATATAGAGAGAATGTTCAGGATCAGTTGAGATGGGACTAAACCGTTGAACTCGACTTCCAGTACTAACTTCATCTACAACACTGGAAATCGAAAACTGTGGTTAGTTTGCATAAATGCAGATGCAAAGTTGGTGGACATAAACCTGCAAAGATCGAGAATCCTTCGCCAAATACCTAGAAAAACCAATTCTGGGCAAGAAGGAAAAAGACGAAACGCAGGATGGAAATCCGAGCTCCAACAAGAACTCATTTGAACTCGGAATCTTCCTTAGCTTCAGGATTCTAACAACGTCGAAGTAGAACAACCTTCGTGCTAAGAATGTAAGAGATAATCGCCCGAACAAGCCCGTGGAGACGGCACTTTTTCGGCCAAAGAAAAAAAATAACTATCTGATCGACGCTCAACTAATTTCAATTTTAGGAACGTTAGTCAACCAATCCTGCAACTTTCTGACTAGCCTTAGTTATTCACACCAGCGATCAAGTTACTACTTCCTTTGCTGTCGTTGAGAATCACTTCTATAAAGGACACGGACGACCAAACCCTCTTAATCCCGAGTTTCAAGATGAATCTGATCTGTTTGACAAAATGCATTGTACCTCGGAGTATAGAAAAGGAAAGTGGCAAGGGCTGCGTGCCTTCTCAACATCACCCTTTCTCCAGGTTCCTCGGATTGGACACTCATGTGGGATCTCCCAAAAACCATGGCCGATGAGAACGCTTGGCTCTTAAACCAGTTAGCACCCCACTTGAGATCTTCTTCACGCAGATAGAATCCAGTTTCTGTCATAAGCAATGATGAAGAATCTGCTTGCTACGCCGCATAACAGTCCTATGCTGAACTATCCATCACAGGAGGCAACTCGACGATATTAAACAAAAAAGATGGCACTATTCAACTTAACGGACTCCAGTCCTCGAGAATCACTGACACTTCGCACAGGGGCGGGGGGTGGGTATTTGGAGCACTGATCACAAATCTGCTGTCCGTTTTTCACGTGAGTGGCCTCGGACCACCCAACTAGTAGCTATGGGTGCTCCGAGACCGGCAGGTGAAGAACGGACAGCAGATTCGTGACCAGCGCCCTCCATTAACCCCTGTGCAAAGTTTCAGCGAAAACGGTGATCCTGACTGGACCACCCAAGTAGTTGATATGGGTTGTCCGAGACCAGCAGGTGAAAAACGGACCTCGGATTCGTGACCAGCGTCCTCAATTCCCCCCTGTGCAAAGTTTCGGCGAATTTCGAAATTCGAAAAAAAAATCAAGGACTGGGATCCGTTAAGTTGAATAA
Source organism: Nippostrongylus brasiliensis (assembly GCA_030553155.1). Taxonomy (NCBI): domain Eukaryota; kingdom Metazoa; phylum Nematoda; class Chromadorea; order Rhabditida; family Heligmosomidae; genus Nippostrongylus; species Nippostrongylus brasiliensis. The sequence continues at coordinate 31,121,447 of CP130732.1, read as the reverse complement.
GGCCAAAAAGATTGGCACTATTCCACTTGTTGGACACCAGCACTCGATTTTTTTCAGCCAGAAATTTTTTCTCCAGAAATTCGCTGAAACTTCGCCTATGGGGGTAATTGGGGGCGCTGATCACGAATCTGCTGTCCGTTTTTCACGTGGGTGGCCTCGGACCACCCAAATCGCTACTTGGGTGGTCCAGTCAGGATCACCGATTTCGCTGAAACTTCGTCCATGGGGGTTCTCTGGTGTCCTGAACACGATGATGAAGTCCGTTTTTCAAATGGCGGGCGAATACTGCAGTTATAGGTGAGTCTCACCGGGTAAGGTCAGTAGGTAGTCACCTATAACTGCTGTATTCAGCCGCCATTTGAAGAACGGACTCCACCATCGTGTCCAGGACACCAGAAAACCCCCATAGACAAAGTTTCAGCAAAATCGGTGATCTTGACTGGACCACCCAAGTAGCGATTTGGGTGGTCCGAGACCACCCACGTGAAAAAAGGATAGCAGGTTCGTGTTCTGGACCCCAAATAACGCCCATAGGCACAGATCAGCGGAATTGGTGATCCCGACTGGACCACCCAAGTAGCGATTTGGGTGGTCCGAGACCACCCGCATAGAAAACGGACAGCAGATTCGTGATCAGCGCCCTCAGTTACCCCCTTGTGCGAAGTTTCAGCGAATTTCGACGACTGATAAAAAATCGAGTGCTGGTGTCCAACAAGTGGAATAGTGCCAAAAGATTTATTAAGTCCATCTAAAAATGGACGAAACATGCCCATTTTCGAAACTTGTGAATTTGCTTCGTTGTCCATGTCTGTAACACCATTTTTCAAACTCTTGAAATATGTGCACTTTTCGCTTTCGAATTTGAATGTACAACAGAACTGGTCCAACAAATTTTCGTTCAAAATGGGAATGAAGGAATTAATAATTGAAACACAAAAAACACCGATACAGAGGCATACATTTCGACGGTTGAAGTCGGACAGTGCTCTCTAATCATATAGCCGATCACTTAATTCAGAAAACCTAAGATAAAACCAGAAATAAAAACAATGAAATGATGTTTCACTTAGCTATTTGGCTTGAGCAACCACTGGAAAATCTAGCAAGGACAATGAGAACCAACGTACAACTACCTACGTATAGTAAACGAAAAACCCAGGCGGGAAAATACCTCCTGAGGCTTTATTTTATCCCAGGAAAATGGCCTAATTTGTGTTAGAGTGAGAAAATTCTAAAATACTCATCCTAAAACAATGTGACCTGTTTTGAGGAGTCATGTAAGATCAACAAACTGTCCCAGCAAAATTTTTTCTTCGACTGCACTCACCACCCCACCCCACTGAGCAATCAAAAAAGTACAAGCTATTACCTAAGACAAACCATTGGGTATAATTCCAGATGAACCGAAGAGCCTATTCAGAACTTAGAAAAACAACAACAAACCGAAACTCGAACCAAATTCAAGAAAGAGCAGTAGGCCACGCAAGGCTCGTCGCGTCCGAAAAATTCGCGTTGGTTGAGTATCTGCTGCTGCTGCGCTGTGGCTTTCGCTGCGTATCTGGGCGGGGCGTAGCCGGTTCGGTCCGCCTCCTTCCACGTCGCTTCTGCCGGTTCGTTCTGCTTCATCTTATCTTAAAAGTGATATCAGTCGTAGATCAGTCGTGTTTTCGCTAAATTCCACTCGAAGTGCCTTCATTTTGAACGTCCGCAGGTGTCACGTCGGTTGTCGAACTCACTGGGCCGCGTGAACAACTATGGGAAACAGTGAGAGCGTGGCGATTCCGGGCGGTGGTACGGAAGGATATCATGTGTTGCGAGTGAGTTAACTTTGACGTAGAATATTTAAATTTGTTTCTTTTTTGGTACTATATGGTCTACAGCGCAAGGATAGGATTCCATAATATTAACTATTAAATAAACTATTAAATATTCAACAAAATATTTCGAGCTCTTGGGTGTTCTACTAATATAGCCAGAATTGAGTACATCCCACCCCATTTTCATCACTATTTTAGATGGATAAACTCAATATTTCGGCCCTTGTAAGAGTTGCCTGAAATACGTGTTTTGTGTTATTATGTTGCTTGTTGATCCCAAATTTTACAAATATTGGTCCGCATCAGAGATTTCGCTAACACTTTATTTATAAGAGGTGATGCTGACCATGATTATCACGTAATTGCTTATTCATAAGAGGTGATGCTGACCATGATTATCACGTAATTGCTTCGATCTACTTTTGAATACTACCCAAACCATCTTTACTTGACCGGTTTAGTCAACAATTTCGATAGTGGTCGGTAGTAATTCTGAAGGCGGATGTTGGATTTGTGATCTACATCCTAGCTTTATGCATTTGTTGCTTAGAAAGCGAACGCGAGACGAAAAAAATAGGCAGCGGTTGGGCCACTGGAGTCGGGTACTGAATTAGTTCCGAGAAATCTAACATTTTGGCTCGTGCCATTTCAGCAGTAATCTGAAAATCCAATAATCAACATCAAGAATGGCTATGACTCCCTCAAACCTTTTTGCAATAAAAACCCTGAGGGAGTCTTTTCTCTCGGGCTGCCCTCGCAAACTTTGTTGCACCTTTGCTTCTGTTCGACACATAGTACGCTTCTTCATACTATCTGAAATATTGTTAAATATGTGAAATTATGACCTAATATGAAGAAACAGCAGGAACGGCTCTTCCACTGGTATTTTAGGTGCAAGAGAATTCGCCTGGACAAGCTGCAGGCTTGGAGCCGTTCTTCGACTTCATCGTATCTATCGGCAACATCAGACTGGTAAGCATAGTTTTTCGGCTGTAAAGCCTGAAGGCAATTTTGTTTTTCACTGATCCCCTTTCAGGATAAGGACAACGATACAATGAAGGAGATTCTAAAACAGCATGTAGAAAAACCTATCGAAGTAACAGTTTATAACAGGTAAGTCGTATATAACTTGTTCATAGGTTCTGCTTGAGTTGATGGTCTTCTTCCTTTTCAGTAAAACTCAAACTGTTCGGCAAACTACGGTGGTGCCTTCAGAGATGTGGGGTGGTCAAGGTTTACTCGGGGTTTCCATCCGTTTCTGCTCCTTCGACGGTGCAAGCCAACACGTTTGGCACGTGGTCACTGTTCAGGTTGGTTTAGTGTATAGTGGTTTTCTGCAGTCTGCGTCTCACCATTTCTTTACCTTTTCAAATTATGCTGAAGGTCTATTTGTTTGCCAACCACTGCCTCTTTAATTGGTGCCCTGACGCGGGGTAGTAGATGACTAAATAAATATATGAAATCTATGAGTAATTGTAGATCAGCGGGGTTTATTTTCCATTGATAAGATCTCGTTTTTTTGTGCGCAATTTCACGAGGCTTCCGGCCTATATTCAGTGTCACCCGTGTCCGATAACCTAAAACGAACTGCCTCATTTGAGGGAAGTAGCAAAGGCCGTAGAGGAAATCAAAAAAGAAATCGATTTATAATTCTTGTCAAAAGTACAGTTTGTGTTTCAGCCTAACTCTCCTGCTTCCATAGCTGGGTTGGTGTCAAACACCGACTACATACTTGGCGCGGAAAGCGTCTTGAATCAAGCTGATGATCTAATTGCCCTTGTTCAGGTAAAGAAGCTCACATGCTGACATAGAACGCAATTCATTTCATTTATTGAGTGATTTAGGCGAACGAAGGGAAACCACTAAAACTCTACGTATATAATGTCGACACTGATGTTGTGAGAGAGGTTGGTTGCGTTGTTTCTGCCAACTACTTGAAAATCATTCAATTGCGCTAATTTAGGTCAGTTTGACTCCGAACTCGGCATGGGGTGGGGAAGGATGTTTAGGGTGCGATATTGGGTATGGATATCTTCACCGAATTCCGATCTCTGTTGATCGTTCCAAGCCGAAGAGCCCCGTCCCACCGGTAAGTGCCTTTTTCATGTACGAAGAGCGATTTTTGTGAAGCTATGTAGGGTTCTAGGAAAACAATCGACTGCTTCTACTTTTGACGTCAAAAGTCACATTTCGCACTAGTGCATATTCTTACTTTTGATGATCGTTTCGAGTTATGTGTATGTTACGGCACACGTTGGTTTCTGCCGACGTCTTGAATAAATGAATAAAAATAAAATTTAACCCAATTGATATGCGCCATTATGGGCTGTAAACAACCTGTGCATCATTTTAGGTGGTTGCTGCGCAACCCAAGCTGGCCCAACCGGGAAGCACTGGAATCCCACAAATTGATCAGGTTTGTTACAAGCAGTCGCTTTTTTGTCTATTTTCATTTTCATTCGTAATAAAAGCAGCGAGAGAAAGCAAACCAAGTCGAGAAGGTAAATTCTGCACCGTCTCTGAACCTTAGACGGTAAACTTGAATTATAAAGCTCTCCTGAGGCACGTTAGTAGTGTAGGGTTGCTTTATGGTAGTGTGTAAAGGGCACTCATCTCCACTGGATACTAACCACTGAAAAGGGCCAATATTGGTTCCATGAAATCACTGGAAATCTGCGTGTCGACGTTAGGTAATTAAATGTATAAATCTTTAATTCTCTACATTACAGGTCAATAAACCTCCTGCACCGTCGTCGTTCCCTGATCCGAGCCAGTTTGCCGTTCCAACCAGTATGCCGCCTCCAAACAACTTCGTTTCTCCACCGCAATTCCCCCCATCGGTGCCAAACGCGTATGGGTCGCAGCAGTCCACGTCAGCGCCACCACCACAGCCGCAGACATCGCAAGCCTGCTCGGATGGTCACAACCACCATCACGACGACCACGGACACGGACATTCTCACAACGGACACGGACACAGTCACGCTCCCGCTCCTTCACCTGCACCACCTGTTCAGCCTCAGCAACCACCGCAACAACAGAACGTAGGTGTTTCACTCGATGGGGTACTTTTAAAAAAATGAAATTGTGAGAATTCAGTATCAAGCTCCAACTGCTGCTCCGACCACCGCGGCACATGATTACTACTCGCATCAGCAACAGCAATATCAGGTTTGTGTTAGAAATCTATGGTATTTTTCAAGGCAGATTAGAACGCGGCATTGTTTAATCGGGGTTTGTCCGGAGTTATTACGAGGTCTGACACTATTCCCCGGCAGGCGAATGTTTGGTGACCTCGAAGTAGTAGTAGCGTGTGCACCCAAAATAAACCATAGGGATATTTTGTGGTTTGTGGCTGGTATACCACTTTTCAAGCTAGGCCCTGCTGGGCTTCCGGAGATATGGACCATTGTTTTTGATGTGTCTCCGGCCATCTCTACCTATTCAGTACTCTCTTTACATTTCTATGGGATAAATCTAGCCTTTTTTGAATTTCTGCCCCAAATTTAAAATATAAAATCATAAATCTGTCTTCAGGCTTACCAACCACCAGCCAGCACTGCTCCGTATTCATCAGCTCCACCAGCCAGCACCGCTCCAACCTCGTATCCGTATAGTACTTCTGGCTTTTCAATGCCAATGACGAGGTTTGATAGGGTTTTTTTGTCTTTTTTCAGTAGTCATCCCTCCGGCATTGTGTTTTTGCCAAATATGTTTCAATTTCTTTTTTTTCAGCTACACTGCGGCCCCGTCTTCCGTCTCCATGCCAATGCCACCACAACCTCTGCCTCCCAATTTGCAGCCTACGTCAACGCAGGCTTACTTCCCTACTCCGCAACCACCGAATCTCACACGTATGTTCTTTTCCTACATTCCGTTATCATGTACAAAAGCCAGTTGTATTTCAAATTGTTGTATATCTAAGTTAAAATTACGTATCAGATTAATATTACTGCTTCTTTAGCATCGATTCCGTCTGGCATCCCATCAGTGGTGCCATCGATGTTTGCCACCGGAGCTACGGCGTCAGCTGGAAGTGCCGCGTATGCGCCACCTCCACCACCAATCAACTTCCCGATGCCATCTTTGAGTTCAATCGGTATCACGCAGTTGGCTGCACCACCGACATCGTCGGGTGACTCGTTCCAACAGAAGTACAATGGTAAGTATCATATTGTACAGTAGTCTGTGAGATGAACAGCGGTGAAGCTTGCTAAAAAAAGTCTGATTTCCATCTGATAATTATTATGATTCTAGTGTTTTGGCAATGGGCATGACGGACCAATGCTTTGGTTCACAAAAGAGCGGTCAGATCTTAAGGAAAGGAAGATTAGCACGCCCCTCGTGAATCTTGGACTTGTTCAGTGCATTTTTGTTCTATTTGAAGCATCTTTCGACCAAGTCTGCTTGCTTTTGCTTTTTTGTGATGATCACTGTCAGAAGACTTCTTTTCATTGAGAAATTGCTTTCGATGCTCAACATTATACCTAGTGACTATACGAAAACTTCTAACTTTAACTTTTTTCCTGAAACTTACAAAACCAACAGCCTTCTACCTATTTTGGTGGTTTCACGTAGGTTATCTACATGTCTCTTACCGTTCGAGAAGATAGCCTCAGCAATTTTGACTCTGCTGCTGTGATTTATGTTAGGAAAGTCAATAGAATGTAAGGTTTTGAAGAAATTTTCGGTAAGATAGGCGACTTTCGTCACACGAATGATCGTGGTTCAGCAAAATTATTTTACATTTTAAATTTCACGTAATTGACATCAAATAGATTCTGTTTAGGAACAAACCAAGTACCCTCTCCACCGCAGTTCTATCCAGTCCCTCAACAGTAGTGCTTGGACGTTCGCCGAAGACCACCATTTTGCCTCTCGAAAGTGATAATTCTGTTTAGTACATCGGGCGATATCTTGTGCAGTAATTTTGATTCTGTGATTGTGGTTAATGTTAGGCAGCAAATCGGAGACCTACTTTTCTGAGAAAACAAATGTATTGAGGAGATAGATAAGTATTTGTTATGCGAAGTCAGTTATTTATTATTTATTGGATTTTTGAGATTCTGGTGGGTGAATAAAGCGTTGTATTTATCGTCTGTGAATTGTCTTGTTTTACGGTGTATTTCAGCACAAACTATTTGGGTGTATATAGTCAGAGGGATATAATGATGAATTATTCCCAATCATAGTGGTGTTTCCAGCTGCTCTCATCAATTGCCAAATATGACGTCAATTGAGATCGAAGCTGCGGAGTAAGTCGACTTCACTTATATGTATGCTGAGCAAAATAGTTCAAATTTTCCGCTTTCCACGGTGTTACCGGTTTTTTCTTACCTCCATATATCCCTCTGGGAGAATACCAGTTTCATGCCTGCAGTCCTTAATCAAGTTCATAACATAACCATTTTATGTCTTATCTCCCTAAGTTTTATCTGCGTTTTTTCTTTCAATGCCTTTCAAGGTTATTCTAGTTAGCGAACAGCACTTGGCTAAGAGATACTGTGACTCCTCTTTGCTGTTTGGGAAAACTATTTATCCATTTATTCAAGCGAAATGCGCTGCATATCGACAAAGTTAACAACACAATTACCCAATAGTGTGGAAGTGCCTTTGGTAGCAAATTCGTATTTTTAAAGGTATTGATGGAATTGTACTTGATTTTTTTCGACCAGTTTTTTGAACAACATCAGTGTCGGAATCGAACAACTTATTCGTTGCGGTAGATAAATTTTATGGAAATGGTTGTCCATTGTCCTGTGCTGCTGTGCCAAACGAGATTAGTAGGTGGACCAGATTTATTAATGGGCTCACATTTCGACCTGTTCGTCGGCGTCGGAGACGTAAAAAGTGACTCGAAATTTCTCATCTTAGCTCTGTCCGGCCAAGCGGTGAACCATCATTAGCTTTTTTGTCAGTTTTGAAAAATTTACCTGAGAAACTGTAGAAAACGAGTGATATACTTACTGACTGACTTACCCCGTCATTCAACATTTTAGACGATCAACGGCTCGGGAGACGCGAGCATATGGCCCTAGTTTGTCAAAAATACTAGGCATTGTTCGGCGCTTGCCGGACAAACCTAAGATAAAACTCTCAAGCCAGTTTTCAGGCCTCTGGCGACGAAGAACAGGTCGAAACTTTAGATGATTGACCTACTAACTACTAACCTCGTTCGGCACAACAGCATACGCAATTATAACGTCATAGCGAGGTTCCAAGAAGGGAGAACTTGGGGAAATTGTTGAGTTTTGGAATTGATGGTTAAATTCCAACTAGAAGTAAAGCTGTTTAATCTCAAACAGATATTTGCATCTTCTTCAACATGCTCCTGTTGGGAATTCATATGGAACTGGTAATTTCAATTCTTTTAAATGAGCGCTAAATTCTTTTCAATGACACCATATACCCATCAAAAGCTTGGTATACCTTGTTGGTCATTCCACTGTTGCTCGATGATATTCTCGTCAATACTTCCCATGTTTCAGTGTGGTTCGCCTCATTGAGCAGTATTTGAAGGAAAACAATCTCATGCGCACATTAAACGTCCTGCAGGTAACATTTTAGATGATCACTTTGCTATGAGCAATATTTCAACATTTAGTTCTACGTTAGTGTTATTTAAGGAGGAGACAAATATCACTCTTAATACAGTTGACAGCATTGACTCGTTTTCACACGAGATTACGAACGGTCATTGGGACACCGTGTTGAAAATTATTCAGCCACTGAAACTTCCTGCAAAGAAGCTCATCGATTTATATGAGTTGGTGGGTGCTTGGCCGTGCTTAATTTTTTTGGAAGTTTCCTTTAGCATGTGAGATCGCAGAAAAAATTTTCAGATGGTCATTGAATTGGTTGAGCTCAGAGAGTTGGCCACAGCTCGACTCATCGCACGTCAAACAGACCCAATGCACTTGCTGAAGCAAATGGATCCAGAGAGGTTATTTCCAGAGTTGTTCAAAATATCATTTTCTACAATTTTCACCACTATTGATCCCATTGAAGTTCCCAGATAAAATTACCTAGTGGCCTTTCCTTTTACCCTCCGCTTACTCAGTTATATCTTTCATCCAGATTTCTTAAATTTATTTAGCTAGCTTCCAGTTTTGTTTCATTCGCTAATTTTTTTATTTCCATCAATATTAATTGTCGCGACTGCGTGGGCGTATGAGGCGTGGGTCAGAATCCTATTCGCCCTATATTCGCTTCTAGTTTCGATTTATTGACATTGATGCAGCTGACTCTAACACCCATCGATTTTGTGGAGCTTCTTTTGTTCCTTTAATATGCTCATTAAGTTGCTTAGTCTCACCACTCTATATTTCCCTGTAATTTTATATTTTTGAATTCTCCTAGCATGTTCTACCTACTTGAATTCTCTTCATCCGAACGTGAAATTTCAGGTTTACGTAAAATTTAGTTGTTAAGGTCTGCGATCTCTTTTGACATTTATCAGAAAGTGAGTTTTCCAGATACGCTCGGCTCGATAATTTGATAAATCGACCATATTTCGATGCTGGTGAAGTTTTTGGAGACGTGAGCAAAGAGAAGCGGCGGCAGGCAATCGCAAACGTACGTTGAGTGCATTTAGCCTTTATATTTTGTGCCTTCCTTCATGTATACATTATTCGGCGCCTAGACTATCTTAATTGAGAATCATTCATCCTTTCTGGAGCAGTTATTCATATTCTATATTGTACTATCCCTTCAGTTGTCAATCTATTATTGTTCCAGTCGTTAGCAAGTGAAGTAAATGTTGTGCCACCGTCTCGTCTCTTGGCTCTCCTTCAGCAGTCACTCAAATGGCAACTTCATCAGGGACTTTTACCACCAGGTGTGACAGAATACGAATTCTCCATCGTTGACGGCTTTGGATATACAATATTAATTTCTAGGTACTCAGATCGATTTGTTCCGTGGTAAAGCCGCAATGAGAGAGCAGGAAGACGAACGATACCCTACCCAGTTAGCTCGTCACATCAAATTTGGTGCAAGTACGTTTTAAGGTTGTCAAATGATTTGTTATTTTTGAGTTTAGTCGATATTTTCAGCAAGTTATCCGCTCTCAACAGTTTTCTCACCCGACGGTCAGTTCCTTGTTTCTGGTTCGAAAGACGGATTCATCGAAGTATGGAATTTTATGAACGGAAAGCTGCGAAAGGATTTGAAATATCAGGTCTGGTATTACAAATCTAACTTCTTCCATACGTAGAAAATTTGACTGAAATTTATAGGCGCAAGACAATCTTATGATGATGGACGATGGCGTGACGGCTCTTAGCTTTTCTCGTGATTCCGAAATGATTGTTTCTGGCAGCATCGATGGACGTATCAAAGTGGGCATTCAGAATTTCTGTGACCAAGGCTATTTCTCAGTGTTGACGCATTATTCTAGGTGTGGCGCATCCAGACTGGAGATTGTTTACGGCGATTCGAAAAGGCACATTCGGCTGCGATCAATGCTGTACGATTCAGCAAGGACAACTCTCATGTGCTATCGTGCAGCAACGACCATATGATTAAGTATGTGTTATTGAATCTCTAATAGAAAAGTTATATGTAGCGCGAATCGCTCGTGTACCGAGCTCTGCTGATTTCGCTCCGAAAGCTTAATTGGCTGTTGCACTTTTGTTGTTCTGTTTTGCTAATGCTTTCGTATAATATTCTATTCGCCGCCAACGTCGCTTGATGGACGCGTTTACGCTTTCAATTTCCTCGCGAAACGTTTTTTTTTTCAGAGTGCACGGGCTCAAAAGTGGGAAGTGCTTGAAGGAGCTGCGAGGACACACGTCTTTTGTGACCGATGTTCGGTATCTGGAGGAGACAAATCAGGCGGTATGTTGTCTGTATTTATAATTATCTGATAATCAATTATCGACCAGGGAAGTTGGTGAATATACACAGTGCTATATTCATGAACTTCCTTCATCGTTCATTCTGAGGTCTTGTTTTTTTGGTCAACTGCTAAGATCGGCGTGCTTTTTTTAAATAAGGAAACGTTCTTATAATGTTGTAATTATACATTCCGAGTGTCGTGCATAGAATCACTATCCTACATGTAAAGGGTTCTCCTATTACGGCGTTTCAGTAGTAAAAAGTCTTTCTGATACCTAATCAGCGCCGTCCACTTTTCATCAACTTTAACCCGAACTGAAAAGCGTTCTTTCTCGCAAATTAAGCCGTGTGAAAAAGTTTGTAGATGCTTAGGGGTACGAACCGCTGAGGGAAACTTTCTTCTGTTATAAAACAGTCTAATCGCTCAAATTTTTTTTAACACAACTGTTCCTGTTCTTTTTGTTTTCAGAATATGAATCGAAATACTTATTGTCTTGTTCATCTGTACAAAATTAGATTTTAGAGCGAAAAATTTGTTTCCTTAATCCTAATAACGCCTTTTCTTCAGGTATCTTGCTCTGCTGACGGAACGTTACGTATCTGGAATTTGAAAACCGCCGAGTGTGCTACAACGTTCCGTATCGCTGGAGACACTCCCGTAAATTCAGTCACTCCAATACCAAAAACCGACCAAATCATTGTATGTAATCGCTCCAACACGCTGTATATCGTCAACCCGCAAGGACAGGTGCGAAAACAGTTTTTATTAAATCTGTTATTATCATGTGAGGGAATGTTAACGTTATTGACAGGTCGTCAGATCGATGACATCAGGAAAGCGCGGCGCTGAAGGAGAATTCATTTCATGCACCGTATCTCCTCGAGGTGAATGGGCTTATGCCGTGGCTGAGGACGGTGTACTGTATTGTTTTCCGCTGCTGACAGGTGTCCTGGAGAATACGCTCCCGGTGAGGAACAAGCTTACGTTTACTATATGAATAATGGTATAGATGCGCGTGGTACAGTGGTAAGAGGTGCACGACATCAGCACGGCCAAGTCAAGCGATCGATCCCCGCCAGGGCTAATCAAGCCTTCCATCCCTTCGGGGTTGGGTAAATTGGTAGCAGATTCGTCCGGGAAGGTAAAAACACTGACTTGGTATAGTGGCTGGCCTCTACGAGTCATTGTATAGACCAAATACGCGTTCACTACGCCACTGCGATTCTGAATGTAACACAAATGCGTGGCGCGTCCGTCGGAGACTGATCAGCGCCGGCACCTTTACATTCATTTATTTACCTATCAGGGCTTGTGATATGAACACATGTAAGGCGATCACTTGGAGAGTATCGCTCCAAAGAAATATAACGGCACCTTTAGCTTTACGTTTTAGCTTCATATAAATAATCGTATTTGATTTGTGAATGCTTCAATGTTTTCGTTGTTCAGGTCAGCGATAAGCCCGTACTCGGTCTCGCCCACCATCCGAACCAAAACTTGATAGCAACCATCTCCGAAGATGCGCTGTTGAAGCTCTGGAAAGATTGATCTCCTCCTTTCGTTTGTAAGAGCAGTCTCATGCAAACGTTGTGTCAGTTTATCGTTGTAACGTGTAACGTAATATTGTTATTATTTTAAAGCGTTTCTGTTGTGCGAATAAAAGAATTTCATATCTTCTTCGCGTTATTCAATGTTGGACCGTAAATGAGCTGTGCTCCTGAATATGTCTCTTGCGATTTCAACGTTTTTTTATGATGATGGAAAATTGATTTCTAGGAATCGCCGGCTTTGGGCCCTTCGCTACCTGCTGAGGACGGGTTTGATCGAGTAAACGACAGTGACGGTGCCTGACGTGGACGTCTAGCAAAGGTGGGAATTGTGAAGTTTGTGATGGTTTTGTGATTGTGTTTCTTTTCGATTTAATAGATATATAGATCTGCAATCGAAACGCATTCAGGCTCGTATCCTTGATCATCACCTTCTAAGCGCGTTTCACAGTTCATAAATTTATCGTTTACTTTTTTTTGTGGGTTTTTTTTTCATCTAAGGGAAAGCGCTGAGTTTATTTCCCTATGTGTGAACCATCAAGTAATCAACAAGTGTTGGTAAACAGCGATCAGTCTTTGGTGTACTTTCCAGAGGTGCAACAAGGTAAATTTGAACTTTGCCCTTTACCTAGGGAACAAATCGAACAAATCGAAAAGGATCGCACCTCCGAAATAAATAAAGAAAAACCTATCGCTCTTGAAAACGTTAAAATCTATCATGGATTCATCATTTTTTATGATATGCCAAACCAGTCTTGTATGACTTCTCTTCCTTTGTCACTGACAATGAACACAACTGGCTTTCCTCATCATTGCCATAGCTTTACAGCTACGTTGCCCTTGTTCTCTTATCGGTTTAGTTTAAGGGTGCCCCTAGAGGTCTTAGCTATCTCTAACTTCCGTTTGCTTTGAGCATGATTAGCGTTGCGAAGTTTCGAAATAACTGGAACAATTTTAGTTCGCTAAGGGCAACTTTTTTTGTTTATTTTCCAAGCCATGTGAAAGTGTGTTAGCAACCAAACAAAGTCATTACTAATCCAATTTTTTTCTTCTGAGTAGCAACAGTACTCGATAATTTCTGATAAGAGACCAAGCGCGACAAATCAGTGTTTTACTGGGATGTCTCTGGAGATATGGAGCATTTAGGAAGTTACACTCTGTGGAGGGAACCATTATTTATTTACCTATACACTGGGTGCGCTAAAACTCAATACTCGGTAGTATGGCGAACTATAAGTTGTAAAAAAGCGAAAAACTCAATAGTAATGCAATAGTCGAGACAAGCACTTTGTAAATTCGCGCTGAGTAAGAGGGAAATAGCTGCGAAAATCATAGGTAGTATATTAATTACAACGTTATTTCTCTGTTTTCTTCCGGTCCTGTGGGTCTCTATGAGACTACATTCTGTGAGATTTATTATACGTCCACTTGTTCATCTCATGTTCTCATCATCTCTTTCTCATTTTTTGTCATGTCCCAAGAGAACGACCTTTCTGTTCAATAGCCTGTCTTGACGCTGAGAACGGGACATTGAGCGGAACGCCTGATCGGTGTCGATGTTTCTTCGATACTCGGTGAATGTGCGATAGAAGTGGGACAGTCGGTCGCCGCCGCTCCTCCCATCGTTCTCGCCACGTACCTCTCAGCGCCCCGCTCTCTGTTCTTCCTATTTTCTTAAGTTATTTGTTGGTTTTTGAACATTCTATATCGTTTTTTGCATTATCCTACGTTATGGGGCTTCTTACATCTTTCCGTTTTTCTCTGAAGTTTCCATTATAGTTACCACTTATCCAGGATTTCTTGGTTTTCGTCTTGGTCCATTTGCACTAAACATTGTCTTTTCATTTCAGTCTTCTATCCTCAGAATTATTGGCGCAGTACATGAACGCATTTCTATTTTCAAAAGGCTGTTGAATCGTTATTTCAAAATTCGAAAGTTCTTAAATCATACCTACTTGAGTGGCATACTTTCAGTGTTTAAATGAACTTCTCTCAAATTATCTGGTCTTGTTCTGTTATCACTTTGGAATTGTGATGCTCTTATGTTTTGCGGAGGACATTTCTTAGGAACAGTCTAATCTTCTTCAGAACGATATTCTGTTGTCGCTGTTTAAGGGTAGGTGTGCACTATTTTGCACTTAGAGCTGCTTCCTAGCTGTACCCTAGCTAAGCTAATTTTAGAAGGATTATTTCTTGTATGTTCCAATTACGATGGGTAGAAGTGCAGCGAGGAGGGATTCCACTACCCTTCGTTTAGTATTTTGGTCAGGACAGGAGCGCTGATATTCTGTTTTACTCGATCGCTAAATCTTCTTCCGGACTCTAGAATTGTTAGACGATCGACCAGTATTTGTCATGAATTTTTGGCTCTAGTAAAGGCTCTACGGTTTTTTTTACGGAATTGATGCCTTTGGAAGCATGTGCTTTCATACTTTATGCTTATGATTTAAGGTTAGCTTTACATTAGCCTTGATACTAAAGTTGGTTTATATTGGCGTTGTCCGAGAAAATGTAAGTAGAGAGGTTGTTTTGGGGGAAAGGATAACGAAGCCAGAAGGAAAATCCCTTTTTATGGTTATTGTAGTCTGACGATGACTTGGATTCGATTCAGAAGCTGTGCTGTTGAGAGATTAGGGTGAAGGTGGAGGTAAAGTGGTAGGTGCTGCCCTTAAGGGTGCACCACGCATTCAACTTTCATTCAGAATCACAGAGGCATGATTATGGGAAGTTTGACCTGTGCAATGTCTTGGGGGATTAGCCGCTGTACAACTCACTATTTTATTCCGAGACAGGTGTGGTACCAATCTACCCGACGCGGAGGGATGGAAGGTTCTGATAGCCCAGAAAGGGATCGACCGCTCATCCGTGCTCCTTGATGTAGCATCCGTAACTGCTGAACCCATGCACTCTGCGTTAGATTGAGTGGTGTCTAATTGTTGCATAGGACCCTGAGGGATTTAAGCCGTTAGTTTATACCCAAGATTGGATTGTTCATATTAGTAAGTGCCTTTTACTGCCTGCGCTGAGTTGTTTGATTTACGTCTTTCACCTATGTTGAGCAACTGTTTTTGAGATGGTGGACTCGCGTGGTGCAGTGGTAAGAGGCGGTACTGACACTTGTACGGATGAGCGATCGATCCCGGCATGGGCTATACAACACTCCTATCTCTTCGGGGTCAGGCAAATTGGTACCAGACTTGTCTGGGAAGGTAGAGACATCTACTTGGTTTAACGACTGGCCTACACAAGTCATTGTATGGGCCAAATACGCATTCACCATGCCTCTACGATTTGAGTGGAACACGAATTCAGCAACGTGTCCTCTGGGCACTGATCAGCGCAGACGGCTTTACCTTTATTCATGAGATGGTGCAAATACGCTTTTTGTTTTTTTGGCGCCGATGTGAAATTCATGCGTTGCTATCGAAATACATCAACTATTATTGATCGGTCTTTCAAAGTCTTGGGCCAGCTGTAGCTCTCGTGAAGGGATATCGATCTGCAAAGTATCTCATTAAGGAAGAAATATAATATCCTCAAATCAATGCCCCTAAAAAGTTGCTGAGTTATTTTGAGAGCTTATCGGGATGGTCTTTTACCTAACAACAAAGAGGGTTTTCCGCGTAGTATTATTGTGCCCAGTTCTTAACCCATTGACGACCGCGCGCTCACTGCGTGTCTGGCGCGGGGGACCGCGCACGAGCAGTAATGAGAGTGCCTCAGTGGCATTAATTGTTTTCAAAACTATCATAAGAATAATTTTTCTGTGTATATTGTTGATTTTGAAACTTCCTCAAGTAATCATTAGAAGTAGACGATTTTCAGACCCTTTTTTGACCTTGTTGAAGGGTCGCTCACTTGATGAATATCTTGACGCATTGATGAAACGGAAAATATAGAATGGGTAGTAACTTTGCCTAAATGGACACTCCTATCCACAGTGTCTCCCAAGAGGGAGGAAGCGAAGCCCAAAAGGTGTGTCCCACCGGCGGGACACACGGTCCACCGTGGACCACAAGGTGTGTCCCGCCGGCGGGACACGCGGTCGTCAATGGGTTAATAGAGCACTTCATAGCTGATGTAGATTTTCAGCAATTTATAATATATTTTTAAATTTTGGCTCATAATTGTAGTTCTCACTTTACAAGGTTTTTGCTGATGAAGGGAGAAAGAGACTGTTCTTAGTTCCTGTCTTGCTTGTCAACCATGCCACCTCAACAGTTTCTGACTGAGTTGTAGTTTTCTGTGGTCTGTCCTGCTATCAGAAGCCAATGAACCGATGCAAGGAAGATCTCTGGGATTTGGAGCTCTGGAAATTGTTTTAAAATGTTAGTTTTCGAATTCTCCATACTAAAACAGCAGTAGGAGCATTCTTCTGTAGAAGATAAGGCCTCGGTAATTTTTCCTCCGTTGGAATTCCAACCCACATAGCACTAAACTGTGAAGCACACATTATTTCACATACAGAGTCGCCCATCAGGAAAACGTTCTGGTCAGCACATAAAGAAACGATTGTAAGCGCAAAGTGATCTTTTACAAAGCCGTTGTGCCTGGCGCCGTTGACTGAAAACCGATAGATAGAAAGTGGCCGCATTCCGTTACGAGAGGAAAGAATTCCATTCGTTATAGCGTTCTGTAGCCTCGGTGCTACGAGGTAATTCGCTTTTTTATGTTAAGTACTTTAAAGCGATAATATGTAAAGCAGCTCTCGACGAAATACAATTACGCGGTAGTAGATGGAGAGCAACTGCTGTCAATCTAATCCCCATGAGTACTCTGGCGTGGCAATGTTCACACCCTTTCGTTGGAGCGTACTTTGTCTTTCGATTGATTGGAACCGTCATTTTTCATCATTGAATTTGTTCCATCACCAAAGGACGATTTCGATGAATCATCTCATATTCGCGGGGCTATTCGTTCCTCCTCGGGCGGCGCTCTCAGCCGTAATTTTCCAATGGGTGATATTAGCTACTCACGACGAGGCAAATTAATGCCGTTTTTTCATTATGCAACTCGATATCTGCTCGTGGTCTTGTATTCAACCCGCATTTCAACTCTCTCCTCTATATACCGCTTTATAATTCGTGGAATTCAATAACTTTGTAACGGAATATGGGCACTTTCTATCTCTTGGTTTCCAGTCAGCAGAGACAGGTTAGACAGAAGAAGGGTCGGGTGGTAAAATTTGTTGTAAATTCGATTGGTATGTTTGTAAAAAATTGGCAGCGCCCACCTTTGTAATTTCCTAATTTGGACGTTATTCTCATGTCCACCTCTTTTTTTTGAGTAGTGTATAATTTATTTATGATTAGGTGCTATTTGAATTAAGGCTGAAGCCGAGGAGAGACGAACGCGAGGTCTAAATTTCTACAGAAAAGTGCTCCTTTTGGTGTTCTATTTTTGCAGACTTTGAAGACTAACGTTTAAGAGTAATTCACAGAGTCGTAGGTCCCAGAGATCTCTCTAGAATCTGTTCATTGGTTCGAACTTCTCCTGGTTGCACCTACAGTTTTACGCCATCGATTTACGGTTTATCAATTTGTTCTCCGCCGGAAAATTTTCGGAAAATATGTTGGGTTGTCCATAAACAACCAGGATTCTATGAGGCTTACTCTTTCGAATTTCATCTTTCCATTCAGATGTGGGAAATCCAGCGATAGCTACGATAAATTCATAGGAAACAGTAGTATGGTAGGGACCACAACCACTCAGAGCTTAAAATGCTTTGAAATAGCAGAACAAGCGTCTTTATCTCGAAAAAGCACATATCGCGCGCTTTCCTTGGTAATTTTCGATGGTAATGAAAATGGTAAAAGATGCGTTTGGCACCAATTCATCCCACCCGGGAGGGATGGAAGGCTTGGTTAGCCGGGGCGGGGATCGGTCTCATGAACAAAACAAAAGAACAAATGAAGAGCCGGAAGTGGACGGGAACTTAAAAACGGCGACCAAGACGTTTGAGAGTTGGAGATTGAGAATTGCTGATCTGATTGGGTTGGCTTTATTAGTATAGGAGCAGCTAATCGGCACCTGAGAAGTTGTCGAGCTCTTTCCCGCCTATGGAAGAAATTGCCTACGATTGCCTATGAGGTGTGTCTCATCTAGTTAGTTAACGCAGAAGTTAATTATCGATGCGGAATAGGGATGCATTCGATGGCGAAGTGGCTGAAATTATAGTTGCTTGACTGGCTTGAGATACGCGTGTTATCCTGTCTTCGTCGGCACCATAAAAATATTACAGTTCGGCTCGTTCCCCTTTGGCGATTTCATCCTCATTTGAACGACCGTCGTTCTATTTTGAGTTTTCCTTGAATTCTTTGATTTTATTCGTGCACTTGTTCCTTGTAGTGCTCATTGAAGTAGTGCATCGTGTTTTTGCTGAAGTCTGTTTGTTCTTCTGCATGAAATATGAGATCTATAATGGCTTTTCCGTTGGACCGTCTACATACCGGAGAGTTATTTCCCCCAGAATCGTTGTCGTTTTGTTTTCGTAACAGCTGAATACAGCAAGGGCATGTATTGGTATGAGAACAATTTTTTGAATATTCTTCTAGCTTGTTACGCATAGATATTCAATTAATATCTATGCGTAACAAGCTAGAGAGACATGCAATTAATTCGAGCATTTCTGTTGGAATTCTTGGTTTTGATGCAAGCCTTTGACGTCGCTTTGCTCGTAGTGATTTCGTAGTGATTAATCGCATCAGGAATCTCCCGTCGGAAAGACGAACTTTCGCATGAAAATTTTCGCTTCGTCGTCAGTTGCAATTATCTATCAGTTGGAAGTTCTGTAGGCATGGGCACACATTCGAGCAGTTTTTAGCTTTTTGCGCTCGAAGCGAAGACCGTCGGTGTCCGACTAACGATAAGTCTGCCGCCATTAGTGTTTTGATTGATAATGTTGATGAAACACTTTTGACTTTCTAATTCCCTTTCATTTGGTGCGCTAGTTTCATAAATTTTTATGTTGCATTAGATTTATTTTCAATGGACTTCATATGATGATGATGGGAATGTTTCAGCATACAGACATTTCCTTATATGATACAGCATTTATATTCACGGGAAATTATGCTTTTGAGGATTGATTTACACTAAAGTATCGTTATGCAACAGCTTGGTATTTTGTATGAAGCCAGCTTTGTGAACTCCTTGTTTTTGCTCTGGCGTGAGAATCTACCTGTCTCGCAAAGAGATTGAATTGAACTAAATGACGATTTGCCGAACGATCCATACCCTTTCTAAAAAAGTAGAACGCTGAGATCGTGAGCTGAGATGGGAGAGATAATGATCTGAAGGGAATAATCGAAGCGATTCAAGCATAGCTGCATTAGCCGCCAAGAATTTACTAAAATCCCTCTTCAGCAAATAAATTCGATATATAACGACCGGTTTGCATAATCTTTTACAGAGTTGATTTGTAGTTGAACCGTTAAAGATGAAATGTTGGAGTGATTGGTGTCGATCAGCTCCTAGGGACGCGCCATGCCTTTGTTTTTCATATGTCGTCGTTCGTTGTCTACCTGATTACGAGCGATAGTGCACCTTGAACAAAGTGGCGTTTAGCAGTGTGTAATGTCGTTAGGCGCTCGATGGAAAATCTATATCAGCACGTCGTTACTAGCAAATCGGCGAAAAATGGCCTATTTGTAGTTAGAGAACACGCCTATGTAACGCCAAACATTCCGAATAGTTGAGCTGTTCCTGTTTTCCTGCCTTTTACTTGGTGAATTCATGTGTGCTAAATATTTGTGATTTACATAACATTTCGACTTAACTTACCATTACCTATATTTGGCTCACCTTGAGAAAAGATCGTGCGACTAGGCGATGTAGATTTCTAGCATCACACTGCCCCGAACTGATCCACTTTGATCGACTCCGAAACACTTCTTTATGCGAACATCTTCTGGATTGAAAAAGGTTCACTCGCAGCCACATCAGCCCTAATAATTCGCAAAGTAATTATCACCGCTATCAGCGGTCTAGCTGCCCCGAACTGGTTCTGGTGATGGTTAATCATGATGATCATGTTGAACCTAGCATCACCAGAGCATCATACTCTTATCGGATTGTTTCGGTTCCACGCGCTGAAACTCGTTGCGTCGATGTTTTCGATGAGCTGGCAGTGATGGCTCAACTGGCGCTGTTCGCTGATAGCGGTGAAATTCGTTGCGTCGATGTTTGGTTTAAACAATGATAAATGTTCAAGCATTGTTAGGCTCAACTGGTGTGTGTGATAGTAAACGTTTTTGTGTGTGTGAGTAAACGTTTTTGTAACTTTCTTTCTAAAATATAGAATGTGCTAGCCGTATGAGTATGGTATCTAAATGAATAGAAGGTGAAGTCTAAGTACTCAACAGTCCCCTGAGAACGCGCCATGTATTAGGTTGGTGTAAAAGTTTTCGGACATTTGCGACTTCTTGAATTTGAAAAGGATTTCCCCGGTATTTTCGGCTCCAGTCAAAAAATCTTATAGAGAAGAGAAGACCATTACTAATAACAGGGCCTACTTCAAATGATACGTTGCTATTGTTCAGATATTATAAAATGAACTGATTTCTATCCCAAATGTCCTAGAACTTCTGCACCAACCTAATACTTATCTTCCTTTCACCACCGTAGAGGCATGGTGAATCCGTATTTGGTCCATAAAATGACTTTCGAGGCCAGTCACTGTTCAGGTTACTGTCCGTAAGGGATAGATGGCTCGGTGAGCTTGGACGGCGGGCGTTCTCTCGGTCGTGGGTGCATGTACCACCTCTTACAAGTGCACCACGCGCGCACCACTTTAGCAGTAGTTCTCGGAATTTTTATCAATTAAGAGCGAATATTGTTTGGAAGGTACTGATTACATCGGTAATGGTCAAGATTACCGGGCTTTACAGCATTCGCTTCGCGAGTTTCAACGCACCGAATGGACTAAACCTCGATGGTCGTTAGTTTTCATTAAGCGAAATGTCCACGATGTCCCGGATTTAATCAGCCGTTTAATCGTTGGCCATTTCCGTTCCACTGCAGCTTCGAAAACGCTGTAGTCGACACATAAAAAGCTGTAGTCGGAACACTTTACTGCAAGTTGAGCATGGGGGCTAAATCGTTGGTACCTCTCAGGGCAATATCCATGGGAAACGCAAAGTTCCGGGAAATCGACAACTCACAGCTTCGACCCTCTCTTGTGTGTAGATTTGTGAGATATGGTATTCAAGCTGATGTGTTGGATGAAGGGTTCATGTATTGATTTTTATTTATTATAAATCAATTTGTAGCAGTCATGGTGGCCTGTGATTCAAACCATAATATATGGGTTAGGTGTACAAACAGTTGCGGATAAAAAACCTAACCATTGTCGCTTCCTCTCGTTTGTGCTGTGATCAGATAGGAAAAATGTAAATACTTAGGTAAAATATTTATCACGAGGATGCACGTTTAAAACTGGTAGAGGATGCCTCTTTTTCTGGAACAGTGGATTAGTCCCCGCACGAGGTTAACCGAGTCTTCCATCCTTCTTAGTTTGGATAAAATGGCTCTAGATATGTTCGAAGAAGTGAAGTCGCTGATTTCTCAATACTTTTGGCGTTCTGAATTTATGTATAGGACTGTGGTGGCGCCTCTCAGAGGATAGCTAACATTGTTTATCTCCACTTTTTGAAGTTTTCTGTCCCACATCCTATATCTGATCTATGAATAAAACATAGTGCAGTTGGTAAAATCTATATCAATCTATTAGAAATTCTCAGTATTTTCATGCTTTATCATTGATTTCGCGATAAAAATTGGCCACTACAACTATTTCACCGGTTCGGCTTTGATAGGGAGAATTGGGAGAGCCTATCCAATGAATGGTGATGAAGGGAACGAGAAACGGCTACAGTTATTAATGAATTTCTAATAAGGTTTCTTTCGAGTGATCGAGTTCAGCACCAACGTCATATTCTGTCAATTTTCCACTGCAGTTTGGTTGTGCAGCGCAGTAGTTCTAATTTCGCTCGAATCCGAAAGAGCTTTGTCGCATTCATGACTGAGCAATTATCTCGACAATAGCTTCAAAAATGTTGCTCGCCAGCACTTTGTGTCTTTTCCGGAGAGGCTTTTATGCGACATTGGCTCTCATTCAGTGCAATGCTCGACGTTTCCTGTCTACCCACATACCTTTCAGTATTGAGCAGTTCGTTGTTCCATGGGCCTTTTGGCTTCGTTGGGTAGCACGGATTGCCACTGGATCATTTTCTAGTAAAACTTCTCACGAAACACTGGAGGGGTAATATTTAAATATTAGGCTGTCCGATAATTCCTGTCCGAAAAATTTCAAAATTCTATAATTTTACTTAAACGTGTTATAAAAACAGGCAAGTGTGAGGACCTTCTAGAAGATTCTCCAGAGTTCCCCGCCAGCGGTATATAAAGCGCAGTCGCGGTGTCTAGCTACCAGTACAGGCTAAAATGGACCAAGATCGCATCCGTATGTTCGTGTACTACGAGTGGCTGCTCGGCAACGACACGACCACCGCGGTCACCAACATCTGCACAGCGTGCAAAGAGGATGTAGTATGCCAACGCACAGTCAGGCGCTTGCTCAACCGTTTCGAGAGGGGCGAAATGAGCTTCGAAGACAGGGAGCACAGCGGGAGGCCCTCGACGGTGGATGATGACGAATTCCTTCGCTGTGTCAAGGGAAAGCCGGATGCCACCACCCGTGAAGTGTCGACGACACTCGGCTGCAACAAGTCCACCATCCACAATCGACTCAACTTACTCGGCTACCACAAAGTTCTGGCCTGTTGGATCCCCACCGTCTGACGGACGCCACCAAGCAGAGCCGCGTGACCGTCTGCCAGTCCCTCCTCCGTCGTCCACGTCCGAGAAGTTTCTCAAGGTCCTGATCAGTGGGCATGAGAGCTGGGTTCTCTACGACAACGTCGCCCGCCCTGCCGTCTGGATCCCACGTGGACAAGAGCCGCCGACGACGCCGAAAGCCAACGTGCACCCGCTGAAGCTCATGCTCAGCTGCTGGTGGGACGCCAAGGGCAAACTATACTTCGAGCTGCTCCTGCAAGGCAGGACGGTCACCGCCTCCATCTACACCGATTAGCTCCAGAAACTAGCCTCTGCCCTCCGAGGAAAGCGTCCCCGACGAACCTCGGTCTACCTGCTGCACGACAACGCGCGCCCCCACCTGGCTAAGGAGAGCCAGCAGATGTTGGCGACGATGGACTGGGAGATGGTTGCCCATCCGCCGTATTCCTAGGACCTCGTCCCCTCCGACTATTACTTGTTCCGCTCGCTGAAGCACCTTTTGGCCGGAAAAAAATTCACCAACTACGACAACCTAAAATCCGACATCGCGGACTTCTTCGAGTCGCAGCCCCCGGAGTTCTAGGCGAAGGGCATCGGCGACCTGCTCAATCGATGGGCCACTGTTGTGGATAACTGTGGTGATCATACTGTTGATTAGACTTGTTTTTCAATAAAGTTGGAAAAGAATTTAAAATGGTGAAATTTGCGGACATGAATTATTGGACAGCCTGGTAGGAGTTAACGACGAAAGAGCATCGCTTTGGGACCACAAAATTACAACACCGAACTTCTCGAACAAGGTGCGTATGGACCGGTGATAAGAGACGCTATTAACACCAACGATTCGAACGATTGTTTCCCGTGCGGGTTAACCAGGTCTTCTATCCTTCTGGGGTTGGGGAAGTGGATTTTTCTGGGAAGGTGGAGACACCGACTTGATACAGCGACTCACCAAGGCAAGTCACTGTGTAAGCCAAATACGTATTCATTAAGCCACTACGATTCTGAATGGGACACGAATTTGGCGGCACGTCTCTAAACGATCGATCAACGTCGATACCTTGACCTTTACCTTTATTTGTCAAATTGGAAACTGAAAAATATGCTCGGTTTGTCCACAGCCTTAATTAGGTTATCCAGGATGATGTGGGAACCTTTGTATTATTTCTTCTTTTTATCTCAAATGCCATGAGTGGGATTATCCCTGACAATAGTGACAATTTTCATTGACGTAAGTGTTGTGATGGTGACGTGACTGAATTGGGAGATGAATAGAATCAATCTTCTGTTGTCCAATGTAACTTGCGGGGTATTTATTAAATGAGGTGTGTCATTTTATCCTCATTTGGGTGTGATATGGTACAGGAAAACTGTCTATGAAGTTCTGTTCAAAAATGAAAAGCAAAAAAAATCAGAGCAAATGAGTTTGGTAGTTTTGCTAAAATCACCAACGAGATGGTTGAGCGGATGTGGTCCATTTTGGGCCTTTTTGTTTTTATTGCTTTTTTTACAACATTTTAAGCTTTTCTATGTCACCCCTTTTCGCTGTCTAATATTTTATTAGGGTGGTGCAGTAATAAGAGTCGCTACCACGGTCGAGCGGTCGAACGTCATCTAGACTAACCAAGCCTTATATCCCGTCGGGTAAATAGGTTCCAAACTTGTGTGGGAAGGTCGAAACACTGTTGTGGCGCGTCATTGGGGGACTGATTAACGCAAACCCTTTTTATTTTACTATGATTTTATTACAGCTATACAGCTATTGGCGTATCCACTCACATTCTAAAGATGAAGAGATGAACTGCATTTTTAGTGCAATATTTGGTGATATAGGTGCTCATTTCTGTGAATTCTATATGAAAATGCGTCCTCGGACTTTTTAACGCTGCGCCTCGCTTTCCATATAAATTGTCATTTTTCTGAGCAAATTTTAATGTCGGCTCGCATATTATTATAATTTTGAAACGATACTCTATGCGGTATTAATTGTCCTCTATTCGTTGAAAGAAGTCTGATGGCATTTCCGTGACGTTGCCGCCTAGTACTCTCGAAATTGACATGCTGACGCTTCATATTGCACCTGCGGCGGACGAGAAGTATGCGATTTGATACGATGGAGAGGGCAAACGTCAACACTTCACTAAGCGCCAATCAATTGTTTTTGAAAAGTTAAAAAATGCTTTTTGGAGTAAATGTTGTATTGTATCGCCTAATATATCATATCATTAATTTAATATTGTTTATATCCGTATTTTATTTTATATTTTCGATAGAGAAACTCTTTTTGTAACCATTCACTTAGGGCTTTTAAAGTCTGTTATTTGTCCCTTTGGCCCCCGCTTTGCAGTGATATGAATCTCTACTGACATCCGCACGATCGAGTGATCGATCCTTGCCCAGGCTAGCCAAACCTCCCATCCTTCCGGGGTCGGGTAAATTGGTACCAGTTGTCTGACGAGGAGGGTCGTTGAAGTGATGGTGAGCTCTAGCGATGCAATTTCTATGGGATGTAGGGCTCCTCATCGGATATCCAAAAATATGAAAAATTTTTTCGGAATCGCATTGTGTGGTATTGAAAAAGGCCTGCAAAGACGAGGAAGGGCTACTCATCAAAGCGCTCATCTCGCCCGTGAAATGTGGTTGGAGGCGCAGTGGGTTAGCAGTTGGACTCTCGTTCAGGTGCTCATGGGTTCGGATCCTGTTGGTGCAATGTTCTTTTGCTTCAATCGCACTGATACTGAATCGTGCTCATTTTGCAATTTTGTCATTGAGGTGGAAGAAAATCATGTTTAGAGCAGCTAAAATCCCACTAATTTTAGTAAATGGCGCCGTTAATACGGGTAGCCAATATCCACCGTAACTCACCTTAAACGGACGCAAATTCAGAAACTGATAGTAGACTCGTGATCAGCGCCCCAAATAACCCCCACAGACGAAGTTTGGAGGAAATCGGTTATTTTGACCTTGGCACCTCACTTACGCACCCGTACCATAGCTAACGCTCATCAGTCGGAATTCTAGAAGCAAAAGTAGAAAGAGTAGAATTGGTCAGCAGTTCAAGTGAGACTCCCATGTAATTTCTGGATTGAAGGTAGTGGATGCTGAAGATCTTCTGACAGCTAGAGTCTGAATGAAGGCATAATATTACCGGTAATTCATCAGAGACTGAACCTTGGCAACTCTACTGACACCTGACATGAGGCCTGATACATCATGATGACCCCTTTCGTCCAAACTTTGCTAATGAGACTATTTGAGACGCTGGTCATGAATATAGCACTAGTTTCGTGATTCGCAACTGGGAGGGTGTCTTACGGTGGGTTTGGTTGTGTGTGGGCTGGTGATCCCTTGCTATGGTAAGGGTGGGTAAGTGAGGTGCCAAGGTCAAAATAACCGATTTCCTCCAAACTTCGTCTGTGGGGGTTATTTGGGGTGCTGATCACGAAATTAACATTAGTTTCTGAATTTGGATCCGTTTAAGGTAAGCTACGATCTCAAGGGCGAGATGAACGCCTTGATGAGTAGCCCTTCCTCGTCTTTGCAGGCCTTTTTCAGTACCATACAATGCGATTCCGAAAAAATTTTTCATGTTTTTGGATATCCGATGAGGAGCCCTACATCCCATAGGAATTGCATCGCTAGAGCTCACCATCACCTGAACGACCCTCCTTGTGAGAGGTAATGGTACAGCGGGTGGCCCCGACATGGTACAGCGGGTGGCCCTAATAGTTGAATAGGTCAAAGACGCATTCACCATTCCTCTATGATTCTGAATAGAACACGAATGCGTGGCGCACCCCTAGGGAACTGACCTACAACAACCGCTTTACCTTTATTCCATGATCGATTGTCGTACAATTGACATGTTGTATATTTACCGCGTTGTAAACTGAAGCCTATAAGCCAGGATTGGTAGAAGTTTATTATGGCTAACATTTCGGCGACTCCGCCTACGTTAGAGCTTGCAAACTGCGCGATTAAACCTTCACGTTCACATTTGTTTTGAATTTACTCAGTTGCTGACCACGGTTTCTCATCTGGCTAGTCTGCTACGCCGATCTCAGTTTGGTACGATTCGTACAGTTCGTACTATCCTGATGGGTTTAATAAATACCAAATGAGCTCAGTTATTCGTTCGAACTGACAATACGCATTGAATGCTCAGTCAAATGATTACGCGGATAGCGGATAATATTGCCGCGATTGAGTCCCGGTGTTAATTGCGTGGTCCAAGAGTAGAACACTGACACAAATCCGATTCCTTAGTGTCTTCATCGGATCTTTATCCTTCAGAACCTGGTAAAATTTCACAGCTGTCCAGGATTTCTGTTGGAACTGCGATGCAATTTAGGCAGATTTGATATACTGCTATATTTTCCCAGAATGGAGGGTTTGAGTTTGTTGAATAAGATAGTTATTTGAAATCATTAGCTTCTTTATTCTCGGTCAGTTCTCCTGGCATTGATATCGCCGTTTGTATAATTTGCGCTGAATTTCCCGTGTCTCGTATTCAGAGGCCTTTCATAGTTTATTCATGAGATTCTTCAGCTTTTCGCTCAGCCCTACATAATTGCCGAGAGGCACATTTGCCGTGTCGCTTCGCTCTCCCTGAAACTCCATCCATCCATCCGTTTACCTCGAAGACTCGCTAATGATTCTCCAGCTTCGTCGTTTATAGTGTTCGACGGTAGTTTTGGGATGTTTTACTTCGAATATTCCATTATTTAGGAATTCTATCTGAACGCGTTCATTCTTAAGATGAGCATCGCTGTCTATTTCTAGTTTTACTACTAGGCATTAGGTTATACCTGACTGTTAGAGCGCTCAACGGAACCTGCAACAGATGGTCGTATTTTTTCGTAAGTCTAACAAGATGCTGTGGCTGGTGGGTGAAAAATATCGGGTTGTTTCTACTTAAGCCCTTGGCGCATTCACGTCTTGGAGGGTTAAAAAGTTCTCCGATCCTGTATCAGTCAGTGATTACATTCCACCCTTTCCATCACGTCATTATCTCGAGGTGGCCTTTGTAAAATGTGAGTGATGAAATTCGATTTCCACCTCAGCTGCTCCATTACTTTTTCACCACGTTCATTTCCTCCATCATTATTATATTATAATTTATCATAGAAAGCGTGTCCATCGCCATTCTAACTCTGTTTGTATCTGAAGTGGGAACATCTTTCTCGGGACCTTCTGTGTGATAGGAATATCTCAGATTAGCGGTCATCTTCCGTTTCTTTTTTCATTATTTTTGTAAGCGGCGGAAGAGTTGGACAAAGTTGTGGGAAATCACCGTCTTTTCCTCCTAGCCGCGTTTGTGATCTCGAAATTCATCCTCTTGTTGTGGGTTCGCTTCTGATTACTTTTACATTTGAAGAATCATAAGACCTCAGAGTTATCAGAAGCTAATTGACTTGAGAATGATTTCCAGAGCTATTCTTGTTCGACTGATTTCTAACCGCTCTACTACCCTGTAGGTTTCAAAAATCTATATTTTAGTTTGGCGCTAGTACCAATTCTACCCTTTTAAATCGATAAGTCGATATTAATTTCTTCTAGAATAGGTGGGCAGTTTTAAGTAACGTTTGACCTTTACCAAGGGCGTAAGAGTACAGCGCGAAATGAAACATTTTCGTAGAGGTACCCACGGAACAATCTCGAATTCCAGGAAGGGTTTTCTCTCCTCATTGGGAGACGGAATTCTGTCATTTAAGCCATTTAACCGGCAGTTAATAGTTTTTTATAGTTAGAGCGCTCGAACGAGAAAGATTCTCAGCCATGGCACTTTGGTTGATTCAGTTACATTATTGAATCGGAATTTGACTGATTTAGCCCAAGGGTAAACCGTCAGCACATATTGGAGAGGGGCGGGAGCTGGGTGAAGGAGGGGCTTCAGCCATCATTCCACCTGCCAAGCCGTTGACATGTCTAGCGCTTTAATTTACCTTCGTTTGCTAGTGGTTTTGAATATTCATACTTCTCAACTATTGGTTATTGTTGAATGATAATTCACCACAAAAAGTGTATTTTAATCGAAACTTCGATCTTGTTTCCCCATTGGTGCCCCCATAGGTGCCCCCAGACTTTGGTCTTCAAACTTCTACCTATTTCCGAATGATCATTGCCTAGGGCTTTTGTCCTTTGAAAGGTTGATTTCTGGCCGACGTCACTTAGGTCGAATGAATCGTTGAAATACTAAACAATTCGTGTCATTTGATCACTGGTGACGTGGGAACTGCTGTTTTCACTGTTGTCTGGTGACTTATTTTCGGAATATGTTACCATTCAGTTCCTAGTCTAGTTCCATGGCTGCGGAATACCACAAAGTCTGTTTTAGTTTTAATCTGAACAATTTCCAGCTCAAACTCTCTTGAAAGTTTTCTTTTCTGAGTATGATCTGAGATGCTCCGAATTCGAGGTTTGCGGCTTGATTATCACACCTACCCGCTTCCTCCATTGTATCCGTTTTCTTTAGTTTAGTCGCGGTTTTTTGGCCTGTTGGCTTTATTGTTTTGCCCTCTAATTCCGAATGCGGGCGATCTTATCTAGGAGGTGCTACGTCCACCTACACGGTCAAGCGATCGATCCAGAGTGACGGAGCTTCTCACCCTCCCGGATAGGGTGAATTGGTAACGAACTCCTACGGGAAGGTGGGGACACTGACTAGTGCAACGGCTTCCCAACCGCAATCCACTGTACAGGCCAGATTTGCGTTCACAATGCCTCTACGATTCTGGAAGAAAGACGAGGGCACGGCGCGTTCTTTGTGAATCGATCAACGTCTATCACTTTGCCTTCACGCTTTTATTTTTCTATGACTAATTAGTTCCAATTAACTGTTTTGTTTTTGACTAACAGACTAGTACCGCCTTATATCCCCTGTAGAAATTCTCCGTCCTTTTCCAATCCTTCCCTTCCTTTCGAGTGCGTATTCCCGGTCTCCTTTTCAACTCCTTACTTTTCTAGCTGGGAAAGTAGAGATCTGCTCCGAGCCGCGTAATTCGTTCACGGTTTTTATTTGTAGAGCATTTTAAATAAAATGAATTTTTATTGCTCGTCCCGAAAATGGGTCGCCGGGGAACTGAAGAAGAAGAAAGCCTCGGAAGATTTAATGCGTAGAGTCGTTTTTTTTTTTGCGAAAATAAATTCGATCGCGATATCTGACCTTGAGAAGTACGACTAGTCGAGCATAACGCTCGCAATTTCACCCATAAATCTCGGTCTAAAACTGGGCTGGACTGCACTCGCTGATGTCCAAACTCATTTTTATAATATAATGTAAATAATGTAATAATACACGTGTAAGAATTCTCTTTTATAAAGTTATCTCGGACTGCGGTGGAGGTTTTTCGGGATCAAGGAAGTAGCGATTGCTGATGGTTATACTAACCTTGATGTTTTGTTTGTGAAAAATCGAACATGGTACCATTACTTTGTACTTAGGGCTGATGTGGTGTAGGTTAAAGGTAAAGGCGAAGGTCCCGTTAGGATGCGCCATGCATTCGTGTTCAATTCAGAATCGTATGTAGTGGCACGGTGAATTTAGTTTATACAATGATTTGCGGATAGCCGCTGTACCAAGTCAGTGTCTTTGCCTACGCAGACGAGTCTGGTACCAATTTACCCGACCACGTATTGATGGAAGGCTAGGTTAGCCCCGGCGGGAATCGATCGCTCGATCCTGCTGGTGTCAGTAGCGCCTCTTACCACTGCACCACGCGCCTCCACTTTTGGGTAGTATTCTAAAAATATTATTTTCGATGATGTTGGTCGCAGCGATTTTAAAGTTTCGAAGCACGTCGCCCAATATGTTTTGCACCAGTTCTCATTGATTTTGGTTCCCGTTTGCCTTCCAAAAAAACTCTTTCGCTCATTGAGCGTTTTAGTTTTGCGTTTATGAATGGGATTTCCATCCGGAGAAGTTTCTACTATCCAAAACGTCCTCTTGTATGAAATCCTCGAACTCCTGACTTTGGCTGCAAGTTTTTTCTCTTCTGCATACTTACTTCTTTTGCAGAGTAGAGATACTTTTAACGGCAAGATTAGCATTTGTAGTTCGGTCCATAAGCATGACTCTGTAACAAACCGGACCCGCACTCCTTGATCGCTTGGAACACTTATGATTTTCTAGCCAAGGTCAGGTATCTCCGCGGTAATTCGTTGAGGTTTCCAATTGAAAAACTGCTTCCGTCCTTGAAATGCGGTTTTTGTCGTCATGGCCTCTTATACGAGGAAAAGAAAGAAGTTAACAATGGTAAAAAAAACAATAGCCGGCGTCGGTGAGTCCGTGGAGGGCGCGCCGCGTACCCTTCTCGCATTCAGTATCGTGAAGACATGGTAAACTCGCGATTGGCCTCTACAATTAGTCGCGGAAGCAAGTCGCCTTCACCTAGCCAGGCGAGACGTATAAATTTACGCGACTTTGAATAGTGGACTTGGCTAACCCGGGCGACGGTCGATCGCTCGACTACGCGGGTTGAAGTAACGTCTCTTGCCACTGCACCATGCGCTACATGGACAAGGTGGGATCAGAGTTAGGACGAATTATTCACATCGGCCACCGCTTTCCTTTCGCGCCGTCACAGAAAAGGATTCATCTATTTACTCTTAAATCCTTTTCATTTTTTTTGCAAGAGGCGCTATTGACACGCGCATGGTCGAGCGGTCGATCCGCGATCGAGCTAACCAAGCATTCTAACCCATGGGGGTCAGGTGAATAGTTAAAAGACTTGTTTGGGAAGCTAAAGACACTGACTTGGTATAGCGGCAGGTCACATCAAGTCATCGTTAAGGCCAAATAGTCATCCAGCATGTCTCTACGATTCTCACACGAATGGGCGGCTCGTCCTTAGGGGACTAATCAGCACCGACCCTTTGCCTATACCTTGACCAATAAAAATGTAGTGTGAAAAAAGTGTAAAAATGGCTATTTGAGCTTGACTCGCTCTCAAGGCTTTCAAAGGGCCGTATTCCGCTGTTGCCATATGTTTCAGTGCTCGGACGGGAGGTGGCGGCTGTCACTCTCGATTCGGTCAGTCATTTGACTGAAGGGCGCTGTCGCTGGCTTGTTTAACGCTCTAGGTGTCAAATGGCTGTATGCATTTCCAGCGCTTTCTCAGAGGTTTTCCTTTTCACATGTCCGTGTCTGTCGTTTCCTCCATACACGGTCGTTTTAATGAATCGTTAAAAGGTTTCATCAGTTCGCACATAGAATTTATGTTTCTTTTGGAGTGTTCTGAGCACAGAACGAAGTCGAACCATTCCCTGGATTAAGCGGAAATTAATGTCTCGCAGTTTTAAAAAAACCTTTATAAGGCTTCATTACGTCTCTCCAGTCTTTGCATAGCAAATTAACTGCAGATACAGGTGATAATCGTTGACTTCAGTTTTTATTATTTTGGTGATTATCTAATCCTTCATCGGCGGGTTTATTTTGCCCTCAGCATAAGATATCTCGGTTTTCTTTCATAAATTTTAACTATAGTTTCGTCAGTTTTCATGCTGTTTCATCAATCTGTTTCAATTATCTCTACTCTTCAGTGCAATTTGAACAGTTGAAATGTTCGATGTAGTGTTTTAAGCTGAAACGGGTTGGGCAGTCACAGCGGGCAGACTGTTCGAGGGTATAATTGCCCATAGCCTAATCCTATAATAATCAAAAACACGTGCCTTGTTTCGTTTTGCAGAATGTAAAAGAGGCTCTTCAGCTTAAACAGGTTTAGCTTCTGCGGCGTTTGCATCTTGCATCGTTTGTACAATACTACTTCCAGCAAAACGTAAATCCCTTTAAAAAAGTAGTTTTATATGATTGTAGAGGAAGTTGGAAGGGATCACGTTCTAGGTGTGCGTTTTGAGTAGGCTTTTCTTGTACTTCCGATCAGGCTCCCATATGTTTAAATGCTTATGGGCCGCACCTCCCTCGAGCTTATCTGTAGTCCACATGTGCCCCACACATGTTTATGAATATTTGAGAAAAGTATTGGGCAGGAGGCTTGTGGACCATTTTTCGTCTTTCGACAATTTTTTGTTGAGCTCCAAGTGAATGAAAGCAAATATCGCACGCCGATTTTGTAAAACTCTCTTGCTACTGCGGAAAATTTCAAATATTGTTTTTGGATGTTTTCTGGTTGTGGTCTTTGCTCAAGTTATTTTGGTGTTACGGGAAATAATGATTCAGCTGTACAAATTTTCAAGCACCTCATTAAATTTTCGGAAAAACCGACAGATTTTTGGATTGAGAAGGGAGTAGAAAATGGTAGCCGAAAGCCAGGGTATGGCGAACAATTGAAACATTTTGTAAAAATATACGTTTTTGGCTGAATGGCTTCCATTTGGAGTATCAACGTTGTCACACGTAAGCTTTTCCATTGAAATAAACCAATATTTATGTGAATCAGAGAAATAAAATTATACGGCACGTTGCAGTTGCATTTCAACTGTTCGTCGGAGTGAGTCTAATTTAATAATACCTAAATACTGTCTCTTATAATACCTAAATACGTGTTGAATACTACTCATTTATCTGAGTCATCTCCTTTCTCCTATATCCTCAGTCTGCTGGCGTTCACTTCACTCTTTCAAATGTGTCTGTTGATGTCGATCGATTTCGATTAGCCGAAAAGCCGTCATCGCTGATTGAAAGCTACGTAATCCATTGGCTCGTGACTGATTTTCCACCTTTTCCGCTCTCTCTTCATGCCTTTATCCGCTCCGGCCCATGAGTTTCCAAGAAGACGATTATCCGGTTATATCGCTGCTCTTATCGAATCGAGCCACCGACGTCGTGTATACTTATCGCTATGTTAATGCATATGTGCAAATCGTATAAGTGTGTTCGACTCCTAGACTCCGCCCCCGACCCGGAGAGTTGTCGTTCATCTCTCGCCATCGTCCTCCAACCTCATGTCTTCCAACTCTCAGCCTTCTTTTCGGCGTTACTAGAGAGTATTCAGCCTTATTCTACCTTTAATCATCCGTCATGGATCCGAAGATTCATCCTACGCAGGTGAGTGCTCGCTCTAATTTTCCGAACATTCTATCGCCGCTGCCTGACATAAAATGAGATTGCGCAGTATATTCGAATTCCTGATGGGTTATAAGGTTTGATGAATTCGCTTCGAACGATGCGATTCCATTCATATCATTACCGCTCTTCGGAATATAATCGTTTCTTTATTCCGTGAATCTAGGTGTAGTTATTCTGTTGCAATAAATTTCTATGGCAACCATTTTGGTTTCGGTATTCGTCATCTACATGTTGTTTCGTTCGACGAGGTTTTCAGGCGCTAGTTAAAAGTTTCGACTCCGGGGGCCTGACTTTGGTCAGAAAATTATTTTCCACTGGAGTGAGCCTATAGGGGTGTTTGAGGCGCTGATCACGAATCTGGCATCCTCTCTCGGAATTTCGGTCGGAGACCACCCAAATCGTTACCAATTTTGCTGGGTCAGAACGATAATAGTGGTCTTCGTCCACAGTCCACGAAACTAAAATCAGAATTGTGATCAACATGTAGACTAGCGCTATCACGTAGTCGGAGTTTCAGTGATATGTTTGATTTTGATTGGGCTTTCCAAGGTGAAGATATAATCGATTTGAATGGTCCTCAACCGAAATTTGGAAGACAGACATCACAATCATGATCAGTGTCCCAAATAATTCAAAGATACGAAAGCTCGGCAAAGTTGTTTTCCTTGCCAAGGCCGGCTCCTCAGTGTCGGAGCTCTTAGCTAGAGTCCGGTTTTTCCTTGTTCTGTTTTTCTTTATTCTTAATTCCTTCTTCAACACCACTGTCCGATCTAGGTGTTTTATTTATTCACTTCTTTAATTAGCTATCACCACATTTTTGCGTATGGGTAAGCTTCCGAACAAGAAAGTATGTCAGTAAAGCAGTAAGCTGTTTAGAAACCAAAATAATGGGCAGAGAAGATTAGTAAAAATAAAATTAGGTATGACGAACCTAGCTCAATGGCCCATGATCATTATTTTGACAATATTTTGCTTGGTTTTTGAATTTTGGTTTCTAAAAAGAAATCTTTATTTCAAGTCTAGCAGCTGTATAGCAAAAAACAGCACCCAGTATCGCTCAAGGAAGACATTTAATTTGACTGAATTACCATAGGTAGGCTTCCAAATACAATAATCCATTGTGCTTGTAAAAGTAAAAACTTTCTCAAAGGATGAATGAGTGGAACTGTATGGGACGAGAAGAAGTATGGGGAATAATCTAGGAATAGGAAAAAAGATTTGCGAAGTAGTTTTGAAAGCCGTTCATTTCTGGTACATTTGGTATCTAATACTGGTCGGTCGGATGTTTTATGAGCCTTCGGGGGGTGTTTGGCAACGATTTAGCTCCATAGAACAGGTGTTCTATCCCCATTGAAACTTGTTGTTGAACAGCTCGAAACAGCGAGGGATTTCCAATTTTGTAGGGATTTAGTATTGCCATGTTTTTGCATAAAAGTAGGGATAACGACGGTATTCATCGAGAAATGATCATCCAGATCCAGACACGCCGGAATTTTGGTTTGAGAATTTGGGGAAAGTGGTGTTACATGCAGTTTTTCCTAGATTGTTTGAGAAACGCTGAGCAGTTTTCAACCTTGATTTTTGATGGGAGTCATGGTAACTTAAATATTCGAAGTATATCCATGAATCAGAAGAAGTAGTTGACAAATCTTGCCTGGAGGAGAAGGAAGGGGTCGTGAAATTTAGCAAAAACTGAACACTGAACCCTTTGCTTTACTCTGGATCCGAGTGTTGAGATTTTTGTTCCTTTTTCACTATTATCACTTTATGAACGTAAAAAATTTTCTTAAAGGATGGAAAGATGAATGTGTATAGGACGAGAAGAGGAATAAAGTAGGAATAGGAAAAAAGAATTGAGAAATAGTTGGTGGTTGGTTAGAAGTCTGCAACCCTTTCTGATGAACTCAGTTTTAAGAACAGATTAAGGAATGTCTGGAAGCTCAAAGGCTCTTCTAATAAGGAAAAGACTGAACGGCAAAAGAGCAAAGATTCATGGCGCTGAAAGCGCTGCGTGAATGAAGATTGCCCTGGAGTCCGGTCAGCAGCGGCTCATTACGGCAAGAGTCGCCTTTGCGAAGAGTTTCCGCACCTCTCCCGTCACTATAAGATCGTCGCTCTTCCGCTTCCGTCGTGAGTCGACGGTGTTGGTCTCGACGAGCAGATCTTCTGCCGGCCACAAAAGCCTCGTACACGTAATATCGTCCGACAAAAATGGCCACTATTGTGCCGACCAGCCCCTGTTGATTCTCAATAGTGCGTAGCCGGGCGGACTATTTGAAGGCGTATAAAGTTTAACGATTTTAGCGAGAAATTTTGTTTTGACGCATCTCGGCCCTCCCCGGCATGGGCCCTTCTCTGTTCCGCAGTTTGTTGGCTTTGATCGTTTGTTCAGCCATTCTTCTCATTGATTCAGAAGCGTTATTTGAACATTTACGCCATTAGTTATAGAAGCCATTTTACCATTCATTCGATGGCCTTTGGTCTCTGATTATTCAGCAGTTTTCTTTATATCTCCATTGAATACAGTAATTTACAGTAATTGCTCATAGAATGATTTTTCAAAGTGCACTATTGACAAAATACGCGAAGATCTTGTATGTGGTATGTGCGAGACAGCTTCTGCCCTCTAGATGTTATGCGTTCGCGTTTCAGGCTCCTCTGGCTTCTAACGGTTTACCCAGATGATAACAGTTCACCTTTAGATTCCTAATATTAATTTCTCCAGCCTAATGAGGATTTTGGGTCGAAAACTTTATTTAACGGCCTCACCTTGTGCGGTAGAAGAAATTGATGTTAATAGTTTGATCGATGACGAGGTTTAAGGACGAAAGAACAGAGAGATTGTTCACTTTCAGAGTTTTCGTTGTGTTTTTGTTCGTTCTTGTTTATATTTTTCGCTTGGTTTCTAATATAGCTCTTAAATTCACGTCAATAAATGAATAGGTAAACAAATAAATAAATAAATAAATAAATAAATGTAGAGGGACACAGGCGAGAACTCTCCCTAAAATGCATCATATGATACAGAACCACTATTAAAGTGCATTAATCGACTGCGCACAAATTGCCCCATCCAACTCCACCACAAATTAGGTATAAGTCCGTTCGTTCGAGATCCGATTAAATCCTGTAATATTTCAGGATAAAGAGGCGGCTCGACCACTTTCGGCCGTCTTCCGCGTCGAAGGCCACGGGGGTAAGGTAAGTAATTTGCTCATTTATTATGCTTACAATTATTATTCTCCTTTTTTTCTGCCGCTCGAATAGGTAAATATCAACGAGGGCTTCGTAGAGAGACAGCCATCTCATTATGATTATGTGTGCTGTTTGATTTCGGGTAGTTTTGCTTTTTTCCGGATTTTGAACCTCGACTTCTCATTCCATTTTAATGTCGCTCCGTTATGTATGTTCGATATTCGGGTTTCCCTCCCGTAGTGAAGCAGCATTGTATCATTTTAAAGCGCAATTCAGGTACTTAGGTTGGCAGATCGTCTCAGCTTAACGTGTTGTTTTTGAAAGGCTCTTTTGCTTTAACTTTCTGAGCATTCTTATAGGAAGCTGACCTTGCGCTGGATCATGTTCCATCATGAAAGAAATAGACCGATTTTTCCGCTACAGGAATGGTTTTTCTATTTGAAAACTCAATTTTTGACATTCTTTTCTGACGAAAACGAAACTGTTCCATGGCAATAGTGGTCCGCCCTTCGGCCAGTGCAGCAGTTTCTCGTTATTGCGGTGAAGATTCGACGTTGCATTGGCTTTTCAGCCATCTTCTTTGTTTTCTCTTTTTTATTAAAATTATAATTTTGCTTTTTTTCTTCTTGTTTAGTGGTAGGCAGATGATCCGCCGTCAATTACGAGAAAAATCCAATTCCGTTTTAGTTAAAAGTAATATACATACATTGATCTTTTGCATATCCTCGTATTCGAAGTGCAATTCCTGCTTCCTTTTTTTCTTGAACTCTTATCTTTCTGTATGTTTTCTCAAGCTCGAGGAATCGTTTCATCTTCGCTGTAGATGTTTCGCGTCTCCCATTTTCTACGTGTGTTTTTATCTCCTCGTTTTCCTCACATTTTATGTTTATCTTTCGAATTTTCTGTACAAACCGAGTTTGCTTCATTTGCTACATTTGGAATATCAATTCCATTTGTCCTACGTGTCCGTTGAACTCTAGTAGTGATACACATTAGAATCCTATTCTATGAAGACCGGGCGACCTGAGAAAAGAACCTCAAAAGTTATTGTTGTAGGGACGGTTAATAAGGGGCTAAGGTGTCGTCCTGTAAGCTTGGGTATGGTTAGATTTTTTGTCTGGGACAGATGCATATTGCTAGGATGATAATCATTTGGACGCGCGTGGTACAAGTGTAAGATTCGCTACTAACACCCGCGCGGACGAGCGGTAGATCCCGGCCCGGGATAACCAAACCTTCCATTCCTCCGTGGTCGGGTAAATTGGTAGTCAGGGGGTTTGAGAAGGTAAGGACACTGACTTGGTATGATCCCCGCTGGACACTGTATAAGCCACTATCACACCCACTGTGCCTCTACGTTTTTATATGGAAGACGAGTGCACGACGTGTCTTTGGGAAGCGAATCACCACGAATCGTTTAACCTTTACCTTTAACATAAATGGTAAAGAAAATAGCGACCAAAGACACCATTGTACGTAGGTTACCGACTTATTCTTGAAAGGCTCCAGTATTCCATCGATTTCCTATTTCGCAGAATTTCCGAATCATTACCGGCCAGTGTAAGTCATTTGGAAAATGCAGTGCAGTCATTCGAGCGTAACTATGAACATAAACTCGTACTGCTTAACCAATAAAAAGCCGATTTTTGCCGCTCCCATTCGACTTTTACGATAATGCAGTCCTTTCCGCGGAGCTCTTTACTTTTTCTTGCCACGGTCACTTATTTTCGAGTGCGTTGGAATTGTGTTTCGAGGATTGAACGTTAACAATTCCCGGTCCTATAAGAGCTAGCCAAACCTGATAGATTTTTCTCGCTGCCTGGAAGTGATTCACTAGCAACTCAGTTGGGTGTTGTCGTGAGAATGTTGCTAAGTGGACCAACACAGCTGATGCTGTTTCTGTTCTGAACCAAGACTGCGCATTTGACAATATAATTTTATAGTTTTTATTAATTTATTTCTTCATTTATGTATTCCAACCAATTAAATGTTAGAAACAGTTGTTTCAAAGATGGTCAACTATAGGCTTAGAACCCACAATAATATGATGACCAGAAAAATATTAGGTTGAGTCATAAGTAATCGGACATTTCCGCATGTGCCCGAATTTCCGACAATGAATGCACCTCTCAAAATGAGTGAGGTATCATTCAACGATCCAACACATTCTCTTTGGTAACGTTGCTCTTTGTTACAAATGCTCTGGAATTGCAAATTGGGTGCTTGTCAGGTTTTAGAACGTCTTCTGCCTTTCTACCTTTGTCGACCAGCTGGACACGGCTGGGATGGTTAGTGTAGAGCCCTCGTTTCTCATATATATATATATATATATATATATATATATATATATATATATATATATATATATATATTTATTACATGATAAATCATGTAACGTGTTCTCAATCATGTTCTCATCACCAATGATTACATTGTTCAGTCAGTACTTTCTGTTCTTGAGAATGAGACGAGAAACTGCCGCGTCTACTCTACGACCCGCGTTCCCTGGGTTGGTGCTCGAGGTATCTCATGCCCAAGTTTCCTAACCTTACCGATCGACTTTAGTCCTTGATCATCAGTTGACTGAAGAACACTAAAGGCGTCTGATAATTCACGAGCTCGTTACAACTCGTTCCTCAATAGGTTCAGATCCAACTCCGTCGGAAGTCCTGATTTCTCCTTGTTCTCGATGGCGTAGTAGCCAATGCAGAAGTTCAAGAACAAGGGTAGATGGCGCCTTGACCAGGAACACCTTCTTTATAAATCTGGTTGGAGCGCTCAAAAAATTGGTTCAAATAGTGACCAGATAGAGACAGAAAAAGCGTGACGTTGCAAGTACGTTATTTGAATGGAATGAATTCCGGAGCCATTGTAACAGTGGTCAACTTTACTAAAGCGAATGTGACATGCTATTTTGTAGTGCTTTTTTCCCACTATCGAATGATACCTTAGTCGTTTCGATAGGTGTCCTCATTGACTAGAAATTTCACCTTGAATCCGAGCGCGCGCAAATGTCCGATTACTTATGACTCAACTTATTGTTAAAATCAGACATTAGGTAGACTTTTACCGGGTCGTGGTTGAAAGCCGAAATGCTGAATTTTGCTTTCGACCAATTTGTGAATACCGAAGTTTATTTTCTCAGTTATTACCAGTGAATCTTCTTAAGAGCTTTTTCTTCTCTCATACAAGTGGAAAAGATTTGGAGCTAGAGCTATTGAGTAATCTTACCTCAAACGGTACTTATGTGTAAAATAATTTATAATCTATAAATCAATATGCCTCAACACAGTAAGGCCGATGAATACGGAAATTGATTCGCCTCCAACGATTGCCGAAAAACCTTGCCGACGGCAATAATCGCTGTCGTAATAGGCAATTCTGCAACATGACGATCATATTTGAAGAGTGAAATGGCATGTTGTGAGGACTATTTATTGAAACCTCAGGATGAAATTCTAGAGTTCAATAGGAAATGCTTGAGCATTGATGTGTTTGTTGCAAACTTGACGCGTATTTCACAGGTATTCTTCCAGATACCAACACTAGCGAGCAGCACAAAAAAGGACATCATGATCGAGACGCTGACTGCCGAAAATGCCTCCGCTCACGAACCATTGGTTAGTTGTTTTTTTTGTGGTTTATCCTTACCCATATCAATTTTGATGGTACTGTGGTAAGCGGCGCTATTGACATCCACGCGGTCGAGCGATCGATCCCCAGGACTAACCTAGCCATCTCCGGGGTCGGGTAAATTGGTACCAGACTTGTCTGGTCGAGCGGTCGACGCCCCTCCAGCGCTAACCCTGCCATCCATCCTTCCGGGGTCGGGTAAATTTGTACCAGATTTGTCTGGAAATGCTGTAGAGACACTGGCGTGGTTTGGCCAATTACGCATTCACCATACCTCCATGGTTGTGAATGGAAGAGAAATGCGCGGCGCACCCTTAAGGAACTGACATACAACAACCACTTTACTTTTACATTTATCTATTGATTTTGCTTTTTTTCTGGAAATATTTTGAAAATTCTCCTATTCAGCACTGTGTGCACATGCTACGATCCGACGCCACCTCCGGTATATCATCAGCAGAAGCCACCCTTCGGCGACAATATCACGGATATAACGAATTTGAGGTGTCCGAACAGGAGCCGTTGTGGAAGAAGTACTCTGAGCAGGTGGATGGGCTTATTGCAAATTTCCAAATTAGCTTAAAAAATTAATTTTAATGTGTTATTGTTGTAGTTTCGAAATCCACTAATTCTCCTACTGCTGGCCAGCGCTGTGGTGTCACTGCTGATGCGACAGTTCGACGACGCCGTGAGCATCACCGTAGCGGTGGTGATTGTAGTAACTGTGGGATTTGTTCAGGTAAGCGATCTGATTCAGCATGTTCATGTTGCTCTTATATTTGAGTAAACGTGAACGCGTGCGCGTGGTGCGGTGAAGAGTAGCCCTACTAGCACCCGCATGGTCGAGGGATCGATTCTTCGTCAGGTTAACCAAGCCTTCATCCCTCCCTTATCGGGTGAATTGAAACCGGACCTTTGTGGTAAGAGAGAAGCACTGACTCGGAGAATGGCTGGCACATTCAAATCGTTGTGTGTGCCAAATAAGCATTTATCATGCTTCTAATGTGCTAGATGGAGAATGAGTGCATGGCGCAACCTTGGCCGGCAGCTGATGCAGTAGTTCGCGAAAAGGTATGTCACCTTGCATTTTTGGGTGCAAATCGCTGAATGCAAAAGAAATTTTGTTCCGACAGTTTTAATAACTCTTATGAAAGTACACTAACATGTGCCCGTGTTGGAAATTCTAGATTTTTTAGAAGTTTTTAAATTCATTTCATATGCATTTTCAAACAAATGTATCTCAGCAACCACTGAGCTTCTGCTCGTCTACTGGTGATATTCTGATGGAGTATGATTTCTAAAAAATGTCAAAAAAATTGTAGAATTTGGAATTTCTAAAAAAATTAGAATTTCCAACAAGAGCACATATTACTGGTGTATTTTCAATAAGAATTATTAGAACTGTCAACTGGAAAAAATTCCTTTTGGTTTCAGCGATCTGCACCCTAAAATGCAAGGTGACATATCTTTTCACGAACTACTGTATATGTCTACAACTTCACCTTCTACGCATCCGTAGAGCACAGGATTTGTTAAGTGTCCGCTGTAAAATCGCGATTTTGAAGACTAGTTGAATGATACTAAATGTTATGATAGGTCCTTTGGTCTTCCGTATAAATTCGCACTTCTCCTGGTTCATGTCCTTCCCGTTTTTCTAGACTAAATGGCAGGATGGTGTTCCAAATATGTATGAGGGATAGGACAAGAGCGAGGGATCCTAAGATGATCTGCAATCCCTCGAACGAGGTTCGCGTTCCCGGGTATCCTGAAAAGTTTGTCGTAATTGTACCTGAAACAGGGAAGTGAGAAAGTGCCTCCAGGACGTCACAACTCAATGCTTTCTAGTCATCGAAAGCGAATCAATTTAGCTGAAATTGCTTTCAGGAGTATCGATCGGAGAAAACACTAGAGCAGCTGAACAAACTGGTTCCACCTGCATGCCATGTGTGAGTGACTTCAGTCCCATTGGACGACAAACGAAGAACGTCGACGACTTTTCTTTTTTTCGCTTTTAAGGGTTCGCGACGGAAACGAACATTCGCTGCTCGCCCGTGAACTCGTTCCGGGAGATGTGGTGCTGCTGAACACCGGCGATCGAGTGCCGGCCGATGTTCGACTGTTAGAAGCGTTTTCGTTGCAGATCGACGAAAGCTCCTTGACGGGAGAAACCGAGCCGAAGCACAAGGTGAGCCCGTAGGGGCAAGATATGGCAGGATATTGTAGCCTATAATCAATAGAGGTAGATAGTGAAGCATAGTCAACGTTCAGTTCAGTATGAGAACCCGAATCATTTGTTCTGGTGGTTTTATCATTGATTTCATTTCATGCTTAAAGTTGGACGACGACGCTCGTGGTACAGTGATAAGAGATACTACTGACACCCACACGGTCGAGCGATCGATCCTTGCCTTGGCTAACCAAGCTTCCCATCCCTCCACGGTCGGGTAAATTGTATCAGGCTCGCCTGGGAAGGGAGAGACACTAACTTACGGTGGCGCGTATTTAGTACAATATGAGGAGAGGGTAATATTATCCTCACGTTTCCGCCCTGAACAGGAGGAAAGGATTATCATACCCACAGTCGGGTAACATTATCTGAGAAACTTCAGTGGGACTAAGAGTACGGTGGGGTTGCTTGCGTGCTTTGTATATCTGTCCAAGGCGAAAAAACAAACAAATCGGCTTTAGAATAAGCTAAAAAGAGATCAATGTTCACAATTTATCATATTCCATGTTTGACTGTCGTTAGCCTCTGGTTGGCGTGGCGTTCAGTATTCAAAATGAAGAAAAATTCAAATCGAAAACAAATTCCACAATCAGCCGTTCCGACCCTACCTCAGACGAGCAAAATCAAAGGAAATATGAGCCATACCGGGTCCCAGAGAGCGTAATATTAAATAGGAAACAAGGAGTAAGACGACCAAAGCAATGGTGAGAGGATTGTAGATGGATTCTTCTCGGTCGAAAATGAACAGGAAAATGTAGAAATGGAGCTGAGCGATGATGAAGGAAGAGATGAAAATTGATGCGCCAAAGCTTGCGTGTAGTCAAAATTATCGTAATTCGTCCCAGATCCAAGTAAGATGGATGCGCAGTAATGGTAGTAAGAATAAACACCGTGATTATCTGTTTATTTATTTATTTATACCGAACGAGTTTATCTGTTTATTTATTCACGAATCAAATAGCTGCGCAGATGGCGACTTGGTTGCTAAGACATACGCAAGGATGAAAACTTTAAAGAGAAACCAAAACAAAAAAATAGGAGAGCAGTTGGAACATATCCAGAATAAAACCTCATCAATTACATTTTATAAGTAGAAAATATAGCGGAAAAGAAGTAGTTTAAAGAAATGAAGGGTTCATTTTAGGGAAATATATCGTGTAGGAAATAACTCCATTTTCTGGAGAGAAGAACGTATTTGTTTACTCGTATATTTTTGTAGGAGACTGGTGCGATAGCTGCCTACAACGGTGGAGGTCATGTTGAACACTTGATGAACATCGCCTTCATGGGCACGTTGGTGTGCAGCGGGCGAGGCAGGGTGAGTATATTTCTGCGCCTCCATTTTTAAGTACTTTCGAAGCCATTCTGTATGGAAGAGACATTTTTGACGTCTTCGTTTATATCATATCATAATTTTCATTGTTCATATGTGATTTATGTGAAAGAAGAAAATGTCCCGCTTGTTTCTATAGTGTCCAGTTTATACGGGGTATGATATACAGTACCGAACG
Source organism: Nippostrongylus brasiliensis (assembly GCA_030553155.1). Classification (NCBI taxonomy): domain Eukaryota; kingdom Metazoa; phylum Nematoda; class Chromadorea; order Rhabditida; family Heligmosomidae; genus Nippostrongylus; species Nippostrongylus brasiliensis. The sequence goes on along the minus strand of CP130732.1, from coordinate 31,076,855 downwards.
TGCTGCAACGATTAAACGGCGCCAGCGGCGCTTTCTCGTGTAGAAACCTCGGTTTTTGTATTTTCCTTAAAATTGATTCATACACTTACGCCACATGCCCACCGGAAGCCTCGCCTACAACAGGGCCACCACTCGGGGCCTCCGTTGGGAAAAATGCCCAACAAATACATACAAGAGCTGTTTAATGTTGGCAAGCCGGGAAGTTTTTTTCTGTTGTTTATTTAATTAATTTCACCACGTGAGTGCGTTGGATCGTCTCATTTCCCCGTAAATACCAGCTTCTTTCTTTTTTTTCCTCCGTCCTATTTCGCTTTAAACAACTCCCTCTTTCTTCAGGGTCTAGTGATCTCAACGGCTGCGAATTCACAGTTTGGCGAAGTCTTCCGGATGATGCAAGGCGAAGAGGTAGGTTTTGATTTATTTGTCACTTTTACTTGCGACTTATTTGTATTATTACCATTATTTGTCCATCATTTTATCACCAGTTTTTTCTATCAGAATCCCCTCACTCAACTAGCGACCATTTTTTGTACAGAAAGTTCAAGATTAAATCGCAAAAAGCAATGTCTTGGCATTTGCTTAACAAAGGAAGACAAGCCGTTTGGAAAGCTAAGGAATGAAAAGGATTTTTGACCGCTCAGTAGCGAAATAGTTTCCGATTGCTTGCACATAGACGTTTTCGTTGATTTGTACTTTGTATCTTGCTCCTGGGTGCATTACTTTTGGCATTTTTGGCGTGTAATACCCACTTATGTGAACAACAAAATCCGAAGGAAGCCAACTCGTCATACAAGGAAGTCATTAAAGATCGACCGAGGTGTTGACGTCTGAGGAAGAAGCCGTTCAAAGAAGCCTGATCAATGGGGGAACACGTAAGCACGGCAGGAACTGGTTTATCGTTGAAGCTGCTTAAAGTTGGACGATAGTAATAAGAGGTACTACCGACACCCGCACGGTCGAGCGATGGATCGCGGCGTAGGACTCGGACTTGTCTGGGAAGGCAAAGACACTGGCTTTGTAGAGCGGCTGGCTCCAGCAAATCATTATATGGGCTAAATACGCATCCACTATACCTCCTTCTGCGAATATAAAACTAGTGCATGGCGCATCTTTAGGAGACTTATCAACACCAACATCTTTACTTTTACCTTTTACCTTCAAGTTGAGAGGCAGAAGTTCAGTTGTACCAGTTTGTAGCATTCCAAACCTTCAGTGACGCTCATTTTAGTCACCGAAGACGCCGTTACAAAACAGCATGGACCATCTCGGCAAGCAGCTATCTATCTACTCATTTGGTGTAATTATTCTCATTTTCGTCATAGGATTAGTTCAAGGACGTAATGTATTGGATATGTTCACGATAGGAGTCAGGTAAGGCTTCTTTATATGTATTGCATGCAATAAATAAGTAAATAAAAAATTAAATAAAGTACCAAAAATCGCTTTGACGTAATGTCAGAAAATAGTTTGCTTTAATCATTTATCCGTTTTCCAACTGTGTCTTTGAAGATGTTTTCACTCATTCAAGCTCTGCGTATATGTAAAATATTTTGGAATGTTAGTCATGGCTCTAAGTTTGTAGTTTGTTACTTTCTACTTACAACTCTTTTTTAACCCACTTCCATGCAACTAGTGATGGAACGCTCGGTGTGTATTCCTGAAGAAATAAAATGGTTGGATACAAATTTACAAGTGCGAATTCCTTCGTTATCCAGTTGACTTTAGTTTGGCCGTGGCTGCTATACCCGAAGGTTTACCGATCGTGGTGGCGGTGACGCTGGCGATTGGTGTCATGCGAATGGCCGGTCGAAGAGCTGTGGTGAAGAAGGTGAACGAATCGATCATTTTCTTTTCATTTATGCATTTATACAGCATGACCTCCTCGAAGTCTTCTTATAAAACTAACAAAGTCCATTTGTCAAGGTTTCAAAAGATGCCCAAAAAACGGGATTTCCATCAATGGCCAAATTGATTTTCAGCTCTTTGGCGAATAGCTTCCTCTCCTAAGGTTTAAAAGCTGTTCGTGCTATCATTGTTTATCCTTCGCATTGTTTCTGTTGTTTTTATTGCAAGTATTAATGCGTCTTCTTTCCAAGCTCTTCAGGGCTGCATTTTGTTACATTTAATTCTTTTTTCTCTGGATTTTCTTCAATATTCTAGTAAGTCAACAAAAATAAATTCAATAGTATTTCAAAAAAGCTGTTTAGATGCCTGCTGTGGAAACATTAGGATGTGTGACGGTGATCTGTTCGGATAAAACGGGTACTCTAACGAAAAACGAAATGACAGCCACATGTGTTGTCACTCCGGAAGGACGTCGTGCTGAGGTTTGTTCTCTCTGTAATCCTTACTGCAATTTATACTCGGCAGCAAAGCGCCAAAAATACGCCTCAACGCTTCACCTCTGACTTCTCAATTTCGCTGCGGTACAGTCTTCAGTCACGGTAGGACTCGTGTGATTTTTAAAAGTACATATATCAAATGTCCCTGCACTATGGAAAGATCTCCGGAGGTTCAAACCTAAGCGCTTCCTGAGGCGCTGTTTTATCTGCGTCTCTGTCCTGACTTCACTACTGTGCTGTTCTGCTGCCGAGTATGGACTATGACTTTCAACTCTATCAGAACAATCGTGATTTCAGGTAACCGGCTTGGGTTATTCAGTTGACGGCGGAAGATGTACATTCGAAGGTGAAGTCGTTATGGGTTTCAGTCATCGCGAGTTTGCCAGCATTATCGAGGTCTGTTGACTTTTTGCTGTTCGATTTTTTGTCTTCTTTCCTTTTCTTTCTTTTTTTCCTTCTTCTTCTGTCTGTTATTTTGCGGTAAAGCCGTTTTACTATGAGCAGCTTCATTTTTTAGGTCGGTGTTGTCTGCAATAATGCCAATGTCGTAGCAGAATCAGTGATCGGCCAGCCGACAGAAGGGGCACTGGTCGTGCTTGCTCAGAAGGTAATTTGGCATAGATTTTTATTGGTCTGCGTTATTTACGATTTACGTTTCATGTCGAATATTAAAAGAATGAGCATTATGATCGTTCGATCATCACTACACCTTCGAAAATGATAACCTTGAAATCCTCGGTTGAATAATCTCTGACCAACCGCCTTTGTCGGAGATTATTTACTCGAGGGCTTCGGTCTCAACTTAGGAAGATCCTAGTAATGTTTTTCAATTCCGCAATTCTTCGGAAGCTTGACGAGGAAGGGACCATATCTATTTATTCATTTATTCGTCTATTAATCTGTATATATTTATTTATTTATTCCCTTACTTATATGCAGTAACGCTCACAGGTATGAAAACACTAAAAAGAACACGATTTAAAAAATCACCGATGGTTGGTAGGGAAGCTAAAATGGGATTCAAAAACTAAGTTTCATTAGCGCCCTCTTCGTGAGACGCTACCACCGCTCTGAGGAAGTTAGCGTTCAATTCAATTAGTTAATGTTCTCATTCCATTATTTTCTTCTTGTTTTACTTTTCTCCTTCTTGGAGTTGTTTTTTAGACTGGCCTAGAGGGATGTCGTCAGCACTACAGGCGTCTTCGAGAGATCCCTTTCACCTCGGAGTCGAAGTGGATGTCTATTCAATGCGATCAGAACGTGAGTGATCTTTTGATTATCATATTCGTTTTCTCTCTTTTTTTCAACCCAATTTTCAGGGACAAAGCGTGTTCTTTGTAAAGGGAGCTCTCGATCGAGTACTACATCTCTGTGATTCATACTTGTCGTCTGATGGATTGAGAAAGGTACTAAACGCTTCGATTTTTCTAGAAGTAGTAGTAACTTTAAAGAGCAATATCGCACTAAAATAAAAATTAAAATTTTAAAATATTGTTCCTTACTTAGTTCCTCAGTTCTTCATTTGATCGCTGATTTTTCTAAGCGTGTATTATGCAACGGAGATGTGAAGCTATTGATGACAGAGTGAGAAGACGATAGATTTTTGACTTTGCGTTTTTGCTATTTCTTAACATTATTAATTCACGTTTCTTTTTATTTTTAATGAAACCATGGGCACACGTGGTGCAGAGGTAAGAGGCGCTACGGACCTGCACAATCGAGGATCGATCCACGCTCGGGCTAACCAAGCCTTCCATCTTCCCGTGGTCGACGCCGACACCTTTACCTTCATCTTCACCTCTAGAAACCATAGGAAGCAAAACAACTAGGAATATCGTAAACGCTCTACAGATAATATTTCTAACTTGTCCAATATTTTTTGTCATTTTCTACATGGTCCATTGAATTTCCAATTCCTGCAATTACTTATTATTGTCGTCGTTGGTATTTCCTAAAATCGCTTGAAAATTTTCTTTGGAAACACTGTCTACGAAGATTAAGGTGGCCTTATCTTCCGAAATTGTAGTTCTTGAGCAGGATTGCTTCTCGCTTCTTTTTATTCGTTTTGATTTGAATATTAAATAAAAATAATAAAATGATAACAAAGTTGATAGTTATAATAAATTTGTTACCGGTATTGTGATATTCACTTTTCTATTTTTGCTTTCTTTTATTTTTGTTTTTACTTATTTTTAGCCCCTTGACGAGTACATACGACAGCGTATAACAGACGGTGGCCGTGGTTTGGGTTCAACGGGTCTACGAGGTTCGCTGTCAATTTTGTCGATTCTTTTTTGTTCTGTTTAATGAAAAATCAAATCTTAAAGTGCTGGCGATGGCGCGTGGTGACTCGATGCAGTCGTTGATGTTGGTCGGAATGGTGGGCATGTTGGATCCGCCACGACTCGGTGCTGCCGATGCGATTTCGATGGTCAGAGCCAGCGGAGTCGATGTGAAGCTGATCACCGGTGATTCACAGGAAACCGCTCAAAGCATAGGTATCTATTTTATTCTATGTAGAACACACCTAGATTCGCAAAATACAGAAAACAAAAAGAAATAACTCTTATGTAGAAATAGTGACATTAGTCGTCTTCAGAGGCCTAAAAATCGTGGGGATTGTATGGGTTTGTCAAAAATGCTAAAAGCGATACGGCGCTTGGCCGTTTAGATCAAGGGTCAGTTTATTAGGTTGTCCAATAAGTTCTTGCGATTTTGTGTTTTGACCTGGCGTTCCTGGTTGAGACGTATTATCGTTTAGCAGTAGGGTATATAAAAGGTCAAAGGTTAGCTTATGCGTACACAACATTTTCGCTTTATATCAGCCGGTTGTTTACAACTATATGAGTCATCAAAGATTTATCTTCGTCACCGCCTTCTTCACGGATTCCAAGCTTGTCGCTTTGACTCTCATAGCTCTCGCCGTTTTGACTGGTTGGACTCACTCACTACAGGAGAGGAAAAGTGGGTGTTGTGTGTCACATACAACCAGACATGCATGGGTTCAAGCAGAGGAGAAGCCACCAGCAATTCCCAAAGGTGGGCCGAAACCGAGGAAGAAGATGCTGAGCGTTTTATGGGACGTTCGCGGGATTGTGTACTGGGAGCTCTGTCCTTCTGGTAGTACCGTCAACAGCGAAGTGTATTGCAACCAACTGCAAAAACTCAGCGACGCTGTCCGTGTTACTCGTCCAGAAATCGACAAAATATATTTTCTCCATTATAATGCTAGACCGCACACTTCCACGTTGACCCGCCAAAAGCTGCAGATGCTGGGGTGGGAAGTGATTCCCCACCCACCCTACTCACCAGACCTTGCCCCTACTGACTACCATCTGTTCCGCTCGCTAGCTCACTTTCTGGAAGGAAAACGATACGATGATCGAGCTGCACTCGAAATCGACCTTCGCCACTTCTTCGAATCAAAACCTCCGGAGTTCTACCGCAACGGTATCCATTCCCTACCGAATCGATGGAGGACAGTCATTGACAAAGATGGGCGGTACTTCGATGGGTAAGGTTGATTCAGTCAAAATTTGTGAAACTTTGAAAATTGTTATGGAAATCGCAAGAACTTATTGGACAACCTAATAGTTTCGCACCACTTTTTGGGCCTCTGAAGTGACATTAATTTTAGTTATAATGCAACGAGAAAAATGAAAGTGACATCAAAAACTGATCTGTTAAATAACGGAACTCAAAATAAAACAAAAATATTACTGTTCAGAGAAAAGAGAGATTCCTCTGAGAAGTCCAGCTCAAACCCAGATCCCTTTAGCACGATGAAAATTTAACGTAGTTCCGCCATTAATAGCGCTCTACAATCACCGAAATTCCAGGAAAAATTGGGGGAAATCTATTTACGGTAATGTTTGCGTCATCTGACTCGAAAGATTTGAAGTAAGAAATGCGTGCTTCATTACATTGCGTTTTTACATTTATAATGTTTTGTGGCTATTGTATCCGTTAGACCGTATTTCGACTGTTCGTAGTATTCAGTTAAAACTGCAACTTTGAAAAGTGGTTCATTCATCGTGATATTCTATTTTTATTACTCCTTTTTTACGAGTTACTGCAGTAACCCGTAAAAACAGATTCACGCTCTGCAGAAAAGAAGGTATCGAGTTATTGATTTGCAGGATCAATGCTCGGCCTGTACTGCTCACCGCACGACAGTTGCCTTTCTGGTGCTCAGATCGACGGCATGACTGAACAGGAGTTGGAGCTGGTCATTCGACAGGTATCTGTCTTCTACCGAGCCTCACCCAGGCACAAGCTGAAAATCGTGAAGGTGAAGTTTCTTCTTCTCTCTGTTTTTCTTCAGTTTTCCGCTTGTACTCAGACTACCATAATATTCCTTTTTTTACTACCATATTCTCACGGGCTATAGTTATTCATGATGCAATAATTAGAGCTCCTACTTCTGCCCAACGATCGAGTGATCGATCCTTTCCCTGAATAGCTCCTATACCCTCCAGGATTGGGTAAATAGGTATAAGACCTGTCAGAGATGTCGAAAACCCTGACTTTACACCAGCGGACCTCCACAAGTCATTGTAGGAACCAAATGCGCGTACACGATGCCTCTACGATTCTGGATGGAAAACGAGTGCGTGGCGCGTCCTTAGGGAACCGATGAAAGCACACTTTGCCTTTAACCTTTATTGTATGGTAGCTCTGTTAGCAGACTTTGCGGATGATGAAGCTTTTGCAAAAATCGCTGCTCAATTAGGGCTCGATCACCTGATCGAGCGCTTCCGAGCACTATAATGTAAGGCTGTTTCATCGCTGAATCGAATCTCCCTTCTCCTACCCATCCTTTCATATAGAACCACACGCGCCGCAACGATAAAACGGCGGTAGCGGCGCTCGGGAGCGCCGAAATGCGCCGCTTTCAATAATAGTTCATTTACGCCCCACGCTCAACGGGGCCACGCGTGGTAGCACCTTCGAGTCACCCCTACTCCTACCTTGGGACGCTAGGAAAAGACGCACCACATGTTCATAGGCGGCGATGAGGGGGCGGATCCTAGTCGGTGCACCGAGCGCCACGTATTTATACTCGGGTAGGAAGGGTCGGAGCCTAGTCGAAAAATCGACTGAAAACAGGTTTCACGAATTTGGGAAAAGTGTATATGGAGGGATAGTGCTCAAGCTGCTAGGCTCGAATATATACTTGTTTTTGCAAATAAACCAATTTTAAAGAAGGTATTTAAAACGGCGGATTTCGGCGTTTCAAGGCGCCGCTACCGCCGTTTTATCGTTGCGGTGCGTCCGGTACTGTAGTAAAGGTAGAGGTAAATTGGACGGCGTTCATCATGCTACCGAGGATGCGTCCACGCACTTCTCCTCCACTCAGAGTAGTGGAGGCCTGATAAATGCGTATTTGGCCTATACAAAGACTTCTACGAGCAGCCGCTATACCAAATCAGAGTTTTACATCCCCAGGAAAGCTTGGAACCAATCTACCCGAAACCGGAGGAGTGAAGGCTTGGTTAGCTCTAGCGAGGATCGATCGCTCGACCGTTTGGGTGCCAGTAGCTCTTTTTACCACCGCCCCACACGTGCCCCTGCAGTATTTTTAGAATTACGAGAAAAAATTGAAACTGGCAGTTCTATAACATTTGTCGCGTTTTCAGGCTCTGCAAGGAATCGGTGAGGTGGTGGCGATGACCGGTGACGGTGTGAACGACGCGGTGGCTCTGAAAAAGGCCGATATCGGAGTAGCGATGGGTCTGGGAGGAACCGATGTCTGTAAAGGTATCCGTCCCAAGTATTTTTATTGGCTTCTGGTGATTTTTCACAGTGCGTACTTCTAAAATATTAATCCTCTCTTCTCTAGAAGCGGCTGACATGATCCTATGCGACGACGATTTCTCCACGATGACTGCTGCCATAGAAGAGGGCAAAGCAATCTATCACAACATTACTAACTTCGTTCGATTCCAGCTGAGCACGTGAGGCGCTTTTCGATTTAAAAAAAAATTCGAGCTCTTTCTTTCAATGTTTACTTGTAGGAGTGTGGCTGCGTTGTCCTTGATAGCAGCGTCAACCATGTTCCACTTCGAGAATCCTCTGAATGCAATGCAAATTCTCTGGATCAACATCATCATGGATGGGCCACCGGCACAAAGGTTTTCAATATTTTGTAGCTGTACTTTTGAGGCTTTTAAGAATTCCTTCTATCCATCGCTGTATTGCTTCCCTTTTTGTTGTCCACGCGTGCACAGTGGTGAGATCCGCTACTGACATCCACTCGGTAGGGTGATCGATCCTCGACTATCCAAGCCTTCCATTCATTCTGTAATGGGTAACTGGGTATAATATTCGTCTCTGAAGGTAAAGGCACTAACTTGGACAGTGGAAGTACTCGCAAGACATCGCATATGACGAATATTTGCAAATTCAAAAATCCTTTACGGTTCTGAGTAAAAGACCAATGCATGGCGCGTCCTTAGTGGAGTGGTAAAATTGACCACTTTACCTTTCAGCTTTGATCCCAACATTTGCCTGTTGGGACTATGAGATCCACTTCTTCAAATCATATACTACCTCCCAGACGTTTCTGGTGTAAATTAACCCAACCGTAGAAGTCAATATTCAATCGTAGTGGAAATGGAAGTATTGATCAGAAAAAACGAAACCGTCCTTTGTAATTGTTCCACTGAACGTGCTTTGGAAATTCAGTAGATCTCTGGTATATTCGTAGTACGAATATTTCTGGGTCTACCCTTCCCTTTTCACAACTTTCGTTTACCTTCTACCGGTAACCCAGCTGTATGAACTGCGTTCTGAAAAATCACGGACATCCCCAGTTTCGAGTTTCAATGATTTAGTCGATAAATTCTTATTTCTAATTCAAACTAGCAAATTCAGCACAGTAAAAGCATGGGATTGTGAACGTTAAGTTTCTGATTTAAAAGTGGAAGTCTTGAGGGCGATGTTTGCAATTAAAGCGACGGAACCGCTATTTAAAAAAAGATAGGGACACCCGAGAAAAACAACTTAGCTTCTCACAACCAACGAACCCTATCTTTTCTGCTCGCAGTGTATAAATGCATGGGAATGAGCAGAGACGACGGAAGGATATGGATTGAAGCAGGTTAATGTGCGAGCAAGCATGTGTTGGCGATAGAGCTACAGCAGCTAGCGGCTTCAGTAATCGCCTGAGGGGAAATGGTGAAGGGATTTGGAAAGGATACATACCGTATCTATTACATAATTGAAATGCCAGCCGATGTACAGGTCAGAATATACTGCTTCCCAGACAATTCTGGCTAACAGTTATTGCAGAAATTAACCCAGCATCAGAAATCCTGCCCTGGACTAGCTTTAACAGCAAACAAACAAACAACATTTCTTTCTGTCTGTTGTACTGAGTGGTCGCGCGTGGTGCAGTAGTAAGAGCCACTGCTGACACTCGCACGGTCGAGCGATCGACCCCACCTGTCTAACCAAGCCTTCCATCCCTCCGGGGTCTGGTAAATTGGTGCCAGACTTGTTTGGGTAGGTAAAGGACTGACTATAGGGGTGCCAAACAGGCGTTCACCATGCCTACTATTCTGACTATGAGTAGAATAGGAATGCGGCTACGCGTCCTTAGGGACTTATCAACGCCTACACCTTTACTGTTTACTTTCCATTTACTTTTACTGCCTGGTTATTTAGCGGAATTTGTTTTAGTCTCGGTGTGGAGCCGGTTGACGACGACATCATCCGCCAACCACCTCGAAACGTTCGGCAACCGATGTTGACTGCCCGACTGCTGATAGATATCCTCTGCTCGGCTGCGATCATCGTCCTTGGAACGCTGTTTATCTTCTACAGAGAGGTCACTATTTCACTTGTTTTATATCAAAACTCAATTCTTCTCCAGAACTCTTCACTAATCGTTTTTACGGGTTAAAAGCGAAAACTGTTAGTTCCGTCGATCGAGGCAGAAGAAGAAATAGAGGCATTTTGAAATAACGTTTGGAGCGAAGGTGGTTTCATAATAGCTGGTATTTAGAACAATACTTTAATTAAGCAGTAATACAGAAACATTCTCTTCATGTTCAGTTCCATAAGAGCAGGTACAGCTGTCCCAAGCAGAGATTTAGTTGAAATTTTTATTTTATTTATTTGTTTGTGCTGAACCATTTTCAACTTGTGCTGGTCCATTTTCGACTCCTCTAAAGCTATGTAACAAATCATTGGAAATTCCGGCTCCGGTTTTAGTTGAAGTTGTTCTGAGTCATTTTCGAGATCCGAGAAACGTTGTAAGACACTAGTTTTTCTCAGATTTGAAGTACTAGTGGGTAAATTTTTTTGAGTGAGATATTTTCTCGTTTGGCGGACCAATACTGAGAATGCATTTCAGAGGAATCGGCTATTATGATGTTTTTTCAGATGTCAGCTGATAATAAGATAACCCCTCGGGATACAACGATGACGTTTACCTGCTTTGTATTATTCGACATGTGGAATGCGTTAAGCTGTAGAAGTTCACGGAAGATGATCTGGCAGATCGGATTGCGAAGGTGAAGCTCATTTATTTATTTATTTATTTATTTATTTATTTATTTATCTATTTATTTATTTATATTAATTTTCAACGATCACAAGCATGCTGTCTAATAGCCGTTAGTAAAACAACAGACCATAGATGCAGAAAGCAAGCCGAAACCGAAATCTCAAAAACCGACTAGTAAAACAGCTCAAAAATCTATTTGCTCCTTATTTCCTCTTCCGTTGCCCATGGAAGCAGATTCTTATTTTCATCTTTTCATTTGATCCCCACATTTTCCCAAACATTTTTGTTGCTTTTCAGGAATAGAATGTTCTGCATGGCGGTGAGCGCATCCCTTGTATGTCAGCTGCTCGTCATCTACTGGTCTCCTCTTCAGCACGTTTTTCAGACGGAGGCACTTTCTTTATTAGGTATTTTTAAACTGACTTCGTTATTTAAAGGGTGCAATGGTAAGAGGCGCTTCTGACACTCGCAGGGTCAAGCGATCGATCTTGGCTCGGGCCAACCAACCCTTCCATCCTCCTGGGGTTGAGTAAGTTGGTACCGGACTTGTTTGGGGAGACATTGAGTTGGTATAGCGACAGGACACCTATACAATTTGATTTGAACCTTTACATTATTTAGCGAACTTCGTTTAATGATTAATTTTCAGATATTCTTTTCTTAACAACAATGACCTCGTCGGTGTTCATCTTCAACGAGACCAAAAAGTACATCGATCTTCGACGGACGTCGTCGTCGAAATTACCGCCGATGAAAACCGACAATGTTTTGTGATCCATGCATTGGAAGTTTCTAGTTTCGTTAGCCGATTTACTGATGCCAAAGTGCGAACGCACGACTTTTGCCGTCCCTGTGTCCCAGATTTCTCGGCCAATTTCATGACTTCTCCCCCAACTTGCTCTCTTCATCTCCTATTTTGTTGAAAAAGCTCAGCTAATTTGTAAAGACCGTGTGGTGACATCATTCAGTATTTATTTGTACACCTTCAGTCGAGCCTCATAGCCCATATCATCGTCTCGCCTAGATTCTACTAGTAGAGTTTATTACTATTTCTTAATTTATTATTTATTACTTTCATATTGATTGGTTTGTTACTGCTCTCGCTCATCTCAGAGTCGTCGTTTTTGGGAGGCGCACCGTCGCCGCCGTCTCGGTCGTCGCCGAAATGTTGCTTTGTGGAATTTTGTTTACGGTAGTCTTTAATTACATGTTTGACAACGAAAAGGCAATTTGAACTGTTTCGGATCAAAAATTTCGAAAATGCAATGGTAGAACGGTTCTGATGTATTATAATTCAGGAAGATAAAAATTTCCCAGTGCTTGCGAGTGGCATTAAGTCTTGAAGTGTAGTGGTGCTCCTTTATATCTGTCCATACGCCATGCCTCTACAATTAGAAATAGAAGGCAGACGCATGGCGCGTCCTCAGGGGACTAATCAGGTTAAAATTTTCGTTTCCTAGGAAGTAGTAGCGTGCTGATATGCGCGTTGAGTTCAACATCTTGGTTAATGTACTATAGGTTTCCTGAGTGTTGCCATGAAGCTCATCCGGGCATGTCAATTCGGCAAAACGTCCGATCACCGGCCGGTTTTTTTCAGATCGATGAATCTGCCGCTCGCAAGAAGTAGTGCACCGGTTCCCCCACACCTGGAGATAATATACAGACAAGTAAATTGAACAACAAATCTGTGTTTTCTGGAGTTTTGGGAAAGTGACCTAGTAGATCAAACGTACAGTGTCGGATGTGCAGCAACGCCGGCGGCGCTTTCTTGCGCAGAAAGCGCCGTTTTTCATATATTCTTTTAAATTGAATTATTCGGAAAAAATAAGTACGTTTTTAAATTCAGCAGGTCGAACCCTATCGTTTCATATGCAAATTCTCCATATTTGTGGAACAACCGATTTTTTGGTCCTCTCGATTTTCGGTCCCTAGCTCCGTCGGTTCCCCGTCTGGTAACTCATCGGTAGACAGGACTCCGCCTTCGGCCGGGTTACAACGCGGGGACTTCCATTGGGCATGAGCTCTGTTCGAGTCACCACGTGTACCCCAGAAACGGCACCTTTCGACGCACGAAAGCGCCGCTGCCGCCGTTTAATCGTTGCGGCACGTCCGGTACTGTACGTAGTTCGTGGGTGGTTCAGTAAGTGCACAACTAGCCGGAGAGTGGTCAGGCACGCATAAAATACCTTCCCGAGCTTTACCTGAACACTAAAGACTTGTGGAAGCTCGTCCCTGAAATAAATACGAAGCGGCATCACAGTTGGAGCCGACAACTTGGGCCTAAATTAGTAATATCTACATTAACAGGGTCATAAAGTTGAATTTATTGCTCACTGGCATACCAAATTGGTCTCAACTATCCTCATTTACCAAGGGAAGAGCCGAAGCTCCCTGGCAGCTGGCTCTTTCTAAAATTGTCGAAGTGTCGGCAGTTTATCAAATGTATGAATCGCCAAAACGTCGAGCAATACAAATCTCCCCACGCAGTCGGTTTTGCGCTATTCTGCCAACCACAACAACATTTGATTGAACGGACACTAAGCACGATGGGAAAAAGATGAGCTGCCGAGACCGGAGACCGCGAATTAGTTGTGGAAGTCGCCCGAAGAAGCCGCTGCGTCAACAAGCCGTTGACATGCTTCCGGCCGGAGAAGAGTAGCGAAGAAGAACAGCTGGAGTCTCTGGGAAAACCATCACATGTACTCCTGCCAGACTAAACTTCCACTGCACATGGTTGTAGGGGCCCCTAAAGACCCGACGACACGACGACGAGGATTCTCGTCCAACGCGGCCGACCGTCCAACGCGCGTTGCAACGCGGTATCGATTAGAGCAATGCGGCCGCCGCAAACGTCGCATTGGACGAGAATGCTCGTCGTCGTGTGTTTCGCTTAATTTCATGCTCAGCGGCTAACTCGTCGCTCAATTTGCACGTCGTCGGGTCTGTAAGGGTCCTAACCAAACAAGAACTCATGCTTATAGCTGTGTAATATAAACGGAGAAGCCCGGGACGGGCGCTCGAATCCTTCAATCGCCATTTTTGCGGAAAACTTGGCATGAAAGCCCTTTGAAAATCAGGGAAATCAAAGCTAAGACCTTATTTGCTATTACTTAGTGATAGGCCGACTTGCAAGATTCTGGCATTTTGTTCAATAGTTGTTAATCTAACATGTTCCTCGAAGCAAGACAATATCGTTATCAAAGAAAAACACTTCAACTGGAGCAGAAGGACAGGTGAACACGTTTGAAGAAATCTGGAGACAATAAGTAACACTTTTCTCAAGCGGAGATAAAAATAGCTGAATTTTTGTGTTAGAAAAAAAGGTGGCAACCTGAGGTTGATGGTACTCCGGGGAGTTGGTCCAAAGGAGTGACGAGGGTCAGTAACGAGTGCTGATCGATCATCTCGTTTTTCGTCCAAACGATAAAATAGAAGATGGAGATCTACTTGGAAAATTCACAGGAATAGCGCTGGAATCAAGAAAGCTGTGGATACATTTGCCTATTCTTCAGACGAGAGGCCATTTCTCTGCCAGTTTATGCGTAATTCGCACTCTAGCGATTTATCCTCTCCTGGGCAAACCAAGCCTTCCATCACTCCGCGGTCGGGTGAACTGGTACCAGACTTGTCTGCTAAGGTGAAAGTGGCAACTTAGCATAGTTATTGTATAGGCCACATACATATTCACAATACCTCTATGATTCTGAACGGAATACGAATGCAGCAGCGCGTCTTTAGAGGACTGATCATTGCCGATCACTTTACTTTTCACCTTAAAAGCAGGTGATTCTCATTAGGAGGTCGCTCCAGCCAGCTTCCAGGTAGTGGAAACTATATCAGTTTGTTATTTGCCTAAGGGAAAAGTCAAGTGTACTGGGGTGGCCTCAATAGTGTCCCCTACCGATTTGATGATCTGCACGTTTCCCAGTCTAGCCAAAAATGATAGGCGGCAACCCAAGGTGAATTTCTACAGCGTCTGTCGCTCTGTCTTATTATATTAAAGCACTACTCTCTCGATTCAATTTTTTCCTGCATCTAGAAATCTTCAAAGCTCGAAAATTCGTGGGATTTTTACAGGAATGATGTCTTGAGTGCTGAATTTCTTATTTCGAGTGGAAGAAAAATCTACAGAAATATTTAAAACTCCACTAAAAAGCCCTGCTACACCCAGAATCCTTGGGAAATATTAGTTTCACAATTACTCAACTGAACACTGTTCACATGAAAAATAATGAAACGCTCTCGAATTTGATGAAGCATTAAGCACGCATCGATTTTTATAGTTGGACGCATTCGTGCCGAAAAAACCTCCGTTACGCGCCAAGAAGAAGGAAAATATTGGAGTTTTCTGATGAAAACCTCTTATCGAGCAAGTACGACGTCAGAAATGACGTTAGCGGTACTGTAGTTGGGTGGAGTGCTTCGCAAAAAGGTCTAGAAAAGCTGGATTTTAGTCTGTCGAGGGTCGTAAAGTGAATGTGAAGAAAAGGAGAAAGGGGACGATGCACTTAGACATCTCAATCATTTTTCACTTTAATGGTCCACTTTGAGGGCCCAAATATAGTCGCCCCTAACGATGGCAAGAGGAGCTTTCTTCTACATATTGTCTCCGTTAGCTATAAACACACATTTATTCATTACTTCACATACTACGCATAGGCTCTAAAAATTGAAGGAACTAGTTCGACAAACAGACAAGGAAACACTAAAGGACAGGAAACTAAAATGAAAACTTAAATGGTTAGTAGAACAGTCAAAACAGATATCTAATGAAATTTCAAGACAGATGCTTAATAAAATTCTTACAGGTACACACCTCCTTTATAAGTTAAATGATGATCCTTCCATGATTCCTGGGCGGTGTAATGGATTTAGGACAAGCGTGACGCAGTGGTAAGAGGCGCTACTGATACCTGCACGGTAGAACGATCGATCCTCGCTAGGGCTAAGGAAAATAAATATGTGATAAATAAACATCGTTTGTGCCGTAGTTTGCGGTCTCTAGGTTTCTGGAATATGACGCCGATGCTCCCTCAGAAGGGTCACCAACCCCGGCCACTAAACGTCTGATTTTTATTTGAAAATTCTAAAGGGCAGGAAACCAAAATTAGAATCTCGCAACTGATGACTCAATGCACAACGGTCGTGATGGACGAAAAAATGGATTAATTCTATAACTGAATTTCGTTCCTATTTGCAAAGTTCTCCATTCTAGTGTAGTGCTGTATTAACGTAAGAAAAAACATTTCGACTTCGCTCTTATTTACTTTGCGGAAAGCGATTTAATTCATTTTTCTCGTCCACTACGATCGTCGTGCATTGAATCATCAGCGGCGATTCATCGCCTCCACTACATATGCCACACTCGCTTCGATCACAATTTGCACTTCGACTGTTCTTGTAGCAACTTCTTGTGCTGTTCTGTTCTATTTCACTTTTGGATACGTCTGCTATAGTGGTCGATATTTCAAGAAAGTACAATTTTCATCCGAAAAGGACACTGTTAGCACAGCAGACGAAAGCGAAATAATTGACTTATTTTTGCACTCCAAAGCGGCTATTACGCTTTCATCCCTATAGACTCTCAAACGCATTGATTATACGAGCTTTCCATCCTTTCCTTTCTTTCTCTCTTCCCTATTATAGAGTGCACCTGCGGCTGACCCTTTCATACGAAACTGAGGATAAAGAAGCGATGGCAAATACTTAAAGCTATTATCTCTCGAATGAGTTTCGGAGGGTGTTCAGGTTTTAGGAGTGGTAGCTTAAAGAAGTTCATACTAATATTCCTTTCCAATTAACCAGTTGAAAAGGTGATTTAATTGTTGCTGCTCAGCACCATTGAATGGAGAAATTAGTGGTGAGAATTTGCCGTAAAATGAAAAATAAAAATTTGCGATTCTATATTTCTGGCTTCCGCCTTATTCTACAAACTAGATTTTTACAAAAATCGCTTGTTGTATGAATATGTCTCTTTTCACTCAAAGTGCAACTCCCTGAGTGGTGATAGGATCGAAGCTGCACATAAGGTAAGAATAGCTTGATGTCGTCAATCCCTCTTTTCACTAGGAAAATCAGTTGTGATTTGCTGCCTCGCACAATATCATACACACTTCCCGTTTGGTTTCCGACAATTTCTGTAATATTTTTATTGTGCAGCTTTGTTTTATTTTACTTTCGCCTACTTCTCGTATAGTGGTCCATATTTTGTGGAAGGACATTTTTTTGGAGAGCACTCTGTTAGCACAGCAGATGAGAGCGAAATGATTGACTTATTTTTGCACTTCGTAGCGGCCATTATACTTTCATCCCCATAGACTCCTTATTGATAATTTTTCATATCATTTGATAATATGTTAGTGTAAGTTCCAAATTCATTGAGTATCATCTTTCACAGCAAGAAGAGAGTGCTCATTTTCTTGGGGCCACCCAGGCAGTCTATGCCTTCTTTCATTCTCAACTCGATTACTCGCTGACTTTCGTCGTTCGAACTTTTCTTGACAGAAAGACTCGTCAAGTCTACGACGGACTTTTCATCTGAAGTCTCTTCGTCGTATCAATTCTTATTTTAAGGGTTGTTTTCCAAAAGAAAACAATAGTTTTCCAGTCCAGCATGAAATCTTTTGGCACCCTTGGTAACACTAGACTTCATCCTGTCATTTTGTCGGAAATCCATTTGTTTCGAGCTGCTGCTGGTGCTTAATCTCTCTTGAATGAACCATGCAGTGTCCGAATTCCCATATTCCGGTAGATGGAAGAGAAATTAACTGCATATAAGACGCCGGAAAAAACTCGGATTTTGCGGTGCTCGATGCATCAAACTGTTTCTTGGTTAATACAGATTGATCTAGAGCGAGATATGTCAATGCAATGAAGAAAAGTCGATAACGTTTTCCGTTTGTTTGTTTACCACGCCCTATCGGTTGAATCTGTTTAACGCCGAATTTTACTGAACGAAAATTTTCACTTTCTTAAACTTTACTTTTTACTCTATTCTCTAAACAACCTCAAAAGCAGTCTGGCAGTCAATCTGGCAGCCATGAAGATGTTAGAAAATGATAAATGAATAGAATGAACGGCTTCACGGGAAGGAGAGTATGAGGAGCGGCTCCCTACTGATCCAGCATCAAAATGTCCAGGATTGGCCTGAGGCACGATATTTGCGAAGCGCCTTGCTTCGAGAAGGCATCAAATATCTCTCTCATATTTCCCAACACCGAGAAGGCATCAAATATCTCTCAAAAAAGCTCGACCTTCACTTCAAGTGATGGAGAGCGGACTTTGCGTCAATGCGGAGTGGCTGACGCGAAGTGAAGTCACATTGTCAGTCATTTCAGGATCGGCGTCGAATTCCGAAGCAAAAAACTGACATCACTTCGCCCCCATTTGGCTCCGCCTCTGAATACATAGGAGCAAAAAACTCTGTGTCTGAGAATACGAGGGGAAACGTTGATAGCCACGGGGCAAAAAATGCTGCAAAGATACGGACGCAATGGAGCAGAAAGGCTACAAAGACTGATACATGAACAGCGGAAATTCTTGGCTATCTATACTAAACCCGTGCTAACCAAGCCTTCCATCTCTCTGGGATCGGGTTAAAGACACTGACGAGGGCCCGGATTCATCACTGGCAAACCCACGATAAACCCCGAGATATGACCCGGACGGCGCACACCTCTGTCTACTTATCCTAAACTTCCTGTGTTGAACCCAATCTCTCATCGACTCTGACGTCTGGTACTGGCTGCGCCGCGGTTTCGGAGACCGCTCGTCCGTTCATGAATCTGGGCCCTGGTATAGGGACTGGCCCCCACAGGTCATTGTATAGGTCAAATACGCGTTCACTATGCCTCTGCGACTTGAATAGAACACGAATGCAGCGGCGCGTCTTTAGGGGACTGATCAACATCGGCACCTTTACCTTTACCTTTTTTATACTCCTTTGAACAAGATCAGAGAAACCGACGCACTGGCCAAGTTGTCGAAGATCAGGTGAGCTGGACACGTAATGCGATTTCGTGACGACCGTTGGACGAAAGCCGTTACTGACTGGATTCCACGGGACGTCAGAAGAACACCAGGTCGCCCACCTTTGCGCCGGTCGGACTTCTTCGTCAAATCTCTGAACGATCGATTCGATGCTCTTCGTGCTCCTTGATCGAGCAGGACCCACTGGTCTACCATGGCACGCGACAGGGACGAATGGATACGTTACTGGCGCCCGCTCGAGCAAATCGATGAGCAACATGACGACAGGTGATGTGTAGGAGTCTGAAGACGATGAGTAATGAGAATCATGATGATGAACTTGGAAATGATTGAGCTTTTCGAGGTCGAGGTACTTACCTTGTTCATCAACATGAGTCGATGTGAATAAACGAGAAACTGTTTCCAAGCAAGCGACTTTTTACTGAGACAGCGTAATCAATTCACTTCATCTTGTCGACGATCAATCATACGTTGTTTTTGTGGACCGGCAAAGAAATGAAAGAAGAAATATCTGGAGAAGAGGAAAAGCTACAAATGTATTGGAGCGTTGACAGCTGTACAAATGTTTCCGCGAAACGGCCGAAAATATTGTGAATGGTCTGGTCCAAATATAAAATTACAAACAATGGAGAAGCTCTCCGTGTAGAATTATGACTGAACTCCCATTTTGGTCCAATGAAATGAAAAGAAGAAACAACTCGATTTAGAATCTCCCTTTATATTCTGAGGAGAGCAAAAAGGAATTCTCGACGTTGGGGCTTTAACATGGCCCTGTCTTTTTGTTTTCTCTTTGGCAACAATGAATTTCGTTTGCATCTCATCAGAAGCGGAACGGCTGTTCTTCAAATTTACCATCTTCTTGAAGGCTATTTCACGTATTATAACGAGCCAAGCGCATAAACAGTTGAATAACTTAATAGAACCTATTGATCGAGGAATTCCCTCGACAGCTGAGACCTTCAAAGACTATAATGTTATGTTAATAAGGCTGATCGGTTACGGAAAGTCGGATTCAGATCATACACCTTTTCCGTAAAACTTTGCGGTTGGTAATTCCATAGAAAGTTTCTTGGCCACCGATTTTACCAACTACAGATTTCAGTCTTCCAACATCACGTCATCCACATTCGATTCCTGTTTTTGTTTCTTTTCCGTTATTGTCACATTGTTATATTTTCCACTAATTCGGGTCATTTGAAGTGTGTCTTAGTTGTCCTTCTAAATTGACAAGTTTGCGCTGTTTTCACGTGGAACTGAGTGTGAACGTCTCAATAAAGTAAAGTGAACGCACATGGTGCAGTGGTAATAGGTGCTACTGACACCCTCACAGTCGAGCACTCGATCCAACGATTCACCCGAGCCTTCCATCCCTCCAAGGTTGGGAACTGGGAAGGGCTTGTCTGGGAAGGTAAGGACACTCAGTCGGTATAGCGGCTGACCCGTGTAAGTCAATGTATAGGCCAAACACGCATTCTTTGTGCCGCTACCATTCTGAATGGAACACGAATGCATGGCGCATCTGAACGGGACTAATTAACACCGACTGACAAATGTGTAATGGTAGCATGTTAGATTTTTCGTAAATAAAATACAAACGTTTGTATAACCACCAGCAATCGCTATTTCCTTGATCCCGAAAAACCTCCACATCTCAATCCAGTCCCAGAAAACTTTCTGTCCTTACGATTAAGGGACTGATCAACCCTGATACCTTTACCTCGTTTACCTTTAATCTCGTAAGGATGGCGAGAGTGTAGGTAAGAGGCTAAGAGACGAGAAAGTGGGGAAGTGGCCGGACAGATCCATTTAAGTGCACCGCGGTGTGTCTCATCATCTGTTTCAGTTCGTTCGGCCGCAGGACGGCCAGACGAGGCCACAGTGCGGCATTATCGGATTGACGAAAAACAGCTGAAAACTTGGGGAGCCCTAGGCAATGACGTACTCTTGGGAGGCGAAGCGAATCAAATCCGACATTCAGCCATCCGCCCCGCCGCCTCTACTGCTGCTCCGGCGGCTGTTGCCCCCCCCCCCTCGTCAGTCGTTTATCCACGCTTGATGCCCCGGCGCTACAACAGTCGTCACCATCTCGGAAACCATAGTCTTATTTCGGCAACACTTTTCAACGTAGCCTTTATTTTGAGATGTATGTATGTATACATGTTTACTACGAGGATGTCCATGTGGGTATACAGACCTCAACACATGACCAACAAAACCATGAATATCAGGCAACGAATTTGCCGATTACATTCTAAAATTTCAAGAGGAAAACCGTAATAAATATAGTAACAATTAAGAGAAAGGAACCTGAAAATGGAGCAAACACTTAAACTGAGGTAGGGAAACGGAATTAACAATCAAGCGTAAAAATAGATTTGAGATAGTCTGGCTAAAAATATAACGTATATCGTCTGATTCGAATCGTTCTTCCAAAGAGTTCAACTGTCATCTGAACCGGCCCTAATTGACTAAATCTGGAGTTTCTACCGTTTGCATTTTCGGAGGTCAATTAGATGTCGAAGCTTGTCTACACGTCGTTTCTATAGCTACGCTTTTCATGCCGATGTCGTGACTAAGTTATATGTAGTTTGATAATTATAATTACTTAAACGATACAGCTAAATTCAAATTCATGCTCGCCTTCTCCTTTCTATCACTTCTGGAGTTGCAACACCACCTAGTTTCTCTAGTTCTTCTACTTTCCTAGAAATTCTTATTTTCTTTATCACTTTCATTCTCATTTTACTTTCAGCTATATTGTTTTACTATTTGTTTTAGTGAACGTGTTAGGCTTGTATGTATTTTTACGCCTGTCTTCTTCGACTTTGTGATCCAAAAGACTATTGCCTACTGTTACATGGTTGTCCTAATAGTGATGTAATAAACACAAATTCATACGAATAGTGACAGATTCGCCCCCCCCCCTGTCGACGGCACGTGAATCAGCTGTAGCTCGCTGCCGTCGCGGACTATGACTATTTTCGGATTTCTCTATTAACACACAGCTTTTCCTAGTGCAACTGTACTCGGAAAAGCGCTGTAAATTGAGGCTATTCTAGGATAGCTGCCTACTGAAGAGCTCCCAGTGTTGAGAGAAATAAAGCAGATTTTGATCATCCTATGATTTGCGTTGTTTTTGACTTCCACTATGTAGTTATTGAGACTAGTCCTTATACAGGGTGTCTCAAAAAATGTACCTCCTGTTTGAAATGCCATAACTTTGGCGTAAGTGAACCATTCGAAACGAGTCATAGCTTGAATGAAAGCTAAGAAAAAAGAAAATTGTACGGTGTGTGTCCGGTAAAGATTGCGCCATGTACTCGACCGAGGTCTCAGATTTTGGACCTGATTGATAGTGCATGGCTTTCATGCTTGTTCTACTTTGGTCGTAAACAGGTGATATTGCTGTTATGAGTAATTCCTGAGGTAGTAAACATATCTACTTGCCGCAGCTTTTGGTTAGGCATGGAACAACATCAATATCGGTCAATAATTGTGACCACTGTTTGAGGAACAAAAATTCTTCCAACCGTGATGCAATCATCAGAAAAGAATTCAGAGGGATGTTAAATGTATGAACCGTGAAGATTGCGCCATGCACCTGCCCGAATGGTCGAATTGTAGACCTGATTGAAAGTTCACGGATAACATGCTTGTTCTACTTTGGTCGCCAACAGATGATGCCGCTGATACGCGTTTCTCTTGATGCAGTGAACATAAAAATATCAAGACATAACAAGTTCAACATGCACTCTGAGAGGCACTTGCACAATACGACTAAGTTTTTCTATTCAGATCGAAATGAACACTCAGTGATTGATAGTGATGCTAATCCGTCTCTAACCTAAAGCTGAGTTGTTTTGTTCGCTGCCCTAAGGGTAACGCAATGATATGACCTGTTTGCGACCAAAGTAGAAAAAGCATGCTACCCGTGAACTTTTAATCAGGTCTAGAATCTGACGATTCGGACGGATGCGTGGCGCAATCTTGATGGTATATACATCTTACATTCTCCTCAATTCCTTTCTTATGATTGCATCACTGTTGGAAGAGTTTTAGCTTCTCAAACAGTGGTTACAATTATTGATCGATATTGAAGTCACTTCATGATTAACGAAAAGCTGCAGCAAGTAGATATGTTCATTGCCTCAGGAGTAACTGATCACAGCAATATCACCTGTTTACGACTAAAGTAGAGCAGGCATATAACTTATGCACTATCAATCAGGTACAAAATCCGAGGCCTCGGTCGAGTACATGGCGCAATCTTCACCAAACACATACCGTACAATTTTCTTTTTTCTTAGGTTTCATTCAAGCTATGACTCGTTTCGATTGGTTCGCTTTCGCCAAAGTTATGGCATTTCAAACAGGAGGTACATTTTTTTGAGACACCCTGTATGTTATCGTAGCAACTTGGTAAATGTGTATCTGTATATCTTTATTTATTTGAGACATTGGTCGCGGTCGCAACACAAAATGTGTATTATTCATTACAAGTGAAAATTCGTCACGTACATTAAGTAATAAGTGAATAATATCGCATTAAACCTTATTAATTGATTCAAAATTTTTGCGATTTAGTTGGCTCGAATATTTACATACATATCAGTGTGTTATACCTGAATTCTGGCCTAGTGTCGATTGAGCTCGATGAGTCAGTGAAATGAAGCTCTTGCTCAGTACCTCACTGTATACTGAAGGTCCTAAGAGGAGACGATTTGCGGAAGCTCTAATTGAATTAGAATACTACGATCATTTTCAATTCATTGAGCATTTTCTGCTATAGAAAGATGGTGAACCCAGTCATTCGGTACTAAGTTTAGATGCTCACATGTGGACTAAATGTCAAAGTATTTTTTGTGGGCCATCGGCTCTCTATCAAAAAAAGTCGGAAGAACATCACTTTGAGCAAAAAAACTTTCAGAACAAGTTCAACTAGGAACTCTTGCAACGGATCCTTCCATCATTCTCATTTTCTTGGTTCAGTCTTCTCTTCCACTCCAATGGGATTTTATCCTGCGGATCTTCGTTTAGTTTTTCGAAGACACAGCGCGGTAAATGTCAACTGTTGCGTCGTCTTTCTCATTATCTGATGAACGTTCCTTTCGTTCTTTTGAACGTGATATCGAAAAAGAAATTGTTTCCTTCCAACATCTCTCTCTTCTCGCTTGTTTTCCTTCCCTGCTTTTCTTTTCTCTCTTTTCTTTTCCCGCTCCTATTTTTCATTGTTATACATAAGTTTTCATTGTAGAGTATTCCATGGAAATTGGAAATCTATCACGAAAATCCTATCTATTACCGCGCAAATAATTCTCATTGTCTCTGAATTTTCAAGTGTGCCAATTTTACTACCTTTCCTTTCATTTCCGTTGTTATTTTGAAATGAAACTTTTTATGTCACTGCAATGGTATATGCACGCGATGAATTACTGCGGTAAATGACTCGATTAGTTCTACGTTCAACGTAGATAGTGCCGGGGAAATTTCATGGGATGTTTGGAGCGTTATGAGCATACAACTTAAATTGCTAAATTCCGACCAAAATTTTAGCTGACCGAGCTTCTGGGGACGGATTTAGCCGTGTTCTGCCTGTGCTGAAAAAGATAATCCGATAATAGCGACCGGCAGAGTTGCCATAGTTCTATCAAATGAAGGCAGAGTTCCTGCTTTTCATTTCATAGCACATATTCGGCTGCCATTTTAGTGGATCTCGTCGTAAATGTGGCACTCCGTTGACGAACTGTGAGTGCAGCAGACGGATTTCACAGCTGGGTCACGCAATTGAGAAAATGAACACAAAAACAGCGGCCGAACTTCCGCTCTTCGAAATTCCCAAACATTTGTGGCGCGCGTGGTACAGTGGTAAGAGGCGCTACACTGACATTTCATTGTCGAGCAATCGGTCCCGGCCCGGGCAAACCAAGCCTTCCGTCCCGGGTAAGTTGATATCAGACTTGTCTGGGAAGGTAAGGAGTGTGGTACAGCGGCTGGACTCGCAAGTAATTGTATAGGGCAAATACGCATTCAACGTGCCTCTGCCATTCTGAACGGGAGAAGAGGGCATGGCATACTCTTAGATGGCTAATCAACGCCGGCACCTTTACCTTTACTATGTACTTACTTTGGCGGAAGAATTTCTATCGCATGAGTCGTCGAAACAACCAGTTAAGTTGGCAAATCCCTTTGTATTACTATAAAAAAAGAATCGTGGAGCTGGGAGTCATGTCGAAAATGTTCGAGTCTTCGGATTTTTCCAGGCTCTGACGAAGGCGGACTCGCCAAAACGTTAGCCAAATAAAATTGTACCATCTTGGCTATTCGGCTTCACTCAATCTATTACGTGCAACTATATTCGACATGCCAACATTCAACGACCGTCGATCATGGAATGTCTGCTGATTCTCAGCTTTTCATAGTAACATATTCAAGTCCTATGACAATTAGAGAGGTAACGATAAGGTCTCTATTGATTCTTAAGGATTCTTCACCACTCAGTTTCGTTGAGGCCTAGTCAGTGGGTATTTGGCCTAAACCTTATCCTGCGGGGGCAGAGTCTTCACGTTCCCAGACAATTCTAAAACCAATTCATCCGTTGTCGAAAATAAGGAAGGCATGGCGCAATGGCAGCCGGATAAAGATCGATCGCTCGACCGCTGAGTAGAGGTCAGTCGCGCTTCTTAACACTGCACCACACAGAAACTGTTTGAGACGATGTTAAGAGCAAGTCCGTCAGTAATTAGGCTTGCATCTCGTGAGTGTCCACACAAATCACCGTCGGGGATAGATTGCAACCATTACGTGTTTTTATGATCCACAATTATGCCATTAGAGAAGGGCAGAAATTTGTTCCCCTACGATAAAAAGGTCGGGGTAATTACCCAACTTGAATTTATTTTAGGATAGAATTGGTTAACAAGTGCTCTAATATCGTCGTCAAAATATTCTCAAAACTCTCAGTCAGCAAGGTCCGGTTGAACTTATAAAAGATTTCGTACAATTGTTTTCCTTCAGCGCCGCGCGCCCGAACTTGTTCACTGTTGATGTGCCAACGAGCCTTTCTAACAGCCACCGTCTTCCGCCTTTTTTTTCTCAAAAATGAATAATATATAAATATTGCCACGAACAGGCGAGCTTCCACAAGTGCAGCTGCAGCCGGCTGTATCGCGCTTGCTTTTGTGGATTCGTTGACGTCGATGCTTAAGAAATGAAAAATTTTCATATCTCTGGGGAGTTGTTCTTCAGCGATGGTGGTAGATGCCGCCTTCTCTTCACCTTTTTTTCGTGAATGAAGAATGAGCAGAACATTTAGCATGTAGAGGTCCTCTTTCTGATAGTATCATTTTTTGGTCAGTAGAGAGGGGGAATTCAATAGAGCTCGTGAGCACTGACTCAAATTTGCCTCAGAAGGGCCTAGCAAAGGTCTGATTGGGATCATGGCCAGAAAAACTAAGAAGTGTGATTTATTTTTGGTACGTTACCGTAAACCTGGAAAGATATGTAATTCGATTGCAACTTTATCATATATCCGTAGATGGACATTCGACACTCGAAAGGGACGAGCACAAAAGAGTATAAATTAAGCAGACGAAAGACAAAATCGGTATAGGTTAATGTAAAGGAGTAAGCGTAGATCAGCTCCGACTGAACGCGCCAAGCACTCATGTGTTCTATTTTTTAGTTAGTGTCAATATGTTGGAGGAGCTGAGTGCGCAAGCTTTTTACCTCGATGAATCGCCGGGTTTTATAGCAGAGCAATTTCTTCTCTGATGGTATTTTGTTTAGCTTCACTTGTTTTAATGCTATGTAATGTTTATTTCAAGGTGTTACTCGTTCGTGATGGTCTGTTTGTCTTCCTTTTTTAGCGCTTTCTTCTGACGTATTAAATAAACAAATAAATAAATAAAATCTCTATTTGAAATACAGTAGAGGCATGGTGAGTGCGTATTTACTCTACCAACACTTAGCCTTGTAAGTGACTTGAGAGGGGCGGGCACTGTTCAGGTGATAGCCCTATTCTTCCTAGACAAACCCGGTATCAGTTTGCTTGACCCCAGAGAGTTGAAAGGCTTAGTTGAGAGTCGATCACTCAACGGTACCGACAGAAGTGGCGTATTTTACCCTTGCGCCAGCCCTTCTTTTCATGTGTACAATCAGAGACTACAAATCTTACATAGGTAACTTGTGTTGCTTTGGAGCCGGTGCCTGTTAATTAAAGTTGTGATATGAGCAAATGTGCAGTTTTTCTCCGAGCGACGGCTACAAATTGCTGCAATTGTTGTCTTGCAGGACTTGATATCGTCAGGTTCAAGCTAGTAACGAAAGTAGCCGTTGTAATTCACTTCTTTTATAAAAGAAGTTGTTTATTTTTCGAAGTGACAGTTTTTCAAAATGTCCCCCCTTCCGCCAGCGTCGCCTATCTCCCTGGAGAGCTCTCTACGTTTGTTTTGACGGAATTTTTGCTTCCATAGAGATGATTTCATCGAGGATAATCCGAAGGGATCTTCTCAGGGATATACGCTTAATTTTATAAAGTGGCTCACAAGAAACATCTGAATCATTGCTGAGGGAATGGAAAGATTCTGGTAAATTACGTGTCAGATTGGTGGAGAACGCTTGAAAACAATTTTCAATTTCAACCTCTTTCCATTTCCTCTTTCAGTTCTCAATCACTCATTTATTCGGCATTCACTGCTGCGTCGCCCATTTATCCACGCTGTTGTGCCACTTTTTCGCTGCTCATTCCCAGGCTCCTGCTCCGCCCGTCCCTTTCCTCCGTCGCCCCCCTCTATTTCTCCCATTCGCTATGTTACTATCTTTGAGCTAATTATCGACCTCTTTTTCAATTCACTGCTGAACGTTCCCTTCCATATTGTCAAAATGACGGTCGGAACAGGAAATACACGTTATTTCATATTTCATGTTTCCTGCTTGGGGCATGTGGTTCAGTGGTAAGGAGCGCTGCTAACACACGCGCGGTCAAGAAATTGATCTCCGCCCGGGTTTATCCATGCCTTCCATACCTCCGGGGTCGAGTCAATTGGTTCCAGATTTGTCTGGGAAGGTAAAGACGCTGTTATAAAGACGCTGTTGGTATAGCGGAAGTAATTGTATATATGTATATAGGCCAAATATCACCATTCTGAATTGAGGTTTCGTAAATGTGGCGACGTCTCCTTAAGAAAATGAACAGCGCCATCACCTCGTCCTTTACCTTTTATTTTGTTTGCCGGGAATTTGAAGACCTCAACTTGAACGTTCACTGACCCCGAACGTAAATATGCTTTCGATGTGATTCTACGATTCTGAGTAGAAAAATGACCCTTCACAACTCACCCTAGCTTTGTTCGGAGCGCCAAACTAATTTAACAATGTTTCAATTGATGAAAGCTTGGTTAGTGCGTGAGAATGCTCCACGAATAGTCGTTTTTGTGCAGGAACACCTATTGATTGCCGGCTTCCAATACTCACGCCGAGACACTGATTGATATTGCGGCGAGCAGGTGGAAGTTGTTAGGCGAATTTGTTGCCTAATTTACTGCAAATACGTCATTCGCTTCACCTGCTGTCCTCCCATTATCGCTGCAGCAATAATTCCTGAAAACTGCTCCACTGATTGCAACGCCTTTATTTCATCGCCATGACCAGTCTTTAGTTTTCGAAATGAAAGAGATCCTTTTGAATTTGCAAGAGTCTACAATTAACATTCGTGTTCATGTGAGACATTCTACTTTCACTGAACATCCATCCCATCGTTCTCGGTTGGTGAAATGGCTTATTAGCTTCTCTAGCCTGCCCCGGGGAGTAATTCAGCAGAGTGTGGTTAAGAGGGTCGTT
Organism: Nippostrongylus brasiliensis; assembly: GCA_030553155.1. Taxonomy (NCBI): domain Eukaryota; kingdom Metazoa; phylum Nematoda; class Chromadorea; order Rhabditida; family Heligmosomidae; genus Nippostrongylus; species Nippostrongylus brasiliensis. Next base: position 31,048,175 of record CP130732.1, on the reverse strand, counting down.
TAGCAGTTTGCGCAGTCTTCCTAGTTGTCGATCTTCGTTCAACAACTTTCAGGAAAAAATCTGATCTATAAACTAGTCACTTCATAAATGGTATTTAGTTTGGATTTTATCGTTCCACCCTTCTACTGAGATTCATTGCTTATTTAGGATGGTGAAAGCGTCATAAGTGGATTTTCTTGCAATTTTCAAAATTATTTTCAATTTCAGAATTGAAGTTATCGATGGGGTAATACCCGGTACCTTTTGGTCATTATCGATGCATCGTCAAGACGGATATAAATAGCTGAACTGCCCTCATTAATTACAATGATTTTTATCACATTCTCAACTCCGCAAGAGTACCTTTGGGCCTCTTTGTCCCATACGGCTAAGGGGATCAGAAAAAAGTGGAAAAGTTGAGCTGGAGTACGGTCCCGCACCTAGCCAGTTCGCTAGCGCTAGACATCGGTGATAATTCCTTCTATCGTCCCTTAGGGCTTTCTCAGTCAGAGAGAAACTTACCCAAGTCGAGGATTTTGTAAATCAGTCAGCGATAACTTTGATTTCCAAACTGCTAAGTGACGGGAAAAAGCGGCCACTGATCTGGCCGTTAAGTGGAATGCTGCCTCCAATAACAATGGCGTTCATAACGTAGAACAAACTGGGTGCATTTCGAAAATAAAAACAAAATCACTGTAGACGGATCCAAATTTGCTTACCATTCAAATGTTTGGAGATGTACACTTGTAACGAAAGATTGAATATGTAAGGTAACGGTATAGATAAAGGGGCTGGCGGTGATCAGTCCCCTAAGGACGCGCCAGCGCGTTCGTGTTACACTCGGAATAGTAGAAGCTTAGTGAATGCGTATTTGGCCTATATAATGTCTTGTGGAGGCTAGCCGCTACACCAAATCAGTGCCTTTACCTTACCAGACGACTACGGTACCAATTTCCCCGACCCAGGAGGGATGGAATGTTTGGGTAGCCCGGGTCGGAGTCGATCACCCGATCATGCAAGTGTCACCAAGGCCTCTTGCCACTGTTCCACTCGCGTCCTGAATATGTAGAAGTTGAGATTATCTCTGCCTTGCTCCTTCTTTTACTGAATCTTCGTTTTTCACGTCTTTATTGCTAGCTGCGCCTGGGACCGGCTGTATAGAAGGCGTTGAGGATTTGTTTATTTATAGAAGGCGACGAACGATGGTGATTATTTACTAATTTTTGACGGATACGCCAGTCGTTGGTGACCATGGCAACATGAGCATTTCTGCAATAATATTCCCAAGCCGGAACACCTACGAGGCCATTGAGCTTGTAGCGATACAGATCAATGAAGAAGGCCGATGTGTTCGGTCTCCTCCCCTACCGCCGATTTTCATGTCATCTTTCTTGCTATAAAATTCTTTGGGCAACAATTTATGCATTTTCGTTTTGTTGTTCAATTTGCGCGGATTGAAGCCACATGATTTATTTCAAGATGAAAAGGGTCGCGCCGAATCTCTAGACGTTATAAACATTGCGTTCAATAGCACACGAACAACATGCTTCACCAGTTGGTGGAAACGCTAATACATTCTCCCTCCGAATACACCGCCGGAAATTGATTTCGTGCAACTTCAGTAGAAATTCAGTTTCATAATTACCCACAGGCTGTAATTAATCAATTAATTATCCTTATTTTTATTTTCGTGGTCAGTTCCGTTGGGTATTGCTAGGTCTGCTGCTGTGTTTTTGTTAAGTACTACATAAATATAAATAAATAAATAAATAAATAAATTACGGTGGATTGGATGATGGGTTCGATCTCGTTGGATCGACACTGTAGCGGGGGTCGAAAAGCGCTCAGTTCACACATCAAAAGTTCAAAATTTACCACAGTTTTGTAAATTCACTCATCACTCATATCAAACTAGTACCCACGACATTCTGATTTCACTTTTGTTTTTGATCAAAATAAGTAGAATTAAAGCGAGTTATGAGGAGGTGGCACAAATGTGACCCGCCTTTGCCGTCATCAGTATTTTGGTGGAAAAATAGCTATGGTACTGTAATAAATGGGAAAGCGCCTAGATAAATTACCTACATATATAACCTGTCAATAAAATGAAAGATGACCGAGGGAGGAATTCCGAAATGATACCTTTTTCTCAACGGAACCTCATTTCAAGCTAGGATAGAGCTTAGAATTTCCAATGTAATGAAGGATTTTGGGTTGTGCAAGCTGACCGAATGTTCCGCCATCTTGGCCACTTCGTTATGAAAGAGGTCGTCGCACCAGATCCGCAGATCCTGTTTTTCAATGAATTCAAGGATGACGAACCCACCACTTAGCTTCAAATACGGCTTGTTAACCGTGATTCATCATCGCGTGACGGGTATCTGTTAGTAGGCTGTGGTAGCGGTACCGCTGACGTCCGCGGCTATGAACTGTCGTGATGAAACATTGCCGATATCCAAAACCTATTGTTGCCGTCGTAAATAGGGCTCAATTTTAAATGTTTATTTATTTTGTACGCGACACAAAGGCTCGCCAGTAAGCAAACAATTTAGTGGACGACAGCGATAGGCATAAAAACAGAAAAGCACTCAATAACAATGAATGGTTATAAAAATTGAAAAATTATAGTAATGATTAAATATTTGTCTCCCTCTTTCCCCATTTCTCTAATTTAGCCCTGGTTGAGTTTAGTAGCATTTGAGCAGCGCTTGCGCGATGCGGAATACGAAAATGAAAATATGGTCCAGGTCCGTCTACTGATGCCGTTTATCACTCGGGCTCAGTGGAGGGCTCAATTCTTCGCCGTGGTCTCCTTTCTTCCCTAGTTCATTGGATAGGACAATCTTCGCGTATCATTTTGATTTCGTATTGATTATCGATTGTAATGGCGAATAAACTGTTTAATAACGATTCCTCTGAAACCCGAATGCGTCAGTCGAGGTGATCTCTCTATCAATATCGTTTGTCCGTGATGCATTTGAGTGGAGACGGATCCTAGTCAATCATCTCCACATCAATTTCTTTTTCTTTTTCTTCACTTCTTTTGCTGATAGTATTCATTCAGTTTTTCTTACTTTCGTCTTGGTTGGTGCGCATCCTATGATGCAATGAAAGAAATAAATAAATAAGTTATATAACTAGCTTTTCAGCTTTAGCTCTCATTCTTCTCTTTCACTTCTTCCATATTCATCCCATATCTTTTTCATATGGGAGGGCATGGATAAGCTGCATGTTTTCGACCATGTCACTTGAACAGTTCTACTATGTACATTATACTTTACTGCGGGCGCACCTGGTGCAGAGATAGGAGACGCTACTGACACCCACACGGTCGAGCGATTGATCCCCGCCCGGGCTAACCAAGCCTTCCATCCTTCCGCGGTCGGATAACTTGGTGTCAGGCTTGTCTGGGAAGGTAAAGACGCTGACTGGATACAGCTGCTGGCCACCGCAGGTCAACGTATTGGCCGAAACATTCACCATGATTCTGAATGGAAGACGAATACGTGGCGCATTCCAAAGGGGGCTGACCAGCGCCCGTACCTTTACCTTTACCTTCTTTACACGGGAGAGCATAAATAAACTACGGGATTTTATCATGTCAATCGGTTGATGTTAGTATATTATACTTCCATGCTTAGGTTTGACGCGTAAAGCCTAAAGCCGATAAAGATAAAGAATAATCGAAAAACAAACGTGGGCCATGCAGGGAGTAGTTAGGCTAATAATGCATGAATCCATGTCCACTTTCCAAGGGAGCATGTCACATAGTTGCGCATATTCTTTTTGGCGCTTCATCTTTACCTCTGTTGTAAAGAATGACAAGAGAACCCACAATAATTAGGAAACTCTACCGGACAGGGGAGTGTGATTCTCACTCGACAGAGAGATCTCAGATGCCGTTGATTCTTTACTTATTTGTACTATTTATAACATGGCATTTTCTGTCTGATTTACTGTCGGAATTTAGTTTCAATGAAGAATCGTGCAACTTTAGTGGTGATTCAGTAACGCAGTTACCCAGTGTTCTGATTTCGGAAGACGGTACAATGAGGTCGATCTCATTAACAACTAATTACCGTGATATTCTGTCTTCACTGAGGCACTTTCAACCTCCACTCACTTATAAATTATGTAGAAATTATGCACAAACATTCTCGTTTCTCGCCGAAATCGGCACACATTCCGGATTCGAACTGCAGATCTTTCCGGACTATGACTGTGACGGTAGACCGCTGTGTTACCTAGTCGCGTACCATTTTCCCAATCGAAACCTTTCAGTCAGTCATATTCATAACATCTTTCCTTTCTTTTTCCTCAACTTCAGTCTCCCATCTCAGTGCACCAAATCATTCAGCAATTAATAACAAAGAAAAAACAGGAGCGATCTACTCACAGTAACTACCATCTAGGACCTTTCCCTGGGCAGAGCAGCAGCCTCATTTCCAAAAGCGGAAAGGATCGTGATAAGATCCAGTACTCCGCTGCACTTTCGGCATGATTGCGGTCATTGAAGTTCCTGCCTGCGAGGGATGGGCTCAAGGTTAGGTTCAAATCCTGCCTCAGTGCAGATTTGTGCAATAACCAGGGACACACAAAACACTGACTACATTGCTTGTTTTTGAAGCAATTTCCTCATCACTCCTTTACTCATATTACAAAATCGCAACGAAATGTACATACCATTCGTCCTGTGCCTCGCGCAATGCTTTATTTAAGCAACAGGCTCGTATTAAAAACATCATGAGCAATTAGTTTGATGAAGTGGTTTCATCCGCTGTTGACTGTTTTCTGGCAAAATATAGTTTTCTGCGATACAAAGATGAGTCGATGATAGCATAGCCCACTTGTTTGTGGTATCCCATGACAACATGTTCCCTCACATGAGATCAAAACAAGAAGGGATTTGAACTGGATCGCTCACCATAGAATAACTAAAAAAAGTTTCGTCTCTAAAAAGAGAAAAAAGGACGGTATCCGTCGCTCTGCGATAAATTAACAGCAACAATACTGCCCAATGTTCCTAAAGCAACATCTTATAGTCCGAAAGGATAATCTTCATTGGCATGCATTTCCAGGTATGGTACTGTCGTTAATTTTGAACCGTCGGATGAAACCGTCTAAGTGTCGCTTCGCTATAACTCCTTTCAAACTTGACTATCTCAGATACTAAATGCATGGTCAGAATCAGAATAACACGATCCAAACTGTATGCATGAGGGCAACCCGCCTCGTTCCATCGTCAATTTCATTTCTTTCCTGCCTCAAAAAAACGAACACTGACAAGTCAGAGATCGTTATCTTCGTCAAACACTATCTTACAAACAACCACCTCCAATGGCTACGCATTCCTGGGTGTTTGAGAAACGATTTAATGTCTCTCAAATGAGAAGAGTTGGTCACCTGAACTCAGAACGTTCATTGAGATCTCATTAGCACGTCTTGTATCCTTGATCGAGAAGTTCTTGATTGAGAACCTTCAAGATTATTGTTCGTTAATATGAGCCTGTCCAAGTGAATGAAAAAAACGGGCGTATTTCTTCATTTTGATATTTCTTCATTCATTTTCCTATGTTCGCTTATAGCATCGACCTCTGCAATGCTTTCAAGGATTTTCATGTTATTCGTAATGATTAAAGTGGATCGGACAAGAACAGTGGAGATTGCTAAACAAGAAACATGTTCACGGTTTTTTCACATCTGATGTTTTGCCACGATTTGTACACTTCGTCGACGCACATCGGATGGGAACATCAGACATCGTGCAGTTTTTCAGTCACGGCTAAAACGTTTCGACAAGGTCACAACCGAAAATTGAAGGATGGACCGTGACCTAGTCAGAGCCACGGCCATGGGAGCAAGCAGCAATGATTATGGGAAGCAACGATTGCAGGACTCTGGGACTCGTAGGACACACCCTCAGGGCGTCTAATTTAATGATCAACAATCCTCAAGTTCTCCTGTCTTTGCCCCTCGGCAGTGATTTATACCATTAATTTGCTCTGCCTCACGATGTTGTTAGGTGAAAATATTGAACAGCTGGAAACATTAAGCCGTTGAATAGAGTATTTCTATCTAAAAACCTCGTGAGACAGAAGAAAGTCATACTGTAATTGTAACTCTTTTTACTGTGATTTTTCTCAGCTTTTTTGTTTTTTTGAAAACTTCAAATGCCTTCTGAGCTAAAATTCTGCGTTGTAACTTCTCGAGTTAGCGTGGTTCCTTGAGTGATATAGGAAAGAGCAAATAATTTGATAGTAATGCAACGCTAATCAAGGGAGCAATAGGCGCTCTATCAGTTAGATGAGAATTGAGAGTTTAAGCGGCATCCATGGGCAGAGCCATCTGGCAGTAGTTGATTGCATTCCATTTCCTTCTACTATTTTTTCTAGCTTGTTGATTGATTGAGTATGACATAATAGGATAGCTGATATAATAGTTACCCACAAAAGCGGTAATAAAACTAGAATTTCACGTGAATTGTAATTGCTTTCAGCTTACCTGATGCAAGGCTGAATCCGGCTCGCCGAGTCAAGCCGTCATTACGGATGAGTGCTGGAAGTAGAAGCCGTCGAGCTTAAGGAAAGGGCTAGGGGTGCACAAATGGTCGTCGCAGTTGGGGAGGAGAACCGCCTTAGTGACGTAGTGGTTAGCGAACGAGTCCCGGTTAAGGGCGAGACGCGGGTTCGAATCTCGTCCGAGCTGCTGTTTTTGCGATCAACCTAGCACCAGTAAATCTGGTGCTAGGTTGATCGCAAATTCTAGTATATATAATTGTATAACAACATCAGATTCTAGTATATATAATAGTGACCTGCAAAAAGCGGTACTAAAACTAGAATTTCATGCGTTCCATTTTGTTTTTGAGCTCGGTTCTTCTTTGCCAGTCAATTCTGAAATGATTTTATCACTTGGTATTTGCTTTTTTTTACCTCTACGTGACTAGACGGGTGCTTTGAGGCGTCGTTTGACAATCTTCAAGACATCTTGATATTATTCCGTCTGCCGTTAGATTTCTCGGCGACGAATAAGGTTGACGGCAAAAACTGGTGGGGATTTTTTCTAGTACGACCAGAGGAAAACGAATTGTTGTGGATTGTTCTTCATCACTAGAACTGTTCATTTTCTGAAACTGTTCACAAACAGCAGATAATTTCCATCACTTGAGACTCTTTCAAAAACAACTATGGACCAATGTCTATGTTCCTGATACTTAGAAATGGTTCGACTATTTCACAGTGACCACCTTTTTCTAGCTTCGATCTCGGCTATTCGTCTCACTCCTACATTCCTAATACCTTCTTTTCTTGATTGAAATGGTTCATGGTTCTATCATTTTCAACCTTGTCTATCTTTCTACTATTTCTGTTTATCTTGGAATTTGTTCTATGATATTCGATGTAGTTGCGTCCTTGTGGCTGTATTCAATCGTTAGTTCTTTCCCACACACAAGGAAGTCTGTGTAAAAAATATCTATACCAGTCTCAAAAATGTGTCAAGAATCTTTGATAGTTGAGAAATTTCACGTCCAAATTATCAATAAATCAAAAAAATTCGTTGACGTTCCCGTTCGCATGGCTCCGTCGGTTCGTTCTGAATGCAGCGATGAATTATCGAACAATATTCGAACATTGTGAATTCGATTCATTACAGTTGGGAGCGGGTCGGCCGGGTGCCGCTGTGGACGGACGGAGCTCTCCGCTGGTTGGTTTGTAACGCCGACGGCTGTTTTCGCTTTTTCTGACTGACATTAGTCCCCACCGAATGACACAGTCCATTGCCCAATAAAGCGACACACGGACGAGTTCGACATGAGGAGTGAGTTGTTTTCTCAACTATTTTTTACAGAGATTTTTCCCTTTTTCTTCAAGGTCCTTAGTTCTTCATTCGTTTGTTTGAATTTGTATATCGCCGAGATTCAGCAGTTTATTCTCCTTCAATTTCTACTTAAGCTCTTCACATTAACCTTCTTCCGCTTAGAAAGTAGATACAGTTATTCCTGATGCCTCGGAATTACTCAACTATAGACACCTTCATAGCCGAATGCAGCGGTAGTTCCACATAATCACCTGCCTAGGTGAACTTTTCTAAATTAAAGAGAAGAAAATAAGAGTAAGAAAAAGAAAAGAGAAGAGAAAGTTTATGGAGAAGAAAGGTAGAGAATCATTCCGCTCCGCATAAAATTGTTGCTGCTATGGAATTAAAAGTCTCTCATACCTGTCATCTTCTTATTGCCGCCAAATCCTCCAATTCGGCTTTTTACCGCCGTGCCCTTGAATCGTACTTCATAATCCTATTGTGCATAGTTTCCGATTGAATACGCTCCCATCCCACTTCTAACTTACTATGGTCGTCAGATTAGTTTAGAGTAGAAGTAGCCGCGATGGTGTGTTCGCGACTTGCACAAGGATGATGACGTAAATGCACTCGCTAGGTCACCTTGAAACCATCAATCGGTTTTTTGGGTTTATTCGGAATATTTACACGGCTATCTATCGAATATCTCCAAATATTATAATAACAACGACGAGTAACGCTATTGTATCCCAAACCCGCAGTTTATCCCGTAAGGGTTTATTTATTTATTTATTTATTTATTTTATGTATTCAGCCAATAACTAAGTGGGATAAAAAGGAACGATTCATAATAGGTAAAATGCAAAAAAGTAGCGAATTGGCGATTAAATTAGTAACAAAAGAAACACAAAAACAACACAAATATGGCGGGCACAATAAAGTGTTAATACAAATGGAACCATCAAAATTCCAGTTATGGGTTATGGATATCCTAAGTCTCATGAGTCGTTAATCGAGATGCATATGAATATTAACCCAAAATCCAAGCTCTGCATTAGCCTTCGGTATCCGATACCTTCATTTTCGCTCATGGATCCGGGTCCAGTACGGTTTTGAGAGATGCCCACACGTTGATTTTCGCATTAATAGTCGAAACTGGTTTTCAGTTTAGTCTTAGAATTATACGTGCCGTGCTATCATTTCGTCTCGCGCACATTTATTTATTCATTCGTTTATTAACGATGCACTCAGCATGCGCTGTATAATAAGAAAACGCGAACAAACATGTAGTTTTACATAACTCAACACAACTAGAAAATTCATGCATACGACTTAACTTTCAATTTGGTTGTCGTTTGATTGCTACCTTATCATAATTTTAGGTCCAGTAGCCACAAGTAACGTTGCTCCCCTTTCACGTGTTCTTTTGATTGGACTGTGGTAAGGCAAAAGATGAAGGTAAAGATGTCGGCGTTGATAAGCCCCTGAGGAAGCGCCGCCACATTTGCGTTAAATTCAGAATCTTAGAAGCATGGTGAATGCGTATTTGGCCCATACATTGATCTGCGGTGGCAAGATGCCGTACCAACTTAGTTTCGTTACCTTCACAGACGAGTCTGGTACCAGTTTACCCGACCCCGAAGGGATGGAACGCTTGGTTAGCCTGGGCCGGGATCGATCGCTCGACTGTGCGGGTTACAGCAGCGCCTCTTACCAGTCCTCCACGCGAGCCCTGAGACTGCGGTAAATAAAAAAAAACAGACTCAAAAGGGAAGACTGTTTGTGCCGCTGCATCAGCAACCAATTGACTGTTGCTCCGGCCCGTTTCACACATTCATCACCGCCGAAAACCTCTCACATCGACTGACAAAGAACGAGTGGCGACAACTGCGCTGAGCTTAGCCGGTTGCTGCCGTTCTCATGGTCATTTTCCTGCTCGGCCGGACCTCATCAGCAGGATTCTCTCGTTTCTCATTCAACAGTTCAAAGAGAAGAGGATTCTTCACGGCATGTCAGCTCTTAAAAGTTTGTTTCCGCCTCCGCCATGGCAACGGTATCTGAATTTCTGCCTGTTTTTATTATTTCTTTTTTCGTCTTTGTTCTCACGATCAGAGTTGTCCAGTTTCTAGAGTTCCAGCATCGCCTAATTCTCTATTTTATTACTTATTAATTTATTCACGATGATGCAGCCAGCAGAGCTTGAACAGAATAACAAAAACCTGTATAACACGTCAATATTGGACCATAATAATAATATTAATAGTGAATAATAATGGAAATTAGAAAAGCTAGTAGTCTGGGGATTAAATTTTGGCATTTGAAATAATTGGCTCCGGTCTGCATCACACTACACTCACTCTTTTTATATTATACTTTTCGTGTTTTTCATGCTTCTCACCTGTCATCTACTCCAACTTCTTTTTAATTCCAGCTTTAGATCCATTTTGATGTCTTTGTTAATTTTCTATGATCAAGTTCAAAACGACTTTGTTTTGGTATCTATCATCATATTCTTTGCCTTGGGTGTTCATAAAAATGGAACCTTCTATAATTTATAGTTTCTCAACTCTCATTGATTACTCTTACCAAATCTCAACGGTTTTTTTCATTTTCTTCTATTTGCTCTCGTCGTCCTGCCCAACTTACATGTAGTCAACTGAAAACGTTCTCCATCAAAAATCAAAAATGATGCTTTACATGAGAGCATGATACCTGTCGATTCGAGTCGAAGAGTCGGACTCACGTCGCGATAATCTTTTCGATGCAAGCGATTGAATTTCTCGATAAAATTCGCCGTTGATATTTTTGTGCGATGACAATCGATCGAGACACTAGTTTTTTTCATTTTACATGCTATTTGCGGAACAATAACGCTCATGAATGCCCTTATAACAGCGGCATCCAGACGAGGTCGTCTCATCCACCAAAAAACGACGACTGACGAGTCATATTGACATCGAAATGGGCGTTAGGCAGACGTTTTGTGGCTGGCCTGGAATTATTCGGTAATTTTTGCTACCGGCAATATTTTCTTATTCATGTACATAAAATGACGGGCACGTAGGAGCTAGGAAGGGGGATGCGGCCCTCTGACCAAATGTGAGATCGCCTACAGCTCGAAAGTTTGATGTTCCTTTCTGAACACCACATTTCTGAAGGGCAGCCTTTACAGTAGCGGGAAATACCCCTAGAGGATTCAAGCGTAACTCGTCGGAACTCTCATAACTGCGTTTTACAGGGCGTTACAATTTAGCAGATCTATGAGCGTAAATGTAAAGCTAAATTGGCCGGTGATGATCAATCCCTTAAAGACGCGCCACGCATTCGTGTACCATTCATAATCGTAGAAACATGGTGAATGCGTATTTGGCCTATATCTGCGGGGGCCAGCCGCTATACCAAGTCAGTGTCTTTACCTTAACAGACAAGTGTGGAACCAATTTACCCGATCACGAAGGGATGGAGGACCTGGTTGGCCCGCGCGAGGATCGATCGCTAGACCGTGCATGTGTCAGTAGCGCCTCTTACCACTATGCTCCACCTACCTCTGAGCGTTTCAGATAAGAAGTAATCAAACCAGTTAATAAGGCAGTGAAGAAAACGCTGACACGTTACTCGTGTGGCAATGCATTTCTGACGTCATATAGCATCGGAATCAGCAAGGAAAAGAAGGCGTTGTTAAAAGTAGTTCATTTATTTATTTATTTGTTTGCTCATTTGATGTTATTCAATTTCAATTTCAATTTGTTACATGCGCGAAGCATGCAGAGGCGATGGTTAGTATGAAACAGAAATAAATGTTATTTGGACGTGGACCACATGTGAGGATGTTCCATGAGTGTTATACAACACACAGTTTATATCAGCCAATAAGCACGAAAACACAAGTGAAAGCCGTATTTTATTGAGTCGCTCTTTTCGCTTTTTTTTTGTGGCCTTTTTAAAACTATTTCCGGAGAGTGACCTGTGATAGTTAGCTATTAGCTTGTTCTGAGAAATTTCTCGAAAAAGGGCTTTTTCAAGTTGCCATTCCTTTTCGATGAGTCTCGGTTCAGCTAGATTATTCATTCGCTGACTAATCAGAAGATGATCAATAGGAGAAAGGGCGTCTCCCTTTGTGATTCTGAAGAGAACTGTGTTCTTCCACAAATTGCCCTGTACCTTCAACTCTTCACTTTTCTACCTTGTCTGTTATTAAAATGCGAAATTAATCAAAAAATCTTAACATTATTGAGTGGGAACAAACAATACAATACCGGTCGATATGAGTGGATTTTTTGATTGTTTTTGCTTCATTTTCTTCTGTTTTTCTAACTTTGTTTTCGTTTTTCTTCATCCCATATGATTTTTCCGCTGCTGCGAAAAACGCGTTTTAATTGTTGGTGGTCTAAATTCTAAACATTTGAGTCACTCAGTTTCAAGTGCCGTTTTCAAATTCTTTCCTAACTTCTTTCTAAATATCATACTTCTGATGATTGATTCCTTCCAAGGGTTATTACCAACAAGGTCCTTTTTATAATTGCAACTTTCAACTCACCTCTTTCCAAGTCTCTTTCTTCTCCGCGTTTTTCCTTTACGACATTATTTTGACGAGCTTGTTTATCAATCACGCGCTTTCTTTTTTCTCATATGGCGGTCTGCGGTTTTACGAGCCACCATTTTGAACAATGTTCAAGCAAAGTCCGGTCGCTAACTATCGATAAGAGTTCCATCATCTGTTATCAGAAGCGAATTCGCGGGCTTTTTATAAAGCAGGATTACAAGAACCGACTCATTGGAAACCTAAGCATCACCTGAAGCTAGTCTGATTGAATTCGTTCGAAATTCATCATCTACGAAAACAATTGCAGGAATCTTCCCTTGCAACGCTTATGTACATTCCTGCATCGGCGCGCAGTCATTTGCATCAATCAACACGACTGCTTGAAGGGCAGCTCGTTTCTTCCAGACCGTTGAGTATTGACCCGAATCAAGGGCTGAAAAGTAAAATATGTAAAAGTAAAAGTAAAATGTAGTAAAAATTGGTAAAGTAACAAGTGAAGTGCATATACAGAAATTGTAGCACAGGCTTGTGAAAAAGGGCCTATCCAGTTGGTAGAAGTTCACATACCATCGTTGCTGTTCTTTGATGGAAGGAACTTTTTCCTTTTTTTATCTTTTTATATCTTTCCAGATGGAATGCGAGCTAGGTCGACCTTTTTGGTTCGTTCTCCCCGGTAGCAGAACGAAAATACGTAGACGTAAAAGTTAATGTCATCTGTCGTTCCCCGGTAACTAATTCGCTGATCTTGACCGACGCCTCCAGTAGTCCTTTTAATCTTATTTTCTACAATTTTTCTTGTCGCCTGCATAAATGAAGTGGATCTTCTCTCTATACCTTTTCTCTATATCCCTTTCATTCTTGAACCTTAGGTCATTATTGCTTATGAAGAGTCAATTACTCAAAAATACTGTAATCATGAATTGTGGAAGCAAAGGAAACGGCTAGGTTGGAAAACGGTGGGAAATTTCGGAGGTTCTTTTTATTTATTTGTTTATTTATTTATTTATTGGGAACGAATAAACTCATACACGTAATGTAGTAGAGCAGAACTAGAGGCTCCAGTTTCTCGGTTCTAAGATAAAGATAGCACCCCCACGGAGGATCTCGTGGAGCATCGGCAGGTGAAATTTGCTTGTTCAGTTCTCCTGAATCTGTAGTTCCAGACTGCTGTTACAAAATATTTTTGTGAGTTCACAATAAATAAATATTACGGTCCCCAATAAATAGATAAATATTACGGTTCTTGAAAATGGGGATTTGTTCGCATGAAAAACTAAAGGCTCTAACCAGTACCGTCCTTGTAGCTATTGTGAACGAATTCATTCTTGGGGTCTATTTGAAACGACTGTAACCAACTACCCTGTTTTCCACTAACGAGAGAATTGCATGCTCGTACCATTCGGTTTATAGGCTCGGATCGATAGGTTTAATTTGATGCCGTCTCCCCCGCTCGTTGTCTGCGATTCACCAAACGTTTCCCTCGTAGTGTTTTCGAGAAACCTCGTCGCCACTTTTCAGGGAAGATGAGGACGCATTCCAAGGTCATGCTATGCTATCAGCGTCATAACTAAGAACTCGGGGTGTTTCCATTCCCTCGACATTCCTCTGTCGAGGAGGTTTGGCTCCTCGACAGGCTCGGGACAGTGTCCGTCTTCCCATCGCCGCTGTAGAAAAACACTCTCTAATACTCTTCAATCGGTCGAGAACCGAGCGCTTCAATGATGTTGTTCGTCTCGACACAAACTACCCCGGCGAAGACCTTCAGATCGACCTTCTTCACATTGGCCGCCGCGTTGTTTTTTTTTTTGCGGGGACAATTTTCGGCGCCTTTTTCACGAGGAACATCACCATAACTCAGTGGTGATGTCGCTAGGTGTGTTGCATCGACAACATCGTCAGTGCTGCTCTGCTGGGCTGGGTGTTGTTTAGCAGCGCCCGATGAAAGCCGCTGTTCGTTGTTAAATCTCGATCGATAGCTGTGAGGCAGAACGAATGGGGAAAACACCCAACGGCCTACTCGGCACTGATAGGTATTCGCCCTGACCTATAAACATGCACTTTCCTGCTGCTACTGCTAGTTGATTGCCATTCGCCCCGTTCCGTGTTTGTTTTCGGGGTGAACATCTGTAGCTGCTCTAGTCTCTTACGAGTGGGGGAACATCGTGCACAGCCACACTTCAACAAACAGAAAATTGTTTCACATGCGAAAACGTAGACAATAATATAGATAATATAAATATAATAATATAGATAATATAAATATAAATATGAACCTTTTTCGATTTCGGCGTTAACTGTAACGACACCATGTCATATAATTTAAATTCTAGGGAAATCTTGCAAGAATAATTTTTCAAACGAAAGTTGACCATTTCGCCTGAATCTATGTGAATCTAAATTTATGTGAATCTCGCCGATTACAGAGATGAAAAGATTCCTTCTTAATAATGATAAATAAGTTCTGATTCCACGGACATGAATTCGGACAAGATTTTTCTCTATGGAATGCTGCCTAGAAGAAATATTCGTGTGGGGCGCCAACTAGGAGTACAATGGTCTTGCAGTAGTGAGGCACCGTGCCTAGACTTTGTGTATGTAGGTTTTTGATAGTGAAAACTATCATAGTGACATTACTGTATCTGCGGAAACAGGATATTCGGGTAGTTCTGGACAAATTGCAGGGTGAACTTATAATTTTGCACCTGGATGTGTTCTGTTATGGGAGGCAACAGCTTTTCAAGCCTTCTTTTCCTCCGAGGTTGGGTAAATTGGTACTCTGGAAGTCGCAGTCACGGACTTGTGTGGGAAGGTAAAGATACTGACTAAGTGTGTCATTTTATAGGCCAAATACGTATTCACCATGCCTCTACCATTTGAATTTAACACGAACCGGGGCGGTTTGTCCTTAGGAGACTAATCAATGCCGACCTCTTTTCCTTCACTTTACCTTTACGCTGAATACTGATTGATGAAAATAGAACGACTCCATGAAATATAATATCTAGAGGTTTAAAGACTTCTGAAGTGAACCTCCGAACCTTCCGTCAAGGAGCAGAGAGTGTGAGATCGAGTTTCGTCTGCTCGACACTCGATCGGCACCCAGACACATGACCGAGTCGTCGGCGCCTCCGCTGGTTGAATTCGCCTTTTCGACCTTGTTTGCGACGATTTTTCAGGCTCTCGTTCATCTCCTTCCTCCTATTTCGCTGGAAATTTGTCTTCTGGTCAGGAAAATTTCACCAATTTCGACAGTTTCCAAATTTGATTCTCAACAATGTCCATCAGAAACGAATAGCAATGCGACGTCATCTCCCGAACAAACTCAATGACTCGTTGTTTTCATAACTTTTGAGAACATGTTTTTAATGTTTCTGTTCAACAACTCGTTCTTGTTCACTATGAATAGTCTTTTCGTGAGAATACACATGTAGGTCTCCAGTTCGTCAAACAACAGGCGTTTACTCGACTCATGTGACGGCGTATACCTCGATGAATTCGAAATTCATTGAAAAATTTCCAGCTAACCATGAGCACTGCTTTGTTCTTTCATGTACTTCTTATGCTTTTGTTCCTTTATGGCACATGAGAAATGAGGTCATTCTCCAAGCCGTTCATCACTAGAAGGTGAAGAAGTCAGCGTTAATAACGCCTTTGTGGATGCGCCACGCATTTGTGTTCCATTGGAATCATAGTGGCAGCCTGCGTGCGTATTTGTCTTATACAACCTGTGAAAACCAGCCGCTTAACCATGTCAGTCTCTTTTCGTTTCCCAAAAAAGTCTGGTACCGATTTTTCACCGGGCAAGGATCGACGTTCGAACGTGCCAGTAGCGCCTTTTGTCGCTGCACCACGCGGGCCGTAGTAAATGAATAAATAACTAAATAATGAAATAGATAAATCAATGAATAAATAGTGTCCGGACCTTCTGATTGCATTGAATCTTGTTGGAAGATCTGCCTTTTCTTTTCCAAATCTTGGCTTTCTTTCAACTATTCCAACATCATTCCTTTGACGTAATGCTATTTGTAAATGCCTTACCTGCTCGTTCTCTCCCCAGGTCCATGTGGCGTCATCTGAAATGCAGAAGCATAAGTAAATCGCCGTTTCAACCCGACCGTGGAGCAAAATTTATGCCTCTGTAATTGCCTGGTTCTCCATTGTCTTGGAATCAAAGTTTGCAATATGCGAAGTTTTCTGGACATGAAGAATACGTACCTGACGCCCAGGATCTTCATTGCGAACGTTTTACTACTTTTTATATTTTTTCGTTCATCCATCTAGTCATTTTTATTCAAGTTGAAAGGGAGATGGAGTTCATGAAAAGTCAAAAAAAGGTCGAAGAAAACTTTTTGATACCGGATGACAGCTTTCAAAAATTGAGCAAAAAAACTCTAAAAAACTCCTACTCTTAAAAATTCTCTTCTCAAAGACTTAACGGCGCCAGGCTGGCTCTAAACCTATTTTTAAATATTCTTGTCACTTGTCTCATCTTAATAAAAAAAAAACCGTCCCTGATCGCTAAGAGGTAAAAGACTCCACACTTGGACCTTCTATGCATGAGTGAACAAACAGAGACTCGCGGTAATGTTGGCCGTGCGGGTGTTCCCCGAATGTTCGAAATAGAAATGTCAATAAAGGAAATTAACTCTAAAAAATCAACGAACCTATGTGGCTTTTCTATTGAAATTTGGAGCAGCAGCTAGCGCCGCCGGTCCAAGCAGAAAAATCAATCCATTCCGATTTTGTTTTCATCGAGCATGACATCTGCTGCTAGGGATGGAACCTATTAGGTTTTCCTTTGCATGACTTATTTCTTCGATTTTATTGTTTTCTCTGCGCCACCGTGGTTTCGTTCGCTTTCTGGTGCTGCTTTCAAACAGGTCAAGAAATAAATGGATGGATAAAATAAATAAATAAGTAAGAAAATACAAGCTTTTAATGCTCAAAAGGTTATCGTTTTCTCACCTCAGAAATGTCGCGCCATTAGTTGTACAAAGTGTTGTCATTAGTTGTTAGTTGTACAAAAAGTATGAAGTCCCAACCAGTTCTTCTTATTTCTTAAGAATTGACCTTCATCCGTTTGTTCGCTATTTTAATTTGATCCTAGCCGCATTTTTCTCGGTTTTTTAAAATCGAACCTGTGCACCCGTCAAGGATCGCCAGTAATTTCTAACAGGATGTTTTTGCCGTGCCCGATTTTTAGGGTGTTTTTTATTCCTGTTTCTTGATGCACTTTTTCCATTCAGTTTTTCCTCGAGCTTGCCCAATCAAAATTCTCCCGCTCTTTTGGCTGGCGAGAATGCACGATGACTCACAATGGAATTTGATAGCGAAGGGTCATTCAATCGCCATTTCCTTATCGGTTCCGCGATCTTTGAGTTGTAGCACATTCTGACATAGATTTTCTATCGCTTAATATTGTACGCTTCCAATATTTCTCGGTGGGAACACTAGTCTAGCTAGAATTAGAACATAGCTAACTATTATATAAGATCGATTGGTGATTTGTTCTGTTCCGATCTATTCCATCCTCAGCCTATTAGTCAAAAGGTTTTGTCAGGGTTCAAAGTTGCCATAAAAATACTCAGCCTACGTCAGATTGGAAGCCTCCAGGAAGTGGTTTTCAGTTTTGCCTTGACAGTCACCCCTAAGGCTTAAGGTTCATTTTTTCATTGTTGGTTTAATTCCTGCTCCAGTGGTCCAAAGGACTTTTTTCAATGATTGTGTTTGAACGGTTAGGTTTGCAATGTTTTTCGTCATTCCGGGCTGTGGACGACTCCGATGTATCACGGGGTCATTTGATATCTCTAGCCTTCACAGTTTCTTGGGTAGGTTTTCAAGTTCTTCAAAAAATGTTAAAGATGACTGGACCGACCAACGATAACAAGTTTCGAGCCACTTTTTAGGCCTCTGACGACGACGTTCAAGTCGAAGTTAGGCCAAGTAGATCTGGTCCACCTTACTAACCTCTTTTGACACAGCAGCATACGACAATTGTGCCGTCATGACGAGGTCCTAAGAGGACAAAACCTGACAAGCACCCAATTTGGTGGCAATGTGCAATTCCGGAGCTTTTGTAACAAAGAGCAACGTCACCAAAGGGATTGTGTTGAAACACAATGTAGCGCTTTTCTCCCTCTATCGACTGGTGCCTTACTCATTTTGAAAAGTGCCTTCATTGCCGTCAAAATTGACCTTGAATTCGATCACATGCAGAAATGTTCGATTACTTACATAAGACTCAACCTAATAGCTTTGCTCTTCTTTTGCTTCATTTACACTCTGCCTATCCTAAAGCTAATTTCAATCACAGCTATATGATCGTATCCTAAAAAATCTATACTACCGTAATTTCGTAACGTGGAGAGACATTTAATGTGCGTATTGTTCAGTAATGACGAGACCTTCAAGCGAAATTAGCTGCCTTTTACTTTGCCCGTGCAATTCATTGTCATCTGCGAGTCTCATTAAAAAAGCAGTCACATCTCTTGAAGGTCCATATCCAGTCCTCGTCGGCTTTTCGTTGCTAAGCTACCTTCTACTGAAAAAAATTGAACGAAACCAGGCACTATATTCTAATGGTTGAAATGTTCCGTGACATTTCATAGTCTGAAGGAATAAGCCTTCTACCTTTTCTCTCTAGTTTTCGATTAATAGGCTACAATCAAATTAGACGAGTGAATCAGTTGGATATAGGCATGATATCTTTTATATTGAAGCGTGAACTCTGGCGTTCACCATTCCCAGGCGCAGATTCATTATTGGTATAATCGAAATAATTCTCGAAATATACCCTGTATCGGCACAACCCGCGATTCATCAACCCTCTCCAGCGTCTATATATGGTTTACATGGGGTCTATACGAGGGCTCACACAAATGATTAGCAAGGCGAACGTTCGGATACCGCAAATGGGTCATAACCCCTGCACATTAACGCGCTCTAGGGATTATTCGGGGTTTACTCCAAGTAAACCTTCTATGAACCGGATTCGGCAAACCCCTAATGAACTCTGAAAAAGCTTGGCGTCTCACCGATTAGCTGCCTAGACTTTCGAAAGTTTCTTAATTTCCTGCTTTGCTTCAGCTGACTTCCAAATTTTTTAGCTTCTTGCGTGATAATGCTTCATGTCGGAAAGCCGATTTTTGGTCAGCGTTCTCGTTCTCCTTTCACGTAATATCCGTTTTCCCCCTAATTCGTTACACTTCTAACCTCAACTACTCATCATTATTCTGAACGGAAAAGAAGTGCATGGCGCGTCCTCAGTAGACTGATCAACTCCGACCACTCTGCCTTTTTCTTTATTAATATCAAATTTCATTCTTTATTCGGATTCCCGTCCAGAGGGCTCAAGAGTCGGTGTTGCGTAAGAAGGATAAGCACCCCTCGGACGCGCCACGCATTCTTCTCCCATTGGGAGTCGTGGGAGCATTGTGAATGTGCATTTGGGCTATACAATGACTTGCGCGAGCCGGGGTCTATAACAAGTCGGTCTCCTCACCTTCCCAGACAGGTCTGGTACCAATTTACCGGCCCCGGACGGAAGGAATTCTTATTTAACTCCTTCTAGGGTTGATCTCTCAGACGTGCGGGTGTCAGTAGTGACTCCTACCACTTCGCCACGTCCACCCCCGAAATTTTTCAACAACTTGGTGTTTTGTAAATCATAAAAAGCCGAATTTTTTCATGTCATTGGATCCTTGAGGGTTTGCGAGAAGTTGTGCGGCGTAACGTATCTTAGCGAATCAAAGACCAGATTTTCATGAGCGTGGTTGATTAAACCCTGAAGAGAAAACACCGAGATGATATCTGCGCCCACTGCTCAGATTTTTCTCGTCATTTCGCCGGCTTTCTCGGGCTCTAAACGCGATTCGGCTCGTTTAGCTGCACGTCCAGAGGCTCGGGTGCACCTGCTGCAGCTCGTCTGCTGAGACATTCATCTCCAACACGGTTTTCGCGAAGGGTTTTCGTGGCTCTCGTTGTAATCTGCGGGCGGTTGCGTTCGGCCGCTGAATCGATTGCAGCCGGCCGCATTTGAAAACACTGACTGAGCACGACGCACTGTTTCACCTCGCCTTACCTCGATCAGCCTCTCAGTGGCTGTCTGAGCTCGTCCAGCCACCACCACTACACCTTGGCGACCTCGATGTCGTGCTGCTTGTGAGCGCTCGTTTTCTCGACTAATTCCTAGCGATGGACACCCATCAACATTTGGAAGGCGGGAACTACTTGCCGCCGTAATTGCGCTTCCAGGGTTTTTCCTCTGACGGAAGTTAAATGACGTTCGCCTTACCCTTAAATTCGCTAGAATCGAATTAACGCAAATGAGCTAACTTTCCGGTAGCTCCTTCTACGCACTACTTGACGTCAATCAAGCCTGGAAACGGTTATATTTTATTTTATTTTACTTTTGCTTTCTATTTTTATCTATCTCTTCATCCACTTCTACATCACCAATGGGCCGAGTCAACAAGTGATGTGTCAGGTGTGGATTTTAGATGTCCAGTGCTTTCTTTCTGAAATATTGTGACCTACTAATAGGTTTTTGCAAACAAGGCTGCAACATTGTGAGTGATAATATTTCCAAACAAGTATGCTAGCAAAATGCCTGGCTCACAATATTTCAAAAGGACCTATTTATCACTCACAATGTTGCAGCCTTGTTTGCAAAAAAACCAAATCGTGTCGATTCCAGCCAAAAACATTACCTAGATACTCTTGATTTTCATTTGATTTTCTTGATAATTTTCGCGAGATCTCTAATCATCGTTAAAAATGCTCTGTGAATTATTCGAATCCGCCTCAGCCGCAATTTTTGCGGTGATCTCACCTCGATCATTTCGCCATCAACTTTTTCTCATAGATGTAAAGATAGATGTTCTATTAAACGTTTCGTCCCACTTTTTTTGATCTACTCGCATATTTTTCTCAACGTAGTAACTTTAAATGAGTCGTAGGGAGAGCGACTCTTCCCGTCAAAGCAGGAAGCAGCTTAGTTAAAAAGAAGTTCTGGAATCATCCTAATCTTTAATAACGCCTCGTTTTTTCACTTTCTTAAGAATTTTGCGAAATTTTACGTATCAATCGAAAGGCAAATATTTCGTGGGAGTGGAAGAAAGCTAAAAACTAAGAATGTGATGTGTTTACTTTCTAAAATTGTAACATACCTTAATTCTCTACCTTACTATGAAGGGGTTGACGATATTCGATAAAGACTTTCGGTGTTTCAAAAATTTACGTTCAAACTATACCAGTTTCTATTTCACAGCTGATAGAGACCAAACAGGTGGAGCAATATGCAGAATAGAGGAAAAAATCAAGATATAAGGATAAAATATGTACTCTGTTGTTACTATACCTTACGAAGGGTTTCATGTGGAAAGATTTATTGAAGTGACATCAGAATATTTCAATGTTAATGTAGAGGTTTGAAGAACAAAGAACTTAAGAGTTGTTCCAAAAGACAGTCTTCCGAGGGAAAAGTCGTTGAGAAACATTCTAACGGTGATCCTATCCACTTCACTAATGCGATGTCTCACCATCTGACCGAACTATCCTGTGATAAAGTGCATCTGGTTCGCTATCCTATGCAGATCGGCTGCTAAAATGAATTGCTTTGAGCTTCAATTCAACGACTGAGCACTCGGTCGCAGATGTTGACGCATTTGGACTGCCATTTCGCTCCATCGTTATCGTTTAGTGCTGCGATTGCTGGGATTGAATCGAGTCGTGGGAGACATAAATCTCTCGGGGAGAACCCAGTACTTCTCTAGTGACCTTTGGAACAATTTCACCTCACTTCGAAGCTGGCAATTGTTCGAGCGAATTTTCTGCCATCGAGTCGTAATCCTACGTGAGTGTTGGTCGGTTTAAATTCACCAGGCGATAAGTGGAACGGCGCTGATTAAGAGTAGATTATGCAGACCGCTGGAGAGTTTTGAGCGACCCAAGGAACCAGTATTTGCGTCCTGCTAATGCTAGTAATTTACTTATTTATTTATTTATTCAAGACGTGTACAATGTAGATGTAGTGAGTAACAATAACAGTAAAAATAATAATGATAATAATATGAGGTACACAGCATAATCTCCGGGCCAAATTAAACAAGGACTCAATGAAATTAAACAAGCCGCAATCATAAAAAAGCACATCACTTGAATAAATAGTTATTTTATGATTTTAATATGTGGTATAATGTTACTATTGGGTTCTCTGTAGTTGATAGAAGTATTTGATGTTTTGAGGATGCTAGATCTCGTGAGAAGTTGCGACACTGGGAGGAGATTCGAACTCACGCCACAATCCTGCCTTACAGATCCTAGATGTTGTTCGTCTATCAAATAAGGTTAAAAAATTGATTTTAGTAGACCTGGTGGCAATACAGCTAATCTTAAGGGACAATTTGCCTTTCAGTTTAACGATTTACCCTCTGCCGTGTCCACTCTCGGTATCATAAATAATAAGTGTCCTACTAGACACCCGCATATTTGTTCTCAAGGTTTTTAAATATTTTTTTCAAAGCAGGTTTTTACTCATTAATTTTTATAGTATCCAGTATCGGCCCAGATCGACAAAGAAATAACCTAATTAAGCCAAAAGCTGAGCATTAATCGCAATTCAATTTCTAATTCAACAGTTGCTCTGCATACAAGGTTCATGTACGACGTTCGACGATACACGATACAAACGAATAATTATAAGTCTTCTGAATCAGGTATATACCCTACGATTTGTCCGCTTACCCCGAATATGTATGTATGTAGTGGTTCCGCAAATTGTTCTGCAAGGTTCTTGCGGCGTTCGATGCAAAAACTTCGCCTCTGTCCGGTGATTTATTCATTGTTCTGCGCAGACGGAAAAGAAAGAAACCACGTTGCGGGTATCCAGGACGCGAATCTGCAGCGGCTAGACCTCGTAAGGAGCGGGACGGCAATAAAACGCTGAGCAATTGCCGCACTCCTGTAGTCATAACGGTCGTCTACTAAACTATTCTTCTTGTTGTTTTTTCCACAACTAGGAACGACCACCACCAATAGAACGACGGTGGACGACTGGCCGCCTAACCGCTGCCAATTAGGCGAAAAGTGGAGGCGATTTTGCGAGGAGCAGCTCCCGACGGACGGCGTTCGACCAGCCGTCGTTGTCAACGACACAAATCCCACTGCGAATTTGATTTCTGCTCTTGCCGTCGACAAATCTCGCCGTTCTCGTGTTATACGCCCCGTTTTTGACCGATTTTTAGCGTCGCACATCAGTCATTTTGTTGTTGGAACGTCTGTAGTTCGTCAGCGCACGACCTATTCAGAGGTCAGTCGCGCTACGACGCGACCTTTACACTGAAATATTGACAGCGTAGATGGTTGGTTGGGTATTGGTCATCTTCATGTTTTCGAAGGAAATCGTAATAAATGCAAAAATTTAACCACAATGAATTGTCAAAAGATTAAGCGTCTAGGAATGAAATTATGGTTTTCATAAGGCCTAATTTTACGTAAAATACTGATTCCGTTGAACATCTATTTCCTACTTTCCTTTTTTCACTTGTCATCCTACATTCGCGTTAAATTTCTTGAAGGGTGGGCTAAATATGCACTAATTCCGCTGTCTATATGATGAGCTCTATCGCGGCCAACTGAGGGCCAAGATAAGTCATTAGGGGGTGTCGTTAAAATTGAAGGCAACGCTTTTTTATTCAATGTTCTATTAAATCCCATCCAGCTTTTCAGATTGAGAAGCAGAGGTCATTGGCTTCAAGTAGGCTTCCTATTTAGTGGGAAAGCGGGGTGAATATTTCAGTTTATTTGAAATACTTTGGTTAACCTACAATACCGCTTAGACCTTCTGTCCCGAAAGCGTTCAGAATGCTTCACAGAGTTTCTAGGCGATTTTTTCACAGTTATTCGAAGGTTTCAATCAGCTCGTCAGTCCAAACGGAGTTTAAAGATGTCATTTGATCAATATCAATATCAATTTTCAGTGGCCCAGTTACTGAGTAGTTTTATATAAGTACTTTACGACCTTCCAAATCTTGCTATTCGGTCATCGTTAGAGATTTTGTCATCGTCGAACAGAAATCTTTTCCAATCTTGGTAATATTTTGCAGTTCGATCACAGCAATTCACTTCTCCTTATTTTGTGTACTGCAAATCAAACCTATTAAAAATCTTCTAGCTGAGAATTGCCATTGGATTGGACAGAATGTGATCAAGAGCAATAAAAAGAGATTTTCAATTTTACAGTTAACGTGAAATTCTAGTTTTATTACCGCTTTTTCGCGGGCTACTATTATGTATACTATAATATGATGTTTTGGTGGTGCTAGGTTCGTCGTTTTTAGAGTTAACGTGAAATTCCAGTTTTATCAATTTTCAATTTTCTTTGTGAACGTAAGCATTATCGACTCGGCTCAGCGACGCCTAACCATGCTGAATGAGGTCAACTAATATGAACGGACCTCATGAATGATATCCATGCGTGACGACAATTATTTCTGAAAATTTCATCCATATGTTCAAGGTCATTAATTATGGAGGCTGGCGCTACAGGCATTTTTTTGCGCCAGACGATCTTGCCGATCCGAGGCCATAGCAAATTGTGCTCATCCATCCATCCATTCGTCGATTGCCGCGACTCGCCGACCTCACGACATCATTATCCTTTGGTAGCCTTCGCATTGTAAACCTCCAAAGATTTCAGAGAAAATTCAATCTGCGTAGGAGTGGGAAGTGGTTAGGTAACCCTGTTCAAAAGTAGAAGAGCATATTTTTTTACTGTTTTGCACCGTTTATATCAATGGTCTTCTCTTCCGTATAACATTTATTTTGGCTGGAGCTGAAAATACCGGGGACATCCTTCTAAAATCCAAGGAGTCGCAAATGTCCGAGAACTTTTGCACCAACCTAATAACACCATTTTTATTTTCATTTTTGTTTTTTTCATATTTAACAGTTGATGGTAATCAAGCATAATAAAACCAACTAAACAGCAGAAAACTTGTCAAATTTCACGTATTCAAGTAACGGTCCAACGAGTTTTTGGATGCCCGAATTCTTCAGACCATGCAGAATCCACAAAATAGTACTTGAGAGCATTCAATCCAGATCAAAAAGTCCTATGCTGCAATCTGATTCAAAATGGAGAATGAGGGAGGTGACTCTACGGCACCGTCGATTGCAATTCACCAAAACGCTGCTGGCGGTTCTGCCGTTCCTGCCGCTTTCTCATATTCCTCTTCAAATCTGCTTATTGTACTGAAAAAACACAAGGTGGGAAGAACGTAATCTTTCTCTGATTTGTTCTGGAAATTTTGAATCCGGGGTGTACGTTCTTTTACCTCGCCGAACCTCCCTATCGAGGTCAACCCAATTATATCGTCTTTCTTAATTACAGCCTGTGAATATGCCTAATCGTGTGTGGTATCGTAATGATCGCCTTGGCTTTTTCTATTCGATTGTTCAAGTTTGACCTGCTCGGAGGAGTGTGAAATTCTAATTGCGATTCAACTAGACGTGCCCATAGGCTGTCATCAAGGAGGATTGTATAATTGGGTCGCCGCGTCGCTGCTACGAATGAAGAACATTCATATTAGACTCGGAAATTTCTGGATTTCTGAGCGCCTCGTAGACCATAAGATATATCACGTTATATTGACTCCAAGCATGTTTCTCTTAATGTAGAACTGTGGGAATGCACAAAAATATTGCGGCCGGCAAAAACGACACAATGACTTGAAGCTTCTTCGGTAGATCACGAACTCATCTACTATAGGATTTCTGCTTTTGTATTTCCGCTTACTGAAATGTATATTCCACTTGTGTTCACCAAGGATCGTCTGTAACTCCTGTCATTTAGAAAAGCAACCAAAGAAGAGTGTCAAAAAAGGCACATGATTCCTAAATGAGCTTCTGGACTCGATTACCTGTCTAGCTTCAATCTTTCTTTGCCGGCTACCTATTTTGTGAGCAACGCAGTTACTCTTCGAATCTAGAAGCTCGTCAGGCTGCTCAATACTATTTTTATCCCTCTCCATCCTACATATTTGCGTCATTTTGCGCTAAATAATGGCGAGCCCCTCGAGAGCTCCCGTCCACACAACTACTCATCTCGGCTTAAATACTTGCAGTCGCGTAATGAGAAACGCACAATTAGAATTCCATATGCCGCGGTCACTGTCTATTCCGTTCTGCAAGAGATAAAAGGTTTGGTAATTAGTTAAAACCCGCTGGGGAAAATTTCACAACGTAGAGTTGCCCATTTAAAAAGGGTTTTGGGGGAAGCCTTGAATATGAAGGGAGAAATACGGACTGAATCACCCTTTCCTGTGATCTTCTTCGAAATAAAAATGGCTACGCGAAGTTCCTCCAAAAACAGTCAAAACACTCACAATCCTGCGGACGCGGACACTTTACTTTTCTACAGAAGTTATTTTCTATAGAAATTTCCAGGAATCTAGATCCTATTTTGAATCGACCTAAGCCCTAGCCGTGGCTCAGAGGACGAAAGTGTGAAGAAAATTATAGTATCCCCGAGCAGGGAAAAACATCAAAACCGTTGCGCAGCAGCGTAACGCGCATGGCGACAGGCGCGGTCCAACGCTGAGTAGATACTGCGCGTACCGTAATCTTACCGTAACGGAGGCGGCCAACCGTACTGCGCACCTTGTGATTGGGCGCAGCGTCGTACCGTAACTTTACCGTAGACTGGGTGAGCGCGGTGCGGTTGCGTCGCGGTCTACCGTGCGGCGCTGCTTGTGATTGGGCGCAGTACTGTAAACCAAGCTATACTGTATACCGTAAATCACCAGAGTCAAACGTGCGCGCGCGACCTGTATTGTGCTACAGAAAGGTGAGCGCTGTAATAAATGATAAAAATGAATAAATAAATAGGTAATGCCGTAGTGATTTCAATGGAAACAACCACGCGAACGCTAACCTCCTAAAACAATGTACACGGCATGAAAAAATAGAAAATTCAATTTAATTTGATGAAGCGTGGACTGCGGATTTTGCTTGTAGGACCGTAGAGCTTAGGTTGAGCGATCGATCTTTGCACAGGATAACCAAACCATTCATCCCTCCGTGGTCGGGTAAATTGTTACCAGACCTGACTGGGAAGAGAAAAGACACTGACATCCACCATCCAACGGCTGGCTTCCGCCAGTCATTGGATATTCCGAGTATTTTAATTGACTATTCATTTACCCCGCCACTGCGGATCTGAATGAAAGACGAATGTGTGGTGTATCCCACCGGCGCTTTAACCTTTACCTTACACCTTTACTGAATCTCGTTAATTTGTGCGATACCGTATGCTCCTTCGCAAATAGTTATTCTGCTACTCACTTCATTCGTGCGTCAAATTTTTATCAGAGAAGGGTTCTGGGTTTCCACTCATTTAATTTTTGTGGGAAATTCGCCGATTTTTAGCCTTCTCGACATATAATGTCTTCATTCTTTATTGGTTTTTTTTTCGCGGTAATTGTCTGTTTTCTAGGACATTTCAGAGTTATACTTGCGGATGTATGTTTTCTATGTCCTTTTACCCGAGGAACAGCGGTTAAAGATTGACAGGCTGGTTCGTGACCGGACAATAGCCGCCCTCGTCAGGCGACGGATGGGTGGGGCACATTCCACTGCAGTGGATCATCATCATTTAACATTCGCTGAAGCGTCCACATAATTCGCGTTGATGTGGTAGCCTAAATTAACGTTGACAGCTACAGGTTCTCCTTCCCCGGACATCACCCGCCCATTCGACTTTTTCCGACTATTTTCTACATCATCGCGTTGTTCGAATGATGGATACGCGGAATCGAAAGGGGGTAGGCGATGTCTTCCCTCATTCCTAGAGACGTCGATTCAGCCAAGTGCATCTTTTTCAGCTATGACCGCATTTGTTAAGTAGATGTACTTCTGCTGGTAATGCGTTGAATTCAAAGTAAAAAAGAGTCGATTGACGTCTGAGAAAATTTTGCGAGCTTGCTCATCCTGTTGGGCTACTTATGCGTTCAATGAAGAAGCTTTGCGCTCATTCTCCGCCGTCGAATCTCTCAAGCACCCCCGCAAAAATCAAATCCTATGACGTTGGAAATCCAGCTGTTCTCATTTTGAAGTATTATTCCACTGAGGATGAAGTCGTATGGAGACACATGACCGCCATGCGGTTCCATTTTCAAAAAAGTTTTGAAGGCGGCACATTCACGGTGAACTGCGTCGACATTTTAGAATCTCCCAAAGCCGAGATTCACTTCTTCCAGACCCACTCCATCATTTGTCTTCTCCATTCTTAGATATCCAAGATTGCTGCCGCCGTGTCGCTTCCTCTGCGTCTCTGCCCTTTACTGAACCGTTGCTGTGTAGTTTTATGTACAGTTAATGTGCCACATTTGGAGCCGCTGCGTCGGCACGCCTAAGATAGGGTGGTCCAAGGCCCTCAGTAGTTTCTTTAAGAACTTTTTCAGTAAACTTAAACGTCTTGAAATCATTAAAAGTTAAAGATGTGGGCTTGATCGTATTCCTAGGACGCGCCACGCATACATGTTCCACTCAGAATCGCAGAGATATGGTGAGGCGTTTTTGGCCTATAAAATGTTTTGCTTGGATCAACAGCTGTACAATTCAGTGTCTCCACCTATCTGTGCAACACACGCGCCTCATTGTGATCATATATGTATCTATTTATTTTTCTATATGATAAAAAAGTGCGCGTGGTGCAGTTGTAGGAGGCGCTACTGATGCTCGCTCGGTCGAGCTATCGGTCTCCGACGGACAAACCAAGCGTCCCATTCTCCGGGGTTGGGTAAATTGGAACCGGACTTGTCTCGAGAGGTAAAGACGCTGACTTGGTATAGCGGATGGCCTAGACTGATCATTGTATGTATAGGCTAAATACGCATTCACCATGCTCCTACGGTTCTGAATGGAACGCAACTGCGGTGGCGTGCCCTCAGGGGACTTATCAACGCTGGCATGTTCACCTTTACTTTTATCTGGAATTGGTTAACTGGTGAACATTTTTGGTTCTAGTTGATTGACTTATACATTTGGAGATGCTAGGTTATTCGCAAAACACTGACATCGGACGGGAATTGAACCCGCGTCTTTCTGTTTCCGGCAGACTGCACTAACGTGTCCCCCATGATTTTTGGTTGTTTCTGGCAATGCTTGCGGTGGAAGGCGTGGTTGTTTTGACAGAACAGGCGGTCTCAGCTAATCGGATCTGGGGGGGGGGGGCTGTGATTTCGTTACTCATTCGGGGCTCTTTCCGTCGGAAACCGACTGGATGTGGGCGAACGCGTCCCTTTGTCTCTGAGATTATGTCATCCCTCGGTTTAATTAAGGCTGACGGACGATGCGTGTCCGTGGTGGTGGCGGTGAGCGCCAGATGGCCTCCGCTGGACTGCCCGTCTGGCCACCGCCAAACACTTCACCATCGCCACCACAACCACAACCACCGCCACCACAATCGTTGCCACAATGGCCCCTTTTATCTCCAGATACGGATATCGATCTCGTACTTCGTCTCAATTAACGTCCCACCAGCTTGCTTCACCGAGCTGGTCCGCAGAAATCTCATAATCCTTTTCTGTTTCATTTGACGGGTTGTGAGCTGCGTGTTCTGAGTGATTCGGTTCTCTGGTTATGTATGTTGTTATTTTCAGCTTATACAGCAGAGCCTATCCCTAGATCCATGTTGAATAAATTTATGAAATTCTAGTTTTCTTACCTCTCTTTCGGGGTTACTGTGATGTACGCTTAAAAGTGTTGTAATGTTGGTGCTATCATCATCGCAAAAATCACGGCTCAGACGGGATTCGAACCCACATCCTAGGCCTATGAGCGCACTGTGCGCGAATAAATTCAGTTCAATTCAATTCAATGTCCGGCAGTTGCTAAACCTTGACTTGAAGCTTCCTCCTCTACTCGGTCGCTTCTTTCTAAACCACGACCACAAGCACGGTTCTTCCTCCTGGACGACTGCATAGGTACAAAAACAGTATTTCTCTTCACCTTCTTTCTGTTTGATTAGTGGTGGCGCATTTTTAGAGTAATTATGAATATAAAAAATTGGTTCGAACACCGAGTCGCATGATCAGTCTACTAAATTCAACACTAGTTTTGTCTTCTGGGCAAAAACAGCTGAGAAAATATACTAGTCTCGATTTATCGCTTATCATATCCGAATTTAAAGCAACATAGATTTAATTTAACAACATATTTAACAACATGTACGATGTTTTTACTTCAGGTTATAGACAACTGAATGACCCTCAATGCAACTTGAAATCTGAGCCAATAACATATGCCACCTATGAGTCATATTTGGTTGACGTCATGTATTATTAATCATACAATAATGTCCAGCCCAGCTTGAACTTTCACACCTATAAGAAAAACAAGTTAGTGCCTCCCGTTCTTGTCTATCCTGGCTCGTTGCGCAAGGCTTTGAAGTGTAGAGATGATTCATCGCTGTACCAAGTGTATTCGTCGTTGATGGCATTATCTACGCTGTATTTTTATTTCATAGGACGCGTGTTGTACAGTGGTAAGAGGCGCTACTGACATTCTGGACTGCTCGATCCTCGCCCGGGCTAACCATGCCTTCCATCCCTCCAGGGTCGGGTAAATTGGTACCAGACTTGCCTGGAAAGGTAATGACACTGACGTGGTATAGTAGCTGGTACTGCCCTCAAGTGGTTGTATAGTCCAAGTCCAAACATTCATTCGTTATGCGACTACGATTCTGAATTGAACACGAACGCCGCGACTCGTCCTCAGGGGACTGATCAACGCCGACACCTTTACCTATACCTTTACCATCTTAACTCATTGCTTATTCATGTCCTTATTTCTTTTGCGCTTTCATAATCTAGCTTTATCTTGTGATATATTATTTGCTGCTCCTTCACTCTGTGTCTACTGTTGCGGAAATCGGGACCATTGCGATTAGATCTCGAGATGTAATCACGGTCGTATAATCAGACTTTGGAGGTCGGGCTTCTATCCCACGGGTTTAGAAAGTTCAAGAAAGCTCAAGTTTGGAGAACCATTGAACGGGAGTCGGATGTTATGTTTCAAAGGGTGCATACGTACGTAGCTCTTCTCAAATAAAAAAGTTTTCTGACCTCTGCCGCTTCTTTTTTTCGATTTCTTCAATTCCAATTTCTTCGGATCCCTCCATTCCATCTGTTCGCCAAACTTCTCAGCTTTCTTCTCTTGATCCCATCCCATTTAAATGTATGGAGTGAGTGCCAGTGCTGTAACAAAATTTACGCAGTCTGGGTGAGAAGCGTCCTATGTGGATCTGTAACGGCCCTTTTCCCAGCGCTCAGATGTTTCTCGCCACATGTTGGAACAGCCTTTGCCAACGCCGCAAAAAAAGCATAACTTTGGTGTAAGGCAAACCTCTGGGATCGCTGAGATTCATAGCACTTACCCAGTTTTGATTTGCAGGTTCAAACACTGAACGGACCCAGATCCTTAGCACTTTTCCTGACTGACCTAGTTAATGAAGTTACTACATATCTTCCGGTTATATGGTAAGTTGATCCACAACTGGACCGTCAAACCCTGACAAATCCCTTGCGGAGTGCTGATTCGTCAAAGCGAACGATGGTTTTACTTAGGATTAACTTGGAGTGCTTTTATCTTGTTGGTTCCGAACCTTTTCTTTAGGACTCGCGTCTGGAAGTCATTATAGAAGGTTTGCACCATCCCACTCGATTCCCTTCAATTTGTATGTCAACTTACCCCTCTCCCATCAAACTACAAGAACAACAGGATCACCATCTGTACGCTGTATTTCCATAAGTGTTTGCCTTGATTAGAACGAACTCTGTTTGCATGACCTACTTGTGTCCTAACCCTCATACCCGAAATCCGACGAAAATCACTAATTACACAGTTCGACCACATCACAACTCTGTCAGTTGGAAATATAAAACTATACAGTCTCCTTTATTTGTTGATTTTTTTGAAAAAACAACACTCACAACAACGGCACTTAATGTTTTACGGCAGCAATCTTATATACATCATTTGCGATTTTTGTGATAAACCTAGCACCATCATTGTAACGTCCTACTCTAGTATATGTAATAGTAACCCGCAGAAAAGCGGTAATAAAAGTGGCTAGTTTTATT
The DNA here is from genome assembly GCA_030553155.1 of Nippostrongylus brasiliensis. Lineage (NCBI taxonomy): Eukaryota > Metazoa > Nematoda > Chromadorea > Rhabditida > Heligmosomidae > Nippostrongylus > Nippostrongylus brasiliensis. Next base: position 31,015,715 of record CP130732.1, on the reverse strand, counting down.
ACCGCTTTTTTACGGTGAACCTAACCTCACCATTACAACATCATACACCGTTAGTAGTTCCTTTCTGCCCATTCTACCATAAACTTGTGTAACCCTCTAAAAAACGACAAGCCAATACTTCTGATTTCGACGATTCTGAAGAAGAGTGGGAAGGAGACAGGCATAAATTTTATTGGATTGCAGCTGCCGTGTTGTTTACGGCGTGAAGTTGTAGCTCAAAAATTGACACTGATATTGATCAAGAGAAATCAGCTCTATAAGGACATCTTACTAGAGTAAGAAATCCTTGTGATCTTCATGAAGTATCGGCTCGGAATGAGGTTGACTTTCATGGCACCTTTCGTAGCTCAAGTGCTCCTATGAGTCATTCATTTCACGACTTTTCTCGTTTCCAGATGAAAGTACTGCGTGGATTAGAAGAAAATTGTGATTTTTTCTGTCAACATTTTCATTCTGCAAATCAATTCACTCTTACATTACTAGTATACTATGTGTAAACGCAATATAGTTATGAATGACGAGGTGTAAATTGATTGATTCTTCGAAAAAACTGTGTTCCGGATAGGCCTGAGATCCCGGTTGGAACCTCACCTGAGTCGCCATTTTTTAATGAGTCGGATGCTACTAAAGCAACATATCCTACAATTTCAAGCATTCGAGGTGGTCTGGTATCACATGAAACTATGTATTATTGCTCCAGAATTTATCGAATGATTTCTGTAATCTGTTCTGTCGCCAAATTCTCTTTTAAATGAGAATGTGGGAGAACTTCGGCCCTTGTTTCTCTTAATCCTGTGAAAACGTTGAGCTACTTTTTCTCTGATTATGTTTTTGAACTTTTGATTGTTGCCGTCGTTTGGAGGAGGATTGCTTTCAATTACCATAATTACTTGCTCATACCCCAGTTAATATGTATCCCTAACTAATCCCGTGCACGTTACCGCTGCTGGTTTCGCTTCGGGTATATTTCGTATGATGAAGTGCGCTCCTACGTTCAGCACGAATTGACCTTAATCGAAAGGACGGAAGGCGGTGTTTCGCAATGAGAAGTTTGAGTCAGTCAGCACAGCAGCTCCAGCCCGTCCATTCCTGATCGACCTTCCATTTCTTCTTTTGAAGTGTTCTTACAACTACCGGCTTGGTTAGGGTCTTCGTCGCTGAAACGAATATTTATTCCCTAATTTATTTTTTTATTCAGGACATGGGCCGGAACAGCATGTGCAGAAATACTAAAGTACAAAAGAACTCCAAATTTAGAAGAACCTTGAAAACATTGATTACCTGTTAAAATATGCCACACGACAATGATTTCAAAAGGCTAGTAAATTCCCTCAACCACGCAGGGAAAGACCGAGAATGTTTTGCCTTAAAATCTATTTATTTTGTTTTTTTTTCAGTCTGATGATTTCTTATTTATTCATATTCCACGCTGCTCCAGTAGCACCAAGCAAGTGATTGATAGAAGCTTGAGCAAATAGAAGATTAGGAACTCGTAAACAACAAAAGCGTTCTGAGAAACTCATATGCGGAATTTTGAACGGTTATGAATGTGAGGAAAGCGTGGGGTGTTGGTTAGTTCTCCTCTGTATAGCTTTGTTTTTCCTCACTCCTCTGTTTACCCACATAAAACTCGTTGTTTTTCTAGTCTCTAGAGAGGACGCTCATTAGTAGCTATTCTGTCTGGTGCTCCATAGGGTGCTGCTCGGTTGACAGTCATATGGGTTCTGCATATAGTCGGTTTTCACTCCAGGTGAAGTCATTGATTAACAAAACAGCGATTCTACTGACATAGAATACCGCTCTGTCCCAAAAGCCATCAGAACGCTCTAGAATGTAATTTTAATTTTATTACCGCTTTTCGCGGGTTACTATTATGCATACTAGAATATGATGTTGTAATGGTGGTGCTCGGTTCATCGCAAAAATCGCATTCCAGGCGGGAATCGAACCCTAGAGTGTTAAACTTCGCAAATGCTTCTGTGCCGCACGGCGTTAGTAGATGGATGAAACTCCATTGACAGTCTAACGTTTCGACCTGTTCGACGTCGTCATAGGCTCAAAAAGGGGCGCGATACCTCTGATCTTAGGTCTGTCTGGCCAAACGCCGAACCATCCCTAGCATTTGTGACGAACTTGAAAAATCTACCTAAGAAACTATAGAAAACGAGAGATATCAAATGACTTACCCTGCGATCAGAGTGATGCCTGCGGATGGTTCGACGCTTGCCCGGACAGACTTACGATAAGAAGTTTCTAGCCACTTTTTAGGTCTGTGAGGACGACGTTCAAGTTGAAATGTGTTAGGCCTTAATGAATCTGATTCACCCCATTAACCTCGTTCGGCACAGCAGCATACGAAATTTATATCATCATTCCGAGATTCTAAGAAGAGAGAACTTGAAGAACTTTGAAGTGTTCTTTTAGCGATTTGTCCTTCGTATTGGGTTGCTTCAAAATTTGAAAAAAAATAGGTCGACTACTCTTCTTGTGCTGAGTTCAGAAAAGTCAGTTGTGTTTCTTCGATTGAAATGACCCAGTTACTGCCCAAGCTGATTAGAGTTCTGCGATATCCTTTTCCTGTCTTCCAAAAATGAAAAAACTGAAGAAATATCGAATTCCACGGCCCACGAAGAGTCCTCACTCGTGCTAGACGCTTTGTTTTTTGTATCTGCTTGCCCTCGACGAGCCATAACTATGTGTGTATGTGATAGGGTGCTGGCGCCAACCAGGTAGGTGGACGTCGTTCGTTCGTGCGTCCGCCAAGGTCGCGAGGGTGCCGAGGTGGTCGTTTCGGACGTTTCGCATAGTTTCCCCAGTTGGTTCCCGCCAATTAGTTCACGCTCTAGAGCTCCACACCCGGCGCGACCTTCGCTACTTTAGAAAGATCGCCACATCTCCAATATACCGACCGCAGCCGGCTGCTCATCGGCCATCTAGATGTCCTGTCGTGGCCATCCCGACGACTTTTGGTGGCTGTAGCGACCGTTGTCATGGCAGATGTTCAAATATGCGCCCGATCGGGCCACCATCAATTTCCTTCAGTTCACTGCCGGTCTCGAATTTCTCGCCGAGCACTGGCCGACTGGCCAATGACGCGGCCATTTTCCATCACCTCCTCCTCAGACGATGATGAAATTCGACTCCACTTCAAGAAATTGTTTGCTCTCGGTGGAGTTTTTGGATTCGCCGGCTGTGCTGGCCGCCGCCGCCGCCGCTTCCTTTTCTATAATACTTGATCACGAACACTTGCGCGAACCACATTGTCCACCGTAATAACAGCTGTTCTGAAAAACCCGGTCTACCGTAATCCGTTTCGTTCTCTGTTCTCGAAAATTCGCTCTCGAGAACATTTTGAACCCCATCTGATTCTTATTACCGTCTTATTTTACATGCATTGATATTGAACTTTTTATGTGGAAATTTCATGAAGCTACTTTCCCGCTCGCTTTTTTCCTGCTTAGTTTCGTTTGCGTCTGCTGTTTTTACTTACCTAATTGATGAGGATAAAATCCGTGACAGTCATCGTGCTGCTAAGCGGAAATGCGTCATCTGTACGCAATTACTGACTAAGCAGTCCGCCGAACAGGCTCACATTGGCCATCGGCCGCCCTCCGATCGGCTCTCCATCGTACCCACCAATGCTGTCAGAAGCGAACTTCTTCAATATTATTCACTGTAGAAGAATTTTCTATATTCTACTTCTATTAAAGTGTTCCTCTGGGTTGTTTCTGAATGAAGTAAAGTAAAAGTGGACGTATAGTGGTTGATCAGCTTCCTAAGGACGCGCCAGGTACTCGTTCGGAATCGAACAGACGTGGTGGATGCGTATTTGGCCGACGTCTTTCTGGGCTAAGTACAGTACAAGTTAGTGTCTTCATCTTCCCAGACAAGTCTGATGGTACCAATTTACCCTACCCCGCACTGATGGAAGGCTTATTCAACCCGGGTCGGGATCGCTCGCTCGGCCGTGCGGGTGTCAGTAGTGCCTCTTGCCATTTGACCACTCTCGACCTCGTTTTATGGTAAATGTACTTGCTTATTTTGTTCTTATGGGTATTTGGGATACTAAATTGCGACTTTTTGATGAACCACCTCTCACCATCGGAATAACATCCAATTCAGTTTGTCATTATATTTGTCATTTTTGTGGTTATCTGCCCATTCAACCTCATAGCGAATAATGAAAAAATAAAAAAATCTAATCTAAAAAAATCTAAAAATTTGGAAACTCTGATCCGAAATCTGTCTGATATATCCAATTGCGCACTCCATCAACATAGTTTTGGTCTTTTTCAGTGATGCAGCTCCGGTTCCATGACTCTTCCTTATGTTTTTCACTTTATTTTTACTGAGCCGAATCCCAGCAGTTTATTTATTATTTATTATTTATGCAGTTTATTGGTTTTATTCTGACAGCCTTTTTCATTCCTTCCAATTTTGAGCGGCGCATCCTCAGTTATTTTTGTTCATTTTCCTAAATTGGCAGCCGCTGTGCGTTTTCTCGTCCGAGAGTTTTACGGGAGGGTATGGCGCCGATTCCTCGTACATTATTGAATCAGGCGTTCTCAAATCGGCAGAATCGGCTTGGCCATCGCTTCTGCTCTGGCTCCCATACTAGGCCATTGCCATCCCCGGTTTATTAGTCGATGAACGGGCGCTGTGATATTTATTTCGAACGCTGTGAATAATTAGCAGCGAGGGGTAGGGTGGGGGCATGCCCGGAACCAGTCCGTTTCACCACCCGATTATCGCACCCCATTCTCTCGATGCTGTGTTCGTCCAGTTTTTTTCGCCACAAAATTGTGAAAAACAATTCTATTTACAATTTGTTCAATTGAAGCAAATTATTATTGTTTGTTCTTATTCGTTTATATTCTGTTTAATAGCAGTTACAGATATTATAGAACTTTTTTCAATGACAACTTCTCTTGTTTAGGCGTCAGCGTCTAGTAGATAGTACGACTTACCAACGTCAGCTAACAATTACAAAAGTCTAACCAGTAGCCGCGAGTTCAACAAATCTGGTCGGTATTCACAAGTTTAAAGAAATAAAACAAAAATAAATACAAAATAAAACCCAAATTTTTACCATGAAGTGATATCACTATTTCTCGTTCGTGGTCACGGTGGGTATTTGGGTGGTGGACCGCGTTACTATACCAGGTAACCGATACCGAGCCGGCTGCGGAGTAGAGGATATTGAAGAGGTTACCCATGATCGAGGTTACGTCTTTTTGACAATTTGTGTTAAGCCGCCTGGTAACTTTTAGGTTCAGCATTCAGTATGTCATTTATGAATTTGTGCCTAAGAGCATACTTTAATTAAAAAATTTCGATCAGTATGATATTTCGGCACATTGGCAAGTTGCAAACTTTGGCGGGCAAGTTGTATTTGTACTTTGTCAACCAAATATTCTTCCTGCAGTGCTTCAACAAAAATAAACCTCCCAGTTTTCATTAACTTGGTACTTCTTAACGTATTTTTGCTGCGCTTCGTCTATGTACTCACCAAAATTGTCAGACATGCTATTTTTAATCAAATAGAGGCGTACAATAGAAATCCACTCGGAGTTGTTGAGCCTTTTTGAGTTCTCCGAGCAGAATTTCCAAGGTGTGAAGCGGGTTTTTATTCCATAAAAGTGACTCATTCTGTTATCATCTTGAAACAGCTGTCGATCAGCTGTTCGTATGGTCTGCCATTTTATTCGTTGGCCGTGGTCTGTAGACCAGGACTGAACGTTGTTCCTTCATTCTCGATGTTCCCTCTAGAAACCGATCAATCGACCAGTCGCCGGCTCAGTGGCCTGCAGCCTCGGGTAATTGGTGAGCTCAAAAAACAACGGTTATCCAGTTGGAGATGACAGGGCCGTTGGAAGGGTTCCGTTTCACGGTAGTCGAGAGGCCCGAAATGAGGCAGTTCCGGTTCGATCTGTTTCCGTGACAGGTGTTCGGTGGTCGTCATCCATCTCTGGCCAGACGTCGTCGAACAAGCGCTCGGCCCGTCCACTCGGGTCCTCGTTGTCGCCCGCAGACGGCGGCGGTGCTTGGCGGCAAAAAGTCTCTCGGGGGTTCGCCCTTCCCGTCCCCGTCGACGATGAGGCAGCTCGAGCCATTTCGGACGTTGTCCTCATCGATTCATACACCCTTTCTGTCATATCTGTCCATTTCTATTTGTCCTACTTTCCAAAAAATAATGCAATATTTCTATAAAATATTAATACAATATTATTATAAAATTCCAGACGACTAGAAAGGCGTAAGTACCTGAAAATTGAGAAACACTTGGCTATTCCAGTGGATCACATTATGATCGAATATTGTTCCTTGTTGTTTGGTAATTAACAATTTTTGTTTAAGGTACTTGGTAGTCCACGAATTTGTTAGCCTCACAGATAAATCAAGGGTCTTTTAATGTAAGAATACCTAATTATACTCCCTTATGAGATTGTTAGGCAGAAGGATTTCATGAGGCAGCGTTTCGACCTGCTCGGTGCTTTTGTTGAGACGTCAATCCGCTCAATAAGAGATCCCCTTTAAACCTACTATAGTCCAAGAAATAAATATCATCTACATAATATATGATTGTGAGGTCCAAAAAAGATTCTGGAAATTCTATATGTTTTTATTCATTCTTTTTTTTTCAAACATCTCTGCAATGGTGTGACAAACCACAACCTAATCCTCCATCAGAAGGCAACGCAGACCCCTGCACGTATAAATATGTAGAGGGAATAGTAAAATCACTCTTAGCTTAAGAGGGATTCATACTGACCTGCAGGTAATGCTATAGGTAATGCACGAAGCTCAAGGGTTAGGTTTGGGCGTCTCAAGTAATAGTTATTCACCTTAAATCTGAATTTAATTTAATTATTTATTTAAAAATGCAACAAAGTTTGCACAACTTAGAATACAGATGGAAAACACCTGTAGAATTACTGACAGTAGTGCTTATACAAAGTCAACAACATAAGCTAAATAATCAGGAAAACAAGACAGAATCTTAAGTAAAATGGTTATTGTCTAGAGCAAGGAAATTAAAGAGAACTATAATAGAACGACCAACAAGAACATCTCAACTCCACATCCCTTTTACCACTAGGGCGAGTATGAACTAAACCAAAAATAGAAAAAGAATTGAAAACAGCAATGTCGGAAGGGAAGAATCAAGAGAACAAAGTTATGTAGGCCGGTGGGACACTTTCCATCTAACCGGATACATAGTTCCGGACAGTGAAGGAAAAGAGCTGCCAGACTTCCTCCTAAATCCTTCACCTCATAACGTATTCTTCAATTCAGAAAATAGTCAAACGCAATCATTTTTATGCTTAAGAAGAACAAAGTGTTCCGTTTTGAGTATTCTTGAAGTGGCTTTCAAGGGTTTCCACATCGATGGACATCAGACATCAAACGAAGTACAAATTCAAAGAAACAGCTACAACGACTCACGCAAACTTACATAATATATAAGCTGCGTGACAATTATAGAGTTAATTAATTGAATACAATTGATATTCCATACTTTCACTTTCCCTCTTTTCCACACTTTTTGTAAATGGAACGAAACGAAATAAATTTTCTAGTTATTTGAAAAAACCTAATTATGCGATACTCGTAAATTTAATTTAACTTTAATTTGCCGTAACCTGCAGCATTTGCTCTCGCTTGTGTCCTTTCTTTGATCATGTATTGTAATTTCTCGATGAGATAATTTTGGCTGGAGGTATGTAAAGTATCTGATCGGACCGTATAATGAGTCTTGGTTAATTTGCACAGTGTGTTTTAGGGGAAACAACAACTATAATATTTGTAAGATATTGTTCAATAACTAATTCGTATAACTTCGCTATTTTCTCTACCATTTGTTGGAGAATATATTTCTGCATTCTATTTTCATCTACATCTATCTTTCCTTTCCTCAAGTAAATGAATCACATATGCCAAATTTTCCCAGCAACAGCGCAATATTTCTTTCGAGAAATTCTTCAGCCAGTTTTATGCCAAGAGTTGTTCTGGTCACACTGACTTTCTTCTTGCCAGTTTTGCACTCGTTCTGTAGTGTTGCAGTTTTTCAATCGTGATTTTTTCTGATGCCGCAGTAGAAAGTTATAATTCACAGAGGCGTCTTGACTTCTGAACGAGTTGAAGTCATTGGTTCTTGAACTAAGGATAAGTCGCTAGAAATTTTCTAAAAAAATATTCATTTGCTCTAATTCTGTTAATCAAATTCTGCGGAATACTCTCCTTATGTGGTTCCTAAGAAATGTCGAGAAAAGCGTGGTAGCACAAATATCCACCAAAGAGCTTCTGGTGGAGTTGTGGCTTTCAAATAGATTCCTTTTCCTGGTTAGTCTGAAGCCGGTAGCTCCAAAAAATAGCAGGAAACCGGCGTACATTTGGTGAGGCTCGGAAGCTGATTAATGGATTCGTCCGAGCCATAAAGCGCCGAATGTACCATCGATGAGCACCGACGGCTGATTGCTATAGGGAAATTTTCTGGCTGAATGTTCTGGCTAGAGAGAACCTCTGCAAAGCCACACCGCATCCACACTCTAGCTTTGTCATGGTTCGAATGGATACCGGAGCGCGGATTCGTCTACCCAACCGGCGGTTATATTTAACCTGAAATCGCCAATTCAGTTTCTGACCGTGAAACTAGTTACACAGCGAGATCTGTTGTATCCTACAGGGTATCAAGTAATAACCCCGATTTTACCGTACTGGTAAATTGCTTGGTAAATCGATTAGCAGGGTAAGATTCGGCTTCACCGTGATCTCCTACACTTGACCAGCATATCACCCGTTACTCATCAGGATGACAAGGTTCTACCTCAGTGGAGCTGTTAATCAAGTGGTATTCAAAGGCAGCATCAAAAATGAAGCTAGAGTTGAATTTCGGAGGATTATATCGCCAACGAAGTCAGACAACTGAAAACGGCCAGAAATTCAAATCAGAGGGAGGTCGTGCCGCAGATTTTAACCGTAACTCTGAAGATGGCCATCATCAATGATAAGGCGCAGCTTTTTCATTGATGCTAACCGCTTTGTTTACCCCCTGGAGGAAGTCTGTCAGGAGTTCAGTGGTTTTCTTGAATCAACCCAATAGCCCTACCAATCACCTACCCACTTGTCATTATTAGTTATCTGCTCGATGAGAAGTCATGTTGGTCATGCGTGATGTTCTTCAAGCAATCAATCCTGTTGTTAAAGGGCACGGAGCGGGCCCAGGGGCCGGTGTAATTCGAGTGCTTGGTGACCGGCTAGTCAGTAGTTGCCCGAATTTTTGCGCCCACAGCTGTCATTTTGGAATCTTCTTGTTCAACTCATCGCTCTCCTCAACCTTCAAGTTTTTTCGTCTTTATATTCCGGTGTCGACGGTGCTGTTCCTCATATTTTCTCTCCAGGTTGATCCAACAAAAACCCTATTCGTTCTAGCATTTCTGATAACATACAGGAAGCTTCAAAGGAAATTCCGCTCGGAAGATGAGTGCTAACCTTCTGATTTCACAGCACAAACTCGAGATGTGGAAAAATCCTTTGGAAGGACCTCTTTCGGGGGAAAATACTCTCCTACCTTTCCACATCCTCCGGTTTCAATGTTTTGAGTTTCTGGCCGACGTCTGGGTGAGTTGTGGGTCTATGTGTATGGTCTATGTATGGGTGAACATCGGCTACCGCAAATGTAAGCCGAAACGCACACCACCTCGAGCAAACACTGCACTTTTAGCCGGCACATTTAGCGCTGTCGTGGTCGGTCGTGTTCGGCCCGGCCAGCCCTCCTCTTTCATGCAACATCTGATTGAGGGGAAATTCAATTTTTCCATCTTCGCCACTTTTTCGCCGTGTTGCTCTTGGTCCAGTGTTCGTAAATAGTATTTTGTAGAATAAAAATATGTTGTAGATACAATATGTATCCATGTTTTCAAGGGAATTTCGCTTTTTTCTACTATTTCAGAGCAATTCTTTTGATTTTAGAAAACGAAAAAAATACGTGTGCGTAAAATTGAATCATGTTCTGAGTATTGTGTGTGCTTTTGCATACATTCATTTTCTGAATGTTCATTGATTTCTTCTGAGTTTTTGGGCGAAAAAGAGAAAATTCTAGCTAAAATTCGAATTACTTGAAACAGTTTCAATTCTCAATGAATTAATTTTAAAATCGCAGGTGTTACCTTCATTTTCTTTTATTTTCTGTTGTCTAAGCAGCTGTCAGTCGCAGTTCACCTGTCACTCTTTTTCTGCCACAAAGCCATTTAATTCCACAGCCGTTTCGAACCCATTAGATATAATTCAGCCTTACATAGCCAAAACAATTAGCATGGTTTCGGGTTCGAATCCCACCTGGGTTGTGATTTTTGCGATGATCTTAGCACCACCATTACGACATCAACTTTGGTAAAAACTAGAACTTCATATTAATATTGGCTTGGTTTCCTCTAAAAGAAAAATATTAGACGACCTATTTCTTTGTTGGCCAGCACGAGCTTCGTAGGCAGCTGTGAGCGCGGCTCGCGAGGTCAAGTTCCACCCACTTGTCCCGTACTCGATCTCTCAATGAATATCTTGTAACAGCGCGCTCAAGCACTTCATCTCCAGTGTCGCGTGTAGGTCGTATTCAACAAAAAACGAAAAATAAAAATAAGAAATAAAAAAACAAAATATAATAACAAGTAAAGGAAAATACATTCGACCTGATAAAATGATTGTTTTTGACTCCATAAAAAGAATAAGCAACCAGTATCAGTTGTCCCACCGCCGTTACATGCCATTTTGGAGGCAACATACGAAACCATCGTACAGCTTTTTCCGAATTGAATTCGAAGGCGCGGCGCATCCGATGCGAAGGAAGTGTTTCATGGGTCTGAACTTCCATGACTAGGAAGCTCTTCATTAACCTCTAAATTGAAGCAATTGGCTCCCAAAATTCAGCAGCGCAGTATATTCAAGGTTATTCCGGGCATCGAGGCGACGGGTATCAGATGCCTCGCTGATGTAACATCGTTATTTTATGTGATTCAACATTCACCTCGCAAGGTGTCATACTATCTTCAACCAAGACTTTAATACTCTCTGTTTCTAAGACTCCAAGGTTTCTTGGGTTTAATCCGTGATGGATAGCGGATACCTTTGACCAAACGTTTCGATTGTGATCTCGAATCCCGCTCGATTGGTTAACCCTGGTGCATGCGCTGTAGTCTGCTGCGTCTTTCGCCATGCACTAAATCTAATATTCGCTTCTACATGATTTTTATGGATTTACGATTAGCAGTAATTTTATTTTCCTGCCCCTTTTCCTTAATCTCTGTCTTCATCCTTGTCTGTCACATTTTCTGAGAGAAGCGTTTCGCACTTTTCCACCCCTCCCGATATCATAACTTTTTCAGTCTTTTTTTGCCTGAATCGGTCCCTATCGCACACTTACACTGGCTGTGATTCAATTCTACTATTTCAGAAACAATGGCCTACGTGCCATCGTCGGACGTGCCGTCAGCGTTTCTCATAAGTTCTGGTGAGTACTCCTTATTCAGTCTTTGTTGTCCAACCTCTCTTTTGTTTATTAATTTTTTCGCTCGAAAACAAGCAGACGGCGGCTCAGTACTAGTAGTTCCGCGGAAGAAAATATCGAAGAATTCAGAAAATGCAATTAAATGGTTAAAAAAGAGCTGCGAAACTAGTAGCCGTTAACGCTTGCGACTCTTAAGGGTATGCCTCCTGCGATTATTTCGTGAATCAGAAATTCCAAGGTGACTGTTTACCTTCTGTGGAAGCAGGAAAGGAAGAATTCCCGGATACCCCGAGTCGCTCTTTGCAGCGATTTCGCCACGGGTTCTCATTCATGATGGTACAGGTATCCGATGCCTCCGAACGTGCTCGATACCGCCAAGCACTTGCGGAGTGGCTCATCGTTACCACTGCGAGGTATCCGATACCCAGCCGTACGAAAGAATATGCCCCGCCGTGTGATGATGGTTCGCGGCTTCCAATTCGGGGATAGTTGATGGTTAAGAGTTGTTTATAGCCAGAGCATCCACTCGGTATGATTGATATCCCGAAAGGTACTTTGTGTGAGGCAATCCTGTCTTTGGGTAGCGTTCTCAATCAGAAAAGTAGTAACATCTGGGTCATGCTTATCATGCTTATTTGGAAGGAAACCCGATTGTGGTAGGGCTGCATATACCCACTCGGATCATATTATCAGAGCCCAGATTCATCATTGGCAGACCCCCGATAAACCCCGATATATACCCCGAACGATGCGTAAACAAGACTCCTGAACGCATGTCGGTGGGGTCTATCGCGGGTCTATCACGCCTCGCGATGAGACAGGGTTTGGGAAACCTCGACGGCTTATGGTGCAAGTGCCGTAATCGCACTCACTGCGGGCGATCGGCCGTCGACACAAAATTGGCGTATCGATCGCCATAATCGTGTGTCGACGGCCGCTTGCCCGCAGTGAGTGCGATTGCGGCACTTGCGCAATAAGCCGTCGCGGTCTCCGAAGCCCCGACATTCACGAATCAAAAATGGCCGCACACTCGCGGCATCGAGCGGCTTTATCGCCGACGGGGTTTCGGAGACCGCCGTTCATGAATCTGGGTCCAGGTGCTGATCTGTGTTAATCAGGGGTGTGCGGATTATCCGTTATCCGTTATCCGTTATCCGGTTTCCGGGGTTTTTTTGGCTTATCCGTTATCCGCACCGTTATCCGGTTTTTTTCGGCCGGATAACGGATAAAAATCGATTTTTTTACTAAACTTAAAAAATTTGAAATCCAATTTAAATTAATAGATGATTTGAATTTTAATAATAATTTAAGTTAATTAATTTTTAAATTCAAAAATTAAAAATTTTCCTACTAAATTTAAACAAAAATGTCACTTCACTTCTATTAGAATTTGGATTTCAATGCGTGAATTTTGTGGGTCAAATAAACATTTATCGAGTTATACAACGTGATAGTCGAGTTTGATAAGAGGTTTAGCCTCGAAACTTTTTATCCGTTATCCGTTATCCGTTATCCGTTATCCGGTCGATTTTGGCTATTCCGTTATCCGCACCGTTATCCGGGTCGCGAAAATTTTTTTATCCGCACACCCCTGGTGTTAATGTTTTCAATTTTCTAGTCCGTTTACCCTGGTTTCAGGTGGGTAAAGTGGGTAGGGGGGAAAGTGCTCCACTGATGATTTGGATTGGAGGAATTTTAATAAAAGTACAGGACAACTCGTCCACGTAAAATTCCATCACGCGCCAAGCAGTAATTTTCATTTTTTGTGAATTTTCGGTTCTAAGCTACGTTAAAGTTAGCGCTACCGTTCTCGTGAGATACGTTAAAGTGGCATTGATATTCAAGGTATATTTTAAATTGGATTATCTTATTTCTTGTTGATTTTTCCCGGCTGTTCTTATTCTGTGGGTAAACAGCATAGTTCAGCGAGAACTTTACTACCTATTTCAACCACGACAAGAAATCATTTTAAAAACACGACATACACGACCTAAGACCACTAACATGATTTTCCAACAAGTTTCGGGGTATATTCAGGGTTTATTCGGAGGTTCAATTATACGTAGCTCCCCACACCAAGATTTGAGGAATCCGTGTCTCCGTTATAATTGTGGTAGGAATCCTATTCATTATCGTCAAGGTGTCTGGAACCCAGCGCTATACAATTATACCTCTGAATGAATCCCGAACTTACCTTCTCGCTTGTTGAGGAATTAGGTCAGTGGTCTTATCAGTAGGTCGTGTGTTCTTGGAAGATCCGTTGTCGTGTGTGGATTCCGTCGTTTTTTAAGAGATTGTTTGTTTCGCTCATAAATCTATGTACACCCAGCTGGAGAGTAAAACATGTACATGCCAAATAGTGGTTGCGGCTCTCAGTTTTCTCTTACAAGTAGGGTCTGTTCCACCAGCATGAAAGTTCCACATCTACAGATTTATAGAGCTGGATTTCATTCCATCTCCTAGAGCCAATGAGGCGGCATATTCAGTTGTTTACTGGGTGTGACTTGCTGTTGATATGTCGAGAGCCATTGTCTAGTTTTTATGTGGCACGGCTGCTCAAATAAACCCTGCATCAACTATTCGACTCGATTTTTCATGAAAATATGATTATAGGCTCAGCGGGACCGTAATATTTTCGTAAGATTGACTAGGTGGGCGAAGAGTCAGAATTGCTTGGGGAAAAGTCGCGAGATCGGGCAGCTTCGGTTCCCTCCTACTTTTCCAATTTGGCGTGATGGAATGAAGGAATGGCCTAGAACGATATAGTCCTTGCTGAAAGTGCACAGACGTCTAAAAACTTTAGTGGTTTACAAGTTCGAGAAGTTTTTTTTTTGGAAATTTGCGAAGGTTACCCACGTTTTTGACCTTCACTGGTTTGTCCGGTTGAGTCGTTAGAATATTTTGTATTGATATCCTCTGAGAAGTGTCCAGTATCTATTTTCAAAAGTTTTTGTTACTTTTTTCAGAGACAAATATATGTTGCCCTGTTGTAGATGCTGATGCGGTGCTTCTGGATCTGTTGGGTACATTCATCCTGCTCGACGGTGGTGCGGAAAAAGTGCTCTTTACTAAGCACGTGCGCCAGGTAATTATTTCGCAAGTATTCTTGCTTATTTTAGAGTATTCCACATGTTTCAGGCTGTTTATTTACAATGCTTTGTATTTATTTCCATAAAGTATACTTTTTGCATATTTCAGATCGATGCAAACGTGATCAGTGCGCCAACGAGAGCAGCTCTAACAAATGCTGTTGAGTTAAACCCGAACAAGGTTGGTTTCCTCGCCCTTTTTCCTTTCCATTTTTCTTGTTTTCGAACGACTGGGTCAACCAGTTGCGAGAGTTGCATTTTTCTTAAATATCCGTGTATAATACTGATTGTGCCGTTGATTTTATGACTTTTCTTTTCCTTAAATAAGTGTATGCTTAAGTGTTGAATAAATAATATATCGAACATTTTTTAGACTCGATTTTTGTTCAGGACAGCGTTGTTCCTCTGGTTGGCAACATCCCGACTGTGAAGTCAGCTGGTGCTGATGGTTCGGTGGCCAGTTTACTGAAGCGCATCGAGCAGAACTCCGAAGGAAGACCACTCATCACTAATACGCGTTTTAACCCCAAATTCGAACCCATAGTCATCAGTAAGGTGAGTGAGAGCCGAGTAATAGCAAAAAAGTTTCTTTGTCTCGACAACATAAAATACTTTACAGTCACTGCGCACCGGTCGCCTTGAGTTGATCGTCCTTGCTGGAGAACCGAAGGAAGTTGAAGCTCTCCAGAGAGCTGTCGAAAACGGGGATGAACAGACAATCGAAAAGGTACTTTGTGATACCGTATTTCTATTTTGCGAAAAGAGGAGTTCAATTGTGAGGAAAATTAAATTCACATTCAGGTGGCGTCAAACAACGGAACAATATCAGTTCTGGTTTGGTTCCCCGCGAGACCTTCCGATCCCATTAAGCGGATTTTGCACACAGGTAATCTCTTTTCCTTCACCAGCCCTACATTCTTTGGTTTTATCATGTCATTTTGATCGGTACTATTTCCGGGCTCTGAAACTTTACTAAAACATGAATAGTTTGCCAGAGTGACACTATCACGTTATCCACTGCTTAATCAGAAGTATTGTGAATTCCTCATGTGGTTATTCTTACAAATAACTCAAAGTAGTAATCCCTGAAGTTGCTTCAAATATCCCGTCCACATATTTGGGGTTATGATTTGTGCTGATGTCAATTACCCACGTAGCTACTAGGTTGGTGCAAATGTTCTCGGACATTTGCGACTTCTTCAATTTGAAAAGAACTTCCCCTCCATTTTCGGTCCCAGTCAAAAATGTTATAGAGAAGGGAAGAGCATTGATTTCAACGGTTCCTATTTCAAATGACCCATTGCTATTGTTCAGATATTATAAAATGAACTGGTTTTGTATCCCAAATTTCTGAGAACTTTTGCACCAACCTAATATCTCTCAGAAAGTGCACACAAATTAATTTTTTTTAATCTGTTAAACCTTCTTCTTCAAAATTTATTTAATTCATCTTTTAATACTGTAAAACGCGGACCATTTTGGGCAATGAGCAAGAGTTCCGTGGGAAGGATGTTTGTTATTCGTTTTTTGGTCTATCCGCTTAGGGCCACTACAACCTTGTTGAACTAGATTAAGGTATCTCTCTTTATAAATCATATCTTATAGATCGTACTTCGTTGTTCAATATGAAAATTGAGATCATCGCGGCGATATGCGGAACTTCGAAGAAAACTTTCATTTCCAGGAACTGCGCCTCTCGTCCGCATCATCACTGCTCTGGAGAGAGCAAAGGCTCTTCCGTTCTTGCACAGTCCTATGGTATCAGCGGCCAATGCTTACAAAGAAGTGGCTCCTCCTCCTAAGACGTCTGTGAGAAATTCCGCATCATCTCGACCAGTTCCGGTTCCAGCCTCGAAGACGAACTCAGCGGCGACTAAGGTGAGCGACCTGAGCATTGGAATTACTTTATTTTCTAAAGATTCAGATTTTTTGTAGCCTCTCGTAACCAAGCGACCAAGTGCTCCTAACTCCGCACAGCCAACTCCAGCGAGAACCTTGACGTCCACTACAACTAAGACAAGTTGGTCATGTTTCACAGAAAGATCATGTTTTATACAGCCAATGTTTTCCTTGAACTTTTTTCATTTTGGCTTTTAATCACTTCTAGGAATGGCATTTTAGCATCCACCAATGCCAGACCTCCACTAGCACGTCCTAATGCAGTGACATCGGCTTCGAATCGCACTCGACCGGCTACCGCCACAACCACTACAAAGAACGGTTTGAACAACAATAACAAGGTGGGAGCTGCGAGGAAACCAGTAAATGAGGCACCATTCCAGAAAACAACAGTGTAAGTTGAATTCTGTTACATAGCTTTTTCAATCTTCCGAGTCTTTTGGATATAACTTCTCCTAAGGCACTATTCCACTTTGTGCATTCCAGTGGTCGGAGGAAATTTTCACCTTGCCAAAACTTCGGCTATGGGGGCTACGTAGGTAAAGGGTTATTTGGCATGCTGATTAAGAATATGACGTCTGTATTTTTCTGTGATTTCACCATGTACCACCTATGTTCGTTTATTAGAGTGGCTAAGCTAAGATCAGCAGTTGGTCTGAAATATCGTATAGATAGATGGTTTATTTCGCACTCCTAGCCATATCGTCTACTAGGGTGGTTAGGTCTAAATCGCGGATTCAGCCCATTTTTGCTAGGAGGTTATTGAATGTGCTGACTTGAACACGATATCCGTATTTCGGATTTCGTCGACGTTGAGGATAACGGCCAGTTCCAGTTAAGTGAGGATAGCGTGATGATGCATGAGGGTGATATTCCTACCTGAATCTACCGAAAGCTGTCAAATCCTGAGAAATGGGCATCGCCTTCGTTATCAGCCCATCAAATGACTCTTACAATCGAAGTTAAAGCAGCATTGAAAGAAAATATCCCCCTACTTTTAGAGTGCCATAAGTGGAATAGCGCGCTCATAAGTTCTCCGACCTTTCATAACTGCTACAATCTTACAGTGCCCCGGTAAAAGGAGCAGCGATGTCTCGTGCGTCAGCTGCCGTCGGCAAAGTGGCAGGAAATGTTGCCGCTAAGGCTGCTAGCACTCTGCCTGCTGGTAAGACTGCTGCTAAGTTACCGTCGAAAGAAGTCTCCTCACCGAAATCGAACGCTACTGCTCCAGCTCCTGCACCTGTACCAACTCCCGTGCCTGCACCTGATGAAATCAAGGAACAGGCACCGACTCCTGTCGAACCATCGCCACCGGTAGGCTTTCGCTTCACAATGTTTTCGGTTCGTTTCTCTTCATGAGCATGGTTTCGCTGAGGGTTCTGTACTTTTGTTGATTAGTGGAAGATTTTTATTGTTGTGATTCCCTCTGAATGCGAGATTTCGATTTCGATTCGTTGCGTCGTAGGAATGGTGTATGGTGCTTGCTTTTGTTATCCACCGTCGTGCAGATGGTGTTGCAGATTGGGGGAATTTGTTGTTAGCTTAAGTTTTGCCATGGCTTTGTTCACTGTTGTTACGCGTTTTAGTTGGACGATTCTGTGGTCATTCTTGACGACGTAGTGCCTGATATCTGCGTTGACGCACCGCAGGATCCGGCTTCGTCGGACCTTCGACCACCGGTTGATCTTATTGTGATTCCTCCAACTCCGGAACCGGCATCACAGTCACCACGCTCGTCAGTTGATGGTCCACCATCACCGACGGTTTCTCCGAAAACTGATGGCGATATTCAGTCTGAAGAGCAGCAGGTATTTGTTGTGCTCCCTCTTCATGTTTAATTTCTCTTAAAAACGCTCGCTAGTTCGTGTTTGTTCAATGTTGTGGGAATGATGCACGCATGACTGTCCTCCTTTCACCATGGTCAGACTGGGTTGTTCGGAATTTACATAAAAGATTAAACTTGGTCATAGATAAGTGAAGATTGGGATTCCGCACTGCGTGCCTCGCACTGTTTCCCTCATTGTCAGATCTCTCAGATTGGGTGACGTTCATATCGATCTATCCTCTATGCTGGTACGGTAGCATCGTTCACCGCAGATTCGAAAAAGCCTATGGTCGTTGAAGAAGTGACTTTGTGCGCAACTTGACAGCTAGCCGACTTCGTTGAGGGGGCCTTTTTTAAAATCATTTCCCCTTATGATGGAGGGTAAGAGCGCGTATTTGGAAAATTCCCGTGTTCAAATTGTCTTTACCCAAAGTCAATTTCCGGACAATCAAGGACCATGCAAGAGTAATGTGTTGTGTTGTAGAAGGTGTTGCCAAGTGACGAAGATAGGAGCGTCGCCAAAGATCTCCCATCGCCGGTCGCCACGGATTCAGTCCCACCTCCTTATCACGAAATCGAGAGTCAGGATCGCCACGAATTGCCTTCACCGGTTGCACCTGAACAGGATCACCACGAGCACAAGGAATCGGTGGAGCCATCAGAGCCCAGTGCACCGATAGCCAGCGACGAACCAGCCCCGCCGAATGAGCAGGCTGATACTCCTGAACCAGCTGCACCAGCTGCACCACCGGTCGACTCTCCTCAACCTACCACACCAAGTGCACCGCCTCTTATTTCCGGATTTGATGATGCCCACATTGAGAGCCCCGAGCCGAAATCTCCGTCGCCTGTGGTCGAACCTAAGCACGATGATGGTCCCAAACCCGACAACGAAGATGACAGCCGAGCTTCATCGTCAGCGTCACCGCATGCTCGTGATTCTTCGTGTCCTTCACCGTTCCATGTGGATATCACTCCCGCCGAGCCATTCACGAAGCCAGTTTATCGCGTGCCTGCAGACTCTTCTGATGTTGAGATTTTGAGCGACGTTCCTGAAGAGTTCAAGGTTTCTGCTTCTTTACTTTTCTTCGATTTTCTTGTTCTTTCACTGTACGCTTCAAGTTTTGTGTCTTATCATGTGTTTGTGCAAAAAAAGGAAGATCTACAATCACTCTTACCTGTGAATTTCTCTACTCTACCTCTACGTCGACGAATATTAGTGGAATGTTCAAGAAACTGAGTTGGAACATTCTTGAGGGTGAACTGACGTGGCCAAAGCTCTGGCCAATTATTGGAAATCGCTGAGCGTTTATGACGAATTTCGGCTGATTGGTGGATTATTCTTAGTAGCTCACGTATTTATAAATTTATTGTAGGTGCGACAGCGCACATAAAAGAAAATAAACACATCAGTGGGTTATTGCAGTCATCGAAGAAACAAGAATAACAGTATAACAGTCGGTAAAATACTACAATAAGCAGCTGAGTTTAAACAAGGAACTCAAACAAGGAAGATCGCCGCATGCCTTTTAAAAATGCTTTGAAATGTTTAATTTTAAGCGGGCTGGCGCTAAATTTTCTATTTTTAGGTGTTTGATGGTAGTCTATCTTTTTATCTGGCTTTTATCTTGTCCACAAATTTGTGTCAACTGCATTCGCTATATCGGCTACTTGAAATGCTGGATGTAGGCTCCAAGTGACCGCGGATTGGTCCACCGGGTACCTTGAGCACCTCAAAACGTTGATAGGGGTTGGAAAGAAGGGAAGGATAGCCAGGAGGAGGGCTAGAAATGGTCGTGATTGGGGTCTGTTCAGATTGTTTTTCAAAAACCACCCGCTACAAATGGGTAGTTAAGCTTTGTGTTCGGAAGGGGAACGCCATCATTAGACTCTTTAAATAGTTGAATTGTATTTATTTTTATCAGATACCGTTCTCCTTTTTCCAATTTGGTGATTTTGCCTTCTAGTCTCTTTCTTTCTCTGCACTTTTGTGGACGATTTTCAAGCTATCGATAGAAATGTGCGGTCGATTCATATCTGCGAGAAATCTTCGAGAAAATTTGCGCTTTCATGGTGTTATAGAAACCAACCTCAGGTTACTTTTTTCCCAGAATTTCTATCCCATTCCTCCTCTAGGGACCTCACACACCTCAACCTGTCGGAGAGAATGGACTTCTGGACGATCTCGAGGAACCACCGAAACTAATGAAGATCAGCATGGATACTGACGATTTGAAGAAGGCGTTGGAAGTGCGTGAAAAGCTTTGCGTGAATGAGCCAAAAAATAAGAGAACGACAATTTTTTTCAGAAAGGAGCTACAGCTGTTGCTGATCAATTGGCGCAATGTTTGGATGCCCTTTCTTTGGACAACACTACTAACTCGGAGGTAGTAGCTCACTCAAATGCTCACATTCTTAGAAAATACTATTGGGTTCTGGTTTAAGAATCATGAAGAAAGCAAGTTGGAGAAACCAGAGGATCCTGACGACGTGGCTCGCAAAATTAGTCAGCAAATGATCGAGGAAGCTTCTACCCCGTTCGCTTCGGCCCTTGCCTCTGCTCTTACTGATGGTGTTGAGGCGGCCAAGAAGGTGAGGGTAGGAATGGCATAGCGTCAACACACTTTCATCTCCATTGTTTTTTCTTTTCTTGTTTTTTCATCGAAGAGCTGCTCTATGAGTTATATTCAGCTGGCTGGTGAAGCTTATGATGATCTAGCTGATATCGCGACCACTGTTTCGGAGGCTGTTACGGATGGAGTTAAGGAGGCGTCGGATCAAGTGCAGGAGAAGGTTGGTTTATATTTCGGAACTTGTTCTCTTGTTTTTTGATGTTTTCAAAAGTTTATTCATTTGAAAACAGTTTCTTCATGGTTTTCCTTGGTAGATTGAACTTGTAATTTCACCAGATCACTCCTACACTTTACGGGTGATAAACGAAACACTATTATGAAAAACGAAATCGATTTCTTTCTGAATTCTTTTGAAATTCTGAATTAATTTCTTGTTTTCTTGGTAACCTAGTCTCACTTTCCACAGAGAACAGGAAAAATTGGAGAGGTTTCCAGTGGTGTGGGACGTTGGAGTGAAATTTCATTTTTTTCGTCTTATAAAAAGAAGATCTTCCAAAATCCACCAGCCTGATTATATAATATCCGACTAATCTGGAAGAAAGTGAAGGAGTGAAACGAATAGCGTGAAGAAAGAACAGAGAAAATCAAAGTCGGACATAGAATCCGCGACTCAGAAACAGCTTCCACAAGACCGGAATCAGTTATAGAGCTTAGATAGCTATTCAGGCTAGTTGTAGGTCTCTCTAAGCTCTTCGCCTTGGAAAGGACTCGAGTAATTTGCGGTGTGCGAAACCAGATATCACGGCCTCGAATTCAGTGCTTCCAAATTTATGTTGTTTCCTTGTTTTGTTATGAGTTTCTATAATCGGATTTAGATGAAGGCGATGCAAACCCGCTCCAGTCTTATCGAACACGATGGCGATAACCGACCTGTGAAATACGAGGAAGTATGTTTTTTTTTGCTTTTTGCATTTTATTCGAGGTAATAATGCCATATAGTACAACTGCTAAAAGCTGTTTAAGCATCATTGCTCCGTAATGCCTTCAAATATACGCTTTATCCTCATAATTTTTGAACATCCACTTAAGTATAGTAGGAGCTTGTTCCCTTTGATGTACACTTAAGTATAGTAGGAGCTTGTTCCCTTTGATATAGAGTTGTTGCTTTGGGTATAGTTGGAACTTTCGTCTGAAGCAGCAGTAACCCGTAGATGTTCTGCAGCTCTAATATTTCTGTTCAGACTGACCCCGTGATCGATTCCGTCTTAGAGACGGTGGCGAGCGATTCTGACCGGGTTGACCATGCGTTGAGCAACGGTGGTCCGGGATACGAGAACAAGGAAAACGGAAAGAAACCAACGAATGAGGTTTTTTCTCTACAATATTTACATTTTTCACATTCATTGCTGTTTCCCTTCCATTCCATAGGGGAAGTTGATACATAGCACTCCCAAGCTTTCTTTTGTCCAGTGTTTAGAGCTTTCTAACGTCCGACATTTTTCACATTTTAGCTTTTAATTTCGAGTTTATGAACTATCCAAGTTTCGTTCCAAGGGAGTATAATGCAGAGAAAAGTAAGTACTGCTAACCTCCTGCCCTTCTTTTATAAGTACCCCTGACTTCCTACCCTTCTTTTATCTGATGTTAATATCGTTACTATTAGTTAGATAGCTGCAGTTCATTCAAGGTGAATAGTTTGTTGTGGCCAACTGAATTACATTTTTTTTAGCGAGGAGGGTAGATGATATATAGCAAATGAATCTCACAATTTGGCTGTTCTGCCTAGCACATATTTACATTTTTCTCGAACTGTTTTTTTTTTACTAAATTGCTGTTAGCATATTTGAAGAATAAGGAGTTCCCAACTGAAAACATGAATTATGTCATTGCGATACCTAGAGTACTCACTCGCGGAGGATTACAATCCAGTCATTTGCTGCGTACTACCTAAGAAATAACGTGAGATGTGCTTATTGTTCATGGGTTGCTACTGTTATCCTTTCTTCAGCTTTATTCTGTCTTTAGGTATGTAAAAACTAAGGTTTCTTCTTCACGAGCCACTGGTTCTTATGTGCTCTCAGGAAAAATACTTCCGCTTCTTTGGAAATTACCATTTGCTATAGGCTTGG
Organism: Nippostrongylus brasiliensis; assembly: GCA_030553155.1. Lineage (NCBI taxonomy): Eukaryota > Metazoa > Nematoda > Chromadorea > Rhabditida > Heligmosomidae > Nippostrongylus > Nippostrongylus brasiliensis. The sequence continues at coordinate 30,992,697 of CP130732.1, read as the reverse complement.
TGTATTGTTTCCTAGCTTTTCGTACCACTTAAGTTTTCTGTTATCTCTCATTCGGAAGATTCCGCAAATCTTCTGTTTAAGGTGGACGACGATGATGGCTTCCGAGTTGCATCAGATACCCACAATGTCCGGCTATTTTTGCCTCCTCCATCAGCTCGCGGTGCAAAAGGTTTGATTCTGCATTGGGTTTTACACTAATTTAACTTTTTCTGTGTCTCTTGGAGGCCTGATTCAGGGAATATGCAAAATCATGAAACATTGACAAAAGAAATTTGCGTAACGGCCGAAATTCCAGCTACTCCAGTTCCACACTTGTCGCGGCCGTTGTATTTCGAACTGGCCACAGTACCTCACTTCAACGGCAGATGTTCACTTCCTGATGAGCAAAGTGCCGTGGAGTACTTCACAAACATCAGGTGATTTTTTTTAATTTTTGAAAGATTTATGAATTTAAATTCTTGATCTTGTTGTTTATTTTTTATGACTACGTGAACAAGTCATTAGCAAGTCAGTCACATGTTGTCAGTGATTTTGTAAACAATATCATGAAAACTCTACGTTTTCAAAAATTGAAACCTTGATACTCCTTGATACCTTGATACTTGAAATTCATGTTGTCTACCTAGGTGCGAAACAAGGCTTTTAGTTCTCTGTACCAAACTTCTCACGACGGTGAATATACTGATTTGTGCAGCCGTTGGCCCTTCCAAGTAGACGAACATACCCAAATACGCATTCGCCATGTCTTGTACCCACCACGAAGCATCTCTGCTTCGTAAGATTTTTATTCACTGATTATTATATGAATAATTCATGCGTAACAGTGATATGATAACCAAAACAGTCATAGAAATGACGAGTGACTTTCTATGTCTGCGGCAAATCCGCGTAGTTCATTGGTAAGAGACGGCACTGAAACCCGCACGGTCGAGCGCTCAATCCCGTCTAGGGCTAACTAAGCCCTGCATCCCTCCGAGGTCAGGTAAATTGGAAGCAGACTTGTCTGGGAAGGTGATTACACTGACATGGTATAGCAGCTGGTCACACAAGTTATTGTATAGGCCAAATACACATTCACCATCTCCACGATTCTGAGTGGAACAGGAATGCGGCCACGCGACCCGCGACCGATCTTTAGGGGTCTGATCAGCGCCGAAACCTTTTTAGTAACATCCTGCCTTCTTCTAAAAGAGAGCATTCAGATCAGCCAACTACATTCTCCATAGTGACGACATCTCCCCCGCTGTTCTTGACGGCTGGTTAACCGGAAAGAAGCACTGGCTGCGCAACGGTAAGGCATTACGGGGTGTTTTTGTTGTGCCTGGCAGATTTCAATTTAACATAATTTCGCTTTTAGAACACAAGAGTCGCCTAATTCCGACGCGGCATCATAGCGCCCTGATGGCGTTCGTTACCGCGCACAGTGCCGAGCTGGAAGAGCACGGCATGGCTGTCAACTCTTCACTCGAACACAACACCATTTCACTAAACACGGAAGAAGGACGAGAAGACTATCATATGATGAAAATTGAGCTCTAATTTCGTGATGTTTCACACCGATATACAAGTTGAGGCCACCTCCACACACCCCTTTGTAGTGCATAGCTCTTCCACATTAGCTTTCAACTGTGCTACTCTTACGCGCTTTGACCAACAGTGTTAAGGAAGTAACCACCAGCAAAGCTTTTTCCTAATCATCCAACTAAAGTCGGCAATGACTTGTAATGAATGCGGATTAATCAATTTCGTGTAATTAGCAAACAGAAAAACGACGAAAAAAAAACAGAAATACGGATTCTCTATTAGTAGTCTGTGGGCAGCTATCTAATTTTATTCACCCATCTTTCTCTGTTTTATTGTAACATAATCTGCTCTAATCTCGTTTTGTAAGATTAGTATTAGTTGTTGCATGTTGCGTTGCGTTTTACAAATCTAATAAACAGTTACGAAAACGTCGCTGTTCGATGTTTACTCCATATATGTACTTCTACAAGCTGATCTTGGGCGCGTACGGTTCAGTGGTAAGAGGAGCTACTTGAAACCACACGGTCAAGCGGTCACTCCTAGCCCAAGCCCTCCATCCTTCCGAGGTAGGGGAAATTGGTACTACTCTAGAGAGATAAAGACACTAGTTGGTATAGCGGCTAGCCCCCGCAAGTCATTGTATAGACCGGAATCGTATTCAACATGCCTCTTCGATTATGAACCGAGAGAGAATGCATGGTGGGTTCACAAAGGACTGGTCAGCGCCGATACCTTTACCTGTAGCTTTACCATTTATCGGTTCATCAGCATAGAAGCTGGCAGCTTTTGGGTTCTGATAAATTCGTAACGAAGGTTCACCCATAGTCAAAGAGAGCATTTGTTTGGGAAGTTTTATTATGCTGGAAAATGAAAAAAGGGAGAACGCGTCGAGATAGGTAAAGCTGGGGGGCATTTTACGGGATTCTGAGATAATCTGTAGCCATAGAATCGCAGCAGGAGTGGCAGTGGTCTTCTATGAACTACCTGTATAATTTTCAGAATTTCTTCACAGCCGTTTCATGAACTTGACACATTTCCCGCCAATTTTTGGCGATAAAAAGGTGCTTGTTAATCCTAGCCGCAGATCCGACCATGAGAAGCACTCGTCTGTCTTTATTAATAGAATAACTTGATTTGTTGAAGTGAAGAGCTTAGAGAACACAGACGGAGGTATGTAGTGTCTCAATGTAATGCTCGTTGACGGTGCAGTCGAGGGGAACTGGTCGGGATGTCGGGAGCGGCAGTGCAGGTGGGGTAGTGTCGGAAGCTAAGCTAAAGTGGGAAGTCGCCTGCTACTTTTATACTGTCGGGGTACTAGTGTTGGCGCCTCTTCTTCCCGCGCGCTGACCTGATATAGCGCGCGCCTTTTTGGTCCCCAAGTGGGCCCTTCCGACATGCCCTCCCCCACGAAGACATCGCCCTCGATGTCGTGGCCATCTGCGGTAATCGAGCCCCTATTGCGCGATTTCTGATCGCCTCATAAACATTCTTGGGCAGTGCTGTGCCTACATGATTACTGAAATATTGCGCGCCCGCTTCCGGAGCCCCGGCCTCGATAAACAATTTACCATCTATTACAGTATTGCTACACGTGACAAATACTTGATCAACATTAGTAATATTGCAAATAGCGTCATCAAATGACTTCCACAAGCGTGCGAGTCTTATTCATTTTTTGTGCATTTTCGACGTGTTAGGCGGCCAAGCGGTCACGATGATACCGCCTTCTTCCAGTTAGCTTTTGGCCAACTTGATCAGCCTTCCAGGAATGTCATCCTTGAATTGAGAATCTATCGGCCAGACTATGACCCAAGCACGCGACGTTTTCCACTCCTCAAGAACTTCGACCAGTCTTTCGAAACTGGTAACAACCTTGGTGACGATACCTCCACGTATACCATCACGCTCCATAGGATTTGCACCTTCGAACGTGGCATACCCAACTGGACCAGTTTTTCACGGCCGACTCCTTACGGTTTGGTCCTCAATTTCTTCTCGAACGTTCTGCAAAGCTTCGTCGTACGAGCGACGAACATCCTGATTCTCAATGTGCGTATGGTCAGCTACATGCTTCGTATTGCACAGAAATTCGGTCCAATCGACGCACCCTTCATAGGCGAACTTGAGCACGAGCTCCAACGAGTCCGCATCGAAACAAACGTGTCCCTTGCGATAGAGCTCTATCTTCGTCCCTAGATCGATGTCGTATCGGCGGAAAATACTGCGGGCTAACTAAGCCGTCCAAACATTTTCGAAATCTTCTTTCGCCACGGCGCCAGGAAACTGTACTCCCTCGATGTCTCCAAGTTTCGCGCTCTCGACGCAGTCGTCCGCGCACTTGAAAAGCTAGTGCCCTTTCTCTACTGGGCTCAGCAGCGCTGCTTTCCTGCCAAAACCTTCTGTTACTTTACATATTCTCGTCTCCGGTAAGTCTTTTTCTACCTCTTTTGACTCTGTTAGTTTTTGTATCGATTCTTTCGTCGTTATATTTGTTCCCTAGCCTACGTTCCTTCGAGGTCTCTCTCACAGCGTTCCCATACGACCGGTCTATTATTGGGGCCTTTACGTTTTTTCCTTTACGTTCCCTAGCCTACGTTCCTTCGAGGTCTCTCTCACAGCGTTCCCATACGACCGGTCTATTATTGGGGCCTTTACGCTACAGCTACTTATCTTGCGAATAATATCGGACACAGTTGTACCCTCCGCTGATGAGGCTCGTTCGCTACGGTTTCAGACTTGCGTGCCTTTTGCGGCTTTACTCGGACACTCTCTTGCGAAGTGTCCGCTTCTTGAACAGTTATAACACTTTCTAGCTTCTTCGTGTGGAGGCTTTCTAAGTTCCCGTGACTGGCTAGTGGATCACTGTGATGTCCTTATGGGGACTCTAGTGCCGCTGCGGTCTTGTATCCCCTGATTGTCTTCCCCTCGTACCATTGTCTCCTCGTTTTCCGTTGTTCATAGAAACTAAATCTCGCCCTCCAATCCAGGTGCCTCTCGATCTTCTTGGTTGTCCTAGTACCAAACATCACCCTAGATTGTTCTATACTTATTGCTAATTGTTTCACTTCGTCATATGCGCGCTCCGGGCTTACGCGGTGCCGCGCACTGATTAACTGGACATGTTCGGGCCAATCTCGTAGGTTCTCGAGCAAAATTTGTGCATACTCCAATGATTTTGTCTCTAGTGAGCCTTCGGGGTTCGCTCTCTCACCTACACTTTCTAATGCTGCACAAAAGTCCACGACGTCTTGTTCTGGCCTAATTCGTATTGTCCGCAATTCGGTTCAAGCCCTCATCCTAGCTGCTACCGAGTTGTTCGACAATAACCGTCCTAACTCTTTGACTACCGCATCAAAGCCTTGTCTCACAATATATGAGGGGAGTGTTTTCAATATGTTCTTCGCTCTACCTCCCAAGTGGTCATCGCATAAATTTCCAACAATGTTTCATCATCTTCAATAACTTTATTATATTTCCGGCGAAATCTCCGAATGAATTCATCAAAATTTTCGTTAGGCTTTTCTTTAAACACGCCAGGGTCAACGCAAGATAATGACTGAACATATCTTAAGAAATGCATGCTCGAGTCCTGACCTGTGTTTGCCGCTCTGCTTTCGGAATTCTCCACACAATTGTTCGAGATGTACTCTGACCGATTTCCAATCAGGGATCTCATCGTCGCCAACTCCTGAAACGACGATCTTAGTAGGCGTTCCTGTCCCGTTCCACAAGGTTCATGTGTCTTACCTTGATTTATTTGCTCTTCAGCTTCTTCTGGTTTTTTTTTCGCGCAATTTCTTCGACTTCTGGCTTTGAGCTTTTTGGTGGTGTGGACGAGCTGTAATGGTTGGACATTTAGCTCCTCACACAACTTCATTACGACGTGACCGTCCCTCTCAACCGTTTGCAAATAATCATACCACTCCTCTTTAATGTATTAAGGGCTCTACCCAGTCACGGCTCTCTCGAATACGGCACGACACAGATCAGCAATAAGATTTATTCACAGAAGACTCTAAAACGAAAATGATTTATGTGCTATGTTGATCCGGAGAAGTCGAATAGGCGATTGACGGCTCGTTGACGGTGCAGTCGCGGCGAACTGGTCGAGATGTCGGGAGCGGCAGTGCAGGTAGGGTAGAGTCGGAAGCTGAGCTAAAGTGGGAAGTCGCGTGCTACTTTTATACTGTCGGGGTACTATTGTTGACGCCTCTTCTTCACGCGCGCTGACCTCCTATAGCGCGCGCCTCTTTGGCCCCCAAGTGGGCCCTCCCGACATCAATAGATTATAGGGAAACTGCGTATTTGACCTACAAGCTTGATTTGATGAAACCAATTTTATGGTAGCTCTCAGTGAACTCGGAAGCCGAAAGTTGAAACGTAGCGCAGAGATAATGCCGCGGGAGCAATTGGAATTTGAAGAATCGAAAAATCATTAGAAGTCTGCCCAAATTGAAGAGAACCCTGTGGTCGTTGTGGTCTGATGCGACGGTGGTCGCCAAGTTGGAATCGATAGGTTCGGTGGCCAGTCGATTTTTGTTCGCTCGCCAATCGTTTCCTCTTGTTAATGTCACCAGAGGACCTCATTCATTTCAATTCTTGTTTTGCTTTGCCATTAAAACACGCTTCAATCGATTCAGAATAGACGCCCATTGCATGTCTTGTACTCCCAGCTACCTGGTGCAATTGATTTCCTGGCCTTGTTAGGGTCACTGTGGATAGAATCAAGAAAGTTACAGTTTATATTATCGGCAGATGTCGTCAAGTTATCCTGCCTCAGTCGTCCATTCGTTCCTTGCCAATATGTGGCTTTGTTTGTCCTTCTAACCACTTTTACGGTTAGCACGCGTATGCGCGTAGTAAAAAACGAATGTTTACACTAATTGAATAATTATTAAAGAAATAAATGGACAAATTTCTATTCTCTCTTCGTTCTTAGGTGGCACTTAGATGTTATATAAAGAGACATAAGTGTGAATTATGGATTTAGCAACTAATCCATGAGCTTGCTTTTTTCCAGTAAATTTCTAGGAATCCAAAACCTCTATGGGGTTACCGTAACATTTGAAACGAGCTCTGGAAGCGTGAAATTCAAGAATAAATCCGTCAGAAAAAGTTGGCGAAGTGAAAAACCGTTCAAGCATCAAGTGTCTCTATTGATTCGTTCTCTCTTTCCCCCTTTTCTACTTATTCTAAATCTCGAACTCCTGGCTGGGTACTTTATTATTTCTCATTGCGGCATTACGGTTTGAGAGTTTTTTCGACAGTTCTATGTTTTTCGCTGAGTGAGTAATTTTTCTCTAAACCCTTAGGAAGTCCTGCGGGCAAATCGTATAGTAGAGGTGAAAGGTAAAGGGGTCGGCGCTGATCAGTTCTGTCAGAACATGCCTCACAGACGTCTTTCAATCAGAGTCGCAGAGGCGTGGTGAATGTGCATTCAGCTGTTTCACTCGCAATAGATCATAATGAAGTTGTAATTTCAAGGACTTCGATTCGGGGACTACAGCGTAGTAGCTTCTTAACCTCCTAAAACGAGATAATCAAAGTGAAAGTACTAATTATTTCAACTACAAGAATCTCGTGATCTTTTCTTTCACGGCGATTAGGATGATGTACAAGGCTTATAATTCGAAATTCTCTTTAGTAAAACGAGAGCTATAACAATTGGTGGCTTGTAGGAAACGAACCACATAAAGAGGCTGCCTGGTTCCTGTGGTAGGAGGGGATTCTGACACCCGTACGGTCGAGCAATCGATCCTCGCACGGCTAAAGAAGTCTTCAATTCCTCCAACGTAGGTTAAACTTCTACTTGAGTTGTCTTGGAAGGCAAATACAGTGACTTGGCATAGCGGCTGACCCCGCAGATCATTGCATAGGCCATATACGCATTTCCCATGCCTCTGCTAGTCAAATTCAGCACGATTATGGCGGCTCGTACTTAGGCCTCTGTTATACCCCCGTTCCCGATCGCCGATCGACGGCTATCGGGGAACGCAACTCGCGAAGATCGTGCTGGGACCGTTCAAAATGCCGCTGTGAATGGCAGCCTCGGGACGATATGGTTCCGCGTCCACACCCCCTCCGGCGACGGTCGCCGATCGTCGGCGACCGGACCCTGTTATAGTCCCGTCGGCCGATCGCCGACGATCGCTGTGATGCGCACGGCGATCGGCGATCGTTGTGTTGGCACAGCGACCGGCGTTCACATTGGAGCGCGTTTTTGCACAAACAACTGCGCAAAAACGCGCTCCAATGTGAACGATCGTCGGCCGTCGCCGTCGCCGCGCATTTCCCGGTCACCAGCGATCGGAAACGAGTGTATGACCATTGTATGCCATAACGCCAGCATGCGAGCGACTGCCAGACGAGCGTTGAGCGAACGACTCAATCTGTGCTGAATTGACAGCACCGGTCAGAAAACGCGCTCCAGGGACGAACCGGATCGCGACCGAATATGTAGGTTGCTGAGCGCCAAGAAATGCGCGGGAATCACGGGCGGTGTACAAGGGATGAAATGATTCAGCCAGTACGGGTGTTCGACGTAGCCTGACCATCGACGTCGCCGGACCAGTCCCCCCCGTCCCCGTTCTTTAACGTCCGTGAGCACGCTTGCTTTGTTGTGTAGGAAGCCCGTGTTTTAGATGTAAAAACCCGTTTTCCGATGTTGCTCGGTAATTTGCTCTTAGGCTTTGGCTAAGCTCATTTTGTGTTAGTTTCTTTTCATACTCATGATTCCCGGGTCCGGGCTTTCTTTTGAAGTAACTTAAAGTTGAGTGCGTCGTAGACCTACTGTTGAGACTTAAAAGGAATAGGCTCTTAGTTCATCATGATCTGTCTTGATTGAATTGGACTGTTGGCTCAAGATTTTGATCTTGATCATTCGAATTTCTTACTTGTTCTCACTTTCTGAGGTTCATACAGTTTTGTGGTAACGATCGATGTGTAGTGCTAATATGCAGGTTTTTGTTCTTATTTCTTTCGTAATTTTTGCGTTTATTCGTCATCTCGTTGCTAATATGTGTTACTAAACCTCGGTTCAATTACCCAAGTCTGAGGTTTAGTTTTGCCTCCAAATCCGTGACTGAACGCTGAGAAAGACACGGTTAGTGATGGGCAACTGACCGAGCCACTTCACGCATCAGAGTTGATATTTCGGAATACATCGTTGAAAGAAACAATAGCCGCAGTCATGATGGAGGAAACAAGTGCTGCAGTGGATGAAAAGAAGAAAAGAAGGCATAGAAATATTCTTCTACGTTGCTGTTGCGATAGCTATGAAGCCTATCTTTTGATCGGTAATAACAGCTACGCACGAGTTAGCCGATAGCGGATTCACTAGAACATTATCACCATCGGACACTAGGGATCCAAATTAACTGTTAACTGTTATAGATCCATTCCTGGATACCGATGAAATGATACTCGTTCTTCAGTATACTATTGTAAATAAAAATCAGAGTTGATATTTCGGAATACATCGTTGAAAGAAACTATAGCCGCAGTCATGATGGAGGAAACAAGTGCTGCAGTGGATGAAAAGAAGAAAAGAAGGCATAGAAATATTCTTCTACGTTGCTGTTGCGATAGCTATGAAGCCTATCTTTTGATCGGTAATAACAACTACGCACGAGTTAGCCGATAGCGGATTCACTAGAACATTATCACCATCGGACACTAGGGATCCAAATTAACTGTTAACTGTTATGTAGTTCCATTCCTGGTTACCGACGAAGTGATACTCGTTCCTCAGTATACTATTGTAAATAAAAGTCTATCTCGAAATAGTACACTCGCAACATCGACAAGGAGCCGCTGATCGCCGAACAATTTCCAACGCTAAGGTGTCAATTCCTAATCGTTCTTCCGTACCACGTGAGTAGTTCAACTATATAGTGCTCTCGTCCTACGTCAGTGGGGTGGGAAAGAGGTTTTCATACAGTATGACCTCTCTCTATTACGTAATGGAAGTAGGTAATACACAATAGCCCTCTACGTTCGCTCCGCCCTACCCTCCGGTTTTGTATGAACTTCTGCACACAGTGGGTATATTTAGGTACAGATTCGTGCGGGTAACGTTAAAGATTGCGTTGTTTTGTAGGATAATAGGTGCACGTTAAGCGTTGAGAAACGTGTTCATTTGCATGAGCGTGACGTGGATATGCATACTTGAGACGATATCTAGAGAAAGCCGAACGCACTGTACATGGAAGCAGCAAGACGTTCATTGTCGGTGGTGAAGAGACTCGAGAACTACTATGTATTCGCAAAGAAGATAAGGATTTTGGCTTTGTCTAAGATAATTCATCAGCATTTCCAGTTCTACACTCGTTGTTTCCGTTGGTAGAATTCATGACCGAATCGAACTTGATCTTTATTAATCTCTTCCTTCGGGTGTGTTGAAGCCCTTTAAATATTTGAGGGGTTGTTCCTCAACTAGGGATCTAACTCTCACTTCTCGCAGAGGAATTATTCATCGTGAATACTGCAACCATCACCTTTCAAATCAATTGTGCAAACCGGTTAACACTCACGGATAAGTCGTCGGAAGCTTCTGTGGATATCGCTTCCGTGGATTGTAGCAGCGGTTGCAACGACGGCAGAACTTGTATACCGGGCTCCGTGACGCACCCAGATAAGTCCTACGGGAAGTTGAATAAAGCCAGAAACGGGTAAGGATTGACTCTTATAACCAGTATTCAGACAGTTACTTGACTGGAAATGCGAGAAACATCGCGTATTTGGAAAACTTACTCATGAGCAATATCTCTTCTCTTCAGGCATAATGGAAACAACAACGGCAGGTCACAGCCGATTTTAGGCTGTATGATGGTTGCGAGAAGTTCTACAGTGTTGATTTAGTTCTTGTGATAACTGTTGAAAAGTAGGTGCTGTGTGCGTCGGAGGGGGAAGGTTGCAGGGTGAGAGGAATCTACTTGGAGTCTTCATTTTTTCACGGAAACGTGCGAACTCCACATCCACAATACTCCATGAAAGTGGTGGACAAGAACAGTCCTCCTGTACTCCCTCATTAGGCTTGATATTCTGCTAAATCTAGTAGTAGCCGCAACTCTCCTCCCAAGCACTAGTACGATAACGGGTAAACTCAATTATATCGTTTCCAATGTCGATTTTTGTCGTTTCACCGCCGTAATAGTTGGATGTTGGCTGATTCTTTTATTGGATTCTTTTTTGTTACTATGTTATTGAGCATAATAACTTTGTTTTTTCCTTTGTTGTTCTGTTAGAAGATCTCTATACATTTAGAAGACGTTTAGTGACTTTAAAGACTGTTAGCCTACCACTATGTCGGTAGTGGTGAGCGGTTTGAGCTCACTTTCATGAATTATTGCGGTCTGTTCTCTAACGATGAGAGATTCCTAGAAGTGTTTTAAATTCAATGGTCTTGCTTCTGCATTGATAGTATTGATCAAGTTGTTGGTTGACAACAGCACGGATCTCGTGTGCCTTGTTGATCTTTCGTTATCCCCCTTTCTTCACACACACACACACACACACACACACACACACACACACACACACACACACACACACACACACACACACACACACACACACACACACACACACACACACACACACACACACACACACTTTATATTCTTTTGATTGTTTTATGAATGAAGTTTGGATTGTAATGTATTAAGGGCTCTACCCAGTCACGGTTCTCTCGAATACAGCACGACACAGATCAGCAATACGATTTATTCACAGAATACTAAAACGAAAATGATTTGGGTGCTACGTTGAACCGAAGAAGTCGAATAGGCGATTGACGGCTCGTTGACGGTGCCGTCGAGGCGAACTGGTCGGGATGTCGGGAGCGGCGGTGTGGTGGGGTAGTCGGAAGTACTGAGCTAAAGTGGGAAGTCGCCTGCTACTTTTATACTGTCGGGGTACTAGTGTTGGCGCCTCTTCTTCCCGCGCGCTGACCTCCTATAGCGCGCGCCTTTTTGGCCCCCAAGTGGGCCCTCCCGACATGCCCTCCCTCCTCGAAGACATCGTCCTCGATGTCGTGATCATCGGCGGTAATCGAGCGCCTATTGCGCGATTTCTGATCGCCTCATAAACATTCTTGGGCGGTGCTGTGCCTATATAGTTACTGAAATATTGCGCGCCCGCTTCCGGAGCGCCGGCCTCGATAAACAATTTACCATCTATTACAGTATTGCTACACGTGACAAATACTTGATCAACATTAGTAATATTGCAAATAGCGTCATCAAATGATTTCCACAAGTCAGCGAGTCCTATCCACTTCTTGTGCTTGCTAGACGTGACAGGCGGCCAAGCGGTCACGATGATACCGCCTTCTTCCAGGTAGCTTTTGGCCAACTTGACCAGCCTTCCAGGAATGTCATCCTTGAATTGAGAATCTAACGGCCAGACTATGACCCAAGCACGCGACGTTTTCCACTCCTCGAGAACTTCGACCAGTCTTTCGAAACTGGTAACAACCTTGGTGACGATACCTCCACGTATACCATCACGCTCCATCGGATTTGCACCTTCGAACGTGGCATACCCTACTGGACCAGTTTTTCTCGGTCGATTCCTTACGGTTTGGTCCTCAATTTCTTCTCGAATCTTCTGCAACGCTTCGTCGTATGAGCGACGGACATCCTGATTCTCAATGTGCGTATGGTCGGCTATATGCTTCGTATTGCATAGAAATTCGGTCCAATCGACGCATCTTTCATAAGCGAACTTGAGTACGAGCTTCAACGAGTCCGCGTCGAAACAAATGTGTCCCTTGCGATAGAGCTTTATTTTCGTCCCTAGATCGATGTCGTATCGGCGGAAAATACTGCAGGCTAACCAAGCCGTCCAAACATTTTCGAAATCTTCTTTCGCCACGGCGCCAGGAAACTGTACTCCTTCGATGTCTCCAAGTTTCGCGCCCTCGAAGCAGTCGTCTGCGCACTTGAAAAGCAAGTGCCCTTTCTCTAGTGGGCTCAGCAGCGCTGCCTTCCTGCAACAACCTTCTGTTACTTTACATACTGTTGTCTCCGGTAAGCATTTTTTTCTGCCTCTTTTGCCTCTATTAGTTTTCGTATCGATTCTTTCGTCGGAAATATAATTGGGGACGACTCTCAGCATATCAAATTGAACTCTTATAGGCTCTACATTTTCACCTATTCGGGTTATGAGCGCTGAATTCTCGCTGGTTTCGATTACCCTGAATGGTCCAGCCCATTCCGCCACTAATTTTGGGTGACTGCTTTTTCCTTTTTCGCTAGGTGCGCGTGCGTATACTCTATCCCCTACTTTTGGATGCCGTTCCATGTCTACCTTGTTACGCTCGTCATAGCGCTCTTTCATGACTTCCCTAACTCGTGCATTATACTGTTTAACTCTTTCGTGCGTTTCCGCCACACTCTGCAGGAGCTCCGTTTTGTAATCTTGATATCCCTATCAATCAAGTTCCATGAAAGTCCCGCGTTAGGGATAATATCCGATGGGAAATTAGGGTCTCTCCCATGGAGTATGAAATAGGGACTTTCCCCGGTAGCCGAATGTGGCGTCATATTATATGCCATTAAACAAAACGGGAGTCGTACGTCCCACTCAGTAGGCACCGTTGTCGCCTTACGTAGCATTGCTAGAATGGTTCCATTTAGCCTTTCCGTTGCACCGTTTTCCCTAGGATTGTATCCCTTCGTCAACGTGTGCTTAATTTTGGTAATCTCCATGAGTTCTTCCATCACCTTGTTCTCGAATTCGCCGCCTCTATCCGACAAAATCACTTTCGGCCAGCGGCAGCCCTCTGCTATCCATCTAACGAAAATCGTTTGAGCTATAGTACGCGCCGTCTTATCGGGTACTGCATACGCCGCCGCGTATTTCGAAAACAAATCGATGACAGTTACAGCGTATCTATTTCCTCTAGTCGTCGTTCCTAATTCTAGAACATCGACGCCGATTACTTCATATGGTCTACTAGTTACCCATGGCTTCAATGGCGGAACAACAGTTGGTCTGTAGTTATGAACGAAACACTTCTGACATTGCTTAGACCATTTATGAATGTCCTGCGCCATATTTGGCCAAAAAACTTGCTTGGATAACATGTTTAACAGTTTTTGCGCACTAAAGTGCCCTCCAAATTGTCCTGCGTGGGCTTCGTGGAAAATTTCGTACCTCGCATTCTCTGGTACCACGAAAACTAGTGAGCCGTCCTCTTGGTACATCATCAGTTCTCCCTGCTCTATTACGAAATCGGTCATGCGGGCGGGATATCTGCGCCCAGGTATTCTTACTACTCCTTCCGTCCTTCCGTTCAATATGCCCTCAACTACTACACCGAACAGCGGATCTCTTTCCAAATCCTCCAGCCACTTGGTCTTATGTGCTACTCGTACTGAATTTACTACTGCTTCGTTCTCGCCTTCTAGTGACTCTACATCCCTGCTAACCAGTCCTCTACTTAAAGCATCCGCTATGACGTTTGCTCTACCTTTCACATACTTGATTTTCAAATTGTACCTTTGTACCTCTAGTGCCCACCTGAGCACCCGTGCCGAGACGTTATTTCTCTGAAAAAGTGCCGTAAGAGGCTGGTGGTCCGTCATAACCGTCGTAGGTAAACCATACACGAACATGTGGAACCTCCTAAGAGCAAAAACCACCGCTAAAGCCTCTAAGTCCGTGACGTGGTAACGTTTTTCCGCTCTACTTAGAGATTTCGACGCGAAAAATATGGGATGAAGGTTCCCATCTTTTCCTTCCTGCGAGAGTACCGCGCCCAGTCCTAGAGTTGATGCGTCTGTACAGATTATAAATGGTCTTTCGCCCTTTCTCGCGGCTTCTACGTCCGGCTGCGCTAGGACTGGTGCCTTACAGATCATTTCCTTTACTCTGGCAAAAGCCCTCTCGTGCTCTTCCTCCCACGACCATTTTGTCTTCGCTGATGTTAATCGGAAAAGACACCCTGCATACTTTGCGAAACCGAGGCAAAATTTCCTGTAGTACGAGGCCATTCCAAGGAAAGTCCTCAATTCCTTCGCATTCTTTGGTCTCTCATAATTTCGTACTGCCGCTACCTTCTCGGAGTCCATGTGCAAACCATTTTCGTCGATGAGGTGTCCCAGAAACGACACCTTGTTCTGGAGTAGCACACACTTCTTAGCTTTCAACCTTAGTCCTGCTTGTTCCAACTTCTCGCAGACCCTGCTTAGTAGTTCAAGATGTCTTGTTTTTGTTTCCGTACAAACAATAATATCGTCGATATAACAGAAAACCTCCTGGCCCAACAAGTCGTGCAGGACCGTGTCCATGAGCCTTTGAAAAACAGCTGGGCTTGTACTTAAACCAAAAGGAGTGACCTTGAACTGAAACAGTCCTTCCGGTGTGGTAAACGCCGACTTTTCCTTAGCCATATCTGACAAGGGAATTTGCCAGTACCCACTGCAAAGATCGAGGGTTGAAAAGAATTTCTTCCCTGCCAGACTCTGCAGTATTGCTTCCGTTGTCGGGAGGGGGTACGAATCCTGCTTGATTCTTTTATTCAACTCCCTGTAGTCTACACACAACCTGAGCGTGCCATCCTTCTTCTCCACCAGGACTATCGGAAACGCCCAAGGTGAAGAACTTTTCTCAATTATGTCGCGTTTCTGAAGGTTCTCTAGTAACTCCTTAAGCAGAGGCCTTACGCTTATGGGAACCGGTCTAGTTTTCATTTTTACCAGGTCGTTATCTCCAGTATCGATTTCCATTTCGACAAGATTGGTTCGAGATAACTCCTCCTCCGAGACTGCAAAGGCGTTTTCGTGTTTCCTTATGACATTTATCAGCTCACTATCTACCTTTCCGGTGCTCATGTTCTCCTGTAATAGCTTTACCAACTGAGTTGTCCTCTCTTCTTTTGATCCGCTCAAAGGTTTCGAACCGAGTACTAACGGGTTCATCTCTTCCCACTTCTCATGCCATTTTTCAGTGCTCCATTGGCCTACTTCTTCTCCTTCCCGCAGAAGCAGAGCCGAGTCCGTGTGGTTTGTGACGGGAACTGATGACCGTTGGTTGCATATCTTAAAAACTCCACTTGCTACCCCCTCTTTGCCAGACCATAACACTAGCTCGTGGGGTCCTTGATAGTCGCAGCTTACTTCGACCATGCCTGATCCTCGTGGCGCGATATATGTCCGCTTAGCTATCCTTGCGATGCCTTGCTTTTCTCCCTTATCAGTCACTTCGGGCCTGGGTCCCACTGCCCTTGTCTCTTTTTGCGACTTAGTGACCACTATCTGCACCCCTAGCTTTTCTAGGGCATTCATTCCTAGCAAAACCTCATTTTGAAATTGTCGGGTAATGTGGAAAGTTACCATTCCTTTCCCACCATTCTCCAGCTCTACATCAATGACTACCGCACCTAGGATCTCCATTCGGTTATCCGACGCGTCAAATAAAGGACCTATGTCGCGTTGGCTTATAGTCTCTAGTGAGTCCACATCGAATCCATTTCGTTGTGCCTTCTCCAGTACACCAATGGGTATAATGCTTACCATTGACCCACTATCTATTAGGGCTGGTGCCACTAAACCTAGCAAGTTGAGATTCCTTCGCACCAACTTTCCTACTCTTTCCGGACCGTTATATTTGTTCCCTAGCCTGGGCTCCTGCGAGGTGTCTCTCACAGCGTTCTCATACGACCGCTGTATTATTGGAGCCTTTACGCTACAGCTACGAATCTTGCGAATAATATCGGACACACTTGTACCCTCCGCTGATGCGGCTCGTTCGCTACGGTTTTGGACTTGCGTGACTTTTGCGGCTGTACTCGGACACTCTCTTGCGAAGTGTCCGCTTCTTGAACAGTTATAGCATTTCCTAGCTTCTTCGTGTAGAGGCTTTCTAAGTTCCCGGGACTGGCTAGTGGGTCCCTGTGATGTCCTTATGCTGGCTCTAGTACCGCTGCGGTCTTGCATCCCCTGATTGTTTCCTCCTCGTACTATTGTCCCCTCGTTTTTCCGTTGTTCATAGAAACTGAATCTCGCCCTCCAATCCGGGTGCCTCTCGACCTTCTTGGTTGTCCTGGCACCAAACATCGCCTTCGATCGATTGCCAATTGTTTAACTTCGTCATAGGCGCGCTCCGGGCTTACGCGGTGCAGCGCACTGATTAACTGGACATGTTCGGGCCAATCTCGTAGATTCTCGAGCAAAATTTGTGCATACTCCAATGACTTTGCCTCTAATGAGCCTTGTTCGCAGGTTCGCTCTCTTACCTACACTTTCTATTGCTGCACAAAAGTCCACGACATCTTGTCCTGGCCTAATTCGTATTGTCCGCAATTCGTTTAAAGCCCTCATCCTAGCTGCTACCGAGTCGTTCGACAGTAACTGTCCTAACTCTTTGACTACCGCATCAAAGCCTTGTCTCACAATATATGAGGGGAGTGTTTTCAATATGTTCTTCGCTCTACCTCCCAAGTGGTCATCGCATAAGATTTCCAGCAGTGTTTCATCGTCCTCAATAACTTTACTATATTTCCGGCGAAATCTCCGAATGAATTCATTGAAATTCTCGTTAGGTTTCCCTTTGAATACGCCAGGGTCAGCACAAGATAATGACTGAACATATCTTAAGAAATGCATGCTCGGTTCCTGACCTGTGTTTGCCGGTCTGCTTTCCGAATTCTCCACACAATTGTTCCAGTTGTACTCTGACCGATTTCCAATCAGGGGTCTCATCGTCGTCATTTCCTGAAACGACGACCTTAGTAGGCGTTCCTGTCCCGTTCCACAAGGTTCATGTGCCTTACCTTGATTTATTTGCTCTTCGGCTTCTTCTGGTTCTTTTGCGCAATTTCCTCGACTTCTGGCTTTGAGCTCTTTGATGGCGTGGACGAGCTGTAATGGCTGAACATTTAGCTCCTCACACAACTTCATTACGACGTCACCGTCCCTCTCAACCGTTTGCAAATAATCATACCAGTCCTCTTTACCCTCTATACCTTGCCTCGCTAAGTGGTCTCCTATTTCTCTGTCTAATGTTACTGTAGTCTCAGTGCTAGCGATCAATCTTTCTATTGATTGGGCCACTCCATCTAATGCTTCCCTAAGCATACGGCCATGCAAGCTTTTATAGCGGGCCGATATCTTATGTTCCTGTAGTTCGTCACTTATGTGTGGCGGGATAGCCTTCACTGTGTTGAGCAGTGCCTCCAACTCATTTCTCAATAGAACATGAGGAAAACTCACACTGGGCGAATTTTCCTTTTCGGCTT
Organism: Nippostrongylus brasiliensis; assembly: GCA_030553155.1. Lineage (NCBI taxonomy): Eukaryota > Metazoa > Nematoda > Chromadorea > Rhabditida > Heligmosomidae > Nippostrongylus > Nippostrongylus brasiliensis. The sequence continues at coordinate 30,974,930 of CP130732.1, read as the reverse complement.
CTTCCATGTGGATTTCGTCGTCCATTACTTACGCTCTTTCTGAAAAACACTGACTCTAACGCTCGAAACTTGCGAGAGTAACTTTCATACGGAGATTCTCGACGTACGTTTCAACAAACGAAAAGGTTCGCAAAGAAAACTGAAAGTAACAGGTTGCGAGATAGTATAGCAACAGCAACAGTATAGCAACAGGCGAGTCGAATGTGGTTAGCCGCCTTGCGCGTGCTGGCGGATTCGAGAAAGTGCCGCGTGACTGCGATACTCTTTTCTTCCCGCGCCTTTCGATAATCGATCGATGATCTATGTATGGCTGGACCGCTCGTCTTTTCACCACCTTTCTATTCGGTAGTATCTACCTACTATCAATGTGCCGCTCCTTTCCCCAATACTTTCTCTTAGTCGATCCGCTATCGATGAACCACTCTTCTTCCCTATTCCTCTTAGAGTATCGATCTCTTATCGACCGACCACTTGCTCTTTTTTTCACTAGTCTTAAGGCCCATTCAGACCTCGCGGCAACGCGGCGCGGCAATGGTTAAGCATAGCGCAGAGACGCAGAGGAGCGGCAACGCGGCAGTTGCCGCCGGAGGGGGGCATTCAGACCCAGCGGCAGCGGCGCCGCTCAGCGGCACTGCCGCGCTTGCCGCCGGAGGGAATGAGCTCGGTCATTCGACGGGCGGCGGCAAGCGCGGCAGGCTAATGGCAAAAACAGTCGGCCACGAGAAAAACCAGACAGATAGTGGTTATAGTATAGTATATAGCATAGTATAGTATAGTACCACACTATGTACTATATATATACATATACTATATATAATAATATAGTATATATACTATGTATACTATGTATATATATATATATATATATATATATATATATATATATATATATATACACAGGGTGTCCCAAAAAGATGTATACACTGTTTGAAATGCCATAACTTTGGCGAACGTGATCCAATCGAAAAGTGTTATAGCTTGGATGAAAGCTAAGGAAAAATAAAATTTTCCGGTACATGTTTGGTGAAGATTGCGCCATTTACTCGACCGTGGACTCGGATTTCGCACCTGATTGATAGTGCATGGGTTGTATGCTTGCACTATTTTGATCGTAAACAGGTGATATCGCTGGTATGAGCTGCTTCTGAGGCAGATAACGTATGGACTTGCCGCAGCTTTTGTTTAAGTACAGAACAACATCAATATCGATCAATAATTGAAACCACTGTTTGAGAAGCTAAAACTCTTCCAACAGCGATGCAATCATAAGAAACGGATTAGAGAGAATTCAAAATGTATGAACCATAAGGATTGCGCCATGCACCTGTCTGAATCGCAGGATTATAGACCTGATTGAAAGTTCACGGATAACATGCTTGTTCTAATTTGGACGCCTACAGATTATATCGCTGATACGCGTTTCTCTTGATGCAGTAAACACAAAAGCATCAAAACGTAACATGTTTAACATGCACTTTAAGATGCTTTTGCACAATACGGCTTACTCTTTTCAAAAACCTAAGACTTGTGTAATGAGCATGTAATAGCAACTGTTATGTTGTTAAACTTGTTATGTTTTGATGTTTTTTATGTTTACTGCATCAAGAGAAGCACGTATCAGCGATATCACCTGTTTGCAACCAAAGCAGAACAAGCATGTTATCTGCGACCTTTCAATCAAGTCTAGAATCCGACGATTCGGATAGGTGCACGGCGCAATCTTCGTGGTTCATACATTTTTCATTTCTCTGAATTCTTTCCTTATGATTGCGCCACTGTTGGAAGAGTTTTAGCTTCTCAAACAGTGGTTGCAATTATTGATCGATATCGATGTTGTTCCGTATTTAAACGAAAGCTGCGGCAAGTTGATATGCTTACTGCCTCAGAAGCAACTCATAGCAGCGATATCACTTGTTTACGACCAAAATATGGCAAACATATAACCCATGCACTATCAATCAGGTGCAAAATCCAAGTCCACGGTCGAGTACATGGCGCAATCTTCACCAAACATGTACCGGAAAATTTTCTTTTTCCTTAGCTTTCATCCAAGCTATGACAAGTTTCGATTCGTTCACATTCGCCAAAGTTATGACATTTCAAACAGTGTATACATCTTTTTGGGACACCCTGTATATATATATATATATATATATATATATATATATATATATATATATACATATATATATATACATATATATATATATATATATATATATATATATATATATATATATATATATATATATATATATATATATATATATATATATATATATATATATATATATATATATATATATATATATATATATATATATATATATATATATATATATATATATATATATATATATATATATATATATATATATATATATATATATATATATATATATATATATATATATATATATATATATATATATATATATATATATATAGTACATGGTATATATATATTTATATATAGTATATATTTATTTATATACACTATATAAATGAATAAATATATACATATATACTATATAAATAAATAAATAAATATATATATATACATATATACTACATATACTATGTACAGTACATATAGTATCTAGTATATATAGTATACATACACTATATATAGTGTATATATACTATATATACTAGATACTATATGTACTGTACATAGTATATGTAGTATATATGTATATATATTTATTTATTTATATAGTATATATGTATATATTTATTCATTTATATAGTATATATATATATATATACTATATATACATATATATATACCATGTACTCTACTATATATGTACTATATACTATTTCTATATACTATATACTATACTATACTATACTATATATACTCTGTACTATAATATGATAAGAACCGATGCTTGTCTGTGATAGTACGTAATAGTACGTCATCGTTTGATAAAAACGCAGAATAAGCGTAATTAAAAGACGAAAAACATTGGGAGGAACGAAAACATAGCTAAAAGTCTCACACTTTCCTCCAGATTCTCCTTTCTCTACGCCGGGGCATTTTTCGATGCATTGATTTCCCTTTTTCCTACGCACCTTGTACGTAAATACACAGTTTCCATTGCGTCCCACGCCTGACTACCGCCAGCGACAGCGCGGCGGTTGATGTGGATGGCCAACGCGGCAAGTGGGGGGCGGTCCCTTCACTTGCCGCGTTGCCGCTGCCGCCGGGTCTGAATGGGCCTTTACGCTTGTCGATATCGGGTTGTTATCGATATCCCTTTCCTTTCTTCACCACCCCAACTGTCGGTGGTATCCTTTTCTTACTCGCAAAACGTGCCCTTACTCTCGGCACCTTTCTTGCTGGCTCTTCAGGTCCCTTGTGATCTGTAGTGTGCCAAGTCGTGAGCTATGACTGGATTGGTTCGGCCCCCATGTAATGTATTAAGGGCTCTACCCAGTCACGGTTCTCTCGAATACAGCACGACACAGATCAGCAATACGATTTATTCACAGAATACTAAAACGAAAATGATTTGGGTGCTACGTTGAACCGAAGAAGTCGAATAGGCGATTGACGGCTCGTTGACGGTGCCGTCGAGGCGAACTGGTCGGGATGTCGGGAGCGGCGGTGTGGTGGGGTAGTCGGAAGTACTGAGCTAAAGTGGGAAGTCGCCTGCTACTTTTATACTGTCGGGGTACTAGTGTTGGCGCCTCTTCTTCCCGCGCGCTGACCTCCTATAGCGCGCGCCTTTTTGGCCCCCAAGTGGGCCCTCCCGACAGGATATCCACATGCAAGGTTACCTTTAAAACCGTAAAACCTCCGAATAGTTATCAATTATCATCGAATTTTATTACATCTAAAATGTAAGTCAGTTTAACCATGACAGGTGATCACGTGCTCACCAGAAGATTTGAGTGAACTAGAGCTAAATAAGGTTTTAGAAAATCTCACCAGCTCCTGTGATCATCGATTTCAAAATGGAACGTGCTCATCAGAGGCCGTATGCTCGTCTAACCCCGACCGGGGTTAAGCCACGTCATCCCCGACCGGGGCACATCCCTGCTGCAGGGTAGGTTGGGGCTGGTCGTATGGTCGTCAGCGGGGAATGCCTCGGATGACGTGGCTCGGGGATCATATCATCCACGTCATCCCCGGGGTTAGACGAGCATACGCCTTATCATTGATATCATCCACGTCATCCCCGGGGTTAGACGAGCATACGGCCTCAGATCGTACCCATCAATTGTTCATCTCGTGCACGCGGTAATGTTAGTAGCAGTGTGCGAACAGATCACCAGTTTGTGTATGGACATGATTAGAGACTACCACTATGCTCATCACTATTTGTGTTAAGGGAAGGGGCGTGGTGAAGTGGCATAAGATCGCACTAACCAGGGTCAAGCTGGAGGTTCGAGAATCGAAGCTGGGGGGTCGTATTTGGCCTTCGTCGAGTGGGCGGTCCCATCGAATGGGTCGTTTTTTAAGAGTGTAGGACATCAGTACCCCAGTTGTGCGCAGCATTATTTTATCCTAATTTTCTTATTTATTTCTATTCAATTATTTACTTATTTTTGTTTATTTTCTGGCTAATACAGTCATATAAAAATTTTGCCTTTGTACGAGTGTTAATTAATATTTGCATATTTATGGGAAAAGAAAGCCATCAGTTCTTCACTCATTTTGTTTTCTGAAATGTAAGAAGGTGTGGACAAAAGAGGAGAGAAATCGTGTGCTTCCATGTGGTTTTATAACAACCAAAGAGATATCGCATACATATTACAGCACACAAAGGAATTCAAGCCTCATACAAGTGCCTTAATTATTTATAAATGATTTAAGTATCGAACACTTACTTCTTCGGACTCTGAAAGGAGCAAGCAAATATTCTCAGGTGAGAAATGGACGACGAAAGATCGGCGAAACGATGTAAGTGTCTTCTACTGCAAATGGAAGGATAAAAATGGAGATCAAGAAAGCGACCGATCTTGAATTAGCATTTAATAAAAATTTGACTGACATATTCCATACATATCAAACAATACTACACAAAATATCAGTATATTTTACAGTTAAAACGCGACCGACTTCGCCGCGTTCTTCTTCGGTAGTAGTGGCAGAGGAAAAATTAAATGTTTTTCAGGAACGACTAGACGTATCGCAACGAAACTCTGCGTACTATAAATTCGAATTTTTCCTTAACACTGGTGTAAAAATCAGACTCGAAAATTACGCTCTTCCTGATGAACGGGGTAGGTTCGATTTAGCATCGATTTCAGAAATCGAAGCTAAATTGAACCTACCCTGTTCACCAGGAAGAAAGTTATAATCGAGTCTGATTTTTACACCAATGTTAAGAGAGATTTCAAATTTATAGTATATGGAGTTTCGTTGCGATACGTTCAGTTCCTCCTGAAAAATATTTAATTTCTCCACTGCTTTTGCCACAGAAGAACAACGCGGCGGAATCGGTCGCCTTGCCGCGTGCTGAACTGACCCAGCAGTGATGTCAGTAAAACAGTTATAGCTCTGTCAGTTTTTGGTGTTTTATCAAAGTATAAACGGCGTTTGAAACTGTAGGATTTGGACTACCTTCATTCAGAAAACCGTTTCTGAAAATCACGTTCTTCTTGATGAACAGAGTAAGTTCGATTTTGCTTCGATTTTCGCCCGAAATCGAAGCTAAATCGAACCTACCCTGTTCACCAGGAAGAAAGTTATATTCGAGTCTGATTTTTACACCAATGTCAAGAGAGATTTCAAACTTATAGTATATGGAGTTTCACTGCGATACGTTCAGTTTCTGAAAAACGTTTAATTTCTCCACTGCCACTGCTACCGAAGAGCAACGCGGCTAAATCGGCCGCGTTTTGATTGTAAAATATGCTGATATTTTGTGTAGAATTGTTTGATATGTATGGAATATGCCAGTCAAATTTTTGTTTTTATTTTTTATTAAGTGCTAAGTCAAGATCGGTCGCTTTCTTGATTTCCATTTCTATCCTTCCATTTGCAATAGAAGACGCTTACATCGTTTCGCCGATCTTTCTTCGTTCATTTCTCTCCTGAAAATTTTTGTGCAAACAGAGTTGCTTCTTTCAGAGTTCGGAAAAGTGAATGTTCATTAAGAAAAATATTTGCTCTCAGATCGAGCCTATGTAACAAGGGGGGGGGTCGTACCGGGACCGCCACTAATAGAGGAGGGTCGTAAATTTTTTGCAAAAATCGAACCTCACTCTTGAGCCTGAGACTGACCCACAAAGTCTGATGATTGGTAATCTCGCAAGGACAGCCAAGCCATCTTTCCTCCCTAATCGGCCGAATCAGTGCAAAAATTCCCAGCGAGATTCGAGAAAAGACACTGACTCAGGTACTGGGTGACTCTTATACAGGTCAAATAAGTTTACGAAAATCGGAACTGCCATTGCTGAGGGGGAATGCACATCAAGGAGCAGTCCACGGGCATCAGCTATCAGGTTTTCAGTCTTCTCCGCTCAATGCCAAGTGTAATGATAGTTCCGATATTGTGAATGTTGGTTCCGGAAATCCTCTTTCCTTGTCTGACGTTACCTCAACTGCCTCACCTAGAGCACCTCAAGCTAAGGAAAACTAGCTGGCTCTCCTCGGTCCTCTTATTCGGCAATCATATGCTTACCTTCAAACATAAGATCCTTGGTGGCTAACAGTGGTCATTTGGGGGCCGCTCTGCTGCACGAGAAAGTTGACTTGGTGTTTGTCACGGAAACATGGCTAAAATCCACCCACGAACTTGCGCCTTTACTCGGTCCCGCTCACTGTATTTATTCCGCCTTCCGGTGCGATCGACCTCGCAAAAAAGGCGGGCGGCGTGCTACTTCTTTATAGATCTTCTTTACCGATCGTAAATGTATTCCGTGAGTCCGTCCCTAACGCCTATGAGGTGTTGGTGTGTGATCTTGTCTCATGTGCCAAAACAGTTAGATTCATACTAGCTTATCGCGCTTCCAATTGTAGTTCTCATTTCTCGTTACAGTTAAGCAAGGTTATTAGCGACTTTGCTCGATCTCATATTCTTGTGTTGTTCTTGGCGATTTCAACCTCGCTGTTTAGATTGGTCTCCCCAGACACATGCTGATGTGTCTCTTTGCTCTGAAAGTTTCCTGGAGGTATTTTCTTGCCACTCGCTCAAACAGTTTGTTACAAAACCGTCCAGGGGGCGTTCGTACTTAGAAATTATACTCTGCAATGATTACTTTCTTCTCAAAGACATCGTTATATGTCCCCCTCTTGGCAATAGCGATCACTCTTCCATTCGATTTGATTTGGATTTAAGAACCACAGTCCCTCCACCTATCTGGGTCAAAGATTTCAAAGCGGCTGACTACTCTAAAATCTGCAATTATTTATCTGGCATCGATTGAGTCGGTTCTTTTAGCACGGTCAATATTGTGGATGATGTCTATGAAATGTTTATAAGTAGACTTTTGTTTCGCTGCGCAGACTTCTGAGTGGTGTGCCCGCTTACCAATTAATTTGTCAAAACTTATGAAAGTACGTGACCAACTATGGGAAAATATGTGACACTCGCGCTCTATGGGAGCGCTATAAAACTTGCAACAGTCGTTTAAATAAAGCCATTAATAAGTTCAGTTCTTACGTTGAACGGAAAATCCTTCAAATAGACCAGCCAACTTTTTCAATTAGATTAACCGTAGGCTCAAAAGCTCACGGTTAGTCCCTAGTTTGATCTCTGAGGATGGAACAATTGTTCACAGAGATATTGACAAGGTAGAATTACTCGCCAAACAATTCCAAAAAGCTTTCTCTGTCCATAATCAAAATCTTTCCTCCTTCAACTGTGTAGGTCAGCCTTCCGTGCACAACATGGTTGACGGCATGTGGTTTCACAGAGAAGATATTTTGAAGCTATTATCTAAGGCCCGGGTTATACTTCATCGCCCGCCGCCGCCCGTCGCCGCCCGTCAACAACAACGTATTCCAGACAACTTGTCATTACAATAACAAATATAACTAGTCTTGTAAATGAAAAAAAAACTAAGAACAATAAACAAACAAACATTATTGAAGCTTTAGGATAACATAAGAACAACAGACCGAAGGAACACTCGCAATCAGGCCAGTGCCGTCATTATATCCGGAAACAATTATAATGACAATTGTTATGTTGTTATATATGTTATATGTTATATGTTATATATGTCCATATGTTCTCTCAAACAAAAATGTTCCAGTTCCCTTGAATCGCTAATCCCCGTCCGTCGCCGTCCGCTGCCGTCCGCTGCCGTCCGCCATTAGTATGCCCCGGCCCTAAGTGGGATAATTCCACTTCCGTCACACCAGACTTGGTCCCGGCTGTCTTTATCAAAAAGGTCGCTAGTCATATCGTAGGCCTTCTGGAATATATTATATATTCAATTTATCTTATATGAGAGGTGAAGCTCCAAGCCGTTGGAAGCATTCGTTTATCACTCCCATACCTAAAAAAGCGCCTTTCAGCTCCCCGGAAAATTACCGCCCTATAAGCATAACATCTATCCTCTGTAGGAATTTCGAAATGATCTTTAAAAAATCGCCTCTTAAAGCATTTCGACAAGCAACAGGTATTCTCAACTTCCCAGCACGGGTTCACCAAAGGGAAATCAACCGAGAATGCTCTTCTCTCGGCTCTTAATGATTGGACATAGGCGATAGATGATAAAACGCCCGTTCATGCTATTTAGCTTGATTTCTCGAAAGCATTCGAGAAGATTCTCCATGACAAATTAACAAATAAGATTTTAGAGTTCGGTGTTCATCCTAGGATTGTCCGTTGGATAGAACACTTCTTATGTAATCCGACTTATGAGGTTCATCTTTGTCAAGCCTTTTCTCAGGCGTACCGGTTCACAGTGGGGTCCCCCATGGTGGGGTCATCTACCCCCTCCTCTTCTTAATTCATGCACATGATCTCCCATCTAAAATTCTAGCTACACAGGTAAGCGTTCAGATGTACGCTGATGACCTTAAGATCCACAAAGCCATTAGGAATCAGCGTGATTGTGACGTTTTGCAACGCGCAGTTGATGAAGTCGTAAGCTGGTCTTCTTCCCATGGACTCCCTATAGCCACTGGAAAAACACATGTCCTGAATGTCGGCTTTTCTCAAAGTGAACCGTCTTACAGAATCAGGGATGTAAAATTGAAATGTGTCAAGCAGGTTCGCGACTTAGGTTTCATTCTCACTGATAAGTTGTCGTTCGCACCTCACTGCAGGAACATAGCATCCAAGGCCAAAACGCGTATCTATAATCTTTTCAAGATTTTAAATTCTAGAGCTATTTGCTCGCTTGTAATGGCCTATAAGATCTATGTCCGACCAATAGTGGAATGTGGGACTACCGTTTTCAACTCCTTGCTGAAGAAGGAGATTTTGTTGTGGGAGAGCGCACAAAATAGCTTTGCGACAAAGCTGGCTTTGCGTCGCCTTGGTTCAGATTATCGATCCATACCAAGCCGCGCAGAGAGGCGAAAATTGTTCAATCTTCCTAGTCTAGAAGGCAGACGAGTCAAAAATGACTTAGTCATGGCCTATAAAGTTTTCAAAGGTTTTGTTCATTTGAACACAACAGGCGGTTTTGAAGTTTCCCCCTCAGTCACAAGAGGTGGAAAATTCAAATTGGGACGCGCATTTGCCAGGACGAGCATCAGGCCCAGACTCTTCTTCTGCAGGGTGACTCCCACATTTGCCAAAATGCTTGCCAAAGGTTATCTAAGTCTAAAACTATATGTGTATAAAAGAGAGGTAAACAAGTGGTTGCCAGACGTTTTCCATAGCTGATATGTTGCGGTTTGTTGATTGCCTTTCTTTAGGATTTCTAGCTATTTTTACTTCACCAGTTCCTGTTTTCCCTCATCTATCTCCATGCGTATTGTTTTGTTTAATTCGTTTATTTTTGTTTATTTTTAGTGATCCCTTTTAGCTCTTCCCTGTTTGGTTTTTTCACCTTTGGTCCTTTAGTAGTAGAGTTTCTGTTTGTTTGAATTTTTGTTTTTTATGCCTGGATTTTTCTACACGTGTGGAAACATACGTGTCTGCAATAAATAAATAAGTTAAGGATCCTTTTACGATGGCGAAATATTGTATGAGCGTGTTGTTTAATCGTTGCCATGAGCATACGATGTTCAAAGTAACGCACGAGTCATGTGAAAAAATCTTTGATTCAATAAATAATCTGGATAACAACAACAGCCGCTAATTGAACCTATTTCATGAGACTGGTCAGTTTGTTGTCGATGGCACTAAGGAAGTCTTCGGTGACAAGGAGCATGCGTTTCTCAGCGCCTTTCTTTGAGCCATGGATGCAGATTGAAAGATCATTTGTAATTTTTCCCTCCTCAATGGTCTCGACGCAGACCTGTTCGAGCGTCAAAGCAAACCTGTGGAAGGGAACGAATCATAACCAGAGAGATATCATTTGATAGGAAAATCCATACGTCCTGAGCTTCTCGTTATTATCCAATACGCCACGATGGTGTAATCCTCTAGGCCAGGCGGAGATCGAAGTAAGTGGGTTAGTAGATGTGGGATTTCCCTGGAATAGTTTCTCTCGCACAGTGTTCGCTAGTCGATTTGAGCGAAAATTCTTCAATTGCTTTTCCATCCGGACCCATCTGCACCGAAGTCATCAAAGCTGAACTCCAGCAATCTCCTCAAAAGCTGAGCAGAAGTTGGTCACCTAGCGCGATTGACGCACGTTGATTCGACTGCGAAGTGATCCACATAACACAGCTAACCTACCTGTGATGCATCTTTTCAATCTTTTTAAGAGGCAACCCACTTACGTCGGGTTTGCGCTGCCAATATTTCTCTCTAAGATGAACGCCTTGATCGTCTCGATCGAACGCGTTGATCGTTTCGAATCGACTTAATTGCGTCCAGAGCTATCCATGGCCCATGCTGCCACCACAGAATGTTATTCTGCACCACCTCCTCAGATAGACGTTGAAGAAGGTATACAGCTTCTTTTCTAGCTCCCGTTCATAATGAAAAACTGCTTTCAGGTAAGCGAATGTACGGAACTGATTCTGTAGAGTTGAGAACACTTATTTCTGTGAAAGAGGTGGCGATCAAACAGCTACACTGGCCGGTGAAGTGGTGATCGATTTATTTTTGGAGTTTTATGGAATGCCTCCCCTGCGTCACTTTTGCGTATATTCGATATGTGCGCTTTGACAAGGAGGGATGTATGAGGTGAGAAGGGACAGACTCAAAATTCTTGAACCTGGTATAAACCCTGAAATATGTCCAAAATGACGATTCAATTCATCGATGCGCGCAATGTTGCTCATTTGGAGTTTATTCACAGTTTGTACCCTCTTACTGCTTGGATGTCTCCTAACCCTCGCTATGCCACTAAAGTGTGCTATACCCAATAAAAAATCCCCATGTTTTAAGTGCGCTATTCCGGGGTTTACGCCGAAAGTACCACTAATGGTAATTTAGTAGAGTAAAAGTTCGTTAAGTACAAAAGTGGCTGTGTAGGTTGGAGGCACTCATTTTTGCAGCTGTGTTATAGTTTACATTGTCTCAATTCGAATCGTTGTCTCAAAATGCTAAGCTGTTCAAAACCATTAGGAATAAATGTGAACAGTGGCCTTAGCCGAGCTTTTGTTTCTGTTTATAAAAAGTGGGGTATGGAAATCGAGCCATTCCGCTCTATTCTTTTCTGCACAGCTCGCTTGGTTTTCTTTTCTATCCTTCCTTTCTAAAATCGTGCAGAAAAACGTCCTAAAATGTTTGCTACTGACGTTAAACGTTTTCTGTGATAATGTTCGCCACATTTTGAACAGAGGTACTTCAGGCCTATTTCTAAAGAAAATGGGGTACTTCTACCGTTTGACTGCGGGGCGTGGCCGGGGCGGAGCAGGCCCGCAATGATATCGACGATATCAATGCAATGCAATGTTATCGTCGATATCAATGCTTTTCACCATTCTGACCTGCTTCTACACGCTGTACTAGTGGTGACGTGAAGGCTGATAGAGGGGCTTGCTCCGCCCCGGCCACGCCCCGCAGTCAAACGGTAGAAGTACCGAAAATGGTTCAGGTAAACTTTGTTGCTACCCATGAGTTCGTGAGTTCTTACGGTAATGGAGCCTAAATTCATGGACAGTATGCCAGAAGTCTACTCCCAGACATATATGTTTTGGATGAACGACGTTAGACATTAAAGCTAATTGCTAACTGAGTGAGCGCGCAATGTGTTAGTATCTGCGAACCATTTGGCGAGCTCACCAGGTTCAGGTGCACCGAGATGGCCACCGCGCGTGATTTTTGCTTCGGCGAGTTTAGCGCGAAGGCAGTGGTGACTCGAGGGGCGAGAGGAGCCCGATGGTTAATGAGTAGTATTCCAACCGTGTTCGCTTACACAATTTTTAACCGTAAATATAAAGCTGCTGACGACCGTAAATGGTCTTGGAATCGACTATACATGAGCCTTGTGTGTGAACATATTAAAGTTGTTCCAATCCAATGCTCCTCCCTATGAGCTTAATCAGAAGTCCATAAAAACAGCTGATGACGAACATTTTTCGCATCTGGAAACCGTGTCGCGACTAGCGCGACTCTTCGCATTGTTGTAAGATTGCCTGTCAGCCTAGAAGATTGTTGAAGATTCTCCGCCCATGATCGCGGGGCTTTTTGCTGTTATGTAGGATACCGAGCGGCGGCTCGGAGAAGGGATAAACGATTGATACTGAACCACTCCCGATTGTTGACTTGAATCTTCATCGTGCAAAAGAGCACATTGGTGCATCGGCCGCACGAGTTAGACGTGCTGCCCGCTTGTTGCTCTTTGCCTTGAGCCGGAGTAACTAGCCAGGCGAGTGATCAGGCCTTCGCCCATCACACTGCCGATAAAGTGATCATAACGCACCAAAAAAGCGCTGATTTGCGCTGAGCTGACGATAAAATGTCACTATACTTCCGAAAAAGTGAACTAAGGCGTGCTTGTCGGCATTTAGAAGCACAGCTGAACACATTCCGCCCATTTACCGACGAAATACTCTACCCGGAAGAGGTAGACAAGAAACGTGACCATTGCCTCAAGTTGGCAGTATCAATTCAAAACGCCATCTCTCTCATAACAAATTCTCGAGATGACATTCTTGCAGTCCTCAAATCTATCGAGAACGAATATGTCGAGACAAAGAAATCTGAAAAGAAGGACTTTCTAGACGAATTCCAACAAATCGAAACTGAACTTAGTGTCGATTCCATCCTCGAAGGGACCGAAGCAATGCTGTCGGCACTCAAAACACGTCTGGTAGAAATTCACCATGAAATTACGGTGCATTTCCCACAACAGGCCAACATCCTTCGTGAACTGCAACCTTTCGAGAAACCAAGTGATGTTAGCGATGTGACGCATTGCCCAGCTGAGAGAAGCAATCGATTGCAAGATATCTCCGATGGAAACCTCGATAAACTTCTAAGCGGCTCTTCGGAAGAAACTTCTGCCGCATTCCAAAGCGCAAAACACTCACAGAACGCATCATCCGCATTCACACCGATTGCCAACAGAAACAGAGAAGAAAGCTCAGATGCACAACGACAAAAATCGATACAGCCACCCCACATACCAGTACCGAAATTCGACGGAAAGGGTGACTTTCAAGAATACTGGGCCATGTTTGATACAATGGTCCATAAAAATAGCTCATTGAGTGTCATTGAAAAGATGATTCTGCTCAAGGATAGCCTCATAGGACCAGCAGCCACCTCTATCAAAGGTATCAAACTAGTTCCGCAACATTATGAGTGGATGCTCAACACAATCCACAAAAAATACGGAAATATCGGCAACATTCGAGCACGTATCATTCAACGTCTCTCTGCCCTGCCGCCAGCTAAACAAAACATCAGTTCCTGCGAATCAGTTTTCGACGAAATCCGTTCACTCGTCCACGAGATGATATCTTCGGGGTACAACATCGCCGAGGTCCATGATCCCATGTGGACCGAAACTATTTTGCAAAAACTTCCACGGAAAATAGTAGAAAGCTTCCTCAGAGAAATCAAAGACGTTGAATCATGCAGCATTGGACAAATGTTGGACCAATTAGAAGATGAAATCGCGCGTTTCAAATACGTATCGCAACGGCTAGACAATACAGAGTTCCAACCTAAACAGAAGGGAGTCGAGAGCACAACCAAAATGTGCATATTTTGTAAAAGATCCAACCACAAATCTCATCAATGCCGCACAGTATCGGACCCTCGCACCCGCAGAAACATCGCCATGGAAAACAACCTATGCTGGAAATGTTTCTCAAATGAACACACGAGTCATGAATGTTCGAGGGCAAACTGCCCACGGTGCGGGAAGTTACACGACAGCTCTCTTTGTACGTTCCACACTGCAGCGAGGGAAAACACCGCATCGCAGCGACGAAGCATGCGAACCACCCCGGCTACAAACATGACCCAAGCTCATACAGTATACCAAGACGTGTCCGCTTCTGCTCCGATCGTCGACCCCCCATCACAGCTTGTGAGAGAAGAAAGACAAACAATGGTTACACATTCCTCTACGAACTCGACATCCGTACTCACTGAACAAGCGCCGAACACAACGAAACCATGTTCGAATGTACCAAAATCAGAAGAACAAGTAGTCCTAATGACCTCGGAAGGCATGGTATGGAATAATAGAACGGGATCGTACGAGCGAGTGTTGTTTTTCTTCGACACTGGCGCACAGGCAAGTCTGATTGAAGAAGAAATAGCGGAGCATCTAGCACTGCCGGTGCTCGAATCTGAACAGTGCATGCTGTCTGGAATAGGAGGAATAACTGAAACCTTTATGACTCATCACGTTGACTTGAAAGTTCTCACAGCACATGGGAAAGAACATCGCGTCCAAATTAGAACTAAAAAACAGCTGGTAAAGGGATTTCCGTCTGTACTCCTTACAGAGGAGGATATCAAATACATGGAAGAAAATAACCTCTTCCTCTCAAATTCAAAGGTAAGGGGAGAGACTCAAATTCCCCAGCTTCTTATTGGTGTCGATCTTTACAGCTCGTTCGTGATCGAAAGTAGTCCGCCCCTCTCCATGCCGTCGGGCTTAAAAGTGATCAAAACGATCTTCGGGTTCACAGCGTATGGATGCGGTAAAATGCCAAAAGACGTGACGCGCACTTGGAATACGGTGCACTCCAACAACACTATTGTTGTAGAACCCAAAACCGAAGCTGATATGATCAGGAACATATTGGAACTCGAAAGCCTAGGTATCGGGACAAAAGAAGGTGCAGATGATGAGGCCGTGTATGAGTACAGAGCCCAATACGCGAAATCAATCCAGTTCAAAGACACATACGTCATAGCGCCATTTCCGATAAAAGAAAACATCAGAGACTTGAAGACGAACCGCAACGTAGCATTCAAACGCCTTATTTCACAAATCAAACAGCTCGACAAGTTCCCCGAGCAGAAGAAATGGTATTGCACCATACTCTCACAATACCTGCAGGACGATGTCATCGAAGAAGTGCGAGAAGACGTTCCAAACTCAGTAGGCACATACTATATGCCTCATTCTGGCGTTTGGAGAGAGAACAAACCCACGCCACTTCGCATCGTTTTCGATGCATCCTCACATCAACGAGGGCAACTTTCTCTCAATGACGTCCTATACACCGGAGCGTCATTTGTCAACAAAATACACGACATACTCGTTGCAACCAGGGAATCGCCTATAATTCTCATTGCTGATATACAAGCAGCTTTCACTCAAATAAGAATAGACGAATCTCACAGAGACTTATGCAGGTTCCTCTGGTTACGCGACACAAACAGTCCTCCAGTTCAAACGAACATCATCGAATACAGATGGAAACGCGTTCCTTTCGGAACCACAGCATCGCCGAGCATGTTGAACATGGTGATCTCGGCTTATCTTGAAAATATCGACTCACCATTGGCAAACGAGATACAACGCTACCTCTACGTAGATAACATACTCATGACGGCATACAACGAAGAAGAGGCAGTTGAGAAATACGTTGCATCCAAACAGCTATTTGCAGCCATTGGGATGAACCTCAGAGCCTATGTAAGCAATTCTTCCGCAGTGAATTCGAGAATCAACGAAAAAGACCGCGCCCCATTCGGTCCCATGAAGTTACTCGGCGTAGACTACAATCCAATCACTGACACATTCACATTCAGAACGGACATGAGTGCCGAGGTCAAAGTGAAGCGTGATACCCTCCGTCAGCATCACTCAATATACGACCCCATAGGCTTCGGTGCGCCGTTACTGATCAAGCAAAAGTGCCTCTTACGAACAGTTTTCGAGGTTGTGAAGGACTGGAATTCTCCTCTCGATCCTTCGTTGGTTACTGAATGGGCTAGCGTGAGCAAGGAAATAGATCAGGCATCTGTAGAAGTACCCCGACCGCTTTTCAACCATCGGGGAAACAGAAACGCTGCCCAACTCTGGATATTTGCTGACGCCAGCAGCATGTGCATGGCAACTTGTGCATTCGTAGAGAACGATGGTGCAGCAGTATCAACCCTTCTCACTGGCAAAACAAAATTAGCACCCAAAAGGCGTCCTCTCTCGATACCGCGTCTAGAGTTGCTAGCGTTGTTACTAGCGTTCCGTCTCGCGGAATCAATAGTATCTGCATTGTCCGTTGGCGTGAACAGGATAAATGTGGTCAGCGATAGCTTAATCGCGCTTCACTGGATACGTACGTCAAGGAAGCTTCCACTTTTTGTCACAAACCAAAAAGACCGAATAAAAACGATAATCAACAAGCTGTCAGCCCTAGGACACGAGACATCTCTTTTCCATATTTCGAGCGACCACAATCCCGCGGACGCTGGAACTCGCGGAGTAAACAGCGAACAGTTATCAAACACAGAGTGGGTCAAAGGACCACAATGGGTACTCACGAGCCGCAACAACTTGAAACCTCTAGATTCACTCGAATTCTCAGCTTGCGACATAAACGAAAAAGAGATCGTAACTTGTCCAGAGATCAGCCAAGAAACCACACAACACCAGACACATAACACACTATTCGAACTGCAACGCTACAATAGTTTTGCTAAAGCACTACGCGTGGTAGCACTAGTCGCAAAATTCATACGAAAGATAGCAAATAGGGTAAACAGCAACGGAAGGATCGCAGTCCAGCTATCCACGGTTCCTACTTTTGACTCTAGTCCCAACGTAACAGCTACCGACATCACCGCAGCAGAGCAAGTCATCTTACGCTTAGAACACGAAAGCATCGACATCAAAGACTTGCAGAATAGACACCGCGACAAGAAGATTGTCAAAGATCAGACGGGAGTGATAAGGTGCTCTTCGCGGTTGGTAAATGCAAATCTTCCGTACGATACACAACACCCAATATACATTGACGGAAGATCTGAGCTGATGAGATTAATCCTCAGTGATTTGCATACAACGAATGCACATTGCGGTCGAAATCACCTTTTAGCTCTAGCGAGACAACGCTTTTGGATGTCGCGACCCACAAAAACAATACGCAAAATACTCCAAGACTGTGCCGTCTGTCGGAGAGCTCAAAGTCTTCCTTTTCAAACACCAGAAATGGCACCACTGCCCACTGACCGCGTTCGAAGAGCTAAACCATTCGAAAATACCGGTTTTGAGTTCACAGTGATATCGCTGCAAAAACCACACATAATGTTCAGCAAATTTGCTCGTAATCCAAACGAGACGGTAATTGTGCCACCTGACTTCCTCTTTCCTGTACGATGCAAAAGCAAGCATGAGGTACAAAACAACTTCCCCGCCTGTGTAGTCTCACATTATTGTGACTGTGACGTCACTGGCATTCAACCCTCCTGCCGCTGCCCGTACAGTGAGCTGAAATCTTTGCGAAAAAATAACAACTTTCGTTTGCCACTATTCACCCCACACGTCATAATCAATGCAACAAACGACTCCGTTATCGCAGAATCAGCTGAAAGCGAAACTACTATCTCCATCACGTCTAACGCACGTCTCGAAAGCGCACTCTTGAACATAGACGAACCTTGTTCAGTAGAAGCAGGACGGCTCGAAGGGTGCTACAGCTGTGTTCAGGGCAGTCAAATAACGTTGTCTTGCATGACCTCGAAACCGTCTTGGACGACGATTCAGTGCGCACATCACGTCTTTTCGATAGAATGCGGACCCAACAATGTCACCACCACACTACGACTGGCATTTGACAGAGCCGTAATAGATTCTCAGTGCTTCACCTTATGTGGGCAACAAAACGTGTCCGTAGCGCTATCAGGGATGCTGTTCTACCATCCGTTCGACCAACCGTACGATCTATTCCTCAACGACACCACGGCTGTAGTGTCGCGGTTCGATTGGTTCCATGATTTCTCGCTTCCGGATTTATCCCCGCTTTGGCACATAATAGTGAACCACTGGAAATTCGCAGTTGCCACAGCAGTAACGTTAGCGATTACGCTACTGCTCACGTACCTGTTTGGCCCCATAGTGCTCTTCTACATCTTCAGAGCCGTACCGGGAACTGCCAGCTTAGCTCTTCGCATTGCTCTCGCGGCCGCCCAACTGTTCGCGAGCATCGTCGTAGTATGCGCACGAACAATAACAACCGCTAGAAACTTGCGTCCCCAACGTGACTAAGCATGCTAGAGATATGATGTAGATAACGCTTGTACATATAACGGATCACATTCGCTCTGTTGCAACCATGGAAGACGACATAGATCGAGAACTGCGACGAATGGAGGCCGAGCGCCAGGCGTCTCTAGAATCCCTCGTCAACTCTGTTGCTATTCTCTCCAATCGCCTCGAGTCAGTGCTAAGCAAAGTCAGTCAAATCCAGGACGACGTCGCGGTCCTGCTCGAGCGCTCGACACCGAAGTCGAGCTGTGTGTTCTGCCTATTCGATGAAAATGTGGACGGTCATCACTCAGGCCGATGCCATCGATTTCCCGACCCCGTGGCACGCGCAATGCGCGCTTCTGAACTGCGTCTCTGTGGACGCTGTCTCCGCCCTGAACACGGTAAGGGCTGTACCGTGACTTGCTCCAGCTGCCGCGGGGAACACAATGTAATATTGTGTTCCTCACGAGCAGCACCGTCGTTCAAGCGCCGTCACAACTGAGAGCTCCCGGAATCACTCGCCGTCGTCTCGTCCTCGACTGTCATTCTTCTGTCGCCTCTACTCCCCCTCATTCCTACTCCCCACCCCTCCTCCTACTTTTCGTCGCCACGTCACCTCGCCTCGTCCTCCGTCTGCTGTATTCGCTTCTATTCTATCGCTGCTGTTTGGTGGTCAACATGAATCAGTCGACGAGCCAGTTTATCACTTGTTCCACGCGCAGCTGAAGCAGTCGAGCCCACACCGTCGCACCGCAGTCGGACCATCGGTTCAGCGAACAACTCGAGGACAGCGAATCTGGCGACGTTCGTATTTGTTAGTATTGTCGTGTTCCTTAGATCGCACGTGCGAATGATGTTTGATTAATTTTTCACCACTTCATTATTATTTGTTGTTTCGTCATTTATTTGGCCGCGCGGAGTGTCGCGACTAGCGCGACTCTTCGCATTGTTGTAAGATTGCCTGTCAGCCTAGAAGATTGTTGAAGATTCTCCGCCCATGATCGCGGGGCTTTTTGCTGTTATGTAGGATACCGAGCGGCGGCTCGGAGAAGGGATAAACGATTGATACTGAACCACTCCCGATTGTTGACTTGAATCTTCATCGTGCAAAAGAGCACAAACCGTACTTCTGCTGTATAGAACTTCAAAAATTTTCATATTAATCAACAGCATTCGCTTAGAGGACAGTTGAGTTATGAATACTGCTGTTAGTAGTTCCTACAAATATTGGTCATTGCGATGCAGTCTACTCGTCTCCATTCAATAGCTTCTCCATTCTTATTAAAATAAACATTAAGATTGAGTTCTGTATGAAATTCGAGTAGCCTATTAAGCTTCTCCTAACAGATTTTTGTAAAAAAAGCTTAGAGCACATGGTTTCCACGTTCAAAAAATGGTCACCAGCAGTTGTTCTTGTGGATTTCTGATTGAGCTCATTAGAAGGAGCTTGAAATTTTAATATGCTCACACATAAGACTCATGTAGTCGACTCCATAAATCAGAATTATGTAAACGAACGCTATTGGAACACCATCGAGCTCCTCTCGTCCGTCGGGTCATCATCGCCTTCACGCGGAGCTCGCCGCAGCAGAAATCGCATGCGGTGGCCATCTTGGTGCACCTGTGCCTGGTGATCTCGCCAAATGGTCCGCAGGTACCATCACCTTGCCCGCTCCCTGAATGCCAAATAGCATTCCTGCCTAACGTCCCCCTCCAGTATTTCTCAGGCGAAAATATACTTATTCTCGAGTTCAATCCCGTCCCAAACAGAAATCCTTTCCTAGGTGCGAAATAGTCGGAAAGTGTCGGTAGTAGCGTCAGTTCGGATGACAGGTCGTCCGATGGAGGAAAGCTGTCACAATCGCGAGGACGATCCATAGTCGCACGGAAGGAAACGGTGCTGAAGAACGGCCGACATAATATCACACTGCGGTACCTCATCGAAGCCGGAACAGCGCCAAGGAGAAGGAAGATGAGGCGACTATTGTAAGACTCTAAGACCTTGTAATACATATTATATCCTAGCTAGAATTCCTTCCGTTTGAGTCACCGATAAAAGCTATGTTTCAGATATCGACGACGCGCGGCTGAGATGACGACACCGAGAGGACGATACAAAAGCCAAGCGTCCGAGCTCCCGAGGAAGACGACGAGCCTGCCAGCCGGAGAGGTCGAGAGGAGCCAGCCTCGCCCGCACGATTCCACTCCTTTCCACTTCTACATATTGTTCTTTGTTTCGCCTTATATTCCCTTTTGTCGTTGATCTTGCTTGCCTTTTCGTACATAAATGTTCTCATAGTCTGACTCTAATAAATCTGTAATTGCCAGACTTATACTGGTAGCAGCGAGGCCTTCCACCAGGCCCCCTCGATCTCCCTGTTCGCCGCCCTGCTGGGCAATTTTTGGACACAGCTGGCGGGTTTTTTCGGTTGTTTCCACCTGCGATTAGTTAGTGCGCACATTTTAGTTAGTCCGTACGTTTTTTTCTCTTACATCGTATCTTACTCGTTTTTGTTGGCCAAACTATTTTGGTGATTTGCGCATGCTGAAGATAGACTTCAACCCATGGGCGGGTAAGTGAATAGCGGTGGAGAATTGCTCCCGCGGAATGAGGAGTTAGACCCGGTACCGGAGGAGACAAGATGAGGTGGTACCTTGTCTCTATAGCTTCAAGCACGATTTTTTTTACTGTTTTGCACGGATTTTCACAGTTTTCCACGGTTTTCACGGTTTTCACAATTTTTAAACTTGTCGTTCGAATTTTTCACTCCAGCGCGATGAGTCTCGCGTCTTTGTGAACGGTCGTCTTTGTGATCACACTCTTTGTCAGCGCTCGCGCTGGTTACTGTAGTTCTCAGACGCGCCCTTATCGGCGCTGACCATCGATGACCGCGCCCGTTAATGTAAACCTCTTCGCTGGAATGGCGGGGGTCGCAACTTGCCGGCGTTGCGATCCCTTATCAGCGAGCTTTCCCTCGGCTCGAGGAAAACATTGAGCGCTTGTTTAGCATAGCTCGCATTAACGGCGCAGCGGCTGGGAAAGGCTTCGGTATATAGGCCTCACCAGGGAGGCAGACGACATCCCAGTCAGCTGTTCAGTTGATACGTCCATGCCAATTTCTACTCGTGCGTCTTCTCGCCGGGCTTCTGCCCAACCGTTGGACACAAAGCTTGAGCCACGGGAGGAGGACCCATTAGACACCGTGCTCGAGGAATTAGCCGATGATGCTCATCGTCAGCTGTCAAAAGTAGAGCTTGTGCTCAAACTTCGGACACACATACATTACCCCGGGCACCTATGACAGGTGGCTCCCACTTCAAGCCCGACGTCAAGCCTGCTCGCCATTCGGCGTTCCGGCCGTCGTCTACAAAGGTTACGGTCAGGGGCTCATCCTTGAGGCGAAGGACTTCTTGCTCTTCTGCCCCGACCGTATTGAACTTCAGTGTATTGTTCTCGACCAGTACGCGGTCAATACACTGTCGGAGGCTATCGGGTTCGACCGGGAGCCAAAAGGTCTAAGGCTTTTTCTTCTTCGATGGGTAGCCAAGGTGTAGAAGAAACGGGACCGGATGGTGCGAAGCAGCGTTTAACCTGGTTCATATGGACCCGTCGGGGTTTGGACTGTGGAGCTGTGATACTAACAATAGTGAGATGAGGTGGGTCGACCGCGATGACACGGAATTGGCCAAGCCAAGGATAACAAAGTTTATGAGAAAGGCCGGGTTTAGGAGCAAAGTCTCGCAAAAAGACGCGATCGCCGATGGAGACCTGAAGAGGATCCCTGCCATAGTTGTCGTACTGATTCTTCATCGCCTCGCGGCGCTTCTTGTTATATGAGGCGACGGAGGACCAGACGGCATGGAGAGAGGAGACAAGCGATTCCTTATAGATACTGGGGTCAGCGTCGGACGGAACATGTTGCTGTGTCTTGTGCCTGATCAGGAGATCGATATTGAGGACGGGATCACGACCGAAAAGCATAAAGAATGGAGATTCATTACAGTATCCCCGAAGTTGTGTGACTTCCCGATCGCCACCGCGGAGCCGGACCAATGGTTGTTCGGTGACATGCGGCACAACTCGTCCACCGCATCAAGGTTTTCGGCGGCGCCCGTATCCAAGGCGGCGCAGAGTTACCTTGTCAACGGGTCGTGCTGCCGGCGTTCCCGTACGAAACCATGACGCCGCTCCGCGTCTACCGCCTGTCGCCAGCGGAGGAAGACTGGATCCGCGACCGCGAAGGGGTCTTCCGTAATTACGCCAGCGACCCGCGAGAGGCCCGACGCCGCATGGGTAAGCTTTTTAGCGCTTCGTGCGCTGCATTGTCGTGTACGAAGCTCCTCAACGACGACAAAACGACTAGGTTGGTCGACGCGTCGGTGCCCAGTCTTTCCTCGTTTCCTATTCGGCTCGTTTTCGAGCCGCCAAATGCGTCAGCCGATATGGGCTGGAACGCGCACCGACCAGTGGATGTATGGATCGTCGATTCGAATACCGTCTTGAGAATGGTCATCGCTCAGGCATCGTATAGGTTCGAGACGCGTACGCTCCATGTGACCCTCCATACGACAATATCCTGTCACGAGCATATGCGGAACCTAATCGACCGTTTTGGACGGCTCCAGCAGCGGGCAGTCCGCGTGTCCGCATGCGTCCGTTTGGGGCGGCTCCCAATCGGCACTGACCCGCTATTCGAGCTCCTGGCGGAGGAGGAAGTGTTCGGGACACTTCATCCCTCGCGGGACTGCCGGGCCAATACGATTTTGAACCGCTTGTACGATCATCGCCAAGCGGGAGCGGCGGACCCCGACGTTCCGGTTCCTGCGCAAGCGCCGCCGGCTCCGATGTCGGTCCGCCTCGACAACGTGCCCATTGACCTCCGGGCGGACCAGATCCACGCCGTCCAGATGGGCGACATCAACACTCCCATTCTGGCGATCCAAGCGGCATTTGGTACAGGAAAAACCGTCGTGGGAGCTCTGATCGCCGCACGGTTGGCTACAGCGGATCCGGAGGCCATTATAGTGGCTATGGCAACAACTAATGGGGCTGTTGCCCAATTTACGGACACACTTTTAAGGTTGACCGACTATCGTAACCTAAATGTGCTTAGATTCGTTTCAGATTCCGCGCTGTCTGACGGTTGTCCGCAGACCGCAGTCGATCTCCATAACATCCTCCGACGGCTGCCGCGAGACTACCGCGACCAACTTAGTGAGGCGGAGTTTCATACCTGCCAAAATTACGCCTCCTGTCGCCAGCTCGTGGAAATCGCTCTGTTCCATCCGGAGCAGACCATGTACCTCACGGAGGACCAACGGGAAGATTATCGGATCGCGGAGCGCGAGAATCCTGAAGCGACGGAGGAGGCCGTGGAGATTATGTTCCGGGTACGGCGTCCTAATATCCTCTGTATTACTTCGGCGTCGCTCCTAAACTCTGCCGGTTCCCTCGGCTTGTTTGGTCCTTACACGAAGGACTGTAGTGTGATCATCGGAGACGAGGCCTCCCAGATCCCAGAACCAGTTCTGGTGGCCACGTCTTCTTGGTTCCCCAATGCGCGGCTGATCTTCATTGGTGACGTGCATCAGCTTTCACCGCACATTCGCACTTCTCCGGAATCGGTGGCAGCTCGGCACGGAGCTCGTGGTATCATGGATCTGCTGCTGGCCAAGCAGGTCCCGGTAGCCCCTCTGTTGACAACTTTCCGCGCCCACCCTGCTCTGAACGAGCCCTAAAGCGAACAGTAATGGTATGTCTTCTCCTTTTCTTTTCTCTTTTCTTTCCCTGCTTTTACGTAATTTAGCTTAATCTGTAGGTTCCACGGATACTTAGATTTTCATTTCATCAGCTTTACCATTCGCTGCTAAATTAACGTCCGAGGACGGACGTTTTGTGGGAAAAGGGGAGGTGTAAGACTCTAAGACCTTGTAATACACATTATATCCTAGCTAGAATTCCTTCCGTTTGAGTCACCGATAAAAGCTATGTTTCAGATATCGACGACGCGCGGCTGAGATGACGACACCGAGAGGACGATACAAAAGCCAAGCGTCCGAGCTCCCGAGGAAGACGACGAGCCTGCCAGCCGGAGAGGTCGAGAGGAGCCAGCCTCGCCCGCACGATTCCACTCCTTTCCACTTCTACATATTGTTCTTTGTTTCG
The DNA here is from genome assembly GCA_030553155.1 of Nippostrongylus brasiliensis. NCBI lineage: Eukaryota > Metazoa > Nematoda > Chromadorea > Rhabditida > Heligmosomidae > Nippostrongylus > Nippostrongylus brasiliensis. The sequence continues at coordinate 30,950,131 of CP130732.1, read as the reverse complement.
CCTTATATTCCCTTTTGTCGTTGATCTTGCTTGCCTTTTCGTACATAAATGTTCTCATAGTCTGACTCTAATAAATCTGTAATTGCCAGACTTATACTCTATCATGAAAGACGTACCCCGTAACTGGTAGTTATAAATACGCCGTGGAATAATTAAAATGTCCAAGATGTATTCCTCTGGTTTATCAACAATCGCAGCGAGGTCTATACAGGATTAATTAGGGGTTTATGCGACATCAAGCAGAACTAATTAGCAGGATTTGAATATCCTGTATGGCGCGCAAACCCTGATTCACCAATGCACTCTGGGGCTTGATCGGGGCTTATTTGTGGTTCACACAGCTTACTACCTTGAGCTCTCCGAACCGTCACAGCGCTAGTGAGGTGTGTTGGCATGCACATAAACACCGAATAAGCTCTGAATGAAACCTGCTGCACCCCACCTTGGGTATATTTCAGAGTTTATATTGGGTATAGCACTAATGAGTCCAAGCTCAGGGCTCTTCTTGTTTTTGCTTCACCTGCGATGGATGAGCTGCGTTGTGAAAACTTAAAACACTCAGGATAATAATCTCCAAGTTCTCTCTTGTGGAAACCTCGGCGTGGTGTCACGAAAATTCCCCGTAGCTGATCGAGATAATTAAAATGTGCAAAATATTCGCCGAAAAGCGAGCAAACTCTGATTCATCAACGCTGGCAGCAGGGTACATACAGGATTGATGCGGAGTTTACGGGACATCGAACGGAGCTCATTAGAAGGATTCGAATATCCAGTAAAAATTCGTAACATTATGCCGAGTTTTCAAGAAGATGGTGATAAAAAGCGATAAACTTACAAAACACTCAAGATAGTGTCAACTAGCGTTCTAAAAGTAGATCATTTAAGGGGAGGAATTCTTCCTCTTCAAGGTGAACTGGCACTACAAAACGAACTATTCGTGCATTGTGTGTTACTATCCATTCGCTGAAGTTGATCGTAGATAATGCGATGCTGCAGATGCTTCCGAGTGGAAATTGCATCCTTACTTCGACGGCGACCACGGTGTGTGGCTGCTTTAACTTCCTGCGTTAAACTGGTTTTCGCCTATGCTTGTGGTTTTCAGTCTTCCTTTCATCAACGCCTTCGTTCTGAGTCCCGAGAAGTGAGAATCTAAATAGCTCTGTTGAAAAAAGCTGGTAACAAAGCACCGTTTATTTATGGCGCTCTACATATAACCACTGCATATATCACTACTATATCACTTCTACCTTAGCTTTCTCCTACTTACTCATACTACTCTCTCTTTCCTTGTAAGCTTTCTCCTACTTACTCATACTACTCTCTCTTTCCTTGTACTGAGAACTCGATTCTTTGTATTAATAACGTCACTATTTTATTCTGTTGTATCAATTGCACGGTTTTTATACATAGAGCGTTTGGTGTGCATAATTTTTTTATTGATTTTGTACCACACATGCCTTGCGCATGTAATAAATATCAAATGTATCACTGCTTTGCGACGGCTGGCAGAGTTGTGGGAGCTTTTTTTTTACAAGATACGCCCTTCTGAATTTTTGATTAAAACTTCATTCGTTTATACGGTTTTTACAACTGTCTATGTTACCAAAAACGCCTGCAGCCCTACATTTCCGGTAGATTTTGTACCTTTCTACAGTTTTCTGCAATTCATTGCAAAGGTAAACTTGACATATGTGATGCTTTTACGAGATTTAGTCGTAGGAGAAGGCGCTGACCTGAGACATTTTTCTCCTACCGCTCTCACTAAGAAAATCAAGCACCAAAAAAAACTAGGTGAACTAAACTAAAGCTAAAAAATTGAAAAAGACTAATAATAGCGGATAGGGGCCACCATTGATACCTAGATAATCATCGTGAGTTAGTGAACGCTAAAAAGCTATACCCATATAGCGATGACGGCCTTTCACCAGAGCTAAACCTTTCTTCGACGCTCCTTTGTCTTCTGTTGAATCTTCAACTATGTAACTTATATCTGCGTAACCCAACATTACTTTGAGTTTCTGAATCCAATAAAGGAGCTGTCGCCGAGCTTTAGGTGGGATGTAAATGAGTCATGCGTCGTGACGCGATGTCTCAAGAGCTTTTCGCCGCTCACAAGTTGAAGAGCTCGTTGTCGTTCGTTCTTTTACAAGCCATCGCCGACCGCCATCTTTAATCTTTTCAGTCACAAATGACAAGCATCGCCAACTCCTCACCACATCGCTGAGTTTTTTGCACAAATCTTGCTCTCCTACATCAATCCTTTTTCTGAATCTCATTGAACCAGTTCCATTATTTTTTAGTTTTTTTTTGAATTTTCCTCACTATGCTAAACATCTCTACACTAACTGCTCGGTATTATGTCGCTGCATATTGCTCTTTTCTACTGCCCGGAGTCTTGTGTTCCGTGCTCTCTCCACACGATTTTTTCATATATTGTGTTTCATTATTTTATTTTGTATATTTTATTTCATAATTGTATCTGAACTGCTCCCTATCGACCCACGCATCGCTAAATGTTTTATTCTATCTTATTTTTGAGCGTTCTTCTTCCGAACGCTTTGATTCTTTCTTTTTTCTCCAAACATTTTGCTTACCAGCGCATTATATCATTACATTAGTTTTGCTCAATTGCTGAACCTTCGTGAAGATAATGAGTTGGGCAGAACGGTATTGCTTTGAGCTGTCCCTTAGTAAGGTGTGTAATTAATTTCTTGTTATTATCCGATTTTTTCAAGTACCATGGGAGTCATACTCACACATGGTAACGTCTCGCGCGTAATTCGTTCTTTTAAATATAGATATGCAATAGCGTCGCTAAACGATTGGCGGAATCTGCGTTTCCTGCCGCCGCGTCATAACTCTTTCTAAGCCTAATTATTTTACATAAAACACATGATTAAATTCAGGATGATGTGCTCTGCCTTCGGTTTGTGAAACACGCCAATTTTTCTGAGGTTTGGAGCTGCAAGTGAAGGCTATTTGACCTTGACGTTGCATCGAGTAAACGAAGTTGACTATAGCACCGGTAGCGTTTTTGAATGATAGCCCTAGGGTATGGTGCATTCACATTCAGTCTACTTCCATCCTCTGCCTCTCTTTTTTGTTCTGCTTCGGTAAAACCTTCTTACGCTCCATTCCTTTCTTTTGGTGTTGTTGTTTTGCAACATGAAGTGTGTTTGCCTACCATTACCGGCTACCAGATATCCGCTGTTTTGAGCGGCGATACTCCTCGACTATTCATGATCTCAATCCTATGAAAACAAACAATTATCAGTATATCTTTGCATTGCCCCACAGAAATCTTTGGAAGGATCTTAGCGCTCGGATGATCGCAAAAATCGCGACTCAGTCCCGATTCAAAGTCGCACCTCGGAGCTATCCGGGCACCGTACCACCTGCTCACCTACTCGTTTGCACCCCCTTGCAGCTTCCTTGATTCAGACGACTTTTATTCATCATAAACCGTTGTCGAAGATTCGGATTCCAGTTGTAGGTAACAGAGAAATTTAAGGTAGGCTCTCTCAGAAGGAAAAAGAGAAACTCGTGCTGGATAGTTTTTGGGGTCTTTGTAAAGGTAATGGTAAAGATGCCAGCGTTGATCAGCACCCCGAGGACGTACCGCGCAGCCGTGTCCCGTTCAGAATCGTGGAGGAATGGTGAATGCGTATCTGGCCCTATGCATTCACTAGCGGGGTGAGTCGCTATACCAATTGAAACCAAACAATACAAGATACAATAACAAGTGGAGTAATAAGCAGAAAATAAAAGAGTAGCTCGTTTCGTCCCTACCATGTACGAGCTATTCAATCTAAATATAAAGCCACTCTCGGGACTCGTCAGCATGGTAGGAGTGGCTTTATAGGAGAATGAATAAAAGAAAATAATCAAAAGAAAAGAGAGATACTAACCTGTACACTTGTGAAATATCCAAAGGAAGGCGTAATTTGCGTGTCGACACTAAGTGAAGTAGGCTCTGCAAGAATAGGCGTTAATAAAGTGTAGTATAGAAGGAGTGAAACAAGAGAGAAGAATACGGAAAAGTACCATGGAACAACGTCTGTATTATACTGACTGTAGATCTAATAGATTGCGGGAAAGAGCGCGGAAAAGTGATTAGTGGATGATGAGTTACGGAGATCAAAGATCAATAAACATATAGCGGAATAACCAGACAGAAGGCTCACTGGTATAAATTTTGTTAGTAAAATTGCCTGTCGATTTACTGAAACCATATTTAAAGACTATATAACTGTTCTTCTTTATGTATTTTAGCAAAATGTTGTGTATGTCATGCAAGTCAGGGTCTCCACCTTCCCAAACAAGTTTGGTACCAATTACCATTTTGTACCAATTTATCCAACCCCGCAGGGATGGAAGGATTGGTTAGCCCCGGCGAGGATCAATCACTCGACCATGCGAATGTCAGTAGCGACTGTTATGCCTTCTTACGAGGACCTAATTACTTAGCAAATCAAGTTCCAGCTAAAACAGTGGTTCGTCTCAAGTCAGAAGTCGTTTTTGGAGGCTTAGTCTCTTTGCGATGGCAATGTTCTTCGGCTGCGCTCGATTTCCGGCGATCACTTTCGTGCCTGAAAGGGGGAAGTCTACGGCCGGGTGTGTTTGCTCTCGGCGATTCTCAGGCCACCTACCCGCATTGCCATCGAATCCGTCCACCTTATTTCTGACTTGACGACGTGCCGATTTCTTTCGGTAGCGCGGTCTCCTCTGAAAATGTGATATTTTCCTCTGAATTTACTGTCGGAATTTGATTTTGTCGAAAAAATCGTGTGACTCTATGTAGTGGTGAAGCAGTTATGCAGTTACCCTCAGGCTGTAACTACGGAGGACGGCTTAATGAGGTCGACATCACTGGCTTGCCACTCTGACGAGGTCAAGAAGCGTTAACTCCTCACTTTAAAAATTTACATTCTAGAGCATTCTGTAAACCAGAAGATGGAACTCGCTGCTGTGATTCCAACCATGTGTTTTTGGTCAAAATAAGTAGAACTAAAAAACTATATGACAAGGTGACTCTTAGGGCAGCCATATGTGCTGCTGGCGTCGTTTTGGCAATTATTTAGCAAAGGTAACACGGCATTAACTTGCCCCATATGCCCTTCAGTACATATCTTCCTCCGTCCGATCGTCACCTTCTCTTGTTTCTCTTTTAGCGCCATGTAAGGGAAAACGTTCACTGAAGAAAGTGACCTGGACTGCTGGTTGCACAACTTTCTTGGTTCAGAACCAAGCAACATCTGAGCTGAAGGCATGCAATGTCTACCTGAGAAATCGAGAAGGGCGAGAAAATACATACTATGTAGGTTGTCCGGAAATTAATGCAAGTTTTCAACCTCAAACTTCAAAACAACATATCTCAGCTCAAAGGAGTGCTCATTACTCAAAATAGAAACCATTGCAGTCTACATATCTCTGCCAATGTGACACCATCTGATTTATCGAGAAATTGATTTGATCGAGAAATTCTGGACTTCTGGAGAAGATGAATTCGTTGAAGTCAGTTTCCACCTGCGCTTAGTCAGTGAAGCATTTCTCACGCAAGAACTCACCTTGGTGCTTTAACAGGTGATAGTCATTAGCAGACATGTCCAGTGTGTACGGTGGATGAGGAAGAATCTCGTAACCCAACTCGTTTAATTTCCGAAGCGTCGGATGTGCGACATGTGGCTTTGAATTGTTGTGAAGCAGAAGTGTTCCCCACCTATTTAGAAACGCCGGATTCAAAAGTCGCAATTTCTCGTTCATTTCGTCAGTTTGCTGGACGCACTTCTCTGTTGTAATGGTTTCACTCCGTGGCAGGAAGCTGTGGTGTGTCAATCCTGAAGCACACCACCAAACTGTGACCATGATCTTCTTGGTTTCGGGAAGTGCATCGGAGCTTCATCAACGTCCAGTCATTGAGCGCTTCGTCTCCCGCAGAGAATTCATTTCTCATCGCATGTTATAATGCGATGGAGAGAAGGTTCGTTCTTATTGCGAAGAAAGAGCGCCGACGCCGACGGCACATAGAATCGACGATTTTTTAGGTGTTCGTTCAACTCGTGCGGTATCCATTCATCTTATTTCTTCGTCTTTCCTACTTTCTCCAGATGCTCGCAAGCACTTGCTTTGATCACCTCCGAGCTATTTCACAAGTTGTTGAACAGCTCCACGAGTTTTGGCTTCCACCAACCTCTTCAATTCATCGTCGTCAGTAGCAGAGTGACGGCCGCGACATTCTTCACCTTCAAGATCGAATTCACCACGACGAAATTTTTGCGGTCAGCCTGTCACTGTGGATTCGTTAACAGTTCCTTGGCCAAATACGTGATTGATGTTCCGACTCGTTTCCGTTGCAGTTCTACCCAGCTTGAACTCATGGTAGTAAATGTGTCGAAATTGCTGCTTTGACAACTCCATTTCTATCCTACAAAAGTTACGGTGGCGGGGTCTGTTCGAAAAATCAATTACGCTGTAGGATAGAGCTCGACATAAGCTTTGTAAAAGTTCATTGCAATGTTACGTTTCAATTACGAAACTATTCTGCTATTTGCCGCTTTTTTGTTTAGCGGTTTATAGACGAGAATCAGTTGATTGACCTAGATATTTGGAGATGCTAGGTTATTCGCAAAACACTGACATCGGACGGGAATTGAACCAGCGTCTTTCTGTTTCCGGCAGACTGCACTAACCACTGTGCTACCGATGTACTACGTTTCGAATCTCCTAGCATCTCTTTCTTGAGCCCGGTCGGGCTGTTTCTATCAGCACTCACCCGTAATCACGGGAATGAGCCGGTAAGCCGATATCGGCAGTTACCAGTTAAGCTGATAGCATTTTTGATATATTACGAAACTATTCTGCTATTTGCCGCTTTTTGTTTAGCGGTTTATAGACGAGAATGAGTTGATTGCCTTAGATATTCGGAGATGCTAGGTTTTTCGCAAAACACTGACTTCGGACGGGAATTGAACCCGCCAATTTCTGTTTCCGGCAGACTGCACTAACCACTGTGCTACCGATGTACAACGTTGCGAATCTGCGAAATTATGTTTCAATGTATTGTTTTGAGAAAAGTGGCGCTCTAAAGAATGAAGGGTGAGACCTGCATCAATTTCCGGACAACCTAATATCTCGTGTTGTATATTTCATTCCATGCTTCAAGAGAATGCAAAGAAGTTTTGTTTCAAAGAGCTCAAGACCACTTGCAAGAACCTAATGGAAGGTCTGGTGCGTGGTGCAATCTTCAGCTAGGTAAAAGAAGGGTACTTAGGTAGACAGACAGTTAGAACCTCCGAAGGAGATTCGCTGTGGGTACGTACCAGCTTGAAAAGTTCGTTCATCCCTATACAGGCCCGCTGTGCGCCTTGATGAATCACGATTTGCTCGTGTTTTGGGCAACACCGCTCCGGGTATATGGTCCATAAATCCGATCAGTGGTCGATTTTACAGTTTACGGTCTTCTTACAAGTCGATTACAGTTTTTTTTACTTTTTTTGAATTGCGCTAGCTTGCCCTACCCGGCTTCGATTTTCATCGTCAAGTCCTTCCACATCTGTTCGCTACCCGAATTCGTAAGGTTTCGTCTTTTCCTCCGTGTCTCACACCGGTAGCTATGCGCAGTTTCTACACAACTAGTACATACTTTGGTCACGAGTCAACTATCAATTAGGTTCTAAATTGATCGGTTGATTCGAAATCAATTGCTTCGTTTCCTGTGTTTGTGTTCTATTGATTGGGTCATGGTAAACGAATAAGCCCACCTTCCTCCTGATAGACCCACATTTCCCCAAAAGAAAAAAGATACGTGGCGCCATCGATGAAATGAGAAGACATTTTTCTGCCGGTCCGTTTCTCCCCATCGTCTTTTTCCAGTAATCCGATAATATCGTCCATATGCCGCTGCGAGCTCTAGAGCCACCCACCACTCTTTGTGTAGTTGTGAAATAAGGAAATGTCCGTTCGTGCCAGAAAAATAAAGCTATGTCTAACCGATTTGTGATTCCTGCTACTTTAATTTTAGTTTCCCACTCGTTGCAGTAGCTGCTCAGAAACGCCGGACTACTAAGACAAAGCCCTGCAGTAATCTGAAATTCATTATAATGGCGACAAAACCATTTAGCACAGCTGTCTACCAAGAACACTTACCAGACGCAATATAACCACACAACTTCATTTTTATAGTCTGGCAGCTCAGCCACATTCTTTCAAACGACAGTGCGCCCGTATGTTGAGGCTTTTGGATTGCTTAAACGCATTGTCATGAGCACTCTCCTCAATTATTAGTGCACTTGTCCCAAGATCTGCGTTTGGAAGATCCCATTTCTCATTCCAGTTGTCCAACTGCTGTCTTTCATGGTCGTGCTAAATTGAATTGAATTGAATCAGCATTATTTTTCCAACTTGAATCAATCTATATTACACGTGGAGCATATTTTTCTTCTACGACCGTTCCAGAGGAACAAAGAGCACATTCCACGCCCGGCTCCTGATGAACCTTGACATAATCGTAGGCTCAACGAGGATAGATACGATAAGCTATAATATTTTTTCTTCTTGAAAGTCGCACGGTTGGTACGGGTATTTATTGCGGCAGAATCACCTTCTTCTGAAGGAAATAAAGCAAAGGAATGAGGAAATAAAGCATAGGAAATAAACCTAATCATGACTTTTGATCCAAAATCTCTCCAATCCTACCAAGATTTGTGAACAAGGGAGCACTCACAGGTCAAAGGAAATAAACCTAACCAAGACTTCTTGATCTAAGATACCTCCAATCTTACCAAAATTTGTGATACAAGGGAGCACTCACAGGGAATGGAGGGACAAACCACCTCACCTAACCGCGGACCGACACGCAATCAGGATACTATAATAGAAGTAGAGGGGTACGAGAGGAAATCGTACCCTGGCTAAAAAATTCACTATTTGAAGGTGTGGCCTGATTGTGAGATTGATACGAACACTTTATTCGTGCTAGCGTTTCGGCGTCCTCGCCTTCTTTCGAGCCTTTATAAAGTGAACTATAATACATAACTACATAGCGCCCGTAGTTGTAGGATACGTGGGTGGCAAAAAGATCGGCCAAAGCTGCTTGCACTCAAGCAGAAGAGGTAGCCGAATGTCTTTTCCTTGCTCCTTTGCCCTTACGGGCATATGTACCTCTGATGCATTAACACTTCTCATGCCTCAATGAACAACATTTTTGGGCCGCACCACTTTACGTATGCCATAGAGTTGCATTGTGTTTTGCAATATCTGCAAGATGTTCGTCGAAAGAAGCTTGCTGTCATTAACGCAGCAAAAAATCTTGCTACTGTAACAATAAGCGAGTTTATTCCAAAACTTGTAGCGAAGTCATTCTGAATAAAAAGCGCAGTCATGAATACTACTAATTCAAATCGAATTGTTCCCCCTACAAGCTGGCTTTATGCTTTTCTGCTTTGGATGTTCTCAAGCTGTGGAGAAGAAACGGATAGATCTCGATTTTTCTTTGTTGCTGGTCATTTTATCTCTGACCTCAAAAACGGTTTTTCTAAATATCTGAAGATCAGATGGGTCGATGTTTGGGCGGGATGGCCGAGAGGTTAAGAGCCTAGGCTCAAGATCTCGACGATCAGGGTTCAATCCCGTCCCAGGCAGAAATCCTTGCCTAGCTCAGAAAAAGCTGAAAAGGGTATCGGTACCAGCGTCAGGCCCGTGTGACAGGTCGGCTGATGGAGGAAAACTGTCACGATCACAAGATGGATCGATGATCGCATGCAAGAAACTGGCGCTAAATAACCTGCGATCGAGGACGATATGGCCACCCCACAAGGAGCTCAAGACAGAGACAAGATGGCAGTATGGCACCTCAACATATGCGGGAGCAGCACCAAGGAGAAAGAAGACGGAGCGACTATCATGAAAGACGTACCTCGTAACTGATCGGGATAAAAACGTTGTGGAATAAAAAAAAAAGGGTCGATGTTTGAGCGCATGACGGATTTTCCATTGAAGAAGAAAGAGAAGAAAAGAAACGGCAACTTTGTTATGGTTTCGAGGCGCATTTAGGCAAATGCGAGCTTTAAACAGGTAATAGAGATAACAGCGAACTCTTTAATTTATGAGGAGACTAATTCGCTGTAGATCAAAAACTTCTGTCGTGTTCTAGTTGAAAAGATTGCTATAAACCACATTCGGACTGCTCAAGCACACAAATATTGAGCTGACTAGTTTTGTCGTTAGACGATACGCGCAGTGACTTGGTTGTCTCTGAGTTGCTGTCGCTCAAGGTTGGCAACAAGTTTAACCCTTTACCCTCGCGGTTACCCTTTGGACCATTCTTGATATATTTCACTTACAACACCCAGAAGTCATTGAGGGCGCCTATGGTGCAGTTGTAAAAGGCGCTACTGACACCCGCACGGGCTAACCGAGTCTTCCATACCCCAGGGTCGGGTAGATTGGTATCGGGAAGGTAAAGACACTGATTTGGTATAGCTGCTGGTCTCCATAAGACATTCTTTCAAATATGCATTCGCCATGCCTCTACGATTCTGAATTGAACACGAATGCGGCGGCGCGTCCTTCGGGGGTTGATCAACACCGACATCTTTACCTAAACCTTTTTTGATTAATACCGCAGAATCTTCGACAGTAATCTGTCATGTACATCAAATTATATACTTGTTGCTGCTTATTGCAAAACGTACCGCTCATAATCCAAAATAACGCTCCTTTGTGTTTTCCTTGCGTCACTAGTAGCAGTTTTTCCACGGTGTGGAAAACTTCGTTTCGGTTCTTTTGTTTTGTTTGTCAAATAGGCTATGCTGCACTTTAGGTATGTAAATAGATGTGCATAAATGTGATCTCATTGGCGGAGGTAGGAGGCGGGCTGTCAAAGAAGTTGGCATTGCTGGATCGAATCTCTCTCAGTGTTACGCTGTCGTCCTGACAGTCTGACTGGTAACCAGCTAGGTGTTTATGATTCTAAAATTGCGCTGAAGTAGTTTTTTTTTAGTTTGCAGTAAGCCTTGTTCTAGAAGTTTGCTGTTGTTCACCGGGAAATATGCAAAGCATCATGCTTGTTTACGCCACTCTAATTGGACGACAAATCCAATGGAAATTTACGATTGTATATTCGATACGGGGTATGGTTCCCTAGTAAACACATTTTAATATCGCTGCTTTTCAATCACTTCAGCCGCTCTCCGTGTTTTCATGTCATAGGCTGTGTGATGTTTGTAACAAACTGGTAAATTTTACATTCTATCGAGCGTTTAAGAATTTCACAAGCTTCTTACAGAGTTCTGCTTCTGCTATTTGTCTACTCGAGAAATAAGGAGAAGATTCACTTGGAAACAAAAAATTTAGCAGCTTTCATTGTATTGAAGCGCTCGTGAGCAGTTTTAATAAAGCCATAAGATGGTATAGACCAAATCCGCATTCACTATGCCTCGACGATTCCGCTTGGAAGACGAGTGCGTGGCGCATTCCTAAAGGACAGATTAGCGCCGACACCTTAACCTTCTACACTAATTTCCAAATAGTCCCTCTTGTTCACCCGGTCCCTCCAGTGGATTACGTCCCTTTCCATAATCTAGGTCGCCTCCAAAGACAGTTTCTCACTTCGCTTGGAAATGGAAGAGCGAGAAAATTGAGATCGGACGGGGAAATTCCCTAGGGATGGCTGCTCTGAAAATTTCGATCTTGTGCAATTTCAGAAGATTACAGGAAGAGACGTTAGCAAATACATCCATCACGGTAGATGGACAAGATTACCAGATCAGCTGAGATGTCCTTTTCCCCTGAAATGAGAAATCTTTTTCGAAATAATGCGCACCAAGGCCCGCAGGGATTGTTTCGGTCGAAGGCTCGGTGTTTATGGGAAAACCATACATTTGCTTTGGAATCTTGGCCTCCTTTTTGTACCTATATTCAAATTGTTATCTAAAATTCATGTTGTTATAATGAATATTAGAGTGACCTAAAAGTTGGTGTGCATTTCGGATCCTGACTTCCTTTGCTCATACTATAGAAAATCAGTCAAATAATCAATCAGAGTATCACGGTTACCCAGAAGTTATTGCCAAGGATCTGTCAAAGAATATTGATTCATCATGCTGCCCTTATTGGTCATTTAGTTGTTTTACTAGAGTTGTGAATAAAAGAAGTCAGAGTATGAAATGCACACGAACATTTGAATCACCCTAATATTTACTCTACTTCAGATAACCCCACACTGAGGTAGTCGGTGAATTAAATACAAAAAATAATGCACAGGAAGGAGAATAATATACAAAAAATTCGTTTCGTCCCTAAACTTTAGGCCCACAATTCCAAAAGAATATGAGCTAACCCGGAAATCATCAGTAAGGTAGAGATGGCTCACAAGGGTAATTAATGACTAAATATGTAGAACCAACTTGTATTAGGGATTTACTCCACAACATAAACCATATTCTATTGAATATTCATTGGAGAAATATTGGAAAAATATCCAAGGAAAAATAATATCCTCAAACTCGCGTAATTAAATCAGGATTGTGGGAGGGTTAGTGATTCTATGGAAATAGCAGTCTAAAATTCACTCCAGGAAGTATCATCGACTTAGCTGCACTTTTACATGCTGAGTACTGCTTCCAAATCATATTCCCATTAGTGGACATCCTTCATGCTTCCGGTTTCAGAACCAGCTGCCCACAGTATTTCCTCATGGAAAATGGGAGTTTATTGCTGTTTTCCTCGAATTTTTTTGGCTTGAATCTGCAACCCACCTATGGCGAAAATTTTCTCATCTGTAAATCGGGTCGAGGGGTCGAACGATCAATACCGGCTCGGGTTAACCAAGCCTTCCATCCCTGCATGGCCGAATGATCCGATACAACATAGATTTGTCTTGGAAGCTCGTCGGATTCTTGAAGCGCTGATCAACACCGACACATTTAGCTTTACCTTCTTGTGGATGTGAAGAACCAAATGAAAAGGCTGCCAGCGAAAGCGACAAGGCTGAAAAAGAAATCGATCCTCTTTCACGTGATACTCCACTTTTATTACCACGTTTCTAAGGCTTCTATCCATGCATTGTAGAAGGAACGACGGCTATTCCACATCCTGTCGCACACTACTTCATCTACCGAACTGCTAACTTATGTCCTGAGCTGAACCTCTCCGACGTGCCAGTTCAGTTCTATTAGTTTTTATGGCGAACTTATTCCCAGGTAGCGGCACGTAGTTCTCAGCCATAAACACGACTCGAAAGCTCTTCATTTCTTCGACGGCAGCTATTTAGCGGTGCTATAAATAAAACTACGATTTTACGGCTACTTGCGTGAATTCCCAGAATTATTTCCTCGTACCAATCAACTTCGCTCACTCAAAGTGGCCATAAAGCAACTGAAGCTTGCAGGACTATGCATTCACTCGGCTTGAGTGGACAGAACAAAATGGTGGGGCAATTAGCTCGGCTACCCTTGCTTACAGTCGACGTCCCTGATATGAGGGAGTAGTACTCTACCGTAGCAGACGAAGAATCGGGTATACATGCAACCTGGACTTGTTCGATTTTTTCTTAGTCTTTTGTGAATTCAATGTTTTCACAGATTGTACAATGCGCATTTCACATCGTTTTTTCCTTTGGAACGTTCATTTGGGAACCATGGAGGCAGAACAAAAAAATGCACCTCTCATTGCAGTAAGGCGACATTTTTGTCATTGTTTTTTCTTGAGCTCAATGGTCAAAGAAACAAATCCGGAAGTGCGCTTCGGTGATGTTGTGGTTAATGTTTACTGTAGGACGGGTAGTTATATTATACTTGTCCACTTCAACGAACATAAAACGATTTGGGTGGCTCCTGTGATTCATCAATGTAATTATTATGGGAAGGTTTTGTTTAGGATTGGCGGTGGTGCTAGGGTCATAGCAAAAATCGCCGCTCAAGCTGGATTCAAACCCGTGTCTCCGGCCTATCTGCGGCACGGTGGTATTAAACCACTTCACCGGTGGCGTTTTGCGATGATTCTACCACCATCATTACAACATCTTATAGTTTACTCAGTAGTAAATCGCAAGAAAGCGGTTATAGAACCAGGGCTCAAATTCATGAACGGACCAGCGGTTTCCGAAACCACGGCGCAGCCAGAGCCAGACGGCAGAGTCAATGAGAGATTGCGTTTAACATAGGAAGCTTAGGATAAGTAGAGAAAGGTGCGCACTGGCTGTATCTCGAGGTTTATCGGGGTTTACCAATGATGAATGTGGGCCCAGGATTCTGCGTGTTTTCCGCAATCCCGTAACGAGAAGCTCTCCCCACGAATGTACTAGAAAATCTTCTCTTCGAATTGATGGGAAAAGAAAGAATCTCGAAGGCCGAATCTCCACAGATTTCTTTCTCAGAGGCCAGCAAAATAGGCGAGAGCAACTGTGGATTGCTACGATCCAACTAACAATGACGAGATGTGGAATAACCTTTCTTCTTGTTTTCGTTGTTATTCTTCTTGCTTATGCTCTTATACTTTTTCGTCTTATTCTTTCTGTTAGTCTTTTTATGGTTCAGTTTGAGTCGTCTCGGGGTCCACTTTTTTTCTCCTAATAGTAGTCGACATTCACTTTTGTACACAGCCCTGAGTCGTCCCTGAGGACAGTCCTCCCTGAGGTCGTCCCTGAGGTCAGTACTCCACCTTCTGGGACGCTCCTAGTTGGCGTCTACCTGGTGTTTGAAACTCCAGTGCTTTTCTTAGTGGGTGGTTCTGTGATGTGCTCACAACGTATCGTTCACACCTGAATCTTCAATGTCTGCTTGCAAACGCTATTCACATCTTTCTGACGACCTCGCTCAGGACCCTCTCCATCCGAAACTAGCCAGATGAGCATCTTTAGCTCTGTTGAGTGTTATTCCTTTTATTAACCTTTTTTATAATCGCCGAATTCGACTATCTGTTAACCTCGTCGTGAACATTCAGCTGCTAATTTTTTTTCTGAAACTCTCCACGAAGTTAATGATCTCTATTGGCCTTATGTTGCATCGGGTTCACTTTTCTCAGAAGGGGAATAAACTTGACCGCGACTCTACAATCCAAGATCTATCCCAATTGGCCTCATTTGTGATCTAGAACACGCTGCAAGAATCGCATGTCTCAATTTAGCCTGTATAGTATTCCTTCGTGGTCCATTCCTCACCTCTTGTCACAGATGATTCCATCCGTCTCCTTCCACGAACATTCGGAAAGCCTTCCACGGTTCTTTGCACCATTATGGAGCGCACGATGAATATTCACTTCATTGGTTCCCACTTGCACTTTTCCCTCAAGGAGCTCCGCCTAATATCGATATTCATCATCGAGTCCATGAAAAACTTGCGAATAGATGATACTACTTGATCATTCTCAGTGCGTTTCCGCTGCAGCATTATCGAGGTTGGGGTGAAATTTAGCCGGTCCAATTCAAATCAAGTCTTTGCATTATTTTTACATTTTGGAGAGTTGAACATTGAAAGAGGTCGCCTTACACCTCATTTGCAGGCTGGGAAACAACCTTGTTTGAAAAACGGCCCTTCGTCTACTTCCGCCATCCTCCAATTCGCTTGCCACCTAGTGCACTTTTGCAGCAGCCCAATTTCAGTATCTCTGGGGAACGTCCTCCGACGTGAAAATGTCCATCATTTCTGACATAGTTTCTGCAAACGTCTCACTCACGGACACGAGACGTTTTTGGACTGCACGACGAGAATTTTGCTAGAAAAAATGGATCATCTATATGTATTCTTCAGTGCAGGATACGGTTATCTCGCTTATTAGTGTTTTCACGCTTGTTCCACAACTGCTTACTTCAAAGCAATTGTATTCTGGCTTTGTTCTAGAGCTTCGCAAGTCGCCTGAAGCGTGATAATGACGGATTGGCATAGAAGAACATTGAAATTGTTTCGAAAAAAATCAGAAATTGTGTAACGCGCATGTCGACAAACGCGCTAGAAAGTGGACGCGTTGCGGCTGCAGCGCAGCGCGTACTGTAATATGTATTACCGTAAGTGCCGCGGCCCGGTTTGCGGCACAGTACTGCGCTCCTTGTGATTGGGCGCAGCTTATAGTGTAACTCTACCGTAATCTAGAAGAGCGCGGCGCGACTGCTCCGCGTTGTACAGTGCGGCGTCGCTTATGATTGGGCGCGATACTGTAGGCAGTAGTAGTCAGCACTGCGGCGCCGTAAGGTGAGTTTTGATAAATAAATAAATAAATAAATAAATAAATAAATAAATAAATAAATAAATAAATAAATAAATAAATAAATAAATAAATAAATAAATAAATAAATAATGCCATAACATAGGGATAGAGCGGTATGGCGTCAGAGAATCAGTAAAGCGAACCCTGCCTCAAAGCGTGACAAACGCAAAAGAAGAAAGAAGAAGAAAAAGAAGGTAATGCCATAACAATTTCAAAGGAAAGAATCATGGGAACAAGTAGCTCCTGGAAGAGCCTGCTCAGCTTAGACTGTAAATTGACAGTCATTAACAGTCATTAGGGTCCACTGTTTAGAAGCATGGCTGACGGATTTATTTTCCAGGGTTGTGGAGCTTAAGTCGAGCGATCAAGCTAACCAAACCTTCCACCCCTCCATGGTCGGGTAAATTGGTATCAGACTTGTTTCGGAAGGTAAAGACACTGACTTGGTATAGCGGCTTGCCCTACAAATTGTTGTATAGGCGAAGAACGACTTCACCTTTCCCTTGAAGTGCACGATAACTTGAGTAAAGATAAAGGTAAAAGTGTGATCAATCCCCTGAGATATATTCGTGTTCAATTGAGAATCTAGGAGGCATGTTGAATGCGCATTTGGCCTGTACAATAACTTGCGGGGGCCAGCCGCTATACTAAGTCAGTGTCTTTACCATCTGAGACAATTCTGCTACCAACTTATTTAACCCGGATGAACGGAAGGCTTGGTTATCCTGGGTGAGGATTCGTCGCTTGACCGTGCGGGTGTCAGTAACGCCTCTTACCACTGTACCACGCGCCCTGATTACTTATTTACCAGACGTTATTCTTGGACCGTGGTTCTACATCCTACCCCCTACCAGAACAACAAACGCGTTAAAGCAATTTGCAGGCTCTGCATCCAATTATAGTTGTAGCCGATCCCGATCTCTAACCGCTGACGGCTATCAGATAACATTCATTTGCCCGTCCGTGCCTGGAGTGACGATGATCGCATCCAGTTGCTGGCTGTCGTCATTAACGCCCTTTTTTGCTGGATCGCAGAATGTCATTTGGGCCGCCCCATCATCCTCCATCGCAACCGTTTTCGCCTATTTACCCACACTTTAATCGTGGCACAAACAGCTTGAGCAGGCAATTTGGTGCATTCAGTGCAAATACGCCTCCTCGTCCGTTCTATTGGTGAGCACCAAGTTCGTTTATCGTCTGGTTGCCTTTTTGGTCGACTATCAATCAAATAGTGGGTTTAATATAATAATTACCGCCTGCCTTAGTTCTCAATTTGTTCAAAAAATTTCTGTTTTTTTATCTTTTCTCAGACAACGCTTCCCTAACCATGCGAAATATTTTACTGTAGGGAACGGTTCCTTTGCATGACAGTGTTTCCACCACTTTATTCCAAAACAACTGCTTTCTGATTTTGTTGTATGGCTCTGCTAAACTTATGATCTGAACGGTGACAATTGGTGTGAGATAAACGTTAAAATGGTTAGAAATTGCCTAAATTGCTACAAAAAACTTTTGATTGTATTTTCAGGTGATTATTCACAATTAGTTATACAATGATTTTCGATGATTTGATTAGTTGATCAATATCTCTTTCCTAGGGGTTACGATGGTAATTCGTCTCCTCTGCATTTATGTTACAAATGGATTATCGCGAATTAATGGAGTAAGATGTGAGAAACGTTCCAGTAAAGAGAAGGAGTTACCTATTCGGTAAGAATGCCTCCGAATAAGCAAAGAACATTTCTTTTCTTCTGGATTAGCATCACCTACGCAACTTTCTGTAAATAATACTTCGGTGGATGTTCTATGAACGCCTCTTAGGTTACCCAAGTGACGATATCGAAGGAATAAGTGCAAAAAATCTGTGTTGTTTCGGTTTCATTAAATTTCCTAGCTAATGGACCTCAGCTGGTGTATTTAATTTTCTATTCATAAGAGACAATGCAATACACGCAACATATATATATAAGTAATTAGGAATGCATGAGAATCGAAGAAGGAAAAAACTCCAACGAACAATTGGAAACATTTATTGCACACATAGTTAGGTAATCGGGGTGCAGGTCGACGCACATCGTTCTCGGTGCTGGCTGAAGCATACCAGAAGCAGAAGGTATGGTAAAGATAAAGGGGCGATGTCTTTCAGTCCCCTAAGGACGCGCCACCACATTCATATTTCATTCAGAATCGTAGGATCATTATGAGTGCATATTTTCTCTCTACCTTCACAGACAAGTCTGGAACGAATTGACCCGACCCCGGAGTGATCGAAGGTTTCATTTGCCCCGGCAAGGCTTGATCCCTCGACCGTGCAGGTGTGAGTAGCGCTTCTTATTACTGAACCACGCGCTCGTGGGCGTCTATGATTTCAAAAATCCACTTCACTCATCCGAATATTGGAGGACCTTAATAGGTTCAAAGACCAAAAAGCAAAAGAACACGTTCGAGTGGAATTCATCTCACCCAGGGGAGAGTGATGTGCTGTGCAATTGCATCCTATAACCATTTGTTTCTTGTGAGATCCTTAGTGCGAACAGATGGACTTTTTCACCTAAATTTACGACTTTGTGTAATGGAGAAGGGAAATGTGAAAGCTCTTCCACTTTCTCTCCGATAAAATACAATGTCTTCAAGGGAGATGGGTTTGAATCAATACTTCGATTTTTGCTGTGTTACAAGGTACAGCAACGTAAAAGGTAAAGGTGTCGGCGTTGATCAGTCCACTGAGGACGTGCCGCTGCATTCGCGTTCCATTCAGAATGGTATAGGCATGGTGAGTGCCTACTGAGCCTATAACAATAACTTGCGGAGGCCAGCCGCTATACCAAGTAAACGTCTTTACTTCCTCAGTCATTCTCAATATACCAGAGTTTACCAAATCGAACGCTTCATTTGAACGGGGCAGGGATCGATCGCTCGACCGTGCTACAGTACCGGACATATAATAGCTTTTGATCACTTCCAGAAAAGCCGCTTTGGAGCGTTCCAAAGCGGCTTTTTTCAATAACTTTGTTGAGACTCAATTATTTGTAAAAATATACACATATTAGAGCGCAGCAGCTCGAGCTCTATCGATTGGTTTTTGAAGATAGGTACAAATGCAAAAATATGGACCCTTTGCCGATCCCTCAAATCTCACCTGGTTGGTCCCTCTGGGGCTGGTCGGTCACTCAGGGGCCGACTAGGCGAGATTTGAGGGGTCGGCAAAAGGGGCGATATTTTGCATTTGTA
This sequence comes from Nippostrongylus brasiliensis, assembly GCA_030553155.1. NCBI lineage: Eukaryota > Metazoa > Nematoda > Chromadorea > Rhabditida > Heligmosomidae > Nippostrongylus > Nippostrongylus brasiliensis. Next base: position 30,930,700 of record CP130732.1, on the reverse strand, counting down.
TCGATCTTTGAAAACCAATCGATAGAGATCGAACTGCTGAACTCAAATATATGTATCTTCTTCTTCTTCTTTAGCGTTTGTCCCGCTTTGAGGCAGGGTCCGCTTTACCAATTCTCTGACGCCATACCGCTCTATCCCGCGCGTGGAATTCTTTCTGCCTTCAGGTCTACGTGTATCGTATCCAGCCAGCGCTGCTTCGGACGTCCCCTCGGTCTTGTACCTTGTGTTTCGAGACCGAGTCCAATCTTGCATACCGTGTCGTCACTTGCTCGGAGCACGTGCCCGTATCACCTCAGACGGGACTCGCGAAGTTTGTCGGGTATTGGAGTCACCCTTCCCGCGGACGCCGTAGCTTTCAATAAGTCCTTCGCGTCATCACTCCATGTGATGTGACATGTTTCTCCATCGGCCGGCCTGTCACCAGGGCCTGTCGCCGGAACTCGATAGTCCGCGATCAGCTCACCCCAAGCTAGTTGGGGAGTTCCCAGTGGCACCAACGTGGAGGAGCGGACCTCGCCACCAACTCAAATATATGTATATTTGTTTCAACAAAGTTATTGAAAAAGCCGCTTTGGAACGCTCCTAAGCGGCTTTTCCGGGAAGTGATCAAAAGCTATGTCCAGTACTGTAGTATCTGTAGCGCCTCTTACCACTGTTCCACGTGTCCAGTTCACTAAGAACAAGAAGCACTTTTATTGGAATATACTATCTCCTTTGAGAAATGGTGATTGAAATGAAAATTATATTGAAAACGATGCACAAATTGCGAGAAGTTTTTGGCTAGCAATAGATGTTAACCTAGTTCAAAGGACAAACCAATGAGGTCGACCTCATTACTCTAATTGTCCCTGTTGCAAATTTCTACAGCTGTGCAGATGAAATGTAACATCTCGAAGGCTAATTGGCATGTTTTCACCACTTATGTGCATTAAGGGTCCGCGTGACGCAGTGGCAAGAGCCGCCACTGTCACCCACACGGTTCGACGATCGGTAAATTGGTACCAGACTCGTCCGGGTAGGTAAAAACACTGAGTTGGTACAGCGGCTAGCTTTCGTAATTCACTGTATAGGCCAAATACGCATACACTATGCCTCTGCGATTCTGAATGGAACACAAATGCGGCGGCGCGTCCTTAGGGGACTGATCAACGCCGATACCTTTATCTTTACTTTTTATGGAAAGCAAAATAAAGTAAAATAACCTGATCGGTGAGCTGAGAGGTGTCATTCGGCTCTCTTAAGATGCACTTGATGGACACCAAATGCTTTCGCGGCGGGAATAAATCACAGTGGTACATGGGAGTCCTTCCACGTTTGCAAACCATGGAACGTTCGCCAACAATAGTCCTGCATTGGACCCACCAGCAAAAGTTGCTGCAGCACCCCCTATTCATATGACGCCTACAATAATCATACCACGATATATATGGGACATTTGAGTACGATGATGTCACCAAAGATAAGCTTCTAGTCCCTACGAGCGTTGCTTTCCACAGCTGTTTCTGACGCGATTTAACTCAATCGTCGGAGCTGTTGGTTACCCCGAGGCGCCGATCTCGAAATGCGCTGAACTTTGGGCTTTCCTGAAGCCTCTCCGCTGCATATTTTATCTGCAGATTTGCAGCAATTTGTTGAGAAATGGAAGTGCTGGACGTCATTTTTGAACGAACGATTTTCGCTCGTGAACGAAGCTCATTATCTTTTTTTGTATTTAATAGCACATTATGGCCTACGCATTGCAAATTATTAACAATCTGTGTCGCATGAGCTGCATGAAATAAACCTGGCTCTGATACGAGTTCTTCCTGTTGGGTGGATTTTGAAACGTTCTTCAATAGGAGCGTGGTGGAGCGTAGAGAGGCTAAATATCTACTTACCAGTAAAGCGTTGGATACTCGACCGGGTTCTGCAAATCTTCCATCCCTCCGGGATTGGGTAAAGTGGTACCAGATTTATCTGTGAAGTGGAAAACATGGACTTGCTACAGCGGCTGACCTGCCCAAGTCATTATATAGACCGAACACGCATTCACCACTCTGAATGGAACCTGAGTGTATGGCGTGTACTTCAGGAACTGATCAACCCGCACTAGTTAATCCTTCTTAGATTTTTTTCCGTAGAACATGTGTTTATTAGATTCTGTCTATCGCAAATGATGGGAGAATGTTGAAAATGTTTTGAAACCAAAAATGAGTACACCCAGCTTCTTCCAACCAAACCTCAAAATACAGCGGCGAGAAAATTATAACTCTGGGGACCGAGAGGTTATTAGAGATGCCACACGCGACGACTTCGTTTGGCAGCTTCCAATGAATCATCCCATGATTTTTTTGCTGCTGTCCGTCAGAGGACTCGGAAATGCTCCCAACTTGATAGCGTAGCACGCTTTTTGTTTTTATTTACTCTTATTAATCATTTTTTGAACAATTTCCGACAGAATCTCGAACCATATCAGTTCTCTGTGCGAGTGCTCGTTTCTGTGGTTTCTCACTGACTTTAATTGTACGACTTCGGCGTGGTGCTGTGGTAAGGGGCGCTACCGGCACCCGAACGGTCGAGTGATCGATCCCGGCCCGGGCTAACCGAGTCTTCTAACCCTCCGGGGTCGGGTAAATTGGAAACATACCTGTCTGGTAAGGTAAAGACGGTGACTTGGTATAGCGGCTGATCCACGCAAGTCATTGTATAGGCCAAGCACGCATTCACCATGCCTCTTCGATTCTGAATTAAACACGAATGCGACGGCGCGTCCTTCGGGGACTAATCAACGCCGACACCTTTGTCTTCACCTTTTTCCATTTAATTGGACGCGGACCTCCTGGATGAATTTCTTGCTAATTATTACTTCACTACAGGTGAAGGAAGAAACCTCGCCCAAGATACCAGCGTCGTTAGTCGAATTTCCGCCTTCCGTGCACACAACGGCCGATTTTTGTCGCCGTTTTTGTCGGTTTTTGCGGAAAATATTGCTGCTGTTGATTTCTGTCCGTACAGAGTACTTAGCAAATGAGGGAAAAATGTGACTTCATGTGTGTGTGTGATGTGTGTGAATGTGAATGTGAAAAATGTGACTTCTCGCTCACTTTAGATCACCTGTTCTTGCTATTATCTCTTTGTTTGTCATTTTCCTGATTTTGAGGTAACCTAGCGCTTAATTCGATTGAAGGAAAGTGCCAATTTATCACGTGGCACCACAAATCGCCAGCTATTTCTGTGTCCTCCCCTACGTGGTTTCAGAAACTTTGAATGATTTTTGCCTAACACATCTCTACTGTGAATCGTCGTTTTCAGGGTGGATTTTAATGTGTATTGCACTTTTTATATTCCTCGTAGAGATTCTGTCCACGTCCACATAAACAAATAAACGAAATATATAAGAAATGACAAGCAAACAATCTACACTGCGTCCAGAAAAGATAGGGACACCCCCTATTTTCTTGATTCAAAGAACTGCTGTATGCTATTTGATTCCAAATCTAGACCAGTGAATTCAGCACGGCAAAAACATGGGACCAAGCGATTTAAGCTCCTGGTTTGAACGGTGAAGATTTTGAGGACGATTTTTGCAATGAGTGCGACGGAGTCACTGTCCAGAAATGATAGGGACACCCGAGAAAATACAACTTTACGAACCAGATACTAATTAGGCCACTGAAACTAGTAATTGATGGACGCTTTACTATTCAGTGTAACGTAATCAAGTGGAGTTGGGATTAACGCGACGGAGTTTTGAAATTTTATCAGTTAAATCGTCGTAGACCGATGGATCGCTGTCTTGAGCTCTTCAACGCAGGAGTACATCCCGCTAATCGCATTATTCCTCCAATAAAGATGTTCACATGGAATTCCATTAGAATAAGCTCCGAAGAATTCGCTCATAATTCGAGAGTGTCGACAAAACAAGTCCTTAAAGAGCCTGGGGTCAACCTGATCTCATGAGGCGGGCCAAGTTCCTGTTGGAAGAACAAGCTGTGCCTATGCTTATCCTCTAGGGACGGCGACAGATAAGTTCCTAGTACCTGTTGGTATTCAAATCGATTCAAATTTGCTGAGCTAAATTCAATCAAGGCTTTTTATTCAGAGTAAAACTGCCACCCACATTAAGGCTGCACAGCACCTGAAGCCCCTCCTTCGTAAAAACTAGTTCTTTTCGACTGAACCGTGTTGTGTTACTGTATGCCATCTGGACAGCTCTAGAAAAGTCGCTTCGCATCGGAAAAAATCAATTTAATCTTAGAATAAGTAGCCTAGGAACCAAGTAAATGTCTACCGTGCCTTAATCCAAGAACGGATTTTGTTTCTCTAGAGGAATTCAAAACTGTTCTCCTTGTGCGCGTCTGCTAAACGTGAACTGAACTTGAAATTTATGTAAGGAACGTTTCCGTAACGTGTAGGCTGGACATCAGATATTGTAGGCCGCACATCAGATATTATTTGGCCAGCGTTTGCTTGTTTTAGATCAGAGGAAAACGTATCACCTCCGGGAAAACTCTTCGTATCATAGTCTATCATAAAACGCCGATAATCATTCTCGAGGTTTTCACCGCAGGCGATATCCCGCGACACAAGGCCGTATTTCTTCAAGGGCCTTAATTTGGCTTTGTTAATTTATTGAGCACAACGTTCTATGGTCTATCCCAACACTAAACATTTTGTTGAAATGAATATTATTCAAAAAATTAATTTTCATCAATTCACCCATTCAACCAGCTCTTCTTTGTAGGTGTCCCTATCATTTCTGGACAGTGATTCCGTCGCACTCATAGCAAAGATCGTCCGCAAAACCTTCACCGTTCAAACCAGAAGCTCAAATCGCTTAGTCCCATGTTTTTTGCTGTGCTAAATTTACTATTATAGATTTGGAATCAAATAGTATCAAGCAGTTTCATGAATCAATAAATTGGGGGTATCCCTATCTTTTCTGGACGCAGTGTCTTATGATTATCTATGGGTTACTTTAGGCTCATGTGTGGGACCCTAATCCTGAGTAAAGCGTTGACAAATTCGCGACCACAACGTCGGCTTCATCAGGATACGCCTTTCAGCTCGCACTTGGCGAGCAGTGCGCCCCGTCGTCCCACTCGAGCCCATTGTCCTTCGTCGTCTATCTTGCTGGCCGAAGATCGCCGAGCTTTGAGCGACGTCTCTCGTCAACTCCGTCCCAAATGTCTTTTTCGAGCGCTTCATTTATCATCAACATGTCAATTTTTGAGAGAAAATTTCTCAAACAACAACGGAGCCGATAGAAAAAAAACTCGTTCTTTAGAATTATTGAGTGCCAATAAATCTTATCGCTCCTGAGTGAAGGTGGTACTGGAAAGCTGCAGAAATAATAAGTTTTCGGAAAAGCGTCGATGATGTTGCACTTCTGCGAAAAGGAACAAAAAACTGGCAATTGCGCTCCTGAGAGGTGCGAGAGATGCAAATAACATGAATTTAGTTCCGGATAATAGCTACCGTAGCAAACATTCTCACTTCGGATCTTTCGGCTACTTATTTCCTTCCTGTTCTTATTCAACTTCTCACGAACATTCAGCCGTTGCCTTCAGTTCCTACTTCATACTCGCTACATTATGATTCATTCCTCGTTTCCTACTATTTTCTTTTTCCTTTGCCTAGGCTACTTGAGAACTTCGTTCAAACGTGCACTTCTTTGCGGTCATTTATTTCTGATGCAGACCTGTATTGCCTCGGTGTTCCTTCTTCTTCTTTCTTTTTTCATTTTCCTTTTTTTTCAGTGTTCTTCCTCACTCCGCTGACGCTCATTCTCCTAGCACCTAATCCTATTACATCCGCTTCAATCAGGACTATGATGCTAATGGTTGTACTTTTTTGGAAACTCCCATTTGAGTTATTGGTTTTCATGGTCGTTGGTTTGCCTAATATCCGCAAATATCTATTGTTACATATCGATTGCCCCTCTTCACCTATAACGCTTTCTCTCGTTCATCCGATCCACCTGTCCTCTTGGACGCAATATAATCCTCTCATTTTTCATTATTTTACAAAGGTTAAGGTGTGGTAGTCGGCGTTGACTAGTCACTTAAAGACGAGCCGTGCACTCATTTTACATTGGAAATCGTAGAGGCGTAAAGCCTGCGTACTCTTCTCTGACTTGCGGGGCCAGTTGCTGTTAAAGTCAACGTCTTCACATCGCCAGGAGAGTCTGATACCGATCTGTCAAAACCCGGAGAGATGGCGGGATTGCTAGGCCAACTTGTGATGTAGGAGTAAGCCACTGTTGTCTATCTTCGGGTGATAAATATCTTGTAGTTCGATCTTGACCTTGTGGTAACCGGAAATTTACCACAAGATCAAAATCGGACTTTGTTTTCGGGAGCTGATGGGTGGTTAAGAGCCTACCTTTGTTTGTTTGCTGTTCATTTACAATCGATTGTCAATCATTTATTGAAAAATTGTTACTGTCCACGTTTTACTTGTCATTGGCTAAGGTAAACAAATAAGTAAATAAATAAATCTAGAGAGTACTTGGATTGGGAAACAGAACGAAAAATGAATGAAGGATTCAGGACCAATTTCTGGAGCTTATGGTGTGGTCAAGCTCTTTGGCAACAGAACGGAGTGTACATTTCTTACGGCTAGTGCACTCACCATCTGCCAACAAAACTCAATTGGCACGGGAGCTCTCAACGCGATTTAGCTACCCGGTGTGTTAGTTTTCCGGCGGCCAATTAGCAGTTTGGGTGCCTACGGCATAATCTAGGGTGTAAATGTAACCCTCAGTTATACCACGATTTGCTCACTAGTCATGTGGCCTCAACCCACAGCGGGAGACCTTGAGGGTTTGTTCTGATGTAGGAAGAGCTATAGCGATCAGTTCTCACCAGCTCTTATTAGGTTCTCATCCCTCCGGGGTCGAGTTAACTGATATCGAACTTGTCTGAAAGGTGAAGATGCTGACTCGGTGGAGCGGCTGCTCCGAAAGTTACTGTGTAGGCAAAAAAACGCGCCACGCCCTGCCTCTGGGATTCTGAATGAAAATGATCTTGGTTGATATTCGATTGTCCGTGGTCCGCTCGCTTAGAATAACTCGAAGAGGTTTATAGATTAACAATATCAAAGAAAACGAAATGAAAACGCAATGCTTTCATTTTTTGAAAACTTTTACACTCTTGTTTTGAGATGACCTTACTTGTTGAAATTTTCTTCTGTGAGTACATTCCTGAACATATGTACTACAAAATTGGAACAATACAGAGAAGATTAGTATGGTACCTGCGCGAGATACCACTTTCGGTACGCTACTAGAAAACGAAACCGAAACTTTTCCCTCCCTAATTTTCATAGTTGTTTCGTCTATAGTATTTTAGGCTGCGAAACAGTTAAGCTTGTTGAATGTTGTGCTATTGATGTTTTTCTGAAATATGTCTTCCAAAATCTGCTGATATACATATTCCAAAGCTTCATTGTCTAGAAGGATTTATATTAAGTCGAGCGCCAACGCGTCCGATGCCATCATTATTCCCATCATCAAGTTGTGCGCTCTCCATGGCAATAGTTGGCGCCTAATTCTAAGCTCCAGAATAAGACGGGTTTTTTCAGCAGCATATTTCTCTATCCGCCTTCTAATATCTGGCTAAAGCTTCTCTTTGAGGAAAGTTGGCTCACAAAGCAAATCAGCCAGTTACAGTGGGTCATTGTCGATTTCCCCTCCAACGAAAATTAATTCTTCTTTTCTTTCTTCTAGTTTTCTAGAGTGCGACGTATTTTTCTACTCCCGATCCTGCTCAGGTGCATTCTCTAGATCAACTCAGTAATGGATGTATAGCTATTCCAATCGTGGCTTTGGAATGAATCAGTCCATCTCCAACATTATGGACATTTCACATAATATGTAACACCCTGGCGAATTATCGTTTTAGGATCGATTTTGGTCCCTTTGTTTCCTTGAATGTTTCATTAATGCAGTTAATGACTACTAACCCCCTGACCAAGATTTACAAACTTTCAGTCAGTGGCATATTAGCATCAATAGCATCAAAGTGCCCCCGATAGGCCTGAGGTGCGGATTTGAATCTCGCCAGAGCCGCGATTTTTGCTATGATTCTGACATTGCAGCAACCCGCACAACACGGTAGGGATAGTGGGATTGATCTTTTCACCTCTCAGCCACCTACCTTTTGCTTACATGTTTTCACAAAAAGGCCTGAGAATCATCGGCTCCTTCTGAGCTTCATTAACAAAAGTTCAGACGAACCCCGAGTTTGTCCGCTGGAGCCTTTCAAGTGGTTGTTGTCTGCAAACTCAGCAATTTTTCAACATTTCCTTGTCATATCAAAAAGCATGACCACTTATGCAGCTTTTGTTTTCTTACGGTAGCAGCTGAGCTGAATGCAAGTGAACATCAGACTTTTTTCCATTTCAGCTCTTCCTTATGACGCTTCCTAATACCGTCATTGCATTCTTGAGAAGCCTGCTGAGCGAGTGAAGAGCGATTTTGTTGGTGGACTCGAGGCCTTGCGAATGCTGGTCTCTTTGGTTTTCAATAAATGGCGCCTCCCAAATGGCAAAGAAGCCGCTGAGCTTTCTCTTTTATCTTTTCCTCTCTTCAGTCCACTGAAGCAGATCCTTAACCACAGTTTTACTGAAGAGGAGAGAGACAGTTGTTTCCCATTAACCGAGGCGTTCTTTACGTATAACATAGCAAAACCTTTTGTTTCGCAGGTTTAAACTACGACCACAGTTCCATTAAGAAGACCATACCCTCTGAAGGATCGTAGATGGAGTCTTCAACACGAAGGATGGGGCAAAAAGGTGGTCGAAAGGTCTTTATACCAGCGTCCATGGTTTGGAGTGGAACGAACAGGGTGAAAAGCTTTCTGAGTTTAGTCCTGGTAGCGTAAAGGCAAACCATTCCCAGATGATGGACCCGGGAAGCTGTAGGTGGACGGCACCACAATATCATCTTCACTTATGCAAATTCTACAAGGAATGACTCGGGAACAACTATCCTAACATATTCGTAGAATATTTTAGCATTACATGATTTCACGTGACCCTCGTGGTACAGTAGTAAGAGGCGCTGCCGACACTCGCACGGTCGAGTGACGATCCTGGCGCGGGGTAACCAACCTTCCAACTCGCCGTGGTCGGGTAGGTTGTTACCAGATTTGTCTGAAAAGGTAAAGACACTGACATGGTACAACGGCTGGCTCCTGCATGTCACAGTATTGGCAAAATTCACATTCACGACGCCTCTATGATTCTGCAAATGTAAGACGAAAACAATCGGTAAGCCGCTTGCGAAACACAGGTCGTCAGAATTGATTTTGGTTGTGCTCTTTCCAACTCTGTAATCTCTGGAACACAACAGTGTTTTCAACGAAGCACAGCGTTCCCTATGATCTGAGCTCTAGAAGTACTTTCCATTTCAATTTTAATTAAATTGTTGCAATAATTTATCGATCCCGTTGGGCATAAAACGTAGCACACCTACACCCCGGTGCAAAATTAGTCAGGTTCACCTCGCGATTCGTCCATAAGTCGTGGGCGAAGAAAAGCATTTCTAGTTTTTAGGTGACATTTTCCGATGAGAAAAAGTAAAACCTCGGTGGGTCCGACGACTACAAGCACTACTGGAGAGATCTAACAATAAGAAAGGAGGAACTAGCATTCTGTAGACGCAACTTTGGCGGTGGAAGTGTTATGGTGTGGGCTGCATTTACCGGATATGGACTTGATGCTTTGGAAAATGTCTCATGTAATATGGACAGCGAAGATTATCAGGATGTGCTAGAAAGATTAGCTTCTCCCTTAATTGAGAAGATTTCGTAGGCACAATCTTTTCTTCAAACAAGACAATGCTCCCGTATACGTGTCGAGGTCAACTACGAGTTGGTTCGATTCCAACAGAATCCAACTTTTAGCGTCGCCCAGTTGTTCTCCAGATCTGAACCCTTTAGAAAATTTGTGGAGCATTCTTATTCACAATGCTCACAAGAACGGCACCGTTTACACCTCTGTTTCTGATCTGAAGAACGCCATTCTTGATGCTTGTGCTCATGTGGAGCAAACTGTTCTTGATAATCTCATTTGAAGCATGCTACATAGAATGTTTCATGTTGTTTATAACAAAGGTGATGTAACAAAGTACTAAACTTAACTTGAATGTTCATATTTTTAAGAACAGACAGCCTTTTAATGAAGTGAACCTATAATTTTGCACCGGTCATTATCTTTAATTTTTCAAAAAAAAATTGTAGTGTCTTACAATGGCAAGACATCCCGTCCAGAATTTTAATGTCAAGGTTTTCGATAGTGAGGAATATGACAGTAATGTTACTAGATCCCCTTAATAGGTTCTTTGAACACTTTTGGACAAATCGCGGGGTGAACCTATAATTTTGCACCGGGGTGTATGTACAGTGGCGCCAAGGTTATGTCACCTCGCATTTTGAGTACAAATTGCTCGAACCGAGAGGAATCTTCATACAATTGATAATTTATTTAATTATTTATATATACGTCCAAAGACGCGCACAAAAGCTGGAGAACAAAGAATGTAGAACAAGAGTTCAAACTAAACATGAATACAAATACGAATGCAAATACAAACGATCAACAAAGACTATGCAACTAATGAAGGGAAAAGAAAACTTAATGTTCATCAATGAATGATACCTAATGACAACTTTGAGTACTGCATGCAAAAATGTACCTACCCGCGACTTTCTTACAAACTTTGGAATCGGAAACGTTCTGCTATGAATTTTATATGCAATTGCGAACAGAAATCATATCAGCAGCCGCTGTGTTTCCGATCAATCCAAAGTCCTACTCTGACAGAGCATGATTTGTTTATTCTAATAGGTCTTTGGACCCTAATTTACCATTTATCATGTCGCCTTCGGGTAGGTTTTTTCGAGTCGTATTTCTCACCCATTTTCGAGGTCGTTTCAGCTGTCCACTTAGGCATTGCATGACATGTACATAAGTATCTAAAGAAAAATCGCCCTCATGTTCCGAAAACCCATTTTGGCCTGCTGGCGATTGGCGGTTGTCATGGTGCACAAAATCCAGCAGCCAGCTGCAGTTTTCCAAAAGGGCTGTGTTAGTGCTAGTTGCTGACTAGTTTAATCAAGCAGGGATAACGGCTGTGTTGCCCTTAACTGACGAAGCTTATTCAAGCACGTTCGCTAGGTCTCTTCTGAACAGTTATTAAGCAAATCATCCTCAGAATGTGCTGGAATAAAGATTAGAGTGTTAGTACGCCCCTAAAGGACAGCGTTCGTAGTCGAGCCTACACTAGCCATTTGATTTTTTTGTAATTTCCTTTGATTATTACGCGGACTTTCGTGATAGTTTATTTTAAGCTCTGTAAAGCAGTGCCAATCGAAACCAATTATGCGTCAAATTGCTTTGCTATAAGTGGAAGCAATTCTGTCCGAGCCAACCTAAGAAGTTCTAAAAAACTCTTCGGCTTCCTAAAAAATCTGCGAACGCTAGAGTTCGAAAGGCTTTACATTGGATTTTCGAGTGAAAAGAGAATGAAAGAACATTTCTAGGACCTGCTGACAAATAGTTTTCCATCAGCCTAGAAATTCAAATGGTACATACCTCGCTGGAATATTCTGAGTCGTAGACTTAACAAAGTCGAATGTGAAGTTAAATTGAAGATAGCACATATAATCAAATTTTATTATTTGATCAAAGGACCAGCGACGATTCTAGGCGAATGTTTCTCAAAAAATTGCAAAGTGGAAAAGGTAGCGCACAAATATGAATGCGGTGTGACTTCAGTCGTAACAATCACTAATTCATCCCATTTTTGTCCGTCCTATAAGGTGGTGCCGTTGACGCGCACAGTGATAAGTGGAGCTACTGACACCTGCACGGTCGAGCGATCAATCACCGCCCGGGCTAATCAAGCCTTCCACCCCTCCGTGGTTGAGTAGATTGGTACCAGACTTGTCTGGAAAGGTAAAGGCACTGACTTGGTATCGCGGCAACTCAGACGATTTTTGTTAAGCAAGCAAAACAAGTAAGCAACGTTTAAAAAATAGAGATGTGCCAGAAACTCGTGGAATACCAGAAGAATAAAAAAACTGTAGGTCGAAAAACTAAAATTAGGTTTTGCGGCAGCAGGAAACATAATATCTGGGAGCAGCCTATTGTGGATCTTTCTTTGATCGAACGCTTTTTTTGCTCGGATGGCGAGCTAAAAAATCGACAGAAGTGTGACAATAAATCAAGCTTCGAATGTAATCTACAAATAATTCAGCTGTTCTTTTTGGGTTCGCCTTCTTCCAGAACTATGCAACAAGGCGGGTTTTTGGGTTCGCCTTCTGGAAGAAGGCGAACCCAAAAACCCGCCTTGTTGCATAGTTTTCAATGGCAGAACGCTTTTTTGATTGAATGGTAACTATAAATTTAGCAAAATTGTGGCTATACCGAAAGTGCGCTGAATTTCCTTTTCAACGAAGTTGGGCTCGTTTTCTGGGTTCACCTTTATTTTCGTCGTGTCTGCAATTAAGTTTTTCCGTGGCGCTCTCCTTCATTGGGTTCCTTTGAACGGTCCTCGACGGCGGTAGTTTCTCTCCAGCTTAGCTGTTTTCTAAATTTGCTCTTTCAAATTCCATGAATGCATGTTAACGACCGTTTATGTTCAAGGTCTTGACCGGGGCAGATTCATCAGACGTTTTTAATTTCTCCTACAGATGAGGCTACTTGTTGTACGGTAACTCATACATATCTTCATAAGTTATTCATCTATTTATTATTTATTTGTTTATTTTTTCATTTGGGCCCGCGTGGTGCAGTGGTAAGAGGGGCTACTGACACCTGCACGGTCAAGCGATCGATCCCGACCCGGGCTAACCAGGCTTTCGATCCCTCCGGGATCGGGTAAATTTGTACCAGACTTGTCTGGGAAGGTAAAAACACTGACTTGGTTTAGCGGCTGGCCCCCGCAAGTCATTGTATAGGCCAAATACGCATCCACCATAACTCTACGATTCTGAATTGAACACGAATGCGGCGGCGCGTCCTTCGGGACTGATCAACGCCGACACCTTTACCTTTACCTTTACCTATTTATTTATATTTATTAATTATTTATTTATTTATGGGAGCGTTAATTACTGTACAAAAAGTCCATGCCATAATTCAAACAAAAAAAAACTAATTGAAAAGTCTGAACACCTAAAGATACTGGGCATATGAATGTGGGTGGATATCAGCGCCGGCCACTTTACCTTTACCTTCACCTCTTACCTTTTTATGCTTCATTCTCCATATCTGATTTCGCAGCACCCTCGCCATGTCAGGTGCCACTTCTTCAGAGCTGCAAAATCTTTCAAGTTGTCTCTTGGATGTTCCATAAGATTTAAGACCGTGACTTTCTTGTGTCAACCCGCTGTTTATGTCAGAGCCAGCACCTTTAAAACAAGTCTGGAACCAACTTACCATACATCGGAGAGATGGACGGCTTCGTTGGCCCAGGCGGAGATCGATCGCTCGACTGTATGGATGTCAGTAGCGCCTCTCACCACTGCTCCATGCCCTCTCCACAATGTGATAATACGTGAAGCTCTAGAAATTTTAGTTTGAAAACTATATCTGAGTGTAATGCAATGAATGTCCAGTCAAATGCGGAATGGGAAGTTAAAATAGTAGCGCAAACAAGCACGCAATCAGCTTGGGTCTCAGACCCTTTGTTGTTTGCTTCCCACATCTTATTGTTAGTCTCGATTTCGCTTCAATTTGCTCCTATTTCATTTCATCAATTTCGTTTTCTCGGCTTTATTGTTTAGTTCTCAATTTGTACTTTCGTGGTCGCTTGCGTTCCCTGCTTTTCTGAAAATTGTACGTCATCGCTTGCTTTTATTCCTTTCAAAGATTTTGCCTCAGCCTCCTGGCCATCATCCAGCTGAACCGATGTTGATTTTATTCTACCGGATTTCCCTTTTTTGCTCTCCAACTCGAGCGAACTGCTTAGTTGACACGGCTAAGTTAACTTTTTATATTGTCTATCATTTGCTCATTTGCTCTTACATCTCGTGATTTTCTTTGCAAAAAACTATCTCAAAACATCGCAAATCTATTTCCGTCTGAGAACGTTCCGAGAAAAGCTACGACGTTTACCGTAGGAGGTGCTATCGACAGAATGATTACCTACGTCAGTCATACTGTTCCTCGTCGATAAGGCAGAAAAGTGCAGCGGTTCGGAATGCATTTCATTAACATTTTATACCAAAATATACGATTAGGTGTTTTATGGGCAGCAAAAACTTTCGTAGGCGGGGGACCGATGGCGGAACGGAGCAATGAATATCGTATATATTTCTGCTGCCATCAGTGTTAAGGGGAATTCCGAGAACCTGGGAAAAACGGAGTCATTCTTAACTATGATGATGAAAACTAGTTGCCTTTCCACTCCAGCAAGTCTAAAAAGTGTAGGTATTCGAACGGAATTCTACAGATCCTCTGGGCGGACTACCCGATAACCTTCGAAAACAAGCCGAAAGTGTCCCATGTTTGGGCGAGGGGCACATGAGCCGATTCTTAGTAGAATTTGTGTGGGAAGGAGAGGACTTAGTATTAAATTTAATGCACATGCTCGGAGATTAATAGCACAAGTCAAGCGAGTATCAAGATTGTTATCCACCGTAGTGACGATCTAACAATAAACTTTAGCGCTCTGGAAAACATATAGGAAAGATAAACTCAATTCCTTATCCCTCACACGTTAGAGATTTAATTGAAAAGTTAGACTCAGGTCGTTCTGTTGCTTGACCGAAGCGAAGCATTGCTCACATTCCGGCAATACCGTGAAGCTATCCAACAAAATAACACAGTTTCAACACCTGACGCGAACACAACTGTAAGCATTGAGTGGAAGTTCGAAAACATCCAGTTAAAAGCCAACCAACATTTCGACTAACTATTAATGGCCGTCGTTTGAACATCAGAAAACATTGCGAAAACCTTGCATTAGTGAACCAACAAAAACCTCAGGTGACTCCACGGAAAGTGGTGGAGATATGACGTCTAGCTGTACATTGCTTCTTTGATAGTTAAACCATACGATCTAGGGAAGCGATGGCGGAACGAAGCAATAAATATCGTAGATATTCTTGCTGTGATTGAAGGTGAATTTCGAGAACTGTGGGAATAATGAACCATTCTGCACTAAGGTTGTGGAAATTTAATTGTCTTCCTACCCCAAGAAGTCTAAAAAGTGTAGGTCTGCGTATGGAATTCTCCAGGTCCTCCCGGTGGACTATTCGCTTACCCTTCGAAAACGACCCAAAGGTGTCCAATGTTTGGGCGGGGGCACAGGGCCCGATTTTGAGTGGAATTTGTGTGGGAAGGTATGATCCAGGGACAGTTGGCCTTTCTAGACTGCGACTGTCTCCTTGTTTTTCTTCATCTCCACTCACTCTCTACAGAAATCAGTTCTACGAGCACACGAATCACTGATTCAGATGTCGTGGCTCATGTGCAGGCTGACAGCAGCAATTCCCAGAAGGCACTTCAGTGGTACTAGACACTTCTTGAATATTCATACGTCCAACGCCAGTAACTGAAACTTAAATGTATAGCATTCATGAAATATTTGTATAATTGCGCCGAGTAGGGTGGAATGGAAAATATCTGTAGTGCGGAAATCCTAAAATTGATGTGTTAAGATTAGTGCCCAAGCTTATTTCAGCCAGGATTTTGACGTATGTACGTGCTTATGTCAGAGCAAGGAAGAGATGCTTCCCTTGTCGGCCAAGTACTTACATAGAAATAATTTTAAAAAATCGCAGTAGAGAATGCCCAATGAAAAGTAATAGAAGAGAGTTAATATTATTAGGTCATTTCATAAGTCCTTGCCGTTTTTTTCAACGTCGTGCTGTAAGTTTAATAGGGAAGCTCTGGCAAAGAGCTATACACTATTCGATAGAGAATTGTTTGTAGTTTCAGAATACGTGATTCGTTTTGATCGACACTCGAAATGTTGCCAATTTTTTTTTACTAGTGAAATGGAAAATGAAATGTCGCAAAAATGGCCCTTTGCGGCATGGAATTTTCTCCGGAAAAAATTCAACTTTTTGAAACTCTTCGAACACCTTTTGAAAGAGAAAAGCTCCTCCTACAGAACATTGCATTGCGATTTTTTATTGCTTTTGGTTTTTGTTAACTTTAAGGTCCTCAAGTCGAGTGACCCAAAAGTCGTTAATTATTTTTCAACTCAACTCTAGCTCTTTGTTTCAAAGTTTTTGCAACCATTTTTATACGTCTTGTGTCAGAATTTTTCGCTCTATCAGGGGATCTGTTTAGTTTTCAACGTCGCCAAATTTTAAACAAAATTTAGCAACAACGAGTACCACTTGGACGCGGCATCACCAGTCCTTTTTTTGGGGTTGTTTTGCCAAACAACATATACTGTTTGAAAGAGGAAGATTTGGACTATAAAATAGCATATTAGGCGTTTCTACACATATCGAGTTCCATACGTTTTTACCTTGTTGAAAGTGGTGATCACCGAGCCCTCCCGACGGTCCCGATGCCGAGCGGCTCAGCCACGCGACCGCCGCGTGACCAACCTACGTCGTTGATCACCACTTTCAACAAGGTAGAAACGTATGTAACTCGATATGTGTAGGAACGCCTAATATGCTATCTTATAGTCCAAATCTTCCTCTTCCAAACAGTATATGTTGTTTGGCAAAACAACCCCAAAAAAAGGACTGGTGATGCCGCGTCCAAGTGGTACTCGTTGTTGCTCAATTTTGTTTAAAATTTGGCCACGTTGAAAACTAAACAGATCCCCTGATAGAGCGAAAAATTCTGACACAAGACGTATAAAAATGGTTGCAAAAACTTTGAAACAAAGAGCTAGAGTTGAGTTGAAAAATAATTAACGACTTTTGGGTCACTCGACTTGAGGACCTTAAAGTTAACAAAAACCAAAAGCAATAAAAAATCGCAATGCAATGTTCTGTAGGAGGAGCTTTTCTCTTTCAAAAGGTGTTCGAAGAGTTTCAAAAAGTTGAATTTTTTCCGGAGAAAATTCCATGCCGCAAAGGGCCATTTTTGCGACATTTCATTTTCCATTTCACTAGTAAAAAAAATTGGCAACATTTCGAGTGTCGATCAAAACGAATCACGTATTCTGAAACTACAAACAATTCTCTATCGAATAGTGTATAGCTCTTTGCCAGAGCTTCCCTATCAAACTTACAGCACGACGTTGAAAAAAACGGCAAGGACTTATGAAATGACCTAATATACTTACCCACGATCGGTTTCTCGTGGTGGACAGTTGACATTCTGGACTGCCACACCATAGTAAAGCTGCTGAGCTTCAAGAGTGCTGTCAAATATTTCCATACTCGAAAATGGAGGTGTTACAAAATAAAAATGTTGATGCAGTGGTGAAAGGAGTGAGTCCTACCAGTACATATAGTAATCGATCCTCACCAAGTACAACCAAATCTATGTAGACTATGGTAAATGGGTATCATACTCAACCCGGAAGGTGAGAACATCTTGGTATACCCGCTGGCCCCGCAAGCCGTTGTAAAGGCCAAATACGCATTCATCTCTACGAATCTGAATGGAAATCCAGTGCATGGCACGTACTCAGGAAGCTATTTCACACCGTTGCCCTTGGTTTCAGTATTGTTATGGCCACATTACCTCGCCTTTCTTGACGGCTCAGTCTTCGTCCGAGTCAGACTCTAGGTGAAAGGAGTTCATGTGGGATTTTTGTGGCCTAAAACATCGGTTCTTAAAACAAACAAATAAATAAAACATCGGTTCTCAGTCTGATTGATTTGCGTCCAATTTTTCCCATCTTCAAACAGTTGAAACAAAAACTTATGTTCACCAGACATTCATCATCTAAAGACGAAGATGAATTAAGGCAGTTTTCTTCTATGACATATTTGTTTGCAGTGTTGTAAACTCGTATGACAGCAAAGCAGCTGTTTTCGACAAGCAGCTGATCAGTGCAAGTGTTTTATGCCTCTGGCTTGGGTGGTCTCTTTATCGCCAGTGATTTTTGTTATGTTCTTTTACATCTGCCGAGTTCACATTCGACTCTTAGCCTCCAGGGTGTGTAAGAGTCATAGATCTTTATCGTCAAGCAACGCAAATTGTTTTTTCGCCAAGTTTTGACTTTAAAACCTCCCTTGGGACGGGAAAATCCCTCCCTATTGACAAGTAGTGTTACTGAATAAGATTGATTTTTCGGTTTCCCCGAGATCTTTCTTCGTTAAAAAATAGTTCCGCACGAATATAATTTCATGGAGGACGTTGAAATCTCCTTTTTTGGGAATTCATCAAAATCGGGGCTAACATTGCCATAAAGCATTTGGAGAATGTGCCATGAGAACAAGTATTATAATCATATAATAACATCATATAATCACATAAGTATGATAATTTAAGCGCGGAATATTTGTTTCCAATTTGTCCCCGTCAAGTGACGGTCGAACGAAAGTCGCCGTTCAATCCACGCCGCGAATTCTGGTTTGAACATTAATATCCTTGACGATCTTAAGGTCTGCTACACCTTATGTATTTCCTTAATATATTGAGTATTTTATTTAACTGTACTCTATTCCTATTTTGGTACAGTGGCAAGTGGCGCTACTGACACCCGCAAGGTCGAGCGATCGATCCCCGCCCGGGCTAACCAAGTTTTTCGTTCCCCCAGGGTCGGGTGAATTGGCACAAGAGTTGTCTGGGAAGGTAAAGACACTGACTAGGTCAAGCAGCTGGTCCCTGCAAGTCACAGTAAAGGCCAAATTCACGTTCACGACGAATTGAAGGCGGGTGCCTGGCGCGTTCTTAGGGGCTGATCGACACCGATATCTTTTCCTTTTACACTTTCCTTTAGAATATATTCTGTTCCTTGAGACAATGACCCGATTCAGTGTGTGGTCGAGTTTTGCACTCACATAAGTATTTGTCATACGAAGATGCGGGACCCATTTATTCCATCCCTCTCTTGATGGATTCATTTCTCGGTTAACCATTAACTGTTGGAAATCTGAAGATCTACTTTTCCAGCCCCCTCCTGTCATAGGAAACTTACCATCGGTTAACTAATTAGCTCTGTGACGGTGTTTGTTATCACTAGCAAAACGCCCACCATATCTAATGTAATTTCTGTGAACCGGGTTCGTATGATTTTCTTCGCTTTTTATTCCTATCAGTCTCTTTTATTTATTTATTTAAAACGTCAAAGGACGCAGTAAACAGACGGGGCCAACAAATAGACCATCACAAAACAAGTAAAACCCAGAAAAACAAAACATGACATAACGCTAAAACAAGTAAGGCTGAACCCAAGTCACCATCAGAGACGATACTGCTTTGTAAATAAAAAGCTAGCGATTCTATTCGTCCAACAAATTAACCTTAACTAAAACCTAGAACAGACGAAGGCACAATAGAAGGTTTGAAGAAAATAAATATCTTTACTTCTAGTTAGTGTTAATGGTACGCCATATTCTCAATCCTGGTGTACAGCTATATCTCATGCACAGAGCTGGACGTGATGAGGGAAATGTAAGACAGTTTATTATAATTCATATGCTCCGCTGTTTCCGATCCACATTCAATTGTCCTCCTTACGCCAGGATTGATGTATTCACTGCTGTCGCTGCAATCACTCAGGAAACTCACTAAGTCATTTAGATGGTTTATAGGGGATATCTTCACGTCAAAACGACTGAGGTAGTTGTTCAGAAATTCTTACCATAGCCATGCTAGGGTTTGATGAGAAGGGAAACGGAGTCACTTGGTACCTACTGAGCGGGAAATGACAATGGCTCGCTTTCGCCAAGGCACAACTTGAGGAGTGGTACACCCGAAATAAACTTCGGATGGCGCACAAACCATCACTGACTAAACCCAGTCGGATTTAGTCAGGGTTTATGAGGGATCTAACATTCATACTTGGCTCGGCTAGCGCTTTGATGCCACTAACTGGTAGCGCCGTGTAAACTTTCTATAAACCCATAATAAACCCCAGAGTGCGCTGATCAATCGAGATTTACTCCATTCGGGTATGAGAACACTCGCTACGTTAACGAATTGGGTTGGACCTCGTGTAACCTCTTTTATGTACTTTAAATTGACCCCGTAACATCTGCTTGGATATAGCCTTAAGGACCATTCCCAGAAAATACCTACCAATCATTGTTCGTGACCACACATGAGGTGCAGCCGATATATGGTCAGTGGAGAGTTTCAACGCAAGGCGAGAATTTTCCAAAAACCATTCCTGGGATTGCCGTAGAAACTGGAATACGAACACTGTTGCTTCTCACGAAATAAGTGCCTGCTAATCTTTATTTTCCTTTATTGTTTTCATCGACGACGTCTGAGCTTCAGATATGTAGAGGAATCCGATGATCATCCTCATCGTTGAAGTACGTGGGCGGTGTTTTTTTAATGTTCATCGCCCATTTACTGACGGTATTCTGAAAAGTCAGCTAAGAAGCGGCTTACGATTAGCCTAGGTTTTCTGGTGTCATCGGGTATTTGAAAGTATACCAGGGTAAAACGGCATGAATTGAAAATTCTCCACTGTAAACGAATCGATGGTATGATACAGTCCAAATTTCACGTTTTAAGTTTCAATATATTTGATCTGATGATTTGTTTGTTTTTGCTGAGAAAGGAATTCAAGCTCGCGACAAGCACTGGACTTTCAGTCCACGACGTGCATCGAAGAGTGGCTTTAGAGATCCTAAAAGCACAGAAATTTGCATATTATTCTGTGCTACTTACCAACTTGTAATCGAGGTTTTGCCATGGGATCCCTTTTCAATTTTTTTCGTGACTACACTGGAAGGTTACAGCTGAAAATCTGGCTGATATATGTAAACTGAGTGATCTCACCTGCAGCGGTAACTATGTACCCTCTCGTCTCTTCACTCCCTCTCACTTCCGTTGTTCTGATTTCCCATAAGCATGCGCTTCCTGGTTTAAAATGTGCTCCGCTCACTTTTCCAAATGACGAATCGTAATGTTTTTACTGGGTTCGCAGCTGAATGTGACGAGCACAAGAAACGACCCAAATGGTCGCGCGCAAATGGTGCACATCCAATTTGCCATGACTACACGCTGCTCAAAGCCGTCATTTTATGGCATTTTGAGAGAGCACCCGCCAACCCACTAGTTTTTGGTCGGCCAACCCAACCAAGGTTTCGTTTTTCTGCCATCATTCACGGGAGGGGAATTTTAGGATAACAGTTGATAGCCAGTATAGGTATGAAAGTATTTAATGATAAGTAGTGTTGGTACCACCTCCTGTTGTTCTATAGTTGTTCATCTTCTTCTGAACTGCATTATATCACTACAGAATTCACATCGGTCCTCGAAACTCGGAAAGGTAAAGGCAGAAAATGTAACCTGGATCAGTGCCCTACGGTGGTTTTCGTTCAGCATTGGCGTTTTCTAAATTTGTCAGCCGCTATTTATTATTCCGTAAGGGCATGTTGACGTACATTCTCCAGACATTTTGACATCTTGTACTCACGAGCACATCTGTTGTACGGTCATCTTCTCACCTTTTAGTCCCTCTAATAGTAAGGCGAGCTGCTCGTTTTCTTATCCACGTCACATTCAAAATTCTCGCCTGTTTTCCGTAGCTTCTGTCCCGTTCTACTTCGAAATGGTCATCCTGCGACTTTCCGGACTTTCAAACCAACTTCTGAGTTTATTTTCGTCAGCACCTCTCTTTGCCATTTTTCATTCTCGAGTAAAAGATTACGGTTCGGCCTCTCCACCTTTTCGGCGCTATAATGACCTTTAACTCGTCTTTTAAATGATGGTACGCGACAGATGGCGTCTACGGTAGAAGTGTCGGAATTATCTTTTCAGCAAAATTATCATTAGCATTAATTCATCGACATCATTCGTTCATTTAGCGCTAAGAAAGGAGTCAGACTAAAGTTATAAAACTTATATAGCTAAAACGCTAGAAGACCCACTTGAATTAACATGCCCAGGAATCCTTAAATTGCAACTGACACCCCACGGTCGAGCGATCGATCCCGACCCCGCTAACCAACGCTTCCATTCCTCCGGGTTGGGTAAATTTTTGCCAGACTTGTCCGAGAGGTAAAGGACACTAATAATTTGACCACGCCTCTACGATTCTGAATAGAATAGGAATGGGCGGAGCGTTCTTGATGCACTGATCAACCTTTACCTTCACCTCTGCCTTCACCTTTTCCGTTCGGTCGTCCCGAATGAAAGGGCTTTTCCAGATAGTATGTTCAAAATCATTGTTGGATGCTGAGAAGAGAACTTTGAAAGCAGTGAAAGAGCGAGGACTTCTTGATATGTTTCTGGCGACATTACAAAATTTTTTTCACCAATTATGTATGTTTTTCGAGGAAGATGTGAATCGTAGCTTGAGCTGTGGTGAAAATCTTTCGAAATTGTCGTAGAAGCACGAGGTTCTGATACAGACAGCCACATTTGTGGCACTTCTTAGATGCTGTCGAGAGGGCTACCCAGTTATGTTCACCTTCTTTTTGATTTTGCTGAACCTTTTGGTTGAGTCGTTCTATTAAACTTGGAATTTCTTTAAAAGTCCATCGTGTTTCTATTTGTTCAGTAACTTAGTCTAACTATAGGTACCTTGCACGGGGTAGAATTAAATTAGTATTTTCAGAAAAACTTCTGTAAATATTTGTTTTTTTTCGCTATTTTCTTTGAATTGTATCGAAAGCGCGTCACTTGAAGTGGAAACAAGTCGCTGTCTGGTGATCTGCTTGTCCATGTCAACGGGAGTGTGGCTGCCTGATCATTCTCCTACTTGTTTTTTTCACCTTCAGGGCCCGCGACAAACTGATTTATGTATTTCTTTTCGAAGAACCGAAGCTCTTGATCACGACTGAGCAGGAATCATTAATGTCGTTCGAAAGAACTATAGTAGTAGCGGTGCTTTAAAATCTTACTTTTCAATTTCTCCTTTCATCGCTTTCGCCTGTTCGACTGAGTGGTACTCTCTTTTTACCTAGGCACTGGAGAACTTCAAAGCTCGCCGCCGTGTTTGATATTCATGGTGTGACACGTTGACTGGCTCTAAAATGATTCGCTATATTTTCAGAACGGAAAATGTCAAGCCGTGAAGATCAGCGAACTTTACGATGCTGTCTTCAAAAGCGGTCATTCAGCTTTCCCCGGCAAGGGTTTTATCGAGTCAGGTGTCAACTTTCTTGTGGACCTTAATTATCTCTACCCACCAACTGCGATTAGCCAAGACCAGAATTTTTCGGAATTACCAAAACTCTTCGGAAACTAGTCGACAGAAAAATTCGTTATCACTACAGCTGTGTCTTTTCAGCAAGAATACTTAGGTCTGAAGAGAGCTATGGTCGCGCCACAGGAACGGCAGATTAATTTGCCGCAAACAGTGTTTAACCCGACGATTAGTCCGATCATTTCGACTTATGAGCCTCTTTTTACGTTCTCTACAAGGCTTTATACTTTTTTAATAATTAGTGAGGCGCTTGATTCGGGATGTTTCCATCCTACATATCTTGCTAAGTTCTTTGTCTCTTTAGTATTCATTCTGACTCCAATGCAAACTACTTTATCTTCGCCATCGGTCGTCATTTCTCCAACTTCATGGTGTCTCCAATTTTTGTACTCTGCTGTGTCTTCCTGATTCCCCGTCATCCTTAATTTGACCACCCAAAATGCTCGCACCCTTTTGGAGCAGAGGGGAAGCGAACTCTCTGCTTAAGCGATCCATGTAGAACCTTCCATGAAGGTCTTCTATCTTGGCACGGTATCAGATTTAGTGTCGTTTGATGCCTACTCCCTGCTTCACCTCTCTCCTGCCCGTTGCATTAGCTTGCCCTTCCTACTGTGACGTTTCATCGACTTCATCGAAGCGATTAGGTTTTCGAGAACCGCCGTCGACTTTAGCAACATTCTGAGACTCGAGTAACTGTCAAAATATTATACCTCACGTCAAAATGTGCGGTCACAATGCTATTGGTCCATCTGCTAGAACAGCAGCACACGTCTATAAAAATGTTAGCATTTTGGATGCTCTCAATCCTAGAAAATGGGTTCTATCAGGCTGTATGAGACAGTTTGTCCGTTTCGCATCAGTTTCAGCGGGGAATCCTATATATGTATGCACACTAGAATCAGTGCTGCAGCGAATGCCTTCTCTCCCAATCCGACACCCGCGGTTTTCGATCGAGCTCTTGCTGCTAATTAGGCAGAAGTCGAAGCGATGACACTCGAGCGGTCCAGCAGAAGTGCGTACATAATTTGTCGAGAACGCTTACAGGCACTCATCACAGGGTCCGTATTTCCGTCCGTCCCTGCAAGTGGAGAGGGATCCCCGGCACAGCCCTCCATCCGTAGTTCTAGCCGAACATAATGAGAAAAACCGGTGTGGGCGGGCGGGGGAATCCCACCACTCGCGGGAACGAAGAGCATATGACCGTCCTATTTGTGGAATTTCAGTCTTTCTCTCTGTCTAGGTCTTCTGAACGTGTGCATGGTGTACTAGTAAGAGGCACTACTGACACCCGCGTGGTCGAGCGATCGGCCTCCGCATGGGCTAACGATGTCTCTCAACTTTGCGGAGTAAGGTCAGCTGGTTCCAGATTTGTCTGGAGAGACAAATATACTGACTTGGTGTAGCGGACAGCCTCCGCAACCCATTGTATAGGCCATAATATTATTAGAGGACTAATCCATAATGTTATTAGAGAACTAATCAATGCCGACGGTACCACATTTTTTACCTTTCACTCGACGATTTTTCATATTTGCTCTGCCTCGTTCCGGAAAAGAGATCTTGTTGATCGTCCTCATCTATTAACCACGATTAGTGGGTCCTACCATCACGCGTAATATTTTCTTAAGAAGGGCCATCACTCACTTCTTCGAGCGACAGATCTTCACCCATCGCCAACTAAACCGCCAGACCACATGGGACGGGTAAACTGGTAACAGAATTGACTAGGAGGGTTCTGGCACTTACTTGTACTGTAGACGGCCTGCACACGCAATTATGTAGACTAAATGCGACTCGACCATGCATCTCGATTCTGAATAGAAGGCGATTGGTGCCGCGTCCTAAGGGCACTCAACCACTCTACCTTGATGTTACATCCACCGAGAAAATAGCAAGGTAATCGGTTCGTCGAAGATATTCATCGGCGCCTCCTCGTTCGAAATTGGAACTCCTCATTCTAGAGGCAGCTCACCTCTTTTTTGTTCTCTTGCGAAGTATCTGGAGCGAGCCGGATTTCTACCACCAATCATCCAAACGTGTACGGATGGGCGAACTTCAACGACCGAAGAATGGAGATGTATGGTCATAGCAAAGAACACCATAACGACGAACATAAAATGAGTTCTCTCACTATCACCAAAGGCTGTGAGCTTGACTGTTTGATTGGCTTTTCTAGCACCAACGGCACACTTTTTTAAAATTTTTGTTTCGATAACATGATTGTGACTGTCGTTCTTTGAACTCAACCTCAATCGAAGCCAATTTTCCAGTCTCATAAAGCTACACAGCTCTCCACTCGTGGTTCTGTTCCAGACCTAAAGTGCTTTCCGTTCTCCTCTCCCTCCTCTCTCGTGCGCAATTAGCGCTATCCCCAGAGTCGCCTCTATTGAAATACGACACCATGCTTTCGGCCCAGACATTCCTTCGTCTTAAGGTTTGTTTTTATCGTTGCGCGGTGGCTGGTCTATCTGGCGGTTTTTGCCAATAAGAGGATTATCGGCATATTTTGTTAGATCACGTTCACGATCACGTCACTTTGAAGAGTCTTATGTTTCACTTGACAACGCATCACAGAAGCATGGTAACAAGAAACTTTGTTAGGTCAGGAAACCACCGTAGACCTTCAGAAACGGTTCAGGATTTGAATGATAGGCTCGAATTCCAAAGAAACTTTGAGTTTGTTTCAAGATTAACGCTCATCTCCGTCGCCATCTGAATAAGCTAAACCATTTTAGCCTGCCGGTCATAACTGCTGGGTAAACTTTTTTTAACCGTTTTGAATCGTCGACGGCTACAATCAATAGGCTGGGTGTACATCAATATCGCTCAAAAGGATAGGCATGATGCCATCAGAGAACACTAAGCCGTGTTCGGCTAGGTTGGGTAGCCGCAGGATTTGCCCCGAAGGTAGTGATCCTATAAAAGTGACCTACGACAAAGGTATAAATGACATTTTTTCATTCCACAACGTTTTTACCCCGGTCAGTTACAGGGTGCGTCTTTCATTATAGTCGCTCCGTCTTCTTTCCCCTTGGCGCTGTTCCCGCTTCGTTGGGGTTACCACACTGCCATCTTGTCTCTGTCTTGAGCTCCTTGTGGGGTGGTCATATCGTCCTGCCACTTCCTTGCATGCGACGATCGATCCGTCTTGTGATCGTGACAGTTTTCCTCCATCAGCCGACCTGTCACACGGGCCTGACGCTGGTACCGACACCCTTTTCAGCTATTTCTGAGCTAGGCAAGGGTTTCTGCCAGGGACGGGATTGAACAATGATCATCGAGACCTTGAGCATAAGCTCTTAACCTCTCGGCCATTCCGTGCCCAAAGGTATTTCATCGCAACGAAGTTAATTTGGAATCTAGCATATCTCACTGTCACAGTGAGAGATTCAATCGTAAAAGTGGCAACGTCGTGTGAATTCACGAGGAGACTTGGAATAAAACTTGAACGAGCATCGCTGCATAATGACGGACCGGAATGACGGTTTGCACCTCGTTTGGGGTGTATTTCCGAGATTTGTGGATGGGTATACGAACCAGCAACCTTATCCAGAAACATTGGAAACAATATATTCTTATATATCTTCACATTACTGGCCCAACTTCTATAGGTTCTATTGAAAGTTCATTTTCTCCGATGAATTGGTTCCCATTACTTCGTGGTGTAGTGACAGCTCGTCTGGTCCAGGAACATATGGCCGTTTTTCGGTGGTCACATCCATTTCCAGATGTTTGAGCTGCACCTGCTGCGCTAATTTCTTCCAGTTTCTCGAGTCAGTTCATCTTGAGCTCTTCAGAAAGCTCAGAATAACTCATAAAGTCCTCCAGTAGTGCTGGGGTTTGAGGCATGGCGGAGAGAATCCATTATTTGGAGAGTTGGATCTAAAGTAGACAAGATAAGGTCAGTGAAAAATATTGGTTGAACAGTTCTCACGTAGTTGAGAACCTTAACGATACCAGTTGCTCCGTTCTGATTGGAGGTGCGCGTGGTAGAGCGGCAAGGGGCGTTACAGACACCTGCACGCTCGAGCGATCGATCCTAGCCCTTGCTAACCAAGCCTTCAATCCCTCCGGAGATGGGTGAATTGGTACGAGGCTTGCCTGAAAAGGCTCAAAAAACTGATTTGGTATAGTGAGTGGCTCTTCAAAGTCATTCTATAGGCCAAATACGCATTCATCATGTCTCTACGATTCTGGATGGAACATGAATGCGACGGCTCGTCCTCAAGGGACTGATCAACGTCAATCTCTTTGCCCTTACTTTTACGTTTACATTTATCATTCAAAAATTACGACTTGTCACTCCACCACACACTGAAGTTTGGGCAATGTGAAGTTTAAGCAATACATCCTTGCATTGTCACTCGCGAACATTCCGACGAGGTTTAAATATTGTGTACAGCAGGCCTCGCATACCGCAGTGGAATGCCTTTGTTTAATGGGCCATTCTCCTGTCATCTTCAACTAGCGCTTTCTAGCCTCGCTTCACCTATTTTTTGCGGAGTAAATCGATAAAGTTACAGTTTTCAAGCTTCATTCCTTCAATGTCATTGACATTGGTACTATCATTTGAGGACCGCCGTTGCCACTGAGGGCCTAATTGGATCCGTAACGCTTATGAGCAAATCGCGTTTCAGAAGAGCACTGTAGTTTTATTCACTCTTTGCTAGGTACGTAGGTGCGTTGATTATTAAATGTAATTAACGTGAGGTTAAGGTACATATGTTCATTGACGGAAAGTCTTTCCTAGAATTCTTCTGGGTTCGCGTTAAGCTCAAGGAAAGCCGCAATACCCACATGATACTGTGAGCACCTCTGGGAACTGAGAAAACCCACCGCATGGATATGCAAATCGCACTTAAATCGAAGCTCGTCAGAGTTGCGATTTTCGCGACAGATCTAGCTTTATCCAATAGCCAGAAAACGAGTATCGCGCGTTCTCCGATTTTCAGAAAAAAGATCGACTAGAAATAGTAGAGCTCCATCCGTTGGTAGAATGGGAATCACTGTGAAAGCTTATCGTCTGGCGTTTCTTGATGAATTCTGCATGCTATTTGAGAGGGGAAGCTATCATACCGGCTTTGGTCTAGAGAGCGGTCTGTTGGTTCACCCTAATAGTTGAAAACTCGAAATGTCTTTATTTACATATTACGGTGTAAAGGCAGGAGGCGCTATTTCACCTTCACGGCTGAGCGATCGATCCTCGTCCGGGTTAACCAAGCCTGCCATCCCTCCGAGGCAGGGTTGAGCATGGGGTGCGATCTGTGCGCAAAAATTACGACCGCCCCCCCTTCTGGAGAGAAGCAGTTACGACCCCCCCCCACCCTTCAAAAACTGCTGCAGGCGAATATAACAGGTGAATGGAGCATGAGGACATCCACAGAAGGGCGTTTACAGATGTATACAGAATAAAGATGCAAAAAATCGGAAAATAAAAATTTATTGATCATTCGAGCATAAAAAATTTTCGGATCAGCCGCACACAAATGGAGGACAAAAAAGGCTTGTGCGCGGAGAAATGTACACGGATAGCGAGTGTAGTGATGTAGTTAAGAATTTTATAAGGCTGAAGATAATGGAGTGAAAAATGGAATTTCCTGAGCTGAAAATTGTTTCAGATTCAGACGGACGCATATGGCCTTGCAAAGTTTTTACATCGTTTTAGCAAAATTTTTAGAAGTAGCCTAGTCATTCTGTTTTCGGTTTACGAGTGCTCAAATAATTGCTTTCTGCTTTCAGATGATCACATTGCGACAGCATGTGCGGCTGGACCGGTGCCGAGCGAAACAGGAATCTTTTCCAGAGAACAATGAGTAGTAGTAGTAGAAGCTAGTTCACTTAGCTGTGAATAAAGAAGTTCGCCTGACTTGCTGTTTTCGAGATTTGAAATAAATAAATTCAAAACCGTTTTGTAGCATTGAAGAAGAACAGTGCTTGATGAGTGTTGTTTCTTTTTTCGAGAGCTGCGAAAGTATGTGTAACAGTTATTTTTTTATTTGTTGTTTTTTATTTTTATTACTTTATTTACTTATTTATTTATTTATTTTTATTTTGTTATTTTTTATTTTTATTCATGTTATTTTTTACATTTTAGAGTCGAAAAATTACCGAAAACAGTCAGGTTAAAATGAACCATCGACCATAGCCAACACTGAGTAAAAAGATCGCACCCCCCCCCTGCGCGCCTAGGAGATTTGCTCTTACTGGAGTTTTATATTTTTTCTAGATAGCATTTTTCCTCTAATTTTCAACGCCGTCATGGCACCTTTTCAATTTTGACTGTGAACGGAGATATGAATTTTTGAATGATCGACTTCATTTCTGAGATGACCAGTAGGAGTTGCGACTTTCTGAGTGTTTCCAATCAAAAAATCATATCTTTGTACAAACTCAAAACTGGAAAAGTGCCATAACCAATTCTAAAACTACATGAAATTCTCTATGATACAAAAATAGAAATTCTTCTAAACACGAAATCTCCTAGGCGCGCAGGGGGTGCGATCTTTTTACTCAGTGTTGGCTATGGTCGATGGTTCATTTTAACCTCATTGTTTTCTGTGATTTTTCGACTCTAAAATGTAAAAAAATAACATAAATAAAAATAAAAAATAACAAAATAAAAATAAATAAATAAATAAAATAATAAAAATAAAAAATAACAAATAAAAAAATAACTGTTACACATACTTTCCCAGCTCTCGAAAAAAGAAACTACACTCATCACGCACTGTTCTTCTTCAATGCTACAGAACGGTTTTGAATTTATTTATTTCAAATCTCGAGAACAGCAAGTCAGACGAACTTCTTTATTCACAGCTACGTGAACTAGCTTCTACTACTACTACTCATTGTTCTCTGGAAATGATTCCTGTTTCGCTCGGCACCGGTCCGGCCGCACATGCTGTCGCAATGTGATCATCTGAAAGCAGAAAGCAATTATTTGAGCACTCGTAAACCGAAAACAGAATGACTAGGCTACTTCTAAAAAATTTGCTAAAACGATGTGAAAACTTTGCGAGGCCATATGCGTCCGTCTGAATCTGAAACATGCTAACTGACAACAATATGATTCCGAACATTTCCTTAAGGCATCTGCTCGTAATTTCTAGCCCATCAAAAAATGTACGACCCCCCCCTCACACGTACGACCCCCCCCCACCCCTCAACCATGACGGCGTTACGACCCCTCCCTGCGATCATCGCACCCCACGCTCAACCCTGCTCCGAGGTCGGGTAAATTGGTATCAGACTTGTCCACGAAGATGAAGACAGTGGGGCGACCAGCGACTGGTGGCCCCCAACTCGTTGTATAGGCAAACACGTATTCATGATTTTGAGTGAAGACGAATGCGTGGCGAGCACCTGAGAGATTGGTCAACCCCCATCACTTTATCTTTATCTTTGCATTCATCTCCTCCTTTATTTTTAGCTGTTCCAGTCTTTTAGTCTTACATACTAATGTCAGCAGGTACCTGTTTAATTCAATCTTTCTGCCTTTTGGGGTTTTTATTCTGAAATGGTGGTTGGTTACGTCTCTTTGAAATGGTGGTTGGTTACGTCTCTTTGACTTCATTTTCAATTAGTTTTCGTTACAAAATTAGTCAACATAATGGGTACGTAGATGCGTCGCAGCTCGGAAGAACAAACTCAATTTTGATCAGGAATCTGATTCATTCGGACGGCCTGAAATTTTGACAAGGAGGTCGAAATGTCAGGCCGTCTGAAAAATATTAAGCAAAACGATTATTTTCATAATGCTGAGGTTTAAGAAGGGGGAAACTTGAGATCTGGGCCCAGATTTCCGACGGATTGAAATTACACCACAAAAACGAAAGCGAATAGCAATCGAATACATGCTGGAAAAATCCTGATAAAATTCGGACATATCGATTTATGATGGCCGCTTACCCATACCAGCCGTGATCACGGACGCTCCATTGCTTCGCGTCGGGTATCGCAAACCCGACTGTTATGGGCCCAGATTCATGAACGGACGATCGGTCTCCGAAACCCCGTCGGCGATAAACCCGCTCAGTACCGTCGAGGTCTCCTAAACCCTACCTCATCGCGAGGTGTGGTAGACCCGCGATAAACCCTAGTTGAACCCAGGCGCGCGTTCACGAATCTCGGTTTGCGCTCCATTCGGGGAATATCTCGGGGTTTATCGAAGGTTTACCAATGACGAATCTGGGCCATGGATGCGAATATTGGGAGATATTAGGAGACGGGTGTACTTTTCCCGGAGTATTATATACCACGATTTCCGTTCTGAATTTGGGCCCTGGTGTCAAATGTGTTTGCGACATTCGGTGGCTCAATTGATCGCCGCTTTAGACTGCCGCAAGAGCTTTCTTCGCTCCCGGAAATAACACACTCATATCAGTCGAGGTTTGCGCGTAAGCATGAGGAGGTGCGTTACTGCAACAGCTCAGCTCGTGGCGGATTAGCCTTTCGGCTAATGGCAACACACGGTGACTGACGCAAGCTACTCAACGACGATTCGCGGCTAATCGGCCGGGTAAGCAGCCAAATCACAGAAATAAATCATCCATATGCTCACTCATATGTTGTGTCATTTCTCTGAGCGCGGAAGTTCTCTCATCCGATTGTTTTGTGCAGCTCTAAAAAGTTTTCGCGGAATGCGCACATATGTCGCCACTTACAGAAAAATGCGATGAGCGATCATCACCTTTTAGAATTTAGTATATTAGTGGAATCAGTTTCAGAGTCAGTTTAGAGATTACCGCATTCTATTTTTGACAACAAATTTATTAAACTGTTCACATTACGAGTATTTTTGTAGGGTCGGCATTTTCTCTCGTTGACGTGGTCCTTAGGATTTCGTTTTTTAATCATGATTGCTATGGAAGTGCTTCCTGATCTGGTCCAGCGATTGATCCTCCCCGGACTAACTGAGCCTTGCATCCCTGCTTGGTCGGGTAAATTATTGCGTATATAAGCTAAATCATGAACTACGGTCCCCCATTATTATCAGACTTGTCTTAAGAAGTCAAAGTCACTGGCTTGGCCCAATGACTTTAACTTCTCAAGACAAGTCCGATAATAATAGGTAACCGTAATTCATGATTTAGCTCATATACGCATTCATCATGCTCCTACGATTCTGAATGGGAAACGAATGCGTGGCGCGTTCCTAGGCTACTGATCAACGTTGAGAACCTCCGCCATTTTACCATTTATTGAAGTGCTCTCAGAAGTTTGTCCAAAAAAAGCGCTCGATATAAAGGTTGACTCTAATCGAGAAAATCTGTCTACGAGTTTTACTAAACAGCTAAGTTCTAGTTGCATTGTAGGATCGTTAACCATTTTCGTTCCATTATGTTTCAGACGATGAAGCTACAATTCTGGTCACAATTCTGGATATATTAATTGTGCGCTATTTTGGAACACACTAGTGGCGCTCGAGTTTGAGGCGATAAATTCGAAAGAGCACTTTTGTCGAAGTACAAATCATAACTAATTGCTGAGCTTGTCAGACTTTGTGCTTGTGCGACGATCTGAGTGGAACTACAATTTGCTTAGTTGAATATAAGAATAAATAGGTTTACTGGGCTGCATTTAATATTTTCTAAGAAATGGACGAAGAACACCACCGTAATCGGGGATCTCCGTAGCGTAGGATCATTCTTCTTTCATCACCGTTACTGCAATCATAATTAGACGAAAGTTCTACCTCGGTAAACTACATACCTGCATGGTATTAGGTTGTTGCAAAAGTAATTTCCGAAACGGACGTCTATCTTCAAACTATCATATCTCGGCCAAAACACAACTTCATTCATCGAAATAAAAAACATTCGATTCTTCACATCTTTCCCAACGATTCCTCAACGACTACATGCCTCTATGGTAGAAACTAACATCACAAGAATTAAAAAAACTGACGGAGCTCTGATTCGAAGTGGTCAAGATTATCAAACTGTTGCTGCCGCAGGTGTGCGTCTAAAGCCCGGAAAAAGTGATAATCAGTTGGGGAGAGGTCTGGTGAATAAGGAGGATGAGGGAGAACCTCGATGCCCAACTCCTTTAATTTTGTCCGGGTGACTTACGAAGAATGAGGCCGAGCGTTGTCCTGAAGTAGGACGGGCCCCTTTCTATTCACGACTGCCGGCAACATTTTTCGCAGCTTTTCCAACATTAGTAGCATAACACAACAGTACGTTTCCGCTGTAATTGTCTGACGAGGTTGGACGATTCTGTAATGGATCAAACCCCTGCTACACCACCAAACAGTGAGCATAGTTCTCTTAGGGTGGAGATCCGGCTTTGGAAAGTTTATTGGTGGGCAATCCTTATCTACCCAGACATCTCCTCTCTTCCTGTAATCGTACATGACCCACTACTCATCTACAGTTATTAACCGGTCAAGGAACGGATCGTTTTCCAGACGGACGAGAAGGTTGGAGCAGCTGTTGAATAGGGTGAGGCGTTGCTCATCGGTCCGTTCGTGGGGTATGCACTTTTGCTTCTTCTTCACCATGTCGATTGAATCCAGATGTCTTGCTACCGTGGCAGAGTGAACACCCATATCTGTCGCTAGCAGCCGGACAGTTGTGTCCGGCTTTCAAGCTACGGCTGCTCTCAAAACCCCATCGTCAAGCGACGTCCTCCGACCAGGCTTGATCTTGTATTCGATGTTAAAATCTCCGGAGGTAAACTTTCCGTACCAAAGCCTTACTGTGCGTTCGGTAGGCGATTGCATCCCGAATGCAGTGCCGATATTGCGAGCTGCCTGGGCTGCAGAATGTCCGAGCTTGAACTCATACAGCATCAGCATTCGAAAGTCGCGTCTGTTCATCGTTTATTCGGACCCCTATAATAATGCCCACGATGAAGATAGGTGAAATTTGAAGACATATTGTGAAAGAGGAGAAGAAGACCTACTTTATAGTAGACACAGTTCTATTGGAGCTGGTAAATCACCACGAAAATTAGTTGTCTATCTCAACATACCCCGAAACGGAAAGTACTTTTGCAACAACCTAATAAATAACAACCTGAAGGTTCAAAGCGGCTGAAAGCAAGCTCCGAACAAAAACATCCCACAAAAATAATTTATAAAAAATTCGAAAAAAAATATTGCAGGAAGACCACATGATGTATGTGAGAATCTTCAAAAGCTCTCTTCTTAATCCTCGCTATTGGTGTGAATATTTGCACTCATTCCGTGTGTCTATTATGCATTTGATGACTACTAAATTTTATACCTTACCTCCTTCAATTGCGTCCGCGAAGGTGAATTGGTGAAGGGGAAAGAGGCGCTACTGCAATCTGCATGGTCGAGCGATCAATCCTGGCCCGGACTGAGCTGCTTTTCTCTCCGTGGTCGGGTAAGGTGGTACCAGACTTGTCTGAGAAGGTAAAGGCACTGACATAGTATAGCGGCTGGCCCCCGCAAGTCATTGTTTAGGCCAAATACGCATTCACCATGTCTCTGCGATTCTGAGTGGAACACGAATGCGCTTCGCGTCCTATTGGACTCATCAACGCCGACACCTCTACTTTTAGCTTTGCAGCTTTCAAAGCATAGGAACTGGTGTGGAGGGATTTGCGATATATTATTCTCCCGTCGCAGTAAAATTTTATGGAAGGCTGAATTTCTCAGCGTACTTCTCGGCGAAATGGGACAAAGCCCTGAGGGTGTCTTTGGTCTTCACAATGTCTACGGTGCAGGGATGGCCTGACCCCTTGCCTCGTCTGTTCTTTCGCATTCATTTCTGAAATCCGACATCCAGCCAGTAGTCTGTGTTTTATTATTTTTTTCGAAGCTCACACACAACAACATTTGTTTATGGCAAGCCCATGCTGACGCTATATTACCGTTTGGCTTTGTTTTCTTCTCGTCTCACTCCCTCTTGAGTCACTTTTCTGAATCCAGCGCTGGGAATCCGATGACATCGTGGTAACAAATATGAGTGTCGTGGTGGGAGAGTCTAGCAAAACATCGGGTTAATCCCGTGTTCAAAGCGTGCTGGTAGAGGGTGACTCGAAGCCGAGTCGCCATCACATCATTGAAAAGCTACAATGGTAATATGGTCGGAGTTAGTCAGTCCCCTCAAGGCAAGAAGTCGGTTACAAGTCGGTTAGCATAATAATATTGAGAAAAACAATGAAAGAGAAACGACACAAAATATTTCATGCCAGCGGAATTAGTTGGCAACTATTAAGAATTGGTTTACAAAGCAAAAATTAAGCAAAGTGGCCGGTGTTGATCGGTCCTCTAAGGATGCGCCATGCTTTAGTCTTCCAGTCAGAATCGTAGAGACACGATGAATGAGTATTTGGCCTACACAATGACTTGTGGGGGTCAGTCGCTATACCAAGTCAGTGTCCTCACTTTCCCATTCGAGCCTGGTACCAATTTACGCGACCTCTTAAGGTTGGAAGGCTTGGTTAGCTTGGACAAGGATCGATCACTCTACCATCTGAGTGTTAATAGCGTCTCTTACCACTGCACCCCGCACCGCGGTAATGAAAAATCTTCCAGTGAAGATTTCTGCCGTTCTTGAGTAAATAATTTTTGTTGAATTCAAAAATTTAATGAATAATCTTAGCGTTAATCATGCTCATTAAGAAACTAGCACTTCATTTTTGCACACAGTTCCTCTTTCCTTATGTTCTCTCTAATCTGTAACGTACAGGGTAATAATAAAATGAGCCGGTTTGTAACTAAGATAAGAGATAAAAAAGAAGTGAAGAAAGAAGAAGGAATAAGGAACTTCAAATAAGTCTATGGGGCAAATCACTTCAAAGCTTTCCCTATCCAAATCAATTTATGAAAGGGGACACGCCAGGTATTCAGCTTTCAGTTATAAATCAAAGCTTGTAAAACAATTATATGTCATCAAATTTTACCTAATTTCTACAAATACTGATTTTTTGGACAATTTAGTCCCTCTGCTGAGTTTGTTATTCGCTGTGTTCCGTTCCATGAGCGTCGTCAGCATTGACAAAAACTTGGCTGGGCAGCTTCTTAGATTTCTCTCGAGCTGTGTTCCAGATGTTCCCGCTGGACTGTGGAGCGACAGGTGTTCCTGAGGGCCAACAAATCGTTCACCGTGGCCTGCTAGTTCTTAACATGATAGAGAAGAGCTTTGAAATGGTCAGGCAACAACGCGCAAAATAACGAAAGAAAAACCAAGAGGAGAGGTAAATATTAGGTTGAGTCATAAGTAATCCGACATTTTCGCGCGCTCGGGTTCAACATGAAATTACTAGTCAAAGAGGACACCTATCAAAACGAGTAAGGTCTCATTCGATAGAGTGAAAAAAGCATTACAAGATGTCATGTCACAATCGCTTTAGTAAAGTTGACCACTGTTACGATGGCTCCGGAATTCATTCCATTTAAATAACGTATTTGCAACGTTATGCTTTTTCTGTCTCTATCTGGTCACTATCTGAACCACTCTTTTAAGCGCTTCAACCAGATTTATAAAGAAGGTGTTCCCGTTCCAGGCGCCATCTACCCTTGTTCTTGAACTTCTGCATTGGCTACTACGCCATCGAAAACAAGGAGAAGTCAGAACGTCCGACGGGGTTGGATCTGGACCTATTGAGGAACCAGTTGTAGGCCGATCCATGCCAAACTTCTCGCGAATTATCAGATACCTTTAGTGCTCTTGAATCAACTGATGATCAAGGACTAAAGTCGATTGGTACGGTCAGGAAACTTGGTCGACGGATACCTCAAGCTTTGACCCAGTGGGTGCGGGTCGCAGAGTAGACGCAGCAGTTTTTCTTCTATTTCTCAAGCACTGAAGTGATTGACTGAACAATCTAATCATTAGTGATGAGAAACGAGAGCTCTGCACTAACCATTCCAGCCGTTTCCAGTTGGTCGACAAAGGTAGAAAGGGAGGGGACGTTCTAAAACCTCACAAGCATCCAACTCGGTGGTCATGTGCAATTCCGGAGCATTTGTAACAGAGAGCAACGTTACCAAAGAGAATGTGTTGGATCGTTGGATAGCGCTTTTTTCCCTCTATCGAATGGTTCCTCACTCATTTTGAGAGGTGCATTCTTTGTCGGAAAATTTGATCTCGAATTCGGGCACACGTGGAAATGTCCGGTTACTTATGACTCAACCTAATACTATCGTGTAGTTCGGAGTGGCCTCCCTTTTCAGATCACCTCTGAAAATCAGCTTATTCCAGAAACACGGTTTCTAATCAACCACTCTCAACTTTCCTGGTAAATTAACACTAACCTCCGGCCAGAGAAGAATTCTCTGAACTCATTAGAGCAGAAGAACCGAGATTCTCTGTTCACAAGTCGTTGGGATTTGCGATGGATTGAATCGAATTTTGAATTTTGCGCCACTGTCTAAGTCGATAGTGGTAAATATACGTACCCAGAGCACCTAGATAATCAAAATCATCGTTCTACAACCCGTTAAATAAAATAGGAAAAGTTGTATAGAAACAGTTAATAGAATAGCGTTAAACGAAGCTATGCTAAGCTAGCTATTGTAAAATTGTCGCCGCTTAGACGATTTGTATTTGCTCAAGTTTTTGTACTCGCCTACTTGAATTTATGCAGCTATTTTGTATGCTGGCAATCTCCTTCTTTTGCAGCCGTTGGAGGCTTCGATAGCATGAAGTATTGATGAGCAGAAGCAGGAACTAAGAACGCTCCGAAGCTAAATCCAATGTCCGGCTGAGGAAGTCATTTTCTTCATTAAAGTCTATTTAGTATGTGCTGCTCAAAAGAAATAGAAGAGAGCAATATGTGAGCTGTGGTTTTCGTTTCCTCTCAGACAGAAAAACCTGTCAACCAATTACGATAGTGTGCATGAATTTAGCTTTGATTGATATGAATACAGTCAATTTATCCTCTAAATGTTAAAATCACTTACATCCTTTTTTCAACTAATTCCTCGGTTCTTTTCGAAACCTCATATACTGCACGAGTACATGTAACGATATGCATAGTCTTTAAGCGTCGTGTTCCTGAAAAAGTTCCTTCATCAGTGCTGAATGAATGGGAAAATCTTCTTCTTTTTGAGAATTTTCGTTATCGTTCACTCATTATTCATGCAGAGTCCAATCTCCTAAAGAATCCTTTCGGTGCTAAAATGCGCTCTTCGTCGAAACCAGCTATTTATATTACAGAATCGATTTTCTTGCCGTTGTACTAGAAAGAATAATCCTTCTTTCTCTTTGATCTTGAATTCGCCATTTTGATTGATCGATTGCATCGTACCGATCGCTGCTGTCACTTTTGAAGCAATTTATTCACATTTTTGATTCCTCACGATCGCTTACATTTCCAGAACCTTTATTCTGGTACTTTTCAGCCTAGCCCTCACATTATCTTACCATTCGCGCACCACGTTAATGAATTACATAAATTAAAAACACGATTGCAATGAATCCGTTGCAGGTCACTCCACCGACAGATGTTTGCGTTCGTCATTGGAGCTGAAGAAGTCTTTCGGTGGCCCAACTCGTTTTAATTTTGTTGAGAGACGCTATACTTTCACGTCTTCGTTCGTCAAAAGTTTTTGCTTCGCTCACGAAGATCTTCTTCCCATTATTCTCAGACGAATCATGCTTTTCTTTCTTCCACCCTAATTTCCTCTCTACTTTGATATCAGTTCACGATTGTATTCTCTAAGCTTCAAATTACGATAGGTGGTCAGCCTAACTCTCTAAAAATCGTGCTGCTGTGGTAACAGGCAGTTCCGCCACACAGATGGTCAAGCGATAGTTCATCACCCAGGCCAACCAAGCCGGTCATTCGTACCGATGAGTGTAACTGATACTATGTATGTATATGTACTTGCCAGTGGACGCGGAGACAGCGATTGATGGATGATTTACTCTACCGCGATAAAAACCTGCTCTAATTAACTTGTCTTTTTGCCCTTGGACAGGTATAACCAGTACCCAAGCGTCCCCACTATGTGGTAAACTCCTAACCCTACTAAAAATCCTAACGGAGTGTTATCCGTCTCCACGAATAGTTTCTGCAGATCCTTTTAACATGTATTGGGCGAAAAGGTGGGTGCAACAGGGTAATAGTACATACAGTATCAGACATGCCTTTTGATCAGTTCCCGGAAAAGCCGCTTAGGAGCGTTCCAAAGCGGCTTTTTTCAATAGCTTTGTTGAAAGCCAATTATTTGCAAAAATGTGCATATATTTGAGCTCAGCGGCTCGCGCTCTATCGAATGATATTCAAAGATCGGTACAAATGCTATAGATGGCCCCTTTTGCCGACCCCTCAAATCTCGCTTGGTCGGTCCCATGGTTTGACGAGGTCCCACCATGAGCTCGCCTCTTTTACCAAGGTATTTAGCCTGCTTCCTTTCAGAAATGTGTACGTAACATTGTTGTCTCATTCATCTCAGCTGGATCCTACCATTTTTTCACTGCCCTCAATTACCCTAGGGGGCCACCGATTGGGATAAGCCTAGGAGCATTGACGTGGAGGTCTCTGTCGTTTCCATGGCTTCCATGAGCTTTAATAATTTCGGGTTTAACATTTTCTCGATTTTCCATTTTCTTGTTCTTTTTCTGAACTGTTAATTGATGTTAGCCTTGTTAATTGATATGATGCTAACCTTACTGCCAGTCCTATTATTGCTGTTCATGTTACTGCCGGTTTTGCTAACAACATCCCAACATGCCTTTCGATCAGTTCCCAGAAAAGCCGCTTAGGAGCGTTCCAAAGCGGCTTTGTTGAAACTCAATTATTTGTGAAAATATGCATATATTTGAGCTCAGCGGCTCGAGCTCTATCGAATGATTTTTAAAGATCGGTACAAATGCAAAACATGGCCTCGGGAGCTTGTTGGTCCCTCGGGGGTCGCCCAGGCGAGATTTGAGGGGTCGGCAATAGGGGCCATATATTGCATTTGTACCGATCTTTGAAAATCATTTGATAGAGCCGCGAGCCGCTGAGCTCAAATATATGCATAATTTTACAAATAATTGAGTTTCAACAAAACTATTGAAAAAAGCCGCTTTGGAACGCTCCTAAGCGGCTTTGCGGGAACTGATCAAAAGGCATGTCCGGTACTGTATTTTCACTATACACTATATACACTTTACTATCTAACTTCTTTCTAACTAGTTACTGACTCCCACTTTCTTTCAACCTAGTTGTGATTGTGTCAAAGAAGACACTCAAGGTTTACCGTCCTCTGCGTGGATTTCGCGTACGAGGAAGTGAAACCATAAACTTGAGCGCAATCCCCATCAACAATGGTATGCAGACTCGTAAAGAATGTGACGAAGCATTTGTGCGACTAAGTGAGAACTTTTTTAGAAGAAAGGGATTCGTTTACCACGGAAGAATGCTCCGGCTTTGTGTTTGCTGTGGTCGTGCAGCTGAAATTCAACACCGTGTCGCGGTCGCAAAAAGTTTCCTTCTAAGCTCATAAGGTCAAAATTCACATTCGAGAACAAATGCACAGATTCTATGATCACCAAAATTCTGGGGGACGATTTTGGAGAGAAGCGTTTTCAAATACTAAAATTTACTAGCCTGTCATAAGTGTCACCTTACGTATTTTAACCGCTTTAGATTGTTTTTGATGTGAACTGCTTTTGTTCTTCTGTTTACTCCCGCTTGGGGCCCTGGTTCACGGCCTTGACAAATGAATAAATAAATAAATAAACAAGAATAAATGAACATCTTCTACTTGCGAA
Organism: Nippostrongylus brasiliensis; assembly: GCA_030553155.1. Lineage (NCBI taxonomy): Eukaryota > Metazoa > Nematoda > Chromadorea > Rhabditida > Heligmosomidae > Nippostrongylus > Nippostrongylus brasiliensis. The sequence continues at coordinate 30,889,783 of CP130732.1, read as the reverse complement.
CCTTGTATGATATGCGGTGACTCTTATACAACGGAAGAACCTCTTGGTAATGTCCAGCAATTCATCGCATTTATGTGTGTCTTCACCGAAACTGCCCTGTCTTCATCTCAATTAGAGCTAAATTACCCGATCGTGAAGGTAAAGAAGGCTTGGCGATCTTGGGCAAATATCAATCACTCGATTATGCGGGTTGAATGATTCAATCTAGAAGAGCGTGACTTGTCACTGCATCCCTCACGCTCTATCTATGTAGATATAATTAAGCGAATTGGTTTTTATAAATTTCATCTCATTTACCGTTTTATCTGTGTTGAAGGACTTTTTGTAGATATATATAATTAAGCGAATTTTTTACCTGACCTTTTCGACTACATCGATCCATTCTATTCCTGGTGTCTTTTGTTTTCAATAACGTCTTTCTAAAGCAGCACATTACCACAGAAAAGCGGGAAGTGTATGTAGTGCAGGAGGTAGTTCGTTGATTTGTTCCTTCTTCTTTGTCACTCTTTCTTGTGAGTCTCTTTCTGCTTTGCCTTTTCTTCGCTATGTTCCTCTACCCTAAATAAAGAGCCGCAAGAAATCAAATCGTCCGAGAAGTCGTCGACCGACTAGAGGCCAACAAATATTATTGATTGATAGTTTCGTTCCCACTGTTGGAGACCGTGGACAATGACTTTCGTTGAGACCTTAAAAATGCCCACCTTGCTCAGCGCCTCCGCCTTCTACTCTGGGTGCTCGCCATTCCATGCGGCTTGCCTATGACAGCTAGTTGTAGCAAAATTTGTTGTGTTTTCACAACAATTCTACCCACAAACAGGTATAACTTCAGAGCCGTGCCGGCGCTGTTGCTAAGGCTGCTGTGGAGGTCTGCTACACGGCAAACAGCGTTCGCGAGCTGCTCCGCCTTTTCTAGCAAAACGCCTCGTATTCTCGCTCCAACACACCTGATGAAGTTAGTACGGAAAACTGGGCTAATTCTCGTACGTCTTTTTTTTACATTAAATTTACTTGGATGATTTTTTCCTCCTTCCTTGAATCAGTTAATCTCTACTACTGAATATCTTTCTCACTCATTCGCTCTTAACATATATCTGATACCTTCCATAAACTCTGCTGTGCTGGTAATGGATTCGATTACTGAAAGAACTTCGGTAACGGCTGTTGCATGGATAATCACATTTCCCGTGGATTATTTGCATTTCTTATCACGTAAATGCATTGCACTTTTCGTTTCTCGGTACATGCTACTTACCAGTACGTTCAGCTTAGTCAACTGTCGACTCAGTTACTCAAAATTATATCCTTCCAAACTTACATAGATACAGTGGCGGCAATATATTTACAGACGCCTGCCCTCAACGTGGTTTTTTGGCCGTAACATTGGAACCAGAGGTTATGAGAAATACTGAGCACAGATTTCGAATCCTCGATAGATTCTCTACAAAACACACCTAATCAAGTTAAACGTCTCTCTGGATTTGTAGAAAAAAATCGATTGCAAGAAAATATGTCCGTGTCACTAGATGTAAACACATCCTCCAAATTAGTATAACCTGCAGTAATTCACAACGGTCCACAAAAATCGATAATTTGCGCGGGAAAACAGTCAAGTTATTGTGATTTCGAGGATGTGCTTATCATTCACTATCTCATCACCAATTTATTTCCACTCGCTTTTTTCTTCAAATCCGAAAAAAACGTTGAACTTAATCGAGCATGTCTCGTAGAGAATTTTTCGAGGACTCTGAATGTGCGCTCATTATTTCTCACAAGCCTCTGGTTCCAAAGTTATGGCCAAAAAACCACGCAGAGGGTAGGCGTCTGTAAATATATTGCCGCCACCCTAAACCCGTTTATTTATTTATTTATTCATTTTACCTAATACATACATAGGGTGCACCACTTCTCAAATGGAAAGTGGGTGAAAACAATATGGACCCAAACAATCAACTTGAAGACAAATTAGCAGGGAGGGGCCATGCATGATTGGCGGTGCAGCGTGCTGCTCTGCTATTGCCTCGTTGACTCTATGCTGGTTAACATGTCATCATTGTCATATCTATCATTGTTTCATTGTTGTGGTGTGAACAATTGTGTGAAGTTTACATGTCGGATATGTCGAACCGACCGAGTTGACCGTAAGCAATGGAAGACATGACACGTTAGAGTCGACGCAATGTTGCGGACCACCACCCTGCACCCTCAAATCCACGTAACGCACGCGCGGAAACTAAAACGATGCAAATCCTCCGAAAGGCCTGTTCACACTTTACTGCTGCAGCAACGCAGTAATGATAAAGGGAGGGATAGGCCGCAGCAGCACAGTATGTCATTCCATAATCGGATCTGACCTCGATCAAATTATTTTTCGCTGAGAATTCGCTTCGTGGGTTACCGAGGGCGCTGATTATGAATTTGACATCCGTTCTCAAGTTTGTGGACGAAAGCCATCATATTGTCAAAAAAATCCTGAATATATGGTTACTGCCACAATGGAGTTTGAAGAGGTCCTAATACAGAGAGAATCGCTCTGCTGTCCTAGATATTGGTGTGTGGCGCCAGGCTTTCCTTTAGTAAGATATCGTCCTATTTTAGAAGTCGTCCATCACGGAGGTAGAACAGGCTGTAGAATGCTTGGCTGAACTCTGCGGCTCAGTATTAAATGTGTAGTCTTGGAGCAATCTGTAATGAAGGGAGAGGGAGCCTAGAGGGTCAACGCTTTGAGTTTTATGTGCAGGAGTTGTTTCAGAGGTGCCGCAATAGTGCTCTATCCGGTAGTTGGCAGACTTTGCTTACAAGGTGCTTTTCACTGATTAGGAGGGAAGCCCCGCTATCTTTCTGCACCGTTTCGCATCACTATCAGTCATATACTTTCTATTTGAGTGTTTCTGATTATGAAAGGTTCATTCAGAATATCTCTAGCCTATTTCCCTCTCTTCCTTTTTCTGCTTCCCAGAGGGTCTTCCGACCATATCATTATCACTATTCATCTTCATTTCGACATCATCTTTTACTCACGGTAGAAGTCACAGTTGAAGCTTGACTTGTTTCTTTCAGTTATTTTCTGTTTCTAAAACGTTTCTTGATCCAGAGGAGGCATGATCTCTTGCAGCACATTCATCATTTGGTCATGTGGCGGAAAATCGCTTCGAAGGTTTCCTACCGAATGGCACTCTAAACTGTCTCAGATGCGATGTCAAAAATCTGCAAAATAAGTTATAAACGGCAAGATGGACCCTTGAGCTACTGACCTGCAAATCAGTTCCCTTTTTGAACTTTAATTCATGCCGAATAACTAAAAAATATGCACTGTACTTTGTGTAGGGCCTTCAGAAGAGCTATAGCTGGAAGAGAAACGATGTGTGAGTTTCAAATCGTGGCTTATTCCAACGAACAGGCTTTGTACGCTTCTGTGCCAAGCGAGGTTAGTCGGCGGATCAAAATTTATCGGCAGGTAGCTTCTTCATAGGCCTAAAAATGAATCGGAACTCTTGACCTCTTGACTTGCTCTTCCAAGCGCCTAATCGTCTCCAGCAGATTTGACGTAGCCCTTCAATCCCAAGGAAAAGCTCGTGAATTACGAAAGCAATCAATATTTGATTCAACTACTACCCTCGCGCGGCACCAGGAGCATACAAAGATGATAACATCATGCCTGGGATTCGACTAAGAAAGAGCTTAGAGAATTCCAACAAACAGGGGTCTGAGTTATGTAAATAGAATCACTGGGCCATCACGAAGATGCAAAAAATGAATCAGCGCTTCTCCTCGGCGTCTTCGTCGCATTTCAGTTGAGCACACCATGCTGTTTGATTTGCCGCGCCTTGCTTCGTCTGCTGCTACCTGCTTCCAAATTTCTCCTTTTAAATTCAATTTTAGCTCTCCAACTTTATTCAAGCGTGTCGCCTAGAGGCCTACACCGGAAGAAGAACATCTCGAACGTGAAATGGTTCTAAGAAGCCCACCAAATTAGGGGCTCACTTATACATGATTCAAGCTTGTTGCGGGTGTACTGCAAATCTACTTATCCATCCTACTCCTTCGTCACCTAACTGCTTGTCTTTCACCTCCCTCTTGCTAAGGTGATTATCAGATGATTATCAGATTTCCCCAGCACATCTGATAATCAACAACCGTTGATTATCAGATGTGCTGGGGAAAATCCTGTTATAGCTTGTCCTTGTATTGTTTCAGTCGTTGGAAAGGTGGTAGTAAAAATCACCCAACAGCTTTGGGGTATTTGCCCAATGGGAGTTCATATCATGTTCCTCTAGTGCTTCTATAAGAATCAGACTTCTTCAGTGTTACAGTAGTTCACCCACTGTTCTTCGTTGGTTGGGGACGTTTGCTATGGAAGTATCTAGATATTTTTGCCTTTTATTCTCCCTACGCCAAGTGATATGAGAAAGTATGCGGATGGAGACAGATCGTCGACGATCGATTGGATGGATCAGATTTTGTCTTGGAGCAAGTGGCCCATATGCACTATAAACAACTGAACAAGCACAACCACATCTGCTATTCGAAGATCGCCAGGAAGCCTATGAATCTACCGAGACGAGAAGTTCATCAATTCATCAATCAATCATAACTATTAAATCATCTAGAACCAACAGAAATGGTCTTAACTCACTCGTTTCGTGAAAATTTGCGGGTAATGTCTTTTGTTACGCGAAATCCTCTAACATCTTTCCCAATCATCTCCGTTCGATCAGCACTAGTTCGAAAACAAACAACAAAAACGAAAAAAAGTTGAGAAACAAAAAAATGTTGAAAAAAAATGTTGTTGAAAAACAACATAACTGCACTCTTGGCTCTTATTTATTTATTTTTAAAAGGGGGTACATTTTATAGTCAGTTATTTTTTACATTTCACGACTCATCTACATTCAGGAACTGTGTTCCAATGGATCAACAGAATGAACAGAATCGCGATACTCGAAATGTTGAATTTGTTGAATCACGTTTGCTTTCGAATGACTGGGTTTCATTTCCATCTGTTGGGCAGTCGGGAAAGACAAGTGTTGAGCAGTCACGAGAGAAAATATGTCCTTTCGCTCAACAAGAAATTTTATTACTAAAACCTCGCGAGGGTGCTTTAAACGAGTGGTGCCTTTCCCTGAATCTTCACAAGTTGTGAATTGAAGACGTCTCGGAGTTTCAGTTCCTTCTTTTCGGTTCATTGTGCAAAGGGATAGAACGCAAAATTGAAGTCCTAAATTGGTTGAGATTTTGGACCTCCCGCCCTTTCTCTTCTTCCCCGTGTTCTCCTCCTTTTTGCAGTTCACTTATGAGATCGCGTGATCCAGAGCAAAATGTCCAAGAGCAAAACGTTGCCTAACAACAATATTGCATGATTTATAGTAGTCGCTAACGTGCAGCCTTTGGACAGCATAACACATACATATATCTACCTATTCATGCAAACATGTTCGGTGGAAACGTTTTCCCCCGACTGTGATCCCCCAGGGTGTTGAGGGAATTTTATATACTACATCCTTTTTAGGGATCAATGGAATAAAAGGCCGCGCGTGGTACAGCGGTAAGAGGCGCTACTGATACCCGCACGATCGAGCCATCCATCACCTCCCATGCTAACAAAGCCTTTCATCTCTCACGGGTCGGGTAAATTGGTACCGGACTTGTCTGGTAAGGCGAAGACATTGACGTGGTATAGCGGCTGGCTTCGACAAATCATTGCATAGGTCCAAATACGCATCATCGTGCCTCTACGATTCTGAAGGGAACACGAATGCTTGGCACGTGTTTAGGGAACTGATCAACGCCGTCATCTCCACCTATACCTTTACCTCTGCGAAGCTCATTTGCGATATGGTGTGGAAGGTGAAAATAGACAGCATTAAATGCGTCGCAGAAGAAGTCCTTTCATATAGTGCCTTATAAGCGCTATTTCTTGGGGCTGTCCATTCATTCAACTCCTTCCGACGACATTGTTTGCAGAATGCCTAATCGTCCCGTATTTCCGCCAAACGCGTTGGGCTCGTTCTCTGAACGTTTATGTCGCAATGAAGGTTTTCTAGCCAAGCGGATTTTTTTAATTAGATAGTGAAGGAGAACATCCGTCTGGTGGTTTTTTCAAGCTGCCATATCCACTAGAAGCTACAGATATTAGTCTTTGTGAAGCTTTTGATAGCACAGTCTATTATGCACTATTCATTTGCAGGTCCGCAGATAGGTTTTTCTCCGCGTTGGCGATCTCCAACTTTGATGAAGACCGAATTTCTCGTATTACCTTCATCCTTGCAGCGTGGTGCAGTGATTAGAGGCGCTACTGACGCTCGCAGTCGTCGAACGATCGATCTCTGCCCGGGCTATCCAAGTCTTCCACCCTCCGGGGTCGGGTAGATACATATGTACCAAACTTGTCTGGGAGGGTAAAGTCACTGACGTGGTATAGCGGCTGGCTCCCGCAAGTCATTGTATAAGTCAAATACGTATTCACCATGCCTCTACGATTCTGAATAGAACAAGAATGTTCGTCCTTAGAGGGCTGATCAGTGCCGGCCTACCTTACCTTTGCCTTTATCCTTCGGCGCCTGAAGCTTGTGTAAGCGAAGTTTTCATAGGTTCAGAAATTTGTGAAGGGATCAAAGAAGCGTTAGAAAATTCGAAAGAGACGATGTTTTGAAAACGCCGAAAATTGAATTGTCCGTTTTCATTCTTGACTGACGACGTAAATAGTTAGTGAACATGGCGCACTCGTAGCGTACATACTGCTGTCGTCTAAATTCTTTGTTAATCTCCTGATCCGACGTAAGTTCTGATCTTCTAGGGCTGCATTTTGTTAGAATTCTGTACTTGTGACTATTTTAAGACTACTGAATCTCTTCACGACCTTCTTCGTTTTTTTTCAAAGATTAGATCGCTGCTCCTGTTGGAGAAAGGACGTAGCAACAGATGGTAACTACTACAAGTGGACGCTTTCGCTCTTTCTATACTTGATTGTAATTGATTAGATGAAATCATCAGATTTTCTCAATTTTCTCAGTTAGCGTTGGTCAGTTGTATTATGCCATGCATTCGTCTTCCATTCAGAATCGTAGACATGATGACGAATCTAGCCGGTCATGGAATGAGCAGAAGTGGCCAATTGCTGTCTACGCCAGTGATTTTACCTCCTTGGCAAGTCTGGTATCAACTTGCCCAACTCTGAAGGGATACAGGGCCTGGTTAGCTCAAGCGAGGATCGATCGCTCGACCTACAAATGCGTTGTGTTACGTCTCTAATCACTGCGCCATGCGTGCCCTATTGAATATTGAATAATATACACAATTGTCATAAGTACCTACTGAAGGAGGGCGCGTGTGGTGTAGTGGTAAGAAGCGCTGCTGACACCCGCATGGTCAATCGATCTCCGCCCTAGTCAACCAAATCTTCCATCTCTCCGGAAATTGGTACCTGGGTCCAGATTCATGAACGGAAGAGCGGTCTCCGAAACTGCGGCGTAGCCAGAATCAGACGGCAGAGTCGATAAGAGATTGCGTTTAACATAAGAAGTCTAGAATAAGTAGACAAAAGGGCGCCGTTTGGGCTATATCTCGGGGTTCATCAGGGGTTTACCAAAGATGAATCCGGGCCCAGATGTCTGGGAAGGTAAAGACACTGACTTGCTATAGTGGCGGGCTCTCGCAAGTCATTGTGCAGGCCAAGTACACTCTACGATTCTGAATTGAACACGAATGCGACGGTGCGTCTTTCGGGGACTGATCAACGCCGTCACCTTTACCTTTTTACCTTTACCTACTGAAGGGAGCTTGAGGGGAAGGGCAATCCAAGTCAAGAAAAAAAATTGCGTCACATTTCTATTCAAGTAGTGTAATTAAAAAAACAAAACAGAGTAAGTAAAACAGTTCTATCTGAGTAGTTAAATGGTGGTGAAATGTGTAAGATTTTGAGGTTTCCTCTGCATACATTCTACTTTCTGACTGCACCAGACTACTTTTGTCCTACTTCTGTCGCAGAGCTGAGTGAATTTTCACACTTATACCTATTTTTGCAACAGCACTAATCCTATGTCGAAGTTCGAACTGTTGTTCTTCATTGCCCTCTAACCCTTTTTGTTGCAATTTTTGTCATCAAAGTAACTGCAGAACCGGAATCGTTGTTGACTGTGATTCAGGACGAGGGGTGTTCGACGATCTTCGGTGATTCTCTCTGTTGCGTGGGCGTCTCGTCATGGTCGTTTATCTGTTTTCGGCATTATCTCTTTGTCCTCATGCGCCACCACTGGTAATACGTCTCATCCTCTTAGAGGCATTAATCGCCACGACGGGCCAGATTCATCGTGGTTCTCATTTACATTTGTAGTCGACGGTACGTCGCATTTGTTACGCTCCTCCGCTGTCATTCACATGCTCTCCTGATTTGGTGATTTATTTAGGTATTTATTTATTTTTTACTACCCTATTTTTACTACCCTCATTTTTTACTACAGTCATTTATTGCACTTTTAACTACACTACACAATGAAATTACAGGGTTCCCTTATAACGACATCATTGCATCGCATTGTGAAAAATTCCCACAATTCATTTCGATTTTTCTTTCATTTGAGAGAAGGGTTTGTGCTCTGAATAGACGACAAATTCATAGCCTACGCGTTCTACAAAAAATAACGTGCACGCTTCATTCGACTAATTCTTGACTATTGTGCAATGTCTTTTTGCATGCCTTTTCCTTCCGAAATATCCATTAGATGCCCATTATCGGTTTTTCGAAGAAGAATTTTGATTTCCAATCCATTTTGAAGAACTGTTCAACTCGAAACGTGATTGCACAATGGCCGGTATGAGAGTTGGAGAACTCCACGTTTTTTGGAAACTTGGTATTTCACTATAAACCGCCCAAGAAAGTATGAAGCTACGGAATGATGATGCACATGTTCAAACAAAACCCAGAAATGGATGTAAATAGACTGTCAATACATAAGAGTGACATGGTATCCTTAAGGATAAGATTGACTAATAAAATGACGTGAAGTTGATAGCAATGGCTGTGTAGCTTGAACATTTTTGTAACTCAGTCCAAATGACAGCACGTTTAAAGCTCAGGCTATGAAATTGTCTTCTATTCAGAGTACAAACCCTTCTTTATCAAATGTAAGAAAAATCAGAATAAAATGTGGGAGTTCTTCAAAATGCGCTGCAATAAGGTCGTTATGAGGGAAACATTTGTTTTGATGAGAAATTTTCACTGTTAACGTGGCTTAAAACTTTTGGAATAGCCTTATCTTCTTGACACAGCTCCATTGAATAACTGCAAGCCGACAACAGGTTCCGATATCAAGTAAACCTAATGGTTTCGGGCGATTTCAGTGCTTCGGGCGCAACTTTTTTATTTCTATCGATAGAAGAGACAAAGGCAATGCGAAAGTCTACGAAGAAGATATCCTCAATAAAGCTGCAGTGTCCCTGAAGAATTTTGAAGCAGAAACATCCCAATTTCACCATTCAGTAACTGTACATGTAGCCCAATTAATAGTGCACCTCCATAATTCCGTAACCTCAGTGAGTTTCGTGGTCCTTTAACGTCCCGTAACTGAATTCATTAGACTTTCCCGTTTGATTAATTTCAGAATAAATGTCAGAAGTCCAAAATAAAAAAAATTGGATAGATTGTGAACAAAGCTGATCAAAATTTGAAGCAATATAGAAAACTACTACTTGCGGCTCGCCAACTAATTCATGAAGTAATAAAATACCACTTATGTATATGAAAAACGAAGCCAGCCACTTTGAAAACTTCTGGCTACGACGAAATATTATGTCCTATACTTCATTATTAATAAACTCATTCCAGCAATTGTCCTGCGAAGAAATATGACTATTCATGGCGCACGTAATTTTTTGCCACCCTGTATAGTTGAAGGAAACAGCGAACATAGGAACACAAAATAACACGAAACTGAATTTTCAAAGGATCAGATGGTCAGTGGACAACTCAAATTGACTGGAGAGAAAAATCTCGTTTCCAAAAACTTTTCGTTTCCAAGTCCTCCAATCCTCTGGGGTTGACTAAATTGGTACTAGAGTCGTCTGTGAAGGTAAAGCCACTGGCTTGATCTATCGGTTGGCCCGGGAGACACTTTACTTCACCTTTACATATTACTTCAAATACTTCGACTGCGAATGCCCCGGTGCCCCGACCGAACAGCTACTGAAGGTGAATTTGTGTCAAGCTAAATAAATTTGTTGCAAAAGTTGTTCAGCCGAGCGAAAGAGGATCCGTCTTCCAGGCTCCTCCATGATCAGTGCGAACATAGTTAGTGGTTCTAGAAAGAGGATCGGTAGTCAGTTAGGATAACATCCGCCCTATGAGATGACCAAAACACTCCCTTAGCGAGCTTACTTTCCTGGGATAGGCTGAAACTAAGAAAGAAACTTTTTTTCGTCTTCAGTAGTCCTTTAGTAGAGAAGTTTCTGTTTGTTTGAATTTTTGTTTTTTTTTTATGCCTGGGTTTTTCTACACGTGTGGACACATACGTGTCTACAATAAATAAATAAATAAATAAATAAATAAGAAGACAGAAACGACCAATATTTTGGAAAAAAATTCATAGCTCAAGATGTTTCAGTGGGCCTGTAGATTACGTGATACCTTACTTATTCACACCTTTGGAAGGGCCTGAAAAGGCAAAGAAATCAATTCCCCAGTACCATCTCGAATTTCACGGCAACTACAAAGCGTTTATTTTGTGAGAAACTGTGCAATCGAGGCAACTAGACCCGCTTTACAATCAAAAAATCACTTTGATCGTTTGATGGGCCTCGCCTAATCAAATCAAATTGTTTTGAAAATCACTTGGTAGTAGTCAGCCGGAGCGAAGGCAGTTTCTTCTATGGGCTCACCATTACGTGCGTTTATTTGACAGCGCTGAGGACATTTGAAGGGTACTTGTGGTTGAGCCCTGTTTCCGGCAATGCCCTCGCTCATTTCTGACTATTCACCCATGTCGGTCTTTCAAAAAACACCTTCTTGGCTTAATTGCTTGCTTTTTTTGCTAAACTACCCTCCCGTTTGATTCGTCTACTCCTGAACATCTCTATTCATTATGCTTTGCGATTCGTCAGTGTCCTCGTTAGTTGTCAATTCTCGTATTGAGTTCATTCATGAAAAGATGACAAGGCATCAATCATCATATCTCAAGCATCGTATCTTTGAATAAACAACGATGAAAGCTTAAGTTCTTCTATCTCCCAACTTTGACAACCTTGACTGTTCTGAAATATTTTTCAGACTCTCAGGAATGTTTGTGAAGATTATTCCAGAAGCTGAGAAGAAAATGAGTGTACAGGTAGAAAAGAGGGTAGCTGGCCGTATTGCTATTCCACAGCAAGCTAAGGAGTGTCTAAAGGTAATGCTAAAAGGTGAAGGTGACGGCGTCGACCAGTCCCCTAAATACGCGCCATACACTTGTTTTCCATTCAGAATCGTAGAGACATGGTGATTGCGTATTTGGCGAATATAATGACTTGCCTGGGGCAGCCACTCTATCAAAGGAAGAAAAATGCATCAATCAATAAAAAACTATCAAACAACATGTAAAAAGGACAGCTCGTTTCGTTCCCCATGCTTATACGAGCAAAAGATACAGAAAAAAATTCAGTGTCTTTAAACTGTCCAGACATATCCTGTGCCAATTTTACCCGATGCCGGAGGGATGAAAGGTTTGGTTAGTCCTGGCGAGGATCGATCGCTTGACCGTGCTGATGACAGTAGCGCGTCTTACCACTGTATAGCGTCTGCGCTTTCAGGAGCAGCTACAACTTATAATTGTTTAGATATTTTCACCCTAAAGAACTGCCAGCAATCGAGCCGATGTTAGTAAACATGGAGTTCGCACCTGTTCCTCCTGAAAGTTGAGCTGATGTGGACATAACTAGTCACTCCACGATTTAAACTTCAATATTGTATTCCCTATAATACAATTGTCCCCTTGAAAGCCCAGCTACAAAAGTCATCACTTTATTGGATCTGTTTTTTTTTCTTGGCGAAAATGCCGGGCAATGATCTCATTCTTTTTTCCTCGCCACATTGTTCTTCTCGTTTGTTCCAGATAAAACATTAGCTGCTGTTTTTATATCATACAAGTCGCTCGTGAGAAAATTCGATTTTAGGTTTCCTTTTAAATATACGGTAACTGGCCGACTCTAATTCAGAAAGGCTATAAAACGGCCACCTTTTTTGTTCCGCTCCTTTCCTATGCAACGGGGGTAGAAAAACTTCTTTTCACTGATTTTGTCAAATGCGATTATTTTTTTAAAACATCAAACAGAAAATAAGCCGACGCGTTGCTTGTACTACTGATACCTTACTTGCCGACTCTTCATGCTTTTCATTGTTTCAATTTTCAGGTGAATTCCGCGCAGATTTCGCTGGCGAAAGTCAGATGTATTTTCAACTGTATTCACGACTTTTTATGCTAGACAACTTCACAGCATGGATTGAATGTAAACAAACCAATTACATTCGCTTTGTTTGCGTTACATACCGGGCTTCCGTCTCCACTTCTCTGTCATCCTGTAGACATCTTTGCTAACAATCCACGTTCTTGTAGACATTGTTTTGTCGTTTTCTCAGGAATTTTCTTGCGACTGCTATCAGACTCAGTGATTTTCGCTTGTTCTGTGGGAAACAGGAGAGGCCGGGGAACGTTTTGCTTCGAGAAATCCGTTGTTATGATGTTGAGCTGCTGCATAGGCTAGACGGTCGCATGGGTGGCGCTACCAGAAGGGGCTTTATTTGCTTGTATTTTATGATTATTTGTTTTCAGCTTTTCGGTCACTTAAAAATCCACAACTTGAAAAAAATTGATAATTTGTCTGAGGAGCTCTGTGAAAATTGTCAGTTGAGGTGATCATCAAAAAATCGGTCATTTCATCGAGGAATTGTCTGATGGTATTGATCTACGAAAAAGCGCCGCTGCATCCATTACACCCCTCCTTGGCGAGTCCTTACACTTTTCCCGTATTTTTGAATATCTTGTCAAACTGTAACATGAAAAAAGGGAGAGTACAGTGTTAATAAATGATCTAAAGAGGTCTTTAAATGTAAACTGTTGGAATTGCTCAAAGCTGTTTCGAATAGTCTTTTATCTGCAATGTAAACAAGTTGGCTCTCCTTGCTCCACTACCATACATCGCTTATATTTTTGAAGGTCTTTTAAAGTGCTCAATTTTCTAATTTCACAGACGTATGTATGGGGTAGTAGAGCTATAATCACCCTCAGTATATGTCGTTGGAGGAGAACAAGGAACAAGGAAGCCTACCTAGTACTTCAGAGTCAACCATCTACAAAACTGATGAGGGAAAATCCTTCTAATGATCTTTTTGTCATATGTAATTGTATAGAATGTTAGATAGCTTAGAAAGGGCGCTTCACGTTTTCTGGTTTGTTGTTTACGTTCTCGATGGGTCGTGAAGGCGCTCTGAAGGCTTCGAACTTTTTGAATTTCCCTAGTAAAATTCTGGAAAGAGGTGTCTTCTGTGACGTTCTTTCTCTCTCATTTACGTTGAAATTAGTGAGAAACTCTGGGTGGCAAAGTGGGCGGTATCTTAAAAATCCAAATCTCGAGTCAAAATCTCGAGATCTTACCAATTTTGGTTCCGGCACCCGGTCATAGGTACCGCCCTACATTATTTGTAGGGCGGTACCTATTAGTCATATTTTCTTTATCGGTTTTATCTCATCTCCTTTATGATGAGAGGGATAAAAAGGAAAATTGCCCGGTGGAAACCATTGTGCTGCCTATTTGTGATCCTTAGCTTTCAGCTTTGACATTTGCATCTCCAAATTTTCGACTCGGTTTTCTGTAATTTAGAAATTGTGTGATAACGACTGCATATTCTGATCGAAATAAATTCAAACTGGACAGAGAAAACTGTATCTCCTCTGAGTTGATAGCGAAAGTACATTTTATTTGTTTTCCAGGCTTCCGCTCATGATAACAGATAACTTTCATGTTTTATGTTTCATATTTCATATGTCTCGTATTTCATACTGACAACAACTTCAGTGCAAGCAACAAGATCATAAATCTTTGAACGAAACTAACCCTCAAGCTCGAGAACTAAAAGGACGAATCAAGGAAGAATAACCTAGAACTAGGCTCTGAAAAGCTAGAGATGTAAACACATTTGAAAGAGAGAAATGGAGGAAATTCGGCGCGATGAACCTTGATTTTCTCTTTTAAGTCTCTCAAATTGACCGGTCCTCAAGACGTCCAATCTCTTTAACTTCTCATTATCAACTGGCTGAAGAAGTTAAGGGGAGAGAGGCGCTGCTTTCAACCTCACCGTCGCTCGATTGATTTCCTTACCAAGCTTCGCCCTTCTACGCCAGTTGGTACTTGTGTTTCGAGGTGTTTATCTTGGTTTGGAGAAGAAGGGTATGAAGAGATTTTGAGCTTCTTGAGCTGATGTTTCAAAATATCTTGAAAGCCAATTATTTAAGGCTCCAAAGAGCAGCACGACATTATCGAAATCTGAAAAAATAAAAAGTTCGGCGAAGGTGGTCTGTTTCGTTTCCTTCCAAACGTGTGGAAATTTGAAGAGCGTTGGGTGAAGAATCAGCTGCCCTCCAGGTGATCGTTGTTGACCACTTCCCAGACAAGTGGACGACCTCGTAAGGAGGGGAAGCTTAGTTAGCCTGGGCGAGGATCGATCGCTGGGCTGTAAAAGTGTCAGCAGCCGTTCTTACCACATCACGACGACGGCCGCTTAGAGAAAAGTAGACGCCCCGCACTTCGCAGGCCGTTTCTTCCTCCGCAAAACTCAAAAACGTAAAATATGTAAATAAGATCAAAAATGAAAAGGCACACTCCACTGACATCAATGTCAAGATTCATAAAGACCCGGACGTGGAAAAGGAAAAGATGAAAAATGTGGTCATCAGCGAAGAAGGCCACCCTGGGGCACCGAAACGATTCTCTCGAGACTGATGTCTTTTGCGGGTCCTCCTCTTCGCTGGGAAATGAGCAGTTCGCCGAATGAGTGGGTGTTTAATCATAGAGGTGGTTTTTCAAAACATTCCGCAAATAACTTTCCGGAAAGTCCTCGAAAAAAGCTGCTCGATTCCCACAAAAAAAACTGGGGCGTCTCTTCGCGCCACTTGTGTTGAGGCCCCTCATCTTACTCGTTGGAAAGGGCGGCCTGCCGGTGGCACAAACCTCTGAGGCGTTCTTGATGTCAGGTGGAGTTGGGTTTCTCGGGTCATTTGTCGTAAAAAAATATTGTTAGCAATAATAGTAGATGTTGTTCTGATGGGGCTATGGTCAGGGCAAAAATATCGACCCAGACGGGATTTGAACCCCCGTCTCAAGTGGTGACCCTAATGCATTCCTGAAGCCAAACTGCCTTAGCTAAGAAATCGAATTGGCATTGTTAGTAATGGATTCGGATGCTTGTTATGCAGCGATAAGAGACGGTACTTCCGCGCAAGGTCGAGCGATCGGTCCCCGCCAGGACTTACAATGCATTCTATTTCTCTAGGGTAGGGTAAATTGCTACCAGACTTGCTTGGGTTTCTTAAGCCACTGACTCAATACAGCGGCCGACAAGTTATTGTACAGGCCGAATACAAACTCAACACGCCTCTACGATTCCGAATCGAATGTGAGTGCGTGGCGCGTCCTAGTAATATTTAAAGCGTCGATCACTTGTTACCTTTGTTCTTCACCAATTAATCATAAGACATTTTTGGAACTTCTCGGAGTTTTCCGTCTGGTGAGCTTTGACGATATGATGTTTGAGTTTCTATTTTCATCTGCACTTAATGTTTTCTTAATGGATACATCTACCAACAAAGGTGAACCTAACTAGCTCTTCTGCGCCTTACGCGAGAAAATAAAGATAAAAACAATAGAGCAGGTGAATATTTGTTTTTCAACAAGAAACGATCAGGTGCATTGTCCAATACCAACTGGAACAGGTCGTTGTCACCTTTTATTTGTCTGTCTGGCGGGGTAGTCGTGTGAGCCGTTTTTGACCCTTCCACTCCGTTTCCGTGTTCCGCTTCTTTTGGTGGAACACGGAAGAAAAAATCGAAGAGCTCCACTGTACAAACCAGCACAAGTGAAACTGAAGTCTTGTGCTGATGTCGATTTGATCCCTTCGAATTCTGGTAGAATGAAACCAATCCAGCGAAGTCCCCCTCCTAGGAAAACTTGCAATGAAGTATTTGTCGGTACTTACCACATCGACCGAGTGCGAGAGATTGTTTTCTACTGCTTTTTTCATTGCAAACGATCTGAGAAAAGCCTCTCTCCCAAAAATCTTGAGAAGCTACTGTTTCTCCACAGCAACCTACTCGTTTAAACTTCAAATTCTAGTTTGTCTATCACGTCAAAAAAGTCTTTTCTTTCTGTACGGACTTGTGCCGACTTTGGTTTGTAGTGAAGTTTATGAAGAGGAATAGAATCTCTATGGTTTGAAATATGTATTAGACATACTTTAGTGGAAACAAAACGAGCATCCAATGGGTGCCTTTAGAGACAGAAGTGGAAACGTTTTGTGGTCCGGTTTTGGCTAGTACCAAAAATTGAGAGATTTTTGAGCGCTTCCCGTTTCCGTGTTCCGTATTCCGGTTTTCGGTCAACTTGGCCATTTCTGAACCGCCTTCGCTTCAAAGAATTTCCGCACACCCTTGGTGATGTTATGCTTTGTTAAGTCAACTCAGCGAAACATGTGTAAGAATGAGAAGAAATAGCAGTGGAAAGTAGACAGTGAAAAATAAATTGATGGGCTTTGACCACCCCCCCCCCTCCTTCTCCGTCACCCCACGCGCTATAAGGGCAATTGCCTTCCATTCAAAATCGCAGAAGAGTGATGAATGCGTATTTGGCCTACACAATGATCAGCGCAGGCCAGCCTCTGCTCATGTCAGCGCTTTTACCTTCCCCACAGACAACTCTGGTAGCAATTTACTTGACCCGAAGTGGCGGAAGATTTGGTTTACCGGGTGAAGATCGATCGGGAGAAGTAGCTCCTTTTACCACTGCATCACGTATACCCTCTTTTCCTGGACAATGCGATAATACCTTGCAAAATCGTGCACTTTTGAGTTCAACAATAGAGAGGTGAACAAGAACGAAATTGGCCGAGAGCCCACGTGGTCGTAACCATCGCAGTTGGTACTTATTGTTAAAGGGCACACTTCATTGTTTGGCTTTTCGACCTAGTTGTTCACAGGGGAAATTGTTATTTGTTATTTCGCTTGCTTTTCACGCATGTTCACATTTTACATAACCGTGCTGATTTGGGTTTGAGACATGTCCGTAAAGGTAAGGACACTGACGAGGACAGCAGCTGCCCCTCAAGTTATTGTAAAGACCAAATACGCATTCACCATGTCCCTGCGATTCTAAGTGGAACACGAATGCGCGGCGCATCCTATTAGAACCATCAACGCCGGCACCTCTACCTTTACCTTTGGAACTTTCAAAGCATAGGAAATGGTGTGGAGGGATTTGGAAATGTCAATCTCTTCACGGCACCTTTAGCTTTACCTCTATCTTAGGGTAAATACAGGGTGACAAGAAGATCCGCTGAGTAGCAGGTACCGGTCGGGTATCACTGTGTTCCTGTCGTCGCCAGTCCGCTAACACTTTCCACTGCCGGGGGGTAAACTCCACCTCCTCCAGCTCCGCCTTCTCTTCATTGCTGGCGGCATGAGCCGCAGCCCCGCTGTGGTGGCTGCTGTGATGCTCGTTATTCCGCCACCATTCCCGTGTCTGTCTCATGTTTGTCTATGTGTTTACTAACAAGTTTTTTCCATGCGCCTAAAAAGCGCATTATTGAGATTAGTCGCGTTGGCGCGTCGTCATTCTGTTCTGTCTCCGCTGGCGGAGCCTCCTCCATCGGAGTCCTTTCATTTTCTTTCAGACAGAAAAGGTGTGGTCATCGTGTAGAGTGGTGAAGCTTGGCCGCTTCGGCAATAATCCGCGTATGTCTCGACGCCTTTCGACCGACTACCAGACGAGATTCGACTAGTAACAGCCTGTTTTACGAAGCTACAGCTGTTGCTAGGGAAAAGCACCCCCGATCACCATGAGTTGTATGGGATTGGCGCTGAATGTCAGCGAATTGGACGAGTTGCGCGATTACTATCGACAGGTATGAGCATTTCTTAGATCATTTTCTAGTTTTTAATTGATGCTGATGATTCAGATAGAGTTGATTCCTTAAACATATTTGATCATGAACAACACTGGCCCTAGGCGCCATTTGCGACTTTCTACTGATAACCTGAGCCTCGACATAACGAATTTACAATGATTTCTACTTGATCTTACAATAAGAGATCAATGTCGATCATGCTCTTTTCTACCAGCAGGAAATATTGAAGTTTTCTATATTTGATCCCACCTAGTGAAATTCGTTTTCTAAGAGACTCCATCAGTCTATACCACAACAAAGAGGCTCACAGAATTTTACCTTAGGATTTGCGTCAGAATTGGTTTGATTTTACCTGAATTTTCACCCACAATATTAAGATTCGTTATCTAGAATGCCATGAAGTGAAATATTTCAACGAAGAATTCGATCTTCGATCCATGTTCCCAGAATTTCTCATCTCTCGGATATTTTAAGAGTTTAATATTACATTTCCGTATTACCGCTTTACTTGTCTTCAGTACTGATATCGCTCTGAATGCTGGACAGATTCCTCTCCGACTTATTTCGGGCTCGGACAATTTTTTCGTCACTCTCGTGCGGAGGTTTATATTAGGACGAATCGGATTGAGATTGAAGGACCTCTCCCGAGTGGCGTCTCAGCCCTTTCTCTTTTTATCATCTTAGCTTTCTCTCGTGCTGTTCACGGCGAATCGGTTTTTTCCAATGTACGCGGTGAGAAAGAAGACGAATTCAGAATTTAGCGAGCAAATTTCGAGATTGTTCGAGTCCTTAGATGAACAAAGGCTGAAACGTTAGCCTAAAAGCTTTCTAGTAATCTCAGGTTCCGCACCATAGGCATGCTCTCTGAGGAAACACACATATGGAAGTTTAGCTCAATTAGATTTTTAGATTTTGTTGGATTAAAAAAGCTGAACTTATTCATTTCTTGGAGACTAAATCATGTCGGCTTGAGGATCGCGGTGTCGGGTCGAAATTAAGGTACTAAAGGCGGCATGCAGTGTGGCAGCGGTCTCAAAATGGTCTTCGATTCCTTTTTTCTGCCACGCATAGCATTGCAGGGGAGGTGGATGGAGGAAATTTGAATTTTACTTGAATATTACCCCATTCTCGCCCTCATATATAACGTCTAGCTAGTACCCCTATTGATTGGATATAAGCACCACGGAAAAGCCTCATTCGGTCTTTAGAAACCGGAATCTAATGGCGAGTTCTGAGGAAGTCCTCTACTCTTTACCTATTCCCTCGAGCAAAGCAATGGGTGAAAGAGAAATGTTGAAGAAAACAAGTAGTTGTCCGAGGTAACTGTGATTCTTTGTTTTGTGATGAAATTCATTAAAACACCCCTGTGTCTGCGTTTTAAAACTTCCTAACTATGGGGCAAACTCTGACGGAAAAATTCCAATACTTGCGAGTCAATTTTTTGAATACTTATAAGTGAACTGCTTTCAGTTTAATGAGCGCTTTTATTGCAATATAATTAGCTTACAGTATTTTGCATCTATTCCGATTCCTTTCCATCTTGTGTATTCCACTGAAATACCAATTAATGTAATAGGAATTAGAGCAACAAGAAATTGGAGTTCTATGATACCCCTCCTTGACTGTTTTTCTCTGTGACCCCAGTAACATTTCCCATAGTAATCATAAAACAGCTACTTATTCAAAAGCTACGAGTTTTGATGTTCCCACAATTGAGCACGTGAACTTTTAAAACATCGCGAACGAGGGGTTATGGACCAAGTAAGGAGGAGGTGTCGTGAGAAGAACTTATGCAAATTGTGGAGATTTTCTGCTCACAAAATCTTCTGCCGCGCTCTGTTCTTTGGGCAAAATCAACAAGAACTTCTGCTTGAACTCAGACATTTATAGACAAGAGAGTCAGAAATGAATAGAAAAAAGACAGCGGATTGGGACTCAAAACTCTTTTCATAAAACGATTTGTAGATATCGAGCTATCAGGCGGAACTTCTATTTTTCAATGGTCGAAGTCCACAATTTAGCGGGAGCAAATATTGCTCTGCAAGGCCCAAGTCTGGCTGAGTGTTTTTCGGTATACATGGGAAAGCTGGGTTTTCCTTTAATTTTTGAACCCTTATTCTTAGGGAATGAAGTTTCTACGAGCTCTAGAGCAGTGTATTTTCGAGATTTCGGTTATAATTGAATCTTACATTATCTCACGCTTTGGTTGTATCACTTCGTCCTGAAAACGCATTGCATGAACAACATAATTTAGCCGCAGGCACTAAATACTGTCATCAACATTACTGGACTTTTTGAAGGTCCCATATTATTGGTAACATTGGATGGCTTTCTGTTTGTGTTTTCATCTGGATCTGAGGGTATATATCGATCGCAAATCCCGTTATGATCAACTGTGGGTATAGAAGTAATCACTCCCACGCTGTTTTACTTACACCATAGGTAAGCCTGAAGTCAGACGTTTCCACTCGAATCCGTGCGAGCCACGATAACGAAGTTATATAACTCGTCGCCATCAGCAACAAGTGCTTGCACAGCGTTGGAATGCATCAATTGATTCCCTGGGTCTCTTAAGAATAAATTCTTTGAAAATATTTGCAATGTACATGAAGGATTCGCATGGTGCAGTGGTAAGTGATACTTCTGACACCCGTTGATCGATCCTAGTCGATCGATTCTAGCCGGGCAAACCAAGCCTCTTATTCTCCCAGGGTCACTTGAATTCGTTCCATTCTTGCCCGAGAGCGACAATGACCATGTACAGCAGCTGGCCCCGTATGCCTTGGGCCATTAGGCCGAATATGAATTCGATTCCAAATGAATGATGGATGCGTGGCGCGTCCTTACATGGGACTGATCCGTGCCGAACACCTTGCGTTTTATCTTAATACGAAAACCTTGAATTTATCTATACCTTAAATTACCTTGATGGTGTAGGTCGGAGTATTTCCTCGATAATTGTACTCTTTTCCTGGGGTAAGAACTTTCCCATTCATGCTGACGGCACTTATACCACAGGCCCTGTGCTGAGGTGAGATCCGGGTATACGGTATCAAGAAAATGCTAGGAACTTCTTGAGAAGATGTCCTTGAAAATGCGCCCCAATCCCTGGGGTAGCAGAGGTTTTTCCGTTCACGCTGACATTCCATATATCCAGCTCTGAGGCGAGGGTTCACCTCCTAATTTGAGTCTTGAACTTCGTAATTTTTTGAGATCGATTCCTTGCCAAAGTTTCGTTTCGGATCTCAAGGTACCCGCTAACATTGTCCCATAACTAAGTTTTCCCAGCTTTTTAAGTATATTCGGTGATGTTTGCTTTGTATAATTCTTCGAGCGGCGGGAATAAGAGCCGTGGGCGCGTCGCCGATCATAAATCTCGTCGTGTTTTTCAAGAGACAAGAGAACTAACTAATCAAACTCAAGGATTTACTTGTCGCTTCCCATGAAAGTCAAGCTATAATAACAAAATCTTCTGAGATGGAGGGTGTTTTGAAGCGAACGACGTCGTTTATGCGGAGTATGTAAATGACTGATCGCACTTTTCCCACAAAAGTATAGGAAGATTGAGAAAACGAGGAATGTGGCTAGAAGCGCCTCCATGAATTTTAGGGAAATGCGACATACAAATTTGTGTATTTGGGAATTGTGCCTACTGGTTTTGAAAAGTCCTTTCAACCTTACCTTTCTTGGCCAACGGATATGATATTCTGTCATAAAGCGTTGGATTCTATGAACTGTGATACGCAACAGCTACGAGCGGATATTTTGATGTGAAAACAGGGTTCGATACCCACATACGCCTCATTTGACGCCCCATGGGTGTTCTCGTTTTTTCGGACTGTTATGACTTCTCTTTCTCGCCGTTCAATTTATTACTCACCGGAAATTCATGCGTCATGTTTTGAGTTTTGTACTTTTCCTTCAAGCCCAACTAGATTATTGTCGTTTCCGTGAGCTGTTCAAAATATTTCGTCGAGAATTCACTTCCGCGTGAACGTTTAAAGGCACTGATTATTGTTCTCTTAGTATAGTATGTCACAAAATAAGTAGGGATTTTCTAGGGCTAGTATTCGTGGATCAGCTGACGAAACAATGCCCCTTTTCCTATTCACGTTTTTCTGTTTTTATATTTTTATAGCCCCCCCCTTACCCTTTTCACCTGACCTTTTCGCCCATTCTCCTGTTATGACTCTAGCTTGCCCTTCTGTTTTTCTACACGAGTAACCAAACAAATTTTAATATTAAGTTTTTATTTTGCTATAATTCGCTGTTTGCTATGCAGTTTTCAAGCTGAATAATCGGATGAAGTTGTTCCACTGTGAAGATCAGCCTACAGTACGTGGATTTTTGCAAACATTTGTGTGGATTTGAACAGTTTTTGAATGAGTGATTAAATTTCGTGTTGAAGCATCCTTTCGACTTTGGATGGAGCTTGAGGTTATTGCTGTAGTGCTGTAAAAAGCCATGGTATAATGGTAACTTCAATTCAGTGGCTCACTAAAATATCCTCGCTTTCGATTCGTATTCGGCGAACGTCCACTAGAGTGTCCTTATCAGACAATCTATCTTTAGCGAGCCATTCAAGAACAAAGGCCGTCTGTTCTGGACAAAGAGAGCAGCGCCCTGCTAGTTGCCCTTCATTGTTTTAGCCTAAAATGCCGTAGTGGTCACGGCTTCTGACAGAATAGCCGGGGCTAGGGTTGCTAGGACATTTGGCAATTCTGTCGCTTCGCGGTGATTTCTAATGATTTCTTCGCTTTTTTGTTGGGTGGAGGCAGGAGGAGCCAGATGAGAAAAATGTAGATTGACTGAAGACTGAAGAGTACCTTTCTTTGGACGCCACTTTTCGACCTTCGTGCTTTGACTTTCCCTAGTGAACTCAGAAAGACTTAAGCTTATGAAGCGTTCATCGTCCTAATAAAGAGTTAGAGATACTGAGTTTCAGTGCTAGGGTATAATCAGCGCCACCAGGTATAGAGAAAGTAGAAGAATTCGAAAATAAAAGACAAAAATAGGAAAGAGCCATCAGAATCCACTGCCCAAGGGGCTTATAAAATTGGCTTGAGATCTATGAGAAGAAATCCAGCCTGTGTTCTTTACCATAGTCACGTTGTGTTCTATCTAGGTGGTCTCCGTAGTCAGAAGTTCTTCCGTAAAGTGGATTCCCATCGAGTTTTACCGAGCGCTCCTATGCCACCACTTTCAAATTTTGTTACCCTTAAAGAGCTTTCCTGCAAACCTTCGAAGAAATCATCCACTTCTTCTGGTTCTGACTGAGAACCAGGAGAAGTGGATGCTTAATATAGCTCACCAGTCAGCATCTTGCACCCAGTCGACAGCTTCCATCCAAAACTTCTTCAGTGAGCAGTAAGATGCTTCAGATGGATTTCTTCAGCAAATTCCGAACCTAAGTGAATTTCAGTTTTCGTGTCGCGCAAGAAATTGATGTTCCGATTTTATTGAATTTGAGCTCTAAGTGCATGAGACGAGGACTTGGACAGGATACTGTAGAGCCATCATCACAAGAAGGAATGGAATAGGAATGTGTTGTGTGTAAAAATTGGGTAGAGAATTAACTAACTCGGTTAGCTGAAGTGCATCTATTCGCACGGTTCTAATTAGCGCTTTGGAAGTGGTTTTAGGTTGGGTCGTTGTGTGCTGAAGAAGTGCACCACAAGCAGGCTATCAGCAATTAAGACAATTCGGTGTACAGGCTCTAAAAGCCTAGAAGAAAAGAAATCTTCGTTAGAAAGAATTCCCTTTGGATAGCAACTTTGAGAGACCTCAAGAGGGACCTGGCCAGAGGTCCCCCTACGTCCTTCTGTGACGACAACGTGATTATTGAGCCCCGCAACCTCCGACTGACGGTAAAGGTGAAGTTAAGGGTAAATGTATCGGCGTTGATCGGTGGTCCCCTAAGGACGCGCCATGCTATCGTCTTCCATTCAAATAGTAGAGCCATGATTAATGCGCATTTGGTCTACACAATGACCTGCGGGGCAAACCGCTATACCAATCACTGTCTTTACCATTCCAGACAAGTCTGTTACCAATTTATTCGACCACGAGGGGGCAAAAGGCTTGCTCAGCACGGACCGTAATCGATCGCTCCGACCTGAGCTCTAAAATTTTTAAAAAGAATTTGCCAATGATTTGTGATTCCTTCACTCGGTCGCGGACATATTTTGAGAACGAGGAGACATTGTCGTCGGGATCGCATCTACAGCAAGCAACACGGCGATGGCATCCGAGCCGATGGGAAAAGAGGAAATCCGTGCGTTTCAACATCGCTAATCTGCCGGTGATTCAACCGTCGATGCGCACGGTTTCCTCCGTGAGATTAGCTTTCCGATTATAATTCCTGATTCAGAGCTGCTTAGCTTAGCAAAGTTGCCCACGCGTAACGCTGGATCTACGCGGTAACTCCGTGGAGTAAATCTTACTCGAGTTGCGAGCGGGTTGTCTTTTCGGGTTGATGGGTAAACTTCTGGGTTGGCCCGCGTATGCGAGCACGTTTCGCTTCACTGACCATAATTGACTGCGACTCACCACCACTCAAGCATGACCCATCATCTGGCCAGCTTATTGAAGGGTTGGAAGTAATGCAAACCCATCTATAATGTGATTCCAAGTGCAAGTACAAGTACTCTTCAGGTCCGGGTCGGATGAATGAGAAAGAACTGAATCGAGGGGATGAACTATGATGAGTTTGGAGAGAAAAAATAGGGACAAAAAGACAAACCGATGGCGAGTAAGGTTCTCTTGGGAGCATAAGACAAACCGCTGCCTGTTTTCTAGATCAGTGCCCTCAAAAAGGAAATTTTGTATCCCATGTTATGGTGACATATGGTCCAGCAATATCGCTACGAAAATTCGGGGGGGGGGACGTTTGGACCGGTTGGCAGTTAGTGGTCCGGCGCCTGACCGGGTGACCTTACCTGCGGATACGGAGCCGTGGCTTACCGTATCAGCTCGAGACACCGCACCCGCCGCACTACCTCACCGGACGCGGAGAGCTGCGCCAGGCATAGACGCATGGTGACGACGGTGACCCGAGAAACCAGAGTGCTCCACTGAGCCACTGATGACCTGAGAAACTAAATTGGCCAGGCGAAGGAGCACGTTTGCAATTAGTGTTCACAATAGCCGATTTCGACGGCTTCTGAGACTACTCCAAAGAACTTTTAAGGTATTGAACCCCATATACTTCTGGATCAGAATTTTATGCTCTTTCTAGTGAGCGTAACCAGAATGTGATCAGAACAAACATTAGAGTGCAGTTTCTTGTTATAAGAAATGAAACTGAGCTCTGTGAATACAAGTTGCGATGAAGTGCAGGCGGAGTTTCTTGTTAAGGTTCTCTTTGGAGCATTCGTGGTATTTCTGCCTTAGGGATTGAAAACAAATCCTAAACTACCGGAAGTTACCGTAAAATGTCAATTTAGATCCAGCTACCTCGCCTGCCTATTTCCTAGATCAATGCTTTCACGGTGAAAATTCTGTATTCCATTTATGGTGGCATATTGTCCAGCATCATCGCTACGAAAATTCGTCTAAATTTGCTGCAGAAAAATATTTCTAAATACGTCGACGTATAGTTCAGAACAGGAGCTCTTGAAGGAAAAGGAAATGAAATGAAAAAGGGAAGGTTCAAAAGTCCTTCACAATTGAGCTTTGAGCTGGCTTGTGTGTGTCATGTTTACTTCCCTATTGTCTGATCCTCTAATTGTTCCGCAGGGAAGTGCTCCGAGACAACATTTGATATTCTTTCCTTAAAATATAAAATATGTTGGAAAAAATAAATATAAAAATGTCTAAAAAATAGACTTGATTTCGGAGCAAATAAAATATAAAAATAACTTAGATGAATTAATGAAATTGGTAAAAACCTAAATCAAAATATTGACATTATTATACCAGAGATTCAGGGCTAATTCCTGACCCTACCGCGATATCCCTGTAGGGTCAGGAATTAGCCATGAATGTAGGGTAAAGCCTCGTGGCAGCTTTATTAGAGGCCAGCGCAATTGGATTTGTTGCTATTTCTATGCGTTGAGCCTTTAAGAGCTGCTAGTGATTTAATTCTCTGCTCGCCTGAGCGTGTCGAAAAACTGCCGTCGCCCTTTCACGCAATTTCCCCATTCAGTTACAACGTGAAAAAGTGCAGGTGATTTCATTGCGCGAATAACTTCTCGTTACCCTCTGGGTATTGGAAATTGTTCTCTTTTGGGGGATTGAGGAATTCACAAAGCTGGAGGTAAAAGTAAAGGTAAAGGTGCCGGCATTGATCAGTCCCTTATGGTTACGTTGCCGCATCTATATTATCAACGTCTTTTCTCTAAAGAAGACATAGAGATTATGTATTATCAGCCGTGATATATACATTTGCGCCGAGGCTCCAGTCTTCTCCTTCAAAAGAGCCGGGATGTACTATTTTTATATATCTCAAGGCATACATATGTATAGTACATAAAGTTTGCTGCTTATAGGTTTGATAAATCCCTTCGAGAAAAGTCGTTCGAAAGATTCTTGAATTCGAGTTGGTTCGACGGCCCACTCGAAGAATTTGTTTGTTGTTGTTAACGTGCGTAAATCGCGTCTTGTAGGGCTCCAACCGACGTAAACAACCTGAAATTATGGTTTGCATAATCGAGCCGCTGAACAGAAACTTGCAAATATCAGAAGAGGGTCCTCGAAGATAAATCTGAAGGAAATTCAGAACTTCATTAGAAACGTGAACGGGAAAGAGACTATGAAATCAAAAGGGCTTCGGTACTTAAATCGTATGGCTGTAGAAGGAATTTGCAGGGATTTGTAGGATAAGGAATTTGCAAGTTACAAATGACTTATGCGATTATTGAGTTATTGAGCATTTGCGATTATGTATAGTTGGTGAAAGTAAGAAAGAATAGATAATAGATAGAGGTCTCTCAACAGTTTTCATTTATCTTCTATTAATTTATTCAATCAAATTAATAATCATCATAATATAGTGCTATGAAAACAATGTAAAACCACTGACTGAACCACAAGCAACAACCGAACATAGAAACTTTAAAAAAATCAGGCGAAATGGGCTGAATTAAGAAAAATTGGCAGTTACTATAGCAGTTCCCTCAAACCAACAATTATCCATTTTTATTTTTCAATTTTAGTCAAATCAATTAATTTTTTTCAATTTTTTTTCAATTTTCAATTTCGCTTGAGCTTGTCCCTTATTTGAGTGGAATCCTAAACCACTTTTGCCTGAACAACTTTGAAGGCTTAGTTTGATGTGAGTATGCAGCTTCAAACGTCAACAACGCAAGACGTTCCTCTAGAAGTAATTATTAAAACTACGTTTTATATGAATAAGGAGCGCTGTTCGACCCTCATCAGGTTTTACTGCGCACTTTTCGTGTAGGTAGCTGTCATTGAAGTGGAAAATACAGCCGTTTGACGGCCGAATGGTTCTTATTTCCTGGCAAAACTGTGCCTCTGGTGCTTAACTTTCGGTGTATCCGAGTACTTTAGTGTATCGCTACGGAGTTGATTGGTTTCCTAAGGCCAAATACTTCAACTTTGACGGGAGTTATGAGCAATCAGGGATCGCCGCTCAGCTGTGTTGACATGTTCCGGAGAAGGGGAGAGGGGTCCGAGTGAGTGGGGCGGGTAAGGCACCAGAAATCCTCGGCTCTCCGGCCTTATCAGAAAGGGCCCCGTTTCGGCGTTATGGGACGAATAAGCAATGTTGCACACATCTGAACAGTTTGAGAATGTTTTTAGTTTGAAACGCTCTCCAACACCCCCTAACATCTCAATTACTTTCATTTTGCTACGACCAGAGCACGTGCTACAATGATAACAGGCGCTACTGACACCTGCACTGCCGAAGGATCGACCCTCTTTCGAGCCAACCAAGCCTTCCATACCTCTGGGTTGGCTAAATTGGTTCCAGATGTGTCTGGTAAGGTAGAGATGACGACTTGGTATAGCTCGTGGTCTCGTTTTTAGGTATCATATTTTGTGAGATGTTCATCTAGCTTTCGATGAAGCCAATTTATAAAATTCCGAAGGGTCTAAGCTGAGTTGTCCGGATAATATTTTGAAGACACCGAGGAATCTGTGAACGTTTGAACTGCGAACACATAGCGTTAGATTAGCATATTGCAATGTGTTCTGATTGAATTGAATTTTTATGCCGCATTTTGATCATGGGAAAGTTATGAGAAACGAGAAGTGAACGGAATTCTTTCTCGAAAGCCCTTTCCGGCGCTTCAAAGCGAACGTCACAACTCAGTGACTTGATAGGGTGATGGGTCTTATATGCAAATACTAAGCTATCCCAGAATTCAGCCGTCGGAGGAAGAAAAGCTGCCAGAAGATTTCCTTGGAGTCAGTTTTTGATTATTTGAAGCCTAACAAGCCGTGAGAAGAGTGAACCAGTTAAAAATAGTATCGCAATTTTTTTCTCTCAAAATTTTAAAATAAGTGAAGGTTAAGAGGTTCGCATGCGTTCCGCGCCCGGGCACCTTCGAAAAGAAGCATCTTGAAAGCACGAAAAACATGTTACCTTCTGCATCGAAATTTGCTCATCTACTATATTTGAATTAGAAATTTGGAAACGTGAATAATCACATTTTGTGGCATTTACCACCGTTTGGCTAGAAAATCCTTCACGAACTTCGATTTGAAAAATGCAAAATTCCGCACCTCTCTTTGACTCGCTCGGCGAGCTGGAGTTTTGGTGTATGATGAATAGCGACTTTGCTGCAACTCTTTTCTAAAATCCCTTCTGGGAGCTCCGAAACAAATTCTCCTTTTTATGAAAGGAGTGGGTACGGGCCCAATGAACGGTGAAGAAGGGATCAGATGCTCAGCCCCTGACAGCTGGATTTCCTTTGAAAAGTTTCCGTTGAAGGCCTACCGAGTAAAGAACCGCTCGATCAAAATGACGACGGCGGATTCTCCTACGAGATAGATGCCGTTCAAGTGGTCCTTGCTGAATTCCCAAAAACGAGAGGAGCAGCTCTTCTTGGTTTCGATGTTTTTCGACAAAAAATATTGGTGGTCGTGTAATCGGTTCGGTTTTCGAATATTTTATGCGCGGAATGTGGTTGGCGTTGAAATGGACGCTGCTAGCTGATCGAACAGCAGTGCATAATACCCCCATGGAGTGTCTGGAACCTCGATAGGGGCCAGCTAGGAACGCCAGCCGCTGGATAATCATTGAACGCCGAAGATCAGAGACTGAAACGTTTAGGCGGACGGAGGCACATCTAGCGGGGGCAATTTCCAAGTTCCCGTTCCTTTTTGTTTAAATTTACTTCCCCTGTCGCTCAAAGTTCCCGTATGGAATCTACCAATATAAACCGACCTCTGGCGGCCCCTAATAACTTCCAAAGGAGGATGAACGGAACTGAAAAAACTGTTTAAGGGGACTCGTCGTTATTAAATGGATATATCCTATTGTAGAGGACTGCATACATCACATGTGGACACCAAAAACTGATAAGCCCATTAAGGACTACTCATTTTAACCCATTTTAATATGCACATATTCACACTGCTCCTCATTAGCCTCCCGAGGCCGGCCGAATATCTGGGAAAACTTTCATATTGGTCTTCCAACAGCATGAGAACAATCTCTTTTTATCCTTTTCTTTATTTTTTTATTTTAACTTTTCAAAACTTCGTATGGCAAAAATCATATGCATTGTCTCTATGCTTCAGAGAACCATCTAGTGGGAACACAGTCCTTTAAGAGGGCATCAGTTCATCTATACCTCCAATAAATATTTTTGTCATGTGTTCTTCAATCTCTTGAGTGGAGGGTCTTCCACCGAAGTGATAATGATAGGGATAATCCGTGCAGGGCAATCACTAAGGCTTCTGCACGGAAGGAACGCGAAACCTGTCACGAACCTCGGCTTGCAGCTTTTTCTTATTGTATTAGGTCTTAGATTCCTCCCTAGAGTTGAAAGATTCGTCAATATTTCACATTTTTAAAAATGTTCTGGCTCCGTACGATCCGATAGAGCTACCAATAGCAAAGAGGCTCCCCAATTCTAAAGTTGAAAGATTTGCCATCTAAAGCGACAGAAACACTTCATTTCAAGAGAAGGGACGAAACGAGCCCTTTACTTATTCTTTATAATTTTTTGTATTAGTGACTTCTTTTTTCACCTTTACCTTTTTTGAAAATTTCCCAAAATTTGTAGCATTACCCAAATACCTAGTGTAGTGAACCAGAAAAGAGCACTTATCTGCTCTGATGATTGTCTGAGACCATGGCTACAACCGCGATTTCTCGTATGAAGAAATTAAACAGATAAAATACCGCAAGAATCAAAAACATTAAATCATATCAATACGTATTAATGTCATAAATCATACACCGCTGGAATCACAGCTAAGGGCAAGAAAACGATTCTCTAAATGCCATGATTTAAATCTGTTTCAGATATTGGCGCCATTCACGAACGTCTTCTCACAGATCCACTCCTATCTGTATGTGTTCCTCTGCGTGGTCGGAGTGTTCGCCAATATCGCCATCGTCGTTGTTCTGTTACGGTAGGTACCGTAATCCGCTTCCAGGTTTAGCTACCTGCAAGAGCTGGGTAAATGGGTTACCGTCGGTTCTCTACTTTATTACAACAACAGAGTAACACTATGAAGTGTTGTAAAACTGCACCTTGCAATGTGGCACGTTTACTTTCCTCTCTTATTAACCTCTCGAGACTAACATAAGAGGTTCTGAAACCCTAAAATGCAGTTAGTCGCTTCTGAATAATTTAGTTTAATTTATTTTGTTCTTGCATCGAACAAGGTGTGCCCACAATCAAACAAGATTATTGAATAAATAGAATAACGACGTACAAATCACATATTATCAATCTTTCAAAGGTTTTCTGCGCGTAATTGACTTCCATTGTTAGTTTGAAACAGCAGTTTCAAATACTTTTCGAAAGGAACTCTATCGAAAAGAAGCTTTGTCTTCGCACTTGTTTGTCTCTTGGACGACCAGAGACGAGCAAGCCGGCGACGAAACACTAGAAAGACCCATTTGCTCCACAACTGTCCAATTAACGAGAGTGCCCTTTCCAGGGGTCTTTTTCTCTCCTTATGGTCCTTCGTCCTTTTCTATTTTTTCTTTAACTTTTTTGCATTTCGCTTCATCAGCTATCGCTGAGGCGACATTCGAAGCGCATGTCGTGTAAGAAAAAATGACTTAATCCTCCTCCAGAAATTACATCACATGAAAGTGGAGCTGAACTTGAATCCGTTCCCGTTTTCAGGCCTGCAATGCGACGATCGCCGTTCAATCTGTTTCTGATTTGCATCGCCATTTGTGACGCAACGCTCATGGCGACTTATTTGCTCTTCAAACACGTGAGTGAATTTCGAAATTCTGAAAAAAATCTTTTTGAAATTATTTGAAATGTGAGGCTTGTTGGTTGATGGCAATCAGCTTTAATACAAATAGTCACTACAAATCCACCTAGCGCTTCCCGTAACAGGCAGACTAAGCGGAAATGATGCTTCGATCGCTGCTCTTTGGACCAAGAACAAAGCTGCCGATTAATGGCACAAGTACATTAGAACCTGACAACGGAAATGAGCGTGCGATCACGTCGCCAGACTCTTTATCAATCGCGAAAAGATCACGTAGATTATACGGCTCACAAGATTCGGTTCCGGGTCTAGATTACAAGGAATATGACTGCGGTATGGGGGTTTTTCTGCCGAAATTTCTTCTGGCGTTTTCTTCGCCATGTTACGGTCTCTCCATCCGGATAATCCTGTATTTTTCGTAGGGTTTCTGAATTTTTTTGAAACAATTTTTCCTAGGGTCAGAGGAGTAGTGTTTTAGAGAGCTTTTAATGTGGAGCGATGTAGTAAAGCCAATGAGCGTTCGTCATATGTATTTGCAGTAGCGATCAAAATTATATGTCACCTTGCATTTCGGAATACAAAACGTCGAAACCAAGAGGAATCCCGGTCCATTTGGCTGTATTAGTAATTTCACTCCAGAATACATTGATCTGTGCACTTGCTGGACAATCTGGAATTTCTGCATGTGAGATATAATCGTGTGAAAATGCATTAAAGACGCATTCGAAATTTAGAAAAAAAAAACCAGATTTCCCATCAAGTGCATAGATCAATATACTTCATAATGAAGTTGCTAATGCTACCAATTGAACCAGGGTTCCTCTTGAATTCGACTATTTGTATTTAAAAATGTAAGGTGACATATCATTTTGATCGGCACTGCAACTAATTCACTAATTCTGTTCGCGTGCTCAACTCCCACATTTCCCTTCATAACAGACTAATAGCGCTCACAGAACAGGAAGGGTACACAATTGCGCGCAATTTACATCTCTCCGGACTGCAAAAAGAATTTAAGAAAAATTTTAGAATGAAAATTCTGAAAAACATCCCCTCTGACTCAGTAAAATGCAGTGTAGCAGCAAGTCAGCATGGTGGGAACCGTAAACCCCTTAGGATTGTCTCCTAACACCTTCCTACCTTTCCTCAACTCGAGACCACTAAGAGGGGTTAGCGGTTCTTGGAGTTTTAAAAGATGCTTTCGATTTCAATACATGTATCGCTCACATCGTACGGCCCACTTTGGTGTTTTTGGATGCTTCTGGGAATCTGGGGTATTTGCATAGAAGAGCATTGGACTATAATATGCCACTCGCGACGATCAACTACGTTGGCATTTCCGGTGCTCTTGGAAAAAACGTTTCGAGGAATTCGAAGGATCAATCATCCTCTAACGATGACCTGTTTTTTGTCAGCTCAGGGTTCGTAGCTTTTGAAGGGTCGACTTTAGTACCCTCATCATTCAACTTCATTGACACTTTCCGGTGCTTTCAGAGGATTCCTGATCATTATTGGGCTGCCTTTTTCTGGTGGCTTTTACCATATACTGGAGAGGAGGGCTTCGCAGCGATAGTCTTACCCTGCCAGCTCCATAGCCAGGATTTATTCATACTCCCTCCATTTGAACTCCACTGGCGGACATTTTTTGTACTGGGAATCTGAAATGTGTAATTACGTCGATAAAACGGAGTAAGAGTAACGTCGCGGGATTAGCTCCGTTTGAACTGCAGAGAAGAGTCGGTAGAAAAATAGAAAAATTGTGATGCAAAATTCAAATTCAATTCAAATTTCTTTTGCCTAATTTCCACGTTTTTGCTTTCTCAAACATCGTCGTTCATATAAAAAAGATCTTTATCTTCTGATCGATAAAAGGTAAAGGTAAAGGTGCCGGCGTTAATCAGTCCCCTAAGGACGCGCCGCCGCATTCGTGTTCCATTCAAATCGTAGAGGCATAGTGAATGCGTATTTAGCCTATACAATGACCTGCGGAGGCCAGCCGCTATACCAGGTCAGTGTCTTTACCTTCCCAGACAAGTCTGGTACCAATTTACCTGACCCCGGAGGGATGGAAGGCTTGGTTAGCCCGGGCCGGGATCGATCGCTCGACCGTGCGGGTGTCAGCAGCGCCTCTTACCACTGTACCACGCGGTCTTCTGATCGATACGATTCAAAATGCTAAAACTAACCATTGGCGATGTAACTTTACGGATCCCTACCCTCGAAATTTCCCTTCCGTCCGGGATCATGTAACTGGTACCATAGTTTTCTGTAAGACACTGACTTGTACAGCAACTATTTCCCTTAATTCATTATGCAAGCCGTATACGCGTTCTCCTACTTTTCTGAATGAGAAACTAATACGTGGCGCATTCCAGGACAGTGATCAACATCAGTCTCTTAACGCTTTTGATTTACTGGAATTGCTATAGTCCTTTGTTCTTCGATGCCATAATGTTCTTAACCTCAACGCGTACTCGGTTCCTGAATAAATAAATAAATAAATAAGTGAATAAATAAATGTTCTACTGTTCATTACAGGCCTATGTTACAGTGAATGGGGACTGAGTAGCGAAACCACTCTAGGACTTGACTTTTTAAAATTGTAGCTTTATTTTTCAGGGGGTTTTTCAATGATCATGGCTACCCAAACGGGTGGTGCCTCTCCATTGTCTTTTCTACCATACAAAATAACAAACTGATCCAACTAATCCCATTGAGTACCACGTGAACGCAGCCTTCAGTAGCTACACGGAAGTTTTTTTGCCCGAGGTTTCTGTTGTCTCTCGAAATTGCAGCTATA
Organism: Nippostrongylus brasiliensis; assembly: GCA_030553155.1. Classification (NCBI taxonomy): domain Eukaryota; kingdom Metazoa; phylum Nematoda; class Chromadorea; order Rhabditida; family Heligmosomidae; genus Nippostrongylus; species Nippostrongylus brasiliensis. The sequence continues at coordinate 30,855,473 of CP130732.1, read as the reverse complement.
AATTTCACTGTCTTAGCCGGCGCTGTTCATCGAACACCACATGCCCATCATAGGGTGGTCCGTGGCTTTCCGATGTCAAGACTCATCGCTTCTGAAAACAAAACATCAAACGGCCGCCACGGAATGGTCTCGGCTCAAAAATCCAATTCTTCGATGTCTTTCAGGTGGAGATGTGTCATCCATGGTTCTTCACGCATGCGTGGATGATTTACACTCGTTTCTATGCGATGTTCTCGGTGTTCGTGCACAGCGCCAGCCTTTGGTTCACGGTCAATATGGCGGTGATGAGGTGAGCAGTTATTTTTATTATTTAGAATTTGTCAACCTCTTGGAAATCGTGGTACAGTAGTAAAAGGCGCTACTGACCCTCCCACGATCGAGCGATCGATCCTCGCATGTTCAAACTGCCTTCTAGCCCTCCGGGGTCAGGTAATTTTGTACCAAAGAATACGATAAAACATCGAAAAAAAGAAAATCGCTCGTTTCGACCCTTCTCTTAGACTCTTGGTACTAAAGTCGTCTGTGGAGGTAAAGACACTGACTTTGTATAGCGGCCGGCCCACTGTATACGCCAAACACGCATTCACCAAGTCTTTACGATTCTGAGTGGTGAACGAATGCGTCCTCAGTGGACTGATGAATGCCGGACCACTACCTTTACCTTTATGTACCTTGGGAATCTGGATGGGCCATGCTTTCCAAATGCTCTGTCGGGTGAGCTGAAAATTTTCCCGCAGAGAAAATTCATCCGATGTCAGCTTTGGCTGCAATGGTCTTGAAGAACTTGCGAGATACCGTGCACTCTATCACTGCGGTGTTATCCGGTTACACAACGTTACCGAGCAGGCTACGGAAGGCTAAAACCACGGCTTTATTCTGATTCATATGGGTCTCTATAAGGCAAGTATTGTATGTAGCGGTGGACACTAACGTTCAGTATCGGATACCAAGCTACCGGGGTGGGCTAAACTGATATCAGGCTCGTTTGGGAAGGTAAAAGCATTGGTTCCATGAGTGCTTGTATAGACCACATGCGTAGTCTGTACGGGAGACGAATGCATTGCGCGACCCTAAAGGATTGATCAATATCGATTACTTTACTCTTCTTTCAGGCGAGTATACCCTGCTTCCCATGTTGAATTGATCCACGCTATTCAGCTATTGATGAAGGGAGTAAACAGATCAACGGCCATGATGGCCGTTGATCTGTCTACATACTCCCTTTTTAGGCTGAGATTTTAACAAAAACAACGAGAACATTCCAGGAATTCGCCAATCTAATGTTGGTTCTGGTGAATATAGCGTCGTTAAGTCCTACAAATGTCTGAGCAAGTCCTAATTCTGTCGCTGTCATACGCTGTTATTCACTTCGCGATTTTTGAAAAGAAAGTGCCCAATGATGTAAACAAAAAGCTAGAAATGCCTCAGTCGCTTTTATCCCATGAGTGTAGAGCTTTGTATGCGTAGACGTCTGCCAAAAACTTATTCCATCGAAGACGAATAGTTCCCTAGAGGTTATGGCTTTGAAGGTCCCTGCGCGGCCACGCAGTATTTTTTCTGGGTCATGTTCTATAGTAAACTGCTTTCGTCGTATCGGAGTTTGCCTACTGGAGTTTTTTCTATGACCTTTACTCATCCAAAAGTGAGACGTCTGACATATATCGTCCACCAAACTTCAGAGCTTCAATGACAAACGGCTAGTCGTTCTGGACCAAGTCCTAGCCTTGTCCTTGTTTTTGCTCGCCAGTAGATTTTCCACTACAAGAAGATTTATTACAACAGTGTAGGGGTAAGGGATTGTTGAGCGCAAAATTTGAAATATTTCGATGTGATTCCAACGGTAGGCGAGCGGCTACGAAAAACAACAGTGTTTGAGAAAAACAAATAAATATCCAGAATGTGATCAGACGAGAACCTCGTCTACCAACGTCCAGAGGTGCGTCGTTCGTTAAAAATAGTGTCGGACCAAAGGCCAACAGGCGTGTGTGTTCATGTGTGTTCATTAAGAAGATGGTGTCTTGTGGACAGCACATCATCACCACGCCCCGATCCGTAGCATCGTTGGTTTGAGTGGAGTGAGGAGGTGGGGTGAGGGGCGATGGGGTGAGTATGAATGGTCGGCATCGCCACTGTCATAAAGCCTTCCCAGTAATTGCGAACTCACAAAGACGAGAATAACAGAGTTGTCAGAGCTGGTGGGAGTTATTAGGATCAAGAAAATGTTCAGAAAGAAGAGGGAAAAGGTGTGGGGATGTTGAGTCTGAGCGAAATTTAACTAGTTTGAATTTTGAGTAAAACACTACCAGCGGAAGGGAAAATATTACGGTAGATACAACGTCTTGAAGAGATGCTGTAGGTTAGCTAGATCGAACTCATCGAATCCAGACAGCTAAAACGGCGAGGTGGTCGATTCTGTTAGTTTTTCTTCCCTTCCCGTTATTTTCACCGGCTTCGCGTTGTGCAGTGGTAAGATGCGCTACTAACACCCCCACGGTCCAGTGATCGATCCCGGCCCGGGCTAACCAAGTCTTCCATCCTTCCGGGATCGGGTGAATTGGCACCAGACTCGCCTGGTAGGGTAGCAATGACTTGGTATAGCAACTGGTCTCCGTAAGTCATTGCATAGGCCCAATATGCATTCACCATGCCTCTACGACTCTGAATGGAAGACGAATGCACGCAACGCCCCTAAGGGGCTGATCAGGCCGACACCTTTATTTTTTCTCTTTTACCTATCAAATTGTTCTTGGAGTGTTAAATACATAATATGATCAATTTAAAAAAATGTACCAGAATCTACGAATGCTCAGTAACAGGGCACCATGCAAATTTAGAAAAAAGCAAGAGGGCGATAAAATGTGGAAGAGGAAGAATCAGGTCACACAGCCCGGTTACAACCGAGCGAGCCACTTGGATAATGAAATTTTACCCAAGCCTGGCCCTTCTTAGCCAACATCTACCTATCCAGCATCAGTAGACCTCACTGTTTCAGATATTTGGTGTTATACCGAGGTAGTCATCCACACAGTCGCCTTCCACCATGCAATGGCTACCCGGCAGCCTGCGTGGCGATCGCAGTCGGAGTGGTGATCGCGCTAATCGGCAGTCTGCCCAACATGCTCCGCTATAGGGTGAGCGATTTATTTATTCATCTATTTATGCGTGGTACAGCAGTAAGAGGCGCTACTGACCCCGACATGGTCGAGCGATCGATCCTATGCTGGGCTAGTCAAGCCTTCCATCCCTCCAGGGTCGATAGATTGGTACCAGACTTGTCTGGTAAGATAAAATACTGACTTGGCACAGCGGCTGGTGGCTCCCACAAGTCATTTTATGGTACTAGCTCGTTCATGGTAGGGACACAACGAGCTAAAACTTTTTCTTCTTTGTTTACTTCTGTTTAGTTGTTTCGCTTATAGGCCAGGTATGCATTCACCTGGCCTCTACGATTTGAATGGAGCACGAATGCGTGGCGCGTCCTTACGGACTCACCAACACTAGCCGCAATTTACATTTACCTTACCTTTTAGCTTATTTATTTCGTGCTCCCATATTCACCTGTGTCGAAGCGCTGTGTGTCGAATCGTGGGAAAAAAGCCGAACCCCAAAAAAGGCTATTAATGAATGAAGACACCATTGGCGACTTATCATGGTTTTGAGCCTTCTATGTAGTTCTAATTGATTTCAAGGCGCCTACGACCTTCTGGAGTGCTCAGCTGCACTTTTCCTAGCGAAGCCACTTTTGCAATCCTGAGGATAATTACACGCTTCGAACTGTTTGTGTGCACTTTAAGAAACTCATGTGGTCCCCCCGTCTTACTAATGAGTCCCTGGATATTACCATCAACTGAGAAAACGCTTTAGTGAAAAAATTCTGTTAACGGTTGATGAGGTGATTCTAGGGAAGTGTTTCTAATTGTCGTGCACCCTACGAACTACTGATGCATTTCCTTATGTTCACACAAGAAAACTCGAGGGTTTTTCGGTTTCCCTCAGTAGAATTACCACTATTCCCTAGACTTCTGTCTCCTGCTCTAACTCTAGGTAAATTCGGGTTCACCACGTCTCTGCGATTTTGAATGGAAGACTAGCGCCTGGCGCGTCCGCAAATGCTGATCAACTTCGATAGCTATATCGTTATCGTGCAGCTTTATAAAATTTTTTTAGATCAAATTTGTCGAGGAAATGGCCGTACCAAAACAATGTCTCCGCAGCGCTAAGTATCACAGCTCATGGTTGGTGACAGACACCATCTACAAATACGATCTCGTTCAGCCGACATGGTGGAATTGTCAGTGGGAGCGCATAAACTTCTGGATGGCTGGTGAGTTGATCGATGGCATCGTCTACATAGATGGTATACGGCTCAATTTCGGCTAAAAACAAAACAGCTTATGTATACAAGACTTACATTAGATTAGATATTATTAGAGCTTTAGTGGACTGCGAACCTCAGTTTTCCCTACATAAGGGAAAAAATACTCTCTCGCTAGAAAAGATACAATACGCTAGGAAGATACAAAGATACAATACGCTAGGAAAGGTATGAAGGGTTCCTTCATTTCTCGACTATAAATTCAACTATTCCAAAAGAATTCTTTGTTTTCTTAAATGGGTCCGAACATAGCTACATATTTTCTTGTGTTCGTTTCTCCACCACCTCATAATTGAAGTCGATGAGGTCTTATAGGCTTTAGCAGATCAGTGTCGCCTTCGACTTCAAGTATTGCTATTGATTTGTAGTTGTGTTGAAGGATTGTTACCTCCAATGGCGTGGAAGGACATGATTCGCAGAAAATTTTGGTGTTTTCCAGCGCTTATAAAAGTTTAAGCTCAATCAGGAATTTTCGAAACAATTCGGACATGTAGATCAATTCAATATCTTGAATTTAATATAGAAAACGTCATGCCATACAACTCCATTAAGTGGGAGCTGTCCGGCAAAACAGCACTAAAGAGGCGACAGGACTTTTGGTTCAACCTAATATTATTGTACGCAGCAGTCTTAATATCTGTATTCAATAGATTCCATTCCTCGTCCCTGTGCGCAACCACTGTCTTTCGTGGCCGTAATGAACTGATTTGAGTTGAACTGAACTAAATTTCTTCTTTTCAGCTTGTGTTCTAAAGTTGGTGCCGTGTATTCTGCTCACAACATTCATGACGCTTCTTGTACGGATGCTAATTGAGGCCCGCGAACGCCGTTCACGACTCTGTGGAGGTGTTCCCATGGGAAACTCTCAGGTCAGCGTCTTTCCTTACGGAATTCTTTATGGTTTTTATTGTTCATAGTTCGCTGGTGATGCGTGGTATGGCATCCACGTCTCCGTCGACAACGTATCTATAGAGTTACAGTTGGAAGAGGGGTTCCGATGATGCGGAAGCAAAACAGTCATTTTAACAGAATGATTGAGACGTAAAAATATGAATAATCCGAATATTCATGTATTCGTTCATTCATCATAATTCTCCAACTACCGACATTATGCACTGATTGAAGAGCAATGCAAGTGAACTGACTTAAACTTAAAGACTTAAAGAGAACTAAACTTGAAGAGCAATGCAAGTGCACTTCTCTTGTGAAGCTGTCTTGCATTTTTACTAGCTTGCGTACTAGACCTATGCATGTATGTCCTGCGGCGAACATATTGTGGTCGCATATTCAAATATAGGGCGAACATACATTTTGTAAGGCCTGTTTACAGTCTTGCTGCCGGCAGCAGCAGCAGAAGTGGAGGATAGGGGGTTTAACGCAGTTGCAGCGTGCGGCAGCAGACCGACAGCAGGGGGGTGTTTCAAGTATCGACAGCAGCAGCAGGGGTCCCATCGCGAATAATACCGTACGATTGGCGCGCCATTTTGAGTGGGGCGCAGGCAGCCATATTCATTCGCCGGCAGCCATATTCATTCGGTCCCACCACGACAACTTCCTCAGCAGAATTTTGGGCCCACGCCCCGCCCCCATTTTGCTGCTGCTGCTGGCAGCACGACTGTAAACAAGCCTGTAGGCACGTACTAAGGTAGAGATATCTTTAGATCACTGAAAGCGGGAGAAAGTTGACAAAAAAGACCCACACCTTGTAGGAGGTGACTACAAAGGAAGCTTACATGCAATAGATTCTAAATGTAACTAATACAACGTTTGACGTCTTTTAACAACTTCCAAATCGGATATGAAAGTCACATTTTCAAGTGTTCTCTCGGACTCCGTTGGACTCATGCCTTTATGGGGCATAATTTTGAATAAGACCCTTTTTTCGACATCAAAGGCATATTAGGCATATTGCTCAAAGGCATGTTGCTATTAGAGGCTCGACCTTAGCATCAATAAAAGCACCGAATTCCCACTGATTTGTTTATTATTTGAAACGCAGAGGTACAGGAAGTACGGGAAGTTGGCGACAACCAAGGGGGCACAATAGGGCAGTCAAAGTGCAGCTTGTTCTAACACTAGTTGAAGGTCAGATTGTCTGAATATGGCAAGTGTCTGGAGACTGTGATTATTTTCACCTGGCTGTACTAAACAAGGGAATTGAAAATCAAAACTTCACGCGTATAAATGCAACTTGTTAATGCTACTCGCTTCAATTTTCATAGTATAATATTTCGACATGTGAGGAATACGTGCTTATACAGAGGGGCGTCAAGTCCGTCAACAAGTCTTCAGTGAATAAAACGTAGTAAATAAGTATGTAAACGTTTGTTAGTTGTCGAGCTCTTCGCGTGGTCGACGCGATCGATCTTCGACCGGGTTGACCAAACCTTTCATCCCTTTGGGGTCGAGTATATTGGTGCCAGACTTGTTTGGGCACGTAACAACACTGACTTGGTACAGCGGCTGACCTCCGCAAGTCGTTGTATAGGCCAAATACGCATTCACCATGCCTCTACGATTTTGAATGAGAGCCGAATGCGCGGCGCGTCCTTCGGGAACTGATCAACTCTTCACCTTTACCTTGTTCGTTGTCAACTTCGACTCCTCCATCAGCAAATTGTGTATTTTTAAGGCCGAGCGCACTACAGCCATGCTGACTGGAATTGTGGCCGTGTTTCTGATCACTGAGGTGCCACAAGGAGTGCTTGGATTAGCAGTTGGTGGGTGAATTTTTGTTAGAAAAAAGAAATAAGTGAAACGCAAAGGGTAAATGTAGTGAGCAGGCAGGTTGTCCTGATAATTGCGAGATTCGTCATCAGAATGGATATGCTTGCCCTTTCAGGCATCAACCCACGTCTGATGTTCATCACGAATCCTCTCGGAAACTTCTTCGATCTCCTGTCGCTCATTAACAGTGCTGTTAACTTTGTATTATGTGCTCTCATGTCTCATGTCTTCAGAAGGTTTGTATTTTGATCTGCGCCAACCTAAGCTATCGTTTCATTGATCATTTTTACAAATAGTTTACTTATTTATCGATTTTCAGAGAATTCCTTCACACGTTCAGCATGTGCTGCCCACAGTCGAGTGAAAATCACAGTGGAGCACCGATCACCAAGTCGTCCAATAGAACGGTACTTGGCGATCCTTTGAATTACTAGCTGTTTTTCTCAATGGCATAGGTCTAAAATGCTTCAAGGATAAGAGCGGTGTGGATTTCGCGTTGGAGATTAGTCCTCCTCTTTCCCCAAACGTTCGACCAAACTTTTTTCTAACTCCCACGAAGCAACTATCTACCAAATCCCTGAAATTTTTGAAAAAGGGAAAGATCAGAAAGGCTCATAGCTAGTGACACCTACAGGGGTGGGTGTGGCGCAGTGACAAGAGGCGGTAATGACACCCGCATGGTTCCGCGATCCATACCGCCTTGGCTAACCAAGACTTCCATCCCTTGGGGTTGAGTAAATTGGTACCAGACTTGTCTGAGAAGGTAAAGAAACTGACTTTGTATAGCAGCTAATCCGAGCAAACTGTACAGCCGAGACACGTATTCACTATGCCTCTACAACACTGAATAAAACGCGAGTGCGGCAGCGCACCCTCAGGGAACTGATCAACTTCGACACCTTTATCTTTACCTTTGCCTATAGATTTCAGTGAAAGCTTTGCCCTTTTTCTCCTTTTTTTCTTTTTTAATCCTTACTGAACTCCAGTGCAGTTTCAGTTCTTCTCGTCGCTGGCGCCGAAGAAGGCACCGAAGGACGGCTTTGTGCCGGTGCCGACGAATGATCAGCGAAAGATCGATGGTACTCAGACAGCCATCTGACGAATGTAGAGAATCCTCCTTTGCTCCATCCATAATGCCCCGGTTAAGCTATACGCAAGACTTTTGTGGTTTTCCGTTTTTGTTTCGTCACATTCGCGAGCCCTCTCAGTCTTTTCTTTTTTGTGGGAGATTATGTAGAGTTGAATGCATTTTTGCGGTTAGCCCTATGCGGGTCGGATGCTTGTGGAATCGTTTTTTGTTCATGTATAGATTTTTACAGATAAACAGTCTTATTGAATGTTGTCGTCGGAAGAAGATTGCATAAAATACATACATGATAAGGCTAACAATTCAGAATATGACGTTGTAATGGTAGTGCTAGGTTCATCGCAAAAATCGTATCCCAGGCGAGAATCGAACCCGCGTCTCAATCTTTCCGGGGGTGTGCACTAACCATTGTGCTTCTAGAGTGAGAAGCCTTCGGGGTTAAGGCAGGTGCTAGGGATTCGCAAGTGGTTGTCTCAGTAGCACAGCGATTATTAGTATTAGTACACAGCCCCGGAAAGGTTGATAGGTGTATTCGATTCCCGCCTGGGATACAATTTTTGCGATGAACCTAGCACCACCATTACAACATTTTCTAGTATACATAATAGTTATCCGCAAAAGGTGGTAGTAAAACTAGAATTTCACGCTAACAATTCATTTCATTGGAAAGCGTCTGTGGAAACAATCCGGCATGTCACGGCTATTATGTTAACAGAGAAGCTCATTGGCTGTCATCAAGGAAACCTCACTGGTTTGCATTTTTTAGCAGTACTACGGTACATCCGAAAGTTCACTGCTAACATAACTGTACATTTTCATAACAACATAACTGTACATGGGCCCGCGTGGTGCAGTGGTAAGAGGCGCTGCTGTCACCCGCACGGTCGAGCGATCGATTCCGGCACGGGCTAACCAAGCCTTCCATCCCTCCTGGGTCGGTATAATTGGTACCAGCCTTGTCTGGGAAGGTAAAGACACTGAATTGGTATAGCGGCTGGCCCCCGCAGGTCATTGTATAGGCCAAATACGCATCCACTATGCCTCTACGACTTGAATGGAACACGAATGCGGCGGCGCGTCCTCAGAGGACTGATCAACGCCGGCACCTTTACCTTTTACCTTTACTACGGTACATGCCCAGCCGACCTCCAACAACATTTCAGTCCAAAGAAAGCCGCAGAGAACCATAAAAATCATCAAAAGTCAAAATATGTCCATAAAAAGAGAAAGGTACTAATATCCGTTCTGTTACTACACTTATAGGTCCCTTGCTGAAATTAGACCATCCTTGAATCTTCGACAGGAAGATTCATCGAAAAGGGAGATAGTCTCAAATGTTGCGTAAGTAACCTGCAAAGCCTTATGGAGGACTTCATTAATTATTTGTTAGCACGAGATCAACTTTACATCTACAGTTACCTCAAAACCTCCTCTACAACCTTCCTACATCCATTCCATTCGCAGATTCGGTTACCTTTCTTTGGAAATTATTCCGGGTAAGCAGCTAGTGTGCAACTTTATGCTAGAAAGCTTAGCTCATCGCTTACTATCAAATGAGGGGCACTAGTGTCTTGAGAATGATGTCCGCCTAGGGATCTAAGCTCAGAAACATCGATGGTGTTAAGGACGTCTTTACGAGACTGCAAAATAATCGGATTAGATGAGTATTATCCATTACGAATGACTTCCTTGTCTACCAAACGAAGGGAGTTTCTTGGAAGATTGTGACGGTGGCTGACGAGTCTGAGGATCGCCCATTCATCGCCTCAGGGCTTCAACAGAACCAATGATTGAACTTTACCGAAAGAGTGAGATAATAATTATATCCTACTGCAGTAATGTATGCTCCACTCAAGATTTTATCCTATTTTCTGAAATTGCGCAATCTTATGTCACTAAATAGGAGGCGCGTGGTGTGGCGGTAAGAGGCGCCACTGACACCCGAACGGTCGATCGATCCTCGCCCGGGCCGGAATAGTAATAGCACAATATGTAATTAAACGTCAATGCCGAGTTTTTAAGAAGAGAGAACTTGTGAGTTGTTGTACTTCAATAGAGCCTATAGGCTGTCACGAAAGAAATCACGTGGGGTTATAATTTTATCAGCACGTATATCAGTCATTCATCAACGAGAAAGTTTTTCCTTGTTGTCTCGTGAATACAATGGGTGAATTTCAGAATGTGACAAATACATTTAATCCCAAATGACGCGTAATCCATACATAGAACGATCTAATCCGGAGGACTATCAGTTTGCCTTCTTCTATAGAATTTGCAGATTTACCAGGGAATCAAGGCCTCTAGAAGTTAGAAGGGAGCCTAATATAGTTCGACTGATTCAGCTGTTTAGATTTCGTCGGGAGAAAATCTTTTATTTCGTCAAGACCTTGGGTGGAAGTTTCACACTGACCAATTCTTAACAGCCAAAATTGAGAGCTAGGTCACATCCTCTGCAAAAATACTAAAATGAGGCGATTCTGTTAGAACGGTGGTACCCGAAATAAATTTTCAAGATAGTGTCCGAGAAAATTTCTGAAAAAAAAACATCACAATTTCATCAGTTTTTCTTATGCGGAATTGAAACAGGGGTAGTTTATCGTAATGGAACGCGCTGCATATTTGCAAATCGGATTCATGTACTAAAAAATCCGGAAGAACTCATAAAGAACTAATTTATTTGCGACTAAATTGAGGGAGTGGAGATAACTCAGTTGCACTCTGCAGTGGATCCAGTCCTAAAGGGAAAATATGTACTTCTCCTCGACGAAATTATTGCCCAAGGGCATTCGTGCAGATGCACTGTGAAGACCCGTACTTCCTGTTAGAATGCCAACGTTGCGACAACGGATACTAACCTCGGGTAACACCAACCTTTTACTGAGGTTATAGTGGGTCACGGTTAGCTGGAGATAGGTAACCAGGGCCCAGATTCATGAACGGACGAGCGGTCTCCGAAACCGCATCGCAGCCAGAACCAGACGGCAGAGTCTATGAGAAATTGCATTAAACATAGGAAGATAAGAATAAGTAGACAAAGGTGCGCGCCGTTCTCGGGGTTCATCGGGAGGTTACCGATGATGAATCTGGGCCCAGAGGTAATTGGTCCCCGGTATCATCATAGACCTGGCCTGAAGATCAGAACGAGTAGTCACCTGAATTGGTATTGCAACCCAAGTCGACAGCCTAGCCATTTTCAAGCCAGCGGTTCTGAGGTAGCTCAGGGTAAAGGTAAAGGTCAAGGTGTCGGTGATGATCGTTCCCCTAAGTGGGGACGCCGCTATACTAAGTCAGTGTCTCCACCTTCCCAGACAGGTCTGGTACGAATTTACCCGAACCTGGAGGGATGGAATGTTTGGTTAGTCGGAGCGGTGATAGATCGCTCGACCGTGTGGGTGCCACTAGTCCTCTTATCACTGTACCACGCTCGCCCATTGGCGCTTAATGGTTCTTACAGTTAATATCTATCTATCTGATGCGAGGTGTGCGTAGCTTTCTCCTTAGCAACCACTATTGTATGCAATTTCAAATGGAGGATTTCAACTATACTAAGCACAAACTTTACTAAAATTTTGGGGAGGTAACAAGAATTTTGTTCAGAATGATAATTCCAGCGGTTTTTTGATAACGAGTGCTCACTGCTCTCTTGGTTTCTTGTGATTCGTTACGTAGTGGTATACTGGTTTCTGGGTTTCGAAATGGAAGTTTGATGACATTGTTACACAGCAGTCCTAACCATTACATCGCATTCTTTGTAGAACGGGTGAACAACTAACAAGAGCGCCTTAGAAATATTGGGGGTACTGTGGTGACTCTACTCGACTTCCGCCTTATGAACCCTCTATTCACTCCAGCAGGAGCGAACCGTCTTTTCTTCATCGTGCATAGATTCACTAGCTTCTGAAGTCGCAACAAACTTTAGGACAGACGAGAGAAAGATTTAGGAAAAGGAAGAGTGAAAATAGGAGCAAGAATAGTAAAAACATTTGCTTAGGTACAAACTCAACGTTCAACATCAAGATTCCCGCCAAGGAATAAAGGTTTTGTAGCATTGCAAGTTTATCAGTGCCTGCGTGGTATAGTGGTAAGAGGCACTACCTGCACCCGCACGGCCGCGCGATCGATCTCGGCCCGGCTAACAAAGCCTTGCATCCCTCCTGGATCTGGTAAATTGCTACTAGACCTGTCTGGGAAGGTAAAAAAAAACTGACTTGGTATAGTGGCTAGACCCCGCAGGTCATTGTATAGGCCAAACACGCATTCACCATGCCTTTACGATACCGAATTGAACACGAATGCGGCGGCACGTCCTTCGGGGACTGATCAACGCCGACACATTTACCTTTACAGATTTATTCCAGACATTCTGCAGCCAATCAACCACAACCCTTTGCAACTCTGGGATAAATTTAAGTGTCGTGCTCTACTGGAATTCAGCCACGTAGCTACTATTGTTATGAGTGTTTGTCTTGAAACTTGGTTATTGTGACTGAAAATAACCCATAATTACCATTGAATAACAATTAATTAAGCCTAGTTCCACTGAAATTCACCGCTGGTGTGATCCCAATAAATCGTGGAATATCGTTGAACTGATACGAGGTTTCTATGTCAGGGTGGAATGGGTGATCGTTTCACAATTTCTGATATAAATCGAGATCGTCAGTACACAATGTACGCCTACGCAAGATCAGCGACTGTAACTTCTGGGTTTTTTGGTCGAAGCTATTTAAGGTACACACACACAGATTTGTACAGGGTTGTCCTGAGTGTTTTTACTTCCTTTTCTGACAACTGTCAACTTTTTAACATGTTTATACTGTACCTTAGAGGGGATGACCTAGAGGCTTAGGCTCAAGATCTCGATGAGAAAAAGCTTAGGCTCAAGGGGCCGTATGCTCGTCTCTCCCCGCGACGAGTGGGGGAGTCCCCGCCACTGCCCTCCACCCGAGATAGTACGCAAACGTAGGAGGAGGAGGCGGCGCGCGGGGAGCCCCTCCCCATCCCCAGCAATCTCGGGTGAGACGAGCATACGGCCCAAGATCTCGATGATCAGGGTTAAATTCTTTCCCAGGCAGAAACCCTTGCCTAGCTTAGAAATAGCTGAAAAGGGTGTTGGTACCAGCGTCAGACCCGGGTGACAGGTCGGCTGATGGAGGAAAACTGTAACAATCACAAGACGGATCGATGGTCGCATGCAAGGAAGCGGCGCTCAAGAACCTACGATCGAGGACGATATGGTCACCCCACAAGGAGTTCAAGACAGAGACAAGATGGCAGTGTGGTAACCTCAACGAAGCGGGAGCAGCACCAAGGAGAAAGAAGACGGAGCGACTATCATGAAAGACGTACCCCGTAACTGATCGGGATAAAAACGTTGTGGAAAAAATACTGCACCGTAGGAACCCAAGACAGAACTCAAGCTCTCCGAGTCTTTTCTGTACATTAACTTCCTCGTTTTGCTGTTGGTCTGTGGATCAGGCTAAAGTACATTATTCCATTGTCTCTTGACTAAACAGTTTGGAGAATAGATCGCGAATTCCGGTTAGATTCGATGCGGCGTTTGGTCGAATAGTTTCCCAACTCAACTTCACCCTTCCGGACTCCGAAGAAAGTGGTTTCACTGAAACGTCAACTAATGAATATAATACGCCAACCTTGTGTTGAGCTCAGCTACAGGATAAGAAGCAATTGTACTCTAACTGGTTGGTGCAGACAGCAGAAAAAGAGGAAGGAGAATGCGACAATAAATTGTCATCAATCGTATGATGTGGTCGACCTTCGTTCTGCTGTCGATGTACACTTAGCAAAAACCTTTACATCAGACAGACGACGGTTTCTCACCTTCAACGGTGAACACTGTCCGTTCGGCATGAAATTTTTTAAAGCCGTCGACGACCACTCACCTCTAGGTTGTCGGACATACCAGCGCACTTCCATTATTGTCTTATTGATGGGATCGGAGCGTCACGGTCCTCTTACCATTTCGGTTTCAGTGTTCTTTCCTGTTCGATGTTGCCATCGAAAAGCAACCGGAACAAACTGAATTCTTTTTACCATCATTTTACATTTCAAGTTCAGTTTCAAGCTACATCCTTACGCTGGTAGACTTGTACGCGTTTGCATTATTCAGCCACTCTGTGAACCCTGACAAGAACGACCGTAACGAGAAAAGATTAATATAATTCTATACAATGGTTTTGATTTCAGTCTACTTCCATCGAAAGAGTAGACGAACTGAACTTTAGGAGTTTCTCTTCGATTTCAGTTCCAGAATTCGTACCCCTTCCCTTTATTCGTTCCTCTTGACAATCTTTCTGCATCTTTTCTGGTCCGAATGGTAACCATTTAACCGTTTTGCTCTCATATTGTACCGTACCTATAACACGGGCGGTGCATTGGTAAACGACGTTATTGACACGATCGAGCGATCATTCCTCTCCCAGAGTAACCGAGCTTTACATCCCTCTCGGGTTGCGTAAATTGGTAGCAGGCTTGTCTGGGAAGATGAAGACATTGAATTCTATGGCGACTGCGTCCTGCAAGACATTGTATAGGGTAAATACGCAGTCATCAGGTGTCCACGAGTGCGTGGCGCATCCTGAGTAGACTGATCAACGCCGCCTCTTTAGTCTTTACCCTTTATACGGAGCTTCTTCACAAAATATAGCCTTTTCGTCCATCATACATCATATTGAAAAGAAGGCATCTGGTGTTCCATAAAATGGCTATCAAAATTGAGCTATGATCAACTTTTCCCGTCTACTTTTTCGAGATTCGCTGCGACTCCCTCAAACCGGTTCCGTCAATTCATTATTGCAAAAAAGCTCACAGGCAGTTTACGGCTTTACTTGGGCGGTGTTTTCCGGACACAAACTTCTTCAGGTGTCACAAATTGAACTGTACTCTGTTCGTGCACATCCTCCAATCACAAGGGATTCCCACAAAAATATGTTGATAAGGTTTCCGTCCCCCACAAAATCTCAAGATCTAAAAGCACAATAGTGTCCACATCGTATCGCCACTGTATTGCACTCCCATACGAGAGTTTCTTCGTACATGGGCTATGCAAAGAAGAAAAAGGAGAGGGTTTTAAGAGTCTTAGAAATTGTTTTAAAACAAGAGCAATCCCTCAAATGCCACTGCAGAAAATGTTTGACATCAGTTTCAAATGCCTGTCTATTTCTCATATCTCGTAAGAGAGAAAGAGGCAAGCTGTAAAGAGTCTCTCTACACTAATATCCCGATCTCTGGTCACTATCTTCGTGATGACGGCGATTTAGCACCGGTTTTATTTTTTTCATTTTAGCTTTGCAACTGATGACAGTATGACTGCACTTGATGTACTCTCTCAGTTTGGCCCATCTAACAACGCAATATGAATAAATGAATAAATGAATAAATAAATTTCACTCTCCAGTGGCATTCAGCGGTCAGATCAACGAACGTTGACGATCAGTATTGACAGCGATTCGTTTCCCGCCCATGCCTGGCGTCTTTCCCTTCCCCGTTGATCGACTTCCTTCTTCCATCGATACCCGTTCTCAATTTCTATTTCTTATCAAGCGCGTCGTCCAATGGTATCGCTTAGCCTAACTAGGTTTCTGTTCCGGTTATAATTACCACAGCAAAGGTAACCTATACCCCACTTCTTGCCGAATTCTTAATTTACTGACACTTCCGCTTTCTCCTTTTTCTTTACTGATTTACATCATTCAACAATCTGTAAGTTCTCTCATCTCAGAACCTCGGTATCGTTGGTGATGAATTCACTATGTTATTCTGTTATCTTAAAGGAAAAAGGTGAAGGTGCTGCGTTGATCAATTCCTTAAGGACAAAGTATTCATTCGTCCTCTATTGAGAATCCTTGAGGCATGGTGAATGCGTATTTATTTATTTATTCATTTATTTATTTATTTATTTATTTATTTAGTTGTTCGAAATGAACCAAAGTGCGCACATCACAAAAAAAGATTGGGAAAATAACCTATACATTATTTAACCTATACAATGACTTGCGGGAGCCAGCCGCTAGACCGAGTCAGTGTCTTCACCTTTCCAGACAAGTGTGTTACCAATTTCGATGACCCCAGATGGATGGAAGGCTTTGTTAGCACGAGTGGGGATCGACCGCTTAACCGTAATGCTGTCAGTAGCGCCTGTTACCACAGCATCACGCGGGCCCTTCTTTAGTTACCGTGAAAGGGCTTGCAGAATTTGAAGGTTTTTCGTTCTCTCTATGAGCAAAGATTTCCCAAAACTCACTTGCAAATGACTTATTCGGTACGAAAATGACGAGAATGATACGCTGAATCCGAATATGGTGAGGAAAATCGAAGATTTCAGAAATATCCATTCCGTACCAGTGAAGTATCCCAAGGGTATACCACTGGCAAAGTTCGGAGGGTCGTAAAACAATTAACGCCGCTTCAGGAAGATGGGATCATAACTAGGTCAGTTCGTACTGTAGCAATAAAATAAAGACATCTTTGAACTCGGAATAGGCAAACGAATCGAATGATATTTGCAATCTTTCCAACGGCCCACTGCTAAGAAAAGAACGCTTTGGAGCGTTCTGGAGCGCTCAGAACGCTTTTTGGGACACAAGTTATGCGCGGTATTGAACTGTTTTAATTAATCAATTAATCCATCGAACATCATCGAAAGGCAGAAGAACGACATATCGAAATCGTCACTAAATCGTTATTATTCTGGGAAACGAACGTTAAAAGGGAAACTTAACGTTAAAAAGTAGTTGTTTTTCGTGCAATCTATTCCTTACATAGCATCTTATTTTCAACCTCATACTCTTCGATACGAGACCTTTGTTAGACATTAACTATGCATTATACGTTGTGAAAATGAGAAATTTTCCTATGGCTCGCATTCCATTGTGGGCAGTTAGCAAGCGAGATTCTAATTGCGCCACAGGCGCAGGTAGAATTCAGTAGTCCTTGCGCTAATAGCATATTCGTGAAACGAAACCTGTGGAATTGTCCTTGGATCGTTTCAGAAAGGAGCAGAATAAGACCGTTGAATGGCGTTAATTACAGGCCATCGGATCCAACCCAGAACAGGTCTATATAATTGTATACATCAGCACAAAGTCGTTTGAAATGGAGGCCATCTTAAGATGATAAATGGGTCACTAGCCAGAAGATTATAATAATTTTCGAAAAAAGTGACGTTTCATATTTAAAGCACGCTTTTCCGTTTTTTTAATATTTCAGCGCTGAAGAGTTTTCTTTATGGGACCCCATTATTTTGTGATGGTAAATTGTTAGTTTGTAGAGTCAAAAGAGGCTGCCAATGTTGTATTTGCTTTCAAATTTTGCTTATTTTCCGATTTCTCATTCGTTCTAGCAAATTTGTCCTCCTAAAATAAAATCTGGAATGGATCAAGATCAATTCGTCGAAATACTCGCCTATTGACTCGATATGCAGTTTGAGTGCTAATTTCTAGACTTCGTCCTGACAATGATATGAATTCCATGGAAAGGTGCTCTTAAAAAGTCGATTTCGATCGGTGTGGAATGCAAAAATGTATACTGAATCAGTTACAATTGAAAGACACGTTTAGTACTTTTTTGAAAATGTGCGTTGTGTTCGGAAAAAGCAGAATAGAGCTGCTCTCGCGAAAAAAAGAGAAATTTTGCACTGTTCGAACAATTTTCTTCCTTGGGCTTGTTTTATTTGAATTTATTACTTATTCAACTTATTTCAACTACTAGCGGAATTTCTTAGCGGAGCCGATATCAAAAGAAATATATCGGTCTGACAAAAATAGCACTCAAGCAACCCTTTTGTCTGGTACACTGGTAGTCCTGCTGACGATCCTAACGAATGTTACCCGTTCGTAGGTATATTTCCTGCCACACCTTTTATCCTACAAAGGCCGTAAAGGTGAAGCACGATAACTTTAGGGGCAAAAAGGCGAAACAGGATAATTTTACCTCCTTTCTCATAAATTACCTTGAGTGTGCTTTGCCAGTCACTTCTGATTTTTTTTTGAATTACGTAAGGGCGTCTGTGAACGTCGAAGGGGTGTACCTCCAGAACAGTCGGGAGGTCCTCCATCACACAGCCCATTCCAAAATAAGTCGTTCTCGTCCAGTGTAATATCGGTCGCCACGGCGATGAAGAAAACAGTCGCATCAAACAGACAAACGGCACCAGCACCTAACGTTCACATGCCTTCTTGGGTTACAAAGACTCCTTTTCCCTCTCTCGTCATCTTTTTCCTACATATTTCATCAATATTACCCATTTTACTAGCTTTTACTAGTTTTCAGTATGAACTTTATTCCTCTAAGGAAATTCTACGAGTTCGTTTTTCCAACCTTTTTAATTCGTTTCTCCACCGCACAAGTTACGCTCACAACCAAACGATAACGAATGCAAATCAAATTTTAGGTAAACAACTTTTTAAATAGCCTTCTCCGATTTTTCTTCTATTTTCACTTTTTTCGCTGCTGTTGTTATCTTCTGAATCCTTCGAGCGTTTTTCAACCTCCAGGCGCTGCTTCTTTTACACTTTTTCTCCCATTGCGTCACTTATGGAAAAGAAACCTCCCACTGGACTTGAACTTCTGATCATCTTGATTGGTAGCTTAACATACAGGAACAGGCTTTATTCCATAGTAAACTATGACATCCAAATGCATATTCCCGTCATGGAACATAAATTTGACATTTTCCAACGTTTCTTACCCAGATATACCTTTTTGATCCAAATTAAACCACGCGGGATTTAATTTTGAGAGGTCATCCAGGATAACAGAACAAGAGTGCGATTGGCGAGAAAAGCTCTCTGATCCACTACGATTGCTGCCGATCGTTGTTGATGACAAAAAGGTGGCGTTCGGGAAGAAAAACGTGCTTTTCAAAGTGGAGATCGTCACGTACTCATCGTCTGCTCCGTGCTCTTTGCGCTACACATCTGCTAATGAATTTTCCTGCTTTCTTGATCAGAATTCGTTGCAGTTCACACTGCTTCAGAACTCTTTAGTGCCTTTTTGGTTTCTTCCTGGTTATCCCTCCTGAAGAAAGTAGCGGGACTACGAATTCTAGAATTCTAGCAATCACAGTAGGATAGTGAGACGTTCTATCTAACTCGGGGCAAATACCGTGACGCGACCAGTTGACCAAAAATGAAGGTACATAGAGGCATAGAGGCATAGTGAATGCGTATTTGGCATATACAGTAATGAAGGTGCATACCTACCCTTTCTGCGAGAAGACGACTGGGTTATTTTCATCTATCAGTAGTGACTTTTCAAATTCTCCTGAGCCCAGATTCATGATGCATACACCTGGTATAAACCCACAGCTATACCTCCATTAGACCGTCAACCGCAAGTTATGAACATCATCAAGCACATTCGGGGTCAAAGAGGCGGCATAGTGCTCAGACCTAGCATATCTTGCAATAGAAAACAGAGACGCAGCGGAATATCAGTACAATAGGGGATTGAAGAAAGCGTGCTTGGAGCAATCGCGAGAGGCGCTACTTCCACACGCGTGGTTGATAGATCGATCCTCATTAGGCTAAAAAAACCTTTTTTCCCTACGCTGTCGGATAAATCGATATCAGACTCGTCTGTGGCGGGGAATACCTAGAGCTGTACAGTGGCTGGTGCCGCAAGTCACTTCCTCAAGCCAAGCGATCGATCCCCGCTCGGGTTAACCAAACCTTTCACCCCTCGGGGCTCGGGTAAATTGGTGCCAGACTTATCTGAGGAGGGGAATACACTGACATGCTATAGCAGCTGAACCTCACAAGGTTTTGTATAGGCCAAAAACGCATACACTACCCCTCACGATTTTGAGTGGAGGGCTAACGCGTGGCGCATCCTCATGGAAGCGATTAACACCGCTCACCTTACCTTTACAAAAGGGTTCATATTAAATTGGATCAGGGTCCACCGTAGAATACTGGGTCAGCTTCCAGAGGCGCAGTTCAGGATTACTGTCATTGAATTCCTTCGGAGACTCAAAAACTAGCTAACGAAAATGTGATCCCTGAAGCATCGTCTACCTTCTACAACCACCTTTCTACCTACTTTAATCGGATCATGTAGCTCATGCCTCCTTGGGGATTAAAACCAGGAGCAACCTCCTCAGATTTCACTTCTAATGCAAATACTTTGCAGCTGATTCATTGTAAAGGCGGAGAATCCGGTTTTCAAAGGTGCGAAAGATTAACGGGATCGCATTTTCAGGCGGACAGCAGCTCTTTATCATTATAAACCTGATTGGACGTGATAAGTCACTAGACCGCTTACGTTGCATTTCGCCAGCGTTTTGCCAAGCTTTTTCCTCGACAATGTACGTTTTTCTTATTTTTATCTGTTCCTCTAGCATCCCTGATAAGGTAGATATGCTGGATTTTTCTATTGTAAAATCATACTGATATATACTGTTGTAGACCGAAATTGTTGTCCTTTTATACCCAAAACCCGCGAAGAAATGTAAAATTCCTCTTACACTGTTCATTAGGAGCCGCTACCTCAACATGTCACGGTTGTGTCAAAGAATATATGTATTTTGTTGGTTGCAAAACCCAGGGTAAAAGGCAAGTTGGATACCTGGAACCACCCAGCCGTTCTTATCAGAAGTGGTATTAAAAATTTCAGAAATGAAAATGTTTAATTGAAGCGCTGCGACGTCGATTGCTTTCTCTGAAAGATTCAGGTCCCATTTCATTCATTCAATACACCATTCACCAGGTGGCATCGTGGCAGTATAGTCCTCCGAATTTCTTGCAAAAGTATAAGTTCATGTATCCCATTGACGTTTGGAGCAGACTCATCTGAAATTTAGCTACTATTCAATGAAAATAACGAAGTCTCTGTGAACAATCAAACAACTAACCATCATAAGGGAGATAACCACGAAGCGGTTCATTTCGAAGAGTGATCCTAACAGTCTGAATCAGAATCTGAACAATAAATAATCGATTCGACAAGAACATTGGCAATCGAAGAATGTGAATTCTCTAAGAGGAACATAGACTTCTTGCTCCCCCTTGCTGTTCACCTGCGAATTTTTGTTTCAAAAAACTTTTTGTAAGGGCCAGGTCGGCCTCGGGATTTTCGGTTGGGCGATTGATCGATTGATCCTCGCCGTTGGTTATCAAACCGTCCACCCCCAGAGGTCGAGCAATGCAGTATCCACATTTTTTGGAAGGTGTATACACTGACTTGAACAGGTACTACACCCAAAAGTCACTGTATAAGCCCAGTTAACAATCCATATCTCTCAGCGATTCATAGTGAAGCAATATAGAGGTGTACAATGTTGTAATGTTTTCAGTGTGACCGTTGACGGTTTATATGCGAAAGTTGGATTGCTGCTTCGACAATTAGCAGTGGAGAATAAATTTTCATCATCGCGGACGTTGTCGTTCAAGCGATGGTGGAATAAAATTAAAAGAGAACCTTTGACGATGAAGAAACGTCCACGACCATGAAAATTATCAGCTGTTTCTTCCCGCACCTCTGCAGACGGAAATGTAGAAATTGTAGATTGCTGAATAGTATTCTGTAACTAAATAGACATTCGTGGAGAGTTTGATGCAGTAGTAAAAGGCTCTTCCACTAGCGCTGTCGATCGATGGATCTTCGCCCGGGCCAGCCAAGCTTTCTATCCCTCTGGGGTGAGATGGATTTCCACCAAAATTGCCTGGGAAGGCGAACAACGTCTCTACGATTCTGGATGGAAGTAGAATGCGTGGCGCGCTCTTATGGGTCTGAAAATTTAGCTTTTAACTTTTATGTCGTGATTGTAGAACAATTTTATGCGGCTCACGTTGCAGCGGTGTCGACCTTTGTGGAGCACGAAAGAGAGAATAAATTTTCGACGTTCAAATAGCCCATGATGAATTCATTCTTCGAGAAGCAATTGAGAATCCGTATAGTAAGGGTGATAAAAGTTGAGGATAAAGTGGTCGATTTGATTATTTTGGCTAAGGACACGACATGCACTCATCTACAATTCAGAATCGTAAAGGCATAATGAATCGTGGGGTACTTACAATGTAATTCATAACGACTTCCGAGGACCAGCTGCTATACCAAGTCAGTGTATTCACTTTCCCATACAGTTCTGGTACCGACTTCACAGGGGTGAGATTCTTGCTTAGCCTTAGCAAGGATCGATCGCTCAAGCGTTTGCGGTTGGAGGTACCGCCTCTTTCCAGAGCAGCCTGCGCGATCTATTGGTGGGCACTGAAAGAAAACGTCGGTTACTCACACATCATCGACAAGGAATCTCAGGTCCTCTGGTGCCGTTCCAGAGCAGCCTGCGCGATCTATTGGTGGGCACTGAAAGAAAACGTCGGTTACTCACACATCATCGAAGTCGACAGACAGGTCGATGTGGGTATCCGATAGGTGGGTTTAACCAGCCGAGCGACAGTAGCTGTCGACCGTTGGTCTTCGCTGCCCCTATCATTCCATTAGTGGGTTCGCATGACGTGTTTTTGTTCGAGAGAATGCTGAATAGCCTCGGCGCTGTTCAACGCCGATTCGTACTCATCCGTTAATCAAAGGTCACTAGAAGGGTGTGGTCATGATTCACAAATCGCCCAGACCTATCACGGCTTACGGTACACCTCGAACAACAACGGCGAATATGTGTAATAATTATACTTATAAGGAAACCTTAGCCCCTTTCTAGGTTTAATTTTTCTATTGATTCTGCTTAATATGCACAAATTTGATAAGCTTAAGTCCGATCAATGTTGGTAAGGAGTAGACGATGCGGTAACTGTCGAACTGATGAGCTCGAATATGTATTTGTCTCCTTTTTCGAACAAATAACTTTTGAAGGAGTTATTAGAAACCGGCGCTCAGCAACGAAAATATGACGTAACTTTTCCTGAGCGACTTTCTAACCAACTATAAAACGATACGAAACGAGTTGGGCACACTTTGGTGCATTTTAGATAAACAAATAAATTAATTAATTAAATATTAAGATGCCTTTGTGTTGAATCATGGAATGCTCAAAAAAGGGACGGTGCTCTATCATTCTTTCTAATTTTTCCTCTTTTCCAACGCGTCAAACCACACATGGAGGTAAAGCGGTCAACGTCGATCAGTCCCATAAGGACGCGCCACACATTTGTCTTCTTTTCCCAATCGGAGAGGTATTCAGGATGGGCCCAAACAATGACTTGTGGGGCCCAGTCGCTGTTCAAATCAGTATCTTCACGTTTATCCGACGCTGAAGGAACCAAACGCTTGATTCATCTAGGAGAGGATTGTTCGCTCGTTCTGGTGGGTAAAAGTAGGGCAGGGTGGCCTGTACTCAGCATTTTCTTCGGCTGGTTTAGCGGCGTATACGGAACCGAACCAGGGTAAGATGCCCTGTGGAATTTTTTCCAGAGCTCATAAGTCAGAGGCAGCTCTTGTGAAACACTCCGGAAGTGAATCATTGTTAAATAGGATGACACTCCAACATACTCAACTTTTTTTGAAAATTCGGTAAGGGTGAATACGTCGTAGCCTCTTTTGGAGCACCTGTTATGAATGTTCTTTCTCTAAGTGAGTCAGAGCGGAAACGTTTTATGTGCTGCTAGGATGAATGCTATAGGATGAAATATGTGAAGTTTGGGGATCTATTCATAGTATTTTTTCGGTAAACTAGCTAGCTGTGGATGCGTTTTCTTTCGAAAGCTTGAAGTTTATTCCTTTCACCTTCACTCACCATGAATCAGCTGTTGCTATCGAGTTTTCGTCGCTTCGTTCAGTCGATTCCAAGCGATCGATGCCGTTCATAATTGTTCGACCTTGAGCTCGACGATGAACAACTCGCAGCTCCCACACTCACCACGGTCGACTTCGTGACTGCGCCGTGCCCTCGAAATCGGATGTGAAAAAACTGCCTCAAAGACTCTTACAAACACAAATGATGTCACCTTTGTTCACTTCGAATTGGGCTGGTTTTCGTGCAATCGAATGCAGTTTTTTGGGAGCGAATGAGAAGAAGCTCGCCTCTTTCCCAGTGCAAGCGGCTCATAAAGATGTTCTCTGAGAGGTTCCCTTCTGATGTTGTGATCTTTTTGCCTATATGTCTACGCATATGTGTAATTTCTTTGTATAATTAGGCCTTTAATTTACTCAGTTTTAGACCATCACATTCTCCAAGGATTCAGCATTATCGAAATGATTTCGTTGTGCATTTCTTTTCAGTTTCCATGTGCTTCACTGCTCAGGTTTATGAGGAGGATGATCATGCGATGGTGACTATGCTCGCGTTATTCGCTTAGCATGTGCTTGATCACGTCTCTGAAATGAATTTTAAGGAACAAATATTATCAGTTCTTCCTAGTTGGACTTGTGGGTACACAACTGGGTACTTGCCTCTGAACAAACCTTATTCCAAATTCACGTTTTCATTATTTTCACCTCCTGTTGGCCAGTCACGAACCAGTTGCAACTATTCACCTTCCAGCGACCGGTTCTAGCCACCAACTTGGATGGCACAATCACAAAATGTTTTGATTTACCTAAACGAGAAATGTTTCCAACTATCAGATTTTCCCTGATAATCAACCTTGATGCCAGGGTTCCTTGTCCTCGCTAAGATGGCTGTCACCTGAAGTTCAACCTCACTAGACCGTCCCCGTCAACTGCATCTTGACAAATATTTAACGAAATTACGAATAATAGTAATTGTTTCTGCACTGAAATGGAATCAAAGCATTTCAAGTTTGTATCTAAATAGAGGCTTTTGTTTCCGTATCAAAAACGCAGGGCAATTGTCTGGTTTCAAACCTGTTCCAAACCCAATTTACCGCACTGGAACGATAGCGACGTTCTGTTCAGCTTATATTGCGTTTCGGACGTACATAGTATATCGACACTGCTGTAGTACATGCCACAAAAGTCGAGTACTTCTTTACACCGGGAGAAAGATATATCATATAATATATTTCGAGATGCTAGGTTATTCGCAAAACACTGATATCCGACGGGAATTGAACCCGCGTCTGTTTCCGGCAGACTGCACAACCACTGTGCTACCGATGTACGTTGCGTTGTTTTGCGAATAGCCTAGGATCTCCAAATATATAAGTCTTTTAACTAGTTCTTGTCTATGAACCGCTGAACAAAAAGCGGCAATTAATAGACTAGTTTCGTGTTATATCATATAATAGTTTCTGATCTCGTCACTTCATTCGCAAATTCGATAAAATGGATCTTACCTTGATCAAACATTTGTTTTCGGCGAAATTTCGCTTAGTAGGGTTATCTGCGGCGCTGATCACGAATCTGTCACTCGTTTTCAAATCTGTGGGCGAAAACCACACATAAAATCGATGGAGTATTAAACATTTTTCAGCTCAGTGGACTGCCACAAATTGAAACAGTTGTTGCAGAAATACGCTCACCCACATTTTTCATCGCTCAACTTTGGCTTACTGCCACAGTACAGTCTGATGGGGCCCTTACAAACATCCTTGGTGCCCTTTACACAATTGTGAGTGATTTCGAGCCGCTAAAACTGTCTGCTTCGAGGTGGCGGTTGGAGCGTATCGTTTCGTGACAACTGGTCGCGACCAATTGACTTCACATCGTGAAAACGAGTTCGATCTCACTGAGGTTCGGCTGTCCGCTACGGTTGGCGGAGGCCGCTTCAGCGCCTTTCCACGCTTTGCCTGCCCTTGAAAACACCACTTTGCCGTCGCCCACCCCCTTACCTTCCTCTTCACCTGTTTCAGCCCACCGCTAGTTACCAGTTGATGTGCCGTACTCACTTCTTAGAACCTGTCCATTCATAGCTGAAGTATGTACCTTCACTGCTCCAGTTCTTCGGTAGTTTTGTCCGCTCTTAAAGGTCGCATAAGGGCTTGTTTCACTGGATCGTAATGTCAAGGAGTTTGAGGAAAATCATTGTCTATTGTTGTATATGTTGTAAATCTTGAACTAATGTGCAGGTTCATTAGAAGCTGCCTCTGCTCATTTCAAGCACGTAAAGGCTTTTCACCGAAGGAAAACGGAGAAGAAACAGGCTAGGCTTCTCATTGGTAGACTCAGTTTGAGAGTGAGGGCTCTTTGATAATTTTTGTATTTTCTGCTAGAAATCCGTAGGCAATCGAGTTCTGGTGCGCAGATCGACTATGTTTTTCTCTAATTTCATTTCCTTTTCTTTTTGACCCATACTTTTTTTGATGGCTAAATTGATATTTTGGTCAATTACTTCGTAGTTTTTGATAGATAGGTCACACTAAGGGTCTCGTGTTGCTTAGGCTCTGATTGCTCACATCTTGTTGCAATTGAAATAGTCAGGCTTTAGTTCTGCGGATTATTGTTCAACTGGTGTTTGTTTTGATTTCTACCATTGTTTACTTTTACTGTATCATTTAAATTGAGTTTTTTCCGGCGCACGATTGGTGCATTTCAAATAAACAAATAAATAAATAATGTCCTGCAAAGCCCATAGGCCCTGCAAAGTCGATGAAATAACAGAGGACACCCTTTACTCTTCGCATCCGAAGGCCGCTGGGTGTATTGACTAATGCGTTCCGTATACGCCTCTTCTAATCTTCTTTTTTACCTTTTTTCGTCATAACTTTCTTGAGTCTCCCCGCCCTCCCTGTTACTGAGGGAGGAAGAGAACAGATCTTACAGATCGTGTCAGTTCAACGGGTCGAACCGGGTGTCTCAACCTTTTGAAAATTGAAATCGTTTTAAAGTTTAAAAGAGTTAAGGATCTTCAATGAAAACCTGAAGTCAGCTTCGAGACAATTTTGCTGAGCTACAAAATCCGTACTCCTCTGAAAATATTAGTTTTTCTACTTATTCAGGTTAAAGTCCTTCACAGAACTCCTTCATGCCGGATAATGACTTGGGAACTAAGAATCAAGTTTCTCCAAAAGAAAATTGTCTTTTTTGGAACTACTCCACCAAAAACTGTGCTTAATCGCGATCAGAACATCGATGTGTCTATCGTTTTTGTGCCAGTCGTCACAGTTCCTCAGAGCGATCTAAGCATCCATTTTTTGTTGTTCCGTTTTTCTCGAACGTTCCACAACCTTTTTGTTCGTCTTCTACCACCGTCACCAGTTCTTCTTTGCCAGTGGAGTTCGGTCTCCTCGTCGTCATCGGCGGCGAACCGGAACCTCCCCCCCCCCCTCACGCCCGAACTCCCTCAAGTAGTTCCACCTCCCCTCAACCATAGCAGTAACGCATTTAAAGACTCATATTCTGTCATACCTCACTCCTACGCGAATCTGAGAATTGATCGATAGAGAACCTATAGTTTGTAGAATTTTAGTTCTATTTTGAACTCAAAATTCAGCGCAACTTTATTCTTTTCGGAGGCGAGCCGTCACGAATAGCCTTTGTTTTTTCTTTTTCGTAAGCCGCACTTTTTCAACGCTTCAACTCGGATTTCTAGAAGCCAAATTACCTCGTATATTATAGTATTCAGCTTCGACCCTGGCTGTGCCTTAGATGCTCAACGTTTTATAAGGTTCAGAAGGTTTCCACAATATCTGCCATTTCTTCTGGAAATTAATTCTCTCTTTAAATTCGTACAGCACCTAGTGATCCTATACACCATTATTATTAACTAGTTTATTTTAAAAGTCTTCCGTTTCTTCTGTATTTTTTAAAAATACTTATTGTCCCGTTAAGAACCTGTAGAATCTATGCATTATCATTCTCGACATCATCTTCCCAGTTATCGAGCAAATTTTGAATAATTGTTGCGCAGAATTTTTACTGTTTTGATGAAAAAGTCACCGAGGCATGATTATAGCTGCTTCTCTAATGAATGGATTGATAGCAAATCGAGTGAAATGCATAGAAGTTTCTTAGGACTAAGACTGATGATTACGTTGAGCGATCCAGAAAGTTCCATCTGAAACTTTAGAATTTTGCCAAGTCTCAATGTGTAAGCGTTCGTCGTTGTGGAGACAGAACATCATAGCTTATTCTCATTTGATTTTTCAACGTTACTAACTGTTGAGCAAATCGAATGGTGGAATATACGTTGAATGCTAATTTGATTTTTTTCTACACTGTGCAAGGTGTGCTCGCAGTCAAAGTTGAACCCACTGGATTTCAATGATTTGCCTACTAGGGCTTCCATCGAAGATTATCTCAACGATTTCATTGATCTAATACTAAGCGTGTTTTTTCTCTTTTTGTTTTTTATGTTACTAACATTATTTATTTATTTATTCGAAACGCACTTAGGCGTGCTATCTTTGGAAGTTTAGTGCGACATACAATCAGAAAAACACTAAATAGCACAAACTATGAAAAACAAAACTCTGGCGATTAATTACCAGTCGGCTGTAACCTACTGGATTTCATTCAGACCACTAGGGATTGGAGAAAAAATAAACGAAAAAACGAAAAAATGAAAGTTATTAAGCAAGTACAACAATGACAAAGATGCAAATCGAACGTCAATTACCAACTTCAAAGTGGAGGCCAGTAGTTAGAGCCAAGCGAATCTGTTTATTTATTTATTTATTTATTTACCATGTTATTCAGCGAGGTGGCAAAAACTCACATTACCAACTAATTGCAAATCAAAAGCGAAACCCACTAGTGACGACCCATTTGTAGCGTATGTGCTATACAAGAACAAAAAACATGGAATAACAAGTAGGAAGTTAGAACAAATCTGTGATCAAATGACAGGGGTTTCGTGCGGGATTAAATAGGGTGGTAAGTCATAGTCCATACAGTATTTTGTACTGCGATGCACGAAAAGCTGCTTTACCGTAATCGTCATGTCCTCGGCGGCCGTCGCTGTGACAGTAGCATTTAGAGCTGCCATCGCGCAACGAAGAACTCCTTTGCAGTTCCACCAGACACCGAGCATTAGCCTCTTTGGGTGAAATTCCGGTTTTCCGTTAGAGTCCATGGTTCGCCGATCTGCATCCATGTATCCTATCTCGTTGTCTTTTGAAGGCCTAAGAAGTTGCCAGCTAATGTCGTTTGACGGCCCAACAGATCCTCTGTCAACTCAAGGATTCGACTGACCTCCATTACTGCGGCTAGTCCTCTATATCAAAGTGAGCGTTTCTGAACTTTCCATCTTTCAAGACCAAACTCTTACAACACCGTGAATAAAAAGGCGGCAGCGATCACATCGGTTATGTCATTTAGTGATACTTCCGCTCTACGGTGTTTTATGAACTCATGAAAAAACAGTCGAAGTTACTTGCAAACTAGATTGATATGGGCTACCGCCTAGAAGACCGTAGCAGGAAAGCAGTGGTGTATGAAGAATTTATGACGAATGTAGAATATTTATGCGCTTGTAACAATCTATGAGCTTTTACGCTGAATCTGTAATAAATCGGTTATGCAAATGTTCTACGCTAGTGAGCTACGCTTCAAATGCTTTTTGTGAATTCGTCGAAAATTCCTTGTGATTAGCAGAAGTAGCCCTTACAAGCCTTCATTTTCCACCAGACTTTTTTTTCCAGTGAAATGGCATATAAAGATAAACGTAAGGAGGCCCGCGTTGGTGAGTCTTCCAGAGCTTCGCCATGCAATCATGTTTTCCTAGGAGTCGTAAATGCATGGTGAATGCCAATTTGAACGGTACATAAGATAGCTTCCGTTGCTGAGTTCAGTGTCAGCTCGCCAGTCCAGTTCGGTAGCAATTTACTCGACCCTGAGGAATAGCAGGCTCGTCTGACCCGGGCGAGGATCGATCGCTCGTCTGAGTAGATGTAAGTGGCGCCTCTTCCCAGTGCACCACACGCGATCTCTAGCGAATGCCAGAACTGAAAAAGCACCGTTCCTTCTCGTCGCCAGAATAACTGCGGGGACCATATAATCTTTTACAATGTATTATCAGAACTGATTATTAATCAGTTCCTGAAAAGATGTGATTTTTCTCATTTGGTTTCAAGCTGTCTCACTGGATGATTATCTGCATGATCTTAGGCAATTAACATTCAGACATGTTTTCTGTGATGGTGTGAACACGAACTAATTAACTTTTATTGTTTTGTTTTGTAGTTTATGGGAATGTTTCATAGTTTGCTGTTCCTAATGTCTTTTTTATGGATTATCAAGGTTTCTCCAAAGAACAATGATGATTTAAAGCTTAGGAGAGGAAACGCAACGCATGCGATGATTTTCTGAGCAGGAGGCTTTTCGCGGTCTGATCACCTAAGGTTGCAGACGAGAAAGAAAAATATAACAAGTGAAAGTCTTCCTACAGCCATCTTTCTCTCTGAGAATAGCCCAGCCCCAGCCCGCGTCTATCAAGCCTTACTCCATAGCAGCTGATATCGATCATCTAAATTTTACTTACCATCGACATTCCCTTTCAATTCACGGTATGATGGATCCTTCACGATTCGGACATTGCGTCGTCTCTCCGTTTCACTTGTTCTCCCTTTTATTCTACGAATCAAAGCACAGTTTCTCTCTGACTTTCAATGACGCAACCTTGAAAATGTGATTTAATTTCAGTCCACCTTTCGTTTGTTCCGCAAATTTGACTTCTGAAATTTCTCAAAACGGTTGTCCCGCCTCATTTCTCTCGTTCATCAAATTGTTCCTTCTTTCGTTCTTTTCCTTCATGAAATTTACATTCATACTCACAAATTTTCCGTGAGAACTGCCTGTTTTAACAGTTCATTTTTAATTCTTGCAACTACTCTTTTGAAAATAGAATGTTATAATTACTCATTTATTTTTATTACATAGGTGTACACTTATATTTGCTGAAAAATCACAAACTCAAGGGCGCTGTTTGAATAAACATTCAAGTACAAATAAGGAACAGCGAATCGAAAAAATGTATATGGTAATACATAAAGAGAGAAAAACTAAGGAATCTAGCGCAGGTAGACGGTTAACGGCATCATTTTGGCGTAGATCATGCCTTCTCTAAAGTCCTTGTAACAGAGACCGATCTGGAGTTTTTAAGAACTTTTGAAGTAGAGGCAGAGTCTTAATGACGAAAAGGTAACGATGACAATTGAGCCTAGCGGTGTTGGTCTGGACCTTTAAGAATCGTTGATTTGAGCAATTGGCCTGATGGTGTTATTCTGATGAAGGTGACGTGTTAGCCGACAATCTTTTCTTCTAAACTCCTTCGTAGCACAGTGGGACTAGTTTGCAAAATTTATACGTTCGAGCACGCTCCACCACTCCTCATGACGTACATGCATGAAATTGCGTCCGAAAGACATTTGGCGGAATGCTGCTTTTAGCTCTTTTGATACGAATGCTCGCGAGAAAGTAAACTGCTTACTCACCACGATATTCTAAGGGGATACGAAACGGCATTGATTGCTCGTTCACTTCAGCTGATCTGCCGAACGCCACACCTTTCACTGCATTTCTAGTGCTCTTATTACATTTCGATTGGCGCGCGTGATACAGTGCTTGTAGGCGCTACTGACACTCGTACAGTCGAGCGATCGAGTCCCGCCTGGGCTGATCAAGCTTTCCACCCCCAGGGTCGGGTAAATTGGTAAGGGACTTGTCTTGGAGCTGGTATAGCTGGTACTTGGTATGGCTGCTGGCCACGCAAATCATTGTATAGGCCAAATACCCATTCACCAGGCCTCTATGATTCTGAATGGAATACGCACGTGCTCAGGGGACTGATCAATACCAACACCTTAACCTTTGATTTAAGTCCATTTATTCAACTCGAGGTCAATGTTACTTCAAATGAATTCTCCGCTGATCAGCTCCGACTGTCAAGAATTGTCGACCGCGAAACTACCTACCGTTGACACTTTTTTGATCGTTGTCGAGTGCGACACGGAATGTTACGAAAAAGCAGGTGGAACTGGGTGCACTGAACAAACCAAAGTTGCCGTTTCCTCTTTCGAAGAATTGGGTTCAGCGGACTACTTATTCACATCTGCTAAACATTGTTCACATGAAATTCCCATGTTCTCTCATCTTGAAACCTCGGCATGATGTTAGACTTCTCGAATGCGGCGAAATTTTGCAAGTTGGTCAAACATGCTATGGAGGATGAGACGCTTAGTTCGGAACGGGTAGCTCTATAAGGTCAGGGAATTTCGAGCCACTTTTTAGGCCTCTGATAACTCGTTCGGCACTGAAGCATTCGAGAAATTTTTCACATGAACTTTTTTGGTTCCTTTCCAAGCTGTTATTCTGATGATATACATGCCTTTGCATCTATGTTGAAACCGAACAGAAACTAGCTCATATCCTTCCGAAAGAGGCTGAAAATTCTTGGTTATTCCTCCAACGACTGCTACGTCACAACCAATATATCTTGACTTTTTACAATGAACAGTTCTTACGATAGTCAATAAAAATAGGAGAGTTCCGGCAGGGAAACGAGAAAATGCTTGTTTTGATTAATATCGCGCTTTGGCAGATGTTTGCTGGCGATACTGTATTTCCCTAAAACGCGTTTGTCCAAGAATAAATGTAGTACCGGCACTTTGGAGCCCTTCTTGATTTTTCAAAAAAAATTTGATTCAAATGCAGAAATTCTATTGCTCGTCACCTTTCCTCTTTTCACTGACTATGAGAAGCTTCTCATAGATCATACATTCATGCATATTTCCAGCTCCTTCGAAATACGGCTGTCTTCCAGTTTTCTCTATTCAAGGACGGTACTGATTTTCAGAAACACCTTTCCTCTTACCTGCCCACTTGATGCCAGTTATCGCTGTCAAATTCGCCTACTTTTTATTCATTTGCCTATTCGTTTTTTATTCGTCATATAAAGGCGTGTTAGCGAGCTCAGTGGTATGCACGATCATCTTAGGCTGTCTTGGTAGCACGACATTATAGTTAGCTCAAATATTACGAAAGAAGACAAACGTAACAATGATCAGAGAAAAAAGGTTCCGCAGGGTAAGCACGGTTCATTATTCGTATAGGAGTGTGATGCACCTTTTGTGGATGAATCATCTTTTCAACTCCGTTTTTTCTGACCGCCTTCAAATATGTACATTTCACGTTCGGATTGGCGTCCATTTTCCAAGAATAATGTTGGTCTTCTAATCTTCTATTTTTTATGTTTCGAGTAATCTCGTGCCATCCAAAAAATTGGACGAAAATCCGTTGAGCTTCTTCATCGTACAACTGTTAGGTTGTAATCTCTTCCTTTTCATGTACTTTCTCAAAATTGTGTTTTCGTATTTTCGTGGTTGGTCTCCTGTCCTGATTTCGTGATACTTTTCAGGATGAAGCCACGGGTGCTGTTTCTGCTTTTCCTCATACTTCAGGTAAGAGAATTTCTCTTCTAAATTTCTATACTGTTCTGTCAGTAGGAGTTTCATCCCTTTACTGCCCATAAAAACTAGGGTTCTTCATGTTTCTTCCAAAGTTTTGCGAGCTAAGATTGAGAATTTCTAGTTTTGCGATCGTTTGATCATCGCCGTTTTCTTCTTTTTGACTGTCTCCTTTCCATTCTTTTCATCGTCCACTCCTCCGGTATTTTTTATGCAAAAAATATAACATTAGCAAGAAGCTCCAGTATTATTGATAAATGCTGTTTTAGAATTTTCAAAGCTCCACTCCTATAGCTCTCAAATTTTTGCTTTTTCTTTTTTTTCAAACTGAAGTCCGTTGACTTGGTCAATAAAGCGACTGAATTGTCTCTTGTTTACCTATAAAATATTGAGCTCGTGTCGCAGCAGGCCTTCCAGAAGATTTCGATGGCCTCCTTCAATTCGTATTTTTGCTCCTTTTTATTATCATATTATATTTCCGAGAACACTTTATTGCATGTTTTTATCCGTTTTCCAGCTTGTCGCAGGTCACTTCGATCGGGAAGCCTGCGGCAAAGATAAGCACTGCATATTTGCACCCACCGGATGCGAGGTAACTGTTCTGTCGTCCATCTTGTTTACCAAATTTCACCTTGGGATGAATAAGTCAACTAATTGGTTTCTTTGAAAATTAGAATAGATTACGGAGTCAGCAAAATTAGAATTCGAACCGCTTTTTAGCCATTATTATCAGTTCTGATCCAATTCAGGAGCGCAATGACTGCTCTCAGATGTTCTCCTACAACCTTGCCGACGACGGTTGGGTGGATATGGAGATGTTCTTGTGAGCTATTTTCGTATTTCTTGCCTAATTGATACACTGTCACGCTCTTAAATAGGGTTGTGATTGGTGTTATACAAATAGTCTCGTATTGCACATGTGATGCAATTATTCTGCTTTCTTCTTGCTCTTCCTTCCTCTCGCTCTTTCTTTCCTACTTTTTCAAAAAAGGTTGAGCCTATCTAATTAATTGATTTCATTCAGTGGTACACGAAAAATTTGGCTTCATTAAGACCGACTATCTAATATTCGGCTTGTCCTTTGGAAGAAAATTATAAATAGTTTTAAATTATAGTTCGATCGATGTCATTCATTCTTTCCATTTCCCAGCAGAGCATGGCTTTCTTTTCATTTTCCAGCAGAACCTGACTTGTATTTGTTGAAGGTTCCTAAATTGCGGATTTTCTAGTGATACTATGTAGTCATTAGTTTCTAACTGGAATACATCATCACCACGTCCGCTCACAAAATCGTTTCTTGAACTACATGTAGAAATTCTATCTTATGATACATTTGTGCATTTTTATTTATTAGACGAACTTCGCACAGGAAAGAAGTGCTACATAATCAGTGTTAAACTTTAAATTTAACTACATAGCCAAGTCTGGGGCTTTGACGAAGGCCGAAACGTTAGGTAAAGCGAAGTAGACTTGTACCATCTTGGCTATTTGGCTTCACTCACTCTATCACGTACTACTATATGTAGTGACATTGTCCAGAGTACGATCTATGTAGAAGTTCTGGCCTTGAACATTTCTCTGAATTTTCCTGTTGTGCTTCTTTGTGTTTTCTTTCTTGCGTTTTCTTTTCACTTTCCACCTTCTTGATCAAAAAAAGGAAGACATCTTATTTAAAGGTGCTGATTGTCAATTAGTATTTATGTTTTGAAGTGCCGCACCATTATTTCAAAAACTCTGTAAACAGCAGCGCGTTTTGTCGTACCGGGAGTGTTCCACAATTTCAACGTCACGTCTTCTTAATTGTCACTGTTCATTCACATTTATTCTTCGTCTAAAGGAAACGCTTTGTTCCCGTCGAAGCGTCGAATTTTGATGCAAAAGGAATGTTGAGCTGAAAACTCTATATTTCCTGCTTTTATAATAAAATAGGTTTCTGCTGTTCCCTTACGAAAATTCGCTTTGGAAGACCTATTCTTGGTAAAATCCGGACCTTGTTAACCTTCCTGAACTAGGCTTTGACATATGTATACGAATATTTATACAAGTTAGCTGGAACTTTTAGATGTTAAGATTGTTCACATGCATTCAACGCGAAATTCCCATATTCCTCTCTTTTCTAATGTTTTTTTTTCAAATTCTTCGAATTTTTTCAGCACTAACGGCAAGCCCACGGACGCCTACATCGCTGTAGGGTTCTCAGATGACCAAGAAATGGTGGGTAAAGACAAGGAGGTACTCAGACTCTGACTAGTATTTCTGTATTGAAGGGTCGCGAACCAGTTACCCAATGTGTGTTTCCGAGTGGAGGAAAGCCGACCGTCGCGTTCAGCTACAACGTTGGCAAGAGTAACGCACCTCCCACTAAAGAGGATGACTTGGTGGGTATAAGTGAAAATTATACAGATAAAAAATATTTTTTCTGCAAACAAATGGCATACCCGCCACAAACGTCGGAATATACCACGAATGATCATGGTAATCATCGTTCATTAACGCTTATCATTGATCAGAGGGGCTCAGGGCTTATACAGGGTTTATTCGGGGTTCGCCATTGATCGGTTTACTGCTGTCGTGCCCTTTATGATTCATGTATAAACGAGATAACCTTTTTGCCTAATCACAATATAAATATAAGTCGATATTTCGACTTGTATAGGTATAACTAGAACATCTTCCTCAAAAATTCGTCAGATGGCAACCTTCAGCACGAACAGAAGTAAGAAAAGCTCTCATTAACGTATTTTAAGTAGGGCTAATTAAAGTATCGGTTCGAACTTTCCCGAAAGAATTTTTGGATTTTAGTAACGTATTTTAAGTAGGGCTATTCAAAGTATCGGTTGGAACTTTCCCGAAAGAATTTTT
Organism: Nippostrongylus brasiliensis; assembly: GCA_030553155.1. NCBI lineage: Eukaryota > Metazoa > Nematoda > Chromadorea > Rhabditida > Heligmosomidae > Nippostrongylus > Nippostrongylus brasiliensis. Next base: position 30,819,205 of record CP130732.1, on the reverse strand, counting down.
GGATTTTAGCCAGTCGTAGTCAAAAATCAAGAATAACTCGAAAAAATCCGATATTGCGTCTATCTTCCATCTTGGTGAAACCGTTAAGCATTTGTCTGGGAAAAGTAGAGTCGAACATCACCTCTACCACCTGTATCACCTGTCGTCGCGTTGATCATCGATTTGCTCCTCTAAAATTATCATCATCCTCTAAAAATATACTTTTACATCCTATAATTCTGTAGTAGTTGTTTTTTTCACAGAACGCAGAAAGAGACAATCTGAGATTCATCCACGGTCACAAGGGAGACGACGGAATGTATTGTCATGTACGGCAGAAGAGCACCACGGTGAGATTCCTCCTTAGAGGGAGACATTCTGGCCAGAAGTGCGCAGGATGATTGCGAATAGAGAGTATTTACGCCAAATCCTAAATCAGATTTGAACGTTCTTAGGGAGAAAGCGAGTTTGCGCCGCCGCTGAATCAAACCTTCCACATTCTTCTAGCTACTGGACCAGCTCAAAATGAAAGAGGTAAGAAAAAGGTTTTATACTGCAACGTATTTTTTGTTTGTTTGTTCAACGGAGCGAAACGGCTCAAGAAAGTTCTAGACTTCTCTTGTTTCTCTTTCACTTTACTAGTCAAACGAACATCCAAAAGTGCTTCCCCCTCAATTCAGCGATCGGAATCCACGGCCTCGACCCGAAGACGTCCAGTTTCCCATACATTCACAAGGACCAGGTGAACGTAATGACCACTGTGAAGAGAGCCGCTGCTGAGCCGGAAGGTTGGTGTTTCTGGCGACTTCAGTAGAACGATGAATTTGCAACCTAAATAGATCTCTCGAGCTTTTAGTTTCATAAAGCGTCTTTACGTTCGTTTCACTTCATAAAACTTGCTGAACACTCTGAACTCAATTGGATTGCATATCCGTTTATCTGTCAACAAACCCCGACAATCGTACCGTACATAGTTTCCGAACTACAACGATACGGGTAGAATCTTCGAAATCTTCTTTGTTGAATCTATGAACGTTTGTCGGCCAAAGCTAGTGATTGAGAGTGGTACTCCACGACTTGTGGATGCGCACTGATGAGAAAAAGAGCCGCCGATTAACAGATTAACATTAGATTAACATTTTGCATGATCCTGAAGGGTGAGCTACGAGTAAACCTCAAAATTACTGCCGTTAACTCATAAACTGCGAAAAGTCAGAGGTGTGACGAATTCATGATGAGAATAATACCGAGTATAGCAAACCATCAATTATTAACAGCAGGCTTCTCGTGTTAACTGACCTCCATCTCCGTGAATCGGAGTAAGATTCCAGGGGTTTGATGACGTCATGGTAACTGAGCCAGTGGATTTCTTGATTAATCTTGACGCAGAAGCCTTTGGTGACGCAGTAAGGAATGGATCTTCTGGTGAAGCTTAGGCTACCCGTAAATCTTCTTGCAGGTTGTTCGGTGATAGGAAAATTGTAAAAAGTTGGGAGAGCGAAAAGAATTGGAACAATCATAATTCTCTCATTTGACGATTGGGATGTGGCACCCTTGGGTGTTTCCCACCCTAGGATAATCAGTGCCAGTCAATCAGTGAACAAATTCTAATGTTTTTTATTGATTTCTAGAAGCTCCAACTACCACCACCGAAGCCCCATCGATGACCAGACAAACGAAGTTCTGGCTGGTCCGTGTGCACGGTAAGTATGCAAATAACAGGTTGCCCCCTACTCACTCAAATAGTATTGGTACTTTGATCTGCTTTCAAAACTTCTAATTTTTCAGGTATTCTGATGATCTTCTCGTGGTTGGTGCTGATTATATCAGCGGTGCTGGCAGCTCGATATCTTCGCGATCACTTCCCCTCTTCAGCTCCATGTGGACTAAAGTGGTGGTTCCATGTGAGCATGCTTCTCTTATCGCAAAATTCTTGGACAAAGCTATGAAAGTGGTTCTTTCAAAATTCATTTGAAAAGGAGTTGTAAACACTGGGCTCACTGGGGAAAAACTAGCATTCGACTGAGCCTGGCCATCTTTCAGATCCACAGGACGTTGAATGTACTCAGCGTGCCAATCATACTCATCTCGACTCTCCTAATTTTCATTGCCAAAGAGTGGACATGGAAAGGACCAAGTGCGGGGAAGACGTCCGCTGAGAACACCTCGGCTGGAAGCATCCACTCTCTTGTGAGTATCGCATAACTGATTTTTCATACAACAAAATGGCAATTAAAACGGCTATGAAAAGCGACTTTTTATCCTCTTAAATTCAACAACAGTTTCGCTATTTCAATTAACTCGCGTCCATAACCCCGTTTGAATTATACTCACCATGGCGGGTTTGTCACGGTATTCAGTTTGACCAGCGATATGTCTCAGATTCTTAGCTCTACTCATCGCCTTATCAAAATCTACAATTCCAGCTCGGAACTATCGCCATTTTGGTGGCGTTGCTGCAGCCTCTTCTAGCGCTGCTCCGATGCCAACCAGACACTGGAGCTCGACCGATTTTCAACTGGACTCATCGCTCACTTGGAATTCTCGGCGTTGTTTGTGCCGGTAAGTCATAGCAAGGTACCAGGACTCAGATTCATGATTCATGGTATAACCGCATTATACCCCTAAATATACCTTGAAAGGCGAGCTCCTAATAAACCCTGTATGAGCTCTGACTCCCTGACTAATGATAAACCTAAATGAGTAATGATTCGTGCCTCATTCCATGTATGTACATGTATTTTGGGCTTCATGTCAATTATGCTGGTCCTGCACTTGCAGAAATCATTGTCAGCAGGTCCGAGATTTGGAAGATAACTCATGAACATTCATCAACTAAAGCTGATACGTTGCAGTTTGGCAGGATTGGAAAAGCGATCATCGAGGAGGGGTGAGAATCAAAAGAAAGACTCCTTTCTTGATTCCAGTCCTTAATTTTGGGTTGAGATAATCATGTTCAAAGGGAGTTATGATGGAGCGACAAAACTTGAAAATTAATCTGCCGCCGGCAGCATTTCGGCAATTGGATTTCGGCGGTACTGTACTTCGTTCAAGATAAAAAATTATTTTCATAATGATCATAAATGAATGATAGTTGCTGAATGTTAAAACTTTTAGTGAGGACAGATTCAAGATAGTACATGTTACCGGAGGAAAATAAGTCATTACGTTACAGTTTGATCGATATTCTTTTCCGTTGCTTTATAGTGGTTAAAAAAGTTTTGCAATTAGAAGAAGACTTTGAAAATCAAACCATTTTGTTAATTACCGCTTTTTGTTTAGCGGTTTATAGACGAGAACTAGTTGAATGACTTATATATGTGGAGATGCTAGGTTATTCGCAAAACACTGACATCGGACGTGAATTGAACCCGCGTCTTTCGGTTTCCGGCAGACTGCACTGACCACTGGGCTACCGATGTACGAATAACATAGCATCTCCACATATATAAGTCATTCAACTTTGAGAATGTTTTTTTTCAACGAGGGTTTTCAGTGATTGCGATCCTGATCGCTACGAACTCGTTCCTCTCGCTCTGGGGTGACGCCGCTTGGTGTTTGGGCGTAATGATCTTCTATATTGTCGTCTCAGTAATTGCTATTGTACTCCTTGAGGTTGGCACACATACAGAACCTGAACATCTTTCCTCATAATTATTGTTTTCTTACTGTTTCTAGGTGCTTTCTTACATGAAAAATAAGGCGCCAAGAAAGACGTCAATGGAAATGCGAAATCGCTCTTCTCACCGATACGACGACTCTGGACGGGTTATCAACAATCCGCCGAAGGTCGTCAATAGCAAGGTTGGTTTTGTTGGAAATATCGCTGTTATCAGATTTGATAAAGTTGTACAAATCGAATTTTCAGCCACTCTACGGCGTCGTCGGTGCCTATGTGCTGTACTTCCTCTTCTCGCTGTGTGTGGCCGCCCTTCTAATTGTCATGTTGTCCGTTTAATCGAACGAACATTTGGTGCTTGAAAATGCCCGGACCCGTTTTAGCGGTTATGAAACGGCATAGCTTGCGAAATCTCTTTTATACTGTCTAATATTTGTTGTTTGCCTTTTACAAAATTTGTCTGTTTTCATTTCTTGTTCCTTGCCTCGCCCACAGGTATAACATACATCTAGAGTTTTTTCGATATTTGAGGAATATTGCTCTCGCTGGATTCAGTTTCAATTGTCGGGCCTTATGGACCGTATTGATCCAAGAAGATTCCGTTGGTTACAATGAACAATTCCCAGTCGCGAGCGATTTATTGGCCACAATTTTTTGGCGAGTTTTTGCAGTTGGAGGACGTCGCAATTATTGGAGGGTCTCGTGGCATTCTTGGATCCAATACTGCTGGTGCGAGGCTCCCTGTCCTACAGAAGAACCGAACTGGCCGAAGCTCTGCTCTCTTCACCAGTACCCTTACCCAGCTTGAGGGTAACCAGCCCATTCACACTATCCTCTCATTTTGTCATAATTTTTGTAAGAGATAGCCTAGGCCTTACGTGAGGGTGTGTCTGAGTACTTTGCATTCTTAAAGTGATTTCTTGAAGACTCTCATTTCACAGTTAAATACCAGCCCATCGTAGCTACTCAATTCCGAGATCCAAGTAAAATGTGCATGTACATTATTTGCTTATTAACGAGTTCCAGCCTTGCTATCATTCCCTACTGTTTTTATTTTTCACAGAACGACTATTAGATAAATCTATATGAAAATGTGGTGTACGTGTTTCACGGAACGTTACAAATATATGGAGAGGGAAAGGTGTACGATGAGATAACATTGCCTCGAATGGCTCGACGTACAAAATGCGATCAGCCTGTGATTACAGGTTTCGTAGAGATGTATTCAGAAGGTTGGGAGCTAAAAAGCCAGCAGACACCACTTCCATGCCCACGTTCGAGAGATCGCTCAGGTGGCTTCTTGACAGATGGCAAACGAGATTTTTTTTTTCTGCGAACCCTTCTGTTCTTCCTTCGAGCCATATGAGTTTTTTCTTCCGTTTAGTGTTCTCCAAAGGTTTCCATAATTGATTGTTCTACTAAGCGCACCTATGTGAGTGGTGGGTAAGTAAATAAATGAATAAAGATGTTCGAAGGGTGTAGAGGTCGATATTTACTTAAACATTGTTTGTCGTTTTCAAATGTTGAACGTTCTTCGGAGGCTACGACAGCCCTTTAATTTGTTAAATTTTTACAACTAACCTACATGCAGTTTTTAGAGTACTGGAACGCAGCCTTCATTAGGATAATTACCAATTAAAACGATAACGATAAAAATTAGAATGCTTCAAGCTTGACTGGTACACTGTTCACCAGTTCAGGGCGTCATTCCGGCTGAGTGCCAAGAATAGCCTTCTGACTTCAGGGGCCGTAGCTCGTCTCACCCGAGGGGCCGTATGCTCGTCTCACCCATGTGCTCTTACTGGCTGGCTCCTCCTCTTGCCCCATCTCCCAGCAATCTCGGGTGAGACGAGCATACGGCCCCAGCAAGTTGCTAGGGGATCGCAAATGATCGGCGCAGTAGCGTGGTGATTAACGCCGGAGACCTATACAGGCGGGAGATACTGGATCAAATCCTGCCTGAGCAGTAATTTTTGCGATGAATCCACCATCATCATATTAAACATTGGGCGCAGCTTGAATAGCGTCCTTTTCTGATGTCCTTGGTTGAAATGCAGCAGACTATTATTGATGCAAAACTATCTCGTCACATAAAGCGATTGTACTGAAAAACTCGTTCGCTGGGGGTATGCAGTGATTGGCCTTTGCTATACCGACGCTCACCCCCAGCGTCTGCCAGCGCAACTCGTCCCTTTCAGTATCAGACACCGTGGGGCTAGACACGTTTGTACGAGTTATCACGTAGACGCTGGCGTGGTGACGCCCACGGGCTGTTATGCAGACGCTCGCGTACCTTCCACGCTCTAGTCGCTGCGCATTGCACTGCGATTGACCCTTTCGCTGGGAGTCGGTCGATCACCTCGCGCATTGCTCTGTATACTCCGGGCGCGTGCGTACGTGCGGCGCATGCTCAGCGCTTGAGGTTAGCGGTTGGGCGCTCACCGCTCGCAAGCAGCTGACGCTCACCACGAGCGTTGGTACAGCAAAGGCCATTCACATGAAGAGTTACGCGCTTTAGGAAAACCATTCTTGGACATTCTTCGCATATTCACGTTTTTCTATCACGTTTTCGTATTTCCCGTTTCATTTTGTATTATTATGATGAGTCGTGTTCCCCTTTTCCATTCCAACATGGCTTCACTAGAGGACCGTTCGGCAGTAGTCGCATTGTTCAAACGCGGTCTCTATGTTTCCTCAACCTCAAAGTCGCTGAAACTCCATCGGGTGCAAGTTCATCGAGTCATCGAACACTCGAAACACTGGAGAGATCACAAACCGTCCGAGAGGAGGAGCACAACGATCTTCAAGACCTTAGCTCTTCGAAAAGTCGTCGGAGATAAAATTAACCGTAATACTGCAAGGAGCATTAGGAAACTGGCAAAGAGCACAGTGTAAGTTATTCAACCATCCACAGACTGATTAGAGATGATCTGAAATTGTATCCTTACAAGTCGAAAACGGCCAACAACTTAACGACGAAATGAGGACATCAAGATTGGAGAAATGCAGAAGGATGATGGCCCTTACGCGCAGTGACAAACTCGACCGGATTCTCTTCACCGACGAGAAGATTTTCTTTCTTGAAGTTCATGGAAGTGCATAGAATCAACGGAAATTTTTGCCACGAAGATATCATCTAGCCGCCATCATCAGAAAACTTTCTTTCCACGGTCCCTAATGCTATTGTATGAAATACCGGGCTTAGGCAAGATTAGGATTATTTTTATTCAAAAAAATGTCGAAATCAATAACGAAATGTATCGAAAGCAAATTTTGGAGGACGAGGTGTGATGGTGGGTACAAAAGTGCTAAGGACATCGAATGGACGTTCCAGCAGGATCCGGCACCAACCCACAGTGCCAAGAAAATCTGGAGTGGTGTGAGGGTAATCCTCCGGATTGTTGAATATAAGAAATTTGGCCTTCAAACTCGCCCGATCTCAACAGGATTTCGCTACCTGGTCGACCCTAGAGCAAAGTCCTGCTCTTGTAGACATGGATCATTAATTTCACTGAAAAGAGCTCCGGATTACCGGGAATGATCGCACGCATTCTCGAAAGTTCCCAAAAGATATTGGACGCTCGCATTAGAACCAACACTGGACGCTTCAAATGTGATGTACGAAGTGTGATGGGGAATTTTTTTGGCTTTCTGATGAATGTACAGTACCGGACGCGCCGCAACGATAAAACGGCGGTAGCGGCGCCTCCGAGCGCCGAAACTTCAAAATTGTGTTGTTTGCAAAAATAAGTATATATTCGGGCTCAGCAGCTTGAGCTCTATCTCTCAATATTCACTTTTCCCAATTTCGTTAAACATGATTTTAGTTGCTTTTTTTGAGCCCTCGATTTTCGGGTCCCGTTGCCGCTTCCGTCCATCGCTTGGTAACTCATCACCGGCTTGGCTCCGCCCCCTCCTCGCCTACTACAGGGTGTCTCAAAAAAATGTACCTCCTGTTTGAAATGCCATAACTTTGGCAAAAGTGAATCAATCGAAACGAGTCATAGCTTGAATGGAAGCTAAGAAAAAGGAAAATTTTTTATTATGGGCATGGTGAAGATTGCGCCATGTACTCTACCGAAGCCTCGAATTTTGTACCTGATTGATAGTGCATGGGTTACATGCTTGCGCTATTTTGATCGTAAACAGGTGATATTGCTGTTATCAGTTACTCCTGAGGCAATGAACATATCTACTTGCCACAGCTTTTGGTTAATCATGGAATAACATCAATATCGATCAATAATTGTAACCACTGTTTGAGAAGCTAAAGCTCTTCCAACAGTGATGCAATCATAAGAAAAGAATTAGGAGGAATGTAAAATGTATAAACCATGAAGACTGCGCCATGCACCTGTCCAAATCGTCGGATTCTAGACCTGATTGGAAGTTCACGGGTAACATGCTTGTTCTACTTTGGTCGCAAACAGGTCATATAATTGAGTGACACTTGGGGCAGCGAACAAAACAACTCAGCTTTCGATTAGAGATGGATTAGCATCACTATCAATCACTGAGTGTTCGTTTTGATCTGAATAAAAAATTATTGTCGTACTGTGCATGTACATCTCAGAGTGCATGTTAAAGTTGTTATGTCTTGATGTTTTTATGTTTACTGCATCACGAGACGCGTATCAGCGATATCACCTCTTGGCGACCAAAGTGGAGCAAGCATGTTATCCGTGAGCTTTCAATCAGGTCTAGAATCCGACGATTCGGGCAGGTGCATGGCGCAATCTTCATGGTTCATACATTTTACATCCCTCTGAATTCTATTCCTATGATTGCATCACTGTTGGAAGAGCTTTAGCTTTTCAAACAGCGGATGCAATTGTTGACCGATATTGATGTTGTTCCATGATTAACCAAAAGCTGCGGCAAGTAGATATGTTCACTGCCTCAGGAGTAACTGATAACAGCAATATCACCTCTTTACGACCAAAGTAGAGCAGGCATATAACCCATGCACTATCAATCAAGTCCGAAATCTGAAGCCTCTGTCGAGTACGTGGCGCAATCCTCACCAAACACATACCAGAAAATTTTCTTTTTTCTTAGCTTTCATTCAAGCTATGATTCGTTTTGATTGGCTCCTTTTCGCCAAAGCTATGGCATTTCAAACAGGAGGTACATTTTTTGAGACACCCGGTATATGCGGCCCTCTTTGCAGCGCCTAGGCGCCGCCTCCTCCTCGCTGCCTATAAATGTGCGGCGCGACTTTCCCTGGTGTCTCAAGCTAAGAGTAGGAGGCCTCACGGGATGGCTCGAAGGAGCTACCCCGCGTGACCCCCCGTTGGGCATGGGATGCAAATGAACTGCGGTTGACTCCTCCCGTGTCACCACGGGTGGACACAGAAACGGCGCATTTCGGCGCTCCGGAGCGCCGCTACCGCCGCTTTATCGTTGCGGCGCGTCCGGTGCTGTACTTGCATCTCATTTGTTCGTTCAGTGAAGAGCTGCAAGTAGTTTTTTGTGTAACACTTCATGTGGATCACCCTGTATTGTTACCGCGTTCGCACACATTTACCTCATTATAGCTGTATCTGCTCTTTACCACAACGTAATAGTAATGCTTCACCGACACCTCCAAAGTGGAATTGGCAATATAAAGCTCTTTGTCCGTCATTTCTACAACGATAAATAAAACAATTGAGTTCATTTCCAAATTTCATTCATGGCCTTGAAATGGTCTTCGGCGTTTTGTGTCATGAATAATGATTTCGAAGCACGCGATCGTTCTCTTTTATAGTAATAGTATATCAGGACACCATGAACGACGACGATTCGCATAGAGCCCACCTAAAACCTGTAGAATTTATACGGAAATATATAACAAAGAAATAGGAGGATTTCTCAGCTAAAAACTCGAACAATGACCACCAACCATATCGGCAGCGTCAGCCATTGGACCAGCGTCCTCGATCATAAATCCCTCTCCTCGCAGGTACATCAAGTACATTAGCAGTACCATCACCAAGCTGGTCAGTAGTTCACTCAACGAAAGCGTCAGGTAGATGACCATCGTCTTGCAGTTTTCCTCGCTTTGGAACCTGAAAAATCCTTGAAGAAAGTACTCCCTACAAAATCGTATTTCGAAGTGGAAGGATGTAGAGGTGAAAGTAAAGATAAAGCGGTCCAGCTTGATCATTCCTTCGAGGACGCGCCACGCGCTCTTCCTCCATTCCGAACCATTGAGGCATGGTGAATGCGTATTTCGCCTATACAATGGCTTGCGGCGAACAGCCGCTACACCAAGATAGTGTCCGTGCCTTCCCAGACGAGTATGGTAACAATCTACTCTACTCCGGAGGAATGGAAGCTCTGGTTAGCACAGGTGAGGACCGATCGCTCGAGCGTGCGGGTGTCAGTGGCGCCTCTTACTACTGCACCATGCCCGCTCCTAAAGATACAATATTTCCAGTATTATATAATCCGCCTCCGATGTTTTCTGTTTAGTCAACGGTCTAACTATTCGACCTTTCTTAATCTTGAAAACCGTAGTTTTCCTACGAGAGCCTACACCTTCAGAGGTGAAAGGTAAAGTGGGCGGCGTTGTTCGGTTCAATTATCCAAGTTCAGGGGAGGGGTATTCCATTGTTCAATGGTTCTATATTTCGATTTCTTCATCAGTGCATCTTACTATAAACGAGAAATCACTGTAGTGAATTTAACCCTAGGGCGGGTCAGTTTCATTTGGTAATTCCATCTTGCATTCCATCTAGTATCTGTATAGAAACAAAACAGATGCTAGTCATTTTCCTCTTTCCAGTGTAGTTGAATTATTAGAAACAAATACAAACAGATCACTAGATAAAGGATAGATGATAGATAAAATGATATTGACCGATAAAAAAGTTTTCTCACCTTGAACCGAGAGAGGAGTTGATGTCCCTGATTCGCGTTGTCTTACAAAATCGCAGATAGGTCGAAACCTGAAACATATGTTTGGAAACTCAGGACATAATTTTTGGAGCTCAAAATGTATATGCAGAAAGTTACACAGCCACCTAATCTCCAGATAATGGTTTCTTCCCCTTCTCCCTATTTTGTTGCACTTCTTCCTTCACATTTTGAACGAGCTCAAGATCTCATGATATTTGTACCATTCCGACGACATTCACATATGTCAGCAATCTTTCCTTATTTAGTAATCACGGAGATAATCCCCATATACGGGATTATATGTATGACGTACCATGCCGCTGGCGAGTGACAGGACGAAAAAAGTGAGAAATGAAGTGAGGAACGACTCGTACCACAAATCACATCCAGCAGTAAGGAAAATCATAGGAGGTATCACCTGAAATGTAATATATTTGAGAGATGACATCTGTGGGATCGAACTAATTGTTTCGCTTAGAAATTTTTAAAGGGATCCCAGAGACATTTCGCATTTATAATTTTATTGTCTAGTTTTATTGTCGCTTTCTTGTGGGTCACTGTTCAGCAAAGTGAGCTCATGGTGATATCTTCTGATACGACAAAATGTGGTAAAGAATACGGAGGTATGAAGTAATTTCACAAGAAATGGAAGGGTAAATTGAAGCGGTCGGCTCACCACAATCAAACCGGTGAAGGTGACAGCTGACACATAGGACGAATATTTCTCATACGTCGCGACAATGACGAGCGCGAGCCATCTCTCGATGGTAAGGCACAGATTTCCATAGACAAACAACGTTGAACCGAAATTGAAGAACATCTCCAAACTGCCCAGGCAACTCTGAAACATATCGATTAAGTTATACGATTCCATTCTTTGAATAGGGAATCCTTTGAAATCAGAACACACCGGAGCATTTTCAAAAGTGCCATCCATTAATCGTGCAATCTGAATATAGTTCGTGACAGACATCACGTACCCTGACGCGATAATTATGAAAAGAATTGCTCTGAAAAGTGAAAATGACAGAGGAAATCGAAAAATAAATTGCTTTAATTTCAGGTGATGAACTTTATAAAACTTTCCAAAAATGTAGACCCCAATTGAGATACATATGGAACATTATTAGACTTCTGTGTTTCGCATTCCTCCTGGTAATTATTTTACCCCATAAGTGTGTAAACCTACCGATTTAATCACGAAAAACTTTCCCGCTCCGATTTTGAGACGGCGGTAGTTGTTGAAATTTTATTCTATGGAGTACCGTATGGAGTATCGAAGTCCAATAATCCTCCGAAAAAATTTCCCATGTAAATTATTTGAAGAGCTCCTTGGCGGTGTTGGGTGAGTGATGTACTCAGCCCTGCTCACTCTTTAGGTTGCAGGCAATACAATCCAATTGCTGACAGAATAGTTTGGTAGTCAAAGATACATCTTCAGGTAGGAGTTCCTTCTCGATACTCCACAATATGCGAAGAATCTTCTTCTTGAGGTGCAATTCTGGCTTGGTGTTGATTTTCCTTGTTTACCTGCACCGAGCCCCTGGGGTCTCCGACTATGGAGTAGCCTACTTTATTCACTTGTCATCTGCTACAGCCAAGTTAATACTTTGCCAATTGAAGTTTCTTTCGAAATTTCGAAATTTCGTGTGCGAGGTGACCTAAGCGTTGAGCTATATGGGCCATATTTTGTGGGTAAGTTTCGGCCATACTTTCGCGCCTTTCATAAAACAATAGGACGCTTTGCGGCTATGTTGTATGAGAACTGGAACTTCTCTACAAAGTAGTCGGTGGTGCTTGATGGTCCCACTTCTGTAGCGGCTTTCAACCTATTTTAATCAGTGCTAGGTGTCCTTGGCGAAGCGATTTACCTTCGACCCCATCGTAGTCTCCCATCGTACTTTCTAGAACCAACATATTCTGGATGAATGTACAGGACATCGTACTCCATTACACTTCGACATTACGGACTTGGGCACCACAGGGGAACGAAGTAGTCGAAGCTCATTGAAGTGGTGCTGTTGGCGCCTAATTTCAGGCTTCATAATTTAAAGGAATTCTAACGAAATCGAATTGACGATAAGTAGTTTAAAAGAGCTTCAGCTACCCTACTCAAACGTTTTTTAAAAGAGAAATGCAGAAGCTCCAGCAGAAGGTTTACTATGCGATGAAAAAATATTTAATCAGAAGGTTTACAACCTAATACTTGACGAGGCTACCGCTAGACGTCTGCTAAAACGCTGCGCTTAACCCATAAAAAGTTTTTATCGTCACCCTGCGGTAACTCTCTCCAAATTCGCCTTAACTGTCTAAAAACATTGTTAGAATCAGAAAATTGTGGGTTATCCAAAGATGTAGGAAGTGTAGTCAAATTCTTAAATTTTCGCTTCGTCTTAAATCTCTCAATCGTCTTCGGTAGTCAAATTGTCTTCCTCTAGGTTGTTGATTACTAATTTGAACAGATGATGTCGAACCAATTGGAACCCATAACTGCACCGTAATTTAGATAAAGTTAAAGTAGTTTGTCAAGTTGGTTGTTCTGTGTTGTGCTGATTTCGTCGTGTCGTTGCCTTGTCTTGTTGTTTTTTTCCATATGCTTTCATCGTAATATGTACTACATTGGTCAGCACGTCTCTGAGCAGACGTAGATATAAATAAATATCGTGTGAGTGTTCCTTGATCTCGCCAGGATGTCGACAATCCAAGGTCAACCTCATCAAGCTTACTTCGCTAATTACAACCTGTAGCTACACTTAACAGAAAAACTGATAAGATTCATTGTTGCATTTTCGCATGGGATTGTAGTTTGATTTCGCTAACTAAGACTTTGAAACAACTACTGTCACTTACCGGAAGTTATGATGGAGAAGCTTATCGCGATATAATATCCACAAAGCAGGAATCGAAGTGAGATTTCCAAGCACGTACATTAGCAAGCGCAGAATAAGTATAACTGATGGCATAAATCTGCTACTGTTCTATAAAATGATCCTCGTAATTGTCTAAAAAAAGTTCCTTCAGTCAAATATTTGTCAGGAGCAAGAATCACGAGAAGTCAAGAGAAAACGGGGAAAATTCGCATACAATGACTTGGAAAAGAGAACAATCGAAAAACTGTTGCGATGAGATGCTCCGTCTATCTACTGTTGTTCTGCTCGTTTTGATTAAGGATCAATTCTGCTTCCAGAGAACAATTCTCTCAAGTAGTATAATCACGTAACAAGAAGAAAAAAATGGAGTAGCAGTCATTAAATAGTTTCTGAGGTGGAAATATTACAGATGCCCATGTATCCCCCTCCGCGCAGCAGGTCTAGCTTTGGTGGTTTACGGTAACCAGTACTGCAGGGATACAGTAGTGAGTGCAATCACGAGCCGCGCCGTACTGCAGACCGCAACGCAGCCGTGCCGCGGCCTCCGGTTTACAGTAGACCTACAGTACGGTGCTGCGCCAATCACAAGTCGCGCAGAACTGTAGGCGCGGCGTCGCATCCGCAACGCTTCCGCGCTAGAGCGTGTTTGTTTCTATGCGTGCTGCGTGGCAGTTTCAGAATGATTTTTTTCGCGCTGGGGACCACTATTAAAAGAGACAATCCCTTTCGATCCTTCGACTCTTCCACTTCACCAATTAATAGAAGTTTCTGAGAACGCCCTTCGCTTAGACAGTAAGAATGTGGTTTCTTCAATTCTTCCACCACTTAGTTGGTACTTGTATGAAAATCTGTTGTTTCAGGCTGACTATTTTGACTTGAGTTTAAACGTGGGTTCCAGTTCGCGTCCCAAATGGACAAATAGATTTATTCAGTACGTGATATCGATCTGTTACTCCCTACTGCCAAGATTAATTGCATAAAACAGCAAGGAAGTGCCAAGGCACTCAATAACTCAATTGAAAAATTAAGGTCTCCTTGTTCACTTCCTATAGAGAGAACGAAGAACAGAAGTGAAGGCCATCTCTCACAAGAAAATGGAACGAAATCGAAAAAGGCGAAGAACGTAGAAAATTAGTGTGAAACGAGTAGAACAGACGCGGCATCTCAGAAGACCAGAGGGGAGCAACTACAGGGTGGCCCAAAATTACGTTCACACATGTTTGACTTTTCATTTCTCTTGACCTACGAGTCAGGAATGAACTGTATTGAATTTCCGCGCTAGCTGTGCTTATGCTTAACTGAAACACCAAATACTGCCTTCCAACAATAACTAACTGCTCAATAGCACCTTCTCATCCGCTGAGGACGCAGTCATCAAACGGCTAGGCTAGGCAAGCTACCGGGACATCATTTTTTTCAGACGAAAAAAATTCCACTATAGAAGCAGCGCTGAACCATCGAAACGACCGTGTACTTGCCAAATCAGTAGACGAAGCCAACGAAGTGGGAAGGATCTACGAACGTTGCGGCGGTCCGAAGTCGGTCATAATTTGGGCAACTGTCTCCTATTCTGAGAAGTCGGCGTTGTTATTCGTCAAAAAAGGAGAAAAATAGAGGCGAAAATTTACATGAAAGACCTTCTGGAAAAGCTTTCGATCCCTTGGACCAATTCAATTCACAAGGACAAGTTATTAGTCTTCCAGCAAGGTTCAGCACCAGCTCATAGAGCGAAGGTCGTGTAGGAGTGGTACCGCACCAAGCTTCCCGACTTCATCAGCGCAGAGAAATGGCCTTTCTACAGCCCTGACGTCAACCTTTTGGACTACTCTATTTGGTCCTACTTGGAGAACAAGGCCTGCTCTACACGCCATGATTCGCTTGACTCGCTGACGCTGAGCCTTCTGAAGGCATGGGACGAAATGGACTATGTGCGTGCCACGATGGATGCATTTGCGCGTCGTCTAAAGGCTTACGTTCTCCCCAAAGGAGGCCGTTTCAAAATCCGATTGTGTAGTTTTATTTGTCATTGGGTTGGTAATGCTATGCTAAAATTCTAGATTCAGATGTCTTTTCTGTCCGTTCTTATGACGATTAATATTTGTGAACGTAATTTTGGGCCACCCTGTATAATAGTTTCTGCGAGGCCATTGTTACGGCTTTTGATAATGCGACTCAATTGCTACAAACAACCTGCTCATCTCATTCGAAGTATGAGCAGCTCACTTAAATGCTCAAAACCGTCACCCTCAAAACAGTTACCCTCGGTGAGTATATCAAAATCAGATGTTTCGTTTCCGATTCAAAGTAGAAATCTTGGACGGCGATGAAGGAAACCTGATTGGTTTTTCTCATTCAACTAACATGAAAACCTTCGAAGCTGGGAATTTTCAAGTTGCTCCGGTAGCATGAGTGAAGGAATGGGAAATGGAAGTCACATAATGGGAACGAATTGTGAGATATACACTTTTTTGCTATTCTAAAGTTTTTCGCGATGTCTAGTGATGTGAAATATGGAATGAGTTGATTAATTTCCTGAAACAAAATCGTGAGAGATGGCATTGAAATCAGCACAGTTACAATTGCCATTGGAGAAACTGATAATACGCTAGATATGGAGATACGCTCATGAAAATACAAAAGATCTACCCACTTTGCTATTATGATGCTCCCCCTACGGTTCTCCTTCCGCAATTTTTGAATAGACCCTATCCCTCCTCTGAGGACATTCCCTTTTGCTATCCCATGCTTCACCACTCAAGTGGTTCAGGTTATTCTCGCAAAAGTCGCTCTAGTCACTTTTCCCCTCTTTCTAGTTACAACAGTTCTTGTGGCTTAACTACTTAGTATTCAGCCATTTACCTAATTATTTACACATCTATTCACTATTTACTATTTCATCGTACACGATTGCACAAATAAAAGAATATAACAGCCAGTGAATAAAACTGAGATAAAACATTGAAGGCTGAAACGTAACTCAGACATCAATAGTTGAAAAGTCAAGAAACAGCACGAGGTTCAAGCGCTGAAATGTTTGGAAGAAGCAACAAAAAAGAAAAGAGAAAAAAATAGAATTTACTCCAGAGAAATGAAGCACATGTTGGTATAATTGGATAAACTAATAAGCAAACTTCGTCAGAGAAAACCTAGCAAAGTCGATGTTCGTGTTTGGGAAGGCGTGGCGTTTCAGTAGTCAAGCTGTGGTTAGTGAACAAATACATAAACTCGCGCTTGGAAAACCAACAGGGTCTATATTTAAAAATGTGGTCCATCACCTAAAGTGCTTCGCACTCTTTCCTGAAGTAGCTGTTAGCCCACCAGAACATGCTATAACATAGAAGGTTTTTCCTTCGAATTGCTTCTTCACTTTTTTCATCAAAATATGTCTCGCGTTAAGAACGTTTCAATCCAGTGAAGGTAATGGTAAAGGTGCCGACGTTGATCAGCTCCCGAAGGACGCGCTCTTGTTCTATTGGGAATCGTAGAGTCATGGTGAATGCTTATTTGCCCTATAGACTGATTTGTATCAGCCGCCATACCAAGTCAGTGTCTCTAGCTTTCCTGACAAGTTTAGTACCAATTTACCCGACCGCGGAATGATGGAAGGCTTGGATAGTCCGGGATCAATCGCTCGAACGTGTGCGCCCCTTACCACTGTGGTCCACGTGATTAGCCTGTATTCAGAAGCTACTCTATTTTCTTTTCTTTTTAACTCTCTACCCTTTTCTAATTGCTCTATTTTCAGCTCCTCAGGGACACTTTTTCCACGAGCACGCTTTTAGTTTTCAGCTGTTTAATCTCTAATTTCAAACCAATTCCCAAGCGAAATGTGGTACCGGAATCAACAGGTGCCGTTTTAGATGTGAATAAAGGGCTTCAAAGTAAACAAGCAAGTTGCGCATACCCAATTACCATCAAGAAGAACTACTTCTACTCGTCCAACAGCGCCGTGTACTACCTCCTTATGGCGCAGGCTGATAATCACGAGAGAAGCGTTGTCTTGTTTTGACGGTACCAAAGAAAAGCGAACGTAAAAATTCGAAAAAAAAACGTAAAAACCGAACACCGAACATAAAAATGAAAATGGATGGCTCCACTTGTGGAAGTCTAAGCAACAAATGAAAACTCGAGAAGTATCGTGCACTTGATGAGGTAGAAAAATGTTTTGAGAAGTCAATCCATAATGCTAACAAAGTTGGTACTGTGACGACGAAAATTTTACTGCATGCAAAAGTGGCTCACTTCATTAGATTCACAGAGCAGGCTCGTGAAATGAGGGTTATGGGTGCAATAAGTGCACGAGGCCAGAATACTATAATAATCATCACAACGTCGTTTCATTTCGAACAGGTAAGCTATCATACCCCCATCATGAAGGTAGCTACGAATTACAAAAGTCTAACTAACTTCAAGAGAAAGTGAACGGAAGCCTTCTCTTCGCCAGTATAAATAAACAAAAACGAATGAAAAGCACGACGTTTGACTCAAAATGTATGTAAAAAAGCATGACGTCAGAAAAACACGAACGAACTCTCGAACATTCTGAATGTAAGTGCAAGAAAATATTATTCAAAAAAAAGTGTCGAGGAAGCGAGGCATCAAATCATGAGGAAGTGGTTCAGCCAAAGATCTTTTGACGTCTTCAGGATTCCTGCTAATCCGCCTTCTACGTGAGCGGTAAGTGTGTAATCTACATCATCGGCTAACCTGACTACACTGACATCCATGGGTAACGAGATAATCCTTTCGTTGAGCTGATGGCGTTGTTTACCACCAGGTAAACTGTAGGTGATTAATCAGCATCTCATAAGGAATGGGAGAATGTTGTCACTTGAAAAGCTAGCAGTGACAATGGCGGCGAAGCCTTGCTGACCAAATTCCAATCCAGAACAACCATATATTCTCTATCGGTTCAAGATTACGTTTTTCTTCAGAAAAGAAACATAAATAAAGAGCGCAACATGACATGTCTTAAGGTTAATCACCGACTCATATATTTTATTTGAGTGTCACTTTCTTGTTCGTTCATTAGTTTCTAGTGTAATGTCACATACGGCTGTATCTGGAACTCTAGAAAGGAATAATGAAGCGTACTGCTTTCTATTTCACGAAGACCTTCTGTTTTTGAAATGCTAGTTGAGCACGATACACATAATGTGTTCGTATTCAACGAATGAGGTAATTTTCCCCAGGTGATCACATGTAGACGAACCCAGTCAAGCTGAAAAAGGAAGCTAATATTTAGGAATCAGAGTTCTTCAGAAAGGAAAGAAAGGAAGTTGGTGACTAATGGAGGTCTTCAATTCATTACATAAAGGTGTCACAATCGCCCTGTTCTTTTCATATTTGCATATAATGTTGCGCTTAGACTTCAGGCCCCTTTAGACGTTACTGCGTTGCTGCCGAAACATAGGGACAGGCGACTGCGCGGCAGCTTCGCAGTAGCGCAGTGCCCGGTTTTTAATTTCTTTGCGAAAACCACCCATTTATTTTTATTTATTATTTATTTATTTATTTATTTAAGACGCGGGCCTGGACCCACGCGCAAATGCGTAAGAACAACAAACTTCAAGGCAAGGTCATGACGGCTATATAGTGCAGAAAACCACTTTGACAAAAACTAGCTATTACACACAACTAAAACAATGCCCTAGAACAATTAAAAAATAAATCGAAGTCCGAGAGTATCGCTTACAATTTGTGGAGATTACACTCTTCTTCACCGTACTGCACCGTTACTGTATTAATCCCTGGAAGGCTTTGACGGACAACCCCAGCGACATCTTATCACTCTTCAGTATGTCGTTAAACTCTCGAAGGCATCTGTATGTAAGGAAGTTCGCCCTTACAAATGATCTCGCAACAGGCATATACAAGCGCAATTTTCCTCTTATAGTTCGAGTCAGAGAAACACCATAGAATGCAAGCGGGTTCAAGGAGACCTTATGCGTCAGGATTTTAAACATCATTGTGAGATCCATTCTCCTTCGTCTGCTGTGCAAGGTAGGAAGCCCAAGCATATTTGCCCTTACAACGCTATTGGGTAACTGGGTGTATGTTAGACCCTGACACCTTATCAACAGCTTTCGAGTGAAACTATTTTGAACACTTTCTAACAGTGCGATGTCTTTCTTTTTAGTTGGGTTCCAAACCGACGTTCCAAACTCAACTATTGGTCGCACATAGGATTTGTATGCTCGCAGATATACTTGTGGGTCTTTAGAACGCAAAAGTCTGAACAAACTGTAAATGCTATTGTTCGCTTTCCTCACAAGTAATCCGTAGAAGTTTCTGAAGTTCAGATTTCGGGTTATCAGAAAGCCCAAATCCCGAACTTCATCCACGGGTGTAATTAAACTGCCTCCTAGACTATATGAATACGGAGGTTCAGTATTCCTATGACTGATGACCATATAGTTTGTTTTTGCTACGGATAGAGGAAGTTCCCACATTTTCGTCCATTGGTCAATATATTGAATTGCGGCTTGCATGTCCGCAGTGTCATCCGATTCCTTAATGCACTTGTAAATCTTGATGTCGTCTGCATACATCTTGCAGATGACCCCAAAGCGTGAAACAGCAGTTGGTAATTCATACGTGTAAATCAAAAACAGCAGTGGAGATAAAACTGCGCCTTGCGGAACGCCGCTATGCGCACTAAAGCTAGACGAAAGCTGCCCCTTTATACGTACTTGGTAAGTTCTACCTGACAGGAAGTCTTTGATCCACTGAATAATTCTAGGATAGACACCTACCATTTCCAACTTGATGAGCAATTTTTTCACCGGAACTTTGTCAAAGGCTTTGCAGAAATCAAAATAGACTACATCAGTGCGATACTTATCTTCAATAGATGTGGACCAATCATTCATGGCGGTCAGTACCGAAGTTTCTACTGATCTTCCCTTCACAAAACCAAACTGATTTTCTGAGATTACACCATTGTCTAAGAGATGTTCCATGAGATGCTTTTTTACAATTTTTTCAAAGGCTCTCGCGAACACCGATGTGATACTTATAGGTCTATAATTCTTGGCATCATGAGCGGGAGCTTTCTTAAGGATGGGCGTAATGAACGCATGTTTCCATCGTATCGGTGCTTCACCGTTCATGTAGCTCAAGTTGAAGATGTGTTCTAGTGGTAGAGCTAAGCAATCTGCTAGCTTCTTGATGAAAACTGCAGGTACGTAGTCAGGAGTCATTGAGGAAGAATTCGGCCACTTGTGCAAAATATCCGCAATTTCCTCTCTATGAAACCATAGAGTACCTCGCATGAGGGGGAACGCACTAGAGTGGGAATTTACATCCGGAGAAAGAGGAGTCTCCTCATTTTTGGAGTTATTATACGCCTTTTGGAATTCAGCTGCTAATAGGTTTGCCTTATCTTCACCTCGTGACACAACAGTGCCATTTTCTAGGATCAGATCAGGGATGCAACTGACTTTGTTGAGTCTGGAACTCAGGTACTTATAAAGGCCCGCTCTATCTCCAGCGCCTACGATTTTACGCTCTAAATAGACATTGTACCTGAACACTGACTTGTTCACTTTATCCCTATAACGTTCAAAATTTTCTTTGTCAACTGATCGTCCGGAAGAACAAGCTTCAGTCCATAAAGATGACAGATTGCTAAACATCCTTTCTAGATAAGGTGGGAGATTTTGAAGATCCGCTTTAACCTTCCTAACCGGTATATACATATTTATTACATGGTCGAGGATAGCAAGGAATGTTTCATATACCTCATTTACTGACGCACCTCTACCAAAGATTCCTATCCAATCGATACTCGCTAGGTAATCTCTTATCCCAAATCCCATATCGCCAACTATGCACTAAATAGTCTTTTGACCAACGATAGTCCAGTGGACGGCCAAAAAAGCGCGCAGCTATTGCGCAAGTGTGCACATCCCCGTTTTTACTGTTCTACATTGGTTTATTGACGCATTAGAGTCTGAGAGGACCCTTACTTCGTATCCTACCGTGCCTGGTAGAGTCCGGTACAAGCTAGTATAGGGTAATATAGGTCCTATGGATCGAGAATAAATGGACTGATTCGGTTACAGTTACATCTAGTTTACAAGAAAGTAACCTCTCAGTTGTCCATATCTTTTTTTCTTTCTGTACCCCCTTTTTATTTTCTTTGCATCTTTTCTTGTTTTCTGAGAGAAAACGCCGCTCCCATCTATAGTTTATTTCTCTACAATGCAGAGGAACTCACAGATAAAGTAGCCATTGTTGGGAGTGGGAACGTGTAAAAACCCCAAACCACATTTAGACTTCGAAGACGTCAATAATTTATTTATTTATTTATTTATTTATTTATTTATTTATCAATGCACGGAAACGTGCGCCATTGAAAAGGCGGATGACGATCTATCATGAAAACCTACTGTAGTCAGAACTAAGGGTAAAAACAAAAACAAACAAAAAACAAACAAAAAGAACAACAAAGGGCGTGATGCTGTCTCCCATTCTTTACTAAACGATGGCTTCGCACTTGTTTAATAGATCGACAGAGAGCCGTTCTATTCCTATCTGAGTGATATCCATTAAGCAATGTGGAGGTCTGGAGCTACTTGGATAACTCTTGTCCAACGGGTGCTAAGACCACGTCAGCTTAGGGCACTGTGGCAGTCGAAAGACACGCGAAAGGTAAAGGTAAAATGATTGACGTTGATCAGCCACTCAGAGCGCGCCGTGCATTCGTCGTTCATTTTGATTCGTAGAGACTTGGTGGGAGCGAAATTGGGCTATCAGCGACCTACGCGGCCAAACGCTGTACAATTCAGCGTTTGGGCGTTTTACCTTCTCAGGCAAGTTTGTGACCAATTAACATGACCCCGGGCGGGATGGAAGGCCTGGTTAGTCTTTGCTCAGATCGATCACTAAATCTTGTGCGTGAAAGTAGCGCATCTTACCACTGTACTATATGTATACTCTCTGGTGCGCTACTACAAATGTCAGATAACTTGTTAGATTAATGAGGAAAGGCAACAGAGCAGACAGGTTCTAACAGCAACATCATCAAGCCGAGATTTCAAAAAGTGGAATGAGAATATGTGGAACAAACGGAGAATACGTGACCATGAAATGTGCCACCCATGAGAATATGTAGGAGGAGCTTGCGCGTACGGCCGACTATTTGCTGCTAATGACCAAAGAAAAACTTCGACATAGTAAATTTGAAGAGCACCCGTGATAATTGTCACGCGTGAATCATGTGACTGAATTTATTATGAGAGAACTCGATGAGTCCTTCTTCTGAAAACTACGAAGAAAAAATAGCCAAATTCGCTTTCTCTATGGAACAGTGAGTCCATAGCCACTTCACTTTGAAGATCGTGCCCGAAGTCATGGAAAAGTGCTTTAGGCTTGGGCATGGTCTTCGATGAAGTTCGTGGAGCAGGAGAGCACGTTTTGCACTGGTTTCGGAAGTCGAAAATATGGGTCTATTTTCAGAAATGATTTCAAAAATGTAGTCGGTTTTGTTCCGTCGATTGAACTGACCCAGTTGTTCTTGGTCTTCCACTTTTTTGATCATTTTGCGGCCTTCCGAGCCTTGCCACCGTGGTTTCCTCAGTAGGTATCTTCATGAAAAACGGAAAATTCCCAGATCTTCATCTCTCCCCTGCAAGTTTTGAGGGGTATGTGGTATGGTTCCATAATTTGCGGTACTCGTTGAAACTACAGTATCGTAGGTAACCATCCGACGAAAACCTGTCGGCAGCAGATTAATCCGTCGCTCTGTCGCTACATCACAGCTACTTTCGAATCCAGCCATGTTAAATATCAAATACACAAAATATGAAATTCTAGCTTGTAAAGCACCTAGAATGTACAAAAAATTTGAAATCAGGTTGATAGCTCTTCGATTTTACTGGAATAACGAGCAAACGAGGTCGACTTCATTCTGTTAAGCTTATTATTTATTTATTAATTCTGAAGACGGCCCTTCGCCAACAGTGGCAACAAGGCATACGAATCTTAGAGCTAAGGGAGAAATCGTAACTAGCAGATTCGCTACAGTACATGAAGAAGTCAAAATATCGTTGGGCTGGACATCTGCTTCAATGGAAGGACGATAAATGGAGCCTCCGTGTCACAAAATGGCTTCCAAGAGACCATAAGAGACCACTGCGACGACCGCCAACAAGATGGGCAGACTCATTTGCAAAGTCTTCCTGAAGACAGATTCTCCCAACTGGATGCAAGTTGCCAGAGATCGTGCGGTCTGGAAGAGTTGTGGTACCCGCTGAGAAGATCTCCAGCTGAAGAAAGGACTATCAAAGTAAGTAAGTAAGTATCAATTACAAAAGTTAAGGCTAACGCAGACTGAATCACAACAAAATTTTCAAATATCTTAGCTAGGTCAAATTCGGACAGCATGTCTGAAAGGAGATTTCGAAGGCGATAATTACAGTACGAAACACGATGTGCACCGAAGAAGGAGAAGGAAGGAGAGTCTCCGAAATCGGGTTGATCTGAAGGATTTTATAGGCATTACACTTGCCAGCACTCTATGTTAGACAAATACGTCACATTTACGTCGATCATAACAGCAATGAATAAACGACATTCATACGGGCATGTCTCCTTCTTCAAAACAGAAATATGTCTAACAATTTTCGAAGTGTTATCACAGCAACGTCAGAGTATCTAAAAATATGTTTCACATTCAAAAAGTATAGAGAATGACCATAAATATTAGCATCTATTCAGAAGTCATCACTGCACTTCTGACGTCGACGCCAGCGAGCAACTCTGAAAGAACTGAGAAAAACACACTCCACCTGCGACTGACAGGAATAGATACGATTTTCGCTGTATGGAGCTGAAAAGGACCTGGTGCGAAGTAAACGAGGCATAATGGAAGCGATATCGAAGCCGTCAGTGAGTATCCAACAAAATATCAAAACACAAAACGAAAAAAAAAGATTCATTCTTTCACTTCAAAATTGCCTTCTCTTTACCGCTCGACAGACCATGTTGTTGTGGTACTCTCAGCGAGGAGCGGTGTAGAATAAATGAGTTTGCCGCTGTTAGTAGCTTTGTACAAGTAATGGGACAGAAAACGAGCAGAAATCAGGCGAAAAAGGCATTTTTCGCTAAATTAACCTAGGTAATAGGTAAGGTAAAAGGTAAAGGACTGGCGCTTATTGGTACCCTAGGGGTGCCTCGCTGCCCTCGTATTCACCCAAATCGTAGAGGCGTAACGAATGCGTATTTGGCCTATACAATGACCTGCGGGGGCCAGCCGCTATACCTATAAACAGATGATGAGACACACCGCGATGCACTTAAATGGATCCGGCCGGTCACTTACCCTTTTTCTCGCCTTTTACCCTCTTACCTACCCTCTCGTCTTCCCTGCGGAGTAAACTTAAACAAGGTAAAGGTAAAGGTGAAGGCGTTGATCAGTCCGCTAAGACGTGCCGCCGTCGTGTTTCATTTAAAATCGTAGAGGCATAGTGAATGCGTGTTTGGCCTATACAACTTGCGGGGACCATACGCTATATCAAGTCAGTGTCTTTACCTTCCCAGACAAGTCTGGTACCAATTTACTCGATCCCGGAGGTTTGGAAGGCTTGGTTAGCCCGGACCGGGATCGATCGCTCGACCGTGCGAGAGTCATTTCTTTTCACTGCATCACGCGCACCCTTGGTATAACAGGTAAGGGGTACCTGCTTTCGACCGTAGACGGTGTAACGGCAGGTGGACTCCCTTCATGATCGTGCTGAGTTCGCTAGCCATTTTTGTCTGCTTCTGCGGTCAAATTCAAATCGATGTACAAAAACAAAAAATGAAATACTCGTTTTGGCGAGTTTAAATTATCTTAGCACTGTTCCAAGACCAATGTTTTTGCGAGGGCAGTCACCGCATGGCTTTCCAGCTTTTATAAGCATAGCTCCCAAGAAATTACTTAGGTTCAAACTACATTGTGTGTGTTAACATTTTTACTCTTTGTATTGACTCTATTTACCTTACTGTGGACTTAATGTAACTGACGTATTGTACTCTCAACTATTCGGCGTTCTATTTGATACTCATTCTTCTATCTCACGATTGTCTTAGACAACTTAACAAAATAAAATAGTAATAACAACTCACGAGACTGAATTGAGCAATTATTCTACATATAGGGTGGTAAGAAAGTCTTGAGCCACTTTGCTTGAAAGTTTCAGAACTTCCGGCTTATGAATTGTATCCACAACCTGACATGTGATAGTTGTTAGTCATTCACGAAGCAGCGTTACGATGGGTATAAATGGTCAGACCCCCTCCTTAACATTCAGATAAGATGTCATTTTCACAAGAGCATATTTGAGCCCTCATCTTTAATGGACGGTGACACAGCACTGGAACAATGGAAACCATTCGCAACATCAACGCTGTATTCGCAAAAGGCACTTCAACTCTCAGCATCGTCGAGCTCTGGTTATCTCGCTTTACAGATCGACACTCCTGCTTCGAAGACAAGCCTTGGTTGGGACGGGCTCCTGTGCTAGAAAATTCCGCCTTTCTCGAAGCTGTCGCAGCGGATCCGGAAGAGAGCCCTCGCACTCTTGCAAGGAGACTATAACACAGTCATACTACAGTTACCAGTTGGTTCCATTCCCTCGTTACAGAGAAACGCTGAGTGGACTGAGCTCTGGCGTCCCGGCCAGCAGCATTCGGTGGACACTCGCAATGATGCAGCAGGACCCTATGACGATAAAGAGACTAATAAAATTTGTAGAAATGCGGTCGGCACACGATTTTGCAATCATCTTATTACATTTATATTGTCCCCTATAGCTATCAATTATCTTCCCCAGATGTTGCTTTTTAGCTGAGAAAAGAGTCACCAAATTCGATGATGTCTTACGGGCAGTCAGCGAGTTCTTTGGCTTCCAGGCTGCTCAGTTCTGCATGTAAAAGATGGCTGACCTGCCTATCAGGGACGTCATGGTTCTGACTAACAATAATGATTAAATCGTGGAGTGAAATGCATTGTGCACTGAATAAGAAAACAAAGAAAAAGTAGACGTCAAACGGCTCAAGACTTTCTTACCACCCTATATTTCTCAATTTCTCCATCAAGAAATGTTTTCGGATGTGATCTTTGAATGATCGGGTGTGATCATTAAAAAAACATCGCTGCAGTAGAAGTAATTCGCCCCTACGGACAATTTACTTATTGGTCAGCTCAACCATTCGTTTACTTATTTGCGATGCTAGAATGTGCCGTCTAAGTCGAAAATAAACAGGAACCACAACCATGCAAGCACAACAAGCACAAAAAACAAAGCCAGCAAAATGGGTCGCTTCTGAAGAGGTTCGAGAGGGAGCCGAACACCACCTCTGGTCACTTCCACGAGCAATTTAGCAGGTGCTTGAGAACGTGAGTCAGCCGCAAATCAGATTATATGTGATTAAGGTGATTAGCTGAATGTAGCTTTAGATTATGTAAGTATCAGTGGTTTTCCGGTGATGCTATGAGAGTAGCGCTGCCTAAAGTAAACTATCATTCATTGTTGTTTCTAAAGGGATTTGTAGACAAAAATTCATTCTACTACAACCGGCGGCCATAGGGACGCAAACACTTTCATTATATTCAATCTGGCCAGCGGCAGACTCGAGTTTCATGGTGGTCGCAGGCTAAATAAATGTCGAGTTCTTCTTATGAGCGATGAGAATGCCAACTATGACAACAGAAGCCAATTATCATCATCTATTACGTAAGAAAGAGCGGAAACAGCTCACTGAAAGTCAATAAGACAATTGTAAAAATGAATAGACCGGGTAATAGAATAATTTTGAAAGAAGTGCAGTTACGTAATGCACTTTTTATGAGGGTGCACTGTATCGTAATTACGGTGGTGAGTTAATCACCGTATCTAATGGCACGTAGGCAATGAATTTGATGAATTTATGGAGTGAAGAGCAACAAGGGAGAAAAGTCGTTTGTTTCAAGTTCGCCCCACTGTGGGACTTCTAAGTGCTAAATTCTTCGACCATATAAAAGTAGAAGAGTTCTTCGACAAATTGCCTGAAAAGATCGTTTCCAAGCTTCACACTGCCTAGCAGGAAGTAAGAAAGGGTAGACTGTTGATAATTAGGACCTGTACATGTTTGTTTTTCATTCAAGACCATAGACGCATGGTGAATACGTAACTGGCGTGTAAAAATTAATTGTGGGGGTGGCCCATCCGCCTCACCGGTCAGTGTCTTCACCTTCTCAGACAACATTGGCACCACTTTACCCAACCCCGGAGGGTTGCAGAACTTGGTTAACCTGGCTAACGATGGGTAAGATGTGTGCAAAGGATAATTTGAAAAGCATAAATTAACGAAAAAAGCTAAAGACAGAGCGGGGGATCAATCCTCTGACAATGAGGACGATGCGTCATGTCTTCCAATTCCGTTCGGAATCGTATTAGTATGGTGAATGCGTATTTGGCCTATACAATGACTTGCAAGGACGAGTCGTTCTACGTCGTCTAAGCAGTCAACTCCTAGGTCTGGTAACAATTTACCCGACCACGGAGAATGGACCTCCAGACTCGGTGACTGTAATCAGCATACCATTCCTCCTTACTATGCGCTCCTTAAACATAGAAATAAGAATTTGTTGGCACACATATTGGCGTTTGACTCCAACAAACTAGGTGAAGAAGTATTGAGGTTTTCGGGAGAAGGGTTCGAAACGAAATTCGCATTTCGACTACCAACCTGAGCGTCAACCATACATATAATAGTATATACGGAACGGATTACCAGGAAGCACTGGAATGGGAAAGAAGGTGGAGAGAAACAAGGAAAAATGAAAATCGAATTGGCTTGAAATTTTGAGCCAAAAACGCCTACCCATATTGTAAGCGCGTGGCTTCAAGGAGTGGCAGAATGAATCGTGCAATTCCTTTACTATTCAAAGCACATTTGATTCGTTCGGCTTCTTAATAATCATTGAGCCAGAAATCTCCATAGAAGAAGGAGAAATGAATAAAAAAGTTTGCATTTCTTCTACCAGCAAGGGTAATTGGTGTGAGAGGTAAATATATAATAATACGAAAGCGGCACGGAGAACTTAGCTACAAATTTGCATAGAAGAGCGACCGCACACAACGGCTACTATTATGGGGGGGGGGGGGCCAAAAGTAATAAGTATCTCCTTTTTTTCCCCATAACACTCCCGACTGGGGTCTCACTGTAGGCTCGTCGTATTTGCCAAAAGTAATAAGTATCTCCTTTTTTTCCCCATAACACTCCCGACTGGGGTCTCACTGTAGGCTCGTCGTATTTATGTATCTGTATGCTACTTATGTACTTGAGACCAGTTGAGAATTCTTCACTTCCGCGTATTTGAGAAACATGCTGAATCCTCAGGCTACCTCAGACCACTTGCGTGTCGATGTGTGCCGTGAAAATCTACGCCATTTCTCTAATCCGAGAAGTCTGGAGTCGACCGTCACGCAGGAAATATGTCTTCTACATTAACCCTGCCAAGCAGCTAGTCTGGGTGAGGCCTGGTGATCCGATACCGACCTTCGTTCGACGAGATGAGCATGGCGATAAGCAACTTTTGAGCTTCTGGGTCTGCGTTTTGCTGGAGACTATTTCCAAAGATGGCCATGATGGACTCCGTAAGCTTAGTGAACGAAGTCGAGGAGATGGATCAGCGACACGCACTTATTCGACCGCAACGTTCCAAAAGAATGATCCTCTTCGACAGCGCCACACCTCACCGGGTAAAAGTAACCACGCAGAAGCTCGCTCAGCTGGGGTACGTCCGTGTACCTCACCCACCGTATTCACCGGACATTTCTCCATGCGACTACCACTTCTTCTTTAGCCTGCAAGACTTCTTGGCTAGAAGGGACACAAGGAGCCAAGCAGACTTCGAGAGGCATGTCAACCAGTGGATCAACTCCAGGCCGAAGCAGTTCTGGAAGGATGGGATCAGAAAGCTGGCTGAATGATGGCAGCAAGTCATAGACCTCAACGGAGAATACATCCCTCAGAACCGTTGAATTGTATTTAAGTTATTGAGAAATAAAAGAGTTTGGTGCATTTTCCTTAATACTTTTGGCCCTCCCTAATATGATAAAAGAAAACATTATTATGACAAGAACATATCAAGGTTATTGATCGACTAGGAAAAATCACAAGAGCGGAACTGGCAAACCTTCGGAGAAATATACAAATCACAAACTGGTGAGGGAATAAATTAACACTTCCTTTGACGTTAACGTGAAACTAACGACAAATCTCAAAGTCTGTGGGAAAGGAGTATTAATTGAGGACAAAGACTTCCACCAGCAACATCTTTTGGAAAATGATGGAAGCAAGAAATTTCTCTCAAAGAAAACCTTTTGTAATTCAATGATTTTTGCCACAATATCTGATTGGGCCCGAGTGGTACAGTGGTAATAGGCGCTGCTGTCACCCGCAGGGTCGAGCGATCGATCCCGGCCCGGGCTAACCAAGACTTCCATCCCTCCGGGGTCGGGTAAATTGGTACCATACTTGTCTGGGAATTTAAAGACACTGACCTGGTATAGCGGCTGGCCCCTGCAGGTCATTGTATAGGCCACATACGCATTCACTACACCTCTACGACTTGAATGGAACACGAATGCGGCGGCGCGTCCTCAGGGGACTGATCAACGCCGACACCTTTACCTTTTACCTTTATCTGATAAAAGTGCAAGTAACGTGGCCATGAGAAAGGTTCAATCAGCATCGGATCGACAAATCGACAAATGAAATATGGAACCGGAGAGAATCAACCTGTCAAAGGAAACACAAAAAACAAAAATTCACATCCTCCAAAATCCACAAGGCTGAGCAGCGTGTTCTAAGCCATAAGAAAACGATATTGGTGGTAAGAGGCGCTGCTGGCACTTGCGCGGTCGAGAGATTTATCCCCGCCCGGGCTAACCGAGCCTTCCATCCCTCCGGGGTCGGGTAAATTGGTGCCAGACTAGCTGGAAGGTAAAGATACTGACTTGGTATATAGCGGCAGGCTCCTACAAGTTGTTGTATAGGCACCATACACCACACATCTGCGATCTGAATGGAATAACAGTACACGGGACTGATAAATTCCGGCACCTTTTCCGTTACCTTTTACCCTAACTTTCACTTCAAGTGAACAAAATGAGTGATTGTCACAGATGCCTGGATCTGCAGACAGATAGAGCACGCCAAAAGTTTCAAACAAAGCGACATAAGACGACTTTATCATTATGTTGCACTCCTATTCAATTGATGGCGAAAAATTAACATCGTTCGTATCCTCGATCATTCATAAGTATCGTCAGCACCGCTTCCAACGTCTTTCTTTGTTCCTTTAAAATAATTCGGACGATCTTTCTCGTAAGTCACGATGCTTTCAGGGAGCGGCTAGTTTGAGGAAAAGGCAAAGATCGTAGGCTATGCGAGTGACTTGAAATCTACTTCAAATGTATCCTTGGCTTATACTGGTATTTTAAAGGAAAATAGGTAATGAAGCTGGACACCATTGCAATAGTTATATGCAATATATTACTGCAATATTTATTTATTTCAAAAACACATAAATTTACGTGGAGCAAGAAAAGCTCCCACAAATCTCTATACATTTACATTCAATAGCATACAATCAATTCAAAATCACTTCGTGATGAGTGTCTAGACACCACCGAGATGTGACCGGCCATCGGGGAGTGCTAGCTATCTGGTCCAAAATTTGCAGCAACTTTCTACAGCTAACACTAAAGTAATACATAGAATATGATAAGCGCCCGTAACGAGTTGTCAGATCAGGTTGAATGGAGAGGACTCGGAAAAATTCAGCTAAACTGCCAGAAATGCTTAACCCTACTGTACACCTCCCTAGGGTAATACACATTTATACTTAAATGACAAAGTCAGGGAAGCTCCAGTGAACTCGCCCCTATGAAAAATTTATCTTAATTCAGGTGGTGCACCTAAGCAGGTGATTTCTGGAGTAGGTCTGAGTTCAACCTCAAGGTGGAAAATTCTCTTCACTAAGGTTTTCCGTTCTCCTGTGCGGCCTCTTGAGCAGCCTTCTCCGCTTCGTGTCTCTTTCGTTCTTCTTCCTCTGGAACGATTTATAGATTTATCGATCGATCTAGCAAAAAGCTAAAATTCCGATTAGGTCTTAAGTTTACCTTTGGCTGCACGATCTTTCCAGTTCGCCTTGTTGTCGTGCAAGAATTTCATCCATGGAGTGGGAATGTCCAACTTGCCGCAGTAGTTCAGTGGAAGACGTCGAATTTGAGAAGGCGATATGGAGGAGTTACGTCTGAAAATTTTCTTCTTTCCACTCATTTTTTCGCTATTTTTGAACGTTTGCTGGCCACTATGAACAGTGTAACATCGCAAAGAAAATATGGGACTATTGAATTCAATGATAATATTATATAAGGAGGATCGAGTTAAGATTCAAAACGCATGCACCAAATATCCTCTTCCTATTTTCAGTTTTCTTCTCTCGTGGCTTCCCTTGACTATATCATCTAGGTATCCTACTTCTTAGTTTTCCTGCAGCACTAACAATAAGATTACTTCATCACCTGCTACATATTATAATAGTCTTCAGATATACCCCTTTGGCCCGGAAAGCGTGATTCATTGTTCACGGGGTTTATTCCAAACCTCAATGGATATCAGATCAGACGCAAGTGTAGAATCAGCTGCTTGCGTCACTCAGTCGAGGTATCGGATACCCTTACCGTAAGTACTCGCAAATTGCGCTAAATTTACGGTGAGAAACAGGTTTCTTGCTGTTGATTATTTGCGATATTTGTTTCGTTAGTGCACCTGAGTCATCGATAAGATGTCGAACTTCCTTTCCCTTCTTCAAACTTGGAAAAAGATAATCGATGCGGAAACGAGAAGGAAGGTTCCTTTCAAGCACTCGAATAAAAACAGTGTCCTTAAATGGCTTTCCTTAGCGAAAGCGTCTACGTTTCAAGTCCATCAGCTCCACATACAGTAGTTCGCGAAAAGATATGTCACCTTGCATGTTTGGGTGCAGATCGCTGAAACCGAAAGGAATTTGATTTCTGTTGAAAGTTCTAGTAACTCTCATTGAAAATACACTAATGAGTGCCCTTGCTGGAAATTCTAGATTTTTTTTAGAAATTTTTGAACTTATTTTCGTATGCATTTTTAAACGAATGCATCTTAGGGACCACTGAGCTTCTGAATGTCTGGTGGTGACATTCTGATAGCGCAAGATTAGCTTATTCCTATAGGCCCAGACATGCAGAAGCTCAGTGGCTCCTAAGATACATTCGTTCAAAGATGCATATGAAAATGAGTTTAAAAATTTCTTAAAAAATCTAGAATTCCCAAAAAGGGCACATAATAGTGTATTTTCAATAATAGTTATTAGAACTGTCAACTGAAAACAGATTCCTTCTGATTTCAGCGTTCTCCACCCAAAAATGCACGATGACATATCTTTTCGCGAGCTACTGTATATCAGATGGCTTGGATATTACTTATTCAAAACTTGGTGTAAATATTTTCTTATTCAAAATTCTGATTGGAGAGGTCACCCTTTAGAAGCCTCACGGCTTTTGCTTATTTGTCGCTGCTGGCCCCTCATTTCCGGCCAGCCGCTATACCAAGCCAGTGCCTTTAACTCTTACCACCAATTTTATGAATTACTCTGCAAATGAAAAGTAGAAACTAACGAGTCAGGCAATGGGCTTAGAGCGGCACTTGGACTCGTCGATTCCCCTCGATCACCATTTGGAGGGAAAAGAGTGTCGCTCGGTGGAAGCGAAACCAATGGTTCGACCATCTTTGTCAGCAGCTCACCGCATACCACCATCGTCGGCTCGACAATGAAGTCGATAAAACCTGGAAGCGACATTTTACATTTGATAAAAATAATTCTTTGAAAAAAAACATGCAAATCGATAACATGAACAGAGTAGTGGAATGAAAAGGAATCTCCTTAACAATAACTCAGAGAATGGTCCATATAAGCCTAACGCTTCATTAAGTAACAAAGAAATTTATACCGATTAGAAACTCACCAATCTGGCTGTCCGCTACGTGTACCGTATGCCGATCACATAGCGGAGAATACGGTAGTCCCATGGATGCCTCGAGGTCACCTTGAAAACGACAACATTCAATCCAATTCTATTCACTGAGGAGAAGAAACGGTGGATTTTGAATTTTCGAGATTTTCTGATAGCTTTGAAAGGCTATTCCCATCTGTGAGAAAAGAGAAAAGGAGAAACCGCTCCCACTTCACTACACCGATATACCAATCCTTAAGGAATAAAGACGCAAATGTAATACTTTAAAATCTACTCTTACTACCGCATTTTTACGGATAGCGGTTATGTATAGTAGAAGCAAGCGCTGCTGTCTTGATGCTACGGTCTTCGTAAAAATCTTTTGACAGGTTTTGAACCCTCGATTCAGACAAACTGTAATATTGTAGGTGAATATTAACACAGGCGACCTTACCAATATACCAACCGTTAGGTATTGAATGAATAATTTTCTTCAATTATCCTCTCGAAATTTCAGAAGAAAAAGTAAGATAACGAGGAAAGAAAAGCACCCTTCGTTGTTCATCGTTGTGGGAAAGACAACTTCACTGACACTGGTGGAAGATTATCTGAGATTTTTTAATGAATCACTGGAGCCCACTTGACTACCACAAGTGTGAATTTGATTGATAATAGGAAATGAATTGATTTCAAAATTCTTGATGTGCTTATAACTGAAGATGTCATGCTCAATCAAAACGCACGAGAGCACGGGTACAGTTAAGAATCTCTGGATGATCTACATCCGCACAGGTTACCTGTTAGCATTTCCCAGAAGCTAGATGTATCCGATGTATCTGCGGCGAATACTTTAAAACTCAGACTAGAAAGAAAATCAAAAAAAGCTCACCTTGCCGGAAGAATTCCTCCAGCACACCCTCCGTCCATCGTTCGTGAAGAAGCCACGGCTTTGAAGGATGTGAGATGTCACAGGCGTGCACAATCAGACACAGAGCCTTATTTTTGTCGATTCTAAAATTATTTTAAATTAAAAAACTAAATAATTCCCAAATATATTACTGCCAAGAAAATCATTCATGAAACTTCACTCACCCCTCAGGCAGCGAAAGCATATTCTTCATGGTTTTGATCTGTACAAAGTGAGTAGACATGTCGGTCGCCAATACGATCTCGATTACCATGTTTCGAAGTTCTCTGAAATAGCGAAAATCTTGATTATAGAAGATTTCTCTATGCTTGCTCCGAAAACTCACCGGAACTCGTCCCTAGTGAGGTGGTTGAAGATATTCTTGTCATCCTCCTTCATCAGTCGGAAACATGACGATACGTGGTGGTTCTCCAACACACTTCGGTCATTATACAACAAAGCGTAGTTGGACCTGAAAAGACCAACAGAATAGCACGTACGGAGGAAGTAAAAAAAGAAAGGAAAATAATTAACCACTTACCCGGACTGAATATGGAAGTTGTTTGTGTGACCGGTGTGTTCGTAGTCGTGGATGAGCGCACCAAAGAGAACGGCCAACAGTTCCAAATCTCCAAGACTATTCTGGAAAGAAAATGGCTGAAAACTTTGATCAGGAAAGACTGTGGAATTCCTGGAGATGACGGATAATCTGTGAGTCGAAAGTTTTGTCGTTTTTACAAGGATTGAAGAATTTGCTTGGTATAAAAAATGAAAAGCGGTAAAAAATTTCGCTGCTCACCGCCAAACCGGTCTGACTGAGCATAAAGTGAGACGATTGTGTGACGTCGGCCGCATGAACGACGTTATGGTAGGGATTGTTATGCTTACTGTAACCCTGTTCCAGAGCGTGTAGGTAGTTCTCGAGAGCAACCAGAGGAATCTGAAAATCGCATTGTGCTAAATCGTTCGCGAATTGTGAATCAACTAAATGGTTGGTTAGATCTTCGCCTTGCGGTTAATCCCTAACTTATATATTTGTATTTGCGTGGTGCCTTTTTGTTGGCTCATTAGTTTTTATGTAATCTCGCGTAATGATCTTCTTGGCTCCCTCAGTTGCAGAATGAGCCTAGGGCATTTATTTCTTTCCATCAGAAAATCCCTGAGTTGATAAAATGTTTTTCGTAAATCTTATCTGTGTCCTATGTTAGGTTTCACTTTTGTGTTGGAGTTTGGCTTTTTTATAGTGATGTTTCTGTTTTTTTTGCGCGTCATTGGACGTAGTTGAATAAATAAATAAGTAAATGCGTTCATGTAATGAAGAGAGAAAGAAAGCATCAAAAATTGAGAACATTGGAAGCAGAATGAAGGTGCACACTTCAAATGTGCGCAGATGCGAAATGAAATTGATGCGCGATTTCACCGAACGGCAGAACGAGGGTGATATCGCAGTTTATTAGGAAAACACTACCAAAGATCTTCCCATCTCCGTTGGGAATTAAGACTATTTGAGGACAAACACGGTCAGAAGATGTCGGTCGACATCTTCTGACCGTGTTCCACCTTACCTCATTCTAGGAACCAGTTCATCACGGTCAAACCGGCCAGCAACCCAACATGATCCACCACCTGACATCAGGGTAAAATCCAGATAAATCCCGTGGCAATAGGTATCCTACTGTCGTGACAGACTGTCGTATATCATGCAGTACCGATTGCACGACAAACTATGCTTTATCGCCGCGTTTCCCTTTATTCAGCACACAGTGCTCGTGCAGGAGGCGCGGGTTCAAATTACGTCTGAGCCGCTATTTTTGCAATGGTCCTAGACCACCATTACAACATCTATTTCTATGTAGTAAGTGCGCGTCACTACTGATTGCTAACGGCCACTTTTATTTGCCAAAAAACGCAGTAAAATTTGTGCTTGGTGACCTCGCGATAGCAGAGCGTTTTTTTCAAAAATTACATGACAGTTAATAAGTAGTATCAGTATTAGTACTGAACCCAATAGCGAAAAAAATAGAATGGTACCTTAAATCGATCCATGAATCCGTATCGATTGAACAGCTCGAAGCCGACGTACTTCAAAGCATGTCCCTCGGACACCTCGTTCAATTGAAACGGATTGAAAGACCACGAATTTACTTCCTAAAACAGTAGCATTTGATCCGCAATTAAATCCGAATGAAATGAGTTGTAAGCAAGGAGCTACCTTGAGCAATTCAGTAATTTCTGGAGGAATCGGACATTGTACGCTTTGCTGCTTTCGAAAAAGTCTGGAAAATTAAGACATTGGAAGTCCACTTCATAGAGCCTCTCTCATGGTGCTTACTTGTCAAAGAAAATTCCCGTTCGAATCGCGTTCGCTACCGATTTGAACTTCGGCTTTTCTCGTTTTTTGCCGGCGTTTTGCCGAGTGAACGTGGCGGCGAGCCATTCGCGGACCTAAAGGGTGAGTGTCACACACGGAAAACTCGTCTAAAGGAGTCCAGAAGCGGATCAGCTACGCGTGTTGACTAAAATAAGAGCTTAGCTCGCCTCGTCGGGGACGGTTTCCGGAGTGACTTCAGCCAGATCATCGTCTTCGTCACATATCCGCCTGAAATCCGGGTTAGTCACTTTGTTTTGAGAGCACGTACAGCTGGATTTTTGCTATTTTTGTTTAATTTAGTTGTAAATCTAAATTATTTCACTTACGTAGGTGCTACCTCTATGCTAACACCTATAGTTAAGTCAGTCAACATAAGAAAAACGGGATGAGTCAAGAGACTGGAGAATCCTTTTTTACTGCCGTACCGTAAGCCTTTCCAGAACTATTTTTACTAGGTAAAAAAGGCATGACCAAAATCTGAAGAGTGTCATCCAACCTATGGTTAAAAAGTATAAATGTTCTGATTATTTATTGGGAACTTTTTCATTATTTCAAAAAATCGAACCGCGTCTCGTCCATATAAGCGGTTTCGAGCACCAGAGCTGCATATTCGATGTTCCGTTTCAGATCCTCCAACGGTAATTGGCCACTATTCAACTGA
This sequence comes from Nippostrongylus brasiliensis, assembly GCA_030553155.1. Taxonomy (NCBI): domain Eukaryota; kingdom Metazoa; phylum Nematoda; class Chromadorea; order Rhabditida; family Heligmosomidae; genus Nippostrongylus; species Nippostrongylus brasiliensis. The sequence goes on along the minus strand of CP130732.1, from coordinate 30,781,889 downwards.
TGAAGGATGTAACGAAGCCTAAACAATTAAAAAGGATTTGATTGAATTTTATAATAGATGAAGAAGCCTCTCTTTTCATCACTCTTTCATTCTTCACTCTCTCGCTCTCATAGATATACCTGCAAGAGTGTTTTCTTAGCACTAATTGGTAAAAGCCGAACGTATCACCAACGAGCATCATTTTACCTGAAGCGGTTGAAATTCGCTACGAATGCGAGGAAGAATCGAGAAACGACCTCTATCGAGCGCATGGAATGGAGTTAAGGATGAAGTGGACAAGAAACCTTATGCTATCCGTGAAAGGTTACAATTCCAACGCTGCTACGTGACGGATAGGAAAACAATTGTTCTTCACATTTTCCGAAAGAACTGAACTTAGTTGAAAAGCGCTAATGGATGTCATGAGAACTGATTGAAGAAGATCCACCAACAACGACTGTTTTCAGAAGGATTACGCAAGGTTCCTTCTTCTCTAGTGGAACAGATGCACTTTTGTGCTGAGCTAGATAAAACGATCATTTTACGGTGCAAAAACTTAACAATAGAGAGGTGATGTCAATTTTCAGATTTTTTGGAAGGTAGGGACGAGATCCAAGATTTTTCTTGAAAAAAAATTTCATACATACAGGTAGAGTTTCCAATTTAAGCCGTATTGTATTGAATGTGTGGAAATCGCCGACAAATTAAGAGGGATGGAGTCCCAACGCCATACTCACTGTTAACATATGAATGTACTTTTTATTTGAGTCGTGGTTCAGAGGTAAGAGGCGATACTGACACCTGCACGGTTCAGCGATCGATTCCGGACGCGCTAACCTAGTCTTCCATCCCTCCGGGGCAGAGTAAAGTGGTATCAGACTTGTCTGTGACGGTAAAGAAACTGAGTTAGTATGGCGGCTGGCCCTGCAAGTTCCAGGATTGGCCAAATACGTATTCACCATGCATCTACGATTCGGAAATGAACACGAATGCTTAGCGTGTCCGAAGGGGTCATTTCAATGCCGACGCCGTTACCTTTACTCATTTATGTGTTAAAAAATGTGAAAAAAATGTTTACAGTTCGCGTACTTTTCGCAATGTTGTCCAGAGCATTTTGGCAAAAAAACTTGATAGATCCATAAAACCATACCACCACTCTTGAGTTTCGTCTCATTTTTTTTCCTTTTTTCTTCCGAGTATCCCATTTTATTGTAGCAGTAACCACCATATAGCATCTCTGAAGTGGGGTAAAGGAATAAATACATAAATAAATGCATATGGATTTGCAAGTTGCCGTTGGAAATGACTATGAGGCTTATGATTAGCTGGAGCATCACGCAGAAGAAGCCCTCTAAAAGCCGTCACGAAGCCGCGTCGCTACTGAATACATCACGGGCGCTGGTGATGGCAGAAGCTCTTGAGAGCTTCCTCACCCTCTCTGATTGATCGTGATAAGCGGAAGTTCCATCAGCGCTGAGCCTCGAACACTTAGGATAACGCTAAGAAGGAACTACCTAAGCTTAAAAAGGTGAAAGACAGAAAAAGGATGCCTAATGGCTATGGGGTCCCACGCTACACATTATTATAAGCTGTTCTACATAGAACAGTTGGTTTCGACACGAATCTTTTCAATGAGAACGAATAACAATTGTAGTGAAATTCAAGGGATGAGAGCAATAGCAAATTTTCATGGCTTAGCGGGAAAATGCAAAGATTAAAAAGGGTTCCGATTCGGTCAACCCACTGAAAATGTGAGCATGCACTCATCCATAACCGTCTTGCTAGAGTCAACCCAAGATGGTAACGGCACATGAGGTGCTGCCGGTCGGGTAGCAATGTAATGGAGTTGTTTGCCATCTTCACTCATTGAAAATCACCCATTCCTTAAGACGACTGGGTTAGGACTCGCGAGAAATAAATATTTCATGATTACTGAAGACGAAGGGCCCTGGGGAGATAGGAGCGAATCGAACCTCTATAACATCCCACTCACGGAGGCATCATAAGACGTCTGAACTATGATGATATGCTCGACCCATTACCCCAATAATGAATTTCACCGCTCTGAGTTGAAAGAGTTGGAGAGCCTTTTTCACACCCAATTGAATTATTCAAACAAAGTTGTATTATGCTAGAAAACACATTCACACATTAACACATTTGCTTGAACATACTCAGTAGCTACATATGGTGTGGAATAAATCCGTGAAGGAATGACGGATTACTCTACGGGGCAAAATAGGGTTCCTTTTTTCCGGTTTGACGATTGACTGACGATAGTAGCTGAATGTTCGCTTAAATGTGCGACAGTTTCTCATTCAATTTACCGTAATTCTCAGTATGGGTTAATGAAGGTAAAATGTAAAGATGCTGAAGTTGGTCAATCCCCGAAGGACGCGCCAAGCAGTTGTCTTCCAATCAGAATCGTAGAAGCTTGGTGACTACATGTTTAGCCTATACGTGTCTTGCGTGCCAGTGTTTTCAGCTTCCCAGACAAGTCTGCCACCAATTTACCGACCCCGGATGGAAGGCCTGGTTGGCGCGTGCGAGGATCGATCTACCGTGTGCGTGTCAGTAGCACCTCTTACCATTGCACCACGATATGAGTGGATACCTCGTTAAATTCGTGACAATACCATCTGAACGTGATGCTACAAAATTTTTCAAGATGCGTGTTCGACATTATCTCCCTCGTCGGAGACAAGTAAATAAAAACCTATACAAACCTAATAAACCTATGTAAATGAATTACCCCACCCAAGACTATTCCAAAAAGAGGGTCAATGAAAGTCTCTAACTGCGAAGATTTTACAAGATGCTTAAGGTTGAACTGAAGAGTAAAATCCTACCAGTGAAAACAAAGATGCTACCGAACACTTGAATAGGGAGTTTTCTAGAGATCATCCACTAAATGACCTCAAGTAGAAAAAAGCTGAAGGGAGTAAATGGCAGGAGAAGCTTCGAAAAAGGAAAACGACGATGGCGGTGATGGTTCCGGGTGGCCGGATGGATGGCGTGCGACGACGGCCGAAATCATCCGACACGGCTAGTTGCCGGAATCCATCCATGAGTGTGGTGGGGTTGTCTGGGCAACCGGCGGATAATCTGCCCAGCCCACTTCATCACTAATTTTTAGAGTGCTCAGGCCTTCTATGTTTACCGGTTATAGATAGATATCTTCTTATCTTCTTACGTCCAGCTTACATATGTGAATAGCTTAGAAACGGAACGGAACCCTTATCTGTGGAATGCACGACGGAAAATGAACTCAAGAAAGCATGGAAAATGCAAAGCGCACGTTTTTCTCAAGTACCAGTGAATTTTGTTGTTCTAATTTTTGAGTTCCAAAGCAAACAAGCGCGATATTATCTAATGAACTAACCAGCTAATGAAATGATAATCTTAATTATAAACAGAATCGAATACTGTTTTCGCTTCGAACTAACTAACAGTTTTGGGAGCTTGTGCCTATCCTACAGAGAAAATATAACAAGGAAAACGATAGAAAAGAACAGAAAACATGGACGGGAGAGAGTGATAAATGCATAAGAGATGAGTCAACAATCCTTAACGAATTAAGGATCGTTTTTTTTTGCAGTCAATATCGACTCAATTCTTGCTAACAAATTGCACAGGACCTTTTTGGGTCATTCGCTATCTTGGCCGTTTCGGTTCCGCCCGTCCAGCCATCTATCCATCCTAGCAGGATAAACCAATCAAACATCAAGCATGATATTACATTAATTTCAAATTTTACGACATCAAGTCAATCACTGTCCATCTATGTAGCCACCCCTGAGTAAACCCTACCCAGCAATTTTACATCTTTCTCTCCTTTCACCCTGCACCTCACTCTTTCCCACCGAAAAACTCTGAAACTCACTTTTCAATGGTGTCGAGTGCAGCTGTGCTGTCAAACTGACGATCTTGCGAGTCCGCCTTCCTCATCAGCGTCAACGGTCGTTTCGCCGCATCCACTGAAAAATCGGAGGGTAAACGGCATACCGCAAACCACGATGATTTACCCTGCTTGAAGCGACCAATCTCTTCTGAGAAAACAACTTTTTGGTAGTCACTCTCTATAAATTCTTTCTGGATACTCCAGATGTCCACAACTTGTATTCCGCAAGTCTTCAATTACAGAATTTACTCCAGATGTCTCGATTTTCTAGTCCGCAAGTCTTAAATTACGGAATTATCAATTATTTTTTCATTTATGACCTCGGCTTGGAAACACTACAATGTACACAGTTCCATTGAGAAGGTTTTTTCTTTTTTTCTGTCGTCCGCAAAATCTATACGGGCTTCAACAACACGCAATAAACAAGTGAGTAAACTAATAATTGGAGAATCACTGTCTGGAATACATATTTTCCGATCTTCTATAATTTTTCTCCTTCAGCGTCGTGGAAAAAAATACAAACTGTCGACACCATGGCAATCTATTAATAGTTATGTTACTCTTCCTCTTCCCAACTTCTCTTTCGTTTTTCTTTTCTTTATTGCATGAATGCATCACGTGATGTTAGTGAAAAAATCGTCGTAAGTAGTGGTTAGCCACCAGAAAACAACACATATACGAATATATGAGTAAGTAATTAACCATAAGCGGAAGATCTAACCGAGAATGTTAGCGTTATAGGGGATAGAGAGGTGAGGGTATAGCAGACTTAGATATTCATAATAAAAAAATCTGTTTTGCGAAATCACAAAGTAGTTCTTTCAACGTTGTAAACATCTCTCGAGATCTGCAGCGCTGCGATTATTTTTAGCGTAGCGTCTGGCTTTCATCACTACCTTGTGAACATGTGATCCTGATTTCTGATGTTCATGTGACCAATTTTCTTATTCAGGTCTAATAGGCAGATGTTATACAAATGATGTTGTTATTCTGTTCAGTTCTGTTGATTGAATAAATGTTAGCAAATAAATAAATATCACCACTCAATTCCAACAAAATGAAATTTCAATATTTTCATTCGACGGGCAGGAAAAATTACACATTTTTTCGCCCGTAGCTGATTTCCTCCCTCGTTCACGGCGAGGGTGGATCGGACGGAAACAAACGCGTAATTCATAGCAACAGCTGTTTTCCAGTGTGTTGATTAGTGCGGTCTAGAAAAATGCGACACAAAGAAAACTGACAGTTAACTAATGACCTACTAGAAGATGCTGCTGTTATTTATCCACCGTCACAACGACACATGTAATTTGGAAAAGTTGGTTGACTACCTAATCAAATTATCCGCCTACATGTGAATTGAAGGAGTATATGCACTAGGTATTATCGAGAACTGTAAAAAAACAGTTGCAGTTGCCTCTTCTGCCAGTTCATAGACAAGATATGTAGCTCAAACAGAGTTGAAAGATGCTAAAATCAAAAGGGTCTTTCGACGGACGCCGCCCAGTTGGTAAATTCCAGTCAACGCCTTCAATAAATTAAAAACTATGACTATTTTCGAAGGCTTCGCAATAACTCTCCAAAATGTTTCTTGTCTAATAAAAATAAAAAGTAAAGGGAATGACATAGCAATCAAAACACCCAAATGGTAAGAAAGCGCTGCAAAAATAAAGAAAACTGCAAGTTGGAAGTGGCTGTTTCTGGCTTCACTCGAATGGTGATGGTTCAACATCAGCATCGTTAGGCAGCCAAAGTTCACGGTCTTTGGTCACATCGGTCACAATAAACCTCACTAAAGGTTTGTATACTTTTGCTAGCCTGAAAGTGGATGAGGAAAGTCAAAGGGAAGCTGACAGAGATTGTGAGACGATCATTTCAGGAACAAAATTTTGACTCGAAAACGTCCATGATTATGGGCTTTAGATAACGAGCTCAGCCTTTTTCTACCGTGTTTTTCGATAAAATCAATACAAAAATACAGTGTTTGTTGAAGAATCCCTCATATTTTAGCTACACGTAGTCCTTTACGAGTCAATGGAGGGGCAGACAACTGGCTGGCGTGACGGAAAGCCATTCCATCACCACCACGTAATTGTCCATCTCGACAATTACGAACACTACTGGTAGTTGTGGGATGAATGGGGTGGACGGCATGAAACCGGCATAAAATATTATATTATTGATAAACGTGTCAGCGATAATGGGTCCCTTTAGCGTGCGCCGGGCATTCAGCTTCGACCCAGATTCGTATGACTTGCGGAGACCAGCCGATATACCTAATCAGTGTCTTCACCTTCCCAGACAGGTCTGGTACCAATGGATCCGGCCCCGGAGATATGGAAGGCTTCACAAGCTCGGACGAGGATCGATCACCCAACCAATTGGATGTCAATAACGACTCTTATCACTGCACCGCGCATGTGCAAAAAACTTACGAATGACTTGGAAACCAAGAGCTGATTCGCTCTTGCAAGGATATACGTAGTTGTTGTAGTACTCGTTTGCTACTTCTATTTGATATCAGGGACTGAAAACAAATTAGTCTGGTTCCTTCCACTTCATCCGACTCTCCAAAATTTCAAAACTATTTTGACCAAAAAACCACACGATTGGAATAAAGGAGATGTGGCCGTTCCACAGGTTTGCGAAACTCACAGACTGGTTCGAGGTGACCATTCCTTGATCTCTGTGGGGCGGCAGGGTCAACAGGTCGATCTCATTGTACCGTTCTCAGCGAATACTGCTTGCGGGCATGTCTACAGGATCTCAACTGTAATTTAACCCTATCTAGACCTTTCTAATGTTTAGACGATGCTCGAAAAACGTGTACTCCATATGTTTGGATTTTCACGTCTTATCTCGTGCCTTCCATAAACATTTCATTCGACGCGAGCCGAGACAAAAGGAGAGCGCCTGTGGCTATCACGACTTGTGGAATGTCGTTATCAGTTATCAGAGCAGAGATCGTTAAAGTGCTCGACCCCTGATCGCTGATTATTAGGTAGTTAAACTCTTCAAGAACTCTTCTAGGAAGCAAATGATGTCCGAGCTAGCAACTATATGATCTAACATTAGATAAATAATATTAGATAATAATTACATTATTTGTTGATTAAATATTATTATTGTTAAAAGGCCTTAAAATCGGCGTTACGCTGATGAAAGCTGCACTGAATTTCAACTAATTTTCAGTATTTCAAGAGAGTTTCCGAAAGAGGACCGTCCCCTCTGTGATGGAATGGAAACAGTGTAAGGAACAGAATAATGACAACTCGGACTATTTGCCATATTTGAGCAGTCAAATATCGAAAAAAACGAAAACTCGAAAAAAGTGATTCAAAGGTTCAAAGACAAGCGAGAGTCAAAAATTGAGCGACTTAGAAAAGAATAGAAACATGGAGAGAACGATTGTGTTCTCTCCACCCGACGACGCAAGGATAGAAGATCAGATCAGTTGTAGGACTCATCACCGATAAACCGAGCTGTGATCCTAAAACTCCCCGCGGTTAGCAAGCTAACCACGATTCACCAATGCGAGGTCGCCCGAAGTAGCGGTAAATTTTGCGGTAGTGCGTAACCCAGTTAAGAGGGTGGGATTAGAACAAAAAGCAGGAGCAAGTGCTAATTTACATATAGCCTGCGGCCTCCATGAGAGATCGCGGTATTGGCGGTCAGAAATAAGTTTGGTATACCTGGATTGATTCCCTGATACCTTGACTCATGGTGATCTTGGTACCATATCAGTTAGTATGGGAAGGTAAAACTCACACTGATCGCAGTTGATCAAAGGCATCGTAATCTCGGCGCACATGTCCAGGGAACATGAATCGGTGCCGCAGAGCTGAGCCACAATTGAGTATAAGAATTTGTGGAAAAGTCCAGCCTATTTAGTCCTGTGGAATAAAATGTAATTCGAGACGAGTTGTGATAAATACGAGCCACAAACGATAAAAACTGCGAGTAATAAGATTGAGGAGCTGGCTATTTCTGACGTTAAAGTGAAATGAATACCCATGTAATTGAGTGCGAAGGAAAGTGAGCATGAAATGTAAATAGAAACCACCAAAGTGAGGAGAACGATTGAATCAGGAAAAAGTGGAGAATGTTAAACATAGATTTTTCTCTTTCGCTGAAAAGATATTTGAGAGACTACTGGCGCGAAATTTTTTCAAAAAGAGCCTATTATTCTGAGTTCAACTCGCCCAAAACCGTTGAACTGGAGAAAGCAATTGAACTCGAAAAATTTTTGAATAACTGAGAAAAGTTGAGCGTAGATTCTTGCTCTTCCAAAGCGGCTGTGGAAGTTTTTGAACGAATATTTCTCATTTTTTTGAAATTAGCGGCATTTGTAGCTATCTTGGAAGGGAAGAATATTACTACAGAGAGTTGCCCAAATTAAGTGTAAAAAAAACTAAAAAAAAGGTGCAGCCGTTATGCAAATCCAAAGCAGAGATGCAAAAACAGAGAAGAAGTTGGGAAAAAAAGAAATAGGATTTGCGGACAACGGAGGAAGGAAATGAAAAGAGATTTTCGTTCCCAAAATATTTATTAAAGCTGCTGCTATACAGGTTTATATCGATCCCTCCACAGAATTGACTCAAGCTAGTGACTTGAGAAGCAGACTCTGGAGAATAAGCCATGAACAGAAGGCCGAGTGATCGAACTGGACTTTTCTATGCCCGACATACATGTGAAATGCTTTCCTTCTTTTGGCTGTGTGATTACCCCATAACAAGCTCCCCGAAAAGATGGAGGACTTCCTGAAGCAGCTCACCCAGAATCTATTGGTCTGAGGAAGGTCTCTAGGACCAGATTCTTGGAGAATAAGTAAACAAATAGTTAAATAAGACCAGATGTTCGAGATCATGAGGACTTGGAACATAGGAAAAGAAGAAAATATGAACATAAGAATTTCCTTTGAGGATAAAGAGTTACTAGATACTTCGAAAGAAAATTGTTGTAGGATGGCTAGAAGGATGCCATATACATGCCACAGATTCATTCTGGTATAGTAAAAAACAAAACCTCATTTGATAATTGTCGAGAATATTTACAAAATTTTCAGACTTTTGAAACAATATCATAAAGGTAAAGTTTTCGGCCCTGATTAGTGCCCCAAGGAAGTGCCGCCACATTCGTTTTCCATTCAGAATCGTAGAGGCATGGTGAATGCAATGACTTGCGGGAGCCAGCCGCTATACCAAGTCAGTGTCGTTACCTTCCCAGGCAAGTCTGGTACCAATTTACCCGACCCCGGAGGGATGTGAATCTTTGTATTGCCCGAGCGGGGATCGATCGCTCAACCGTGCGACTGATAGTAACGCCTCTTACCAATGTACCAAATGCGCTCAACAAGAACACAGCTTTAATATAAAACATGGAAGGCCGAAGGAGATGAGGACATTTTCTGGAGTCTTAGCATTTTTATACCGACTGTCGCCAAGAGACCAGATGTTCATGAGCTCATGAGAATGTGGGGGTGGGAGCGAATGGGGGAGGGCGATGTCTGCTGTTCTGTCCCGAGATTCGTGCACTTGACCTCTTGTCAGCGCCGAAGTTGTTGACCACTACGCTTTCCGAGCACTTTCGTCTGGGCGTCGACGAAAACACGCCGTCCATCAGACGTACGTCTCCTAAGCCTGTGAGGACTTATTATTTACGGATTTGATTGCTCTGATGCTGCCCTTCCCTCCTACGAACACTTCTGTTCAGGCGGAAGATGAATGGAAAAGAAAAAGGCCGACATGTCTAGCCATCTGAGAGTCATAAACAAATTACAATGTTACGAGCAGGAGTCACAATGCGAGAAGTCCGTTGTGACGTCAGCTTCAAGTATTTACAACACGAATTAATAAATAATTAAACCGACTTCTGAATCATGCAACCCTCTATTATCCACTACCCGAATTTTTAGCAAAATTGTCACCATATGCAAGTCCTTTTCCATAATTGAAAATGGCGCTGAGCGATTTGTGGTCAGGTACGTCAGAAGGTTCAAAATAACGAGATAGCTTCGAATAAGAAACGAAGCAGAAACGACCCGTAGAGGTCAAAAAGAAAAAATAAATGTTGCCAAGCCTCATCGAACCCGTATTTTTCGATTCGAAAACCCTCGCATAATCAATCCATATAAATATTCAAAAATTTTCCCTTCATAGAATATATTTTCGCTCATCAATAGGGAATAAATGTCGGTCCCTGAGCTCTACAAAGAAGGGCTAAATGAAATGAGTAGACCCTCGAAAAGGAACACGAAATATTGCAATTCTGAGCATTATTTTTGTAAATCGTAATCATAAGGCATCTGAAATTACGCCAATTACTGTGGTAACATGAAGATCACAACAAAAAGTGTTCAGGAGGAGTAGTATACTGTATAATTTGTAATAAGGTCAATGAAACTGTACTGCCTGACAGAATACAGGCATAAGAACATTATCTCCATCGAGTTTCCGAAGGAGAAAGTACGAAACATCCGAATAAACCAGAGCTTACGCGAAAAGCGTCTGAGGCTATAGGTTCAACTCGAACAAATGAACGAATGGCTCGTTTGTCTCCAGGTAACAGTATCCTGCACATTTTCGTTTTTCATGAAATTGCATTGCAGGCTAGCAGACATGACATTTTTTCAGTCGAATTCAATTAGGATTGCCGTCAGCAGAACTATTCTGGATCGCGACGCTGGTTACGCAAAATAACTTTCCGAATAAAAAATAGCCACTGAAGAGAAATCGTTGAGAAGAAGCTGAGCAAAAGTGCAGCCGAGGAAAAACTCTCAGCTGTCTCGGTGGAGCTCGAGAGGGTGTGAGATGGGATCTATCTCAAACAAAAGTCAGCCGTGAAGCCTGATCGCGCTCTCGTTGACACAACGCCCATCAGCCTACGTCGACACAGGTGGTTCTCGTGCACTCCGCTGATAAGCTGGCCAACATTTAGTGGCAGACACAGCGCATGCTGGCACTCAGCCAACATCATGCCCTGTCAAAAGGCAGAACGCTGACCGCATTCAAAACATTTCAAAATATCTCAGAATTTAGTAGCACTTTCAAATTTCGAACAACAAAAGGTGGAGGAAGACAGCTCTGTAGTGATAGCTAATACTTAAGAAAAATCAATGACTCTGACGAATATTAAAAAAGCTTCAGGCGCGTTGCTAAAAATGACCTTCTCGAATATTAAGAGCTCCTGGCCGCGGGCTCGTCCTAGGGTCATTAATTTAGATAGGCTGCCCTTCTATTGCGTGAACTTTATTTTGGGGTTTGTCCTAGAGCAAAAGGTTAAATATAAAGGTTTCGACGTTGATCAGTCCCCTAAGGACGCACCGCCGCATTCGTGTTCTACTCAGAGTCGTAGTCGCATAAGGAACGAATGTTTGGACTATAAAATGACTTGCGGGACAAGCCGCTATACCAAGTCTGTGTGTTTCCCAGAGAAGCCTGGGACTAATTCACCTGACCCTGGAGGGATGAAACGTTTGGCAAGCCCCGGCGGTGATCATTCCTTCGACCGTGCGCGTGTCAGGAGCGCCACTTACCACTATCACACTCACTCTCCGATATCATGTCAAATTTGAAAACAGCCGTAGAGGACAGTTTTACTCACCATGAGACACTTCAGCTTTTCCAACGATGACCCATTCTTATCTTATAGTTTATCGACTTTGGTTCCTCAATGGTAAGTAAGATACTGTACCCCATCCCGGTCAAGAGTAGAATACTCTCGGACTTATGTTTTTTGCCGTGCTGGATCTACAGTATAGATTTGGAATCAAATATCATCAAGCAAATTCTTGATACAAGAAATTAGGTGAAAAGAAATTAGTGTCCCTACCTTTTCTGGACGCAGTGTATGTATGCAATGAAGAAGCAATACAATTGTGGTACATATTCTCTGACTTTACTCTGCTCCGACCACCCTGACAGATCACCTACGCCGTTTGTTTTTTGGCGTCCCGCTGGTGTGTTTCCTGTTCCGGGAGGAACTCGAGGAGTTTCTACTAATGAGTGTGCCTGCCAAGAAGAAAACCCTCGAAACGGATCAGAAACCCGTAATACATGTGTATTAGCCTACTATTATTTCCTTCTGTACTATTTGTTTTGGGGTAAAGAATAGAATCTGTCTTCCAGAGCAATAGTAAACAGAATTAAAGAAGCGCCATTCCACGAGACTATAGGTACAAGTTGTCAATATTCTTGTTACCACAAAAACCAAAATTGTCTCGAAAATAGAAATAAAATTTGACCTGCAGTAATCCCGAAGATTCCCTCGACTTCATGGTTACTCAGATGACAGCTCTATCAATTTTTTCTCTCTTCTTTTCTCAAGCGAAAGGAATGCCCAAGTCTTTATAATCTTCTTAGAGCCGAACAAAGTTGACTATTCTGAAGAACTTCCCTAAAAAATACGCCCAATTCTCGGAAAAGAACAGATGGTGCTCCTCAAATTTATACGAATTTCCTTTACGGTTGAACGGTTCGAGGGGAACGTTTGAAAGACTCTTCATTACTCTTCAGTATGTACTACGCCAGAATTAATGGGCTGACAATAAAACTCACCAGCATCAGCTATAGCGGAAACCTTTTGGAAGGCGAAGCACAAGCGGACTAAGATACTACATGGGTTGGTGGGAAGGTTTCCCAACACTCACTTTGGCTTTTCATCAAAGTGTTGAAACCGGTTCCGACATTTTCCCCTCGTAGCCTACATGTAGTCTATATATACAAGGTATTCATAAGGATTTGAACTGCAAACATTGTTTTTCCTCCATCTTTTATCCATTCATATACTAGAGAAGTAGCTCGACAAAAAGGAAAAGTGCTTCGGTGCAATCATGTCATGAAAATTCTAGGAATTCTGCAGAACATTCAAAATTTAGCTAACAGATAGCAAGAAGCTGTTGGTAACAGTGGTGAATAGATCCATCAGATTTTGAATGGAGTGAAGAAGAGAAAGAAGTCCTGCCAGTTTTTTAATTTCCCTTTCTCTGGCTAGTTCTCTTCTTTTCTTTGTTTGAGTTTCGTTTTCCTAACCGAATCGGCTCTGAACATTGCTTTTCATTGTCGTTGTATATGTACTTATGTCACTACGTATTAATACTAGGGTTCTCCTTTTGTTTTCCAGGTAGCTCGCACTCTGGTGTACTTCAAATGGAAGATGAATAAATAAATAAGTTTAGAAAACATATATTGCGGAGGTCGTGGTAAACCTGTACACCGCGCTACTATCTTATCCGCGAAAAAGAAGGTATTGTTGGAGGAATGGAGGTGTTCGGGTAAACGGTTCGGAAAAAAATTTAAAAAAATCCCTCTATTAGTTGCGCTATTTGAGCTGAAAAGCAGACTAAAAGAGAACAGGCATTAAATGGACCGAAAAAATCATTGAAGAAGAGCCCGAAGTGAACTATTTCAGCCGCAAAACACAAGTTATTATTAGAGGGTATAGTTGATGGGGTTCTCAATGGACGACGAGACGAGCTCAATACTACGGAATAATGAGTGATGCACAGTTGAAACACGTGGGAACGACGGGAAGAGTGCGACGGTTGGCGTCGACGAACAACAAATCGGACCCGGCAGCTGACGAGTTCGGTGTGGTCCGTCGATCGCCACCTGATACCCAACACCAATACGCACTGCGTTCATCCACGGCAGACGACTAGAAAGCTCATCAAGCTGAAAGCTACAGCAACAAGGAGCGGCACCATCGGAAGCCGTGGAATCAAGGAGGCTGTCCCTAGAAATGCAGACGTTTGTCTTTTCTATCGCAAAATCGCGTGTCCATATAATAATCGCCGATTCACGCAGCATGTGTTTGGCTGACTGGCGACGATGATGATCGTGACGATGCAGCTGAGGCCCCTGGTATGCATGTCGTGACTCGACGCAATGATTCACGCTCTTCTGACGGCACAAATGAACGGAAGAACGGACGCGTTTGATGTGACAACTGAGCGATGTTTTACATCGGAACGCCGTTCCAAAAAGATGACAACGACCATATGTATCCCTTAGGCAACCCAAACACCGCAGAGCTGATGAATTGTCGTTTCCGGCACAGCTGTATGTAGCATTCTGTACCATCGGTAAACATCCGCCAGAACGTGAGATAAATGGAACAAACCGTTTTCACCGTTTCCTTACCTCCGACATTATTTCTATTGAATAAAAAAGAGTTAGCTGGGATCGGGTGAGTGTGATCTATCCTATGGTAAAAGAAAAGTAGTGAAATTCGTTCTGATTTTCATGTGATTATTCTTTAACCTCACCAGGATGACTGTCCCACAAGGTCGATCTCTTTAGGCCGCCCTCGTTGATTTACATTCTATAGCTTCATTCAACTACGTATACACCTACAGCACTTTATTACCATGCTACCTTTTCGTTTCAGCATCATTCACTGAAAGAGACAGGTTTATTAAAGTTCTTGAGTGGTTCACGTACAATTCCGCCCTTATTCTAGTGGAACTAGGAGTCTGCAACATACTATGCTTCTCTAAAAGGTAAAGGTGTCGAAGTTGATCAGTCCTCGAAGGACGCGCCGCCGCATTCGTGTTGAATTTAAAATCGTAGAAGCATGGTGAATGCGTGTTTGGCCTATACAATGACTTTCGGGCGGCCAGCCGCTATACCAAGCCAGTGCCTTTACCTTTCCAGAAAAGTCTGGTACCAATTCACCTGATCCAGGAAGAAAGGGAGGCTTGGTTGGTCCGGGCGACGATCGATCGACCGTGCGAGTGTCAGCAGCGCCTCTTACCACTGCACCACGTGCCCCTTCTCTAAATGAAGCTCTAAAAACTGCTAAGTAGAAGTGTGCTAGTGTACCGTAGGAGTCGTGAACATCGACCCTAAAAACTTTCACAACTCGTGCTTTCGCACACGGAGCTTTTGGCTGAAGGTACGAGGTGAGAAGGTAAATTGATTAATTTCTAAAGCTACAGAAGTCTTCTTAAGTCCTCAGGGAGATAAAATTGTAAAAACGCTAAATTCGAAGGACAGCCAACGCATCAAGTCCGAGAAAAGATATCTTGCGATCAAATTCGATAGTGATAGAAATGGTAGATTGTAATGAAACGTCGAAAAAACAGAATTTTTGGATCGTTATGGAGCATTACTAAAGCTTAAACACACCTTTGTATTGAATTCTAAAAAACGACTATTCCGAAAAACCTACCGTTGTTACTTGTTATTGCTATTTATAAAGTAGTTGTTCAAACGCCACCGCCACACAGCTTGGAAAGATTCGATTTTGAAAAATGAGTAAAAAATTTAGTATAAAACTTGGCTGCTTAAGAAATGGAAGAAGGGTGGCATACATTCAAATGTTTGTGAAATTTGCGCAGCAAACAACTATATATAGTAGGATTAAATTAAACTTCAAGCCTTCCATGATGGGTAGATTTTTTCAAAAAAAAAAATTGGTATGCCGCGGCGCTTGACGTCGGAAACTGAGAATTTTCTGGTTTATTTATCGTCAAAGACATCTGTCGCCCCCACCTCTTCCATCATTCCCATATCAAAGCAGGAATAGCTCTCGCTGGGCTCTCAAAGAGTGACATCAAAAAGCACGCATTATTCACGCTCCGCTACACCAAACACTTAAGCTCAGCGAAAATAATCGAAGTGAATTGACAACACTTGAATTGAGTATTAGTTTTTAAAGTTTCGCTTTTATTTATACAAGCAAAAGCAAAGGAAAAAGAAAGGCTTAGCCTCCGTGAACCGTGGCTGCTCAATTCCCCGTAGAGAAGAAATGTTGCCGGGCCATGTCGGATTTGTTTTTCGCTGCGCCTAAACCGCTGAGAAGACTCGAAAAACACTGCTGAAAACTAAACTCAATCTATAGCGTCGTAACGTCGTTTTGCAGCTAGAAATTGGAAAAGGTGCCTCTTTCGTACTCACTAAGCTTCTGAGAGCCGTCCCGCCGAGAAAACAGATGAAAGCAATATTATTTCTTATTCAAAAAGATTTCTGAAGATAAAAAATAGAAGTAAGCGACCCATAATTTGAGAGGGATCAGATCAGATGAGATCAAGGTTTACTATTATATGAATAATCTTGTTCGGAAAGCATGGTTGTCGCTAATAATTTCCGACTGCATCTCTTTTGCCCAAAGGATAAATTAAGAAATCTAGTTTGGTTCCTCCCTCTATTCTGTGTAAATACACAGGTTAACTATAAGGTTGGTGCAAAATTAATTTCGGTTTTGGACCGCAAACTTTGAAGTGCAATAGCTCAGCTCAAACTCAACATTATTAAACTATATAAGAACCATCAGAATCTACACATATTTGCCAACGAACTGGTAACATTTCTAGGCCTCTAGAGTAAAAACTGGGATCACGAGAATCGACGAAATCAACGAAGGCAGATTCAACATCGATCAAATCAGCGAATTGTTTCTGACGTAGATAGGAGTAAAGAGATTGGAAAAAGTGGTAATCTGTTGGGGAGAGGTCAGGGGAATAGGGTGGGTGAGGGAGAACTTCTATACCTATAATATTAAGTGGGACTGGTTCTGACATTACTAAATAACCTGTATTCAGCCAAATAGAGAGAATATTGAAAATTTAAGGAGATTTCTAGCAAACAGTGCTCTAGTCTCAGTGTCGCTAGGAACGGCGGCGAGCAGTATAGGGCTCTAGCTGACGGCAAGGGAAGATAGAAGGGCAACTACAACGGAGTCAACCAAGCGGACCAGTGAACAAAAGAAACTCTGCGCATTGGGGAGGAAAAGTGAGGGTCCTTCCACGGAACTGGGTTAAAAACAAACATGCGCTAGGCATTTCTATATGACTGATAGAAGGAAGCGATGAAATCAAGATGTATGTACACAGGAGTCTTTAAAGTCGACAAAAATAGGTTCTTCTACTCGATGGACAGCTAAACTCTAACATTTACTGGAGAAGAGCAATCAGATGAGAAGTAGACGAAGTGCAACAAGGTGCGAAACGCTTCTGGAGGAGACAGTTAAGAGCCCTTTGCGTCATATGCAAATTCGTCTGAAATCCTATTTGTCGCATGGCCAACGTGACGAGTTCACATCGACCTACGCGCTACTGGCTACAATCACTAAATAGCAATGCACTTGTTTGAGGTTGAAGTCCTAATAAGGTCAGCAAATTAGCAACGAGTAGCTATTGTTCGGAGGTACCAGTACTGGAATTATGACAGCGTCAAAATGAAACAAATCAAATGGAAAATACAATCAAATGGAAATCAAAATGAAAAATCGAAATGAAAAAACTACAACTTTCTGTTCCTTGCTGACGAAATTCCCGGATAAAATTCAATGAAAACAATTCACCCTTTTTTGCTGTTTGTGACATTTTGCGAAACTCGCTGGCCCTAGCGAAAATGAAAATGTCTCCGGGGTCGTATAACTCTGATGAGCGGAAAACAAATATTTTTCCATTGGAGCCATTTTATTATATGGCATGTGTTCAGTGACTCGTTATCGAACACGGGAAATGTCATTCTCATCGCGAAATATTGGGCTATATTGAAATTGATAAATGTAGGAATGACTTTTTCGTGACCATTCACGCAGCAAATTCGGGCTTCTTTCGAGGTATGAGACAAATTGCTAGTTCAGGACGGGTACCCGATGATTTGCAGTATTTCGATCGCATAGGTCGATCTGATTTACTAGCAAGTTACAATCAAAATAATGCAAACGGGGAATTACAGTGAGCAAAGCTGAGAGCAGTGGGTGAGGCTGCGAATGTGATTGATATAGAGGGCGGCGACCGAGAGAGGAAAGAGGAGTGAACCAGTCCAACAAACGGCTTGATTTGGAGGCGGTCGAAAATGGTAATTCCACCAGACGCTCTGAAATTAACGCCTGGAACTCAGTGATAAATAGCACTTCTGGGACCACATTCATGATGGAGAAACTGGAAAGTTCAACCCTAATTGTAAGATCTCAATTGGCTCGCCAAGCGCAACTCATGAACATATCATATCCAGGTTTATTCGAAGGTGCATATATTACGTCCTTCCGGCATGGAGGGGTATCGGTTACCTCGCAGCGGTAACGGCATGTCACAGCTGATTTCTGCTACTCGGTGGCCGTACCATAAGCGTTTAGACTACCTCGACGGTTTCATAAACGAAGGCCAAAAGTTTCCTAAAGTCATTCACCATTTTACTATACCCAGATTAAGAGATCACAGTATCCAAAAAATCTAAAGCTGCCTTTATTTTGCTTTGCATTTTCTTGCGCGCTCGTGGTATAGCGGTAAGAGGGGCTGCTGGGCTAATCAAACCTTCCATCCCTCCGAGGTCGGGTAAACTGGCATCAGATTCCTCTTGGAAGGTAAGAGCACTGACTAGATATATTAACTGCTTGCCCCGAATTGTATGGGCCAAATATGCATTCAACATTTCTCTGCGATTCTTAATGGGGCACAAATGCGGTGAAACGTCCTTAGGGGACTCATCAACCCTCACACCTTTACCTTTTTTATTTCTATTTTGCATAATTTCTCGTGGATTTACATCTAAATATAAAACCAATAAAACAATAAAGATTATAATAACTATTGTAAGAAAGAAAGGTGAGAGAAATACGTAGAAACTACAGCTCCTTTGATCAATGAGCAGCATCGACATCCGTACCTATATTTTCTCGGCAAGGATCAGGAGGCGGGGGAGCAGCGCAGCTGGAAATCACCAGGACCACAGTGGAATTTATTGCAGTGCCAAACCATCTGCTTCCTCTTATAGAGCAATGATGCGAAAAAAGCGGGAAGAAGCGACCGAGTCCTCGTTGAGCTGTGAAAATGAAGAATCGGCGAGCGTAGGGGTGGGAACGGGGCTCCGAATTCAAAAGAGGAGGGTTCAAGCTGGTCACCCCCGGGGACCGCTCATTTGACACCCGTCGTCGCCACAATTCTAGATGTCCAATTCACAAAGTGGATACGCGAAAAAGTAGGATAACTAAGCATCCATCTGGTGAAATTCAAAACCCGAAACCCGATCAACCAAAGAACATCGCAAAGTCAGTTGGCCTTTGGGATTTCAGAGGACATCTCTGGCGCATAAAGCGCGTGCCCAAAATTCCATTTCGTTACTCGGAGCCGGTCCGATGAGCTCAAAACGCAAAAAGAGCAGTTCGGAGGGGGTGCTTCGGGCTCGCCGTCTACGAGAAAGGTTAACGGCGTACTTCCGGCCCTAAATTCTCAGAAAATAGCTTTTCTGGGCCTTAAAATCTGGACAGTTAGCGTTTATGTTTTGTTATAGTTTAAAGAAATTGTTAAGCAAGCTGGTAGCTGACGCTTCGGCGAATTAACTTTCTTTAGTATCTGGAAGAATCAGAAAGGACTCGATCGAACCTCGTCTCCAGCAGAAATTCACAATCGACTTCTGGATCACTAACTATACGTCAAAAAAGACAGGAGTTTTCAATCTCAAAAGATCGTAATCGTCTAGTAGAAAGAAAAAGCAACTGGCTATAGAGGTAATAGTAACATAGAAACTTTGAAAATATTCCCTCTCATAAAGTCCTCTCATCTTTGAACCTCTGAAGATGACAGGAAGGTCAAGCGTTCTACCATGAAAAGCTCATAAAGAATAGGAAAAAACGTTGAAATCGTCAAATGTAGAAATAGGTGTTAAATGATTAAAGAGTGAATAGCTTCTACTTTCAAGCCTTCCCTTGCTCTGCGGCTCAATGGACCGCTGGAAAGAGCCGTTGTCTCACCTGAGGTTTTGATGGAGGTGCTGGCAGAATCGCCGACGCTGTCCAGCTGCAGCTCCTTGTCCCATGAGGTGGGCCGCGGTGGCGGTGGTGGTTCCTTTTCCGGAGGAACGATGTGGGAGAATTCCGTGTGACATTTGGACTTCTCGAACGTCGTGCTGTCCGAATGCGATACGGCCGAGCCCGTCCAACAGGTGATCGCATGTCGCAGCGGAGTACAGCACGACTTGCGCATACAATCTTAAATTTTACGAATTCTCACATGAGAATCGACCGCGAAAACTCGTCCGAAACGGAAAGAACATCAACAGCCGAGACAGGCAACAAAATTATTCAGCTCAACGAGCAGAAATCGGCAATGAGACATAGCAAGAGCTTAAGACAAAGTCCTTGGTTTCCCTTCAGAACGAGTTCTCATAAACAGACTTATTTTGCAGCGATCTACTCCAATCTTTTTTATTTTTCCAACCTATCTATTCCGTCGATTTTTCCTCCTAGTATTCACCTGCTCAAACTTGTCGCTTTCGATTTTGTCAAGATTGACTACAAAAAATTTGTCATTTTATTTATTCTGAGTGATAAACGTGTTTCCAAAATAAAGCTAAGCGATGAAGTGTCTGTTGAAGAAGCTGTAGCTCATAGCTGGGCATTCAATTAGATTTCAAAACAATTTCTCGCTTTCCTATGCACTTGCCAGATGCGCAAGTTTAGTTTTTATTTATCCAACTACTTTCATGCATACATATAATCTACAGAAACCCATCTCATTAACAATAAGACTGAAAAAAGTTAATGTGATATGGAGAAAGTTGCTAGGACCATTCCTTTTCCAACTTTCTATTTCCTAGCCCGTTTGAATTCGAAATTTTCAGTGAGAGAGGAAAAAACATCGTCTGTTGCCTCGAGCAAATGCCACCATACAAAACAAAGCAAGACGTGTAGCGAAGCGCTACAGTGCTGGAAAGAAAACAGTCACAAGAACAACGGAAAGAGTGTTTAAATTAATATTTTTTTCGTTTTTAGCTATTTATTTATTTGCTTGTATTTGAGCACGGTAAATCCACCTTTTTACCAATCAACGAATAAAAGCCTGAATATTTCGCATATTTCATACATTGTTTCTATTTCACTCTTTTCTGGCTTCTTCTAGAGAATGACTCACGGCTACCACAGAACTTGCCAAATTTTTTTTGGAACCAAGCGTGAACAACATCCAAAATTGATTGTCGTCTCCTATTCCTGCCTAAAAATTGTTTGATTCAAAAATCGCAGTTCAGAAAAAGAACAAGAAAATGGAAAATCGAGAAAATATTAAACCCGAAATTATTACAGCTCATGGAAGCCATGGAAACGACAGAGACCTCCACGTCAATGCTCCTCCGCATTACCCTCCTCCTCCTCCGGAGCACACGCGGGTCCCGCCCCTTGGTTTCCTTTATAAGGGCAGCCCGGGCGGGTCACTAGTGAAAAAGGTAAGCTGAAGTATCACAATCTCCTCAGGGCAAAAATCGGACGATCGAATCAAGGGTAATTTCCAAAACACCAGTGAAATCGATTCGCAGCAAATTTCACCTCACGTGGAAACCTGCATTTTAGCCGTTCAAAGGTAAAAGTCTATCACTAGTGAAAAAGGTAAGCTGAAGTATCACAATCTCCTCAGGGCATAAATCAGAGGATTGAATCAAAGGTAATTTCCAGACCACCAGTGAAATCGATTCGTTTAACATGATAAATTTCCCCAAGGTGAATGATTTGGGATTACTACTAGTATTCAGGAAGAAGAGTAAATCATAAGCTTGCTATTAGTAAATTAGGAAATCAAAGCCTCTAGAAAAGTAGACGCTTCAGAGAGGAAACGCTGAATTCCAATAGCATCAAGCGGACCAACAACTCTTTTACTCAAAAGAAATAGTTTGACAAATCTAGAACTTTACTTGAACGGCGAATTTTGCCTTCTAATTTGTGTCGCTCCGATATGCTCCCTCCAACAAAAGAACGAGGTTGAGCAGAAGTTTCTTATGAGAACGTGTTACTAGGCTTTACAGCCGACATAAAGAAAGGTGTAATTTTTTCGAAAGTTCAATTTTCTCTGGATAAAAGTGCTCCGTTGCACTGCGTCTCAGCGTCTCACTACAAGACGAGATCAGGACATGCGACATGCTGCTTACCCGAATATCACCAAGTGATAAGAAAGATGTATCATTAAATGTTGAGGGTTGTGATCAAGGAGAAATCAGGGATAAGGAAGATATATCGTTAGATGTTGAGTGTTGTGGTCAGGGAGAAAGCATATGTGACTTAACCGTCGTTGTTGAAGTGCGTCTCAAAAGAGACTGTGTGCCGGCGTTTCGTTCCTAGTCAGACTTTGAGGAGGATGGAAGGTGAATCAAGACAGATCTGCGACTCTGCTCGGTCTACGGTTAAATCTTCCCTTTGTGCGAAATATGATAGACTTGTTCAATCTCGTTCTGAGATTCATAGAAGCAGAGAAACCGATGCCACCGTGGACTACCGTCATGACGTTACCCGGTGATCTTCCGGAAAGAGTCATGATTATCGGAAGCGCTCATATCTCATCCAATGCACTACGCGTATTTACAAATAATCTCGGTCCAACATTTTAGAAAACAAAAAAATGCCGCGGAGGAGCATTGACGAGGATGTCTCTGTTGTTTCCATGACTTCCATGAGCTGTAAAAATTTCTGGTTTAAAATTTTCTTGATTTTCCATTTCCTTGTTCCTTTTCTGAGCTCCGATTTTCGAGCCAAACACTTTTTAGACAGCAACAGTAGTGGAAGGCGACAATCAATTTTGGATGTTGTTTATGCTTAGTTCCAAAAAAATTGACAAGTTCTCTGATAGCCGTAAGCAAAAAAGTCGTTCTCCAAAAGAAGCCAAAAAAGAGTGAACTAGAGACATTATATGAAACATATGATATGTTCAAGCTTCCTATTTTTATCCGCTGATTGGCAATGAGGTGGATTTAACGTCTTTAATTTTTGGTTGCACAAGATGTCAAATCATCCCCAAAGTTGTTGGAGGCTTACAGAGACTGCGGAGTCAGGTGCGATTGAGGCATGTGAGCGAAGTCAACCCGCAGACCCCTTCCGATGACACTCGGAGTACGCTACCTGCTTTACCATTCCACACTAAACAACCGAAATGAGTGTATTTAGATAAGCAATGACTTCTTGTCTTTCAGACGTTCTGTGGGTTCCAAAATTACTGATGTGACTCAGTTTTATCGACTGATATCAAGAGCAGGTTGCCACTTCGGCAACGCGCTAGCGGTGAATAACGAGTAAGTCATTGATTTCTTTCGTTTTTACGGTTTCGTGGGGAGATTTTGCAAGTTGGTCAAAAATGCTAGGGAGGATGAGACGCTTGGCCGGGTAGTTCTAGAAGGTCAAGAAATTTCGAGCCACTTTCCAGGCTTCTGAATATAATGAAAGGGCCGAAACGTCAGGCCATAATAAAATTTGATCCACCTTAATAACCTCGTTCGGCGCAGCAGCATACGAAACTAGTAACATCACCCTGTTTGATTTTATCCGTAGGTTGAAGAGTGAAAGCCACAACGATGATTAAAAACTCTAGTTGTCGCATATGTAAGGACAATTTGCAGGCTTGGTCACAGACCAGAACTCTATCAGAGATCGAGGTATGATGTTTAAAATAACTGTCCTTTGCTGGGAATCCTTTAGAGAGCTAGCATCAAAATGAGAATGATATCATCTTATATCATTTTATATGATTTCATTCCTGGTAGCCAAATTCGTCTTTGCTCAAATGTCCTTTCCCTTTGAGGAACAGAAGGCCCTAGGTTGGCTAAACTGGTGCAATTCTTGGAATGCTCCGTGGTTAAAATTTAGTAAATGCTCATTTGGTTATCTGAATACCTGAGACCGTAACATGTTGGTTTATTTTATCGATTTCTTATACTCCAGTTGGGAGTTGTTTTGCTACTCATTCTTGCGGGTAGAGGTACAGTAGTTCGCGAAATGATATGTCACCTTGCATTTTTGGGTGCAGATCGCTGAAACCAGAAGTAATTTGATTCCAATTGACAGTTTTGATAACCCTTATTGAAGATACACTGATATATGCCCTTGCTGGAAATTCTGGATTTTTTGAAAAAATTTTAAGCTCATTTTCATATGCATTTTTAAGCGAACGTATCTTAGGAACCAGTGAACTTCTGCTTGTCCAGTGGTGATATTCTGATAGAGCATGATTAGCTTGTTCTTATTAGCTATGAATTTGTGTTTCAAATCATTAATAAACCGTAAATTTTTTGCGTGAGTTTTTAAATGGTCAAAAAATGGTGAAATCTTGGGACAATCTTTCATATAAAATTCCATATATTAGTGACTAGTGGATGAATTTGCATCAAATTTGGATATGTGATAGAGTAAGATTTTCGTTTTCCAAAACGTGTTTAAATTTGAGAAATAGCCGTCCAGATGCAGAGAAAATGGCTCTTAAAATTGTGTTTACATAAGCGGCCGCTTTAAAGAAACCCGGAGGGCATTTGACTTCATATTTCTCTAGTGCATAGTAGACTTGTTGCTTGTTAGATGGTCAAAAGGTAGCATAATGATTTCCACTCTTCTGCAGAAAATCGTTCTCTAGTTAGACCGATTGAAACTACCGCGCCAACCTGCATGGTGTACGGTGGCGGGAATAGGGACGCATGCAATATTACGACATAGAAGATGATTTTCTGCAGAAGAGTGGAAATTACTTCGCTGCCTGCTAAGGACTTAACAAGCAAGAAGTGTACTATGCACTAGAGGAATCCGGAGTCGAATGCCCTCCGGGTATTCTAAAGACAACCCTTTATGTAAATGCAATTTCAGGAGCTATTTTCTCTGTAATTGGACGGAATTCCACGAAAGTTAAATATGCATTGGAAAGAGAAAACCTTACGCTATCGAATATCCCAATTTGGTGCAAATTCATTTACTAGTCACTAATATATGGAATTTTATATGAAACGTTGTCCCAAGATTTCACCATTTTTTGACCATTTAAAAATTCACGCAAAAAATCTTCGGTTTATTAATGACTTGAAACACAAATTCATAGCCTATAAGAACAACCTAATCATGCTCTATCAGAATATCACCACTGGACAAGCAGAAGCTCACTGGTTCCTAAGATACATTCATTTAAAAATGCATATGAAAATGAGTTTAAAATTTTTTCAAAAAATCCAGAATTTCCAGCAAGGGCATATATCAGTGTATCTTCAATAAGGGTTATCAAAACTGTCAATTGGAATCAAATTACTTCTGGTTTCAGCGATCTGCACCCAAAAATGCAAGGTGACATATCATTTCGCGAACTACTGTAGTCTTGTAGAACTTCTTATATTTCAATGATTTTCAAGTTGATTAGTGTCTCAGAAAGCAAGAGCACGGGCCACTGAGTAGGTTGTCTATTTAGATCTTAGTCGAATAAGGATTACGGAATTCGAAGAATGTCTCCATATATGCAGACATTCCCCGAATTTCCTAATAAAAACACACTATTCCACAAAGTTTTTATCCCGATCAGTTACGGGGTACGTCTTTCATGATAGTCGCTCCGTCTTCTTTCTGCTTGGTGCTGCTCCCGCATTTGTTGAGGTGCCACACTGCCATCTTGTCTCGATCCAGAGCTCCTTCTGGGGTGGCCGTATCGTCCTCGATCGCAGGTTCTTGAGCGCCGCTTCCTTCCATGCGACCATTGATCCGTCTTGTGATCGTGACAGTTTTCCTCCATCAGCCGACCTGTCACACGGGCCTGACGCTGAAACCGACACCCTTTTCAGCTATTTCCATAAATAAGCCCTTAACCTCTCGGCCATCCCGCCCATCTCCTAATAAAAACACACTGAAACGCAATAAATACGCGCCCATTAGTGTCTAGACACTACTTCCGAAGGGAATCGAACCTCTGAACGGGCAGTCATTTGTTAGTTATTTATTTGCCTTTGCAGCAAAATATATGATTTCCAATTAAGGACATTTTTCACTTGTCTCGCAGTTTCCTAGGCTACAGATGACGTCTGAGAAGGGGGGCCAATCAGCTTTGCCCACATATTTTTAACAGGTCTTATGCGTCGTTTCACAGTTCAGAAGATAGTACTTCCTAACCGTTCCACGCATAATATTTCAATAACATAGTATGAAAGAACGAACAAATAAAATAAATAACAAAACAAGCATAGCCAATGTAGATGTTTATCCTACGATGTTACGTCTAACTGCAAGAACAAGTTGAAGAACAACTGTTAACTGAAATATAAGAAGTTCTACAAGACTACCTCTACCCGCAAGAATGAGTAGCAAAACAACTCCCAACTGAAGTACAAGAAATCGATAAAATAAACCAAAATGTTACGGCCTCAGGTATTCAGATAACCAAATGAGCGTTTACTAAATTTTAACCACAGAGCATTCCAAGAATTGCACCAATTTAGCCAACCTAGGGCCTTCTGTTCCTCAAAGGGAAAGGACATTTGAGCAAAGACGAATTTGGCTACCAGGAAGGTCTCAATCTTGGCAAGTAAATGCAAGGGTAAACTGGTTGGCATTTGTCAGTCACCAGAGGCACCGCTGAAACATGTTAAAACCATATTTGGAGTATACAACTGACTTTCTGGGTCGGCTTCGGTGGCCTCGGGCGAACATCGATCTTTGTGTCATGCGGATGGAAGAAGAACATCTTGCAGGAGTCGCGTACGCATCCCTTAGTAGAATAAAGTTGTGACACCCACATGGTCGAGCGATCGATCCCCGTCCGTGCTAACCAAGCATTCCATCCCTCCTGGGTCTCGTACACTGGTAACGGACTTGTCCGAGAAGGTGAAGACACTGATGTAGTGTTGAGGCTGGTTCCGCAAGTCATTGTTTAGGGCAAATACGCATTCAGCATGTCCCTACGATTCTGAACAGGAGACGTATGCATGGCGCGTCCTTAGTGAACTGATCAACAGCAATCCTTTACCACTACCTTTCACCTTTATTTCGCGTTGAGAGATAGGGCGATTTGAGTTCCTAATGAAGCTAGGACAGGTCTACAGCTCACGCAAAATCAATCGAGACCAAAATCTATGAAAAATGAGGACGGGAAGATGGCACGTACTTTTGTGTGTTCGTGACAAAGCCAGATTCTGAAATTAACAGAATACTTGCTTGTCGACGAGGGTATTGAAGACAGCAAAAGGACATCAGGGACTTTGATTGACCAACGCCTACACCATTACCTTTACCCTTACCTTTACGTTGTCCACGAGTCTTACAGAACCCCATGGGTAATAGTAAGGAACGGGTGATGTGAGTGTGTGTCGGCATCGTTTCGTCGGGTCTGATTCAACGACTCGACTCGCGCACCGTCAATTTCATTACTCGGTAATTCCATCAGTCGCGTCTGCTCGGCCTGATTTTATGCGCGTAGGCCTCACGACGCTTTTCAGGAAAAAATTCGAGTTAGCGCAGACGAAGACGTGAAAAAATCCCGTCATCGACTACAACAGTAAAAAGTGGCCGCCAACAACACTCGCGCTGGGAACTTTTCAGGAGGTAAAGGTAAAGGTGAAGTAATTGGCGTCCATCAGATATGGACATGTCACGCACTCGTTTCCAATTCAAAAAAACGGGTGTTTGTGGGTTGTAAACAATCGATTAATCGAAATAATCGAAACACGTCGGCCTAACGCTTTCAGAAATGGCACTAAGAGTTTGTTCCCGTTATTGTATTTGCCCAGGGACGCGTGATGCACTGATAAGATGCGCTACTGACAACCGCACGGTCGAGCAATCGATCCCGACCCGGGCAGACCAAGCATTCCATCCTTCTTGGGTCGGGTAAATTGGTAATTTACTTGTCTGAGAAGGAAAAAACACTGACTAGGTGTCGAGGCTGGCCCCAACCCTTTACCACTACCTTCTACCTTTATTTTACTTTGAGAAATAGGACGTCCTGAGCTCGTAATGAAGCTAAGGCAAGACTATATCCCACGTAAAATCAGTCGAGACTAAAATCTAGGTAAAATGGGGCGGGGAAGGGGAACATCGCAGGTCCTTTTTTGTGTTCCTGAGAAAACCAGATTCTGAAATCAACAAAATACTTGTCGGCGAGGGTATCAAAGACAGCAAAGGGACATCAGGAACTTCGCAGATCTTAGAATTCTGGTGCCGTTATTCTGCTGGAAGGCTCTATAGGCAGTAGATGTTGTCACCAGTTCGTTTAATAACAAGTCAAGCAGAGTACCTAACCAACATTAAATTCATACCTGTTAAACTAATGCAAATAAGATTAGGAATAGGGAGGATAAAGAATAGAAAAAAGGATTTCGGCGACTTCTTCGGCCGTTAGTTACCTTGTCCTGTGCGTAACGATTGTCGTGGTTATTTACGCAGACCTCGTCGCGCCTACAAATTGCTTCATTGTGGCCGAGGAATTTCGCTGTCATGTTGGAAACGGCTTGAAAGCGATGTTTTTGTTGGGCTGGCAAGCGCAAACAAGCGGATAAGCCGCAAAATGCACAATTTGTGACAAAAGTCCGTCAGTTACACTGCCGCCACAACAATAGCGGCTAATTAGCGGAGTTGAATTTCGCGCGATTCTCAATGGAAAGTGGAAAAACGGGAACGTTGCTCACTGAAAGAACGATCAGAAGACTTTCTGAATTATATAATAATGCATGTACTAATCGGGGGCTTAGAAGGCCAAAATAGAAACACTCGCAGAGAGGGATTCGCAGTGATGCGTGAAAAACGGCGGCCGACGAGGGGGTTCAGGCCCGATGAGCCGAAGCCGAAGGCCAAAAAGCCCTTCGGCGCGACGGCAGGAAAATTGGCACAAAACGATGAGAGAGAGGTAAACATGGTAAGCAACACAGGACGCTAAGTGATGCATAGGATGGACAAAAGCAGAGGTCCGCTGAGAGGAAGGAAGAGGGATGCTCGGAGGAGTGAATTGCCGAAAAACGGCGCTGATTGTTGGCTTAATTCGGGTGGGAATCGCATTTCCAACGCGACACGCTCTCCATTTCATCCGATGTTCTGCTGCTTAGTCGACTAACCTACACCCATCGTAATCACTGCTGCCTATGGAAGCAGCACGAGTACAACCAAGGACTCAATAATTTTCGCTCAAACTGGAAAACACGGGAGAGCGTTTGGCACACTTTTGAGGACGACCGATTGGGAATTCACTTTCTGTTCCGCACCCATCATATTGAACAAAGCGCACTTGGAATTATTACGGAACAGCCCTCCATTTTCCCACACTAGTTTTTGGGCGAAGCTGTGGAATCAGAGATATTTCTGACTTGTCGATTCGAAGCTGAGACGTCCAAGAGGACACGCATAATTTTGAAGCCGTACAGGGTGATGTAAAGGTGCCCGAAATTCTCTTGAAAGAGGAGAGTATAAGAGAGATCCTGAAAGTGTTTCCATCAGAAGAGCAATCTCAGAAAATAGTCTGGTAATTATAGGCCTAGTTCAAGCGGAATATCTTTAAGCTATGAAAACTGTGAATTTACATAAGGAGAGCTCGTTAGATCGTTAGATCTAAGCCAATAGTCGGAACAGAATTTTGTACCTTTCATTTGGTCACAAAAACCTAAATATGAGCGAAATATCAAACTTTTCGGAAATATTTAGAAATGTGTTAGTCTGAAATTAACTGCAAAACAAATTTTGAACCACAGCATGGACGACTATAAACTCTAATCCAGATTAGAGTTTATAGTTGTCTAAGTTGTGTTCAAAGTTTAGCTGTAGATAGACATTGGCCACATTGGCGACTGTAGATAGATTCAGAGTTCAAACTATAAGGAATAAAATAAGGAAACAAAAAAATATCAGTTAGGGACCTAAATACTTTCTATTCGACTTTCTGGACGTAGAACAATGACCTTAATTGAAGCTAGAAAAAGCAGATCTTTTGGCCGACACAATCCACCGGAAGCAGTTAAAGAGAGAGCCAGACTCGTTAGTGTTTCAGCAGACAGCGTTGCCAAAAAGTTTCGAGCTAAACTGAACCCCAAAAAATGCTTCGATCATTTATCGATTGGAACTGATTTCCAAACTCTAGGTTGGAGGTTGTTTTCTGTTTTTTGTCTCGGCTTCCAGGCTTCTAGAGCGTTCCGACACTCCAGTCAGCTCTAATAATATATTTATCCATTTACTGATTTCTCATTTCGTTGAAAGGCGCTCTAGCAAACGAATATTACTAGGGAAGTGAAAGCATGATAAGTTTTAAAGCCAAAACTAAAAATGATAAGAATCCCCAACATAGAAGTTGGAAAGTGATGTCAGAAATGTTGAGTTCTAAGTTCTTCGCTTCTCCGCCTACCCTGTTGTAACTTGGCAACCCAATTTGAACTTTCAGGGTATGATCGATGAGTTCACTGCTGGGCAGAATTATTGAAGTCGGACTTCGGTTTAACATTAAGTGAAACGTATGCGGATAGATCGAGACTGACATGTCATTCTTCTGCTGATTCCCTGAGGATACAGATCGGCAAGCAGCCCGATGAAGCTGGCGTACGGAGGAGGCCGCGGCGGCGTGAAAAAATAATCCCGAAAACAATCTATTTACTCCGTACGCCTGCTTAGCGGCAAGTGACATGGAGCGACGAATGGCTCGTCGGCTGACCTCGCCGAAAATCAGCAGGGCCAAAAAAGGAAAAGCCTAAAAGTGCCAAGTTGATCTAGGTGGTGCGCGCGTGGTACAGCGATAAAAAGCATTACTAGCATCCGCAAGTACCAGCGATCAATCCCTGCTTTGGGCACACAGGGCCCTCCATCACTTCGTGGTCGGGAAATTTGTGATTTGTGAAATTAGGCCTAGATTTGAGCTCAGCAGTTCGAGCCCTATCGTTTGGTGTATAAATTACCCACACCTGAGAGTTTTTACAAAATACCGATTTTTTGCGTGTCCCTCGTATCCATCGATTGCCTCGTCGTTGACGGAGGCCCCAACAGGAGACCCCGTCAACGACGAGGCCAACGGGAGGCCCCGCGTGGTAGCCTCTTCGAGCCACCCCGTGGGGACTCCCACTCCTGGCTCGGTGCAATGAGCGCGCATATTTATAGGCGGCGATGAGGGGGCGGAGCCTAGTGGGTGCAACGAGCGTCGCATAATTATATGCGGCGAGGAGAGGGCGGAGCTTAGTCGGTGGTGAGTCACCAAGCGAGGGACCGAAGCGGCAAGGGATCCGAAAATCGAGGGGTCAAAAAAATTGACTGAAAGCAAGTTTCACGAATTTGGAAAAAGTGTTCATGTATGGATAGAGCTCGAGCTGCTGAGCTTAAATCTAGGCTTAATTTCACAAACAGTTGAATTATAAGAAAGTCATTCGAAAGAGCCGCTTTGGAGCGGTTTCTGCCGGCTTTTTCGGCTTTTTATCAAAAGACACCTCCGGTACTGTACGATTGTGAACGGAATACGAATGCGTGGCGCGTCCTTTGGGGACGGCTGATCTAGGAGGACAATGACTATTGGATGATCAGATCAGAACAGAAGTAAACCAATGGATGAACAAATGTAAGAATAACGACAAGAGAAAAGAAGAATTCACGAAGGTTCGACTGTGCCGCAGCGTGTCACTAAGCAGGCTATAGAAGCTGCTAATTGTTATTCTGATGCACATTTTTTCAAAAGAACCGACGAAATTGCTTCTCAATAGCTGTGTGTTTATGCGTCAGCGATGATAATGGATGAAATTAACACTAGCGTAGGCCGAAGAAAAACTGATGACAAGAGAAAAAAGACAGTTACGAGCCATAGTCCGTAGATTCAAGCACATCAAATCGATGGCGCTGATCGTCATGATGAACTGAAGCGATCAAAAACGCTCTGTTCCGGCTCTAAATAAAACATCAATAGAGGGACTGCGACTGACAGCAATAAATGCCGGCCGGCTGGGCACAACTGAACAACGTGTGTGTTGTATCGTCGCAACGCCTAATCGGCATTTGAGAGTTCTAGTCAACAAGATGATTGCTTCACGGGAACATTTATAGATCTGGAAATCTCTAATTACAGATTCCGTACCAAGTGACAGAGCGCGCGGGGTACGTGGTAAGGCCCTCGTTATAGGTTCGCTCGTACCCCAGCGTAACTCGTCCATTCAGCATCAGACAGCGTGGGGCCAGACACGTTTGTACGAGTCGCGTCGACGGGATAACTCGTACAAACGTGTCTGGCCCCACGCTGTCTGATGCTGAATGGACGAGTTACGCTGGGGTGCGAGCGAACCTATAACGAGGGCCTAAGGGAAGCTACTGACACCCGTACGGTCAAGCGATCGATTCCCACCAGGACTAACCACGCTCGCCATTCTTCCGCGGGTCGGGTAAAGTGGTACCTGACTTGTCTAGGAAGGTAAATACACTGACATGGTATAGCGGCTGGCCCAACCATTACCTTTACTATACCAATTTTCAGAGGACGCTTTCAGCACTAAAAAGTAGAGGGTATAGTATCAACGTTAAATTCAGGCTTCATTACCGCGTTTTTGCGGTTCACTGCTGTGTAAACTGGAAGCAGAAGTTGTAGTGCTAGTGCTAGAACATCGCAAAAACCGTTGCTCGGGCGAGCCCCGGTCTTGGAGGTATGAATGAAGTGGTTGTCATTGACCAGCCCCTTGAGTTACGCCATTCATGGAAGGTTCAAAAAAACGGAACTTTCTGGAAAATCCTTCCCGATTTCTCCAGTTTAATGTGGTGCATGTTGACCAGTAACCTGCGAACGCGCCATCCACTCACCTCTCATTTGGAATCGTAGAGGCACGGTAAATGCGTATTCGGCTTATAGGTGGCTTCCGAGGTTCAGCCGCTGTTCAGTTTTCATCGTTTAGTGTTTTCATCTTCCCAGACAAATCTGGTGTCAATTTATCCGGCCCCAGAGGAACGAAAGGCTTGGTTAGCCGTGGACGAGCCGAGATCGAACCCTCGACCAGTGCGTCTCAGTAGCGCCTCTTTTCTAAACGCCATGGACCCATCATCTTAAAGGAATACATTAGCAAGGTGCTGACCACCGTTTGTCAACATTTCCCCCTTCGTATCACTGAGGAGCCGATTGAAATGAAACCGCATCAAAGAGCAGAAAACAATTAAAAAGGAAGAAAAACGCCTGGCGACTGATCAGCCGATGCCCGTTCCAGCTGTTACCCAGAGAAGAGTCGGAAACGTCGGGCGAAAACAGATTTAGATGAAATCATGAACATCTATAACGGTGGGACAACAACTGGGATGAGGTGCCTAATATATGTAAGTTCATGAGAGAAATACTAAAACACATCGCTAGTGGTTACTAGGACTGAATGTGAGGGAAGTAAGAGATGAGAGCTGGTGAGCTAGGCAAGTCTTATCGCCTATAAGAGACGATAATAATTAGATTCACACCTCGCCATTGCTGAGAACTGAGTTTTCTTGCAGCCGGACAGCTCTCTTCTCAAGGTGCCCACCGTTTAGGTCTATGTACGACTAATAAAAGGCCTCGAAGATTCTGAAGTTGGTTAAGATTGCCCTTTTTCTCACGAACTGCACAGTGAAGAAACTCCCGGAAGTTTCAGCATTAAACCGATAATATATTTACAACGTACTGATATGGCCCAATCGCAAAGTTAGGAGAAGGAGGAGAGTAAAAAGGTGAGAAGAAAATGGATAAATTCAATGTGACAGTTGATAATTGATGTGCCGCCATTTCAAATAATCACTCTCGGAATTGACCGACGTCAGGTGGAGCAGAAAACATATTGGGAAACTCATTTCCTTCGAAGGATAGTTCTATGTAGAAGATTGATATTTTCAAAGTAACAGCCTCATCGTTAAAATGACTTTTTAGTTTAATCATCGCCTTACCAAAACACTGACTAAAATTGATCTGGGCCCAAATTCACGAACGGACCAGCGGTCTCCGAAACCGCTGCGCAGCCAGAGCCAGACGGCAGAGTCGATGAGAGATTGCGTTTAACATAGGAAGTTTAGGATACGTAGAGAAAGGTGCGCGCCATTCACAGGCTATTTCTCGGGGTTTATCGGGGTTTAGCAATGATGAATGTGGGCCCTGGTTTTCAATAAAAACACGATTGGGATCGGAAGAGTCTATTCACCTGCTAAAAAATTGCAGCAAAAATTCAAAATCGTTGATATTCATGTTTGATTTTTGACGTCAATAGGAAGAGGGTCCCACAAACCAAGGTTGATTACGTGTTAATTACCAGTGTTAATTATGACCATCGGTTACTTTTAAGTAGGCGTAATTCACAGAAACGCATTAATAAAAGTACACTGTCGCTTGCAATAATTTACGGCCGACACGAAACCGATAGGTATACCCAGGTATGAAGTACCTTTGCAAGTTCTAAAAATATGTATTCTCCTCAATACTTATACAATGTACAGTTGAAAGCAATATTGAAGGAAAAGGCAAAAAACCAGCCAGTAATATGTGTGCAAAAGTGAGCCTAGCAACCAAATTAAATAATGGCAGAAAGGAGAGCTAGATGCTTTTTCTTCTCAACCCTTAAACGAGCAAGTAATAAAGGAATACTTCATCAGCACCGAGACTTCTCACCAATATCGATTGGCTATAGGACGAATTGAGCAACTAGAGTCATCAATAACCCAATGAAATACAAACACTTTAACTAAAAAAGTGGTTACATTGTAGGGCAGAGAGTTGATTTCATGCGGCTGTGCCGTGGTTAATAAGCGGATCGAACTTTATTGGCGAAAAGTTTAAAAATGCAAAACAATTATTAGATCTTGCTGAGCTTTCGAGAAGGGGCGGGACATAGAGAGCCGCTCCCGCTAGCCAACGGAACGAACAACCCTGTGAGCACCAAAGAAGAAAAAGTTGAGGGCCGACACTGGAGAGTTTCGGAGTGCATCATTGTGCTGTGGAGGATGGGCAGGAATGACAACATTTCAATGCCCTCGCGCCAGACTGAGAACACTCAAAACAATAGTCGTCGCCTCTCACGGAAGCGCTAACAAGGCGCCGCCCCAATCTCGACAGCGCTAACAAGCGCGGCCGTCGTCTGGAAAACATCAGAGAACTTTCGACCACCCACGACCTAGCCTTTTTTTCTTCAGAACTCAACATTAAGTTTTAGTCAAGAGCGAAGTCAGCAATAAAATGTTACTGTTACTCTAAAATAGACTGACTGTAACCAAATAGCCTAGATGTTACAAGTTTATTCCGGCTAACGTTGCTTCGAGTCCGCTTTCTTCAGAGCCTGGAGATGAGAGAAATTCGAGAAATCACTCGTTTGAGAACAATTTCAACTTCCAGCGGTGAATCAGAAGGCACTAGGAAAGAAAGATGAATCGCAGACAGGGTAAACACAACCAGACCCGGGCAAGAAGACAACCAAAACGAAAACCACAAGCTACGGGCGATACATAAGGTAATTGGACCACTCCAACGAGCCTCTGGTCGACTGTTCTTCGTATCAAGACCTCCATCTTTCTCTCCTAGTGCCTTCTGATCCACCGCTGAGACTTGAAATTGTGCTTGAACGAGTAATCTCTCAAATTCCTCTTTTCTATACCAGGCTCGACAAAGGCGGACTTTTAACAAATTTAAAACAACATTAGCCTGGAGAAACTTGAAACATCTTCGCTACTTGGCTAGTCAGTCTATTACGTACTACTATATTCGACAGTATATTCGACATGCCAAGATACAACGACAGTCGATCATGGAAGATGTCATTTGATACTCGGCTGAACCAATCAAAGATCAAAGGTTTCGAGTCATTTTTAGGTCTCTCAAGACAACTTGTGAGTCGAAGAAACAGCTCGAGAGAACTGATTCACCCACTAACCTCGGTCGGCGCAAAACGAAAGTGTCATCAAATATTGAGCTCGCCAGGTGATTTTCTAGACGTATACAAACACCAAGTCTTAAGATAGGGAGTGCAGAGCAAACCACAAACTGGGAATGTTGGTAGCAGAAGTTCCGATACAATTGTGAAGGAGAGGTGTCGGCTCGGTAATGTAGTGATCCAAAATCACGGTGCCTAGGCCTGACAGACGGATTCTGATCCGGAACTTTGTCAGAGGTGACACAGATGAATAAGCCCTTGGTCTTGGCAAACACAAATCATTAGAGCAGTAGCCGTAGCCATCGGAGCCAAAGAGCTTATTCTCGAATTTTTGGTAAATTCTTCAACCTTTTATCTTGAAGAATAGAGAATAAGGATAAAAATCCCAGTATTGAAGCTAGAATAACATCACTGTGACAATAAAACTAAGACACTGATAAAAAGACAGCTCAATAACCGTAGATGACCTTATTTTCTGCTTCGCCGCACTAAATTTGAATAAGATTCATGGACTTTTGATGATTTATCGAATCCGTAGCTAAAACTCCTTGCAAAACTTTGAGACGTTCAAGATGAAACTCATTCTTTGCAGGTGGCTGTTCGTATACAAAAATTGTTCGCTTGAGCGGAGGAGTAACTTGAAATAAACAGTTTGTTTATGTCAACCAGTTTTAGAAAGTTAGTCAGCGACTATTACATTATTTGCGTTTTGTTTTCCTAATTACCATCGGATTTCCCCTTCATTTGATGAAACTGCTATATTTAGACCACACTACTGAATATGAGCTCCAGCGGGATAGTCTGGCTAGCTACCCGCCGTATCCAGCCCGTACGGCAGAGCCTGGCAAGCTGCCCGTACGCCCCTCATATGCCGAAGACAGTAACAACAAAGAGCCTCATTCCCCTGACCCCGAAAGAGCCCCCAATACGGCAGCGTTGGGAAGGACGAGTACGGAGAGGCTGCATAAATCTCAGGGCTAGACAGGCTGCCAAAAAGAAGAAGGACTAGGATGACGATCTGTACTTACAACGCACGAACGCTTGCATCGGATGCGTCTGTCGAAGACCTGATGATGCAAGCCAGGAAGATCAAGTACAGCGTCATCGGACTGACCGAGACGAGAAGACACCGCCCACTACACGCCGTGTTCGACACTGGAGAAGAACTGTTCCTCGGAACATGCGATAGCAGAGGCGTTGGTGGTGTCGGTGTCCTCGTCAACACGAACTTGGCCATGAACATCGATTCGTTCGAACAACTTACAACCCGAATCGGACGTTTACGGCTGATGCGACGTGGATCAATGCCGGCGTTGACGGTCTTCGTAGTCTATGCACCAACATCGGATTACGACGACGAAGAAGTCGAGGCATTCTACATGGAGTTGGAGAAGCTCTACAAGGAAGATCATACCTTCTACAAGGTCATCGTCGGAGATTTCAACGCGAAGATCGGACCTAGAAGGTCGTCGGAAGAGCTTCATATCGGCGTCCATGGTCTGGAGTGGAACGAACAGGGTGAAAGACTGTCTGAGTTCATCATGTCGACGAACACCATCCATGGTAACTCGCAGTTCCAGAAACCCGCCTCCAGACGATGGACTTGGGAGTCTCCAGGTGGACTGCACCACAACGAAATTGACCACGTTATCGTCAACCGAAGGTTTTGCCTAACCGATGTCGCTGTTGTTCCGAAATTCTTTACGGGATCCGACCACCGTCTCCTCCGTGCAAGCTTCCATCTCACACGGAGGCAAGAAAAAGCCATGAAATTCAAGAAGAGAGGCCCTAGAAC
Organism: Nippostrongylus brasiliensis; assembly: GCA_030553155.1. Classification (NCBI taxonomy): domain Eukaryota; kingdom Metazoa; phylum Nematoda; class Chromadorea; order Rhabditida; family Heligmosomidae; genus Nippostrongylus; species Nippostrongylus brasiliensis. Next base: position 30,744,682 of record CP130732.1, on the reverse strand, counting down.
ACTCGTGAACTGGGACCTCTTCTCCTCGCTGGCTAGCTGCTGGAAAGATTCCGCCGAGGACAACATCGACGAGGAATACAACAGGTTCATTGCTCACATACGTGACTGTGCTCAAGAAGCCGAGAGTCCCAAGAATACCAGGAAACGCCTTTCCCACGAAACTCTCGAGCTGATTCGCCAACGCGGAGTGGCAAGAACCGAAGGCGACTACCTGCGAACGTCCGAACTCGCAAAGTTGTGCAGAGAAGCGATAAAGGAAGACCTTAAAGAGAGAAGAGTAGCTGCGCTAGTTGATGCGGCTGAAGCGGGCAAGAGCATACGCAACGCTCGTCGAGGCTTAATCAACTACAAGACCACGATGACAGCTCTCCTGCGCCCGGATGGAACACTCACGTCCTCCAGAAGGGCTATGAAGAAGGTCATCCACGACTTCTACTCCGATCTCTTCGATAGCCACGTCCATCTTCCCGAATACCCAATCCCGAACGATGGACACGTCATCCCTGCGGTTCTCCCTTCCGAGATTCGTCATGCGATTTCATCGATGAAGAATCGCACAGCTTCCGGTCCCGACAGGATCCGACCCGAACATCTGAAGAACCTGCCGCCAGTCCTCATCAACACCCTGGCAAGGCTCTTCACACGATACCTGTCGGACTGCAAAGTACCAGCAATATGGAAAACTAGCAGGACTGTGTTGCTGTATAAGAAGGGAGATCCGCACGATATCGGCAACTATCGCCCTATCTGCCTGCTGTCTGTAGTCTACAAGTTATTCACACGTGTCATTCTGAACAGGATCGACCGAACGATAGACGAAGGACAGCCGTGCGAGCAAGCCGGGTTTCGAAGAGGGTTCAGCACAATCGATCATATCCACACCGTGATCAGGCTCATTGAGGTGTCCCGAGAGTACAAGACGCCGTTATGCCTCACATTCATCGATCTCAAGAAGGCCTTCGACTCTGTCGAAACGGAAGCGGTGATTGAGGCTCTGTGCAAACAAGGCGTCTCCACTCAGTACGTCAAGATCCTCAGTGAGCTCTACAAAGGATTCACGACCGTGATCACACCATTCTACAACAACGTTCGCATCAACGTGAAGAGGGGTGTGCGCCAAGGTGATACCATATCACCGAAGCTGTTCAACGCCTCTCTCGAGAACATCATGCGGACACTAGAATGGGACGACATGGGAGTGAAGATCGACGGCCGGCAGTTACACCATCTTCGTTTTGCGGATGATATCGTACTCATAACACCATCTATCACCCAGGCAGAACGCATGCTGACCGACTTCGATCACGCGTGTGGGAAGATCGGCTTGCAGCTGAACTTGACGAAGACGATGTTCATGAGGAATGGATACGTTTCTGATGCCCCATTTTCGCTCAACGGAACGAACATCTCTGAATGCTCCAGCTATGTGTACTTGGGTCGGGAAGTCAACATGACCAACGACTTGAGTCCAGAGCTGGGCAGGAGGAAACGAGCGGCTTGGGGCGCGTTCAAGAGTGTTGAAGAAGTAGTGAGGAGGACGAAGAACGCCCGACTCCGCGCCCATCTCTTCGACTCTACGGTTCTTCCTGCGTTGACGTACGCTTCAGAATCCTGGGCGTTGCGCAAGCAGGATGAACATGCGATTTGCGTCGCGCAACGAAGTATAGAGAGAAGGATGCTCGGAGTGACTCGCTTCATCCAGGCGAGAGACGGCATACGGAGCTCCGAGCTACGTCGACAGTCGAAGATCAGAGACGCAGTCGCATGGGCCAAGTTGTCGAAGATCAGGTGGGCCGGACACGTAATGCGATTTCGTGACGACCGTTGGACGAGAGCCGTTACTGACTGGATTCCACGGGACGTCAGAAGAACACCAGGTCGCCCACCTTTGCGCTGGTCGGACTTCTTCGTCAAGTCCCTGAACGACCGATTCGATGCTCTTCGTGTTCCTCGAGCGAGCAGGACCCATTGGTCTACCATGGCACGCGACAGGGACGAATGGAGACGTTACTGGCGCCCGCTCGAGCAAATCGATGATCAACGGGACGACAGGTGACAGGTGATACTGAATATGAGGAGCGGCTCACTCTCAGACACGTAATCGAAGCGCTCCAGTTACAGGTTTACAATACCTTCGCAGTTTTTTCCGACAAAACGCTGCCGACAGCACCAGCGGCTGCCGCTTGTGCCGCTTCGTCATATCTCTCTTTAATTCCACCTACTTTGGCTAAAACATGGTACCCATGGTTGAAAACAGCATAACGTGACCTGCATATCTTAAGGTTTACGAACGGCTCAGAAATTTCAAAAAGTTGAAGTGAACGCTTCTTGACCTTGGCGAGCTAGTAAGGTTGGCCTCATTATACTGTCATTAGTACTAGGTTGGTGCATAAATTTTGTCCACACTTTGCTTTATTCGAAATTTCTTGAGAATGCTTCCGAGAATCCACGTGGCTCCTACAGTGCTACGTGGCATATTCCAAAAGCTTTCAAACATTGGGTATTTAAGCTCTCGCGAACGAGCGATTGGGAAGTTTTTTGATCTCATGGATCACCATTCACTCCGTGCGATTTACCTTTACGAGCACAAACATGGCTCGAAAGCGAAGGATGCTGCTGATCGGATCAACAGAGCGTTTGGGCCAGGCACGACTTCCGAACGCATCGTTCGTCGCTGGTTCAGACGCTTTGACAGCGGAGAAGCAGACCTCGAAGGTGTTCACCACACTAGCCGACCTCCTTCTGTCGACGAAGATGCCCTTGTCAAGGAGCTTCAAGCGCATCCCGAAGCAAGTACTCGGGAAATGGAGAAGGTCATTGGCTGCAACCATTCCACTGTAGTGCGCCACCTGAACTCCATGGGTTACCATAGAGTACTCTCTCGATGGATACCCCACGCACTAACAGAGTCCGACCGCGCCGTCCGTGTCTGTATTGCGGAAAGTTTACGTGTCTTCCGGTAACGTGAAAAAGGTAAAGGCTTCAGCATTGCTCAGTCCCTAAGGACGCGCCGTCGCATTCTTGTTCCATTCAGAATCCTAAAGGCATTTTGAATGTGTATTTGGCTAATACAATGACTTGCGGGGTCCAGGGCTATACCAAGTTAGTGTCTACCTTCACAGACAAGTCTGGCTTCAGTTTACCCGAAACCGGAGGGATGGAAGTTTAGCGGTATGAGTTTTATTGTTAGGCCAGGTTTCAAGATCGGGGCCTATAATAAATCTTTATATCATACCCCAAAAGCTTTTCTTACTAGATCTTAGTCAAGTCTAGAACATGCTTGCTCTTTTATGTTCGACTTGTTAGACTAAAGTATAGAGAGAAAGGTAAGAATCAAAACACATTTCTTGTATTCCCTTCAAATAGCACCAGGACATTCAGAGACAGCAAAGGAATTTATTTGTTCGAGGGAGAATCTGGAGTTATTTTCAGTGCAGGAGCGCGAGGCGAATGAGTTGAAATGGCGGGGTGAAGATGAAAGTGCGAATGTGTCACGAGCAATTTTCACTGAAATGAAACAAGACGGAATTGACGTTTTTACAAATCGAGCATTGCTCAGCGAAAAAGAAGTTCTCCTTGGAGTTGCACTTTTCTTTCCAGGAATTTAACAACAAAAAAGGAGCAAATAAAATGTATTCGCACTGCGCTAGCTACTAGAGCGCTGGTATTACATCGATACCGAAAGGCTTTCAAGAGTAAATTGAAAATGTACCGACGTTAGTTCATTAGCCAGCGTCAAACCTATTCATGCATGTATCTTTCAAAGTTGTGGTTAGGTTTATAATAATTATGGGATTTCTCTGCCTCACTTGGACTTAAAAATCAAATCAATCAACGGAGAAAGGGCCGATGTTTGGCGGAGTGAAGCAGACTAAGGGCTCCAGTTAACCTTCAACTAATGTTAGAAGAATAGTGGCTAAGTTGAAGCAATGATAAAATAGATCTCAAGTAAGAAAAAAATTGCAAATTTGCGCCATCAGAGTTAAGTGTCCAAGCTGTCGTAGTAAGGACCCACTTCTGTATTTGAGCGGTATTGCGTCCTGCCCAAAGCTTGTCTGCTTTTCGCCAGGTATGGACAGATTTTAGGGTAATTTAGTACTGGGCGACACCATTAGAAACATTTCGCGCGGTTACAATTTTCTTTAATTGAATGATTGTGATATATTATAGAATACATTCAAAATTGGGCTAGCTACTGCTCGTCTACAGTATTGTAAAGAAGCAAACACAATTCTGTACAAATTTTAAACCACAGAAAGGATGATATCCAGGTCCTGACAAGAATATTTCGAAATAAGAAGCACTATATGTAGTCTCACATGAGTTCACTCCGGGGACAACATCATCGGGAAATAAACGGCCTTCCCCATTGTATGGATGCCGCGCTTGAAACTATAACTTCAACGTCATTACCCAGCTAAACGATGCAGCATTCGCAATATTGAGGGCATACTGAATTCACGCAAGAATTCGACGAGAAACTTCTTTTTGCAGAGTAGGTCCAGCTTAATGATTAGAGGCCACCTCTAATCAGGGAATAGCGCGCGTGGTGCAGTGATGAGAGGCGCTACTGATGCCTGCACAGTCGCGGGATTGATTCTTGCCCGGGCTAACCAAGCTTTCCATCCCTCCGGGATCGGTCTAATTAGTTCCAGACTTGTCTGGAAAGGCAAGACGCTGAGTTGACATAGCGACTGGTCCACTTAAATCATTGTATATACAAAATACGCACTGATCATGACACTGCGATTCTAAACGGAAAACAAATGCGTGGCATGTCCTAGGAGTACTGATCAATCAAGATTCCTTTTACTTTTACCTAATCAAAAAAGCCGATTGACTGGAAAAGTTCTCCAAATGTCTTTGATATCAACTAAAAAGTGTTTGAACCATCGACTAAATGTACGTTGATATCTGAATGATATTTCCTTCTTACTTTTCTTATTCGCATCTTCATTGCTACCTTTTTAGCCTTTTTAGCCTTTTTCTTTGATCTATCCTCTCATTTTTGAGCAGTTTTGACTCTCGTTATCAGAACTGTCTTGGCATCGCATTCCAAGTTTGCTCAGGTTGTTTTCCACTCTTACGTGACCTGATCACGTCTTAAATAAAAAAATAAGTAAATAAGTGTAAGACTGCCGCGTGCGCTCTAGTCCATTCCATTACTGCACTGTGCCACAAGGAGGTTGATTTTTCAGGCAGCATGCGAAAATGAGAACAGTAGGCTTCAACAGACAATTGTTTACAAATCTTTGTGGCTTATTTCCATGACTTATTTCACGGTTTCATACTATGGCCTGAATTTCAGATAGCACACACGTACACTGATTGCTGTAGAAAGCACGACTGGTCATAACAAAAGCCGAGCGCCTTAAGGGAGATGTCAAAGATGAAAATGAGATAGAGCTCAATCAGGCTTGAGGTGCCGGATACACAAGAACTACGATTTGTGTGATCACCTCGTCTTCACGAAAGCATAACTTTATCTTTGTCTACGAGTAACACACTGAAATACGATTTGAAAAGTAGCGCATAGCGAATACGCATGCTTTTGTTGTCAATATCCCAAATCCCCAAATATTGAAAAAATCCAACACATCAATATTCTTGACCTTTCCCTGATCTGATGAAGCAGACGACCATTGAAACCCTTTAAAACTTCCGTTAACGCTAGAACCGTTGCGTGTTCACCACATACGGAATTTTCTCGACTATTTTCGTAGTTCTTGTAATCTTCCAGATTTTCTACCGAAAATTGAAACAGAGTCCATCCTAGCATGCGTAAAATGGGATGCTTACTTTTCATTTTTCTTCTAAGAATCAATATCAGTGGAATATCATGAAAAATTGAAATGCATTATTCGCAGAGGCCTTTATGAAAAGATCACAATAGTGGTAATGAAAAAGGCAATGAACAGAACTGAGATTTTGGTGAACTCAAAAAATTGGATTATGAGTCATTCAGTTATTATACAATAGGTAGCCGTTTATGTACAGTTCTTGAAGATTAGGATAAGGTTAGCAAACCGGGAACGGATTAGGCGAATCCTAAACATAGAATTTAGGCAAAAAACCCGTTCAGCGAGGATGAATGCGAGTTTTAAGCGAATAATTTAAAAATAGTGTTCAATGATTAATCCTATGTCGATACGTACTGCCTAGAAGCAATCCCATGAAGGTACTAAAGAATTACAAGAACTTTATTATAATTAACATTATTCTCATTATATTCTCTTACAAGTCACGAGCCATTTAGCGATAAGCAGTCTAAACGAATAATATGTATAAATATACATGGGCGTAGCCAACTCAGTCCATAAATTATCCGACGATGAGACAAAATTCTGTTGAATATTACCAACAGATGACGGGTAAGTGTTAAAAACTATAAGTGAAATTTTACCGAGTAAATATCAGAAATTAGAATGGAACACTCTCGAGGGGGATTCATGTTATTTCGTTGTTTGAGGGATTCTTTTCTGGGCAGTTGGAAGCCAAGCTTGAAGTCAATGTTAAAAGCTTCAACCTCTGTTTTAGATGGGAAACTATTCAAGCAATATGTGAAGGAAATAAACCTAAATCGAGCAATAAATTCAAACCAAGCAGCGTGAAAGTTCTAAATTTTTCGAGCTCGAGTTGCCAAAAAAGCCACAAACTCCCTAAACCTTAATAAATACAGATTTTACGATCGGTAGAGGAGGAATAAAACCACCGTCGAATGTCAACGAAGGCGAAGCGGACGGCTCAGACTAAGTCGATCACTTTTAGCAGCGTCAGAATTCGGTAGATTCCCGCTGGACAAAACAAATAAATAGAACAACTGTTCAGCTGAGTAAAACGACGATTTCACCTGCTCAGCTAAGGTCCATTGGTAGATCTTAGCGATTTCGGTATGGAACAGAAACTGGGAATGAGACGTTGTTCCTCTTCTATACGAAATATGGAACCGACCATTCGACACCTTATATGGCAAACAAGTCTGGGGAAAGCAGACCACCTTTATGCCCTAAAGGGTTTTTACTGAATGCTAACCAAAGGGTAACCGCGGTTACTCTTTGATTAGCCTTCAGTGAAATTAGCGTACCTCAATAGCCTCCGACACATCTTAAATACGAGCGGCTCCCTACTGCAACTGTCCGACAAAAAACATAAAAATGGATTGAATAATGAGAAAAGATTGACGATTCCTTCCGAATATTATTTGCGACAACGTCACTATGTATGTATCTCCGACGAGGCCGCCGCAAAGTTTGGCACTAGAAAAAAACTACATTACACTTGTCTAATGTGTTTTTCTGAAATGCACCAGCACTAATCGGTGAGTGAACAAATAAAAAGTCCAAATATAAAAAATTGAGATCAATCAACAAAAAATAGAAATCTTATGGAAACTCGAGTTCAAAACACAAAAATGGATCGAATTATAAGAAAAGAATGACGAATTCCTTTCAAACGTTGTTTCTTTCCAAGGTCGCTATGTGCCTCCGACGAGGCCAATGCAAAAATTGACCTTAGAAAAAAAACTAAATTACACTTATCTAATGTTTTTTTCTGAAATGCACCAGCACAAATCGATGATAATTGAACAAATGAAAACGCCTAATATAGAAAATTGAGATCAATCGATAGAAAAACGGGATTTCTATGGGAACTCGAGTTCGCGTACTAAATACATAGTAGGCACCGATCGCGCTTACAATTAGAAGAGACCCGAACGAAAGTGATCTGATATTAAGCTGATTATGGGGACTAGTTTGATGTTGTTGGTTCAGTAATTGTCTTTTTTGAGGTTGCTCCGCTCTTCGTTTGACTGTAGTGCAATGAACAAAATTAAAATTAACCATAACAGCAAAATATTTTGTTGTTACTACGACTTACGAGGTTCGTTTTTGAGGACGACGAGAGAACTTGGAAGTTGGAATAAAGGCAAAATACATTTCAGTTACAGTTTCAGTTACGGACCATTTCAAATAAGTATAGGAGCCATGAAGACAAGTTTATGGAATAATAGCAATAGGAGTAGTTGGCATTGAAGGGATCGAGATAAAGAAAGAATATGACTAGACCGCGACTTTGAACCGAAAATATAGTGGTGGGTCACGCAGCGATGGCAAAGTGGATGAGCCGTAGCTGAGTAAGGTCGCTGATTCACTGAATATATTACCATAGAGTGAAGCTGGGCGAACGGAAAATAGAGGTCTACGCTCCGGAACAAGAGCGGAGGCGGAACTGCGAACTTGCTGAAGGTTTAACTACCCAAGTTTGAGACTATGCTGGGAATTTACCTTTAGGTCATGTTTGATTTGCCTCCTGATATCTGTAGGCGCTGAGAATACAAAGCGTCCTGGTTGATTTGAAAAACGTCCGACGTCGTTTGAAAAACGTCAAAATCAAAGTGAAAATGGTATAGATCACCAATCCCGGGAGGCAAAGAGTATTGGCTGTAGAATGAATAGAGCATTTTTAATCATTGGCAACATAGTAGAATGCTAATGATGGGAGTTCAAAATGACGATACCATACATTGGTTCCTTTGACCAATTTTTGCCGTATCCACAAATGAAAATGAATCATAGTGAAGGAGTGTTTATGCATGGTGATACGTCGGACAGAAACCGTTCATTGAAAAGTTCAAATTTTGAAAGATGAAGTATAAACGGCTCTGGAAATGCTTTGGCGAGGCTGTAATTCGAATCAACGCTCGGTTCCAATTTCGCTTCGTCTGGCGCACATTTCGTTCTGCGAAGGCTGGTGCTGAACTTTTAACAACGCCCGAGGTCAAAGAGTGACGAGCAGAAACCCAGGGGACGTCCGTCAGCCGGGTGAGGGGGGGGAGTAATGGTGATGGACGACGACACTAGCTGAAAGCCCACGCTAGTATCATCTAACCAACGCAATAACATATCCGCATCAAAGATCTGCGCTGGCTGAGTGACACTCGACCAAAGTGTCGCCAAATGCTCCGGGCCGGCCTCGGAACAGGAAGTTCTCTGTCAGGTTAATTGCAACCCTGAAAGGTTAACGAGGTTTGCATTCCTTCCCCGAATCCATATTTAGCCAATGTCTAGCCATAGCGATTTCAGCGGACATCAATTTGATTCCTAGAAAAAGAGTCGACGGAAAAGTGCCCCATCTGACCTTCTGAGTTCCTTCAGGCCTCTTCCTCTTTAAGGAAAAGTAGCGATCATAATGTCACCGAAAAATCGCTGCCCTTTTACCAACCTTGGCACCCGTCACCGCTTTACTCATCACTTTAGTTCCAAGCAATAGTCAAAAAAGGCGCAGATTCCCTAATTCGCATTAATTGATAATTTCAGCAATCCGCCCGGTCCTTTCGTGGACAAAATTACACCGGTGTGTCCTGATCGTTCGAGAGACGGAGGGTACAGTCTGCCGTAAGCCAAGTTGACGAAAAAGTTCGACTATCGTAAGAATAGGCAATTGGGTGCCCTGGCGTCCGGTATAATTCATCGGCGTCTCTTGTTCCATAGATTTCTTCTTCTTCTTTTTCTTTTTCTTTCTTCTTCTTCTTCTCCTAAGCGTTAGTCCGGCGCGTGGGGTTCGCTGTTCTTGTCAAGAGTCGCCATCTACTTCTATCTAAGGCGTCTTGGAGCGTAGCTCTGACTTCCTTAGGGTCGTTCTTGATCACGTCGCTCTACCTTTTCTTAGCAGCGCCGCGTGGTCGCTTACCAGGGGCTTGAAATTCCAATGCTTTTCGTATTGGATGGTCATAAGGTCTTCTCATAATATGACCATACCACCTGAGCCTTTGCTCTCGCATCTTAAGGTGCACTGGAGCTGTTCCCGAAACCGCTCTCAGGTCCTCGTTCCGTACTCTGTCCAGCCTTGTCCATCCGCATGCCCACTTGAGCATCCTCAGTTGGGATTTCAACTTAAATATTTCGAAAAATAGGTAGGTTTCCAATTATTTAAAGGAATAGCATTGGAGAACGCAGCCATCTCACCAAAGGGAATTTTTACTCTGAGCTCCATGAACGGACTTGTTGCTCAAATTTCAGTTGTGGAGCACGTACCTCAACTTGTTGGCCTGACAATGAGTTCAGTCTATCAACCTCCATCACCTAGCAGTTGAGGTGATCCTCATTTTGCTATTTTTTCTCTTCAACCAAAATATTTCTTTATGAATACTGTTCGCTTCGTGAATATGATTCGTTCGTGCATTTGGCTTGGAGACAAGACAAGACATTATTTGAGGACTGGATATCTTTGTATCCGATCTCCGTGTAGAGCATGGAGCCATTTCTAGAAGATTCTATTACTATTTCGGTTTCCAAGCACCATTAAGCTCTGTTATAGGATGAATACTGAGAAGCGCTTCTAGCTAATCGCTACGCGATTTAAGGTACCCGCATCTCCAAAATCTAGCCCCATCGTCAGTGTCAGGGCGAATTGAACCAATAAGTGGATAAGGTTCCTTCTTACCGTGGCATTGGAACTATACTAAAATCAAAGCAGACTTTAGTTATACTTATGAAGCAAAGCATATTAAATTTAATTAAGCTTCGAACGGTATGTGAGTGATAAGAAGACTCCTTAAGATGTTTTTGGCGAAAAAATTCAGGTTACTACTGTAGTAAACTTCGGGTTAAAAAATTTCAATGGGATTAAATCAGATGGGAATGCTCTTCTTTGAAAGTTTTTGATAACAAGAAGCACAGGAGGGTATCGCTGAATAGAACGCCCACCTCAAGCGGATAATATAACTAATAGAATGTGAGAGGAGAAAAAAACACAAGCTACGTCAGGTAAGCGTGACGTAGCTATTGTTTCCGCCCCCTTCCTCCACAATCCCCTTGAAAATCGCAGTGATTGACTGAATCTCATGAACCATGACAACGGCGATTAGTGGCTTTTACAATGTGGATGCCCGGGTCAAAATTGTGTTTTCGTGATATTAGAGCGCTTTTTTTGAATGGGTATAGCATACAAAACATAGTTGGACACCTAAAACAACCGCGAAAACGGGCGAGAGCTATGTGGGTGGCTCAGTTGGACCCAAACCTCTATTATCGCTTGGTAACATTCAAAACAAGAGAGTGATAGAATAGGAAATCGGAACATGTAACTAAAAAACCGCTAAACAAAAAAGCCGCAAATAGCAGAATAGTTTCGTAACATGTACCTCCTACTCTTATATAGTCGCTCTGCTTTTTCTCGACGAAAACAAAGTTCCAATAAATACAGTACTCCTGCCGTTAAATTACTATAATTGTCAAAGCTGCAATGATGACGTCTCCCATAGATGATGGAGATCTCGACCACAAAAAAAACAAACTGAAAATGAACGTTCGAAGTTGTCTTGAAGAGTTCATAGCTCTCTTACCTATCATTCGCTCCAGTGAAGCTCAAAGAAGCTTTGATCATTAAATTTTACTTCCTCACTTGCTTTGTATAGCATCTAATAATAGTCTAAAAACCCTTTTGAACAATTTTTATGCCCTGAAAGGATGGCATGTTTCTGAAAAGTCAAGGAAAACATAGTTACCACTACTGACAGAGGAAGGGGAAAAAGAGGTCTATTTTCGTGAAAGTCTGCAATGGGTGATTTTTTTGAGATTTTAACTCTAGAGAATAAACAGGAAAGAAGAGAGCATATCATTTACTTAGGAGTACATATTTAATAGGGAAAAAGGAAATTTTTGGCTGATTAACTGAGAATTTGGGCTATACAACGACATTTCGGGCAGCTGCTATATCAAGTCAACGTCTTTACTTTCCCAGACAACTCCGATACCAATTTACCCGACCCCGCAGGGATGGCAGGCTTGATTAGCCCAGGGGGAGATTGATCTCTCGACCGTGCGAGTGTCAGTAATGCATCCTACCACTGCACCACGCGCGCTTATTAAACAATACTTTAGAACGGTCAGTAAAACTGCTAAACTGGCAAAAAATGGCTGTAAAACCGTAGACTAAGCGTGACGAGGTAATTGCTCGATAATTGTTACATTCGAGCGTGCATACCTGGCAAAACATTCCCACCATTTTGTTTGCGTGACATTCCTACGTTTTTCTCTGTGTGCGACAGGTTCAAAGCAGTTGGTAAAATTATAGGAATGTCAGCAAAGATTTTCTATTATTGTTCACCTCATCTAGCGCTCGAGTAAAATAAAGAGCGATCCACTCTAAGCAAATCTCTGATCGTGAGTACGCGCCACGCATTCCTCGTCCATTCGGAATCGTAAAGACACGTCGAATTTGTGTTTGGCCTATGGAATGACATGCGGCGGCCAACCATTGTAGTGCAGTGTTTTAACCTCACCAGACAAGTTTGATACCGATTTACCCGACCTCGGAGGTATGAAAGGCTTGATTCGCTAGAGGCGATGATCGCTCGCTTGACCATGCAGGAGTAAGTAGCACCTTTTACCACTGCATCACGCTGTTTCGAGGTATAGGTAACATCCAGGAGGAAGGACTCTGCGAGAGAAGAAGATCTTACCAGAAAAGTCATCAACCATCGACCAAACATCCTTGTTAAGAACTTGCACGGCTTCGAACTTGCACCCTAGTAACTCGGCTCATTTCGGTCGTGGGTGGTCTGTGGAAAAGAGAAAATCACAGTGTGCTGGATATTTCCTACTTCTTAACGTCGACGAGGAAGTGGAAGTTTGGAAGGCCAAACTAAGCAGTGAACCGTCCAATTTCAACCACACGCCTGAACGACAGCATATTCGGCATGTAAGAGAAAGCCGCACAAGTGTCGCCAGCAGAGAATATGGCGACTACCCTCATTATTATTTCTATTTCTTACTAAGTAGAAAAGCCTGTGAGGAGTAGATCAAATTTCGTAACGCAAGCAGAAACCCGATAAGTTTAGCAGTTACAAATTAAAAGAATAAGAAGGGCTGGTAACGTAAATGGTATAAAAGACTAAATAATTACTTGAACATAAAAACATATTTCATAACGTCCGATCAAAAACTGTAATCCAGCCAGATCAAAAGCGGAGGAAACGAAAAAACGAAGTGAATTTGGAGTAGGAGGAGATAAATACTTGTAGTTATAGAATCCCACACAGAACAGACCGAGTTTCTCCGTAAGAATAGTGGGTAACCTCCTCTAGTAGCCTACCCCTGGGGGATAAATGATAAATGGCGAATTTCATAAAAAGCTCCCATGCTATCCATGTTTTTTCCGAAGCGATAATCAACGAGCCTCACTTAAGGATTACGACCACATTAACAGCACTTAACAGGATATTTAGTAAGGCTATTCTATCACAGCTCTCGCTGTTGATTTATTTTAACTCTGCTCGAGACCGGAACGACGTCTAATTATCCAACAAGCTTAATTAGGATTACACTGCAAGGTCAGCATTCTTTGACATTTTCAAATGCCAATCCATGGCAAACCTCAAATTAGCGCCTGATCATCTCTTACACTTCGATTTATTTCATTATTATGTCGATCAAGTTTGAGAAAAGTGAGTTAAAGTTATCAGTGAATATAATAGCGTGGGTGCAGGATAATGAAATCTTATGAGGAAAAGTAGAAATAAAAGGTAAACAACGGAAGGCGATAATTGTGGTTCCCCCAGATTATGCCGGTAACTGTCGGGCTCCTTTCAATGGAAGTTTGCCAATTAGTCGGCGAAATTTCTTTTTTTTCATTTCGGGGAGCGTGCAACTGACAACCTGCCTATGATTGTGAACGCCACGGCGATAGAAATAAGAGAGACAAAAGCGAATAGAATGGGAATATCCCGAAAAAATGTTACAGCGTTTTGATTAAATGTTACCAGGAACAATGTCCCAGTCAGCAGAAGCCATGAACTTTTCTTAGAGCATTAAAGTCATGAAGCTAGATTCTATTTCAACTTTGGAATGAAACTCACAGCTTGCAAAGCAACACGAAACCCTAAAAATATGTCAAGAGCGGAAACTCAATCAAGCATCGTGTAGAAGGATCCACTTGAGGGCCCTCAGCTAGAGGTGTCGCAACGGTAATTCAGCAGCTCACATTCCGTTTTAAAAAGTTGGGGTTTTACCTTCAACTGTCCGAAGTACCTGAGAAGAGGAGAGTAGATGAAGGCTAGGAGTTGTTTGGCTTTGAAAAGAAGCTGAATCAAGGAATATGAAAAGAATATCCTCACCGAAAAGGAAGGCAGGCAATCACCAGATGCAGTGGGGAAATGTTGGTTGCTTGAAATGTTGATATTTTGCATTTTGCGGTTCTGAGTTCGCTGAGAAAATCGTGCAGTACTGCGTCGGATTCTGAGAGGGTTAATTGTCGAAGGGTAAGGCTTACGGCAAGCAGGTTCCGCCCTACAATTTCAATGGGGTAATGAGACGGGATAAATCAGAACCAGAGAAGTATAACATGCATATATGTATTTTGCTCCACATAGGATATGAGGTGAGGGCGAAATAAATTTCAGGAATGAGTCTTGCTGTCTGGAATGAGAAAACAACAACTAAAAGGCGGAAAGCTTGTGGAAAAGCGACAAGTCCAATGAGAATGGACTTTGGCGACCTCCACTCGCTGCAAAACAACTAACAACACGCTCGATGCAATACAAGAACGTGCATCTGAGTACATTTCTCTTGAACTTTTTGGAATGTACCAGTTTACACGATCCCAACTTGAAGGGAATTTTCTCTCAAACCAAAAAACCAGCCCCGTTACAAAAGTAAGTCTCTCGAAGAGCAAATCATTCTTCATAAAACACTCTAATTTGGTGGAATTTCGTTCGAAAGTCAAGAAGATATCAGATTTTGTTTGAAACATGTTCTTAAAATTTGACCAGTTTCCACCACCGGAACGTTTGCTCAAAAAAATCTATGATTTGGTGGCGATCTGAATCAAATGTTCATAACCTGTATCACCTGTATCACCTGTCGTCCCGTTGATCATCGATTTGCTCGAGCGGGCGCCAGTAACGTCTCCATTCGTCCCTGTCGCGTGCCATAGTAGACCAGTGGGTCCTGCTCGCTCGAGGAACACGAAGAGCATCGAATCGATCGTTCAGGGATTTGACGAAGAAGTCCGACCAGCGCAAAGGTGGGCGACCTGGTGTTCTTCTGACGTCCCGTGGAATCCAGTCAGTAACGGCTCTCGTCCAACGGTCGTCACGAAATCGCATTACATGTCCGGCCCACCTGATCTTCGACAACTTGGCCCATGCGACTGCGTCTCTGATCTTCGACTGTCGACGTAGCTCGGAGCTCCGTATGCCGTCTCTCGCCTGAATGAAGCGAGTCACTCCGAGCATCCTTCTCTCTATACTTCGTTGCGCGACGCAAATCGCATGTTCATCCTGCTTGCGTAACGCCCAGGATTCTGAAGCGTACGTCAACGCAGGAAGAACCGTAGAGTCGAAGAGATGGGCGCGGAGTCGGGCGTTCTTCGTCTTCCTCACTACTTCTTCAACACTCTTGAATGCGCCCCAAGCCGCTCGTTTCCTTCTGCCCAGCTCTGGACTCAAGTCGTTGGTCATGTTGACTTCCCGACCCAAGTACACATAGCTGGAGCATTCAGAGATATTCGTTCCGTTGAGCGAAAATGGGGCATCAGAAACGTATCCGTTCTTCATGAACATCGTCTTCGTCAAGTTCAGCTGCAAGCCTATCTTCCCACACGCATGATCGAAGTCGGCCAGCATGCGTTCTGCCTGGGTGATAGATGGTGTTATGAGTACGATATCATCCGCAAAACGAAGATGGTGTAACTGCCGACCGTCGATCTTCACTCCCATGTCGTCCCATTCTAGTGTCCGCATGATGTTCTCGAGAGAGGCGTTGAACAGCTTCGGTGATATGGTATCACCTTGGCGTACACCCCTCTTCACGTTGATGCGAACGTTGTTGTAGAATGGTGTGATCACGGTCGTGAATCCTTTGTAGAGCTCACTGAGGATCTTCACGTACTGAGTGGAGACGCCTTGTTTGCACAAAGCCTCAATCACCGCTTCCGTTTCGACAGAGTCGAAGGCCTTCTTGAGATCGATGAATGTGAGGCATAACGGCGTCTTGTACTCTCGGGACACCTCAATGAGCCTGATCACGGTGTGGATATGATCGATTGTGCTGAACCCTCTTCGAAACCCGGCTTGCTCGCACGGCTGTCCTTCGTCTATCGTTCGGTCGATCCTATTCAGAATGACACGTGTGAATAACTTATAGACTACAGACAGCAGGCAGATAGGGCGATAGTTGCCGATGTCGTGCGGATCTCCCTTCTTATACAGCAACACAGTCCTGCTAGTTTTCCATAGTGCTGGTACTTTGCAGTCCGACAGGCATCGTGTGAAAAGCCTGGCCAGGGTGTTGATGAGGACTGGCGGTAGGTTCTTCAGATGTTCGGGTCGGATCCTGTCGGGACCGGGAGCTGTGCGATTCTTCATCGATGAAATCGCGTGACGAATCTCGGAAGGGAGGACCGCAGGGATGACATGTCCATCGTTCGGGATTGGGTATTCGGGAAGATGGACGTGGCTATCGAAGAGATCGGAGTAGAAATCGTGGATGACCTTCTCCATAGCCCTTCTGGAGGACGTGAGAGTTCCATCCGGGCGCAGGAGAGCTGTCATCTTGGTCTTATAGTTGACTAAGCCTCGACGAGCGTTGCGTATGCTCTTGCCCGCTTCAGCCGCATCAACTAGCGCAGCTACTCTTCTCTCTTTAAGGTCTTCCTTTATCGCTTCTCTGCACAACTTTGCGAGTTCGGACGTTCGCAGGTAGTCGCCTTCGGTTCTTGCCACTCCGCGTTGGCGAATCAGCTCGAGAGTTTCGTGGGAAAGGCGTTTCCTGGTATTCTTGGGGCTCTCGGCTTCTTGAGCGCAGTCACGTATGTGAGCAATGAACCGGTTGTATTCCTCGTCGATGTTGTCCTCGGCGGAATCCTTCCAGCAGCTAGCCAGCGAGGAGAAGAGGTCCCAGTTCACGAGTGTTCTAGGGCCTCTCTTCTTGAACTTCATGGCTTTCTCTTGCCTCCGTGTGAGATGGAAGCTCGCGCGGAGGAGACGGTGGTCGGATCCCGTAAAGAATTTCGGTACAACAGCGACATCGGTCAGGCAAAACCTTCGGTTGACGATAACGTGGTCAATTTCGTTGTGATGCAGTCCACCTGGAGACTCCCATGTCCATCGTCTGGATGCGGGTTTCTGGAACTGCGAGTTACCATGGATGGTGTTCGTCGACATGATGAACTCAGACAGCCTTTCACCCTGTTCGTTCCACTCCAGACCATGGACGCCGATATGAAGCTCTTCCGACGACCTTCTAGGCCCGATCTTCGCGTTAAAATCTCCGACGATGACCTTGTAGAAGGTATGATCTTCCTTGTAGAGCTTCTCCAACTCCATGTAGAATGCCTCGACTTCTTCGTCATCGTAGTCCGATGTTGGTGCATAGACTACGAAGACCGTCAACGCCGGCATTGATCCACGTCGTATCAGCCGTAAACGTCCGATTCGGGTTGTAAGTTGTTCGAACGAATCGATGTTCATGGCCAAGTTCGTGTTGACGAGGACACCGATACCACCAACGCCTCTGCTGTCGCATGTTCCGAGGAACAGTTCTTCTCCAGTGTCGAACGCGGCGTGTAGTGGGCGGTGTCTTCTCGTCTCGGTCAGTCCGATGACGTCGTACTTGATCTTCCTGGCTTGCATCATCAGGTCTTCGACAGACGCATCCGATGCAAGCGTTCGCGCGTTGTAAGTACAGATCGTCATCCTAGTCCTTCTTCTTTTTGGCAGCCTGTCTAGGCCCTGAGATTTTCGCAGCCTCTCCGTACTCGTCCTTCCCAACGCTGCCGTATTGGGGGCTCTTTCGGGGTCAGGGGAATGAGGCTCTTTGTTGATACTGTTTTCGGCATATGAGGGGACGTACGGGCAGCTTGCCAGGCTCTGCCGTACGGGCTGGATACGGCGGGTAGCTAGCCAGGCTATCCCGCTGGAGCTAAGGGCTTATTTATTAGAGGCGACCCTGAACCGCCTCTCTTATACTTCCGTGTCTACCGAATGCGAGTTTTTAGGCCAAACAGTTAGTCTCCGTGAGGAGGCGTCACCGTCTGGCACAGTAGAATCAGCTTGCTCGACACTGATTCCGCCCGCGTCTCACGGCAAGTATAAGGTGGCTTTTGGTCCGCGATTAATCCCCTATCCGCCACCTGGGGTCGCGCCACGTAGCCTCGCCACCAACCGGCTGGGGATCCTTCTTGAAGGAGAACCTTCAAAGAAGGAGATCCGTGTTCATAACACATTATAATAAATAAACCATGTTCTATCAAAATATCATCTCAGATTGACTCTTCCTTCACTGTTTTTCGAGATATTTTCGTTTAATTAGCATATGAAAGTCACTATAAAATATTTTAAAAAACCCATAATTCGCAGCAACGTTATGTTTTGACATATTTTCAAATAGAATCGTCAGAACTATCGAGTGATATCAGATTTATTTCGATTTGAGCTATATGTGCATAAAAATGAAAAATAACATATCTTTTTGATCGCTACTGTATGTAAACTGAAA
This sequence comes from Nippostrongylus brasiliensis, assembly GCA_030553155.1. Taxonomy (NCBI): domain Eukaryota; kingdom Metazoa; phylum Nematoda; class Chromadorea; order Rhabditida; family Heligmosomidae; genus Nippostrongylus; species Nippostrongylus brasiliensis. The sequence goes on along the minus strand of CP130732.1, from coordinate 30,726,185 downwards.
GGAATACTATTCATGAAAATGGCTACCATCAGCTTCAAAAATAATGGACGACGTGATTATCTGGCTATCATAGCAAAAATTAAAAAACAAGTCAACAGAAAATAGAAAAGGTAATCGCCAGAAGAGCAAGGCAGGGCGTCGCTGCTTAGCCGAGGGCAGTTGGTTGGATTATAGAGGTCAAAAGGCATAGCTCACTTGATGGTCTACACAGGAGAGGGAGAGACAAATGTGATTTTATTTTTTTGGTTTTTTTTTAATTTTCAGAGCATAAAAAGTGATAATGATAGTAGGCTCCTTCAGGAGCGCTCCGGCAACAACTGGCTAGAGGGGTTGTCGAGTTACCTTTTGGGATCTAACTTGCTAAACTTCGAGTATCAATCCCACCTCAACCACGCCGGGTATTCAGTTTATTATTGTTGTTCCTTTTAGTCTATTGGCTGCTTTTAAAGCACATTAGCACACTAAGGGTGTTTTCTTAAAAATTACTAAAATTATCGTCAAGCAGAGAGGTCGGAGAACTTAGAAAAACAACCTTCGAGTGAGGTGGCTTGAGCAGAGACTGGTCAACGGAGGTGAGCGGCAGGAGTTACTCATTCATGCAAGCACGTCTAAATGAAGCTCGGGAAAGCTTCTTGAAACTCCAATGGTCCCAGGCGAGTAGAGGAACTACAATAATTCCCATCAACAAGCTCGTTTGCCGTTCTAAGTGCAAGTTTTTTGGTGTGAATCTGCTTTTGACGTTAGCAACTACTGCAAGTTTTGAAATAGTACAGCTTTTTCTTCGTGCACTCCGTAAAATGATGAGTCTGACGGACGTTCATCGCTAAATCTTTGCGCACTAGAAATATTCAAGAAATCTTTATGGGTAATCATTTGTCTGGAACTGGTGCCCAAAATGTAATGGTCTAACTTCTCTAGAATTCTATAGTAAGGCCCACTTCGAAGAATTGTTCTCTTTTTTCGAAAAACTATAAATTGTGCCTGGTAAGGGTGCTGGCCACGGTTTACAATTCATTTCCAACCATCCGGTCGACAGGTGCAGGAGGGTAAGCTACCTTAAGTGACGACGTGTGTAGCCTTCGGCACAAAATTCGAGCACATTAGACTTGCAAGTTAATCAATGGAGTCTATTTGTACACAGAATTGCTGGAAATAGTTTCTTAGAATGTTGCGGAACTTCTCAATTTGTTAAGTAGTTCCTATGACTAAGAGATAGATGTTAAAATCGTGACCAGAGCCATGTATAACCATTTTCCACTGAAGTTCAGACGAAACTGATTTGAAAGATTAACCTGAACACGGGGTTATTAGGTGAAAAGTGCTCTTCCAGTGCCAAGCTTGTTGTAACAAAAGAAAGCAACTGTTGTAACAAAAGTCCTTGTTTACGGATGTAATAATAAATAAGTAAATAACAAACTGCACATGGGCCCACCGACTTCTTCAAGTTCTTGGACAACAATATATGATTGAAACAATGAAAATATTACAAATTGAGACAGATTAGTTTATAAAAAAGGTGAGGCGAGCATGATTCACTGACCGGACCTGCTTGGCAACATTATCTATCCGATTTTAGACTAACTGAAATGCAGTTTTTTTTCATGCGATCACAGGCTGACTCGAACAGGAAGGAGTATATTGAAAGTAGTAAAATTTCAAACTGACAGCTGCCGATTATGTGAACGATACAGGATAGAATGGAAAAGGGAAACAATGGACGTTAAGGATATCAGTGTTGACGAGTTCCTCGAGGACCCACTGTTTTTTTCAAGTTCAATAGTGGAAAAGGAATGCAGTGCAGGGTCGATGCTTCTGGTATTGGAGCTTCAACTTAAATTTTCCCAGACGCTGTTACTTGTCCATTAGAACCGGGAGAGTGAAATTCGACTCCCTCATCCATACGCTCTCTCCTAACCTATCACACATCAGACCCACAACTCTTAAAGTGGGTCCGGCTGGGCATAGAAGTACGAGTAAAAGTTTCCATATTGGTACGGAGCAACTGCAACCTGATCTGATCGATATTACTCTGGACCGCCCTCCGATCTCTACTTGCGCGAAAGTCCTAGCGCTGAGCTCGTAGAGTCAGTTTTTGCTCTCCCAAATATAAGTGAAGAATCACCGATGGGCGCGAAAACGATTTCGCTGCGTCGCCAATTACTCGGTTAGAGGTTCAGCGGGGCTCAAGTACTTATTTGCCATCGAAACTCGACCGCACTCAGTCTTCGATCCCATCAGAAATCCTAGGAAGAGTGAGGGAACAAACGGAAAACTGGGACCATCTCAACCTGTGAAGGATTCGCTCGGGGACGGAGGTCTTGGCGTTAATTCTCCCAGTACTCCAGGCCACATCAGTTGAAGGTGTGCTGCTGAACCGCTCAATGAAGGTGAATGAAAGAATTCACCGGGTATCCTTGTGTTCCCCACGAAATACAATACCAATTCTCAGTCAAATCATTATGTTTGCGCTTCAATTCGAGAACTGGTGGAAGAGGATGGCCGGAAAAACAATCACAGCTAGCATTAAACGAAAAGAAGCGATAACTCTTTGAGGCACCGAAGACGCCCAAGAGAATTCGTAGAATGTGGAGGTGCACGAAAGCATTCAAGGCCTCAATCACCACTTCCGTGTCGACAGAATCGAACACCTTCTTGAGATCGATGAATGTGAGGCATAACGGCGTCTTGTACTTTCGGGACACTTCAATGAGCCTGATCACGGTGTGGATATGATCGATTGTGCTGAACCCTCTTCGAAACACGGCTTGCTCGCACGGCTGTCCTTCGTCTATCGTTCGGTCGATCCTATTCAGAATGACACGTGTGAATAACTTGTAGACTACAGACAGCAGGCAGATAGGGCGATAGTTGCCGATGTCGTGCGGATCTCCCTTCTTATACAGCAACACTGTCCTGCTAAATTTCCATATTGCTGGTACTTTGCAGTCCGACAGGTATCGTGTGAAGAGCCTGGCCAGGGTATTGATGAGGACTGGCGGTGGGTTCTTCAGATGTTCGGGTCGGATCCTGTCGGGACCAGGAGCTGTGCGATACATCAGCGATGAAACCGCATGACAAATCTCGGAAGGAAGGACCGCAGGCATATCACTCGGGCAGAATAATGGATTTAGGCAGATTAATAGTAATAATAATTATTATTGTAACAATCACGACTGCTTATTATTATACAGGAACATCTACATAATTTCGTGCAATTATTGTAACACTGTAATCTATCAGGGACCGGTGATGCACGCTTGCGTGATCTGGTAAGGAAAGAGTGGAATTCGTTCCAATGGTGAGAAAAGTGCAATTTTGTATTTCTTAATTTCATTTGCGTTAGTTGACCACCAAGATGACGACCACACAAGGTCAAGATCATTAAGCCGCCGCCGTTTTTTACATCCTATGGCTGTAACTAGCTAAACTGTGAAAGCGTTAAGGAAGTGGTTGCAAAATACCCTTAGATTCCTTGATAAAACGACCTGAAAACCCATGAATATCCACCTGTTCTCGAACTAAAAGGTGTGCTAAGAGCCAGTGTCAGCTGAATTACCACAGAGGATGCGTCGAAAAATGAAAAATAAAAACGTATAAAAACAGCCAAAATTTCATAGAACCCAAGGAATAGCTTCAGGCAGAGCAACACCTGCAGCGTGGAATTGACAATTTTTCCCGCAGTTGTCATAGGAGGTTACTAGGAAAAAAAATTCGGAAAAAAATTCATCCTAATACTCTGGGAATCATTTAAAGTGCAACAGGAGTGCATATCGATGTGTACTATTAGAAGCTCATTTCTGGGATCCTTTTCTTAATCATGGCGGCTGAGGATTCTTCATTCACTGTCGTCTATAATATATGTTGCACCTAGTTGAAAACCTATATTTAAGTACTGTTCTGTACATATGTATTTGGCATTGTGCAATGGTTAGAGGCGCTGCTGACACCCGTACGGTCGATCGATCCTCGCCCGGGCTAAGCAAGCTTTCGATCCCTCCGGGGTTGCGTAAATTGGTACCAGACTCGTCTGGTAAGGTAAAGACAGTGACCTGATATAGTGGCTGGGCCCCGTAAGTCATTGTTATAGGCCAAATACGCATTCACTAGGTCTCTACAATTCTGAGTGGGACATGAATACGACGGAGCGTCCTTCGAGAAGTGAGCAACGCCAGCACCTTTACCTTCACCTTTTATGTGCTTCGAAACCACAGCTGTTTTGCGCTATCAATGCGTTGCCTCTTCCGCGAAATAGCGCAACAAGACAATTTCTGAAGCGAATAATCTGTTCTGCAATTTTTGTATAAAAATTCAGTCCAATTTGGAATAATTGGAAGACGGTCTGTTACACTCGGCGTATACAATAAGGACGGATTCTGAGTACACTCGTTCAAAGATCATAGCAGATTCTATGTCTACGTCTTGACCATTGTTGAGCAAAGGACGAACTTGGGAGAGAAGAGAGCACTTAGTATCTGCGCTAATAGTCGTTCTAAGTTAATCATGAAGGCGCGAGTTGCCGCCGTGTATCCTAGGAAAGGAGTGCAGAGCCTCTGTTTGGATTTAAACTTGATTTGAATGAAGGTGATGGCAGCCAAAAATTCTTTATGAAACCATAACGACAAAGGCTTCCTAGATGATGATAATTGGCTACACGAAAACCGTGAGAATCGAAATTAGCAACTGAAAGGAAATAAATCGTGGGATATTTTTTGTCATCTATGTATAGTGATTGATACTGCAAACAGTAAGAGTGAAGAAAGCAGTCTGAGCAATCTCACAATAGCTTTTCCGTGGACGCAGTCAGCTGGACAATTAAAAACAACTATCTAGCGGCTGATGGACGTCTGACACTCTTTAACAAACAGGAAGGAGAACAAAAAAGTTTCTGACTTACACAAGCGTTGTTTCTTGATTAAAAATAATCTGGATCATAGCGAAAACATTCATTAAATTCTTAGGTTCGTCAAAACTGAGGGAAGCCGATTGGAACTGCTAGTTCTATTAGAGGTATTATACATAGATGTTGTTCGTTTAGTTCTAAAGTCCCATCAGTCATTATGCGATGTGAAATAAACAAGCAGTTTTTGCAGTTACTCTCTAAAATTATTTTCATTGAGTGAACAAGACACGGTTGGAATTGGAAGTACCCAAGTTTAGAGAATACGTGGTGGAATTTTGTTTTTCATGCACTTCGAGCAACATCTACTTCGACGTCGTAAACAAAGAGCCATCCGCAACGGCAGCAATGATAATGGACGGTTCGAGGAAATCAAACCTGAATACCCCAGCGGGGGTTCTAATACATTGACCAATTTCAAGATTGTGAGACAAAATGTAGATGGATCCTTTCCGTTCACCAGAGTCCTCCAGCTGATACGTGGAAGCGACAACACTTGACAGTGCCGATCGAATGAATGCAGGCCGTTGAGGCAGCGTTATAGAGCGTTTCGTCATGATAGAAAACTTCACAGAATATGCAAATGAATGTTCGAGTCCTTCGAGTTCACTGGTTTTTTACGGCAGCATCGGCTGCAGCCTTCTGGCGATCCTTTTCTGCTTCGATCAAACACTCCCTTACAAGAATCCGAGAGTGAGCAATAGATCGCTTCAGACGTTCAGCACAAATCTTATTTCCAGTATATGTCGGCCGGATGTCTTTGCCCAATTCTTCTATAACTGCTAGCAGCTGCTGATACATGTCGCGTACGCCCCGCAGACCGGCTGTTCCGAAGACGTCAAAGATGAGTTCTTTTGTCCACGAAAAGACAGCCGAGATTCCGTCAGAAGAAATGGTTGTTGTCGTGGTCATGTCGGCATATCGAAAGATGGATTCAAATGCCATGGAGGTTTCGGCTACGGAATACATATATTCTCGAGTATGCGTGTTCGCATAATCTCCACAAATGTTTCGAAAGCGGCCATCACATTTGATCTCGATACGAGGTCGCAGATCGATTATGTGCTCGTAAGACGTAGTGACGCTAAGCTGTCAGCGACGCAAAGATAGTGCCTTATGAGACGGTGGCCACCAACATCGGCCGCTGATTTGAAAATCACACCGCCAAAACGAGAGTGGGTCGACAGAAGTGGTGGCGACGAAGCCAAGATGATAGCAGGAATTCGATCGGGTCGAAGAAACGTACCATTCTTAAATAGGGTACAGGAGGTCTCAAACGATCGCGTATCGCCGGATGTCTTTGCCCAATTCTTCTATAACTGCTAGCAGCTGCTGATACTTTGTACCGCCAACTACCTGTGGTCCTGGTACAGAGTACTGTGGGAGCGATGCAGTGCTTAGGTCGTCACCCATGTGCTTCCTTGGCGTACTTTTTACTTGCTGAGCAGTAACTTGTAGTAACGTGGTCACAAAAGTAGGCTATCATATACTGACTTCACTCCCAAAATTGGATCTTTGCTAAGGCATGGAGGCCTACCCTATTTACAGAATTACCCTTCGTCGGGTTACCATTCTTAAATAGGGTAGGTCTCAAACGATCACGACGCGAACTTTACCGTCGATTCGAAATATATGCCCACTAAGGTGAACCACCACTTCCCGCAATTCAGCCTCTCCCAAAAGTGGTTCCGCGTTTCCAATAGAAAGTAGCAGATATGTACATACATAGCTGCTACTTGCGATAACCTTATATCCATAGGAACATTTGTGTGTACCTTGACAGGCCCTATAAATTGGGCAGGAGCACCAATCATGAAATTTGATGAAGGTCCGACATTCCGCGTCGTAATCAAGAGCTTTATTCTATTCCTTCGCCTAAAAGAGGAATATACTTATTACAGCAAACATAAACAACTGCAGATCACCGTCGAGTGGCAGCCGTTGTCATAATAGGGAATTCAATAGAATACCAGTGTCCCTATTCGATTACACAATTATTGAACAAACACAAACAAACAACTAAAAATAATCGTGCGAACAGGAAGACAGCCAAGTTTCGCTTTCCTGGCCCTTTTCCGCGTAATACTGTTCAGAGCTCAGTGAAAATTTTTTGTCCAGGTTTCTTCCAGAAGACTATTTGGGATACCGACCGCGACTCCGAGTTTTTTCTCTCAAATTTCGGTAGATATCAGCAAACACAGGATAGAGACGTGAAAGGGGCCAGAGCTGATGTCACCTATTTTCGTCTGGAGCTTCAAGATGTAGTGTTATTTATGGTGCTGATCACACTTTTGACATGTTCTTCGAACACCACTGTTATCACTGATCAAGGTGATCTTACTCATCCATACGACGCGGCACTTCGAACTTCAATTTTGAAAAAAAAGTAAATTTTTGAGAATAGCAGACTTTTTCTCCGACCAAATTGCGCAGAAGCAACTCGTTGTATAAGTACATTCACAGCACATTATGCGCCGAAATCGGCAGCATTTTTGATAACTTATCACGGATTCGGGATCATTAACCCAAATGCTCTCCATGGAAGAAGTTTGCGTAAAGCTTTCGCGTTTCATTGAGAGAAAACCTCTTCTGAAGAATGAAACAGTAAGCTGAAATAGAGGAAGTGGTGCCCTTTATCCCGTACATAATTGAAGTTGGTATCATGTCGTGAATCTTTTCACTTTTCAACAAGTGTACTTTTGAGATTCCACTACTTCATTATGCTCTGTTTATTGTTTGGAATACATCTGCAGACAATCGCTTCAATTTCGAGGTATTGTAGTTCATATAAGCTATGTGGAATATTTTCAAGCGTGATTGGGGGAATTCTGCAAACACTTTTGGCCCTCCGGGAGCGCAGGTGTCATGTGCAGCACTTTTTCTACCCACGCCCGAGGCATTATTTTTGCCGTGTAATTGTATAATTGCATGAAATCCTTGTTATTCTGTCCTGCCATTACGACGAAGACATTCAGCCCTCATCGATACCAGAACGCGTAATTACAACCCAATCCTAGCCTACCCTCAGAATGGAAAAGCGTGATTTCTGGCTATTATTTTTATTTTATTCAAAATGCACCAAACTGCACCCAACCAAGAAAACGAAAGTAAAACACTAGTAGAAATTGTGACTACGCGTACTTATATACAACAAAGAAGAAAGCATGAAATATCGATTATTCAGGAAAACGAAATTCAAACTAAGGTAAAAGAACTACTGTTCAGTGAACAAATTTGCATGTAAGTTGCTTTTCATTTATTAAAAAATTACCGCACCTGACATTATATCCCTTTTTCTTCGTTCGATCAAGGTTCGTAAGTTCGAAAGCGCATCGCATGTAAATGTATTTAGTCCTGCTGGATGTTTTTGGGATTCGATGACCAAATTGGACAGACAACGAAATTGCAAGCGATCAGAGCACGAACCGCATTGGAGACCAAAAACAAACTCACGTCAACGAAATCAAGTAGTTAAGTTGGATTCGATGAAGTTTTATGAGGTTTTTGACAGAGAAAAAACCAGAGGTCTCTTTGGAGTTAAATACATGAAATGGGATGTTATTCGACAGGAACAAAGCAAACTCGCACGGAAACATAAAAAGAAGATGATGAATAAAACTTCAAAATAGAATTATGGTGAAGAAAAAAGGCGATAATAAAGGGTAGAACGGTGCCATGGGCCCGGTATTCAGAGATCAAATAGCGAAGGAGAAACCGTATTCGGAGACAATTTCGAATTCAATCTCCAAGTTCGGAATTTCAGCGAAGTTTCAACTGCGGATTAAAAACCTAGAGGCATTAAACTTCATGAAATTATGTGAATAAAACACTCTATGAGTGCTGTATGAATAAAAAATTCATCAAATAAAACGATCAGATGCTGGACAGCTATAGCTGCTGTTACTCGCCACAGTCCCTGAACCGCTGCTGTAGGCGCAGATTCCTCGGCAGCGAATAATCAAATGAAAGCATGGCTCATATCTCAAGACAGCACGAGAGCTACCCTCAGGAAAGCCGAGAAAAATTAGGCACGCAATTCTGAAGCTGTGTGGAATCCCTAGCAGTATCCATGACGCCCGAGAGCATTTAGATCATCTTCAACAATTCGGCGACTTGTTCTTTTCGTTCACCGTTACTATTTAACACTCCGTGATAGCTTTTCTAGCTACATGCACTGCATTTCTTCAATGATTGTGCAGAACGAGAATACCTGTAACAGATAGCTAATCAACAGCGACCATCGGAAATATATAAGCCCACGTGTATTGCTGACATTTCCGATATGAAAATCAGAGTGCAGTGTAAAATTGTGTATGGAATTCGTCGAAGCGATTATATAAGTCACAAAACGGCACACGCAAAGTGAGCACTGGAAAATAAAATAAAATATGCAAATTAGTTCCAAATGTCACTCCTTTTTGGTTGTATGATTACTACACCTAACGTCATTATGTTCTTGCTAGCCTGTTTGATGTCTTTCGTTTTCTTCTCAGTATTGTGCGCAATTCGGTGCATTTAGACATTCGGTGCATTTAGACAAAATTTCAAATAAAATAGAATAAAATAAATTTTGTTACGAATACACTACTTCATACGATCTATCTTCAACGGTCTTTGAGTTAAGTGTCGCTGAACGCCCATCCTCAATAAGAACTAGTAGATAAGCTAAAAACCACATTTTAGAGCCTGCGGAATAATCATCTAGACAACTGTAGCGCACAAAAATGATGCTAAGATTATTCGGCATCAAATTCAAGAAACACAACACGAACAGAATGCAAAATTGGGGTCAAAGCAAGGAAAGAGGGCTAGCCACAATTGCGTATAGCAGAGGTCGGAATACTTCGTGTTTACGTGTGGTGTTGTATTTTATCTATTTTCTATTTCATTCCGTACCTTCGTATAATTTTCAAATGGCATACAAAATACTTCAACGCAAAAGCTTCTAAGTTAATCATATAACAAGTATAGTGTAGTAGAACATCAGATACTTGAACTTGTGGTAAAAAATTAAAAGGATAAGAGTTAGATGGAGCCCATCTGGTAATTTAAGGAAAACTCCGTTCGATTTCACCAAGTTCTACACATACTTGATTTCTAATCAAGAGCTCAGCAACAGCAGAATACTCCGAAATAATAGAAAAAAGATGAAAACAAAAAGAATGAAAACGAAAGTCATACTGTGGAAAAAGACTTGTGGAATCCATGCCCAGTATACATAGGTGGAAAAGCTTGCCTTTCAACTCACCACTCATCACTTAAAACTTTAATTTTCTTACGACCGATCTCTCTTTTTTGTGGCTATCTTAAATTTCATTAAAGACTACAAATTAAAATTGCCATGTAACGACAAGCTTACAGAGCGTAAAAGTATTATATAATAGTAGTATATAATATAAAAGTACGTCGACTCACCATTTTAACAATAGTTAGCACGGACAAAATTTTATCAAAGACAATGTGAAAAAGCAAAAAAAGCGGCTTCTCTTACCTTTCTCCTTTTCCTTATCATTCCTCAATTTCTTTCAATTCGATCATGAACTGACTGTGTCATTCGACCGTGATTTCCGAAAGAAAAAGCTCTCAGAATCTAATGTAGGGGGCTAGGGGTTGAGAATGCAATATGTTGTACCTGTCGTACTTACCGAAATTCTAAAAAACGTCAAATTGTTTTCAAAGGTTTGTTTTCGAATTATTCACGCACGATAACCAATTCGATCAACTATCAGTTGAAAGGTACGGGCTAGGGTAAGTTTTACTCTGCCTGCATACTCAACCCACGTAACACCAATGTGGTTTTCAATGCAAAGCGGAGTCCTAAAAGCGGAGTCCTAAATGACTGAAGTTCTACCTACCGCTGACCACGTACGAATGTTGACCGATCTTGAATCGTAGGCGTCGGTTCATCGCTGAATCGCCTCTGAAATCTGAGAAGAGATCTACTACACCGTCTAATCGACTAGCCAACTTCCTTTAGAACTCGGAGGAGATTTCTCGTTGAGTGACTATTTCGAGCAAAAGTCAAATTAGTCCAATAAACTACTTTATTTGCTTCAAAACTCCGAAAAACCTCCGAAAAAGTTCTAATTCTGGAGATTTCCTCCTCAATATGCGAATCAGAGATTTTGTTGAGGGAAGATTTCGAGCAAAAACAGTTATGTCCGTCGAATCAACTAGTCTACTGCCTTCGAAACTCTAAAAAATTTCGAAGAATCTCTGTATTCTGGGGATTTGCTCCATAGTATGAGAATCAGGGATCTCGTTGAGTGAAGATTTCAAGCGAAAGTCGTCAATTTTGTCCAATAAACTAACTTATTCCCGTCGAAACTCTAAAAATTTTCTGAGAATTCCTGGATTCTGGAGATTTCCCCCTCAATATGCGAATCAGAGATTTTGTTGAGTGAAGATTTCGAGCAAAAACAGTTATGTCCGTCTAATCAACTAGTCTACTACCTTCGAAACCCTAAGAAACTCCCGAGAATTCCTGAATCCTGAGATTTTCCACCATAGTATGGGAGTCGGAGATTTCTCGTTGAATGGAAATTTCGAGCGAAAGTCTTCAAAACCGTCGAGTAAACTACTTCAGTTGCTTCGAAACTTGAAAAAAGTCTGAAAATTCTTGAATTCTGGGGATTTCCTCCTCAATATGCGAATCAGAGATTGTGTTGAGTGAAGATTTCGAGCAAAAATCGTCATGTTCGAGCCAACTTACTTGTGTTGATTACTGGATTCATTGCGCATGGCAGAGGGAGCAGCCGAGTCGAGCGACAACTAATGCTCGGAGGCGGGCGATGGCCAGCCGAAGTGGCTGAGAGCACGGCCAGAGGATGAGCATTTCATCTGCAAACATGGATCCATCTCCAACAATTTTTTGGCCAAAAAGTTTTTTCCAACGAGATGTCGAGCTTGTGAAAAAGTGAGTTTTTCCGCGCCACATGGGAATTCGCCATGATTTCGAATGCCTGTGAAGAGGACATGAAAAACTCCGACAAGCACTGTTGATGAGCTCTTCTGCTCCCCAAGGACGCCTAAAATGGTGAAAAACTAGAGAAATAGGGGTGGAAACACCCTAATGAATATGTTCAGATGATTTGGGTGGTCCAATTTCATCACTCCCATCCCATCATCATCCCCAAGAAGGGCAGCGTTCTTTGAAGCTGCTCGCATCTGCTCGAGATTTACGAAGATTTAATGCCTCAGTGCCTCGACACAAATCTGACGCAACAAAAAGCGCTCAGCTCAGCCACTAATCCTTCGATTTTTACAAGATACACGTAAACGTGCAATTTTCTACACGTTGCTGAGCTTCAGAGAAAAAATACTTAGCAGAGCAGATCGCTTAGACGACGTCAGCAAGCAATTTCACCAAACGTGAACGGTTCGAGGAGATGAGTCGATCCAGATTGTTTATTAGTTTCGCTTCTTGGAAAAAATGACGCATCTCACTTTTTCGAGGAACAAGTTTCGATCTTCTTAAAAGCTACGAACCATAGGGTGGTTATTAAGAGATTGAACGCTGCCTAGCCGGTTCTAGGGTAGTAGCAGATCTCCTGCGACACCGTGATTCAAATTAATTGTAAAGGGAAAGGAGAGAGTATCGTTGTGTTGAATATTCTTATTGAAAGAAGACATTTATCACTATGAATATGGAAAAAAATCTGCAAAAATGAAAAAATTGTCTAGGCACAGTGTAAACGGTTAGTGGGGTCGGGATTGATTAGTTCCCTAGGAATGCGCCGTGCAAGTGTCTTCCCTTCAGTATAGTGGAGGCATTATCTTTACGTGATCGGTATAACGATTGACTTGCAGGGCCAATGTCGTTGTATGGATCAGTGTATATACTTTCCGAATTGCCCAGATCCGGAATTCCCTTCCAACGACAATGTAACGAAAATCGTACCACTCGAAAAGTGAGTAGAATGGATATCTGAAAATATATCTGGAGATGCTAGGTTATTCGCAAAACACTGACATCGAACGGGAATTGAACCCGCGTCTTTCTGTGTCCCGTCCAATGTCAGCGTTTTGCGAATACCCTAGCATCTCCAAATATATAGTGCATTCAACTAGTTCTCGTCTATAAAACGCTAGACAAAAAACCGGCAATTAACAGACTGATTTCGGAAAATATTGCTACTAAAGTCGGATTATGGACGCGGGCCAAGATCCAGCATTTAGTAACCGCCCGGCAACCAAGAGACTGACAAACCGGCCAGTATCCGCGGAGGAATGGAACGTAGGATCCTCCTTGATCAAGATGGACTGCTCGATTGTGCTTGTGAAAGTAGCGTCTCTTCCCTCTATGTACACTACACGTGTTCCATTGGTCTTACATTTACGCCTATACAACAAGGGCCTTAATATCAAGGAAAGAGTATCTTCGCGGTGTCATAATTCGGATCCCTCGAAAAAATTGTATAGTAAAAACTAAAAAACAGCTGATACTTCTTTTTCAATGTAACACAAGACAATATTTTCACATGGGGATCCTCTTCCTAGCCTAAACCGCCATTCTTCACCAAAGACGATTGTTCCTGCTGGTCAACTCAGCTCCTGGAGAAGCAATCTGCTTGTGATTCTAGCAAAACACCCCAAGAAGGACCTTAACCGGTTGAGCTCGCCACGGTCTGTATTCGTAAACACTTATGTAGCTCATCTCTCTCTTCAAGGGTGCTCCGGGGATGGCTTTCGCGAGAGAAAGTAACCCGAAGTAAACAACTCGACAAGAAGGAATAACAAAAAGGAAGAAGAAAAGTGTTTGAAAAGAATCGAAAACCAAATGATGTTTATATTTTCTCGCATCTATTGCGTAATAAATCACCGACTCACAGGGTGTACAGTTCTGCGTCAAATAACAACATAACTAACAATAACTGGTCATATGTTCGTGTCAATTTTCCTGATTAATAGTTGCTTGGCATCTACATTTATTAATACTTTTAGTTCTTTCCCTTCCTCCCCCATCTTATGTTGCTGTGATCCGGAAGATCCTTCCCTTTTCGATACTTTTTTTCAAGTTTATTGGTAGAGAGATGAGGACTTCCGAAAGAACTAGAGATCAAAAAAGAGGAAGAAAATGAGTGAAATACAGTGCAAGTGCAACAGTAGTTATAGCTCAAGTGATCTATCACTACCTTACTTTGGAAAGGTGTTACTTTCAACAGGTGAGTGACATTATATAGACGCGCCGTACATTCGTGCTCCATTCAGAATCATAGAAGCATTGTAGATTCGTATTTGGCTTGCACAAAACTTGCGGAGGCTAGCCGCCAAACCAAGTCTGCGTCTTTACCTCCCCAGACTGGTCAGGTACCAATTTACCCGATCTCGTAGGGAAGGAAGACGTGGTTAGCCTCGAAGGATCGATCTCACTAAAGTGTGAGATTCAGTACCGCCTCTTACCATGGCACCATACATTATATTAATTTCAAAGGTAAGCTGAGGCCCTACTGAACTTCTACGAGAAGAGTCTACTTTATCGAACTCGTGTGCTTTTCGCTGGAATCATTCTCAAAGTCTGAAGTTTGAGGAGGACGAGGATGAAGGATGATGAGGAGGAAGAGGATGACATTTTGTTTTATCTTCGAAGAACCTCCACCGAAGTAGTTGTCCAAGTTCAATTCTCAGGTGTTTTCTAGCTGGCAGTGTCGTTGACGTTGGTAGACCAACAGCGGAGTCCAGTGAGTCGTCACCAACGCCCGAACAAAATCGCATTACCGGGTGGTCGAGAGGAATTTGGAGGAGAGAGATTATTCCCATAAGAATGGGAAGAGATAGAAACGAATATATTTGTATTGAACGAAAATGATGTTTTTAAACCCTTCCGTCTCTACAAGGAGTTGGATATATTCACCTTCACTTCGGATATTTCCTTGAAGGGTAGCATTACCAGTCATCAAGAGAGATGTTTTCCCACCAGAATGAAGGAGCTGAACCGTCCTATATAAGGAGATATAAGATGGTCCTCATGGAACCACCCAGTTCTGCAAGAGACCACTCATGAAGTTCAACTAGTTTAAGTACATTACACTTGCGCTACTTCCTAAGGAACAACAATTTTTAGTTGAGCCGGCGCAGCTGTAGGTGATCTTCTTGGGGCCACCCGGAGGCGAAATGATTTGTAGGAAGCCAATTTATGGGGCTCACCTTGGGGAGCACGTCACCTCGGCACTACTCCTTAAGGCATTTCACTTGAATTTCATAGGAAGAAGTAATTTCAAATCCCACCAACGTTCACTTGAACCTATCTAGCTGTAGACGATTTTCATGGAAATTTCCACAAAGGAGATGAACTTTAACCCATTGACGACCGCGCGCTCCCTGCGTCACTGCAATGTGTCCCGCCGGCGGGGCACACGGTCGTCGATGGGTTAAGTTCCTTCTGCGGAATAGCTCACAATCACATCATTACCCACCTCCTAGTCTGAACGTTCGTATGTATTGTTGTCGTCCCCAACTATCGGTGTCGAAGTGACTCCGCTTCACCCCGCCGGCAACCGCGCTCCAACGCTAAAGCCGTGACGCGGGAGAAATTGTTTGAATGCCAGACGAATGTACTTCACCATTTAACCGTTTCATCCTATTTTGCGTTGTTCCTGTGTCCCACATCTCTCATTAGTTGATGGAAAACGCTTATATAGGAGGTTCTGGACCTTCTTGTGGCGAGTTTGTATGTAGATCTTTGAGCAGTGCGGTTCAAAGCTATGAATTTCCTCTCTTGTGTTGGACCCATTTCCTAACGAGCTCTGAAATTTGCTCCACTAAGGCCTTATTGTTAGTTCTCTGTGCCGAACGAAATAGAAAATACAGTATGGTTTTTTGGCCTCACAGTTTAGGAATTGGAATTCTTGTCGGTCTGTTTTTGATTCGAATACGACTATCGACAGTCCTTACTCTAAATTTCTATTTAATTTGAAGATAGACGCATTGCATGCATCCTTCCACTTGAATTCAATTACACATTCTGTGGTATCAAACCGTTTTAGTTGGGTTTCCGATACCCATTCATCATTTTTAAGAAGATGATCCTATAATGAGATAGAGCTTTGAAATCGATTGAAATTGACCTGACATGATTTGCTGAGCTGCGACCACGTAACCATGAATTTCTGATGGCGTAGTGATGTCACCGTGTGTTTCCAGTGTCACTTATCGTGTATTGTTTCGTAATTTCTTTTTTTTTCAGTCGTCCATCGAATGGGTGTCGTCATATAATATGCCACGGCTTCGATCGAGTCGTACAGTAGCAGCGGCTAGATCGATAAGCGGACTTCTCGTCAATATATTTCGGTAACAATTGATTGGCTGCTTATCACCACTAAGCATTCGATGAATTCTCATCTTGAGACAGGAATCGGAGAGATAGATTCGCATCGACATCCTCCTCAGAGGACTTCGTGACCGACTCCAGTGAAGAGACCACGAGTTCAACCGAATCGACCACATCTAGTAGTAGCTCAGAAGACGAGGGTATGTCCTGCCTCTTCTCCATTTCAAATCCACTTGATCTCCCTGAGAGGCGGTACGTGGTCGGCAGTGATCTTTTTTCTAAAAACGCGCCACGCATTCGTCATTCATTCAGAATTGGAGAATGGCAAATCAGTATCCCTACCTTGGCTAACGTTGGCTTCACTACAACCGAGGTCAGGTAAATTCTTAGGAGACTCGCTTGGAAAGGTCAAGACTCTGACTTGGTATATCGGCTATCGCTCATAATTCATTGTATGGGCCAAGTACGCATTCACCATGCTTATGTGATTCTGAATGGAAGGCAAATACATGGCGCGTATTTGGTGGAACCGGTCACTGCTGACCACTTACTTTTAACCCTCAGTCTTAAACAATTGCAGAACCTCGCGAACGAGTTTATAATACTCGAGCTTCAGAGCGGCAAACTCGCCAGTCACGTCAGCGGTGAGAGTCTCAACAGCTTACCTTCACTCTATGGTAGCTAATTTGACTTTATTTCCAGAGCATCGCGAGCAGCTCAGAGGGTCTCCTCAGATAACGAAGATCACCAGGAAGTAGGTCTATTTCTATTCTGATTTAGTCGGTTTTCATATTTCTTACTAGTGTTTTCCGATGCAAACTTTTGAACATTCGTTGCTTCAGAGTGGTAGCGAGACGTCTGCGTCGGAAGAAGAAGAAGAAGAGCGAGGAGATATCGATGTTACGATGATGGAAGACCCAGATGATGTGATCTTCTATTTCTTTCATTTCTATCCCTTAACATCAATTTTTTTATTTTAGAGTGATGATGTGCAGATTCTAGACGAGAACGTCGAACAGGTAGGTCAAAAAATTCGTAAGAAGTTAGCATTTCCGAGCTTTCCAAACCACTTTGTGATTTAGCCGAGAGAACCTAGTCAGCGAAGCCCGTCATCGCACTCAGACGAGGTTTATTTATTAAGCCTCCTCTTTTTCGAGGAATGCTCTAAAAATACTTTATTTAGCAGTCATCAGCAGTCAATCTCGCCAAGCGGCGAAGGACGGACAATCTCACCTCTGAGGATGGCGACATGAAGCCTAGGTATTTTTTAATCAAGATCAAAAACTGAGCGTTCTGCTGTTATATATTAAGGGGTGGGCATACTACACGCGACAAATTCGCGGCGAATTTGGCGCTGAGCGGAGTTTAATTTCGCCGCTGGCTCCTCCCCCGCGGCCGGCGGCAATGCCGAATGGTCGGGACCAATCGGCATTGCCGCGGTGCCATGTCATCACCGGCGGCTGCCGGCGCCAAATTCGCGGCGAATTTGTCGCGTGGAGTATGCCCTACCCGCGGCGGTACCGCCATCTTCGCGGCAGCGCTCTGCTCGTCTGCGCTCTCTCAGCACTGCGCCAAATTCGCCGCGAATTTGTCGCGTGTAGTATGCCCACCCCTTTAATGTTTGAAGCGGAGTACCTAGCCTCGACCCCTCTTTAGGGCCCATGCAGAGTGTTGCTACTGACAGCAGCAGCAAAAAGGGGGCGGAGCGCCTTCCCACCGAGGACCACCGTTCTGCTGCCGGTTTGCTGCTGAGTTCGGCAGCAACGCCACAGCAGCAAAATGACGTGTGCTGACGTCATTTTCAGGTGATTCGTGCTAGGACCTCTAGCGCGAATGACAACCCGTCTGGGGTGACCCGTCTGCTGGCTGCTAGCTGCAACAGCAGCACTCTGAATGACCCCTGCTGCGGGTTTGCTGCGCAGCGCTCCTGTGTTGCTACTGACCTATCATTCGCCATTGCTGCTACTTTCCGCAGCAGCACTCTTAATGGGCCTTAAGGGATTTTCATGTCTCACTCGTGCATAGTCCTGTTTCGCGTCTTTCAGTTGTGAAAATTTATCTCACTGAGGCCCATTCAAAGTGCTGCTGCGGACAGCAGCAGCAATGATGAAGGATAGGGCAGCAGCAACGCGACAGCGCTGCGCAGCAACCCCGTTCGTGCCGCAGCAGCAGCAGCACGAAATGGTCTCGGTCATTTTTTGCTGCCGCAACAAATCGAGCAGTAGGCCACGCCAGACGGGACGTCATTCGTGCTAGAGGTCCTAGCATGTATCACCTGGAAATGACGTCAGCACATGTCATTTTCAGGTGATTCGTGGTAGGACCTCTAAAGGCCCATGCAGAGTGTTGCTGCTGACAGCAGCAGCAAAAAGGGGCGGAGCGCCTTTCCATCGAGGGCCACCGCTCTGCTGCCGCTCGATTTGCTGCGGCAGCAAAAAATGACCGAAACCATTCCGTGCTGCTGCTGCGGCCTGCTGCTGGCTGCTAGCAGCAGGCCGCAGCTGCGGCAGCAGCACCCTGAATGACACTCCCTGCTGCGGGTTTGCTGCGCAGCGCTGCCGCGTTGCTGCTGGCCTATCCTTCATCATTGCTGCTGCTGTCCGCAACAGCACTCGATGGGCCTTTACGTTTCCCTTACATGTCATTGTTTCTTTTTTATTCTTACATTTGTGTTTTATAAGTTTTTTTTACACTAAGAAGAAGGCAGATGCTCTGAACTCAATTATTTTGTGAAATCTTCCAATTTCTAGTGGATCAACCGTACCTACGAAGTCGTCTGGATATAACGCGGCCGTAGAAGACGACGGCGATGGTGACGATGGTTGCTCTATATGTTATGAAGTGAGTTCGTACTTCTGATTGCGATACCTTCCGAGTTTTTGATGAATAGTCATTCTAGGAGTATACAAGTGCTGGAGAGCATCGATTGGCTTCCGTAAAATGCGGTCATTTCTTTGGGTATTCATGTATAGCACGGTGGATAAGAAGTGAAGGTGGATAGTCAACGTCTTCTTTTCTTCATTACCTCTCCAATTTCTCTGAATCTTTTATAAAAATTTCTCACCACCTTTGACCAACTTTAACTTTCTCTTACTATTGACCTATCATGTCAATGTAACGGAATTGGATAAGTGCCCACTTTTAAGGTCGAAATGCCGTGTGCCCGACGTGCAAAACGAAAACATCCATGAAAGATGTTCGCAAACATTACACCGCCGCTGTCAAGGTCATTTTCACATTTTTCCTTATTTTATATTCTTTCACCTTTTATTAGTTCATGTTTTCTCGCCTGGATAGCTTAGAAATTTAGGTCACTGACACTTCTGAAGTTGAAATGTTGCGTAATTCTAACGCAGCACTACATATTCGCGTATCGGGCCTCGAAGTCGAATTAGCACGAAAGGATCGTGAGCTCTCTGATCTCATCAAGAGACTTCAGGAAGGAAAGTCGAAGTGAGAACTCTCGATATCCTAATTTTTCTCTCGGATTGTGTCTTGAATCTAGACTATGAAATCGTCATTTCAGCGTTCTTGCCAACGCAGCTCCAAATCTAGTGATCCAACCCAGAGGAGGTCGTATGTTCTTGAATCCTGACAGGAAGGAGTTACTTGCTCCTGGAAATGCAAATGCTGGTGGGTGTTGATTTGATCATTTATTGGGTTTTTTTTTTTGGTCAAGTGGTGACTTACTATGCTGTTGCTCAACAATCATTCCCCATGTTTATAGATTGCATAGCATACCTCAGTTCCGGTGGTAGGGTTTGGAAACTTCGAGCTAGTAATGACATAATTAACTTAAATAAACCCCGAACAAACCCCATAGCGCATCGATAGATTACTGATTGAGCACTATTTGGGATGTTTGGTGTATATCGCTCACGAATTAGGGTTCTGTTTTATCGAAGTTTTGTCATCTTGGAGTAGAATTTATGATCGTGACTAACTGATTTGTCTAATATTGTTCTTTCTATTTGATTTGTTTATCATTCAATTTGTGCTTGCCAAAATTATTCACTATTGAACTTCTTCTTGTAGTTTTTTTTTCAGATTTTTCTTTCATTTCACTGCCACTTACTTCTCGAAATTGTTGTTGACGGCGCCAAATCAGCTGATTGTCAAAAAATGAATTTTAGACGCTCGTGCATTGGACTTCAATGGCGAGTACTGGGCTGTTGGTGTCGCGTGCTCTCAGGCGCGTAACCTATTCAATCCATTTGGTATTCGAATGCTTACTATTGTACGTTTGTTTCTTTGCTCTCTTTTTTTTTATTTGTTCCCTTTATATATTTGAGGGTTTGCACCGTGTACTCACGTTAAGTGTCCATATTAAGAACCGACAAGAATTCAAGCTCCGTGAATACTATCCGTTACACTCAGGACGGCCGCGAGCAGTTGTTTTCTCTCCGTATGAGTCGTCTCTTCTGCTTTCCGGTGAGGGTGGCAAAAAGTTGACATGTTTCTAATCTTGCAACAATTGGATTGTGTTCAGGAGGTGAAGACAAGCGAGCGATCGTTTCCATGAACGGCACAATCCAAAAACAATGGAAAATGCCAAATGAGAAGCCGGTGTGGACTGGTTGCTGGACGGCGCCAAATAAGGCAAGTGTTCTCCAGATAACGGGATGACCTTTAAACTCCCTTCGCATTCTTGGATGGGTGTTTTTTTCATTGGTGTGTGGTCAGTTCCCATAACTCGACTGGTTTATTGGTGAAGAGAATCGGCTTCTCAGTGTCTCAGTGCCTTTTTCTGTTTTTTTACTAAAATCTCGGTATTATATGATTGATAATATGAAATTACCTATAAGTGACTTCGATAAGTCATAATTGCTTGCTTCTTCTAGAAAATTCAGTACTTTGCTTAGTTCCTAACGTTTCTGCTCCAGTTGCAATTCCTTTGGTTCAAACATTGTCTAATACTCCGAATAACACTTACACTTACATACTTACATTATATTTTTATATTATTATTATATTTCGACTTATATTTTTAGGTGGCCTTGGGACTCGGTGACGGACGAGTTTACGAATACTCGTTAGATTCGGACTCTTCCGAACCCGTCCGAGATTACACCTGGGGTGTTGGCCATCTTCCTATAATCTTCACTGGGTATGTCATTTTGCTTACTCTTGCAGCTACCGTCCGAATAAAAAGCTTTTCTACAGATACGATCCTGCATCATCGACTCTGTTGGTGGCGTCTTTCAAAAAAGTGGTGGCGTTCAGAAACGAGCGAGCTTTTCCGCTGCTCACGAACACGGAAGGTTAGTTGTAGGGACAGTGGATATACTGAATGGGAAGTAGTTAGGTGCACAGGGACATTGAAATCTATTAAGACCAATTCGACAAAATGCGATCGGTGAGCTTCGATGAGACCTCGTTGCATTTTGCCGTCACCTTTGGTCCCGGTGGACGACATCCGTGCATTTCTCACCGGCTATATCGACTTGAAGTTGATGACGACAATGATGAGGTTGTTTAGGGATCTTTCAGTTTCCCTTCTCAGACTTTTGATACATGTGAACATTCACACGGCCGAGATTCGCGAAAGGTCGCACATGGAATGTCATCGCCCAATAAGTGTTGCAATTTTAAGGTGCGATGCATCGAGATGGCGCAGTGGCTGACAGACTGTCAAATGTCGTCGACCATGTGGTCAAACTGTTTGTTTTCGCTCCGAAATTCGTTATTTTCTGTAGTTTACAACGAGGATCAGCAACGGTTTGATGCGCATGACTGGTCAGGGAGAAGAGCCGATGTGAGCGCTCTATTTCTTATTTTTTCCTTAATTTTATTCAATCATGCTGTTGGGTGTTCTTTAACGGTTATCTTCTGGCGAAAAACGGTCAGTCTCTTCGCATGTTGGTGGTAAGAAAGTCTTGAGTCGTTTTCTCCTTTTATATTGTATTTTGCTTGAAATTTATTTCATTGAGCAATAGGACCGCCATTTTGGTCGTACATTTCGGGAATTATTATATCTGGGTGTGGAAACGTCATCCTACTTCATTTTTTACGTTTGACTACAGCTATGTGGGGTTTAAAGAGATCGAAGATGCCCTCGGGTAACACACGTCGGCATTAAAGGTATTGAGTAGTGTTTGGCTATTCATACCCGTCAGAGCGAAGCTTCGAGATTAACTTACAAGTGCCACATTTTGTGTCAAATCTCTTTAATGGAAAATTCAGAAACTTGAAACGACTCAAGTCTCCCTACTCTATAAGCTCGGTTCTCCTTATTGTCCCCTAAATGTACCCTAAGATTGCAATCTCCCTCCGTCTATTTTCCAATTGTTGTATTCAGGCGATGATTCGTTTCCCGTCGAGCGCTGTCGTAGCAGTAATTCGAGCTGTTCCATCAACGTGTGACTCAAAGAAATCGATCGTCGTACTTGCTGATAAAGCAATATTTTCTATCACTTTCGGGCTAACGGATAATGTCTGATAACCCTAAGGCTAATCACTTTTCATCCGAACTTCTGCAGGTAAATGCCATTGTTGTAGTTTCCGTTTTGCTTGATTTTCCTCGAGTTTATCGGGTACCTATCTTCTAATTTAATGCGTTGAAGCTACATAGAATTTCTGTAGCATCTTCAATATCTACACTGCAAAAGTATTGATGTGTAATGGGCTAGTTTCTGCGTTTTCGGTTGCAACTACAGAACTTTAACGTGAAAGAACTCCTGTTTTTAATGGTTTCGCTTCTGCTGATTATACGAGTACTCTCCGGCTCACCCACAGATTGAGTAAGTTATGATCTCTATCGCGTAGTGCATCTATGCTTTTGTAGTTTGTTTTTAATTGCTCTATGTCAGAAGTGTATTCTTATTTCATTACGTGTGTTGTGATTACAATCTGTCGATTGCCACTGTAAAATAGATTTTATTCGGCTACGCTCGCGTTTTACATCTCACACATGTGGTTTTCACGATTTTCTCGTCGGTCTGAGCATCATACGCGTCTGACGTGGGTGTATGATGTAGTCCAGGCCATCAACGATCCAGAACAGACCTTGAAATAGTTTTTATTTCGATCAATTTAGCTCATATGACCATTTACCCAGGAATAACAGCAAAAGTAAGATGTTCCCTGGTAAGCTTCACATGAATTCCTTCTCTTTTGTCGAAGATCTAAACTCGGCCAACCTAAGCATGGATTAACCACGCTCAGGAGTAGATCAGTTCTATGCGTAGCCGGTATACCGTGTAGTCGGGTCTATCCCGTTTAATTATAATAAAAATTATCGAAGATTTGCTCCCCAGGACATACCCAGCTGCTCGGATGGAATTTTCTACCTTCATTACCGCGCATTTGTTGGTCATTGCTATGTATAAAGGTAAAAGGTAATGGTGCCGGCGTTGATCAGTCGGACGCGCCGCCGCATTCGCGTTCAATTCAGTCGTAGAGGCTTGGTGAATACGTGTTTGGCCTATACAATGACCTGCGGGGTCCAGCCGCTATACCAGGTCAGTGTCTTTACCTTCCCAGACAAGTCTGGTTCCAATTTACCGACCCCGGAGGGATGGAAGGCTTGGTTAGCCCGGGCCGGGATCGATCGCTCGACTGTGCGGATGTCAGCAGCGCCTCTTACCACTGTACCACGCGGGCCCTTATTGCTATGTATAATAGAATCTATCTTGTTGTTCTGATAATGCTCTTGAAGCTTCATAGCAAAATTCGCAGCACGGGCGGGATTCGAACCTGCATCACAAACCTATTCCTGCTGTTCGCATATTCCGATGGGTGGGAATAAGTGAGAGTACATAATTTCAGCCAGTTTCTGTCTTATCAGTTCCTCTCCTACTCTGTTTCTAATTTTTACGCTTTTGGCATCACTCCATCCATATCGTAATGCAGATGAGCGACGATACGGCATTATTGCTATCCATTCCAGAAACTTTTGATGATTATGGAGTGAAACTCTGGGAAAAGACCTTAGCAACATCAAAATGACTCACCGTAAGAGTTGTTGTAATCGGCGATATTGTAGTCTCCGTTCAACGATTCAAAAGCGCAGTAGCGAAGCCACCAACCTCTGGAAGTATACATATGTGTATTTTTTGTGAGTAAACGTGTATCCCAAGGACCATGAATGTTTGTAGTAACTTTCAGTCTTTCCGCTTGTCTCTTTCCGAGTTTCCACACTTACAGCGAATGCAGACTGTCAGCAGCCGTTTTCTTGAGTAATAACTATACCAAACTGCTCTATGGCGATTTTTTATGACACGTCTTGATCTGCTTGAGAAACCCGCAAATGGCGCTCATCCTTCCTGGTTGCCAATCAGCATTTTTCTTAAGTACGACGGCTTTTGCTTCCAGCAGTAGCCATTTCAACCCTATGAACCGGTAAACGCAGTGTGAAGTTAAGGTGTTTTTAGGATTATCGCAATTTTCCTCACCCCATATGATACTTAGTTACGCATGTTGGAGCTGGATCGTTAATTCTGTCAATGGTTGAGAATTGGGCTCCAATAGAGTACGTCAGGTCGTACCTAGAAAAATGCGAAGCCATAAGTTTAGGAGAAATTAGGGAAAAGCAGGTAGAAGAATTCAAGACCGAGGAACGCACCAGCCAGTAGATGCATTTCCTTGATTATTCCTCCAGTCGAGGTACAAGTTATCCAGCGAGTAATTGGTAGATTCTGCTCCTACCTGAACACTACTATCCATTTTCCAACTTCTCTATACTTGAAACCTTGGCATGATGTTACAAATTTCGTATGCTGCTGTGCCGAACGAGGTTAATAGGGTGGATCAGATTCATTAAGGCCTAACGTATCGATTTGAACGTCGTCATGGAAGGCCTAAAAATGGCTCGAAGCTTGGGTATCCTTGAACTGTCCCGCCAAGCGCCGTATCAACCCTAGCATTTTTAACGGACTCATGCAATCACAACGAAAACGCAAGAAATCAACATCTCAATTGATTGATCAACAATTCAATCAACAAGTGACTTTTATTATATACGCTTTTTTATTGATTACTCATTTCCATACGGTTGTTACAATACTATTATTAGTATGCTCCCCAGGTTCACTATCCAGCGTGCTCTCTGCTGTGGTATTGCATACTTGATGTATTGTCAACGGATTTTGATACATTCAAAGATTGATTAATATGATATCGTTTCCGGAATAATATTAAACCACTATTTCTATACGCGATGGGTTGGGCAGTAACTGCGACAGATTTCATTAATTTTATGAACGAAAATGTGAAAGTGATGACGTCCTGGCTATAGACCATATGGTGATAACGGTAGTGATATCATACATGGCAGTTTCTGTATTGGTTTGTTGGTTTACTTTTTTCGTGCAAATCTCTCGGTTTTGCTGTCTTCTTCACTTTCTGTGCTTACACTGCTATTGTGTGGCGCACGCGAATTGCATGAAAAATAAAAACAGAACGAAAACTCACTGTGGTAATCACCGCAAGAGGGTTGCGACGCGGCAACCAACTCCAGTTGTTAGTAGAATGCGTCACTGCAGTCATTTCGAAACCCACAGAACGGTATGGATGACAGGAAGTCATCGCTTTTCGAACTACACTCATTTTGGTTGTTCCTTGCGGAAATCCGAAACGCTCCCAATGCTTTCTTAGACTGTATCCCGGTGTTATATGATAGAATTCTGCACTTGATGTCAAAATCATTCCCGCCATGCACTTCATGTCTGTGCCTCCCCAGCGGGGCTGTTGAGGTAGTTCTTCTCTTACTGGCCAGATGTTCATTTATACGTGTCAGCAAAACACGAGCGGTCTCACCAATGTACTTTTCGTTGCAAGCCCTGCATTCAAGTTCATACACTACTCCCGATTTCTCCATTCTTTTCGTTTGAACAAACTACGCAATTCTACGATACAAATTCAGTATCGTAGGGCCTGTTCAGTAATAACCAAGGGTGTGCGGAATTTCCATTTCCGTGTTCCGAATTCCGGTTTCCGCCTGTTTTTGACCCTTCCGTTCCGTGTTTCGCTCTTTTTTTTTTGGGCGGAACACGGAAGCGGAAGTAGAAATCGAAGAGCTCCCCTGTGAAGGCTAACAAACGGGAGACTGAAGTTAATCTGCTGAAGTCGACATGATCCCTACACATTCTTATAGAATGAAACCAGTTCAGCGAGCTGCACCCACCTAAGAAAACTGGCAATAAAGTATTTGTTGCCACATCGTCAGAGTGCAAGAGATCGCTTTTACCGCTGGTTTCATTGTAAACGATCTGAGAAAACGATAAACGATCTCTCTCAAGAATCTTGAAAAACTACTGTTTCACCACCATAACATGCTCCTTTAGGCTTCTACTTCTATTTTGAAAGCATTCTTGTCCATCGGGACGAAAAAGCCCATGTTTTTGTGTACTTTCTTGTGCCGACTTTGGTTAGTAATGAAGATTATAAACAGGAAGGAAATTAATACGGTTTTTATGCTGAATTTCCACCGTTTACTTTTAAGCTATCACTAAACGCTGGACGCTATCACCAAAATAGTAGACACATTCTAGTGGAAACAAAACGAGCATTCTATGGGTACTTCTAAAAACAGAAGTGGAAACGTTCGGTGGTCCAGTTTTGGCTCAATTCCAATAATTTAGGCATTTTGGCGCTATTTCCGTTTCCGTGTTCCATATTCCGGTTTCCGGCCATTTTTGGCCATTTCCGTTGCGTCTTCCGTCTTCCGCTTTTCAAAAAATAATTTCCGCACACCCCTGGTAATAACTGACGTTTGATGTTGTCATTTGGGAAGTTAACAAGAAAACGTCATTTTGCAGCTGAGCACGAACAAGGCATCGCTGTACTGCAGAGGATAATGTATCAGAGATAAATGGAAGGCAGAAAGGTACGCTGTCTTGGAAGGCCTGTGCGCGCGGGACAGTAGTTCTAGTTCTATTATATGATGTCTTCGTTTTGCCGCTCCGTGAGACTATTCCGGATGCTAATATTTTTAAGGACTCTGAGGACGACGTTCAAGTCGAAACGTTTGGTCTTAATAAATCTGATTCACCTTACTAACCTCGTTCGGCACAGCAACGTACGAAATTCGTAACTTCTATCCATTGTTTGCGACTAAATGACTAGGGAAAGGTGAAGGTAAAGGAACTGATCAGTCCCGTAAGGATGCGCCACGCATTCGTCTGATGAGTGCGTATCTGGCCTACAGTCCCGCCGGTAAACGTTGGCCAAAACGCGGCCGGCGGCAGTAGACGCTGCCGCAAGTGCCGCTTCGTCATAACTCTCGTCAATTTTACTTATTTTGAATAAAAAAGACATGGTTAGAATCAGAACAGCGTGATCTATCTTCTGGTTTAGTAATCGTCTGAAAATTTCGAAGTTTTCAAGGTGTGAAGTGGACGGTCGTTGACCTCGCGAGAGCGGCGAGTTAATGAGGTCGACCTCATTATACCGTCCCCCGTAATTACAGCCTGTGGGTACACAAAGCTGAATCACAACTGAAATTAAACAGTTGTTCAGCGGAGTCAAATTTCATCTGCATATTCGAAGAGAGTGTGTCAAGCATTTCTATATCTAGCACAGCAGGAAAGCGTTTCAGATGAAACTGACGGTCACGAAAAATTTGGTAGATGTAGACTTTTCACGATACGATGAAATAGAACATATTGGGACTGCGCATTGCAGGATTGTGCCATAAGAGAATTCGACAGAAGTGCTTTAATAGTCTGCATCAAATATAGGCTTGTTCCACCAATTATGTGGGTTTTTTGTTGCACGAAAACGCAACTTTCGACATTTTTACACAGAAAAAGTGACGGAATCAGAGTTTCGAGAGCGAGAAACCGGAAAATTTGATGAGAAGAAGGAAAGAGCATGACGAGAGCAGCTTGAGCCTGAACAGTGATTTATGATTTCCATCGTCTGACCGAAGGAAACTGCCTCTAACGCGAGGAATTCCAGTTCGAAAAGCAGTTTTTATTCATTTTTCTCTAAAAATGAAAAGAGACCAATCTTGTTGTGTTTTGGTTTCCAGGTTCTGACAAATGTCGGTAAACCGCCTGTGGCAGGAAAAATGTCTTAAATGACCCCAGTGGCGAGTCTGCCGTCGTTTCTTCGTATGCTTGGAGCAGCAATAATTATGAGGCCATGCAGCCCTCACAGACCTATCGGCGGCTCACTGCGTATGGTGGGGCGCCCTAATAATGATTATCATTCTGATCGCATGTATCTAATAAATTTGTTTGTAGTTAGAGGTGCACTAAACACTACTATATGAGGTGTGAAGGTCATTATTAGGGCGCCCCACCATACGCAGTGAGCGGCCGATAGGTCTGTGAGGGCTGCATGGCCTCATAATTATTGCTGCTCCAAGCATACGAAGAAACGACGGCAGACTCGCCACTGGGGTCATTTAAGACATTTTTCCTGCCACAGGCGGTTTACCGACATTTGTCAGAACCTGGAAACCAAAACACAACAAGATTGGTCTCTTTTCATTTTTAGAGAAAAATGAATAAAAACTGCTTTTCGAACTGGAATTCCTCGCGTTAGAGGCAGTTTCCTTCGGTCAGACAAGGGAAATCATAAATCACTGTTCAGGCTCAAGCTGCTCTCGTCATGCTCTTTCCTTCTTCTCATCAAATTTTCCGGTTTCTCGCTCTCGAAACTCTGATTCCGTCACCTTTTCTGTGTAAAAATGTCGAAAGTTGCGTTTTCGTGCAACAAAAAACCCACATAATTATTGGAACAAGCCTATATTTGATGCAGACTATTAAAGCACTTCTGTCGAATTCTCTTATGGCACAATCCTGCAATGCGCAGTCCCAATATGTTCTATTTTTACGTATCGTGAAAAGTCTACATACATCTATCAAATATTTCGTGACCGTCAATTTCATCTGAAACGCTTTCCTGCTGTGCTAGATATAGAAATGATCGGCTTGACACACTCTCTTCGAATATGCAGATGAAATTTGAATCCGCTGAACAATTGTTTAATTTCAGTTGTGATTCAGCTATGTGTACCCACAGGCTGTAATTACGGGGGACGGTATAATGAGGTCGACCTCATTAACTCGCCGCTCTCGCGAGGTCAACGACCGTCCACTTCACACCTTGAAAACTTCAAAATTTTCAAACGATTGCTAAACCAGAAGATAGATCACGCTGTTCTGATTCTAACCATGTCTTTTTTATTCAAAATAAGTAAAATTGACGAGAGTTATGACGAAGCGGCACTTGCGGCAGCGTCTACTGCCGCCGGCCGCGTTTTGGCCAACGTTTACCGGCGGGACTGTATGCAACGACGTGGGGGCGGTAGTCG
This sequence comes from Nippostrongylus brasiliensis, assembly GCA_030553155.1. Classification (NCBI taxonomy): domain Eukaryota; kingdom Metazoa; phylum Nematoda; class Chromadorea; order Rhabditida; family Heligmosomidae; genus Nippostrongylus; species Nippostrongylus brasiliensis. Next base: position 30,696,758 of record CP130732.1, on the reverse strand, counting down.
TTTATCAGGCTAGTGTCTTGACTCCTAGACAAGTCTGGTGCTAATTTACCCGACCTCAGAGGGATGGATGGCTTGGTTAGCCCAGGCAGGAATCTATCCCTCGACTGTGCTGGTGTCAGTACCACCTCTTACTACTGTACAGCGCCAGAGCCAAAACGAGCAAATAGTCAGCAAATGTCTATAGGAAGTGAGCAGCTTTAAAAGGTGAATTCTCTCTTACAAAGCACTACTACCAGCACTGATTCATAACTCCACTCAATTTACGAGTGTTTACAGATGGAGCAGGAAGAAAATCCACATTTTCAAGGAGCTGCTCGGGAGCAGATAGTATTACTTCAGCATCTCCCTTTTAAAATAAAAAATTATTTTCTTCCGTAAATGATTCTTCCATTGATTCATTCCAGCCATTTAAAGTTCAGAAGCAAAAGAAGCACCTCAATTTCGCATGCTCTCGGCGAATCATCAGCGTAAACGGCCAGCTACGGGAGGTAGCTGTAGTTTCCGGTCTATTTCGTTTTCGTGGCTTTGTGGCTACCGCGCAGTAATAGTCTAATTCTAGTGAAATTTCAACATACTTTAATGCTTGCAAATGTTGGTCAGGACGTACCTTGAACTGATAATAGTGATTAAACCAGAAAGCGTTCGGGGTGGGTGCCCCAGGAGTTCGATCCCCCGTCATTTCCACTCTCAGTGTCACATCAGAATCCTTGGCGGTGAGCTGATGCAGAAGTTCGTTGCCGAGCCAGAAGTTCGAGTTCTGCCATGAGTATAATACTGAGAACTTTTAAAAATAAGGACAGCGACCTCTGAAAACCCACTCACCGCTCCGAACTCGCCAAAGCCCAGTTTGTATTCTTCCCAAGTGTGGTTCCAAAACGAGTCGCTTCCATCGACTCTTCTGTAATTTTAAGCACTTCCAGCTTTCACAGTAGATCTCTCCATTAAGAAGAGAAAGGTCTGGTACCTTTGGAAAACGGTCCAGCCACCTCCTTCCGTGTTCATGTCACAGTAAACCTTACGTGGAGTATTATTGAGATCGATGAAGTATTCTCCGTCACTGGAAATGACTTTTCTGTTGATCAAGTAGTAAAAATGATATACACACAAAATAAAAGTCAAAAATTTGAAATACCGGTTACGCCTCCTCACCATTGGATAGGTCGCACTCTTGTAATTCCGGCAATGTGCTTTTTGTTAAATAGAAATACATTTACACAGGGTAATGACGTTTTGTTTCATTTAACCCGAGTTTTGGCGGATACCGTATTTGTATGGGTACATTGGTTCTAGAGTTGTCTGGGATGGTAGAGACACTGAAATGGTATAGCCCAAGTCACTGATTGGGCCAAAGACGCATGCACTATTCGGATTGGAAGACGAGTGTACGGCGCGTCCTTATGAGAGTGATTAACGCCGACACCTTTACCTTCGTCTTTTACCGTAGTTGAAAGCGGTGAGTTATTCTGAGCTTTTTCGATGGTACTCTGAATCAGAAATCAAATCCATCGCTTCACTTCAGGAGCCAAGGAGCTAAACATCCCGAGTATTCCATTCCATTTCCATCTGCCTTTCTCTACCAGACTTTTTACCAGTCCCCTCTATATCAGTTGTCAGCACTCACTCCCTGTATCCGGCATTGTACCAGTCGTTGCAGTCCGTCATTACCTGAACCGTTTCACATACGAAACACTGCTTCAGCGTGCAGTCCTGTGTACTCCATGTTCCTTAAAAAATTGTTATTCAAAAACTTCATCACATTTTTGAAAGCAGCAAGAGCTAAATCACGCACCCACATTCAATGATGCCAACACGCAAGAACTCCTCGCGTCAGGCTGTCCTGAAAGTGAATCTCATTAATAGAATTCGAATTGGAATCTAAACGAATGAAATATCAGAAGATAAAATAAATCCTTACCCGAACCCCACGACTCAAAGTCAAATTTTGATCCATCGGTCCAGGAACAGTTGCCAGATTGGCATTGTCCTCCAATCCAGTAATTCGGACAGTTTACTCCTTCGCCCAAGGCTAAAGGATTTACGTCATTAAACAATTTTTCTGGCTCTCCCTTTCACTAGTCCATTTTTAAATAAGACGTTCTGATGTTCGAACTGCTGTTTCACGATGATTTTGAAATCTCCATCTTGCTCCTCTCGGAAGACCGTTATTGTTTTGAAGGTTACCGGTCATCAGTCACCTTCAATCTTTACCATTGCTTAGATCATCCTCTTCCGATTGAAGTCATGTCTTTTCAGTAATTAAGACTGATGGTAAAGAGAGATACGATAGGAAAGTGCACGGCACGGCATTTTCCTATCGTAACTCTCTCCAACATCAGTTGTTTTTTAGTTTACATGGCGTTTGGCGAATGTTTACCGATGGTGCTGTATGTACATATGTATGCAGTCCTTTTGCACATCTCATTTATCCAACTGTCATTTTCTTTCTTGGGGCTACGATATTACGATTTGCAAGGAGCGGTCAAAAACAGGTAAATCTGGAAAGCGAACACGATTCCTAAGCAGTATATTCTGAGTTGTAATCAGGGTACGTCAGCTTTATTTGCGTGAAGTTTAACTGGTCTCTGTGAATTCCAATGCCCTTTTCTATTAGGTTGTCAAGAAATAAATTGCGTTTTTTCGCACATCAAATTTCAACTTGATTTTTTTGTACAACGTTCCTTCAATATTCAAAAAGTTGTATATTATTAAAAAGCTTATGTAACGGTCTTTCGAATTTTATCTTCTATTTGTTTAGAGTTTCATGTTTCGGAAATTTCTGAACGATTTTTTTAAGAAGGTCCTCATGGAGCTGATTCGTGTCTTTCTGCTTCATGAATTGTAACTTGGGCGGAAAGCTGTAAAAGCTCATGAAAATAGTTTCCAAACGTACGGCCCGAATGTCTCTCCAGGATGCACTGTTCGGCTCCGGATACAAAAATTCCGATTCGGAGAAACAAACCTCCAAAGTAAGCCTAGTCGATGTCGGATCTCTGAACATGGCAACGATTGCCTGAAGTCAGTAATGAAGTCTGTTAAACGGAAAACTACTCAGTAGGTTGCGTAAGGATCTCAGGTGTCACTTTCGACCATCAGGCAGCATGTTGAGAAACATGGAACGGTGAAAATACTATATCATTGGACACTTCATGAATTTTGCGCGCAACGAATGCCAGAGCGTTACCGGACCTATTCGGCGCTGTTGTTGCTCAACCAGAACGGGCCTTTTCTTTATCGAATTGCTACCTGCGATGCGAAACCGAACCTGCTAAATAATTTTTCATGTAGAGCACAGTGTTTGAGCAAAGATGAGCCCTCAAAAAATATTCCGAAGCCGACATTGCATGAAAAGATGGCTATAGTCGCCGTCCAATAGAATTCTGCACGAGTTTTACATTGGGACTTCATGCAACCGGTTGAATCGAGCAGCGCAGATTCCCTCTGTTACCAAATCGGTAGAATCTGTGTGAAGCTGGGGCGTGCGAATTCAGGAGTGGTCGAAACAAATATCCCAGTCGGTTTTCACGGCGACGCCAAACCTCACGTCTCACGAAAACCGCTTCAGAAGTTAAACCACTGCAGCTATGAAACCCTACCTCATCCTGCGAACACATCAGACCTTTTGTCAAAGGATGGCCATATTTTCTACCGCTTCAACAAATTCGTCAAGGACAGAGTGCTCAGGAATCAGACAGGCTCCCAAACCGACTTCGACGGATTCGTAGCTTCCAGAAATTCAGATTTTTATCGATAGTATATTTAATACGTTACAAATTATTGTCGAAAATACGGCGATTCTAACGTTATTTACTTTATCCAAAAGTGTTTTGTATGAGTGGAGCTATGGACATTTGAAGTTACGCGTCAAAAAACGCAACTTATTTCTTGACAACCTAGTATCTTCACCATAATAATGGACGTCAAATATTTAGGTGTTATATATTTTGATCAATGTATCAAAGTAGTGCTCACTCACATCTGATCGCACTATTGTCGAATTGGTTGTGAACCGAAGTGAGGTGTCCACCTTTGCTGGCGCAGAAAGCCTCGGCATCTGGCCAGCTCCTGTAATCACACGTACAGTTAGTTGTTGTCAATTTCAAGAGATTGCTTCAACTAGAAAAGTCGGTTAATAGGGCGCAAGCCCATTCCCACTCTAAAATCACCTTTTACAAAAAAGGAATTGTGAACGATAGCCCACGGCAAGTAATTTCTTCTCTCCTGCTCAGGTTTCTTAGGACAAGGATGATGGACGAAAACGGCGGTTTCTGGTTTGGTAAGGTTCATCAGGCGGGCTCGTTACACTTTCGGGAACTTGTCACTGTTTCCGATTCATGGAAATCGCGTAAAGCCACGGTTTACCGAGGACGCGTTCCTACCTCTGCATGGTATGAGGAATTGAGGTGGAAGTAATACTTTACCGTGCGAATGGGGTGCACGATACCGTGCAATTTACCTCAATTTTACTCGCCAAGGGCTGATGAATGCGCTAAACAGATTGACTGTGTAACTTTTAGGTTACCAACCTTTTCTTTCGTCATGGATTGGATTTTTGGTCCTGTTTCCATTTGGTAAATATTCAACTGTTGTGGATACCTGCTAAGGTAGAAAAGATTGGAACATATCATCCCAAAACACTTCTGCCCTGAAGGAATGGAGGTGGAAGAAAACACTGAGCAGAAGCGATAGAGTGTTCTGCTGTGAGTTAAGTAAAAAAAAAAACAGAAACCAAAGGAATGAATGCAGATAACTCACAATGGTATAGTTTCCAGATGAACGCAATGGTTATGAGTGGTTGGACTGTTTCCATCTGGGCAAGTGTCGGCGGCAAGAAGAACAGCTACTACACAGGTGAGAAAACCGAGAAGGCAGCGCATCTTTAATGGATCAGCGTAACGATCTATGGGTGCTACGACCCGCCGATTCTTATCGCTCGGTGCGGTAGTAAAACGAGTAATAAAACCCATTTTCCGATGCAAGTACACAGAAAATAATCATGAACGAGATTTGCATCATTCTGGTGGTTCTGGTTTTTTCCGATCATTCTAAGTGATACGAATTAAGTTTTTAAAAAGGGGGAAACATTGAGCAAAATCAGTAATTTAAGGATCAGAATTCAGGCGTATGCCTGTGCTGAGTTGCTGGTCCAGTCACATAGAGGGATGGGGACGAAACTGGAATCACTGTTGCCTCTGCAATTCATGGGATTCATTTGCCGACGACGGTGTTGTACTGTTTCAACAGTGCTTTTGAAAAAAAGAGGAACAGTGCAGCTCTGTTTGCGTTACTGTCATATTCCACCACAACTAAGGACAAAATTTGATGTTGTATGTATGTTCTGTGCTGCCTGAAATAAGGGATTATGCAATGGATAGTTCATCACGAATGCATTTGGAAAGGGCGCGGCTGACACTCGGACGGTCGAGCGATCGATCCCGACCCGGGCTAACAAAGCCTTTCATCTCTATGGGGCCGAGTAAATTACTAAGGTACTAGATTTGTCTGAGTAGGTGAAGACATGGTACGTCAGCTGGACTCACGGGTCTTTTTATAAGTCAAATACACAGTCACCACGCCTCTGCGATTCTGAGTGGAACACAATACATGGCGCGTCCTCAGGACCAATGCCGACCTCTCTACCCTTACGTTTACCTTTTACATTTTAAATCAGCTCTTAATTTAGATTTTGCTCCTTGTCGGTGGGTCTTCATCGTTTTGTTTGTCGCAATTAATCTCTTTAGTTGTGACACCTCCAACGTTACACTGCTTGGGTGGTGGCTGTGGCGACGCCTGGCGCTATCTCAGATCACCACCGCCATTTCCGCTTTAACCTGAATCTCAGGCCTCAGGTGTGCTCACTTCAATATCATTACCAGTCCGGCGCATACTGTATCGGACTTAGAGGGGAAGAAGATATATTTCGAGGATTCCTTGACCGACGGTAGTTGAATCTTGTCATGTTGAATATTGTAGTAGCCTGTTGATTGCAGCCGATTAGCCAAGATTGACGCAAGTTACTTCCGGCTAATAGGCCTTCGCTAGAGCCTCTCACTTGGGTAAATAGAGGGATATTATAATTGGAATGTGTTGCTGCTCGTCTATCTGGTTTCGCGACATTGTACTATTCTAATCAATCTTGACTTCATAATCGAACTTATCTTGTATCTACAAGCCTTCACTGAGGAGAAGCTCCGAATTTTCCTAGCGTAATCTGTAACGAATCACGGCAAATGACGATTATCTTCTATTGACCTCTTCGGCGTGAGCTTCTGAGCTGCACAAAATCTGCTCGATTAAGCAGTGTCAGCCATCCTTCCGGTAATGGAGATTTGGTACTTATTATTTGCTGAAATAATAGCACAACAAACCGTATCCGTTAGTTTCGAAGAAGTGCTGTGAGATTTGCGCCGAGTTCGTGTAGTAACCCAGCAGAAGAAAACCCAATATCGTTTTTTCACATCATCCGACAATATTCATTCCTCTCTTCGGATTCATTTCCATACTCATCGAATTTCATACCTTCGTAGACATGTAGTTTTTCGAATTCCACTGACATCGGTGGTTGTTGCGGGAAATGTCACCGGTGTTGACGAATAAGAGCCCGGACATTGTGCATAACGCAATTTCGATCCCATTTTTCAACGTACTCTGTCAGCGTAGACCTAATACGGAACGAAACCAGGCAATCTTATGATGGCTATATTTTACTGTTCTTTTTTGTTCTCATGTGCAATGTACATATATAAGAACAAGAATGCATATATCTGTGGTATATATAATATGTAAGATGTATATGTCGCATGCATATGTTCTCATATAAAGATGTTGCCGAGGTTGTCCGTGACAGCCTTCCAGGGATTGATGAAGTAATGATTGTACTCGACACTCCGGGATTTTGTTTTCAAATTGTTCTACGACAACTTTTAGTAGTTGGTTTTTGTCAATGTGGTTTTTGCATTATACAGCTGTCATTTGAGCTTGACTTGGACTTTGTTGTTCTTATGCGTTTGCATTTGGGTTCAGGTCCGTCTCTTGGATTGAAAACAATAGAAAAAAATATTAGGATTATAGTGTGTGAGTACTAGCCTCTTTATTGTGACGACGCAGCTATCTTCAAATCGTTTCATCGGTGCTCTCCCTTTGCAAACTAATTCTAAGAACTAATCCAAAATATATAAAATATATCTGAAATATCGCATATAGATTTGGAAAAGTAGTCGCAGGCCACCGCTTTATTGATTGTCGTGAACGTCTGTCAAGTATTCGAAAAACGAGAGAACAACATGCTACAGAAAACACTTACCTACATGGATGGGTCCCTGTATGGGTGAAACTACTCTATTGAATTATCGTAGGAACCGTTGGGTCCGTCGACCAGGGCTGGCAACGATCGTTTCTCGGTTGGTTCTCCACTCATATTCAATTCTGCCTAGGACTTCTTTTGCGAAATATATGGTATAAGATAAACCAGTGAGTCGATCGAATGCCCGTTTGACCGGGAATCCTTGAAAAATCTTCGTGATGCTTCTGTTGGTGAAGGTATAGGTTAAGCATTAACCTATGTATTTACTAGTGCTCATCTTTAACTTACCTTTCTGGATTGCCGTCGGCGATGTACCAAACACCTTTTCAAAGGGCTGCAAAGCCAGAACACACTTGTTATAGAGAATGTCATTATAGAAAGGTAACGATTAGAAGGATCAGATCGTTGAGGATGTGCCAAGCCTTCGTGTTCCATTCAGAGTCATTGGGTAAAGATGATTGCATGATTGGCAATTACAATAACTCGTGGGGCCCAGCCGCTAAACCTAGTGAGTGTCTTTACCTTCCCTGACAAACCTGATACCATTTTACACGACCGCGTAGGGATGGAAGGCTTGGTTACTCTGATAACCAATCCGATTGACTGAGTCTGCGATTTTAATGGAACGCGTCCATAGAGTACTGATCAGCTCCGATACCTTAACCTTCACCTTTTGCTATCTCTATCAAGTTGACTTCTACTAATCAGAAGATTACTTATGTGGACGGGAGTAAATTGGGAAACTGGATATGTTAGGGTAAGAAAAGCAACAATAAGACTTTCAGTGAACCAGCGTCATCTATTGTGAAATTTGCTCTATTCGGTGTAAAATCTGATTCTTGACGCTACTGTTAGGGTGACCCAAAAGTGTGCATTTCGGGCCCTGACTTTCATTATTCATAACTCAAGAAAAACCACTAAATGACCAATAAGGTTATCATGGTTTAGCACAATTCTTTACCGTATCGCTGATAATGGGTTATGTTTGACTATGATGACCTCATTTGGCATTTATTCGTTTCTCTTAAGTTATTAATAAAGAAAGTCAGAGATTGAAATGCACACGAACTTTGAATCACCCTAATATTTCACTTCACTTTAATCAGGTCTCATTGTTCATTTCTTAAAGAAGAGGAATCTGAGAGATCTCAGGTATTTCCCCGGCTGATATGATATGATAAACTTTTCACACAGATAACATGTGATTGCATGTGACATGCATAAATCAGCGCTTGTTAACGTCGACGACAGGCACACCTGCTTGCACTCGGCTCAGCTCGCAACTTACAGCTCTGATTTCCGTGTTCATCGATTTTCCCTCAGATTCAGCCATGAATTCTGCTGCTCTCCCGACTTTTTCTTCCACTAACAATAAGACTGATCCCTATAATCTTTTGCAGTTCTTTACAGTTGTCGAGGAATTTGACGAGCTTTTTCCAACTTCCTATCTCATCAACATGAAGTATTTGACGAACTAATTACTGCTGTTCTTCTACGACTTCACGCCATCGACAAATCCATCAAACTCCGTCATCGACTAGCATACCATGAGTCGACTGTGAGAAGAATTCGCCGACATCTGGCCGCTGAAATTATGTGTGTCTGGCGTGCTCTTTGGACTCACTCAGGTGCTGAGGAGAAAGCCGAGAGGAGCCCTGAGCAGCGTCCGTGTTGTTGTGTCTCGGCCGGGAATCTCGCTTACCGACGCGACAAAGGCTTCTCCACATTCCGATTCAACAAAAGCCGCTGATTCTCATTCTTTCTTTCACCGTTGTCAGCTGATTAAACACTAATCTTCCATCGAATCTTTTCTATCCTTTTCTATCCCGCGATCTTATTGTTGAAACAATAGTCGCATCAGGGCAATTGAGAATTTTTAGTGAGGAAAAATCACGTTTTTTCGCTTTACTTGCTAGAATCAGGTTTAGAGTGATCCAAATTCAATTTGGTTGTGATGGTCTTTTTCTACCTGCCCTTTACCGCTACCAGGACCATCCACGCAAAAATAGCATAGTTTTTATGGTTCTTTGATTTGTCGCGTGTCCGTCATGCCACTCTTCTGAACCTGAAATGCTTGTGCAAGCCTTCATACAAAAATGAAGCACCCGGAATTGAAAGCATCAATGGATGAGGAATTCTCGGGTGGAATGTTTCAATTCAAATTTTCAGTCGCCGATGTACATATTCCTAATTGCATTTACTGTACTAACACTTGAAAATTGCAGTATAACAAGAATTCAAAAAGAAAATGCAAATTATATGTAATTATGTCAACATGGAGCGCTTTTTGTGGGAGATCTGCTAGTTACTTATGTGACCTTCCCCTAACCAAAAGAGTCCCATTGTTTGAATTAGACTTCTGACGTGAAATTTTGAAAAAAAATTGTTTCCACTTTTTCAGTTGCAGTTGGTTTCAAGCGAAGGGTTGTCCTCCTTCCGTCCAATAGCTCAGCGGTTCTCATATTACTGGCGCATGCTCGAGGTGAAAAGAAATGAAGGAAGATCGTCCTATCCACTTCCAAGCCCATTCCACTTGATGATATTTCCACAATTGAATCTAACACCCTCCGGTGACCGGGTCTGGCCAGTAGTAGTCTCCCTCGAGTGAGGTTTTGTTATGAAGCTTCCTTTAGAAAATTTTACAAAGAATTACCTGATATTCTAGTTCTATTACAGCTTTTTGTGGGTTACTGTTATTTATACTAGAATATGATGTTGTAATGGTGGTGATAGGTTCATCGCAAAAATCGCATCTCAGGCGGGAATCGAACCCGCGTCTCAACCTATTTGGGGCTGTGCACTGTGCTACTAAGACGACCACTTGCGAATTCCTAGCACCTTCCTTAAGAAGGTATTAGGGATTCGCAAGAGCTCGTCTCAGTAGCATAGTGGTTAGCGCACAGTTTAGTGCACAGGTAATTTGAGACGTGGGTTCGATTCCCACCCGAGATGCGATTTTTGCGATGAACCTATCACCACCATTACAACATCATATTCTTGTCAAATTACCTGATAGTTTTTACACATATAATATGATGGGAATTCTACAAATTTGTATGAAGTTCACGAGGGGAAACGGTGAAGAAAACGTTTTCCAACGGACCATATGAAGAGCACTGAACAACCACTTGATATGGGTGGAATAAGCCGCTACGTTGACTTTTAGCCACACAAATCAAATGCAATGGATCCTAAACTTCTAGGAATTATACGTAACCACATATTCCACTGTCTTCCTAAGCTCATTCTTAGCAGCTCTGGGTTGTCTCGTCGAATTCTGCTGGCTCAGTGGTGGAAACAAGTGGGTGCTGATTTTGGAAATCGGACTGAGAATTACTAAGATAAAGCGAATGAAGAGCTCGGAAAGGGGGCGCTACAATATCGCTCAGAACTTCTCTCCCAAAAGGCGCTCAGAACGCTCCGGAACATTTTTCAGCGATTTCCTTCCATATAGGGCTATTGTTATTATTGTATAGGGGAAACATGAAGGGCGCGTGTGGTGCAATGGTAAGAGATGCTACTGACATCCGCACGGTCTAGTGATCGATCCCCGATAACCAAGCCCTCCATCCTCCCGGGTCTGCTAGACTGACAACAGGGAAGGTGAGTACACTGAGTTTGTTTAGCGGTTACCCAAAAAGCGATTGTACAGGCAAAATACGCGTTTACCAGACCTCTACAATACGGGATATAACACCAATGCAGTGGCACGTCTTCAGGGTAGTAACTAACGCTTTTACGTTTACATTTTACTGGGCTATTTGGGTTGATTGAAAACATCGGTCCTCCTCTTGCTCTGAATTCAAAAATGTAGTCAGCTTTGTTTTTTTTTGAATGAAATGAACGAGGTATGAACCGAGTCCCATGGAGTTCCGTTAATTATTTCACTACCCATTGGAGTCGCTTCAGTTTTTGTCAAAAGAAAACGGCAAAAATGCGGAATCTTCACCTTTCTCTTTTTAATCGGCATCTACATGTATAATACATGGTATTGTGTATCAGTGCACAGGAAAGGCTTGTGACTCGGGTTCGAACTCGGATACAGTAATCCGTGAAAATCACTGCTGCAAATAGTCATCAACCGCGTAGACGTGGTCTTAAAAGCGGAATGTTGCCGTACTATTACACCGTCCAGCACATCAATAAATTCTGATGGTTAGTCTTAACCCTAGTTGAGAGGTTTGCCGCAGGCTATTGACATCGCTGGTAACGATTCGGCCGAAACGCGTTTCGCTCAGCTGGCGGATAGGGTTCTAGGCTATCCGATACCCGCGCGTTTCTTCTCTGCTTCTCTAGGACTACTTTACACCACCATCGCACATACACTCCTGGCCGCCGTCCTCGCGGTCTGCACAACTACAATCCGATCCGTGTGCCTTGAGCAGTGTTCAGCCAATCGATAATCGATCCATTTATCACCAAAGTTTGTTGTTTTCTTATCAACATTTTTGAGACCGTATCATCACCTGGGTCCGAGTTGTTCTGCACTGGTACTACTTGTAGTATCTTTCTCCTCCTTGTTCGTTCCCTTATCGCCTCACTGGAACGGCGGGAGGATCCTTTTTAGTCACTCATTGCTCAACTGCTTCCTCCAGAAGTTAGCTATACTTAATTTGCTTAATTGGTATGCTAACAACTTGAAAATTAGCATTGGTGTTGTTGTTTGAATAATCAAAATTGTAGTCCACTGTAGATCACGGACGTCCAGCAACAACCTCATTTGGGTCTTTAGAAATACGGTAAAATTTGAAATTTGTTAAGTGTTACAAAGTCATTTTCTATCCTTCACTTCCATCACTATTATTCACCATTAATTCAGTTCAGTAACCAGGATTTGGGTCCGGTATATCTCCCCAATTGTCTCTAGGTCCCTTCTTTCTGTTTGATTTTCTTATGTTTTGAGCTTTTGAGACGGTTTTATTATTTTTCTTTTTACCGAATCCTACATTTTAAGAGAGATGATTAGTTTTTACTACTACATTTTAAGTCCTATTGTAAGTGTTTTCCATAGTCCACTTCTTTTATCTCGTATTCGAAAACTAGTTTATGGATAGCATCAAGAGAAAGAGAATGTTATGATTTTTTCTGTCCTGTATTTGGGTCGATTCTATTATCTCGGTTTCGTCGGAATGTACGAGTGTTAATGAGCTCACGGAAGAACCTAATCAGAATATTAATATCTCTCCCGACCCCCTTGGTAAGCAGAGCTCTGATCACTGCAAGAAGAAAAGCAAAATGGACGGAATCACTTGCTCGGAGATTGTTATTTCCAAGAATATTTTTAGAGGGCGAATTGGAACGCTACACAAAAATGTGCTCTTTTCAGTTCGATTTGAGATTGATATCTATGAATAGTTTTCGGATTCGAAACCTATCGCAACAGAAATTCCAATTTAAAATTCAACACAGTTTTTTCACACTTTTTGGAACTCTGTTTCTAGGTGCTGCAATGAGGAACACTGCACGAGAAATTTGCTATATGTAGGTGTCCAGAATCCCTGGGAGGGTTTTCAAACTGTCTTAGATTGTTCTAGAGGCTAATAGGAGATGCTGATTTTAATTTCACTTGGAGACAACGAAGCGAGTGGAATTAGAGCAAAGCGATTGAAAACATAAATCGCCGACATCTGTGGCAAAAATAATGAAATGCGTCAACTCGCGCGTCATTTTCACGAAATAGTCCTGAAAAAGTAAATACCTCAAAAGTAAACAATTCGCGCTCTCGAAATGGCCCTAGTAAAAATTGAAAATGTTAGCGAAAAGGTTTAATCGGCGTTGGTATTCATTTTGACGTCGTTCACCGATCGTCTCGGTCTCATTTTCATCTCGCATTTCAACTGATACTGGACACAGTAACAAATACCGTTTAAAAATATTTCAAGCGATCACCTTTTTCCAGTCTAAAGCCACAAAAGGAGTTGTTGAAGGTGTAATCGGCTTACGAGGACTCCCGCTCAACCAATTCTGTCTCTTTACCTTCCCAGACGAGTCTGTACTATTTTACCCGAGCCGAAGGCATGGAGAGGTTGGCTGACTCGAGAGAAGATCGAGCATTCGACCCTTAGGGTGTCAGTAGTGTTCGTTACCAGATCATCACGGGTATCTCGCCATTGTAAGATGAAAAGTTATATGTCAGAACAAAGCAATCGCATTTATGCACTTCTCAAAAGTTTTAAGAGTTTATTCATAAAATTGATGAAAAGAGATAAGGTTAGTAAGCAGTCGGTACATTCTTAGAACTTTTATTCATGCCTGCTGAACTTGTGCAGTTATCTGCAAGACTTGTTTTTTCACGAAACTGATGATTGCCGATCAGCCAGGCTCAAATGCTCAGCCATGCGTCTCTGTTGAACATCTTCGAATTGTGTTTGCCCCAGTAACAGCACACATGGAGCTCAGACTTTCTGGTTCTCTAGAAACTGAGTGGAAATGGCTTCAACTGTAGCTGGATCTTAATTTTGAATTAATTCTGAATTCGTGCCCCGATATTCACGAAGTCTGCGTCTGTTCTTCCACTTCAGAAGTTCTTCAACGTTCGCACAGACGACTCACAGGTGCTTTTCCCACGAGATATTGGATGGGAGCTTTCAAAAAACGTAGTCAACGGCCGCTTTGCTCAGACAGCTTTGATGTGGTTCTGTCGCCAGTCGGTTAGCTTCGGTTGCCCTTTCTGCCGGTTTAGGTGTCGTCTCGTGGAATCTGCTGAGCAGTGACACTTTTTTAGACACATAAGCGAGTCGCACTTCCAGCTTATTGCATTTCACGCGTTGTTGCTTTCCGCCTCCACACGCACATCCGGTTGCCGTTCCACCCGAAGTCGCCAAGAATCGATGGATGGCTCTTTCCGTCCATCGGTGTGCTGACGTGATTTAGTACCCTCTAGTTTGCTGATGAATTCTGCTCAGCTAGATGTTGTCTTACTTTGACAAGAAGCTCGAGATCCATTTCTGGTCAAGCGATAACTATTTTCTTCACTATTGTTATATGCTGCTCTGCCGAGCGAAGTTAGTAGGTGGATCAAACTATATTGGCTCGACCTTTTCGTTCGATGCCGCGGGATCCACTGTGCGATTCTTCCAGTCTCTTTACGATTTCTTTCTTAGTTTTTGTAGCAAGCAATATAGCTTTACAACGGAGCTCTACTGAATTACTTCTCTTTTTTCTTGGGAACGAAGTCCACTTCCTTTTTAACTGCTGCGGCTCTACATTAACTGCCTCGGAGATAAATGAGAGCCTCCATTCAAGGCGTATTCTAACTTCTATCTTTTTCTGGACAATTTCTTGGATTTTTATTCATTTTCTTTTCTATTTGTCTATTTGAGGCTTTGGTGCTTTCAGTTTTCTCATAGTTCTCTCTTCCTGAAACCTCGACATGATGTTACAAAATTCGTATGCTGCTTTGCCGAACGAGGTTGGTATGGTGGGTTAGATTTATTATGGCCCAACGTTTCGACTTGAACGTCATCCTCAGAGGCCTAAAACTTTTGGCAACCGTTGCAGTTTAATACACAGGAAACAGGTAAGTTTCCTAGAGCTCATAGGCAGCAGATGTAAACCGAGCGATACACTGTAGGAATTGATTTACATTTTATGTGAAATTAAATGATAAGCCTCTATGTAAAAGTTTGCCAAATCATCTTTTCTAATCAGTGACAGGTGCATTAATTGTTGGAATATTTCATCTTCTTCTTCGTCTTATTCCTTCTGGTTTGGTGATGGTATTTGGTTGTTTCGTGTGATTGCTTCTTCCTTTCAGAGCGGGTCGTGACCTTTATAACATTTTTCAGCACGATGTTCTTCTAGCAACTGAATTATCACCACCAATATCTCGGTGGTTCCTACTCGGTTTAACAGTACCGTCGTTAAATATTCGCCAAAACACTGCTGGAAATTGCTATCGCAATTCAGTTTGCTTAAGAATCGGGCAAACTTAGTGATGATTTAGTCACATTAAGTTACGCAGCTGCCCACAAGCTGTGATTACGGAGATCGGTATGATGAGGTCGCTCTCATTAACAAAAGTTTCCACCTTGCTGAGAACAAGAAACGTTCTCTTCAAACTGGAAAATTTCAGAATTTCTGAGTGTTTCGTGAACAGGAAGATATATCACTGTATTTTGCTTCTAACCATGTGTTCCAGTCAAGATGAGTGGAATCATACAAAAATGACAAGACGGCAGATGTGACAGTCGCATTTACCGCCAGCGGCGTTTTGGCGAATAATTAGCGACGATACTACGCCGCAGCCTCCACACTGTGAATTTACCCTGAAGGCAAAGGTAAAGGTTTCGGCATTGATCGTTCTTCAAGAGGCGACCCAATGCATTCGTGTTGCGTTCAGAGCCATGGTGAATGCGTGTATTCGACCTATACAATGACTTTCAGGGGTAACCGCTAATCAATCTCAGTGTCTCCACCTCTTCGCCCTGTTACAGAAGCTCTAGATCAGTGTTTTTTTTTGAAATATAAAACTAAACAACGTACAATGAAAACCGTATGCGGAGAGGTGTCGGAAAATATCCACTCGACCTTGCAACAATAATTGGTAAATGGTAAAGGTGTCGATGTTGGCCGTACCCGTGTTCCTCCATTCAAATTGTAGAGACATGGTGAATGCATATTTGTCCATACAATGACGAATGGTAGCCAGCCGCTATACCAACTCAGTGTCTATACCTTAACAAAGCTTTTCAGGAGTTTTTGTCAAAAGGTAAAGGTAAAAGGTAAAGGTGCCATCGTTGATCAGTCCTTTGAGGACGCGCCGACGCATTCGTGTTCCATTCAAGACCTAGAGGCATAGTGAATGCGTATTTGGCCCATACAGTGACCTGCGGGTGCCAACCGCTATACCAACTCAGTGTCTTTACCTTTCCAGACAAGTCTAGTACCAATTTACCCGGCCGCGGGGCGATGAAAGGCTTGCTTAGCCCGGGCCGGAACTGATCGCTCGATCGTTCGGATGTCAATAGCGCTCCTTAGCATTGAACCACGCGGGCTCTGGATCTTCCTTAGAGAATAGAATACGGTGACAGCTGGAAATTCGACGAATTTCAACGAGTTGCCGTCACTTTCACTTCTTCAGCATCGGCCTCTTTCAAATGCTTCTTCTCGATTCGTAGACGAGTGGTTCACTGGGTCTTGGTGGCTCCAGCGGTGGTTCCTCATTCTGAATGAATTTTCACCTATTGCCTTAGCGGCGGCGACGGGACGTCGTCCATCGAAATCGACGAGACAAATTCGTTTCTTTCTGTCGTCCCCTCCTTCGCGTAACGGGAAATAAGGCAAGGCCCCATTGTCAACAACAACAACAACTCAGCCAGAGCTCAGCTCTGGAAGCGATTTGTTTCGACCATCCCCTCGACATCTGGAAGCCAATCTCTCCCGTTCGTCGGGACGATATTATTCTATTCTGCCTCTCGGCGTCGTTAAGAGAAAATTCTTCATTTAACGACTTAACGTTTCAGTCTTGACGTCGTCTGCGGAGCTCCTGAATTTTCACCGTTGAACGTACAGCTCAATCTTATCGTTGGTAACGTTAGAAGGTCGTGGTTCTTACTCTTATTCCATCTAACGACTTCGTGAGCCGGAAAAAGTTATTATTGTAAAGTCCTCCCTTTTTGGCTTCAAATTCATCCAATCGATACCGATGTACCGGCACCGAGGCATAGAAAACGAAGTGTTTACGAAAGATGATGGGTGTGCTCCTCCGTTTAGATGTCAGGTGGAGCCAATGAGAACTTTTCCTTCCTTTGATGGTTCTTTCGTTTATGAGCTCATAAAAAATCTGCCTTCAGGGTACTAACCCCTGATTTTATCCCATCAGCGTCTATGAAAAATGTAGCTCATGTTATAGCGGAACCACTTGCGTATCTGTTTAATCAGATGCTTTTCTTTGGAGAAGTTCCAGAACGTTGGAAGCATTCGTTTGTCACTCCATTGCTTAAGAAAGAGCCTTCAAAGTGCGTAGACAACTACAGGCCGGTGAGCATAACTTCTCATCTTATTGTTAGTAGGATTTTTGAGAAAGTTTTGAAAGCCCACATTTTGGACCACTTGGAGAAGAATTCGATTATTCCGGAAAGTCAGCATGGCTTCGTGAAAGGAAAATCCACGGAGTCCAATTTACTAGAATGTTTAAATGATTGGTCAGAGTATTTGGATGACAGAAAAGCCTGTGATGTCGTGTATTGTGATTTCTCGAAGGCCTTTGATAGAGTCGAGCATGGAAAACTTTTGCTGAAGTTGTCACACTTTGGGTTTCATCCGGTTCTGGTGAAACGGCTTGGAGCCTTTCTCAGAAACAGAACGTTTCGAGTTAAAGTTGGGGCTCCATGTTCGACGGTGAGGAGTGCCTCTAGTGAAGTTCCACAGGGTGGAGTGTTGTCTCCCATATTATTTGCACTCTATACTGCGGACCTTCCAGCTATACTGGAGGACTGCGGGGTGGTGTGCAAGCAATTTACGGATGACTTGAAGTTCTATCGAAAGGTTGATAACGCTGAAGACCAGAACAAAGTTCAGGCTGCCTTTATTAGGATATTAGAGTGGTCTATGGTTTGGAAATTGCCTCTTGCGCCGGAGAAAACCGTCGTCATGAGACTTGGAGTTTCGGGTTTGCCGTGCAGCTATATTCTGGGGGGTCACTCTGTCCAGAAGATCACTTGTGTTAAGGACATAGGTTTCCTTTATGACTGCAATGTGGATTTCTCGGATCATTACAGGGAGCTTCTCAACAAAGCATCAACTCGCACATATCAGATCTTTAAGGGTTTGGCTAGCTGTGGCGAAAACGTTCTCGTTAGAGCGTACAAAACTTGTATTCGACTTATTATGGAAAGCGGCTCGGTAGTGTTCTGTCCTACCAAAAAGAAGGATATTGAACTTTTGGAGAAAGTACACAATAATTTCACGAGGAAAGTTCTGATAAGAATAAAGAAGCCGGGCTTCCATAGATTGCCTGGTTCGAAGAAAAGGAATTCACAGTTGCAACTTCACTCGCTGGAGTCGCGGCGAAAACGAAATGATGTGTGTATGGTTTTTAAAATACTCTGGGGATTAATAAAGGTTGACAGAAAAAATTTTATCGTCTCCAAGTTCTCTCTTCTTGAAACCTCGGCATGATGTTATAAGTGTTTTATGCTTCTGTGCCGGACGAGGTTAGTATGGTGAACCAGATCTTTATTGGCCTAACGTTCCGACTTGAACGTCGTCTTCAGATTCAGATTCAGATAGTTTCAGATTTTATCGTCTCATTATTTCAAAAAACTCGGGGAAATTCAGAGAAAATCGGGTATAAACGCCTACAACGCAGACTCGGGCAAACTTTTTTACGTGTAGAGCTGGCTCAGCTTATATTGCGCTCAAGAGCGACGTCCTCCCTGTTCCGCCATTACTTTCGACCTTTAAGCGCATGGCAGGGAAACGATTATTGTCTTCTTAAGTTTTTCACTTACAACTGTTCTATGATGTTCTCTGTTTGTTGTTATTTTTGCTTCCCGCTTTGGGTTTTCATTTCCCACGACTGCCTTATGCAGCGTATTAAATAAATAAATAAATAAAAAAACTTAAAACCGCTATCATCAACGGGCAATATATATGTCAACACTGCATTCTTACAATGATATAATAAATAGTTAATTCACTAACATTTCTCAATGTCGATATTTCTGAGAATCGCTGGATTATCGCAGATTTCTGAGCACCGCTGGATTGTCGCAAATAAACATCGAAATAACGTGCCTGCCGGAGCTCTCCAATCTCCTGCTCAAGGAGACCGCTTCTGACCCGAAAAAGGTTGTAGTTGTTTTATTATTTATTATTTACATTATTAGGCACAAAAAGGTAAGAAAGTAAAGTTGGCAATCCTGCCTTGTATCCAAGCTAAAAGAGGGTTTGGCCTGAGGGAGAGGTCAGCGGTAGGATTATATAATACTGTGAGAAACCACTCGATAATGGATAGTGTTGAATGGCGACTCCCTGGTTGTGGTACAACTTCTCAGCGGAACATACGTTTTTTTGGAAAATTCGGTAAGCTTCTGCCGAACGCGGCTAGCGAGGTAAAAGCTCGAATACGTGCAAACCAGAGTTCTCAGTAATCAACACCCACCCGTCTTCTACCGCCGACGGCGGTGTCGGGTTGCCCGTCTCGCACCTTCACGTCTGCTAGACGGCCAGAAGCAACTCCCTTCTCTCTCAAAACGTCCAGCGTTCACATTTTTAATCGAAATCGAATGAAGTCAAGCATATCATTCCACAACCCCTTCACTAGTAGTGAGTGATCGATTGATGATACTGTAGGGTTCCTGGAAAGATTTGAAGCCTGCAAGTGTTTGATAATGTTTTAGAAATTTGAGCTAATGCTTGCTCTTATAAACCTTCTTTTCAGAGGCTCGTTAATCGGTTTGGGAGACGTTGAGTGAAATATTTGATTTATTTCTGTTCTTTCTTCTGCCGTACTCGAAAATGCTCACATCCAGGGTGTTCAGTGTAGCAAACGAAAGAGAAAGATTAAGCAAAAACCAATGATTTAGCCACACAAAATCGCATTCTAGTTGAACCGTTCACATTGGATTATGTAGACAATAATTCAAATTTTGCAAAAAAATGCACACTGTTGTTTCGCAAGTGCTTTCTATGTATAATAATTTACAGTATGTTTTGTAATTCAGCAGTCTTCAACTCTCATATTTAAACCTCGGAATTGAATCGTGGTAAATGTGCACCGCCAAAAGGCTGTAAGAGCCTTCAAAGCACATTATTTTATAGTTCTTTCTCCCAAATCAATTTTGAAATCGCCGTTTCTCATGTTTATTTCGTTGTTCGGTCCTGCCTTTCATCTATCTTGTAAACTCACATTCTTCAACTCTGAAGAATTTGATAGCGGATCGCGGTCTGATTAATATGTAATAACTTATCATCACGAAGGTGTTCGTGACTTTGCATGTTAAAGTACATTTGTACTAGGGTGCAATTGAAAAGTAGAAAAATTCATGTGAGTGAAAGGATAACGAGAGTTAAACACGGTAAACAGAGGATGGCGTAGTGCTGTAAAAATACAATAATAATTCAACAATAGCGCGAGAATTCCTCGGGATGCCAACTTTTTGAGAAGAAACAATGTGTTGTCATGGATTTCCTCCATAGCTTTTCCATGTCCTCACTACTTGAAGAAAATAAATCGTGTGAAATGTGAGAATTTTGATCTCTGCAGAGCTTTATCAGTCCCTTGTGTTCCGACTTCTACTCCATTTGCACCACTAACCCAATTGGTCCCTCGCTCAATTAGCTCGTCTTCCGGGTTTCATGTACGCAATTGCTTCCGTATTGCTTCTGAGCAATTGACGCCTTCCGAAGCATCGCTTCGTAAGTTGTTACTTGTTTATATACCTTAACGCCTTACCTAACCATCATTTCGACACTTTGCACCTAAAGGTCTTTTACCATAGAAGCAATTCTCTTCAATATTTGCCCTCTCCTAATCGTATTTTCTTGGCTCTACCTCATTATGCGTTTGCTGGCAGTTTTTTTCCTGTTTTTTCCTACTAAATATATTTATTGATTGGAACTGCCTTCATTGGGCGTTTATCGCTACAAGAGTGTTCTGATCACATTGAGGTCGGGTGGAAGAGGAGGAGGAGCTGTTGAAGAGGCTTTAATGTGCCGAAAGAGATAAAGGAGCTGCAATGCAACGCGCGGCGAAGCCATTAGAAGATCAGAGCGGCTCAGTTAGCCGCCACTGACGGCTGGCTCAGTGCTCAGAAGTCGATGACTTGAAGTGCCCTAAAGTCGTTCATGCAAATGGAAATCATCCCATTCCGATGTGCAGTGGGGGCGGGCGGACGGGGGGCCGAAAGCCGTCGAAGCACACGGCTGCATTTGCCAATCTCTCACCACCACATACGTCGTCGTCGCCGTCGTCGTCGTCGTCCCGTCGGCTCCTCCCCGCTGTCGGTCGAGCTGAAGCCGCTTCTCAAGCCTCCTCCCCCTTGATTTCTTCTTCTTCGACGAACACCACTCACGCACGCTCCATTGAATTCATCCCAAGGTCATTTCGCCATTTTTAGGCCCCCCTCAGGCCATTTGAACGCATTTCACTCTGTTAATCGCATTGCACAATATCTATGTATATAAAGCCTCAATGGTGTCATGGTATTGTTGATAACTTTGTAGGCCACGCCGCCGTTTTCGACTTCTGGAAGAGGTTGTCTTTCCTACTGTTCTCATAGATATCGGTTGCACATATACGAATCACTGTAAATCGTTTTCAATAAATCTAAAGGTTGGACGAACGTCTTGAATTGGTGTATTTTGACAGAGGTTATTAATGCTACCAACTAAATCAAGATTCCATTTGGGTTGAACAATTTAATCTCAAGAATGCAAGGTGACATGATTTTGGCCGCTACTGTATTTGTGTAGATGAATATTTATAAAATTATACGTACTCCCTCTCAAGGCCGACACCGCTCCGATAATTCATATCATTATTCTAAAGAGAATCATTCGTTCGCGTCACGCACAAGCTGTTACGCGGTTCTCATCGCTAATACCTTCAGAAAACACACCGCTCAACTGTATCTAGTATTGAAGCACCAGGTGATAAGTATCATTCCCATTAGATACGCTGCGCACAATTATTGTCATCACTTTCTTCAGCTGCGCGTTATTCATTTTCAACTTAACGGACACAGACGAAAAGGCGATTGCATTTTTAATGATCGTGGAGTTCTTCCGAAACATAAGAGGTGCAAATTGGACGATTGTTATCGTTTGTTATGATATGAGTCATCAGAACGGTGTTGGCCTCGAGTGGGAGTACCAAATTATATATTCGTTTTGGTAAGAGGCGCTGCTGGCTCTAGTACGGTCGAGTGATCGATCCTCATACGGGATAGCGAAGCCTTTCACACTTCCGGGGTCGGGTAAATTGAAACCACACTTGTCTCGGAAGATAATGATACTGACCTCATCAGCCACAGTCTCCTGCAAGTCATTGCATAGACTGAACACGCTCTGACCGCACCTCCGCGATTCTGAATGGAAGACGAATGGGTGGCGCGTCCTCAGGGAACAACTCGATCACTTTAACTTTCCTTTTAGCCATTAGAAAACCATCTCTCCTGCTGAGACATAAAAGCCAAACATAGAGTGTTGTTCGATCCTTCTGCCTAGAGCTTCGCTTCCCAACCAGTGACGTTACGTTTTGTCCTTTTTAATCAATTTCTTCCATTAAAAGTACCATAAAAGAATTTACGTTTCATTTGAAGGCTGAAAGGATTAAAATTGAAATTAAAAGCGTAAAGAATTACGAGGATGTTAGATTCCAGCGCTCGATCGAAAAGCGAGGTTTCAGAGAGTGGCTGTGAAGTGTCATTGTATGAATAAGAAATTCAAAGTGCAGAACTTTTTGTTAAATGTTTGCTAATTGTCGCGCGAAAAGTGTCCCAAGAACATCAAGTTCCCCAATATTCACATCGATTTGTATGATGTGAATAATGGGGAACTCATTGTAGAGAAACTGGTGAGCCATTTTCTGGGTCACTTTTAGCAGCATACAGCATATGTAGCTCCTTTATTCTTTTTCAAGAGCGGCTTTCATTCTAGCTTTTCGACTTTCGACTTCACTCTGAACCACACCCTGCATTATTTGGGTACTGTTCACCTGACGTTTATTTTCGAAGACCGATTTTCGAAGCTTTTCGATTTTCCAAACCTTTTTGATTATATTTCCATGCTCCGAAGAGTGTTCTATCAATGTTTGGTGCAAAGAGTGGTTGTAGCAGTTTTATAGTTTCCGCATCATACTGCTGTGAACTTGGCTCCCATTAACGATCTCCGCTTCACGCTATTTCGCTTTCCCACTGAGACCATATTAACATTCCTTATTGTCTCGATATTTTTTCTCAAAGTTTTCTCTCCTTTTCGATTAATCTCGAGCAAGCAGCGAACGATTTCTTTGTGAAGGTACATCCATCATTTCGCGCCGGCGTTGTTATAATTGAGACGTAGATTTTCTTAGAACGAAGCTAGCAAAATCGATGTTTCCATTCGTTTCCAGGCAGGAAATGAGGATTTCCTCAATTTTCAACTTTTATGGATGTAAATGCAGCTGTTATAATTAATAACGTATTTTTCTAACAAAGTAACAACACATGATCTGACGTATATTTGTCAGATACATAATTGATTATTTGACTTATACAACGACTTGTTGTCGACATCCGTTTGCCTTGACAGTTCGTAACCTCATATCCCAGACAACTCTGCTACCAAATTACCCGACCTCGATAAATCGGAAAGACTGGCTCTCCTAGACATAGGCCGATCCGTCGACGTGCCGGTGGGGGTAGCGCCTCTTAGGGTTCGTTCAGACGACGCGCGTCGAAAATGCAAAATCGAAGCGCAATCAATAATTAACGCCCTTGATCGAATTTGCTCTTTTGCATTAGTGGCGCAGTCCGGTTGCGCCTCATATAGGCAAACTTACTGGTCGCTCGGGTTTTTTAGAATTCTGCCATTCCTTATTAAAGGGAATTTTGACGAAATTCACTTTTTTCGTTTAATTTCTTTCCTAGGTGATTATATGCCCAATTTTTTTGCCTATATGAGGCGCAACCGGACTGCGCCACTAACGCAAAGGAGCAAATTCGATCAATGACGTTAATTACCGATTGAGCTTCGATTTTGCATTTTCGACGCGCGTCGTCTGAACAAGCCCTTACCCATGAACCACGCGCGCCCACTTGTTATGTAAATTACAGAGATCAGACCTTCGCATTGGCCTCTGAAATTACTTGATAAAAGTATGAAGTCAACCGTTGATTAACATGACCCTCGATCTTCTTTGAAGGTTAAAACTTTCGAACTAAAACTCATCCTCCATCGTCAACGTCGCTTTATTACAGTCGTAACTATATTACATCCTTTCTTTCGTTGTGGCTTCGGTGAGTTTTTTTTTCGTGAAAATGTCAATTTCAGCCATGACAAACTTTAGTGGACCAGTATCAGACCAGCGATCAGAGTTAATTTTGATACATACTCTATGAACGCTCCCACTTGCTTGTTCCGTTGTTACGCGGAGATCCTTTAAACGTTCAAAAACGACTGATGAAAAGGTTTCGATAAGCCGTCGAAGCTTCCGTTCGAGCGGTTTTTGCCTCTGAGACGTTTCGAACGAACGTTTCCATCGTGGTGACTTGATGGAATCCGGCGCTGACTTGTCGCCTGTCCTCGATCCGCGTCCTCATCCGTCGCTGCCCCCAGAGACCGAAACTGCGCATAAATTTTCGTTCCGAACAGAAACCGTTCTGAAATACTCAGAAACGGTGGCCGAATGAAGAGTGATAGCGACAGCGCCAGACCATACATGTTTGGAAGTTGCGGAGAAAAATCGTTTGCCCTTTGTCGGTGAACAATGAAGCTTCTTCTTCAACCGCCCACGTCCCGGTGGAGCAAACAAAACCGATTTCCACTGAGGCGTAAACGGCACCCAATTTTTCATTGTCAAGTGCAATGAATTTCAGCCACCGATCGACGTGTGGCTTTAAAAATGGCACAAAATTGTAAACACAATATTGATAGCTTCTGCCCACATGTCGGTCCCTTTGACAAAGCTCCTTCTAGGTGAAGGTGAAGAGTTCAGCCAGAAAAAAAATGTAAAAATAAGATGGGAAAATAGTAAGAAGGAGTGCTTGTAAAGGTGGCATGTGGCGCGGATTTACGAAGAGCTGCCAGTCCCATGGTTGAGTGATCGATCCTCACTCAGGCTAACTCAGCTTTCCATCCCAGCTTTCGGGATTCCAGGATTCGGGTAAATTAGTACCAGACTTGACTGGGAAGGTAAAGACATACTCGAAGTCTGCAAGTCGTTGTAGAGGCCAGGTACGCGTTCTCCATGCCTCAGGGATTCTGAATGGAAAACGATTGTGTGGCGCATCCTTGAAGAAGGACTGATCAATGCCGATCCCTCTACCTTTTCTTACCGTTTCTTGTACCTATCTCTCCCATGTGCGCATTTCTACTAATCAGAAGACTTATTGTTGATAACGGAAATAAATTGGGAAATTTAGGACATGCTCGATAAGGAGAACAGCAATAACACTTTTAATGAAGGCCGCGGTCATCTGTCGGGAAATTTGCCATTTATTTCCATTCATTTATTGTGAAACTCTTATTACTCATGCCACTAATTGACATGTTTTTAGCTGATAAAGACAACACATAGGTTTCATTTCTTGTTTTTGAATCGGCACCGAATATCTACGCATAGTTATAATTCTTAATCAGCTTGAACATGCTCAATAGTGCCAAAAAAGTTCCAGATTCACTAGCCTAGATTTTTCTCTATGTTGTTAGTCTTCACTTCGTTTGTTTGCCTAATTAGCTAGCTTGTCACGAAGATGTCCTCAATAAGCGGTTGCTGTATAAACTGAGCAAATGTTTAGCTGCAAACTTCCGGCACACTTGCCGTTTTCCGATGGCACAATGTGGATGTTATTTGCCAAAAGAGGCGAAAAGGGCTACACACTTTAATTTGCTTGCCAAATGCTTTGACGTGTCAAAAGTGCATTCGCTTTCAGGTGGAGATCCAAACTTTATATAAAGCAGATAGTCGCAGAAAGTGTTTTCAAGAAGTTTCATCACACTGAAAGCCGTATTTGTCGCTATATATTAGTTTCATCAAACAATTTCTATTAGTTCACATCCTAAAGCTTGTTGACAAACTGGTTATTTGAAGAGGCAAGGTCAAAGCGTGAGATACTGCATAAGGAGGCAAAAAATAACATTGCGTTAATTCCTTGTAGTGTTTTCAGAGCGCGAATTCTGAAACAATACATTTCTCAAAATCCCAATGGACGCGCGTGGTGCAGCAGGAAGAGGCGTTGCTGACACCTGCATGGTCGAGCGATTGATCCCAGCCTGGGACAACCAAGCCTTCCATCCCTCCAGGGTAGGGTTTATTGGTAACAGACTTGTATGATAAGGTGAAGACACTGACTTACAGCGGCTTACCTCGCAAGTAATTGCATAAGCCAAATTCGGATTACCCAACTCGTCGATCTGAAGGGAAAGCGACTACATCTCGCTCGCTAAGGACTGATCAGCGCCAGCCATTTTATATTATTTCACCTCTACTTAGATATAGACGAAAGACCTGACCAAGCGCTATTTCGGCTATGCAGAGGATTGATGTATTCTAAGGCGTGTTCGATGCTGAACCATCTCAACGTACTCAGGTGGGCATTAGGGTAATATGTGGGTTGAGCGGGGCAGTAGAACTATTGTACTTGCTGGTCTCTGTTCTTTTAGAATTTACAGAATTGGTCGGAAAATTTTGAACGTGTATTTTAAATTGCAGTGGCAAGAGGCGCTGCTGTTGTACATCGATCCCGACCCGGGCTGCTGGTCTGTGTTCTTCTAGAATCTTTAGAATAGGTCAAAATCTTTTTAAATGTGCATTTTAAATTGCTACGTTCTCGAACAGCAGTTATAATAGGGTTCTGTGGAGAAGGTGGTACCGAAAAAATGCGGAATTTTTTTCTTTGTCTGCGGCCCAAACTCACATAGCACCGGCATTAGCTGACTGACGACTCCAACGCTACAATGCGAGCCAACAAGTGGCGATTATCTTCGGCGAAAATGTGCCGGAAATGCCGTCAGTAGCCGACCACAGATGAAGTGGACTTGCAAGTTTGGAAAATTTCAAAAACGGGACTGAGTGGGTGACGGCGGCGTTTCAGCAAGAAGCTGAACCGACGGAGGAGAGCAGCCCGCTGCTGCCGCCGGCGGCGGCTTGGCGTCGAGACCAGCACCAGAGGCGCATCGATTTTGAGTCCTCGATGAGGTTCGTCCAATCGAGGCCCCACCACACCCTCTTGTTTCCTGCCCCGTCCTACCTACATGTTGACACCGAAATCCACAACATCACCGCCGACCCACCACACTTTGTCTCTCGAGCTCTCATAGTCCTCAGCCTGCTTGTACTCGAACTTCTTCTAGTTTTTTTTTTCCTTTTTTACCGGTCTCTTCCTGATCCACGTTTTGCCTCACCCTTCTGTTAGCTTCCGATTCACCGTTTTATTCGAAACTGTCTTTGGTTGGACCTCTTGAATTTATTTATTTATTTATCGTTACACCCTTAATAGATGTGCTGTTGAACAAGGAAAATATGTATATTAGTTAAAGAACATCACTATCCAGTAGC
Source organism: Nippostrongylus brasiliensis (assembly GCA_030553155.1). NCBI lineage: Eukaryota > Metazoa > Nematoda > Chromadorea > Rhabditida > Heligmosomidae > Nippostrongylus > Nippostrongylus brasiliensis. The sequence goes on along the minus strand of CP130732.1, from coordinate 30,669,255 downwards.
CAAAACCAGCAAATTAGCGCAGAATGTTTATTAGTAATAATATAAACGAGAGCATCCCAATTTCACTTATCTTTTAGAGGCCCTGACCAATTTTTAGTCGTAATGAGCTTGACTTATTGGCCTGAGTATCACTTTAAGATAATCATCAGAATTCCACGAAGTATTCTTTAGAGTTTTCTCTTGACCTGTTCTAAGCTGGTGAATTTTTTATATTCTATTTCGTAAATTTTGAAATGTTTATTGCATGTTCTACTTCTTCTGTGTCCTTTGTTATCCTAATCCATTAATATTCCTATATCCTAGCTACCGTTTCATCGATTTTACCATCTTTTCTGCTTTCCGCTTTTTATGCAGTAAAGATCGCCTATCGTCCACGTATATATTTTCTAAGAATATTTTGCTATCGAATGGGTAAATCTATATTCGTGTTCTACTCGCCGCACCTCTTGCGTTGGCGTAATCCATTTGCGTGATATTCTCACGTAGCCTTCACTTACTCGCTAAATTATTCATCGTTTCTTCCTCTACTTCTTCCTTGTCTAGCCTACTGGCTTGTGATCGACCATGTTATTGCCAGTGGAAGATGGGAATCACTGCGTGTTATACGTTTATCCGTTTCAATGATTACTTTTTTGAACTTATGAATAATTTTTCGTTTTCTTCCTGTACTTTTAAAAGTTGTTGGAGTTCGTTCTCATCATCAGTGGAGTTCCGTCTCAGTTTTTTTCCTACAATAACGGACAGTTTCTTAGAACCGACTCTGATTGTTTCAGAATCCTCCGTATTCCTATTGTGGTAGGTATGTTCATCTGTAGCATGTTCATCTATAGCTCTGCCGAAAATTTTACAAATATCGGGCTCTGGTACCAGTCCGCCATTCATTTACTTGTTCTATTGAAGTGTCAACCGCGTTGGCAAGCAGAGGGGTTTATAAACAAAGACTGCCGTTTATATGTCTAGAAGTTCCACCTGAAAGCATTCCACATTTCCGGTTTTTCTCGATGCCTTTGATTCTTAGAACTTTCCTTAATCTGCGTACAACATTTGCTGGGGTTTCAGGAAAAATCGTGCCTAAAGCTTGTCGTTTTATAAACGATGGTCTCTGAGTTTATACGGTACAGTTTCGCAGATTGAATCGCAAGACTACCTATTCATAATAGACGAAGTTGATTGGACTATCCTTTCATAAATAAAGGAAAAGATATTGTTCCATTGAAATACGATACTGTTCTGTTCTGCAATTACTTGAGTTTCTCTATAGTTTTCTTTGTCTAGAAATCCTTCGTGATGTGTTCGTTCTCGTTTGTTCTTTTGGCCAGTAGATGTTGTTTCGTGCGGCCATAATCGGATGCCCAGCGAACTTTAGCCGCCGTCCGGGTCCGTGTTCTATGGATTTTCACTCACGGCGGATTTTTCCTTGCTATTCTACACCAACATTGAGAACGACTGTTACTGTTATATTTTTCCCATCCTATTTCTTGCATCAATGAAAAATAAGCGTCACATTTAGATAAAACACGATTAGTCATCGATGCAAAATTAGCTAATGAAAAATAAACGTCATGTTTAAATAAATTTATTTATTTATTTATTAGACATGAACGACGCAGACGAAAGTCACAACGTGAATGTCGCTAAGACAAGAAAATGATTATGATGAACCTCTCAAGGCTTGAAACACGGTTCTCAATAAGTCCCAAATCGACATTTCAACAAATTGTGGGTATTGTTGTACTGGCCGCGCTTATAAAAATCCCTGAAAGAAGTAAACTCGTTTTCAATTTGTATTTCCATTTATTTTCACAATATTTTTATAAATGTAGTTTCAAACAGGTTTCTACGGAAAAGCACTGCCTCGCAAATTGTTTTATCCGGCTGCACAACCCCAACCCACATAGCATCAAATTTTCTGCTAAACAATTAATTTTATATTAGATAAGCATTGATGGCTGCTCGATAAATGATTGCAAAACATGTTCTCCTTCCAATTTGAAAGAATTACATTGAAAAGGAATGATATGAAGAAGCGTTTATTGTTCTTTTTCTCATTTTCTAATCTATTCAGAACAGCTAATTACTGGATTGTCGTGCCTTCATTCGTTATGGCTGCAAAGATATCACCCTGAAAGACCTTTGTCGCTGTTGGGGTATAGTTCCATCTGACCACAGAATTTCGTTTTTACTTGTGTGCTTTCACCTTTTTTAGTGCATTGTAGGGAGCTGGTCTGGACTTCGTTGAGTCATCTTTCTTTGGATACTTAAACGCTTGTTGTAAATTAAGGAGGGAGTGCCATATCCCCAATTTGAAAGCTAATTTTTGATGTTTTTTTTTCAAATTATTACATATAGCAGTTTACAGGTCAGAGATACACCTGAAGCCAGAATTTCAGAAAATATTTCAGACTTTGATATGAGAAAATGATTGTGTAGGCCATTGAAAAGCTGTCCACCGCATTATTGCTACACTCTTAACTACTAACGAAATGGTGGCTTCAAGCGAGTCAAAAATTTGATAAACACTTTTGTTATAGCATGAAATTGATCATGAAGAGAAATCGAAAAAAGTCAGAAAATGGATAGGATCTCATCTCATCATTTGTCTCATCACCAGGTTGATGGATCAATTCTCAAATTAAATTGATGGACCAGTTCTCAAATTAAAATTTCTCCTTGAATACTCTCCCTGACCAGTATAGAAATCTTTGCACCTTTCCATCGATTACACAGCCATTTGACGGAGAGCTGTCCGAATGGCATTGATCGCTCGTTACAAATGACGTTATAAAGCTGCACTTATACTTCGGGTGTCGAAATGGGCTTTTTTCGTGTGGCAAGTTTAAAGCAATTGACATGTGGCTGGAGTGGAATTCACGTTACGACAGCTGGAGGCGGTGCTCGTAATATGCTTGGCCTTATAGTGAGGAATTTCTCGTTGTTTGGGCTTTACTATACAAGGAAGAAAATCACCACTGCAGACCATCCTTCTCAACCTTTTCATAATTTCTCATAGTCTTTCCATCGAAGAGTCAAACTTCAGTATTCAGCGTTGCTGAGCGACACCCAAGATCAATATTAAGCTGTTTATTCGCCTGTCACATTTACCAGAAACTCACTGGTGATGTTCTAAAACGTCGACCGAATAAAACGATTTATTAAAAGATCGGGTGTCGTTAAACAAAACTATAATAAATACTGAAGTCGCTGCAATGCCGATATTAATCGAAAATCGGTTCTGAAAGGGTCACTTTTTTTGGTGGCTTGCCGTTACGGTGAAAATTCCGACACAGTTCCGGAATGAACTTTAATATAAAATTTCAGCGTTACCGGATACATTCAATTTGCTTGACCGTAAGCGCAGCAGCGTTGAGTTCTGTTTTCATCTGGAAAAATTGTATGTAGTCAACTAGGCTAGTGACTGAAGCGTTACACGAAGTTAGTGGCACAAGGATTCTTACTTTTACCGTACAGGTTTTTCTCTCTGTAGCACAGTTCCCTTGTAAGTTGACCAAGTCACAAAGGTCAAGAGGCGGAGCATCAAACAACATGTACGATTTTAGCTCAACATTTCGACCCGACTTTTTTGCCATCTTACAGATAGCATCTGATCCGATCTTTCGGTAGAACAGTAGAAGTAGATCGTATTTTTTCTAACTTCCAAGCTTTCACATGCTCTCCAGTGTTTCCTGAATTCCGTTTGGAAGCTGTCATAACTTCTTTTTATCTTCATCGCTTCTCTGATTAATAGGAAGGTTTCCAGATATGTTCTTGAATGTTAGGGCTTTTCGTCTTATAAAATTTTTATAAATGATGTTGTTAGAGGGACTTATCCTTTTCTGGATATTCAGCTTCGTTTTGCACCCGGTAAATGCCTAGAAGGTGGATTTTCCAGAAATTATACCCTCTTCTTTATCACCCCACCCCTATCTGCCAGGTGCCCCATTACTTCACATCGTCGACATCCACTCCATTTATTTATTTATTTATTTATTTAAGACGCGGGCCTGAACCCACGTGCGAGTACATAAGAACAACAAAGCCTAAGTCAAGCTCAAATGACAGTTTTAGTCATTAGCAGCTTTCAAACACGCTCCCAATTTCCACATTTCTCATGTGAGTTTTCGTTTTTCGAAGACATTCAATCAAGCATTTTCGAATCGATGGTAAGTTCTATTCTCCGTTCGTCCATCCTGTACTTCTCTCCTTTTTTTGTTAGCATTGTTCTGCTCTATTCTGTTTTTGAACGTCTCAACAGTATTCTGAGTTTTTTTGCTCATTCCTCTTTCCCTACAACTTACATCGAATCATTGCGATCATCTCGGCGACTCAGCTCATGAGGACCGAGGGATTTTTATCTCGAGATTGTGGTGAAGCCCATGGTCAGCTGTTTTGCTGGCGGCGAAAAACGCCGGTTGAACAGAGCGGAGAGGGGTTGAGGGGCGCTGCCGCGGACACGACATATGACAGGCAGGGAGACGGCTCCACCTTCCTCCTCTCGAAGTTTACACAGTTCACCAGCGTTTTTGTCACTTCCGCCGACACACGATAGCGCGTTTTTCGCCAACTCACCACAGACCAACGGTGACTTGAGGATAAAGGCGAAAGGTAAAGGTAAAGATGTCGGCGTTCATCAGTTCCTTGAGGACGCGGGGGACACACGCTATACCCAGTGAGTGTCTTTACCCTCCCAAACAACTCTAATATTCAATCATCAATTAACTCTGATATTAATTTATCCGACCCGGACGGATTGAGTGTTTCTTTAGCCCGGGAGGGGATTGATCGCTCGACTGTGCGAACACAACACCTCACACCCATTACCCATTTGTTCTTCAGAATTGTGGCTTTGTGGTCCCAGAAAAGAATTGGGGCTCTGACGATGAGGTCCCTCATTCGAAGCGCAGTGAAAGCAAGATAAATTCTACCCTATTTTACGTGGTTTTGGGTGAATTTGTGCCATACTTGGTTGGTGAATTGGGGCACTTATACGATTCCGAATGGCAGATCAAGGAGCTGCTTGTCTTTAGGAGAACGTTCTTCTTTTATCTCTCACTTTTACCAGTAAATGCTTTTCCGTGCGGCTATGGGAAAGGCCATCAGAAGCTCTGGTGTCGAGGGGATTTGGGGGTGAAGCTCCTGACCGTTTATCTGTTGGTTAAAGCGAAACCCTCGATTGCAAAGGAGTCCGAGAAGGTTTGGGTAAATTTCCCCGCCTTCGCATTTAGTTCCGCATTCAGTTCCCATTCAGGATTACCGGACGAAAGAAGCTATCTCACGCGGAAAGTATAAGTGGTTGAATGATTGAATTACTCGGGTATCGATGTCGATTTCGTAGGTGAGAGACTTTACTATTAACCCTTCCTGAGTAGAACTTCTGCAAACAATCAATCTACTCGTTAACGAATGCGAACAACTTCGAGAAGCGCAGCAATCATTTATATGTGACCTCTCATTGCCGTACAGCGTAATTTGTGCTATAAATTTTAGTTCTAATGCCATTTTCCACCTATATAACGCTCCTTTGACGCCGCACGACAATCTGGGCTCTCAATTCCCCTCCAGCGTTCCAGTGACTTGCCTTTCTATTAAGAAAAATGAATGAGGCAGTCAACAATGTGTAAAGGTGAACACAGCATCCAATTATGTAGGGACAAGAAGTAGAACTACACATTTCTTCCCTACCCGTAGACGAGCATATAGTAGGTTGAAAAATAATATCAATCAATCAATCAATATATTACGTTGTTTAAGACAAACGTAAGAAAGTAACATACACCGCTGATCACAATAAAACACCAAAAAAAGTACAGACACCTTAAGAGAACAAACATCATAACTGAGGGCAGTATTTCTCCTGTTCGGAGAGAGTTTTGATAACTATTTTGCCGTTACTATTTCTAGCAGACACAACTTATTTAAATTTTCTCTGTTGTGATTCGAATTGTGAAGCTGGCCAAGATAGTACAGGTTTTATTCGGCTGACGTTTCGGCCTACTCGCCTTCGTCGGAGCCTGGAAAGCCAGAAACGTGTGAGATTATCCCACCAAAGACTATTTCACACTACAAGTTCACTTCAATGCATCGTTGAAATCAGAAAGGAAGAAACCATTCTACCGAGGTAAGTAGGCTCACCTATAAGACAGGAGAACAGCTCGCGGGAGTCGCCCTCAGACCTTCTGACAGGTCGATGACCCAGAAGATGTGCTGCCGCCCTGACGTGCGTACACTGTAGATCAGAATCCACAGAGGTCGAGGAACGGAGCGAGCTCGCCGGTAATGGCTAGGCATTCATCCTTTCTGTTAATTTTAGGAGTTTTGGCGCGGATCCACATTGCTTCCAAAGTCTTTCGCGCGGATGTTTGTCTCTCCAGCGCTAGCACTCATACGGACACCATAATCTCTGCGTTTTTGTGGTCTACCAGACGATGCGTACCGAGAGGCGTAGAGGGGATCGATCTCTTCAGCCCATCGATGTGTTCCTTAACCCTGACCGCTAGGGGCCGCCCTGTTTCCCCTATGTACTCCTCGCCGCACGCGTTGCAGGTGATGACGTAGATGGCGCCCGACACCAAGCAATCGCCCACGCGCCCATATGGGCAGATAATGCACCCTGGGGTGGCGCAATATCGGTCATAAAGGCGGTTGCGGATTAGCCGATGTCGAAGATTTTTAGGTGATATTTCTACCAACCTAACCACGTCATCTAGATCGTACCTACGCAGTGATGACCGGATCTGCGTGCTCAGAGCATCGTTTATGAAGGGGAAACAGAAGGAAATCCTATCCCCGTCCTCACAGGAGACTGCACTGCTTCTACCAGAGGGTCTGCGCCTCGACTGATTTGCTGCGGGGTAGCCATTAGAATGCGCTATCCGAGCAGCTTGCTCAAGTGATTCTACCCTCTCCTCACTCCCAGATGAGACTTGCGCCGCCACTCTATACATGTTTCTAGCTATCCCTTGTTTAGTTTTTAAGGGATGGGCTGACCGAAAATGGACCAAGATGTTCTTATTGGAGGGCTTGCGGTACCATTTTGTCCTGTAGAATCCTCTGATTAGTTTTACCTGAACATTAAGAAACGGCAGCCAGTTTTCACTAGGTTTTTCCCGAGTGAACTTTATGCTAGGACTTTGCTTGTTCAGGATTTCAAAACAGGCGTCCATCTCTTTTTGGGTGGAACAGATGATGAAGCAGTCGTCTATGTACCGCACGTACATGATAGGGCGCCTTTCTAGTACAGGACTTTCTATGCGGCTCATGAAAGCGACAGCCAATGTAGGGACTAACCTTTGACCCATGGCAAGACCCCGAATTTGCTTGTAGTAGTTACCTGCCCAACGAAAGATGGAACAATTCAAACACTGCTTTAGAAGGTCAATGATGTTATGTATTGAAAGCCCATAGGTGTTTATACCCGCGCAGTGCTCGGTGAGAAGTTCGAAAATCGCTTGCACCGCGTTGTCGTTCGACACGTTGGTATACAGGGAAGTAACGTCGAACGATTCCATGACGTGGTGGCGTCTAAACTTGGCTTCCCGCAGCTTGTCGAGGAACATTTTAGTGTTAGTTAAATGGGCGGGTATGAATTTGAGGAGTTTTACCAAAATAAGGATGAGAAACCATGCGATCCTATCGGTGGGGCCTCCTACGCTACTAATAATTGGACGTACTCTGTCAAATCACCAAATATCTCCTGTGAGGACGGGGATAAGATTTCCTTCTGTTTCCCCTTCATAAACGATGCTCTGAGCACGCAGATCCGGTCATCACTGCGTAGGTACGATCTAGATGACGTGGTTAGGTTGGTAGAAATATCACCTAAAAATCTTCGACATCGGCTAATCCGCAACCGCCTCTATGACCGATATTGCGCCACCCCAGGGTGCATTATCTGCCCATATGGGCGCGTGGGCGATTGCTTGGTGTCGGGCGCCATCTACGTCATCACCTGCAACGCGTGCGGCGAGGAGTACATAGGGGAAACAGGGCGGCCCCTAGCGGTCAGGGTTAAGGAACACATCGATGGGCTGAAGAGATCGATCCCCTCTACGCCTCTCGGTACGCATCGTCTGGTAGACCACAAAAACGCAGAGATTATGGTGTCCGTATGAGTGCTAGCGCTGGAGAGACAAACATCCGCGCGAAAGACTTTGGAAGCAATGTGGATCCGCGCCAAAACTCCTAAAATTAACAGAAAGGATGAATGCCTAGCCATTACCGGCGAGCTCGCTCCGTTCCTCGACCTCTGTGGATTCTTGATGTACCAATGAATTTTCTCTTTTTTTTGGTTTTTTACTGTACGATAGCAGATATTAAGTAATTTTCAAAATCATTCAAGAACTTGGTTGCTATACTGAAAACGTTTTACCGTTTGAAATGAAAACCCACAAAACTTGTGCTTTCTAGGGTCTTTTTCATGAGTACCTACTTGGCCACTAGGTTACTGAAGCGTTACAATTTGTGTGTGGATTCTGGGATGAAGTTTCAAGAGGATTGATGGCACTCAAAAAGATCAAGAGATTTCAGAAGGAAATTGTTCTTCTTTATTTGGTGATTAACACACTTGTTGAAGATGCGTGTGAATCCACGAACTTAATTTCCAACCTAATAATAAAGAAACACTTCACCAACCCACGGATTCCTCAGCAAGGAGGGTTTGGTATAGGATAAATTGAACAGCTTTAATCACGAAAAACATGACCGATTTGCTTATATAAATGGAATACAAAAAGTAAGAGGAATAGGAATTCTGAAATATTTTTGGCGGTCCCTTTCGAAGAGGTGGTTGTTTGAGCTGATTGGTGGCGAGAAGTCGTTGCGGCTGCTGGTGCTTGGTTGGTTCTTCGTCGTCGGCGCCACTAAGCCTGCCTAACGGGCTTACCCGGAGGCTTAGACAGCAAGCAACGTCTCACCGTTGTCGCTCATCTCACATAATGGATTCCCTATTCTGCCCGCTCTGTCTATTCTCATAAAACAGAAAATCTTCATCGGTATTGGTCCGTAGAAGAATCCGATCTTGCCGTAGTCGAAATCCATTGAAGAATCCGATGAAGCAATTAATGGCCTTCGATCAAATACCCAAATTTGATTCTACTTCTGGCAGTGTCTTTTTCAGCATACATTTCTTGTGAACTGTTCGATAAGTGATCTGATAGATGGCGTTTGCTACCTGTAAAGATCTTCCAAACACCATTTTTGGGTTATAACAAGGGAGTGGAGTTATCGCTTGTTCCATTTGTTTGTTAGACATATGTTCCTTCATAAATTCTTGTGAGCTCTATTAGAAATTGTATCTAAACTTTTTCAAAAATTGATGCTCTTGAAAAATGCCATCATGAAATAGTAGAACTTTTCGTTACATTAAGTACGTTTGATTTTTACCTTGAGACATTTGCTTCAAACGTTCGTAAGAACAACAGATATAGTTCTGTTTATAAAGCATCTTCCAACGCTCTTTTCTCTGAGATTGTCTGCGTCTATTTATTGGGAACTTCTTTTGATTCATGGGCTTCAGAAATTTGTAATAACCTATCTGATATTTGAACTTGACAAATTTCAATAGCTCCAAACTCCGGAACCCTCTCCAATTGACTTTTTGAGACCTAACAAGGGAGGTCAGTGAACTTCCCCGACGATTCTTAACAAGACCTATATGGTCTGATAGAGCTTGAAGTGCAAATCACAGATATGTAACTTATTTTTGCTGAATGGCAGTGGGTGGTCCGAAAATCGCCAAAAACAACAGTCTGTTAAAACCATCGCGCTGAATAATCCCTGAGGTGAGGGGCTCGCTTGTTTGTGTATCGGTAGCTCAGCGGTACCGCAGTGGCCTCTCGTTCAGACGGCCATGGGTTTGGATCCCGTCGGTATGGCTTCGTTGTGCTTCAATCCCATTGCTACCAAATGGTGCTCATTTTGCCATTTTTTCATCGAGGTTGAAGAAAGTCGCGTTTGGAGCGGCGGAAAACGCACAAATTTTAGTGAATGGCGACATCAATATTGATAGCCAATATCCACCACAACTTATCTTAAACGGACCCAAATTCAGAAACTAATGTTAGATTCGTGATCAGCACCCCAAATAACCCCCAGAGATGAAGGGTGGACGTGGTTTTGATACAAGCACCTCACTTACCACCCTTATCAAAACAAGGGCTCACCCATGGGATTGAAGCAAAACAAAATCACGCCGACGGGATCCAAACCCTTGGCTGTCTGAACGACAGTCCACTTCGGTACCGCTGAGCTACCAAAGCACAGTAAAGGGGTCCGCTCACCTCAGGGGCTATTCAGCGCGATGGTTTTAACGAGCGGTGGTTTTTGGCGATTTTCGACCACGCACTGCCATTCAGCAAAAATAAGTTACATATCTGTGATCTACACTTCAAACTCTATAAAACCTGGTCATATAAAGGTCTTGTTAAGAATCGTCGGGGGAAGTTCACTGACCTCCCTTGTAAGAAAGTCCGTACTTCAATGGTAGACTGAAGGCATCGAGACCGTCAGTGAAAGCAACGAGAATAAAAATAGAGTGAATTGCAGAACTGTCGCGAAACTTAATACGCGATGACGATGAGTTTGTCATTATGTTAATAAAAAATCAAGCGAAAAAATGTGGCGCAAAAAAAGTTACAAGCAAAACATTCAAACTGTTAGACTTGCCCACAGGGACCCATTGCTCCCATGCTTCGTACAGTTTCGCGTATTTCTAGCCCGTGACTTAGTGTGAGCAAATGCCCCATATGGGGTTGAAAGACGAGGAAAGGTTTTTCGTGGCCACGCGCTAATTTTGTGCTGATTGTGTCCCTCGAGGACCATTTCTACGTCACCCGTGGTGGACACTTCGTCGATCGGTTTACTTCGTCTCTGCCTCATTTCTGTCGTCACCTTTTTCTCTTTCTCTTTTTATGTATTATCTTTTCGTTCTGTCGAAAGACACACATCCTTTGGGCTTTGCTGTTGTGTTTGCTGTTCGTTCACATTTTGACGGATCTGACATAACAACAAACACACGACGGGTTACGACATCTCGTAAGACTCCTGCCCTCGGATTTCAGTTCATGGCTCGTTTCCTTTGAGCTCAGATTCATGAACGCAACCGGAATTTCTGGTATGTGCACCTTTTTGACACCAACTTTGTCACGATTTCTGACCCATCAAGATCTCTGTAAACGCGTCCATATTCTGTAGAAGCTTAGTCGAACTTATATTCACAAGGTATCCGATACCTGATTTCATTGGTGAGGTATCTGTTAGCTTATTATATTCGGATCGCTGTCACTGGGATATTCATAGTACATAGATTGTGCGTTTGTCAATGATGAATCATTACCCTGGGTTACTTTTATTAAAATTGCTAGGTTCAGGACTGAAACGGTGAACGTTGAAAAATGCGCATCTGAGTTATTTATTGCCGCCCGCGTATTCAATTCAGTTCAATTCAGTGAATGAATTCACTAAATGTAGTAGGTTGATTGATATTGATGTATTAGTGATTTTTGAATTTTTACCCAGTTTCTCCTTTGGGATAGGATAAGAATAACTGGGTCTGTTGTCATTATCTGTAGACAAACATTTATAAAAAAGTATTAAGTTGGTAAGAATGATCTTGCCGTTTTTTCTTCAAACGACTGCTGTAAGTTGAGTTCGAGAACTTTTGCAGAGTGTGACACAGCATTCAAAAGACAAATTTTTTGCTGTTTCAAGCAGTATATTTGAACTTTGTGATAACTACGGACGTGGTTATTTTCTTCGTGAAAGAAGTGAAAAACGAAAAAGTGAGTAAATAACATCACCATCAGTGATTTTTGTCTGCTCAGTTTCAAGGCCTAAGTAAAACGTGACGTACCGTTTGAAAGACCATGATTTTTTCTAGATAATAGATAGATAGTATATCTCTCATTCCTATTCGTTCTGGGCCCGGATTCACGACGGGTATCGGCGGGGTATACGGCCAAATATTTGTCTTACGGCGACAAGAACCGTTTTCGTGAACGCGCGCCGCGGTTTAGAACGCGGAATTTCTCGCTCTGTTGGAAGATATATTTGTTTTTGAACCGCACGCCGTTTCAAAAATTTTTCAAGCAGAGAATATCGATCGCCCGACTCACAACCAGGCGATCGATTTCGCCTTTTCACCAAATCTCAGATAAATTTCCGAATGAGGATGATTCGCCGCCCTTCACGAATGGGAAATGGCCGCACGCGGTATCGAGCGTTTTAGAACCGACTTGGTTTTCAGAACGTTTTTTCCGTTCAAAGAGGGCCTAAATGCAATCCGCGGCTCCAGTGGTGCAGGTTTAGGTCAACTTTGACGACCTAAAAAACAATGAAAACCAAGACGGTTCAAAATGCGTTGTATACTCTCTTGTAAAGCGTATCGTCCTCTCTCGAACACTATACAAGATTTTGTGAAAGGATTGAAACTGGAGGTTTGCTCGGATGAGAAACTTTCAGATGCTTTTCTCGCGAGAATTTTTTGAAAATCGGGCGTCGTCTGAAATTAAACATACCGTGCGATAGAACGAAAAATTCTGCTCAAAAAACTGCACAGAATCCATTCTAGACGTTTAGAGGAAAACTGGGAGCAGCATCAAAAAATTATTCTGGTACTATTGTACTTTTGGGGCCCCACTTTTTTTCGTTTAAAATAGGCCTATTGGGGGTAATCGGCCATGAGAAGAACGATTCTGATACTCGTTAAGTGCGGAAATGCCGTATAAGCCCGTTATCTTAGGTTTTAGGGGCGAGGAAACCCGCGAAATAGCACGCGGCGGCGGGAGACGCAGACAGTACACTCCCTTCCCCTGCACATTTCGAAGTGCTTCCATTGCTCAGTCCGTGTTCAGTTCGCTCCGACTGGTCGGAGAGTTTCCAGTGGCACTACGTGGAGGCTCGGACAACACCAACAAGAGTTATCTCGGCGCGGTTGCACCACGAGTTGCAACGAAAAATCATTTTTCTCTTTTGAACGACAAACTTTGCGGGTTTGAAACTTTATAATTTCCAAGACAAATAGGAATTTTTCTTTTTTGAACGACAAGCTTTGCGGGTTTGAAATAATATCTAATAGAGGAAACCATCATCATTTGAACGGTTTTATCAAAGCCTCTGAAACTGAGCAGAAAAAAATCGCTGTCGATAAGGGTATTTTTTCATTTTTTCGCTTTTTTACTGTACTCACTTTAAGACAATTGCATTCAATGTTATCACAAATTTCAAATATACTGCTTGGAACAGCAAGTAAGTTTCTTTCGAATACTGTGTCACACTCTGCATAAGCTTTCGAATTCAACTTACAACAGTCGTTTGAAAAAACGGCGCGATTTTTTTAAACAACCTAATATACATATAAGTTAGCGTTTGAAATTTAGATAAACTTTGAAAGCAGTTTGAAGTTCTCCCTTTGGATTACATGTAGTTTGCTTGGGATTTGCGATTCCTGGTTTTCATTCTGCTTTTTGATTATGACATTTTGTATCAAAGTTCATTGTACATCTCCGAATATATATTTCTAGTGTTTACTAAAAGTTCTGAGCAAGACTTTCATCATGATAGTCTCGTGGCGTGCACTGAGCGAAGGCAGTTACGGGAGAAATTAGAGGTTTTATTGTTCTTGGCTAAGTATTTATTAGGAAGTCTCACCATTTCGCTTGTAATTCAGAGGACATCATTCATTGGTTAGCGTGACCAAGTGAATTACGTAAAACATTTTAGACCACAAAACCTGCTGGTTCGTTTATTTTTTGAAGTTTCCTGTATTCAACGAAGTGACCGTTTCTTTCGTGGTCACCTAAACATTTCTCTATACTTGAAGGGTTTTGTTGATCAAAGAGCGACATACTGGTCCCACCCGAAGACGTCTTTAGGTGAATCGTCGAAAATCTCAAACTTCTGGCTGTTTTGACAGCTGCCAGAAGTAAGTCAGGAGAGGCAAATTGGTTTATCGGCTCCAATCTCGTTCTCACTAGAGTTGTTCTCATCCTGGATGGATTTGCGTTGTGTACTGGCAACCGCCAAAGCAGTCGATATATATGGCATGAAGAGAAAAACGAGTATAGTGAAAGAGAAAAATGGGTGGAAGAGGAGGGAAATTTATGCGCATGTCCATTTAATTTCATTTGATCTGTCACACACGTGAGCTTCTCGTCACATGTATTAAATTGTTGTGCTCATCCGTTACCATTCCTGATTCATCAACTTCAATAGGAAATAAGAAAATGCTCTCAAACAACTATGGCATGATAACAATATCTGTTTTGTGAACGTTCATCTTTCCGTGTTGCATGGAGTAACAAATGGAGGAAAATAAGTTGAGCAAATGTTCAACGACCCCACGACTCAACAGGAAGTAAGATTTAAAAGACAATAAACATATGTATATGAATTATAAATAACTTGAATTGGTGTTGAATGCCCCAAAGAGTACTTTTTTTAACATGATCTTCGAAGAACTTTTCGTTAACATGACTCCGTCTGAAAGAACGTCTACCAGCGCTTGTTACCGTATCGGGTTTTCACTTTTTTCATTAATTTATACGTTTTTCTTCTACATTTTAATACATGCACTATTGTTATCTATACTTGTTTTACATCGCAAGCAGTCCAGCATATACTTTAGTCGTCATTCTCCACATCAGTTGTCCTATTGTTTATGACGTTTCTAAGTGCATTCACCGCTTCGAATAACTTTGCTTTCCATCCACCGGTTGGTTGCATGAAGAAAGAATATCATTTCTTATATTTTCTCGTTCGTCTCCTTTTTCCTCTGTGATTTGGATTATCCAACCTAGGTCCATGCTTTGATATGAAGTTGTAATAAGGCACTATTATCTATTGTCTATCTATCTATAATACATACTTATCTTCACAGCTCTACGTATGCTTTGTTACTGCATCATTTTTGGGTTGTTTGATCCGCTCTCCTTCAAATTCGTCGTCCTTTTATCTACATAAACGATTGTACTCGCCTCATTGAAGTCTTTTCATTTGAACCTATCATGTAACAAGAAGAGAATGTAATTTTTGGGTTTGGTACCCGATATTACTCCAGAATAAGCTTACACAAAACTACGGCAAATTCATTGGAATAAAAGGATTACAAGATAATAACGTTGAAAACGATCCACACTCGAAGCCAGATAACAATGAGAGAATAACAGAGAGATCTAAGTACACTAGTACTTCGATGCACTTTTATACTGGTAGAGTATGGGAACGGTAGGCGGAGCGTCCGGTACTTCATGGTACATATACATCTCGCGCGGGAAATCTACTACCTCCATGGGAAAGATGGACGGAGCGTCCGCCGAGGCGATTTGAAATCACGAGCGCCCATCTGCTACTAATATCAGCTAAAATAAAGTAAAATAAAAGAACGTGGTCTAAGCTACTTTCCTTACAATCATTATTCAGATTTCGACTAGTTCACACATAAGTGAATTTGCCAGCGCTGAAACGAAAACACCTTTTTTCCGAACGTTATCAATAGGATTTAAATGCATATTTCGAATGTGTGACATCATGGAATAATATCAGAGCTCCAGTGAGAAAGGTCGAGGTGTAGGCATTAGTGATGATTTCTGTACTCTGTGCGCACTCATTTTATTGTTCTTTTGGCCTCAGCCCAATGAGGAAATGAGACGTCGGCAACTCCTTCGTGGTTTTCTAGACGTTTATGATTGTTTTTACACAGTTTCTCAACGAAAGAAGACATCGATTTCTTTGCATTTTTTGCTGCTATTATATTAATTTGACTCTGCCACCCTCTTTTCTTTATGGCTACCGTGATTTATATCGCTTGGCGAGCTCAAACTCCAGTGCTCCTGCGCTTGAACTAAAAGGTTTTCCACGATTTCAAAGCACCCTAAGGCCCCTTAGGTGGGACGCCTCGTCAAACTAGTTTCATCTGAGAGACCATACTTCTCCAGAATTACATAGAGGTAGAGTTGAGTTTTACTAGCGCTGCGGTTATTTAGCCACTTTAATTTTCCATTGTTTTCCTGTACCATTCTGTTGTGATCTGCTTCAGATTTAACAGTTTCCTCTGACGAACTTGATTAATAACGCTTGATCTTCTTTTTCACAGATTTTTTTAAAATTGTTTAGATAATCGTATGCGTTATCTTTGTGTCTGTCGTTTTCTTTCCGTTCCGATGATTTTTTTCGCTCCTTTCCGCTTACTATGTCGCTAATTTTCCTTCATATCAGAATCGCCTAGTTGATGGCCACATGTAGCCAACCGGTCACCAACAGATAGAAGGTGAGAATTCTCACAGTGTTGTTCAATTCCTCATCTATAACCGACAGTTTCTATTGCTCCAGCTAACCAACATGTTACAGCTTTATTCGATCGATTATTGATTGATTGAGCGATTGATTTTTCTAGTGGATGGGGCCGAATGCTGACGCGACAAGTGTTCGTGATAGCGTGGGCGGTGGCGATGTACGCGATATCGCACGCGAATCGTGACGCGAATCGCCTGTTCGAGGATCTGCTGGCCGACTACAACAAACTCGTCCGACCGGTCGACAACAACAGCGACACGCTCGTCGTCCGTTTCAAGTTGAAGCTCAGCCAGCTGCTCGACGTGGTCAGTTCGCCCTCAGGGCCCGCGGCCAGCTCTCCTCTGAAACTCAAAAGAAAAAGATCTAGATGTCGACTACTCAAACGTTTCGATTCCATAGATCCGACTTGGGTCGTAAGTATTCCCCACTCAAAGTTTTGCTGAAAAGTGAAAGAGACTAGTTCCTGAGGACGCGCCATGCGTTTGCCTTCCACACAGAATCGCAGAGCAATTGTGAACATGTATTTCATAATAGCTTACCGGGCATTGTCGTCTTCACCTTCCTATGCAACCCTGGTACCAATTTCCTTGACCCTGGAGGGAAGGAGAGCTCGAATAGCCTGACCGATGATAGATGGCTCGACCGTGCACATGAAATAGCGCCTCTAGCCATTGCACCATGCGCGCTCTCGTAATCGTTCTCAAATTTTGTCTCTGCAAATTACATGAAGTGCTGAAGCCAATCTGGCGTTTATTCAAAAGTTTCTTCGTGTTTTTTCGCCAGGTAAGACACAGGGAGGAGCATTTTGCAGGAATAAGCAATAAGCTCTCGGGTCGCAAAAGATAAACGAAGTAGACAGGCATATAGAAAACACTGTGTTTCCTAAAACAAATGAAAGGATGAAGCAGAAATGGACATGAGAGTGAAAGCTTCAGTGAACAAGTATGCGGGACGGATAGGTTCATTACCTTTCTATCAAGACCGTTTTTATTATTACTCTAAGGCGTGTTTCTCTGTCAAGGGATCAGAGAGGCATATGTTCGGCAATCTTTAACAATTTCTGGTGAGTTGCACCTGGTTGATCGGGGACGGCTGCCTGTCGGCGCTCTGGTCTGACAGCTCCTCAAATCTGCCAATCCCACGCGACTCACAGATCCACCATTGTACCACCCGCGCTCGCCAATCAGCCAACTCACGGGGCGCATCCGGCGATTTGATCAGGGATTGCTCAGCTCAGTTAGACTAGGACCAGTAGAAAAGCAGCATTTTGAAACACCGAAGTTTCAAGTCTTTAATTTGAGTTGGTACATCATATTGTATAGTCGATACATTAAGTTGAAAATTTTAAGTTGAGTTTATATTGATATAAGCCTTTAATTTAAGTTCGTATAATTCAAGTTGATATGAAGGGCGAATATCGATTTCTTAGACCCTTGATCTTACAATTAGTTCAAATTCCTTTTCGTAGTTCTTACGGGTCTTGATGTAGGCCGTTCACGTGTGCGAGATTAAAAAATGAAGTGCAAGAAATCATCTAACAACAATATCAGATTCAGGACCATACCAACTATTAAATTCAGTTGCCTACTTATGTCGGAGCCTACCCCATTGACAAACGATGCTGGTTCTACAAAACACTAAAACGGTTTGATGAAAATAGCGTAATAGTGGTTAGGAAGCTTTCGCACAGCACGGTTGTTTCCTTATTGTTGAGACCTTAGACCCCTCATAAGGTTTTTAGAAGATCGTTAGTGACGGCTGCGTTCCTCATGAGGTGATTTTTGAAAAAAATTGTTAGTGAGGTCTACATGAATGTATGTGGACTATAGCTGTACCTTAGAACAGGAAAATGGACATATTATCCACTAAAATACCACCTAAATAGCGAAAAATTGAAATTTTAAAGGGGTTAAATTGATGCAACCTGCTAGGTGGCACCCAGCTGTTACGATACAACAGCTCTAGTTAGCCCTATGGAAGATATTAGTGATTACCTATCTTATCATGTCCTCAAAGTGGAATCAAAGTTATACGAAGTAGCACTTCAAGACCTTGGCCAATCTTAGTGCAACTGCTGTAGTGATGGAAAATAGATTAATTCTGATTTTTTCAGCACGAGAAGAACCAAATCATGACGACGAACGTCTGGCTCCAGCACGTTAGTTTCTTGTCATTTTTGTTTTTCGGAATTTTTCTTTTCTAATTTCGTTTTTGCTGCTGTCAACTAGAAAGTCAACTTACGACGATTCCTACTGCGTGGAACCCTCTGACAATAAATATCTTTGTTAATAAGAAACAAACTAGACTAATTATGGCTTGTAACACATGCTTCGACAATGAGTGAGTGTCATGTGGGTCGAGAGTTTTGAGAATTCTCTGAATGACAAGATTACATCCTTTGTTTCATTTTTTCCTATTTTTTCATTTTTCAATCTGAAAAGTCAGTTCATATTCGTAATATTTACGTACGAAAATCTATTTCAATTTATAAAAGCAAAGCGGAGACGGATCCGCCCCCTATTGTTGCAAAATAACCTATGCTGTTCGAATAGTGAAGTGCAACATCTTAAAACTCTCCGCAAATCTATCAAGGAGCAAAAAGTTAGGGCGTTTCGTGACAAATTCGTGAACTGCTGGGTTTGAAGAGAAAATTAGAGTTTTTCGCTTGCCAACAATAGCTCATCGCGGCTCCAACCACCATTTGTCACGCTCAGTTTCGCTTCGAAATTTAATTTTTCCGGGAGACGTGAACTTGTACAATGTCTTGTTCTTTGTAATTTTTTTTAGCTATTCTGTTACTAAAATGTGGGCTAGCCATAGGTGAATCGAAAGAAAAATAAACTGTAGATGATCACTAGAAAGAGACCATCCACCAACTTTCCTCAAACGTTATTCACCTTTGTTCTCCTTTAACAATATTGGTACGTTATGGGTTAACGTTATGGGTTAACCCATAACGTACCATGGGTACGTTATGGGTTAACCCATAACGTACCGCGTGCGCCACATGGTGGCGCACGCGTTGTCTGGCCATACGGCCCACGTGCGCCACATGGTGACGCACGCCCTTTATAGCAACAAAGTATTTTTTACAAATTGGTTTTAGTTGGGAATGTGACCGACCAGCCACGTTGTACACGATACATACGTTGGTCCGGTGAAAGCTGTGGTATAAGTGTGGCACTTGGCCATCACCCTGGAAGCTCCATCCAGGACCAGCAATTCCGCTGAAACTTTACTTATGGGATTCTTTTGGTTGATGATCACGAATATGATGTTTATTTAGCGTATTCGGAACAAGTATAGTACTTGGCCACCATCCTGGAAACTCCATTCAGGACCACCAGTCTCACTGAAGCTTTGCCTAAGAGGTTCTGGTTTTGCAAAGTCTCTATGATTTTATGTAGTTGATGACTGGTTGGTGCATCCCTTGTAAACCGATCGACGCCACCCACTTCACCAGTTGAATGACTTAAAATCTCTCAAACATTTTCTTTTTTTGGTCTGGAAGCGGTCCGGTATAAGCGGTTCGCACGCACTATCAATCAAGTCCAAAATGCGAGGCCTTAGTCGAGTACATGGCGCAATCCCCACCAAACACATGCCAGAGTATTTTCTTCTTTCTTAGCTTTCATCCAAGCTATGATTCGTTTCAATCGGTTTACCTTCGCCAAGGTTGTGGTTGGCGATACATTAGTAATACCATCGAATGATAATAAGATTTGTCCTAGGGACCGCGTGCGCCACATGGTGGCGCACGCGTGACCCACGCGCGCGATCCGAGTGGCCAGCCACCGCGAAACGGCCTCGGTACGTTATGGGTTAAAGTACGGAGAATATTTTCTATCTCCTCGAATGTAAATGTTTTGTGGTACATGTCAGTGAGCAACTTCATGTCGCGCCAAAGAAATTCTGTCATGCGTCAGTAATCTCTCCAAATTTGACGCGGATGCACTTCAAAAGTATACTTTTCTCTGTAGCTTCTAATGACACTCAGGCACTTTCGCCCAACTAAAATTTTGTTTTCTAATACTTTTTCTTTTGAATTTTCTGATTTTTCTGATTTTTGTTTTGCTTCCTTCGCGGCTGTTGTCTTTTATAGTCGCAATCCCGTGCTTTGAATTCTATG
Source organism: Nippostrongylus brasiliensis (assembly GCA_030553155.1). Lineage (NCBI taxonomy): Eukaryota > Metazoa > Nematoda > Chromadorea > Rhabditida > Heligmosomidae > Nippostrongylus > Nippostrongylus brasiliensis. Next base: position 30,648,842 of record CP130732.1, on the reverse strand, counting down.
TGATTCTACGGGTCACTTTTGATATTATCTTACTTTAGTAAAAATCAATCCGATCTTCCTGAACAGAAAATCACATTAGAGCATTGGTTTTGTCGAAGTGATACATATTATAGCTTCTCTCTACACTAGTGTCCTTCTGAGGGACCACTCGTCCCATTCACCAATCAAGTACGCCTCGATACCCTCAAGGTTGATAAATCGATTTTTTTTTTCGTCGAACTCACCCAATTTTCAATTCGTGTGTAAATTCGATACTCAACTTCACGAGTTTAAAACTGAGTGATGTAAACAACGAAGAACCGTTGATGGAACGAGGTTAGGGAGCTGGTCAGATCTGTCAAAGTAGGGCTTGTCAATCGCGGATCTAGGCTCAGCATTTGGTGCAACATGGAAATTATCAATGGAGTAGAAACAGAACTTCCCCAAGTCTCGGATCGTTTCATTACTGACAAAGGAATCGGTTGACCTGGAGTTACCCTAGGTGCGATTCATCATTGTGAGACGGGATCATTTCTAAGTCTGAAGTGTCGGAGGTTTGCCGTTGCCAAGATTAACCCTGAATGTGCGGTTTCAGGATATCGTAATATTTGCGAAAGAAACGGGTATGCTTACCATGAGGTAACGTAACGTAGTGGCTAGTTGTTCAGGAATTTGAACCGCAGTCACATTAGCTTCCAGACGAATGTGGTTTACCTACTTTTTTTTATTATTTTTATTTGAATACGATGCTCAAGGCATACTTATTATTTTTATTTGAATACGATGCTTAAGGCATACGTAGGAAAAACATCCACACAGCAACACATAAGACATCAACTTAAGTGGTACATCAATAACATGAAGCAAACTACATTCCTACTCAATTCAGCCATTCAAAAGCTCAACAGCCGTTGCTTTGCGATCCTTTTGAACCTGTGTATTTCATGAGGTGCATATGGCATGGTGGTGTTAAGAGACAGGAAAGCCGAACCCGCCCTACAGGTGAATGAATGCAACCTTACGCCCCGTTTCGGTGCCGGATACCAGATTTTAGTGGAATTACCTCTAGTTTTGGTGTGCTTGATCGTATAAAAACTAGATACTACCTTTTTCCTTTCTCTTCTATTACGAGCCAAATTATCGGTGGATGATTAGAGTTCTGGGTCATAAATTGCTCTCTTTCCTCTCTGAGGAACTCGAAACTTCAGCGTTCGAGTTGCTTCGCTTACTCTTTCGGCGCCAAAGATCGTTTTACGGCCTCAGTCGTAAGCCGCAAAAGCCAGGCGTTCGGCGATCAGTCGTGATAACTGAAACTAAAGCTCTCCCGTGCAATGTGTTCCGGCCGGAGGGGTTCTCTGCAACGCCTTTACTCGCCGTCCTCAGAACTAGGGCAATGCAGTCCCATTTGATTCCTTGAGGACTAGCTTATAAATGAGTAACCTTTGGACCGATTTCGATAATTTATTTAATTTATCTAGGTTCAGTGGGCGCACGTGGTATTTGACTAAGTGAAACTAAATACACCCGCACGGTCGAACGAGCGACCCCCCTCTGGACTAAAAAAAACCTTTTGTGCTTCCGGGGTCGGGTAAGTTGATGCTAGACCCGCCTGGGAAGGTAAAGACAATGACTTAGTATGGCTACTGACTCCATGAAGTCATTAGGTAGGCCAGACACCTATCCACCATTCCTCTCCGATTCTGATTGCAACATGGATGCTACTGCGCATCCTTAGGGAACTGATCAGCGCCGACCCCAGCTACCTTTACCTTTCTCCTTTATTTAGGAGAGTGGGCAGGTTTGGTCGCTGTGTTGGAGGGAATGGTTTTACGACGCTGTAAAATCCTACTCTTGAATTTGGAATTTCGAAAAGAGCTAGGTATCTAGAAAATGTTGAAGAAGGATGTGTGTGATAGGCGTTCTGTGATTGTTCAATTTTGGGCGTAAATGATCTAGTTTTTTATTGTTTACAATCATAGAGGAGCCGCAGACGGTTTTTCATTACCGCGATTAATTCTGAGGGGTGGTTGGCTAGAGACTAATGGGCGGATTCTACGATCCCATTAACTAATCGTTTTCGACCAATGACGAGGAGCTTCAAGGGAACCAGGAAGGGGCCGAGAAGGACAAAACTCTGCTGAATTCTCGGCTTGTTACCCAAGCGCAGCGCCTTTGCAGCAGCGCGGATTTGTTTTTCTTGGCTGGTCTCACGTTGTCACGTCAGCTTGTCAAGTGTTGTGCACTTGGAGGCGATCAGTCATGTCAACCCCTGGGTAACATATTTTCAACTGGTAATGCTTCTCTGGGTTTCGACGCTTCTCGAAAACAGAATAAGGCACAGCAAAGCATCGGGTGAGTGGTGAAGAAGGAGGAAGGAATCGGCTCCCAACTATACACGCGGCCATTTTTGAACTTGACATTTTGTTTGTGCGATGGAAATGCTCATTTCCGCATGACGTCCTCAAATGCGAAACACGATTTTATTCTAATACGGAAATAAAAAATACTTTTCAGTTATTTACTTAATTGTAGCCACAGGATATACTTAACAAGGGCGGCCTAATGAGGTTAACCCCCTTATTTTAATTAATTATTAACTAATTTATTACGACCATTCAAGACAGTCGTGGGATAATGTCAACATCAAGCACAACAAACTTATGAAACATAAAGAACAGGTTATTTATAATTACAACAGACAAACTGCTCTCAATTTTACAAACAAATATTCAAATATTTTTTAATCAATGAAAATAAAGTTAGAGTGAATAACGGCAGGAAAACGGTTATGAGGGTTTGTCTAGTTTATATTGCGTTGTGGTGGATCCTTGCCGAAGGTCTCGCACGAGTTGATTATGAGGCGGAAGAGCAGAACACAATAGAAAGGAGCTAATAGTATAACAGCCCCAAAACGAATCTTTTCTTGAGTTTCATTAATTTTTCCCGGTTCTTGTCATTCTCTGTGGATCCTCAGAGAGTTGAACAACCATCGTAGATATTTTCACAACCTCTAAAACCCTACAGAATTGGAGATCGAAAAAGAACGACTTTGGCCATAACTGCATATCAATTATTTTTATTACATCTACATACATTTATGCCCACTACGTATAGGATTAGTGACAAACTTAACGTCTAGTTTCGGAAAAGATTAAGCAAAACTATTATGACGATTGGTGTCCTAAGGACACAGTTGCTTTTCATGAAAACTGTTTCAGTTTTTCAATGCATTGTTTGATCTATTGTTCCTCTTCAGAACCGTCGGTAAACACCCGCCAAAGATGAATGAAACGAACCGTTCGTATCGTTTTTGCTTCAAAGTATAATAAATCACCTCAAAAGCCGGAATCAGAAAAACGTGATCTACCAAATGGTTGAGGAAGTGTAGCTGAATTCGTGGTTTTCAAGACCTCATCAGGGCGACATCAGAGTAATGACCGCGTAGGGTCATTTTTGTTAGGCTAATTACATCCTGTGGATATTCCTAAATTGATTCACATATGATCTTTCATGAATGCGTAGTAGCAGAAATGAATACTAATTTTAGAGAGAATAAACGGAGAATAAACCAATAAGATTAAAAATAAATTTCATGTGGAACATTTTTGAGAACAATTCAGCATAAAAAGTTTCCTAATTCATTATCCTCGGCTTAATATTTATATGAAGAACGTCCTCTCCAAATATGTGGTTACCACCGCTTTTTTATCTATTGTTTATAGATGAGAGAAAATGCGAACTCGCTGATTTTTGACATGGGTTCGGCTTCAGCCTTTCCTTATCTTTATTTTCAATCCCTTCACGTCTGGCAAGGTTCGAAGAACATCTTGTAAGAAGCTTTGCGACACTAGTTATTACGTTCGATGTTGTATGAATAAGTAGATCTGATGGGACACTACTGACTAACAATGTTGTTTTGGAGCATATACTCCTCTCGCTCCAACAACAATTTAGGGGTTTGCAGTGGCTCTGGTGGATTTCAGTCAATATATTATATATATAGATATTTTCCAATAAGTGGGTTGTTTACTGGACTCTATGATCGCAGACGTTACGTGTTTCTTATAAACAGGTAAAGATAAAGGTGTCGGTGCTGATGAGTCCCCGAAGGAAGCGCCGCCGCATTCGCGATCCGTTCAGAGTCGTAAAGGCACGGTGAATGCGAATTTGGCCTATACAATGACATGGGGTCACAGCCGCTATACCAAGTCAGTGTCCTTACTTCACAGACAAATTTGGTACCAATTTACCCAACCCCGAAGGGATGGAAGACCTGGTTGACCCGAGCGAGGATCAATCGACCGTGCGGGTGTCAGCAGCGCCTCTTACCGCTGCACCACGCGAGCCAGTTTTTATGACTCTTACAACACTGGAAAATTCGATGGCTCATTCAGTTTACTTTCAACATTTACTGCTTTTAACGTACAGCAGTCCCTTTCGCAGCGCTAATAATAAGCCGTTTTCATCGACTTTTGAAAACGATCATCAATTTCTAACAGTATATAATAGCACCAGGTAGCTACTATGCTGGTCCGAGAGAACACAATAAACTTCTTGAAAATATCAATTCTTGTACAATATTGCAAAGCCAGAATCTGTCACCTAACAAAGTTGCTGTTTTTGTACGTATTTACATATTTATACTTGTTTGACTTGTATACTTGTTTATATTTATATTTATTATATTATATATTTATTATTTATTGTTATATTTATTTACTTGTTTATTTATATTTCTTTTTATACTCACGCCGTGGGCAGATCACTAGAAGGGTGAGATCCACCTAAGTGTCTTCTAATCGTCGCTTTCCGAAAATTGAACTTTCATTCGGATTTCAAGTCCTAATGACAGTACCGCCTCAGAAAAGTTAGCAAACGAGAGGAACTCACCGTAACTCTGTATATCGTTCTCCTCCACAAGCCATTACCGAAGTGTGCACACCCTACTATCATCCACTACTGCCTTATTTTCATTTTTTTTTTATTTCTCAGCATTAAAATCAACACCCCACAATTCCTAACACGATCTGCTCTTGTATTTGGTATCTTTTCTTTTCAAGCTGGAGTTTAGAGCTTCAGTAACGCTTCAAAATTAAGTCAATGGTTCATTAACATTTGCAATTGTAGAGTTGGACGGATTACAAACTTCGATGGAACCCCGACGACTACGGTGGTGTGGACGTGCTCTATGTGCCTTCGGACACGATCTGGCTACCAGATATCGTGCTCTACAATAAGTGGGTATTATTATATTTCTGCTATTAGATGTATTTATCCAGCTCAAATATTCGTATTTTGCCTTCAATTTTCTCGTTGAAGCGTAATTTTCGGAGTTTATTCATCTGAATCTTTACTATCGAACTCTTAAATGTACTTGACATGACCGATTTTCCGTCCATTTTGTATTTCATAGTAGAAGGTTTTCTTCCCTAGTTATTGTTTTCTTCGCTTTTGAAGCTCCAATCACAGTAATATCAACTATAAGATTGTATATAAGTGATACATCTGACGAAGCGCACTGTTATTAGCTTTCACCAATAAATGGCAATGAATCCGAGTTCCTAGTTGCGCATCGCATCCTCATCACTTTTATCGCTTTCATTTTTCGTTTTTCTTTATGTTTATCATTTTTTTAGCAAGGTCTAATTGTAACAGCACCATTAGCAAGCTCATTCACCCATTTACAGTGCCGACGGCAACTATCAGGTAACTATCATGACCAAAGCCAAGCTGTCCTACAACGGCACCGTTGAATGGGCTCCGCCGGCGATATACAAGAGGTGTGTTCCTGGTTTTCCACTTTTCCTTTCCTTTTTTCCTAATTTTCTCCTCAACGCCACATTTTCAGTATGTGCCAAATAGATGTAGAGTTTTTTCCGTTCGATCGACAGCAATGCGAGATGAAATTTGGTGAGTGGAAAATCTCCTTTTCACTTCTTTTGTGGAGTGCGTGAGCGACTGTTGGCGAATGTGTACTCCTCGGCACTTTTCCTGTTTGAGCGACTATTTTCTTCCCCCCGCTGCTCTTCCAAAATGTAAATTTCTCAGCAGCTGTCACTGATTCAATTTCCATGTAAATGAGGTCCAAATGTGGAATTGCTGCACTATTGCCAGAAAACTGACTTTACGTATTTGAAAATTTCGAACATCGCTGATGATTGGTCGGTCTCGATCATTAACTAGCCATAATGAGAGTTGAACTAATATACTATCGAAATCCAGTTGCAGTGATAGCAGTTGTTTTGTCATCCCTAGAAAACGGAAATTAGTTATAAAATTTTGTAGTTTTTCGTATTGTTGTGGCATTTTGTAGATTGTCCTTTTCATAGGAAAATCCTCTCCATAGCCATCCTGTGGGAAACGCAGGAGATCACTGGCGAAGCTAAGGAACAAATTACAGAAATATTCGGCGTTGATTCGGGGATTTTGACAACTTTTTGATGCGGTTCTGAAACTCACAATTTGCAGTAAATTTCATCTGCGTGGCGCACTTCGCATTACTTTGGCATGAACATTTTAAGGAAGAATTACATGTGCGATTGTTGATTTTAATTGGAGGTTGGGTTTCACTGAATTTCCTGCAGTCAAACCCAACAAGTTGATTTTGAACTAAACTCTGATCCCTGAAGATTCTCACAAAATTATTCTTAAATCAAGCGCACGCGACAGGGACCGGTTTTCCGTTCCAAAACGCCAAAAAAATCTAGAAAAAATCCTCCGCTGCAGGGTCGTGGACTTACGGTGGACTCGAAGTCGATTTGATCCACAAGGACGAACACCTCCAAGAGGAGTCGATCGAGATGGTCGAAGGTGTCGATGGACCCGTGCAAGAGTCCGTATGGATTGTAAACGAGGGTATGTTTTTGTGTTGGTTTAAAAGTGACCACGAATACCTTAGAACAAAAAGTGAGTGCCCTGCTGAATATTCTCACGGATTATATTTTATCGCCGTCTACCTTGAGAACCAATTTTAGTTCTGAGCATCTTTTGTGTTCTTGGTGGCTCCTTACAAGTTCCTTGGTTTTCTAGATCAAGAAACCACTAAACGCCACACACGTCGTGGTGTTTCTGAAAACTGCAAAAAAATATGCCAATATAGATGGGCTACCACTGAAGCGACTCTTGAAATGTGCTATCCAACTCTCGGTATCGTAGATTTGGTGACTTTAGACTCGAGATTTTACAGTTATTTTTTACAGTTCTTCATCTATAATTTTTCGTCTTAGTGAAGCATTTCGGAGTTAAAAATAAACGCGAAAGTTGCAGACTTGGTTAGGCTAGCTGTCGATTTCTTCTTGTCACTGGGATCGTCTTTGAGCTGACTTTGACACATCGGCTACATCAGAGCGTAGAAAAACACGAGTTGTTGAACACTCCGAACAACAACATTGATGAACGAGCACATCAGACTGGTTTAAGTTCTGATCTCGTCGTGATCGGTTAAACTGCTCGATCACATTCTAATTTTTGCCACCAGAAAGTCAGGGATTTGCCCACGAACTTTAACATTTATCTGACTATTTGTGACCTACACTAGACGAGGCAAAAACGCCCCGGTAAAATTGGCGATTTCTTGCCAGATACACATTGGATAGGCTTTGTGGATCTCTCCACCTTTCCGAACATTTGAAAATATTTCTACTATATCGACGTGAGCTGTAAGTCGTTTTGACGTCCCAGTGAGCTTGGTAGAAGATTTGAAATGTTGCTTTTATTTCAAAGGTGTTCATAAGGGCGTCAATGTGGAGACGAGTGGCAGAAATAGCTAGACTGAAAACGATGAGGTTAAATAAGGACGTTTTATTCATCTACTTGACACAAATTGTAGAAAAACTGAACAGAAACAAAGATAGACTTATCTTTTCCCTTATGTCAAATTATATACTGGTGGGTCCTAAGTAATTAGTAAGCAATTACGGGAATCTGGTCTACCTAGTGTGTGCATTTAGTTCTACCTTGTTCTATAGTTTATAACGTCCAGCAGTGTTTCGCGATTGGTTCTGTTACTGCTTTTTTGTTCTGTGTTGGACTTTGAAACAAATAAATAAATAACAAAAAATAAATGAAACGCTTGATACAAAAATGAAGAAGAGTTAAGACCTATTGACTGAGTTTTGAAGCAGTCCTCTTGCCAGTGGATATTTCTGTAGGCAACCAACGACTATTTTTGGAAGGAAGATCCGCTTGCAGATAGGTCAAGTCGGAATCGAAGGATGTTGGCGTATGTCAGGATTTAGGGAAGTTCATGTCGCTCACCGATTTACAGTTATTACACCTCTATATACTGGGATGTTCTAGTAGTGAGCATCAATAGTAGTGGGACGATGAAGAATCTTTTTTGACATCGATTTTTCAGTACCATTTCACGATGAACTACTTTTAATTCAAAATATCCATTGTATGGAACGGAAGAGGACAAATGATTCTAACATATTCACCTACACAACGAGTCCACATCGCTTCTTCTCTCACTTTTCTTTTGAGCTTTGTATTTGATACTTAATGTAGGTAATTCATGATTCTTGAGCTAAAAGCTTATATTTGTTGCATTTAGGTATCGATTTGAGTGACTACTATCCCAGCGTCGAATGGGACATACTCAAAGTGCCAGGGAAGCGACACTCCAAGCGGTATCTGTTCATCAATTTACTTTTGATTGCACTTATTTTCATACCCTTTCTTAGAGTAATACTGCTTTGCCAAGCGAGCTTAGTAGGTGGAGATCAGCGAGCTTAGTAGGTGGCGATCTAACGTCAAACGCCTAAAAAGTGGTCCGACAATTCTTCACCCTTGATCTACGCAGCCAAGCGCTGCATCGTTCCTAGCGTTTTCTATTAACTTATAGAATCCCACGTAACGGAGAAGTCAAAAGAAATGTAATGACATCACATGGAGTCATTAGATGTCTACTGACTTCTCAGTTTTGTAAGGTATTTAATAAGTTAGTTAAATGTTCAAGGAATTTTCGGACCACTATTCAGGCCCTTCACGACGATGGCAAGGTTGAAACTTTAGGCCTCTGATCCACCTACTAACCTCACTTGGCACAGCAGCATGGCAATGTACGATTACCATCATGCCGAGGTTTCAAGAAGGACTTAATGAAGTAAAATAAGAGTCTTTCTTAGTGTTTCTGGTAGTCATGCCACTAGTGAAAATGTGAAGGACGAACCGTCGTGGAAATAAACACAAATTAAGCTAGTAGGATTGCCAAGGTGATTTATACATATCTCTAAATTCGCGTTTAGTCACAGATCGGCTGGAGTTGTTTTAGAGAGCTCATTCGCTGGGCATTCTTCCAAGAACTTCTTTTAGAGTTTTCTTCCGATTTTTGATCTTCTAAGAAATAATATTAATCTATTGTGTATGTGTGTATATATGTGTGTTTGTGTGGGGGAGGGCTATCGATCGGTGAGTGTTCGGAGCTGACGGACCGGCGGCGAATTCCCTGAGGAACAGCGCCGAAATGATTTTTCACGACTGCGCAATGAATTCATTTTTTCCGTCAAACGCCGCCAGCCAGCCTCGAATCGCCTTTTAAACAAGCTGACGAGTCACAGCGAACACTGCGAGCGAAGAAACAGCGGCGACTTGAGGGGTTCACGTGCACACTGCATCCAACCAACTGAAGAGGCCTCAAGTTGCAGTCGAGCACTGGAGAACAGGAAGTCAGAAATTTAGCCTTGCTGAGAAGCTTCAGCTGTGAAAGAGGCGAAATCGAGCTACGGAAACGCGCTAAACAGGTGGCAAGAAGTCGTGTACGCAACATGAAGCTCGGAAAACTAAGGATTTTTATATTCGTGAGAATTGGTTCCAATCATATAAAAGTATCGGGTTATAGGAGAGCTACTTAACGAAAAACTAAAAAGAATACTGCGAAAATGAACAAAAGAAAGAAAATGGAAGGATTGTTCGCCAAAGAATCCGATTGAATTTCACAGATTTCTGAACTTCCACTCTTGCCGCCGCTTGCCAAACTCAGCACATATAGCAGATTTTTCATGTTAAGGAGAACTCAAGTAAAAAAAGAGTTTCGAGTGTGTTAACCTTCGATGGTAATGTTTTCCTGTTTTTCTGATGATATGTGCAGAAATTCAGCTCATTTCCAACGAAAGCTATTGAAATTCTTTTTATAGGAAAATTCACTGTCTCTACTGCTCTGCCACTTAGTCGCCCCCGGAAAAAGTTTCCGTCAATAGTTTTGTAGTGAAAAGACATACTGAATCAGATTGAATCTCGTAGTGGAGGTTTCGAGTACTCAAGTGGCCTAACGTCGTTCTAGTGTGGAGCAGCCTTTCTATTTTTGCCGTCAACGACGTGATAATTAGGAACAGCTCGTCGAATTAGATTGTCAACCGAATGTTTGGCATTATTAATCCGAAAAAAAAGCGAAGCAGTTCAACTTCAACCAAAACATCGTCAGAATTATTTTTGGGATTCATTCGGAGACCGCAGCTCGAGAAATGGTCCGAAAAAAATTATATCTTTTTTGTCAGAACATGCCTTTGTTTTCTTTACGAACGCGTTCTCATTAGCATCGTAGACGTAAGCGTAGAAAAGACACTTATGCTATCCTACTAGGGAATCTTGGAAAAGGAAAGGGAATCAAGGAGTCAGGAAAACGTCTCCTCAAGGAAAAAAGAGTCAACTCATCACCCTTTTTCTGGGAGACAGCTACGAGCAGAAGAGTGATGAGTTGACTTATTTTCAATAAGTCACCTTCGCCATTACATCAGTTAATTGGGTGACATGAAATTAATTGCAATTTTGAGAGGTACAGCGAAAGAGAAGTAGCATATTGTGGACCAACGACTAGGGACTATGAACCTAACAATGCAAGCTTCACGTTTAATTTTACCTTAAATACAGGAAGAACTACCTTAACTTCAAGCCATCCCAATTTTTCTCCTCCATCCCAATTTTTCTCCTCCGTGAAAACATTTTTACTCCTTGTGCTTCAGCTATCCGTGCTGCGAAAGCCCGTTCATCGACATCACCTACGAGATCCATTTGAGGCGGAAAACGCTCTTCTATACTGTGAATCTCATCTTTCCTTCAGTAGGTATCAGGTGAGTTCAGTATTTTCGATGACTTTACGTGCAATCTCCAGATAACCCATAACTAATTTTACCTTCATTTCCAGTTTTCTGACTGCTCTCGTATTCTATTTACCATCGGATGGAGGCGAAAAGATTTCACTCTGCATCTCCATCCTCATCTCTCTCACTGTGTTCTTTTTGTTATTGGGTATGCTTTGTGATTTACATTTTCCACGGAAAAATGTCATTGCTCTAATTTCTCCAATTTCAGTCGAGATCATTCCGTCGACATCTCTTGTCATACCTTTGATAGGCAAATACCTGCTTTTCACTATGGTGCTGGTCACACTCAGTGTAGTCGTTACCGTCGTCACTCTGGTTTGTTTTTACCGACGGAGCCTCCATCTGTTAAATGTGATGAATTCTTCTAGAATCGGTATAATTTCAGAACGTGCATTACCGATCTCCGAGCACGCACAATATGCCGGAGTGTGTTCGGCGGTTCTTCATAGAGATTTTACCAAAGTATCTCTTAATGAAACGGCCACCTCAACCTGGTCATAAGGTATGTTCTTGCCGTTCTGAAACAGATCTATCGAGTATGAGTAGAAGCTTACGAAGTTCACTCGAACGTTTTTCAACACCCGATATTGTTTTCCGATGCCAAAAATGCCAAAAGATTCATTTCCTCCTGTTTAGAGGGGAGTGTTGGGTATTTATTTAATTAAACTTTTTGGTTGTTTTAGGTAGTTTTTTAAAGGTAGTTTCGGTAGTTTTTTGCTAGTTTTGGTGGTAAAGGCAACGTTTCACGCATACGAGAAATTTTTCAGGAAGTGGGAGTACGGAGAACTTAATAGAAATAAAAAATCGGACTAGGCCATATCGGGAATGGAAACTAATAGAGATTAATAGAGAGTAACAGTTCTCCGATACCTGAATATTTTGTCCATCTCTAAATGTTACAGCAGAAGAAAAACTCGCGAACGACGTTCGGCACTCATAGCAACAGTCAGTTCGCCAGTGCGATGTCTGAGCAGGTCAGTTTTCCTTCTCCCTTTTTTAGTTTTCTCATCAAATTACAAAAACAGAAGACGCCTCCCGTTTTTAGAACGTCGATCTGCTTTCGCCGACGTTCCGGACATTCGCTGCGAGCTCCGCCGAAGACACTTCATACTCTTCGTATCAACGGTTAGATCTAGCTCTTATCACTTCTTCAGATAATGATAAGACAACGGTAAAGCTGATAAATCACATGATTATGATGAAGCTGACTTGCATAGTAGAGATCTAGGCACACCGATTAGAATATATTGAGTTGGATTCTTACACCGTAACATGCTGGGATAAAGAAACCTGCCGCTAGCTGTAAGATTCCGTAGCAGTTGAAGCTGTACAAAGCCCTCAAGCAATTTTATCGCACTCTTATTGTTTGATGAGTGTCCAGAATAAGAGTCCACTTCTGAACTATTCTCCCCTGTGAAATTCTATTATTTATGGTTCTCAAATTGATCTCCATGCTGTCGACATTTCAGGGAAGTCTCACCGGTGAGATCAGCTGTTGAAAGCGTAGCCTATATAGCGGATCATCTAAAGAACGAAGAAGACGATAAGCAGGTGAGAAGGCAAACTGGTAATAAAAGTAAAACAAATCAACAGAGAGCAAAGGCAAATCCCCCTCGGTAAACAAAACTTGGATTAAAGCATTTCTCATCATCATTTTCTGGACAGATGCAACCAAGCAGTGCTGCAAAGGAGTGGGTGTTTCGATAAAATTATGTTTTCCTCGAGCCTGAACTTCTCGGCTCCTCCGTAGGACGGCACAGACATGGTAAACCTATCAGAAAACTTTCTGCGATTAACGCTACGCTACTTCCTCTGCGTCCCTGCCGTATGCAAATCATTGATTTGCTGTTTTCTGTCGAACCTTAATTTACAATTATGCCCAGTTACAATGATCACATTCTAGAAGCGCGCATGGCATATTGGTAAGAGGCGCTTCTGGCACCCGCACGGTCAACTGATCAATTCCCGCCTTGGCTAACCTAACGATTCTGGAACACGAATGTGGCTTAGGGGACTTATTAAAGCCGACCCCTTCAACTTTACCTTTACCTTTACATAGTCACTATGGTCAGAATACCTCTGCTACTCTAGGAAGAGACCAAGGATGTTCTCGTTTCAGGTGATCGAGGATTGGAAGTACGTGTCAGTAGTGATGGATCGGGTATTTTTGTTGCTGTTCACATTCGCTTGTGCGCTGGGCACCATACTGATCATCGCCCGAGCGCCTTCAATCTACGACACTACGGTACCTCTGGCGTAGCCACGGCGTGTGGTCGAGTTCTGCTTCTGCGTGCCCTCAGGCATAGAGGCAGAACACTCCGACGTTCCGCTGATCGCCTGCCGACAATCGACTTCTGCCTTTCATTGTTCAGTTACACTAGGGTCAACGTGCAACGGGTTTGCCTTAATCTGCCACTATATGTATGCGTTATGTTTCCACTCCTTGTGAGACTTCTCTACCGTACTGCGCACAATGTTGTACGCAGCTGTCGATCTAAAATACTCATTCATTGCTCCGTTGTGTGGCGGCAACAACAAACGGACAACACCTGAGCGTGCTCTTTCCAAGAAACCGGCCAGAGTACCACATTCCTGTAGTTGCACCAAAATTCGCCCCCACAACAACGACAATTCTCACTCACTGCCAACATTCGTTGCCTTGAAGTCTATCATCAGTTTGGCGATTCACCCCCTATCTCGGTTATAGGCTTTTCAGATTTGCTCAACTGAAGTTCTCTTTCGTCAACAAACCTTGCAAACGAACCACAACAACATTATTGTCAGCAACAAAAACTTGTAGCTATTGTTTTTCCGTTGAAATAGGGAACTATTTGTTCAGAATCCATCCATCTATTTTTCTTCTCCGTCACCTATTATTTGTTTTCCAAGAATTTCCTCCTCACATAGCTTAATATAGGTGCACACACATTCATATCGTCGCGTGGTCGATCTATTTCGATATATCGTCCACCGATAATTTTTGTTTAATGTTTGTACAAAATGATTTGTTATAACAGAGAAGTATAAATAAAACTCATCCTCAACATTTGTCGCGTGAAAGTTATATATGATCACTAAAATAAAGGTAATGGTAAAGGTAAAGGGGTCGATGTTGATCAGTCCCCTCAGAACGCGCCATGCATTTGGGTTTCAGTCAGAACCGTGGAGGCACGACGAATGGCTATTGGGCCTGCGAGGGCCAGCCGCTACACTGTCAAAGTCTGTACCTGCCCAGTCAAGTCTGGTATTAGGTTGGTGCAAAAGTTCTCGGACATTCGGGATACAAAACCGTTTATTTTATAATATCTGAATAATAACGAGGAGTCATTTGAAGTAGGCTACATTAATATCAATGGTCTTCCCTTCTCTACAACATTTTTTTGACTGGATCCGAAAATGGCGGGGAAACCCTTTTTAAATTCAAGAAGTCGCACATGTCCGAGAACTTTTGCACCAACTTAATACCAAAAATATGAACATTGAGAATCTGTCAGAGAAACTGCCAAAGTCATTCATACCAGATATGCACCAGTGAAACGAAGGGAAAGAGTCCAGCTAACTGAAAATTTGGTAGATGACAGAACCAACGATTATTAAACCAAAAAGTTTTAGAGAGTGTGACCTAGGCCCAGACTCATGAGGGTTACCACCCAGTCTCTTCATAACAAAAAAAGCTTCGTCCAGGTAATTTCTCAGAGATAAGCAATTTCCACGAATATTTGCGTGGTGTAACTAATTGGTTAGTTTTCGGTCTCATTATGAATGACAAAATAACAGTAATGATGGTAGAATTATTTAACAATGGTAGACATCATTGATATACAGCAACATACAGAGCTTGAGCGAAAAAATCTAGAGGATTAATCTCAAGAACCGGCTTCGACAACCAGACAAACAGCAATAATTATATACAGGTGTTGGACATCAAGTGCTAAGAAGATTCCTTCTTCAACGCATTAATTTGTTTTGTAAGTGCAGCTCTTTGCGCCGGACCACCCCATACGGATCGAATGACGGCTAAAGAAGGTTGAATATTCCATAATAGAAGTGAAGTGTAAGAGCAAATTTGTGCGTACCGAGGAAACAGTAGCGTCATGAAACTGTTTAAAATGGTCCAAAACTACGCATTTGTTTCACTTTAGAAATAAATTTATACAAACCGAGCTTGTTGTCTTCGTTGTTTGTCAGAACCGCATCCACAAACGCCTTCTGGGCTTTACACACATCTGTGCCATGTTTCAGCATTGATGCGATGAATGCCTGAAGTTTATCTGTATCTGATTGGCTGCATCGTCTTATGGCTCATTCATACTCAGTGCCAAAGCAAAGCAGCGCCGCAGCTGGGCTGTTTCCGCTAAAACCACGTTTTCCCTAAGCCTAAACTTCCTAGGTTTCCCTGCAGTCCACGGTGGGATCAATCTCATTCCACAAAGTTATCAAGGGTTTCCTCAAAGTTAAGGTAGAGGTCAAGGATTGACTGATCGTTGATCAGCCATCGTAGGACAGGCTACGCGTTCGTATTCCATTCAGAATCGTAGAGGCATGATGAATGCGTATCTGGTCTATATGTAGAATAACTTGAGGGACCAACCTCCGTTCCAGTCAGCGTGTTCACCTTTTTAGACGAGTCTCGTACCAATTTACATGACCCCGGAACGATGAAAGACTTGTTTAGCCTTGGCGCGGTTCGATCACTTGAACGTTTGGGTGTCAGAGGGTTGCATTACCGTAGAATAGTACGTATTCCAGTCTAGCCTACTGTTGTACTGTCTCCCCTGCGTCTCTGCTCTAGATATACTCTATCATTACAGTACTGCTCTGCTGCCGAGTATGAATGGTCTTTTAGTAGCACCAACTTCAAATTCTTCATCCGACTCGTACACAAAGTCAACGAAGCCGACATCCTTAGCTTCAGCAGCACTGAGAATTGACGCGGTGGTCATCAAACGCAGAGCTGTGCTTCGTCCAACAATTGACGCCAAATAGTTCCCACCGCCCCATGACGGAACGATTCCCATTCGAGCTTGTAGAAAACCAATCTTCAAGTACAAATTTAAATAACAAAGTAATCAGATAACATAAAAACAGAACAAACCTGTGAATCTTTATGCGCAGCACGTATATCACAAGATGACGCGATTTCGGTACCTCCTCCTAAGCTGTGACCATGTAGGCGAGCTACACTAACCTGAAGTGGGGAAGTTATTGTTGTTCCGCATTATCTGAGTTAGTTCCAGATAAAAAAAACTGTCTCAACCTTTATAGATTTCTAGAAACTCACAAGAGGAGACGATCGGATCATACCTAACGATGATGACATGAACTGGCACATGGCAGCTCCGAGAGAGGGGTTGCACAGCTGGAAAGATCTATACGTAACTATTTTTTTTCATGGGCGAAAGGTGAAGATAAAAATGTCGACATTCATCAGTCCCCTAAGGAAGCGTCCACCGCATTCGTGTTCCATTCAGAATCATAAAGGCATGGCAAATGCTTATTTGCCCTGTACAATGACTTGCGGACTGAGTGTCTTTCCCTTCCCAGACAAGCCTGGTTCCAATTTACCCGACCTGCGAAAGGCTGGCTCGACCGAGATGGGATTGATCACCAGACCGTGCGGCTGTCAGCAGCGCCTCCCACCACTGCACAGTGCCTGCCCTTTGCCACAGGTACCAGCACCCAGAGCCGATTTACGATTTCCTTCCCAAGGACTTGACAGGTCGAGAAACTTCTCAAATGCTCCATTTTTTCCTAGAACGTTGAACAGCTTCCTGGATTAATATCAGTAATAGCGAAATAGACACGATTCAAAAAGCCCAAACTTATATCACCGTAAAAATCGTCAGTCCTTTACCTGTACATGAAAATTTTCAGCAAAATTAGAGAAATTAATCGATAAATCTAAGCCGGATAAAATTTCGTAAACTTACATTCTCGATCAGGCCAAGATCAGCACCACTGCAGAATGACCGCCCAACTCCTTCAACCACTAATACACCACAAGACGAGTACTTCTCAAGCTCCTGAAAATATCGACGACGGTTTGGAAAAGAGCGAGAAGTCTCAAGAGTGTTAGCTTAATGTGAACAACTCCACGGGATCACGACCTAAACAACCGATTCAGATTTCAGACTCAATTCGCAAAACATCGAGGTACAAATTAGAGATTGACGACGAACTCTCCCTTGATTTCCACGATTTTCCGGGTTATTGAATATCTAGAAATGGTGGCTGTGCTAGGATTATCGTAAAAATCGCGGCTCAGGCAGGATACGAAATAACAGTGGGTAGCATCATATCATAAATCACCTAATCAATAGGACATCAAGGTTTCAAAAGTCATTGTTTACAGAATTATATGGCAGATGAAATTGCACGAATAAATAACAAATGTCGTTCTCCGCGCTCCTCTAGCACCTTTCTTGAGCCATGCGGATTTAGCCTCCAGCGCACTTAGCTACAAGGGCTCAGTGGTGTACCGGTTTAGCATCACAGTGTTCGAAAGTGCATGAGAAACAGGTTCAAATCCCACTTGAGGCGCGACTTTTCCGATGAGCCTGACATTATCAAAACCACAAATACAATGTTTCTCCAACAACAGTTCATCCGTACCTGGGCTTTGGAGCCTAACTGGAACATCATCTCTCCCGACAAGCAGTTACTCTTGTCTGGTCGATTCAGTCGAAGTCTAGCGACGTCTCCCGACGAGGTAAGGTCCACTTGCCCTCCTTGCCACTTGTGCAGAACTTCAGCCAATTCGGGGCATATCTGTGCAGAAACCTTTATATCGACGTGTTCGCCCAATTAACTAGCTGTTATTCCGCTTACCTGGGTAGACAATAAACGAGCTGAAATGCTATGAAGTGGAATAAATCGAGAGTATGTGGCGATCATGATTTCTGCAAGTAAGATTGAATGACAAGAGCTTGGACAATTGGAATTACAAAAATCACAAATAACAGGTCCACAACCACGAGAAATTCGAAGTCTTGCACCCCTATCGTGAACTAGGTGTACGCATCACATCTTCTCTAGAAAACACGCTCTGAATGGATGTCATCAGTTTCAGAAAGCATTTCAAGGCGCCGGCTTTCTTTTTCTTCAGTAGCATGCCTGCGATTGCCAAAAACAGAGGTGGGGTGGGCAATTTTGATGCTCCCGCGTGAGCAATCGAAAGCATAGACATTCCATCAAACAGCCAATTGTGGGAAGCTGACCCAGTGATTTCACCCGGACCGTCCTTACAGCGCGAACACTACAAATTTGGTGAATCGGTACCAGTCTCCAAAAGTGAAGGCACTGACCTTAACAGTAGCTCGCCTGCGGTATGGTCAAATACCCACTCGCCATGCCTCTACGACTTTGAATGATACACGAGTGCATGGCGCTTCCTTGCATGGAGCGACTAATCAATACCAAATACTGTACACTTTACTTCTTAAATAACCAGCACCTTTCTCTAGGCAATTTGGTCCAAACCCCATTGACTTGACCTCGACGATCCTACATTAGTCATCCGGAAGGTAAGGAAAACGGTCGGAACTACAAAATGAAGGTCCAGGTTCGCAGCGACCGCATCAAATCTCTTTTTAAAGCAAATTTGTAATGAGTTGACCCGGGTTTTGATGTTTAGATAGTGCAGATAGTGAAGAAAATACATAACGGACGATTCCACAATTACCCTCCAAAAGGACGCAGTACCGCCACTATCAGCGATAGATCGCTCGGAAACAGGTGCTATGTGACTTGGAGGTGCAGCCGATGCAAAAATCTCTAGAGCTCTCGCGTTTTTTAAAAAGAAACGTGGGTCTCATAGACGTTTGAGCTTGGAGGATTCCACAGTTCTCACTCTGAAACAATTTAATATCCCTTAAAGAATCTAATAAGTACAACACCAATACCAAAACTATATTAATATGTCGATATTGCGTCCATTTTATACCTAGCCAGACTCCGTAACTCATAGAAGAGGATCTTTTCATTTTTTCTCCCACTTCCACAACCAGGTAAAAAGATAAAGGTGCCGGCGTCGATCAGTCCCCTAACTGTAAGGATGCGCAACGAATGCGTACTCAATTCAAATCGTAGAGACATGGTGAATGCGTATTTGGCCTACACAATGATTTGCAGGCACCAGTCGCTACACCAAGTCAGCGCCTTTGCCATCCCAGACAAGTCAGGTACCAATTTATCCAACCCTGGATGGATGGAGGGCTTGATAAGCCACTTCCACAACCCTTGGCGAAGTAGTTGTGCATCTTCTTCGACTCCGTTCCTGCGCTAAATTTCCTACTGGCTGCATCCCTATACCACATGACAGCCGAAAACATTTGTGAACAAAAAAGTCTTCAAAAAATTCATAGCAAATACTTCAAAATTCAAAATTATGAAAACTAGTGAACGGATAATGGAAGAAGTCACTTGCTCGAGCATGCAAACTGCGAAACAAATGTTCGAAAAAAGATGTAAAGTGCGGAGAGTGGAAGTACAACGGACACAATCAATAGGTTATGTAGAGGCGGATCGATGATTTCAGCTCAACAACAGTGCCGGCGAAAACAGAGCCGCAGAACTGCAGTGCATTCAACAGCATCAACACAAAAAAGAAGTTTGAACTCCAATAACGACCAACAAACCAAAGAGTAGTGAGCAAAATGAAAACTGCAAAACCCAGTACGAGTTGGGACGCGAAGGGACCGCGTGACAACAGGGCGATCTCACTTTACAACAAATCGTGTGGCCAATTTACGGTGTTTTTAGCAAACCTAGAAAGTACGCAAATTTCCCAGATAACGGTGACCGAAGACTCATTCATACTCGGCAGAAAAGTACAGCAGCAACGGAGCAGCTTTTGCAAGTAAAACGCAACTTGTTTGAGCGATGCCGTTCACTTTTACAGTAGTATAGGCCAGAGTCAAGGTTGTTGCCTTTTCTTCTCTAATATTGTGAGCTGTTTATAATTACCAAAAGCTTCATCTAAAGTAGTTTCCGTCGTCATACGCCCTCCCCTCGCGTCTCTATCTTACACCTGAACATTGCTGCCCTGTTTTGCTGACGAGTATGGACGGTCCTCGACTCACATCTTCAAGTCAAATGTGGTCATTTCCTCTGATTACGAGGCGACCTGACTTTACTAGGGCGCGCGTGGTACATTGGTAAGAGGTGCTACTGACACTCGTACGGTCGAACGATCGATCCTCACCCTAGTTAACCGAATCTTTTATTCCTTTAGGGTCGTGCACAGTCGACGACTAACGCGACACGACAAATCGCCGCACTGTTCGCCGCACGCGAATGAGCACACATCCCTGTACGAGACGACGCCGCACACACGGTGTCCTACTCGCCGCATGCGGCAACTTCGACAACGCAAATGCTGAAGTTGGACGCGACCAATACGACACCGGCCGCTATCTCTTATCATTGCCGTGTCGTATTGGTCGTCGACTGTGCACGACCCTTTTGAGGCCGGGTAGATCGGTACCAGGCTTATCTGGGACGGTAAAAACACTAAATTGGTAACTGAACTGGCTCCGCATGTCATTCTCTGAGCCAAATGCGCATTCACCATGCTTCTACGATTCAGCATGGAACACGAATGCTGCAGCACGTCTCCAGAATACTGATGAACGCCGACTCCTTCACCTTCTACCTTTATCCGACTGTTCTCAGCGTCTGAACAAATGTTCAGCTCAAAAAGGAAGAGGCATGGTCATTCTTGCCAAAATCAGTTTTTATTGTGCCCTCTTCAATTAGATCTGAAAGACTTGCAATAATCGGAGCGCCGTAAGTAAAAAATGAAATGAGAAAAATGAAAAGCAGCCCCGACTAGCTGCAGAAGGAGACACGAGAGGGAAGGATGGGAAAAGGAGAAATCTCATTTCATCGTTACAACAGAAATGGATTAAATGCTATTCACCTTATGGCTAAAAATACAACAGTTCAACGACTGCAGTTCAATTTGCTTCGAGAAGAAAGACGGATTAAGGAACCGCACATCCGAATAGCTAGAAAGGTTAGACTGTTCAAGTATTCGTTGAGAACTGAAATGACAAATCGCTGGCCATTCGAGAACAGAAACACGTTCGTGCAGTACTCGACTCTTCATTGATTTGCAGGCAATATCGTTACAATCAGCGATTATTGTCGATCAATAAATAGATAAATATCACTCACAAGTCAGTGTACGAACAAGTGCAGCGAGAAAAAAAACGGGAACGCAAAAGAGAGCAAATATCTAGAATTGCTTATATACTCACACTTACCAACACTCTTAAATATATATGTGTACCGATAACTATGCATTCAAAACTACTCTGATTCACCAATATAGCACAATCTTCAACAAAAAATGGAGTCAGGAACGTTTGCTGACAAAGCATTCTAAAGGCTGTGCTATGTGTAAAAATTTTTTACTTTAAAATTTACCTCATAGATATGAGAACTAAATACAGCACAAACTCTAGCATACCGTTGCAGCTGGACATGAACAGCGGAATAGTTTCAATAAGTCTACTATGACATCACAATATATTATACTCACAGAAGCTACAACTCTAAGAACACTAACATAACAAATTACCATAAAATGTGTAAGTAGAAGTGTAAGCTGGACAACTTTGCATCAATTTGTACATATGTAACAAAGCAGCTCAAAAAGCCAGCAGATCGGATTTGAACCAGAATATTTAAAATCAGCACATTCAGCAACGAACAAGTCGATACGTCTCTCTACTCTACTTCGGTGCCAGCTTTTTAGCCACTAAGTCAATAATAGCTACTCTATAAATAGTGTATTGTCAAATCGACTCCATTATGCTTGCAACCATGAAAGGACTGACACAATGGACTACTGTTGTTTTTTCAAAGACAAATTTTACAGAAACAATGGGTAACATCATACCATAGATTATCTAATCAATTGGGCATTAAGGTTTCAATAACAGTTATTGTTTATAGAATTATGAGGCAGGGGAAATCTTACAAACTAAAAGAAATAAATATCGTTCGAAACGAAAAACATTGACATGAACTCACACTGACCTGAATGCCCACATGCTTTGCAACAATTATGTCACACAAAACCAAAATTTTGATACAAGAGCAAAACGATTTGGCTTAAAATCCAAAGGGATCCTGTCCCGTCTGAGGATGTGGTTGTTGTGCTACCTGACCGTAACCCATCGGCGCTCCTCCGTAGACAGGATAGCCTCCTGGCGCACCTTGAGGATGCTGCTGCTGTGGATACACTGAAAAATTGCCGTCAAAAATAGCAACGAGGAATTTTCCTAACTTAACAAATATTCGGAGGGCTTCACTTACTGTGCGGCTGCATCTGCCACTGGGGCATGTGCCCGCCTGGATAGCCTTGTGGTGGAGCGTACTGTCCAAACGGAGTCGTATACTGTGGCGGTGCTCCGTACGAATTCATCGGCAACACTCCTACCGACGTCACGGTCGACTGCATGGGCATTTGTGGTGGGCCTTGCTGTTGCTGACCTCCCCACTGCACCGGACGTCTGAAATATCACACCAAATTTGTAGGAAAACTGTTTTCTTCGACACTTTAATACGGTCAGAGCGGGATAAGAGTAAATTTGTCCTATACAGAGAAGAAACAAACGAAAATTAGACGTAACTGCTCACAAAAATGTTCTGACGTAGCTGCATCATGTAAATGCTGTCCACGTAAGAAACAACAACTGGGAGATGTCCCCAATTAGGAGACACGAGTATACGGCCCCTGATCGGAAACACCGAAATTGTCGAAAGAAGAAGGAGAGAAATCTATGTCCATGTTGAATTAAAAATCATAAATAACGGTCCTTAGATGTGCAGCTACTCCGATCTAAATTCTTGACGGTTCGCAGCGGTAATCTCAGATTGAAGGATAACAGAAAACTCCAAAAAAAAGGCATTCTCCCAAATAATATCAATTAGAATCCCAACAGGAGACAAAACTGGTGATAGCTATGTAAAAGGAGGGAAATCTCGGTCAGAGCAATCACATGAAAGCAAAAAAACAGTAACAGAATGCCGATAAAGACGAATTTGACATCTGTCGTTGAAATTTAAACTGAAAAAAAGCACAATTCTGATAACCTAGCAACTGCACTAAATCTGGATTACATATGAAAGACACTATGAAAAGGATTACTTTGCACGTAATGTAAAGCACTCCCCTGCCCAGCCAGGATGCTGAGAAAAGTAAGAAATTAGTAGGGCTTTTTCGAAAGAGAAAGCATTTCTTTACACCAATTTCGGATACATGAATTTGAAGGAAACAGCCGAAAGTATACGATTCCTCAATAGAGCTCAAACATCTCACCCTTGATTACTTCCGCTGATCGTTAGGTTGTCCGCAAGGTTAGAGAGAGCCGAATCGATGTCGCTTCCTATCTTCGGCTGGGCCTGCTGCGTATTGAACGGATCGAACGTGCCTGAAAAGTGATCTCATGCACTTATTAGAATTATAGTTATTCACTAAAATACCAGCTGAACTACACGTAACGAGGACGCGATATTAACAACGACAATGACAACAACAACCACTGCACGAACAACAACATATCAATTCTATGGCATCCGAACCTTGTTGTTGAGCAGCGACATCTGGAATAAAAACAGCTATGGACACGATCAATAAAAGTGAAATAAGGATGAAATAAACTTTGTAAAGGTGACAAGCATAAAAATTTCGGAATTGCTGAATATTTCAGCACAACCCGATTCCTACTTTCATATGTTGGCATCTGTTGGCTGCCCGTCTGCATGTTACCAGTCTGCTGGGCCATTGAAGTGGGGAAGTGGGACTGGCTATAGCTGCCATCACTGTGAGCTAAAATTATACCAACTTTTACAACAAGCTATTTAAAAACCACAACAAAATGAAAAACTTACAGAAAGGTGTTTGTTCGTAAATTCCTTTTGGCTGAGATGTTATCGGCATCGCGGAAGTTGGAGGAGGAATAGGACGTTCGGTGTTCTCGCTCTGAGACATCTGCTGCTGCATTTGGAACGGCACAGGTGAGTTGTTCGCTGGAAAATCGAGGATATAATAGTGAATTACATGAAAACAACAACGTCGAACTATATGATGCAATTATTTCCAACTTATCGTAGTTTAACAGCATTATGCATTTCTTCTTGTTTTATATACAAAGAAACAGTGAAATTCCGACAATGACAAAAGGCAATCTAGGCTCATATGTTAGCTTTATAAAATAACTGATTTTTGATCAATGGCATGCCCGAGCAAGTCGAACCACCTTAGGAGAAGGAAAGGGCTGCAAGGTGCAATTACAAACTCAAAATCACTTACCCTAAAGTCTCATAAATAAGCGCGCTCGCGCGCGCGACGCTGCAGCGCCGCGCTATACTACGAGTTAATCCCTCCATTGATAATTTGTAGTGAGAATCGCGGAAATTCGAACCTGAGCATTTTTGAACATGAAAAACTGATCCGAAATAGCTTAGTCAAAAGCCCAAAGAACACAATTTGCTGTTGATCTACTATAATACCGCGAAATCAAAAAGCAAAGTAAGATTTTAATTAGACACCACTATATAAAAGAAGAATAAAACGTAGGAGATGCGTGGCGGGTTCTTAGGGGACTGATCATCGCCGACACCTTAACCTTTAGGATAGCTGACTGGAATTTACTCAGTGCTCAATGGTATTTACCTCATTGGAAAAGGCCAGCAATACAAAGAACATCTTCTAGAATGCATTATCAGAGTAACGCACCGAGCGGAAAACGCAAAATGAACATAATGAACACGAAAAAAATGAACATCATATTCGTGACAAACGTCCCCGAAAATTCTCTTGAGTTGAGGCAAATTTAGAGATCATAAGTTGACTTCCCTGGGTGGTATTAAGCCTAAAATACAAATCGTAAAATAATCCTAACGTACAATCCTAGCGAAGTACCAGAAAAAACATTGGATTCGTAATCAGCACCTCCGAGAACGCCCCTATGCGAAATTGGGGCGAATTCTGATGAAAAGCAAAAAAAAAAGTTAATGTGTAGTGCTCTACTACGGAAGGCGACCGATCGATACGCCGCGCTGTCTGTCGCGCAAGGCGGGCTTATCTATGAGACTTTAGGGTAATTAAAAATATGTACTCACACGATGAATTAGTGGATGAAAATCGCTGATGCTCTCCGACTTGCTGTGGTGGACCTCCTGAAAGATTTTGAAGGATTTTCCAAGTTAAGTTCAAATAAAACGAAACAAACCCTTACCTTGCATGTGATGAGGTATTGAGCTGAACGGATTCGTGGCCTGGTTGGAAACTCCTGGCTGAACTTCTCCAGTGCTAGTTGGCACCGACGCGGAGGAGAACTCCGGCTGCCACATGGAGCCCGGAGGCGGCTGTGCCGCTTGCCCCATATTTAGGAACGGATTCGCATCAGCACCACCATCTCAAGAAAGGCAAGAATGTGTGCATAATATGAAGAGTGAAAAAGAGGACAGGTAAACCGAAACACTGTTCCAAAACCAAAAACGATTCAACATTTTCAAAGCTTGAACATAAGGCGAAAGACAGCAGAATCTGACAGATTGACAAACCATAACTCAGCAGACTCATGATGACACATCACACCTTCCTCAGGGAGATCGAACCAGAAACGAAGCATAATACGAGAAACCAATGAATATCACAAATGCAAACGAAAACATACAACACTGACACAAGTTCAACATAACACACAACGTATAGCTCAGCCGGTATTTGAAGTCATAAAATAACCCAATGGAAAAAAGCTTGTTTCAGCATAACCAGTGAACAATACCTCCATTACTACCGGTTCCGTTCCTTGCCGAGAACGCTCGTGTGAAATCAGCTTGAAAACCGTTGCTCGTCTGTCCACTGGCGGCAGTTAGTGGAGCTGTTGAGACGACGGGAGGCACCGCGACTACAATACTACCACTGCTCAACGAAGCACACCACAACATTCAATTAATAAGAATTCCGTAGCCGCAGCGGTGACTGATCAGTCAGTGAAAGAAGAAGAAGGCGTAAAGGATCCGCAAAAAATGAAATAGTGCCCAAGAGACCGCACCAACATTCGTATACGGGAACTATTACCTGCATCAACATCACGACACCCTCCTAACAATAAAACACATCAATGCAATCCATGCAAGAGCTAATCACAACGACTATACTATCTATACTTTTACCCAGCATAGCTTTGAAATTGCTTACCGAAAAGCGCCATGAGGTTTGAGAAGAATTTATGTTTTTGCATACTAGAGAGGTAATGAGAAAAGATTCTTTTCCTTAGATTCTTTTTGAAAACGAATGACTGTTCTACGACTCCAGCAAAGGAAATAGGTTGAGTAAATTGTATACTTAAACTGTGATACGATACTGGAACTATTACCTGCACCAACAGAAGGGTAGACTGGAGGAGCTGCACTCGCACTGCTTGTCGCCGTGAACTGCGCAAACGGATTTGTCGCATCAATTTGAGGTTGTGCTGTCGGCTGAAAAATGACTGATTCAACATGCTCCGATCAATGAATTGTACTGATTTAGTGAAAATAAAAACAAAATTTTAAATTGAATTTGTGTTTTCGAAGATAGTTGCTGTGAGGTTCTAATCATAACTAATGAAGACTATTCCACTACTATTAGAAACAGAAAAACGGCACAGATTTAGCTCAACTACAGCTGTAACCACACAAAGTAACATTTGTTATCAATTGTTGTATTTGTTACATTCGATGACTTAGTAAGATCTAACGCTTAGACTACATTTAGGAGCAATCCACTTCACAAAATTCAGCTAAATCTCACCTGAGGAACATTGAATAAATCGAGAAGATCGTCATTCGTCTTTTTCGCTCCTTGTGCTGTTACAGCCTCAGCAGCAAACGGATTGAAGTTCGACGGCGCACCCATTGATGATCCCCCTGGAAAGATCGACCAGATATGTTACTTCACGTTTATCTCATCAAGAACAACACATTGTAGGACTGAGCAACGGAATTAGTTAGAATCCGAGCATACCTTGCTGACGTTTCTGCTCTTCGAACTGACGCAGACGTTCCTTTTCCAACTCTATGTATCTATTTCTCTCAGCATCTCCAACTTGAGCCTGTGTCTGGAATCCACCAGCCATCGAAAAGTTGGCTACCTGGCTTTGTGCCGAAGGATACTGAAAGTGAGGGCTATTAGTGGAATCCGACCTAATCTTGAGAGACTTCATTGAACATAAATATGTCTCTACCTGGCCCTGCATCGCTGATGGTGGCACTCTACCACCTTCCAGATGAATAAGGTGAGCCTCTAATGCTTCGAGTAGACTGGCTGGCGCTCTTGTTAGATCAGGGATTTCACCTCTGTCTATTCCTACCGACTCGGCGACTCGCAGGAACTCGGATACTTTGTCCAAGCGGGTCTACAATAGGAATACTGCCTAACAGTAACTAATGAATTCAAAATGTGCAACTCACCAAAAATCCTTTATATGTGTCAAGAGCGTCACGACACTGCTTCTTGTTCATGTCGAAATACTTTTCTAACAAATTGATAATTCCATCGTTATAACAAGCAAAGAGGCGAATAAGATCTCGGAAAAGAAGAATGAAAGAACAATTGATGACGCCGTTGTTCAACTCGCTGGCCGAAACCTGAAGAAAAAAGCGCAATATAAAAGAAGTCATCCAAATCCGGAAAATAAAAAACGTCAGCCGAAATTGACTCACTTGGAACTCTAACAGCGCGTCAATCTGGTTCTGCAGAATGGGTAAAGTCTTGAGAAGCTGAAATTCAAAACATGAATCACTAAGCGGAAAACATTGTCAGATCACAATTCTTCTTTCCAGTTACACTCAGACGTAATGAGAAAGGTAAAGGGAACTGAAACCGCATACCTAGAAGACTTCCTAACTCCTGATAATGACTGTTCAATCCGTCCTTTCCCTAACCCTTTCTTTCGAATGCTTACTAACTAAATACTGGTTCGATATACAACCTGAACGTCACCTAATATACGACAATAATAGTTAAGAAATTATATGGCTAACCAAGGAAAGCGGCCCATCTGTCATCATAGTACGCCATTGCTTCATCGCGTCTACTTCACGGAAATAGAAAAAAGATAATAATTGCAACCTCTACTGCTCAGAGAACTACCGTAAACATCCGATATGGAAAAGTTAGCGTTACGGGGTTTGTGTTTAAAGTTCGAGTTTCTGAGGGGGATCCATTATATATCAAGAAGGAAACCACATTTACCTTATCAGTGTGCATGGTGCGTAGGAGTCCATCCTCCCTTCCTCTTTTTACTTTACAAAAATCGAATGCGCACACTCTGTATGTTGCAATCTTCTCTCCGATGTATTTGCCGTATCGCCGTACGTGCTGGGACATGTCGTACCCTGAAAGCAGACCTTGAAATAATCACCTGTACACCTGTAGGATATTACGCAAACATGTCAAAGTAATAATCAATAAAACTGAGTTTTATTACCTAAACAATCATAACTTAACATTTGGATGAACTACAGTGTTTGAAATGCAATGACGCGTATGAACCGAATCAACTACATTTCAGTTTAACTTTAAGTCAAACACTTGAAACACAAATAATTTTTCGCTGTCGATACACGTATCACGCCTCAAGGGTTTCCGAAGCTCTCTCTAATCATAGAATAATTCGACCATTTTCCGAACTTACCCTATTGACGATACTACCCTATGGAAGATTAGAAACGAGGGGTTTCTTTTGTAAAACCTATAGGGTGGACAAATTTACGAAGTTGTAGAATATCGGAAAATAAGAAGCTTTGGATTCAGTCATGCATAAGGTCGACTATTCCGGTAAACGAATACATTCCCCTTAGTTCAATGCTGAACGTTCTTGAGAGGATTTTCGTCATGGCCGGCTCATTTATTACTGAAGAATAGAGCCGAAGTTCTTACCTGATGTGCTATTTTTGTCGAGGAAATTTCCCAAGTTGAAGGTAGTGTTGCACGACGCCAAATACTGCGAGAATCTCTGGGAGAACAAAGGCTTATAGATTATTCCATGAATTATTTCACATATAGTCGCTAAAAAATAGCTCATTCTTACTTCATTTCCATAGCACATTATGTTATGAATTGTGATAAGAGCCTTGTATACTACGGTCCAATTCGGATGCTGAGTTCGTTCTATCAATAGATTTGCCATCGACGGAATCGATACATTTGGCTCGTTCGTACAATGCAGTAAATCTAAACAACGAATCATATTTCAAACGCTCCGAGTGACAAAGCTAAAAATTCCATCAAGAGTCGCAGACAACGAGAAAAACTCACAATCCAGATGCTTCTTTTTGGGAGCCATAAGTTCCTCTGTTGTAGCTTTACATATGGTCTTTCCCAATTGACTGCCGGCGAGCGAGTGTTTTGCTGCCGTTAACCTAAACGAAATTATTGAAAAACTTACATAAAGATACGGATACAAAATATATAAACAAGGTAGCTGTTGTTACCGGTCGGAGATCGTTTGACCCCCAGTAGTGAAGGGCATCGGCTGATGCAGGGCTTTCTCGATCGTTTGCATTTCCGACACTAAGGTTCTATAATAAAAACAGTTAAATCTAGTACATGCAGACATGCAAACGAACGCTCGCTTCTGGATAGTCATTGCTCTAGTTATTATAAAATGCAGCATAAAATAAAAACACGATCGACCGATTAGATTAAGTCATCGAGAACATGCGAATATGCACAGTAAGTAACCACATACTACCCGATAACTCTTCGGCACTATTCCACTTGTTGGACACCAGTCATAAAAATTTTTCCTTCGTCAGATTTCCCCCTAATTTGGTACCGGGGAGTAATCTGCGGTGCTGATCACGAATCTGGCGTCCGTTTTTCACCATGGTGGTCGGGGACCACCCATATCGAAAACTTGGGTGGTCCAGTTAGGATCACCGATTTCGCTGAAACTTTGCATAGGGGGTTATTTGGGGTCCTGAACACGATGGTGAAGCCCGTTTTCCAATTGCTAGCCGAATGCGGTGGTTGGTAGACCACCCAAGTTTTCGATATGGGTGGTCTCCGAACACCATGGTGAAAAATGGACACCAAATTCGTGATCAGCGCCCCAGATTACCCCCGGAACCAAATTTGGGCGAAATCTGACGAAGGAATCCAACAAGTGGAATAGTGCCAGCTCTTCAAACAAAAATACTAATAAAAAGAAAAGTGGATAGTAGGATAAAACCAGTGGATATCAAGCCAAGTGATAGCTGGCAATAAAATAGAGTTCGAAAATTATAAAACAACTCTTTTACATAAGCTCCGTTACCTATACGCTTCCCTCTATACCATAAGGTTTTCTGGGACGAAGTAAGGGATCTGGAGCCAATTCTGCGGCCTCCATCTGAAAGGACCAATTTCCGAGAATACAAGTCATCAGATGAGGTTGCGGAACTCCTAAGTACTGTTCGGCTCCAATGCTGTACAAAATAGACAAGATTTAAAAGAGATAAAGGTTTATGCTACGCTTTGCATTCAGCTTTCTACTTAAATGTTGAAACTCTCATGAAGAATTCTAAAAAGTTAATACCCTGCTATCATGCTTCTTATCGCCTGCTTCTCTACCCTGCATTATGGACCACTGAACTAAACAATATGTCAATCTAGCCAGCAAACACCGCTATTGCGTACAAGTAGAAAGGTGACGAGGAGAAGTCAGACAAATAATCAGTTTCCAGACCTCTCCCCTAGCTGGGATATCTGCAGTTTTCTTGAATAACGTTTTGGATTCAGGAAGATAATGAATTATCAACCAAGTAGCAAACACGCAATGTTTGAGTGGGAGACGAAGAAGGAAACCTACGGCGTCGAGTCCGCGCACGATTTTCGTGTTTGAGATTTTTCTTTGTTTCTTTTCTTCGCTTTTCGTGTTTTGAAAATGTTTCGGTTATTAATATCGAATTGAACCAACCCTCTTGGTGCCTCCGCGAAGACTACACGCAAGTCATTTTTCAAAAAATTGTATTCACATATCCGTGGCGAAAGAACAAGAACAAGTTTCGCTTGCATTCAGCAAGCCGCCTGTGGCTTTTCTATCACTTAGTGTGAGAGATACCACTTATCACCGCAAAATTAATACAATTTAGAAAGGACTGCAGGTGTTGCAAACGTCGACATTTCGCTCAGTAAATTGCTTCCGACACTTGAAACAATTCGCAGAGTTGTTGAAAAACTGAAGGTCTGCAGATGACACGTTTGGTTGACGAGAACAAGGAAAAACCCTGTCAAATATCTTCATCGCTTAAAAATATTTGATGTCAGAAGAATTACATTACACGGCCGCATAAGGAAAGACAAAGTCCAACATAGTCAAGCACAGTATTCGTTCCACTATAAAAATGGTTTATAATAGATACTTCCTCCCATGGTTAAGCAATCGCTTTTAAATCTAGAAAATGGTGAAAACGGAATGGACGGATTGAATTGCAAACAGAATGGTTTCACTGATGGAGTGCTTTGAAGGAGAAGCAAGCGGAGATATTTGGGCAATCAAGTACCGCCCGTTAACACTCATAAAAATTTTCCCTATGTCAAACACATCCAGGAAGTAAACAAAAGC
This sequence comes from Nippostrongylus brasiliensis, assembly GCA_030553155.1. Classification (NCBI taxonomy): domain Eukaryota; kingdom Metazoa; phylum Nematoda; class Chromadorea; order Rhabditida; family Heligmosomidae; genus Nippostrongylus; species Nippostrongylus brasiliensis. The sequence goes on along the minus strand of CP130732.1, from coordinate 30,617,152 downwards.
TCAAGTAGAAACTAAAAGAGGGGAAACTTTTACTAACGACGGTTTTAAAGGAAAGAACTACTACTAAGGAAAGGAGGCAATAGACCATGGGTTCACAATTTCTTGTTTATAGGCATGCAAACACTCCTCCTCCGGTAACCTTTTCATGTTTCTACGCACGAATGATCGGTAGAAAATCTTCGTAAACCGGCCTATAGCATACAAACAACGGTGAGCGGGTTGATCGAGTTCTCCAACGGTCAACAAGTCGAGATGAACTAGACAACGACCGTTCTGCGTCAATTAGATAATAAGATTCACGAATTTGAAGAGACAGAACGTAACAAAGATAACGGAGCAAACAGGTCATGCGAAACCCACCATAGGATCGATTTTTCGTTGTCTGAACTTCGAAATTTCAGATTCATTAACAAAATCCCAGTTTCCTACAAGAGTGAAAAGAGTAGAGTAAGAGTAGTAGAACGCAGAGTAGTAGAGTGTACAGGTCACCATTTCCGATTTTTTGCGTGGATTTAGTTTTTTGCTTCGAACAAACTCAAACAACTACTTTTCACAACAGATTATTCACAGTAGGAGCTTGCTTTGATAAGTTAAGAATGATTGAATTAAAAATATAATTTCGATGATGGGAATGTGCATCGAAAAAGTGAATTGAATTTGGAAATGCTGGAAAAGCTTGTAAGATGGAATAAAAGTTTGGTTTCGAGAGAATTGCATACAGTGATGATCCGTACCGCCCCGAAGAAAACATGGTTAGAACAAGTTGAGAACGATCTTCTGAGTTGCAGGCTAACATTGGAGGAAGCAAAAATGAGGGCTTCGAATAGGTTGCAGTGGAATCGTATCATACACGAAGTTACAACTCATGTGGCACCACCAGCACCGACATTGTCGCGAGCTATGGAGGATTAGTTAGTTAGTTAGTTAGTTAGTAATGTGCATGCTTACCTTACCATCGAAAATTATAAAGGGAGCACCTTTGTGGCGAGAAAAACCAATGAAAAACGTTTCTATCGAAGAAGAATAAGGATTCAGTAGAAGCAAATCAATAACGGTAAAACTTTTCAGAGTTTGCTTCCTCAAGACTAGGAAGAAACATTCTGTCTCAACAATCACTGATAAGACCATTGCTCGGCGGAAACTAGCCAAAAGGCGCCAATGAAAGCAAAACAACTGGCGGCGAGGTCTAAAGCGCGTGCCGAGGCAGAACGGAAGGCAGTAATCTCCGTAAGGTGCACGAAAGGCTGCTGAAGAAGAAGAGGAAGAAGAAAACATCGATAGGAGGGAGGCTGGTGGGTGGACTAGGGATTTATTGACGCAAGGGGGATGCTGGGAGAGACGGGGCACGCAAGAGCGTGAGAATCGATGCCCACACGAGGAGCGAGCTACCACCAGCCAACTTCCCCAGGGTGCTGCCGTAACTCCGAGCCGCCGAGCTTCATTCGTTTTGCGTTTCAGCTGGGGGCAAAGGAAGCGAGCTGGCTTTGTCAGCTGGCCGATGGACGACGAGCGGAACGATCCCGTCCACGAGACGTTCGTTCGGTGATCGATAGTTCAACGTCATATCGGACCTCTTTTTATAGCAGCGAGAAAGGATTGCTTGCCAGTTCCACTTCTCGCATTCTCCATTCGAGACAATTCACAATGGAGATTGGACAAACCCACCTCAGCTGATAAGATATTTCAAGTCCCACGATTTCTATACCTATTTAGATTGGCCCAATACAAGCACTCTCACACCACTACCAAAATATAGCTCTAGCTATAGCAGAGAAATTCGACACCAATAAGGCAAACCCAAAGACAAACATTCCCATGTGGTACGCGCTCTGGAAACATCATGACGTTAGAAAGTGGGACCAGAATTTTACGGAAAAAATTGCTTAGGCGCTTTAGTAAACCAGTATTTTTCTTTCTTTTTTTTTGTTTCTAAATTCTACGTTGCCACTTCAACCTATTCGCTAAACTTGCTCAGTTGTCGTATAGAATTGGTTACATTTTGTTGGTTGAATTGTTGTTTTTGTGTTCCGTCCGTGAAGTATTATTCACGTTGAATAAAATAAGTAAGTAAGTAAGTATTTCTGGTATAAACTACGGTATAAACTACTTCTATTAGAAATGCGGTGAACGTGGTTTTCAAATATTCACACGTGACCTATGTGTTTCTTTTGGCACTTTGATGCACCTTAACATAATTGTGGCTAATAATAGTGCAATAAGCATGCATATGCATGGGAAAACTCGCTTCCGGAACTTCAGTCACCTTGGATCTGCGACATTTCCAGCTCTGCCGCAGATCGTAGTGCCTTACGAAAGATGATTAGTTTGCCTTTACGACTCTGAGTTCGGTAAACACTTTTTTGGAGACAAACAGAAATTTTATGATAGGTAAAAGATGCCTTCATATCTACTGATGAATTTAACTCTATCACTGATGTTTTTTAATTTTTATGTCTGTCGAATATTTTGAAAATTAACCTCGAAAGTCTTGATAACAAAAAGGAAACAACTGTTTTCATCGATGTCAAGGTATAGAGAAATGAGAATTGGCGGAGTGATGGTGTCCCCTAGAGAACTAAACACTACATTTTACTTTGAACCAATACAATAAGGAGTTCCACGGGGAAAGACACTAATATTTATTTATAATATTTATACATTTATTTATTTATTCATCTCATACCCTCATGCTACTTACATAATTTGAAAGAAACAAAACAAAGACCGAACAAACGGAAGTGAAGGAAATGAAGGCAAAAAAGAGATGGTTAGTCATGTCAACTCAACTTCATTTTAACGGATTAAATAACTCATATTCTTGGCACACCCTTCTCAAACTCAGCCTATATAGCAGCTTATATGATATGTGACTAATGGAATCCAGGATTTACGGATCAACAATTTTACGATGGATGATGCAGAGGTTTTGCGAATTTTGCATGCTTATCTGCAGCAGCAATACGAGAGCAGTTAGGTCTGACGATAAAACCATATTTGTCTGTAATCAGCTCTAATCAGTTCCCTGGTTCTATAGCAACTTTTCCAGGTGAATTTCGCATAGATTCAAACCCTGGTATTAATTTGAAGAGCCAAGATCCGCCACACAGTTCGCTCTAGTCCCAAGGACGATGCTTATCATAACTAATCGTTAACAGTGATGAGGCAAATCCGGTGACGTGGCCACTTAACGTGTAATATATCTTCACATAAAAACAAAAAGGAAAAGGCTGAATGAGACTACTAAATCGAAGCAGTGGAGCTGTTTATGGACTTTGTTACGTCAAAGAACGATATTTAGAATAACATACGCGTTTAACTTTCAATAAGTTTCAGTATGGGTGCATCTCCCGTATCCAGATAAAGCCTTGAGAAGGATGAAACGGACAGAAAATAGCCCAATAAAATGTCTATAACGATCTTGAGCATCGCACAGCAAGTCTGAATACTGAAGATGCTTAGAATGGAATATTGGCAAGGCTTACGATTGTGAGGAAGTCAATGGGTTAATACATACCCATGATGATGCATTTCTCTATCAGAACATTTGAAGACTGAATATTTCAAAGAACGGACAAGAACAATAACCGAGAATATCGGAAACCGGAAAGCTCGAAGAACGACAACGACACTGACGACAATGCTGCGTCAATGGTGCAATGGGCGCAACTACGGCGGGAACAGCAGAACTGACGGCAAGTCTGTTGTTGCGCACTGCCGTTCACTTTGCTGTGTCATTTGCAGTTTGGTTAATCATGACTCTGCGTTGCAAGGGTTAGACAAGTATTGGAACAGATTCTGATTGATCATTTGAAGTGCGATTTTCCAGTATTTTAAACATTAGTTCAACCACTAATCTCATTTCTACCAAAGCCCGATGTATAATGAGTTTATGACCTGCAGGTTTTTTGCCCTACAGTTTTGCTGCACTTTTCCTCGAATTGTAGTTCTTTGTGGAACGCTTCAGTAGTTTGACCCTATTCAGGTTCCCTGGCATGATTTGATCAATTGGTTGTTCTGTTGGAAGACAAAGTTGTTCTGAAAATCGTCACTCAGGATATGGGTAAAACACACATATTCATACCCCTAGGATAAACATGGGAAATTCGGAATGGGTAGACGCTTAAAGAAACCAGAAAACGAATAGCTGCTTCTTTTTTCATGTGCCAGTGTGGGACTATAGACGGTGTGTCGTAGTCCAATTCCCGTTAAATTTGCAGTTGAATAGTGTAGTCCAAGAGGGTGATTTATCATTAGAGACATGATTAGCGGAGTGTTTGAAGGGCGCTTGAAAGAAGAAGAAGGGTAGGGGACTGTGGCCTTAAACATTTGTTACAGTTACTATTGATGCACGGCTAATACTAGTATAAAAAGTTTGAATACTTGCGTTTCAGGCCGCAAACGTCTTGAAAGCAAATGAAAAGGTAAAGGTAAAGTGCTCGACGTCGATCAGTCCCGTGAGGATGCGCCACGCATCCACCTTCCATTCAGAGTCGTAAATGCATGGTGAATTCGTATTTGGCCTATACAGTGACTTGAGGGGGCCAGCCGCTATCTCAAGTCAGTGATTTTAACCTTTTCAGACAAGCCTGGTACCAATATACCGTCTCTGGATGGATGGAATGGCAGAGGCATCGGGCGAGGATCGATCGCTCGACCGTACGGATGGAAGTGGAGCCTTCAACCCTGCATTCTGTTGAGAACAAAACCTCTGCATAACCAACGATTCAAGAGAGCAAAGAGGAGGAAAATTGCAAAATTTCTAACAAATTATAGTTGATTGACGATTTCGATTCTGTGTGGTATGGAATAATGGGTAAAAAGTTGCATCATGAGGTGCTATCTTGGGTGGATAGTGACGCTTACTTCTAGTAAACCTGAGAGTAGAAAAAATGTGTGAAAGCAGTGTATGTGACAGTTTGATATTGAATTTCTCGTTTGAAATTCGTTCATAATGAATGTTAAGCAAGGCAGTATGAAAGGCAGTTCGAAAACCATCAGATTCTACAGAAAAACTATTATAATCCAGCGATTAGAAGACAAGGCAGCAGAGGATTTGGAAGAGTTTGCTGATGAATTAGCTCGCCTCGAGACCTGTTTTCCTGCTCGGCGGAAACATGGCTGGAGGATTCTCTAATCGCATTCAGTCGCCGATGAGCACACTTTGGCGGCTCGCCATACTTCTTCCGCTTAATGGCCCACAGCGATCTCGACAAAAAGGTTGCCACCATAAAAATTATCTCACAATCAGATGTCTAAAACTATCAACATAATCACTACCTTAATGATAATGGCCAATAGCAAGGACGCCACTTTCGTCGACTTCTTTATTGTTGAGAAAAATGATTTTTCGTGAAGTTTTAGAATGTTGGGAATATTTCGTACTTTCGTCCACTCCCTGAAGTACAACCATCGTTTTGGAATTTTTTCAGCGCACCGAATCGAATTATTCTTTGGAATGGCATTTTGGCGGGCCCCGAAATTGATTTCTGAATCTTTCTTCTGACAAACAAGCGCTGTTTTGCCTGCTGCAGTTTTTCAGGTCCACATATCAACTGAGTTGGAAAAAAAGGTCCTCGAGCACGCAAAGCGCTAGAATCACGTGGTTTGACAATATGAATCTACAGGATCGTTAACATTTATTTTTTATTTATTTCTGCATGAGCAAGTCACAACAGTGATATGTTAAATAAGTCGATCACAAAAATGACCAGTGGACAAACGAGGACATTAACTCAACCTCCACAATCAGAAACACAAACACCTAAAAATCATGTTTTACTAAATCAGTGTGAGATCGGATAAAAGCCTTGCAATTTTGAAAAATTAAGTTTCCAAGTCCGTTCATCGACCTGTGCGGGCTTATACCGAAAGTCAGTCGGCTGGCGACGTTCCAGGAGTGTTACCGGAACGTGACCTCATCTCCTCACCTCCATCGGTGTCTATATAAGAGTACCACTTCCGCCTTGTCCTATGTGGTTGGGTTGTGTTTTCCTTCTTTTGTGTTTTATCGCCCTTCGTAACCTATCTTCTGAGGCTTCGTTGCATCCTGAAATGGTCCTTGAACGTGTGATTTCTCTAATTCACTTCGATTCTTCCTGGCTCTGAAAAAGGCGGTTGTGCCGAAACGTAAGCCGTAATAAATCTGTGTATATCAACCTTGGTGTGCAGCTGAAGCATTGCTATTCCACTACATATTCGTTTTTGAAAAATGGTTCGAATCAATCGGTATGGATGCACGCGAGCCTTCCAAAAATATATTCTGCAATACTTTCTCACAAAAGCGTAGGAGCACCATCTAAACGAAAAAAGTGACGATAAAAGTGAATGAATTGAGGAACGTGTGGTAAATAGTAAGATATACCTCTTCCGGCGACCGACGCAGTGATCGACCCTCGCCCAAGTCTAACTAAGCGTTCCAATTATAGGAGATCGAATAAATTGCTACCCGATATGTTTAGGACAGGCCTGAACATCGTCCGTACCGAACAAGTACTTGTATGAGCCAAATACCCGTCATGACTCTACGATTCTCACTGAATGCCGAACGCATCGCGCAAGGGACTGACCGACCTTACACACTTTCACCACAAAACGGTTGCCGCGATCTCAACGGTGTTCATCTTCCAGAAGACAAACACTCCTTTGTTTCCTAATTCACCTAGATTTACTATTGATCGATTTTTGAATTCCATGGCAGTGGAGCTCTGGCGATCCATCAGGCGCGCAATTACGAACGTGCGCTGTTGTTTTTAGCTTGTTTTTTCGCGGCGTGAGGAAGTTGTTGCGACGGGGGCTCGAACCGCTGCTTCCATCAAGGCTTTTCCCTTCAGGCGTTCGCAAACTTTGGCATAAATAAGGTTGATTACTTCATTCTCCAGTAGATCTAGACCATCTACTGTCGACGACATCTATCTCCATAGATTATTCATCTATTTGTTTATTTATTGGCGCGTCAATTACGGAAACGTTAATTATTGTACAAACAGACCATGCCGTAAGTCGAAAAAAAATTTAGAAGTCTGAACACCTAAAAACGGTTAAAAACTAAAGAGAAGGCACCAGGAAGATTAACAGAGAGGTAAACCATTATGCATTGATATAATATTAACAAGTATTACTACAGCAAAACAAAGTATAATAGAATATTATATTATATGAACAAGTATTAGTGTAGTAAACAAACGGACCACTCCAGTGGAGCTGTCGAGCCTTTTTAAGACTGGCAGCCATTGGAAAACAAGCTTGTGGGCCGTCCCCCAGCCTCCCTACAAAGACAGTGAAAATTGCTACCTGAATCAACTGACTCTGACACCTGCCTCATAAATCACCTGGAAATTACTACTCAAACCCAGCCAAGGACACCAATTGTTACCTGGTTTACGTACCATTCGCATATCCCGTCTTCTGAGCTATTCGGATAAATAAGCGATGGTAACCACAACTGTACCAGAAAGCGACTAGGATTGCTGGATACGCCATTACCCGTATCGTTTTATCAGTTAACTACGAATGCACAAGGACCACTAACGGATTTGAGGTTTACGGCCTTTCGCCACAGAAGAACAAGTCCCGTGTTGTACATTGTAGCCAAAAACCGCCACATAATCTGTGCTGAGATCTTCTGAGAAACATCCAGTACTGAGCTATTACAAAGAGGAGCTGTATGTGAGTCTCTCAAGCGCAATAGAAGTGTAGATGTGATATAGGACGCCTGTGAGACGCTGATTTTTAGAGGTTTGATAGCTGCATATCAATCACCGTGATTACGGCCCACACAACAAAACTACTCTGATTGTGAGTCATACATGGATTTCTAACGAGATGAAACGGAAATAAGTAAACGAGCACTCAAGAAATTGAACGTTACGAAATGCGGCTCTTTTCAGAATGTGCTACTATCTTGATAAAAGAGTCAATCAGAAGGACATTCTGGGTTGACCTCTAATTGTAAGAGGTAGCACAAACCGCTTGATCTTCAGAAAAAAATGAAAAATCGACAGATTTCGCCAAGTCTTAAGATTTTGGGCCATGAGTTTTACTATTAGGTCGTCGGAAAAGTTCCCCGCCACTCAGTTTGACCGCTCACCAAAATTTTGAAACGGGTTTCGGGATCTCACCTCTATAACCGTGATGTAGGCTGATTTATGAGCTACATATACCACAGCTGTCCTTGTTCAGCACTACAGGTATTGCAGAGAAAATCGATATTGATTGCAGGCACCTTGAACTGCATTTTCTTCACGAGCTCATCAAACAACGCATTGAAAGAAATTCAGGGAATGGCTTTTGCATTATGATAGGTCCAACAATTGTCTTTCTTAGTGCAGCAAAAGTTTGGGTTCATGTGTTCAAAAAGGCCCATTTTGGCTTCAAAGAACAGCAGTAGTGGGGGAGGGTAGTTTCTGTTGTTTAAGTGGGTCTTCTGGAGCTGGCTTCAGAGGATGGCCGGTGTAGTAGCCGTGAGTTGATAGAGGAACTTGACAGCCATATATCCTCACAGGCTGTCCGTCTTCGAGGCTTCAAAAAGACAAGGAAATAGGGGACATATTTGAGCATGCTTTAGCGGCCACCATCTACAGATGGTGACGGGTGCATGCACGGCCATCTCAACTTTCCAAAGGAATTTTCATTCGCCCGGCAATTTGGTTAGTGGCATCAAGGAGTGGGTAGCGTACACCAACCACACGCCAAATCTCCTTCTGTTCACTTGCAGCAAAGCAGCGAAAATTTCAAAACCGCAACTCCACCCGAAATGGTAGATGATCGGTCTGCAGCTGAACTGCAAATGAGGCATTCGATAGGAGCTGCTACCTGCAGATGCTAGTGTCACCAACGATGCCACTTCGATGGCGACGGAGCAGCCGTTAGTGGAAAACATGGGAAAACCTTCTTCAGTCACCATGACGCGCATTCACCTATTGAGAAGGAGACCTTTTAAAAAAATTTCAAAAATATCCGACATTTCCGGTGACCTATCCAAGACATTCGTCTAACCTTGCCCCAACAAAATAATATTTGCTCCATTCGTTCCCCATTCAATTACTAGAGAACCAGCTCGACGAGTGAGAGTACCTCAAAACGTGGCTCGCCGAATTCTTTTCATCAAAACTCTAGAAATTCTGAAGGAGGAGAGTTCCAATTTTATCTGATAAATAACAAGATGTTGTTGATGGTAATCATGCATAAATGTGTCGAACGTCAAGTGGAATAAAGAAGAGGAACAATTCTGAAAACATTGGCAAAAGTGGCGGGAAACTTTTCCGACGACCTAATAAATCGACTACTTATTGAGTTTTATTAAAATAAAGATACAGTCTAACCCGATGCTTTGACAAATGTGTACCCGGTAGCGCAGAAGTGTCCTCCCGAGCACATTGAACCAGATTTTTTCCCAAACACCGTTCGAACCAGTGAAAATGACGGTAATCTGTCAGGCAAAGCCGCTTTTAGAAAGAAAGTGCTTCGCACTCTGAGTACCTCGGTGGGAAAAGTACCTCGGTAGAAAAAGCTGAAGAGGCTTCGTTTTGGGAAATCCCTCTTGTCAAATCCTTTTTCTTAAGAAATGGTACCAAACTGTCTCAAATACTGACTTCAACATGAACATACGGAAATTGTTAAAGACGCGTAAAAGACTCCTCATATTTTCTGAACGAAAGTCCTTCCGGAGCAACAATCTGCCCATAGATGCAAAATAGGACAGCAAAAAAATAAACTGGAATTTCGAGGTGGTTGGTACCCACGCTTCCATCCACATGAGTGATAGGCCTATACATGGAAAATGCGGAAATTTCAACTTCAAATTCGACGAACCATAAGGAACATAGGGTAGAATTGCATCGGATTAATTATTGGTCCATCTCAATGTTTGCTTTCTCCCATGACCGAAGAAGACCCTCTCAACCTCTGACAACACTAGGGTTGCTAACATCAATAGTTAAACGGGAGCTGACTCCATGTCCCCGACTATGCCTTACACAGTAACAAACGTGAGTGCTTAAGCCCTATTCATACTTGACAGCAACCATCAAGCGCTGGGCAGGTTTTGCTTTGTCTTCCTTTGAATCACACTTTCATCGACCCTAGATCTCCTCGTTTCTCTACGGCAATGACCACTCTTACAAGAGGACCCATTTCAGTCCTAGAACGTAGGGAATAAGCTTCAACATTTTTGAATGTGAAAGGTGAAAGGTAAAAGATGTCAGCGTTGATCAGCCCCTAAGGACGCGCCGCCGGCGTCGTTTTTTCAGAGTCCTGGGCCCAGATTCATCATTGGTAACCCCCCAATAAACCTCGAGATATAGCCCGAACGGCGCCCACCTTCGTCTACTTATCCTAAGCCTCCTATGCTAAATGCAATCTCTCATCGACTCTGCCGTCTGGTTCTGGCTGCGCCGCGGTTTCGGAGACCGCTCGTCCGTTCATGAATCTGGGCCCTGAAGGCACATTTAGCCTTTGCAATGACTTGCGGGGCGAGCCACTAGTACAAGTCCGCCTCTTCACATTCCCAAACAAGTTGGTACCAGATTACTCGACCGTAGAGGGATGGAAGGCCTTATTAGCCCGAGCCGCGATCGATCGCTCGTCCGTGCGGGTGTGAGTAGCGCTTCTTACCGCTGTCTACCTTCGAATATAGTGCCCAGAATAGACCTACCTTCCCTGCGTACCTAGCCAATAATGAATCTGTCTCGCGGATGAGTATAAATGGTTCTTTAGCCGTTTAGGACAGCGGGCCTCCCACCATGTGACTGAGTGGCGCGTAAACATCCGCACCGAGAGGATTTCGCGCTCCACTTCTAATTCTGACAGTGGTGATGTTTTTGCCGATGATTCGGACGATGACTCGGCTTCAATGTAGCTCAGTTTCAGGAGCTCTTCTACTTTATTACATCAGTCTCGTATGTCTCTAAGAAGTTCGATTCAGTTTACTATCACATGTTCTTCCTTATCTTGTTTTGACTTTGGTGATCCATTCGTTTTCTTAGAGGAATGATGAACAATAGACCATAACTGTGAAGCTTAGCTGAGTTGCATCATTGATTGACTGTCTCCATTATCAACTACTTCAAAAATGCTTTAATAGCCGACTCATTTTCTGGACTCTGATGTCCAGACCAATTTTTCTGACTTGTTTCGCTCAAAAATCATTCGGGTGGATCAGGTTGGGTACTCGTCACGATTTGACGATTCCAGCCATTCTTTCTTCTGCTGGTAGCGATAGATCACTGTAGGTTTGGTTAGCCCAGTGCTGAAGTATTTTGAAATTCGGTCCGAATTTCCAAGTGAAATACAAGCTTCATAATCCAGGTAACTCACGAGAGTAAAATATGTGAGATACCAACGATATTTAACAGCCATCGCACCATCAGACCTTTATTTATTTATTTATTTTATTTATTGTAAGTGCCTCACGGCACGAAGAAGAACATGAACAAAACACTGTAAAAACAACGACAATTCAGCGTTTAAACACCAGGGGGTAAGTTAATGAAACACAAGAATAGAATAGCAATACAACTACAAGTTATAACTAATCCACAAACTTGACTCCAATTTATTGGGTTGAAATTTCAAAATGGATGCTAGTTTTATGATCTTCACTATATACATATTTGCGAAGGCCAGAAATAGTCCGTCTAGATGTCGATACGATTTCAAATGAGACCGGTTGGTGGTGGTTTTATCACTGTTTATCCATGAAGTCAATTTGAAATCAGGACTGAAAAGTGTTTTTGTTCGTTGAATTCTTTAGAAAGAAATAGCGCTGTTTTCCTATCTTCCCGTCAAGATAACGTTGTGCTCGCTTGAAGGAAAACCCGACTGAATTTGCCAATATGTATTCGTCAATATTGTATTTTCTCCATTTCAAATTTCTCTGAATTCATTGGCCGTGCAGCCTATGAACGTTCAATTTATTGTTTAAGCTGAACACCGTTAATTATATGAACAGTTTATGATATCTTGTGTTCCAAATGCTTTCATTAGAGCTACCATGATCTTTTCGTCGAAAAGTGTATTTCTTACAACGGAGGGACGGCTCTGATTCTCCTCATTTGAAGTCCTTTCCACTGCTTCCTTCCGTTTCTTTCTTCTTTCTCACTAAATCTGCAACGAGTTTTACACTCATCAGTCGAATCTCGGTCACGCAGCTTCCCCTGTACTATGACCATACTGTCATTTGTAAAATTACCTGTATCACGTGCCCCTCCACCTGTTGATCGCCATCATTCTGTTTGGATCCCCTCAGGTGCCCAAATGGTTTTATTGATATTGATTGATCGAAGGAATCGATGGACAAGAGGAACATCACGTCGTTCATCATTCCTAATTATATATGGTCTTGCGACAATGATTTTCAATTCTTGACGTAGTTAAACCATATGTTCTGGACCATGTTAATGTTGTGAGCAACATAATTGAAATGTTCATCTAAACTCTTTTGTCTTGTTTTGTTTTGCCGTTGTGGATGGCTGTCGAGTTGAGTATTTTCCCTTGTTTCCGTGAACCCAGGTCATCTGCTTTTCAATTGCAGCTACACGCTTGTTCTGCGGCGTTGTAGTGAGGTGGACGTGCTTATATTTTATGCGCTACAGCCGATTGGCAACTTGCCAAGAGGAGGCTGACGAGGCCAGTCGACTTCTACCACTCATGGTTGACTCAGAGGTGAGAATTTATTTGTCTTTTCACTTCTCTATCAATTTTAGTCGGTCAAGCAAGGAGTTTTTTGTTTACTGTTCTGTTTTTAACTTTCATTTTCTTCCTATCCTTTTATGGTTCTGCTGCTTTGCCAAATGAGGTTAGGTAGGAAAGACGACCAGCCGAAAAACCACGTGTCGTAATAAATCTGGTCCACCTACTGACCTCGTTTGATCAAGCAGCAAACGCCGCAATAATGTTTTTTTCGATATTTTCACGATAGTGCACCCAATTTTGCCGGTTTTCCACTCTACAGACAATCTTTGTTTAATCGTATAATAATGCCATACAAAGTTAGGTGATACCTTACGCAGTACTTCGAGGCTGACCACGCCCCTGCGCATTCAAGTTTGGTTTAAGATTGGTTCTAAGCACTGAATGCTGTAATTGCATAATAAGAAACACATATGAGTGCCGCGTTGCGACAGATTAAGCTAGAATACTGCCATTGGGGCCCTTGCTGTGTAAACATAACATTTCTTTGGGGTCCGTCACAGCGTGGTGCTGCTCCCCATTGATGTAGTTCCAACAGCTAGCTAGGATTTCATGTCGTTTGCTGCTGCTTCTCAGACGGCTTCTCCACTCTGCTAATATTTATAGTGGATTTAGTCCCCTATCTGAAGCCTATTCACCCTCGGCAGTAGCTTCTGAGTAATAATCGAGTGCTATATCACTCACTCCAGTACACACAGGATCAGCAGTGATTTCGATCATATTCTTCCTCTTCGTTGCTATGCTTCATTAGTTGCTATGCTTCATTAATCACAGCCAGAGCAAAAACTGTTAGAAACCAATTCAATTCAACGACTGCGAGGGTAATATGAATAACATCTCACTGCGCTCTCTACCTCATTATTCTTTATGTCGGAATGCATGAAGTTTATGTATTTTTTGTTCAAAATCAATCAGTAGCATTTGTACATATGTTAACAATCGATGTAACTGCTCTAACTGCAACAAGAACAGTATGTGATATTAAAGATAGTTTAGTGGTTGGTGTCCGTGGAACCGTACGGTTTTTATGGCAGATTAATATCTTAAGGGGAAATATTAACAGCGAGATCCTTTCCCAGAGTTAGGCGGATCAGTCTTGTCCGTATGTTGGTGTAGGGTCACCGTGATCGAATTCAGTAAACGAAAATTGGAAAGACGAACATGAAAGGAGCCGAAACATGCGGCCTTTTCCGTCACATCTGTTCCTTAGCTGGATAAACTTTCATAAATGCTACTCCATTATCTTGTCTGGTCAGAAATTCTAGATCACCTTTGGGTTCGTTCCGGATTTAAGAAGCACCTGAAAGGCGGAGCCCGCCCTCAGATCTGTGTCTTGGATTACTTGATGTTTGTAGTTAAAAACGCGAGTTTTTACGCTCACAGTTGGAATAAACCTGCCTGAATTCTAATTATGCTTTGGGCCTGCGTTTGACATAGGGGGTTTTGAGAGAACGTGAATTTTTTTACCCGTTTTTCTAATCGTTTGACTTGAATATTTTCTGTTTCTCAAACTTCAGTTTCATGTTGCTTTGTGTGCCGATGTGCCGTGGTTCACTAATTGTCACGAGTTAGCACGTTTATGAGCGCAGTAAAAAAATAAAATAAAATAAATGGTGTAAACGACGCGTTCGATTGCTGTGGTGTGGTGAAACTAGAACTGCGCCGCTGGCGTGGCTTGTTGCCAGCGAGACGTGCGACACTCGCCGTTGGAATGCTAGTCATTAGTCGAACAGGTTGCAAAGTGCGTTTGAGGTATACGTGCTGTGTACACGTCACGATATCTCAAAAATCAATTTTCACACCACATTCTCATCATTTTGCTTATTTTATCGTTCGTATAACAGCCGAACACGATAGGATCCCATTAGTATTGGTTGCACGCATGCAAATCGCCGGCCGTAGGTGCAACATTGTCAACCAATCAATTCAACCGTGTCAAATACGATTACTAAGTTGTTTATTCAATTTTTACGGTATCTGGCTAACAATTCTCACGGCGTCGTCGTACACGAGTTCGTTTTCTGTTTAGAAAATGTGATTTTCTTGCTCAAAGTGAGTTTCAGTAGAGAATTGTTGCACATATAGATGTGCGCCACTGCGCTATTGATTCCGTTTGACGTGGAATCGAAATCTCTCATTAAATTTTGCGTACCTGGTAGGTTGAGTGCGGTTTCTTTCCTTAGTTGGTTTCGTCTTCATTTACAGCAAATATTTTGTGATCGATATTTAGTGTTTCAGGTCGTTGTGGACGGATCTGACGACATATATCTTCTTCCTTCGGTATCATCCCGCAGTACTAGCCCTTTTGCTATGACTAAGTGCGTTCTTTGCCGTTTGTGTCAGCTATGTATTAAGTGGAAGGCAACTAGTTTTCAAAGGTTTTTCTTTTGATGAGAGGTGACGTTCCTTGCCTACATTAACTTTTGTACTGACCATGAACTGCTGCTGAGCAAAGATTCCCAATGAGTGATTTCTTTTGGAAGCTGTTTTTTCTGCATTTTTCCTTTTGTTGAATGTTTTTCTGCATTCATTGCTGAACTGTTTGCCTTCCCATAGTCTTCTTCTAGTTTTTTGTCCATCCTCATCTATTATTTTTTGTTTGAGGTGCTGCCGCGCCTTATTTGGTCGTCGCCGTATACTACACTCTCGAACTGTTAGAATCGGTTATGGTCCGGTTGGTGGTGATGGGGCTAGCTTTGCACCGAACAAAGTGTGCAATCAAAAATATAACATATTCAGCTTTGTTCCATTGGTAAGCTTCCATTCCTAATTCTTCTGCTTTTTTGCTCTGCATTTTTGTCTTTTGTTTTGCTTTTTCAAACGCACCCCTTCAGTTCGTTTCCGGTCATTCTGAAGTGGGTTACGATCGATTTCATAATTTCAGGTGCTTTTTCAACAATTCAAGTTCTTCTTGAATCTGTATTTTTTGTTGATGGCATGTAGCCAGTTCATTCCGGCAATACAGATTGGCGCACCAATCACGTACTGGGGCCCACTGGTTCGTTTGAAGTTTATTATGCGTGACAATTTTGCTAAAACGCGTTAAATGATTTTCAGGGTTTTGTGTTGACCATAACGCTCATTCGTGAAGCTCTTGATGATTTCGTTCGATTTCTGAGGGATAAAGAATTGAACGGTGAAAAATACGAGCGCTTAACAAGGGATGGCACGCGAGTCGAGGTCAACAGCAGGTAGGTCATGCTTTCATCAAGTTTTTCATCAAGTGGTACTGCCTCCTTTCCCTAGTTGCCTGGTGCATGCCAAGGCGGTATTTAGTTGTCAGCCTGTTGATTTTGTAGTTGAAGCAATTTATTTGCAAATCGATTTATTCATCGGATTCCTTGCACATTATCTATTTACCATGTAAATGCGAGGAGAGACATTTGGTCCTTAACTTCGTTGTAAATATGCTTCGAAATTTTTGAATGACATTTTTGTTCTCCAGGTCTCCTTTTCACGGGTTCTCTAATTTCTTGTTGAAAAATTCACTGATAAAAGAAATTAGAAATTTGGAAAACAAGCTCTCCATTCAGTGATATTGAAGTGGGAGATGTTATCATAATCGGGCGAGACCGTCGTGTACCTGCTGATGTCGTGCTTCTCCGCACGACTGAACGATCCGGTGCGTGCTTCATTCGAACCGATCAACTGGATGGTGAGACGGACTGGAAACTGCGAGTTGCTGTTCCTTTCACGCAACACTTGATGAATGAAGCTGTATGTTTTTTTCATGAAATTGTACTTGATCAGGGATTTGTTCCATTTTTGTACTCCTGTTGTTCGGTCTACTTTCATTTAATGGGCAAACAATGCTAATTTCTTAGGAAATAATGGAGATTAATTGCGAGATATATGCGGAGAAGCCTCAAAAGGATATTCATGCGTTCGTCGGGACAATTAAGGTGCGGTCGCTGATATTACGATCACTACTAATATTATTGATATATTATTGATAAGTGTGCATCTAACGTCGTCTAATACCCAGTTTTGACTTTGAGGTCACCACCGATGACCATGTGCAGGACGGCTCCTTGAATGTGGAGAACGTTTTGTGGGCAAACACGGTAGTCGCCAGTGGAACAGCAGTTGGTATTGTTGTGTATACTGGACGTGAAACTCGATCGGTAATGAACACCACTTTACCCGAAAGCAAAGTGGGATTGCTTGACCTCGAGGTAGATTTCAAATAATTATGTGTGGTTTGCCGTGCACTAACTCTCTTCTGTATTATGTTAAAGGTGAACAATCTCACAAAGTTGCTCTTCGTGTTTGTGATGGTATTAGCATCCGTCATGGTTATCATGAAAGGAGTGGACACGAACTGGTATCGTTACCTGATGCGTTTCGTATTGCTGTTCTCCTATATCATCCCTATTTCACTAAGAGTCAATCTTGACATGGCTAAGGTTCGCTGTTCGGAATCTCTTTCGGATATTTCTATTTATAAGTTCATTAAATTCTATTTTTAGCTATTCTTTGCTTGGCAAATAGGCCGTGATAAACAGATTCCGGATACTGTTGTACGCTCATCGACGATACCCGAAGAACTGGGCAGAATTTCCTTCCTCTTATCTGACAAGACAGGAACGCTCACCAAGAATGAGATGCACTTCAAAAAGGTACGCTTTAAGTGATGTTTTCGAGCGAGTATTTTCTGTATTTTGTTCTTTTAAGATCCATCTTGGAACCGTTGCCTTCAGTTCGGATGCATTCGAGGAAGTTGCGCAACATGTTGCCAGCGCCTATTCTGGTCGGCTAGCCAGGTATGATTGAATTGTACCATTTTCCTCAATAGTTATTGCTATAGATTTTTACGTTATTTGTTCGCTATTTCTAGGCATTCCTTCTCTGCAAAGCTACAGACGGCTGTGGAAGCAATTGCTCTTTGTCACAACGTCACCCCAATAGTGGAAGGAGGCTCTGTGTCGTATCAGGCAGCAAGTCCAGACGAGGTTGACAGACATTATTGGCAGTATTTTCTTTGATAATTCTATTATCTTTATAATCTTATTATTTGCGATGAAGGAAATTGTGATGTATCTGGAGAGATTCAGGTCGCACTTGTCAAATGGACCGAAGTGGTGGGCGTTCGACTGGCTCAAAGAGATTTGCACTCAATTCAACTGCAACTTGGCATTGGACAGACGAGGCAATTCCAGGTTCGTTTCAGTTCTGCTCATTTGTCAGTATACTTTGTAGTCCATTTATAGCAGAGATTGTTGAGGTGAGGTTTCTCCTCATGCTTTGATCCGTGCTATTTTCCCTTGTTCTGTCTAGTCGTAGTTTTTTGGTGTCCAAAACTGATAAAAAGTTGAGCTCGCGACAGATTACCTATGTTCATCATAACCTCGTCGCTTTTTTGCCGGCGTGGCTTTTTTACCCAGGTCTAATCAACAGAATTGTTTCCCTGAAAAAGTGAAAAATCTGCCCGTCACTCCAGCCCTGCTCTGCAGCCTTGTCTGTATATGATGTTTCAGATTCTCCACATTTTCCCGTTCACGAGCGAAACGAAGCGTATGGGGATTATTATCAAGGTATGCTTGTCATTTTGCTATACTCTTTCTTCATTTTGCTGTTCTATACTTATACTATTTCAGGATGAGACCACTGACGAGATCGCCTTGTTAATGAAGGGAGCGGACACTGTCATGTCAGGAATGGTGCAGTACAATGACTGGTTGGAGGAGGAGTGTAGCAACATGGCTCGTGAAGGTAGTTGTTTGTTTTTACATCGGCAATATTTAGCTCATATTTCATCTATTGTCATTTATCTATTTTTTATTTTATTTTTTATTGGAATAAAAAATTATCTAATTATTTAGGTCTCCGTACTCTGGTTGTCGCGAAGCGTGTCCTATCCGCTGCTGAGCTCGAAGCCTTTGATAGAGCGTACCACGCGGCGAAAATGTCGATTACGGATAGATCGCAAACCATGCAGAACTGTGTAAATCGAATGCTGGAGAAGGACCTACAGCTACTCTGCCTTACAGGAGTAGAAGATCGACTTCAGGTATGATTTGCTACTATATATCAATGCTTTTTGAGATATCGCTTCCTTTCGCATGAACAAGAGTATCTTTTTGGAATATCATGTATCGTTTGTAGGACCAAGTAACAACTTCACTTGAACTACTGCGAAATGCCGGAATTAAAATTTGGATGCTTACTGGAGACAAGCTGGAGACAGCGATCTGCATAGCGAAGTCAAGTGGATTGTTCTCCAGAACAGACAACGTGCACGTTTTTGGGTCGGTCCAGAATCGTACAGAAGCGCACAACGAGCTCAACGCTTTGAGAAGGTAATGATTCCTTCGGCTAATAACCAAATTTCCTTTTACTTGATAATAAGTCTTATGTCTGTTATTTAGAAAGAGTGATGTCGCTCTTGTGATGCAAGGATCTGCCCTTAATGTCTGTCTACAATACTACGAAGCTGAGGTGAATCAATTTTTTTGTTGTATTCTTCTTTGTATGGAATTCAGTTTTTTGGGTGGCAAATTCTCAACGATGCGGTAGAATACGATAGACTTGCGCTTCTCTCTATTTCGAGTAATGCTTTCGCTCGCAAGCATTTTAAGGATAGGTATATGGCATGATAAGGGAACACGTGGTATAGTGGCAAGAGGCGCTACTGACACCCATACAGTCGAGCGAACGATCCTCGGCCGTGCTAACCAAGCCTTCCAACCCTCTGCGGTCAGGTAAATTGGTACCAGACTCGTCTGGGAAGGTAAAGACGCCGACTTGGTATAGCGGCTGGCCCACTCAAGTCATTGTATAAGGCTACATCCACCATGCATCTACGATTCTGAATTGAACGCGAGCGCCGGGCGGATCCTAGAAGATCTGATCAGCGCTGACATCTTTACCCTTAGCTAGCATGATGTAACACATTCTGTTTCCAATTTTCAGCAATTGTGTGAGAATATGATTCTTCCAGGTTGCCGAGTTGGTATGTGCATGCACCGCTGTTGTCTGCTGTCGATGTTCTCCTGAACAAAAAGCTCAAATCGTACAACTTTTACGAAAGTATCGTGCCCCACTTCGAGTAGCTGCCATTGGAGACGGAGGAAACGATGTGAGCATGATTCAAGCAGCCCACGCTGGCATAGGAATAGACGCCAATGAAGGTGAGAATTCGTTCCGGCTGAGAATGGTTTCATCATTGTTTTTTTCTTTTTGTTTTGTTTTCCTTTTGCTGAAATATTCTATCCGGAGACTTCCACTTTAGTCGCTGCAAAAACATGTATCCATGAATTTTTCAGTGTATTATCAATAGGAATGTTGTTTTGATGGTAACAGTGCGCGCGTTGTGTAGTGGCAGGAGGCGCTACTCCACTTGCACGGTCGAACGATCGGTCCTTAACCTGGCTAATCGGGCCTTGCATGGCTAAGGCGCTAGATTGATTGGTGCCAGATCCGTCTGGGGAAGGTGCACACCGTGTACCGCACTGATAAGAGCAGTTAATGTTTGGCAGATTTTCGATCCCGCGACTTTCCAGCGTTTTCTAGGACTTGACCCGTTTTTGTTCTTTTCGAGAAGTATTACCATTATGTGCTGCTTCAGATGAGTATCAAAATAGCGTTACTATAACTTTTCAGGAAAACAGGCCTCGTTAGCTGCGGACTTTTCGATCACTCAGTTCTCTCATGTGTGCAGGCTTCTTCTCGTGCATGGTCGTTTCTGCTATAAAAGGTCTTGCGCGTTGTCGCAGTTCGTAATGCACAGGTTGGTCTTTTCGGTCATTCTTCCATTGCGCTGTTGAAAAGACACCGCTATTGTCCTTATCCTGCATTTACGCTATTTTAGAGGTTTAATAATTTCCACAATGCAAGCCATTTTCTCGTGCGTTTTCTATTTCGCATCCGTTTCTTTGTATCAAGGAGTTCTCATGGTCGCGTGAGTTTTTTTTATTGGAGTCCTCTCCGCCAATATTTAAAGAGTGAGGATTTCGTACGAAAGTTCATTTTAGTTACTCAACGGCCTACACTATGCTTCCGGTTTTCTCACTTGTTGTTGATCGCGATGTCACCGCTACAAATGCACTCACTTATCCAGAGCTGTATAAGGAACTTGGGAAAGGACGTTCATTGTCGTACAAAACCTTTTGCATATGGGTCATGATAAGTTTATATCAAGGTGCGAATAGGTAGGATTCTTCAAAGGGACAATTTTTCTATTGTTGTTTGGCAGGTGCTGTCATAATGTATGGGGCGTTGTTGGTATTCGATGCTGACTTCATCCATGTCGTCTCCATCTCATTCTCGGCTCTTATCGTTACGGAACTTATCATGGTTGCAATGACTGTTCATACTTGGCATTGGGCGATGCTGCTTGCACAGGTATGCTATGTATAAATTGCTTCTGGGGGATACCACTGTTTTTGAATTGTTTGTCGTGAGTTACTTCTGACTTGGAACGTTTTTCTTGGAATGTCTCACCGATGCACCGAATTAGTGTTATCTGCCAGAAAGCAATTTTTGTCCGTGTTCCGTAGTATGGGTTTACGTGTATAGTAACTGAATAGCGTGTTCTTTCTCGTCGTTACTCATTTGAGGAGATTTTCATAGGTTTTCAAATTTTGCACTTCGGAAACTAGCGAAAAGGGGACCATTTCTGAGTCGTTCATCGCATTTATCCTTTTCACTGTCCTTTTGCTTCGTTGTTTTCAAATTAGCGTTTTCTAAACATTGAAACAACTCTTTGAAGCTGAACTTTTGCTTTTAAATTTTTCTTTTCTTGCCATAGGATAGATGAGACAGTGTTCCATCTGTACTATTTTCTGATTTTAAATTTTCCGTGTGATGGGTGACATTAATTACTCGTTGCTCATTCAGGCTTTATCTCTTGCGCTGTATGCCGTCTCGCTCATCGTTCTCGACCAGTACTTCGATCGACAATTTGTGCTTTCATGGATTTTCATTTCCAAGACGACCGCCATAACAGCAGTGTCGTGCCTACCACTTTATGTTATCAAAGCACTTCGAAGGAAGTTCTCCCCTCCTTCGTATGCCAAAGTCAATTAACCTTGTGTTAGTCACCCGTCTTTTTTACTAGATCAATAGCTTGCTTCTTCTAATAATTTATATTTTGATCAGCTAAATGTACCTTTGAAGTTTGTCGGTTAGTCTGGGATCTCGGTGTAGTTTTTGTGTCGTTATTTTTCAACATATCACTGCTGCTCTAATTTTGACCGTAAGTCGAAAATCATGAGCCGTTAACAACCGCGGTTTTGGGCAATGTCGTATGTAAAGGCAAGAGTGAAGCGTAGGTGCCTTTCAAAATGTGCGCACCTTATTTTGTCAATCTGCAGTTGTTTCACAGCCAACGACAATTCTTGGACCGAGAAATGATTTCATGCCAGCATCAAGTAAGACTTAGAAATTCATATTTAAGAATTGGTAATATTTATTTTTGAACATCGAAAATTAGAAACTTTCTTTGTTATTCAACTATTGTGCCCTTGGAGCTCTACATTTATTGTTTAATGTGAATGAGTGCACGGGTGGCTCTTCCTACATGTAGAATATCCGCCAACCCTTCCTGTCCTTGAGCACCTTACATGTAGACTCCAGTTGTAAGTTATAACGCTTTCATTCGGGTAATGTCATTGAATGTAGTTCATCACTTTATAGAAGTTCCGAAATCATCGCCACAGTGTGTGTATATTTCATTATTTACTGGGTGATAAGTTCACTGTGCTTTATTGGTTCTGTTCGTTATTTCCCTCTGCGATATTGCATGCAAAATCATATTTGGTACGCTCCGCCCTCCACAACCTTTCCACAAATCCTTGTCTTCAAACCATCCTAAGTTATTATCAGCTCTGACATGATTAGTGTTGTTGTTGAAGTGACAACGAAGTTGAAGTCACGCTGTCGATTTGCTTCGATCTTCTCCAAATAATAGTTGTTCATTAATATATTATCGAAATAAAGCTATCTATGGAGCAGTGTGTATCATTTATCTGTTAGGTTAACAACCTAGATATTTTTTTTCAGTAGCTGTGACTTCTCACGAGCATTGATGTATGATATACAGGTGGGTGAGCTTGTGTTCGGTCCGTGTTTTCAGATGAAATTTTTCTTCACATCGTGCCAGTTTCGAGAGCATTGCAATGTGGTTCTATAATTTTGCTCAACAAAAGCGCGAGAAATAGTAAATTTGCTGCTGGTGCCATATTGAACTGGTAGAATAGGGATGACTCACTTTTTGGAAGTGATTGTCATCGCATTGTAATGGACACTGAAAGTTTAGTTGTGAATCTGGGACTGCTCGTTAACTTATCACCATCACCTGATCAGAGATAGACCTTGCCTTGCTACAGTTTAGGCCTTGTTGTCTCCAGCATTCATTTGAATATTAATCGGCAGCTGTGGAGAACCTTCACAGGATGCCTCAGAGGATTCCAAAACGACAGCATAATCGGAAAAGCTAGTAGCGTTTGGCGTTCATGCTATACTAATCTCATATTATTCGAATTTGAGTAATAAATGGGGATTATTCCAAATAGAGGGCTCGCGTGGTACAGTGGTAAGAGGCGATGCTGACGCTTGCACGGTCGAGCGATCGATCCCGTGCCGGACTAACCAAGCCTTCCATCTCTCAGGGGTCGGGTAAATTGGTACCAGGCTTGTCTGGGAAGATACACTGACCTGGTATAGTGACTGGCTGTTCCAGGTCATTGTATAGGCCAAATACGCATTCACCAAGCCTCTCCGACTTGAATGGAACACGAATGTGGCGCCTTCCTCAGGGGCTGATCAACGCCGACACCTTTACCTTTACCTTTTTATCCCAAATAGCTATGAGGTCGGTACGTTCCGAAAATGAATTTCTAGCAAATGCAGCTCCGAAAAGCTAGAGGTACGAAACTGTTTCATGAAGGAGCCGCATAGCACTTTCACACTTGTGCTTAACGTCGTAAGAAAAAGCTTTACCAAAACGTATTCATTGCCTTTCACTATGTCTGAACTGACTAAGGGTGCTACCTATGTATAATAGAATAACAATATAACCTATAGGATTATTTCAATGAAAGTAGCGATCTTAAACCGAATGTTGCAGATTCCGCCCAACATTCATTTTCTCAATGGGAATTGTTCTCACAGTAGCATGCTATCTCATCACATTTTCTCCGTCGTTAGCATTGTTTTGTCGGTTCGTCGCTAAGGATCCGCTTCGGATAATTCTTTTTGTTCTAGGGTGAGTTGTGATTTATATGAATATTTATGAGCTTCTGCTAATTAAAAATGTTTAGTGCCTTCCTCTGGTTAGCATCACTTCTCCTTTCTTCGTTTATATGGTTGGCATTGTCAATGATGTGGGATGCTCTACCATTGGCTGTGGGAATATCCATCATTTTGCAGGACGCCGCACGAGTTTTCTATTTCTTGCTGCTCAAGAAAGCACAAAGGCAGTTTTATCGGTTTCGTTCAAATTTTCAATAATGTTATATCCGAAAAAAAAACACTTCTTTTATTTCTTGTTTATACATCGTAACCAAAGCTTTCAAAAAATCGTTACGTAATTGAGTCCCCTGTTGTTTAATTCTGTGAAGGTTTTGAGGCATTATTCAAGAAAAACCAAATTTCTTCCGAACTGAGCTAAAATTCTGTTGAAAGTTTTATTCCAGAGGTCTCAACAAGATTACCAGTCCAGGTGCTGCATCCATTGCTCCCGGTGTTTCTGACCTTCACAATGCAAGACATATGCTTGCTTTGGTAAGCAGTTTTCATCACTCTTATAATATACCTAATAATTTGTCCTTTTTTCTGAAGTGAAACCATATGCGGCGAAATCGCCAACTTTCTTTATTGTGGTCTCAAATTTGTTGTAAATTCTACTCAGATCTGATTTCTTCTTTTGTAATTGCTATGGTTTTAGGATGAGGAAAGTGAGATGGTAATTACACAGTTCCTGTATTTGATTCCTTTTTGTATCTATTCCGACCTAAATTAGTTTACATGTCGTATTTTCCAGGTCTGCGGACTAGGAATGGGTGTGATGGCAGCATTATTCCTCACAATGAATGTCTTTGCCGAATTTTCCGGTCCTGGAACGATGGGTCTTCCAAAAGCTTTAAGGGTTAGTTCCAATTTTTGAAGATTGTCTGTCAGCAATTCGATGTTATTTTCAGGAGAATAAACGTGACGCTAATTTCTCTGGATCGTACCTTCCTCTTTACTATGCTTTAACTGGTTGCCTAACTAGTCTATTCGGTGTGGTTTGGACAATAATGGTAAGTTTCTTTTCTTTCGATACAATATCTTATTGATTGTTTTCATATCACCACCGCCTATCATTCATGATATTCATAAACACGTTTCACG
Organism: Nippostrongylus brasiliensis; assembly: GCA_030553155.1. NCBI lineage: Eukaryota > Metazoa > Nematoda > Chromadorea > Rhabditida > Heligmosomidae > Nippostrongylus > Nippostrongylus brasiliensis. Next base: position 30,592,132 of record CP130732.1, on the reverse strand, counting down.
AGTGCTTTTTATATTCAAGTGTGGTGCTCTTGCCTTTCCACTAGGAAAGCAATAGCGCAACTCACCGTATTCGTGGGGGCGCAGTTTCACTTTTCAATTTAATTTTTTCACCAAATTCCCAATATGTTCCTCTTACGTCTCTTGGCGTTATATATCATAGCGTAGCACCCATCTGGAGGTAGCTTTGTGGCATGTATGCATTTGTGAGTTTACGTTAATATGGTGAATATCCAACAAAACAATTTACGCTTCTTGTGTCTTCTTGTGTAGTTGTGGGTGCAGTCGACACAAGACTGAAGTCCTCGCTGCACGATTGAATGGCAGACAGCGATTTCTGATCATCAGTTATTTTTGAGTGATGTTTGCAAACCTTTCAGATATGGGATTCCTGTCATAAATTCAGGAAAAAGTCGTTATGGGCTCTACCAGCTATTGCTGCTGTTGTCTCCCATTTCGTCGCCAGCGGATTGGTAAGTGATATGGCAGTATTTCTTTTATTATTTCGATTTCAATTATTTCTCGAATTTTTCCTACCAAGGATCTAACCTTATTCCGTCACTAGTATTATCTGAAATGAAGCGTTGTAAAGAGAGAACGAGGACGAGTTCACGTAAATCATTTGGTACTATTCCAGTAGCTCGACCATCTGCTAAGCTAGCGCTTTCATCTTCTAATCCTGTGTGGTTTAACTAAGACTGAGACACATTTGTTTCTGAAGAATCGAGCAGGACCTGTTTATTGACTCTTAATACGTTAATAATAGAAGTGATCGTGGAGAAATCTGGAATTGGAGACACACATGAAAGGCAGACTTTACGTAGCTACTGCAAGGTTTTGATAGTTTTTCTTCATAATTTCAGAGCTGGCTAAACACTAGTGGTTATCAGCCGTATGTGCTCGGTGTGCAGTTTCTTATTCTACTGCTTTGTATAGTGTATGCGCAGATCATTATGGGTGCAACACCAGCTTCTATTGCCGGAGGTATGTTGTGAATATTTCAAAACTGTTTCATTCATTTAAACACTTTTATTCGATTTGAATTGTTTGCGTGGTTAAGTGGTAAGAGACGTTACTGACACCCGCGCGGTCTAGTAATCGATCCCGGCCCGGGCGAACCAAGCCTTCCATCTCTCCGGGGTCGGGTAAGTAGGTGCTAGACTTGTATGTGAAGGTAATTACACAGAGTTGGTATAGCGGCTGGCTCCCGCAGGTCATCAGGCCAAAAATGCCATGCCTCCGCGATTCTGAATTGAATACAAATGCGTGGTGCGTCCTTAGGAGATTGATAAACGCCGACACTTTACCTTCATACCTTACCCTTTCTTTAATTTGAATATTATATTGAGAGTAACTTTTATCATTGACACATCAATTGATGTCACAGAGCGGCCAAGGACATCTATACCTTTACCTTTATATCTTACCATTTCTTCGATTTGAAGATCAGTTTGAAGATAACTTTCACCATTGGCACACTAGTAGGTGTCACAGAGCGTTAAGAACATCTGTTCAGGTATTTCCTCCACATTCGCCGACTGGTTTACTCTGAAATGGTTGCGGCAAAAGTTGCAAGGAGGCGGGGAGTCTTTCGCACCTGTGGAAGAGATTGAAGCCGATGAACGGAGATCAGTGGGCACATAGAAATCTTTCGCCCTCGTTGGTCTCCTATTAGTCATGCATCAGCTCCTTTCCATTCATTGAAGTTCACCGATTTATTGATTGATTGAACATCGACTATGGCCATAGCGACACTGATGGCTTCATGTTGAAAAATCGGCGATGGGTAGTCCCAAGTTTTATAATTACTATGCACGTGACTGGTCTATATAGGTATTACATGATCTAGATACTTTTTATAAGTTACTATGATTTGTCACTCAGCATCGTTGACTACGTGCAATGCTATTTCGACGACGACGATGTTAAGCTAATTGCTTTCTCTCACTTTTAACCTCTTCGATACACTCACATATCGGACTTCTGAGTTTTGTTGAAGCAAAGGGATCGTTTTCAATCATCATCATGGCCGACTCGTTGATCTCATATTTATTACTTAACTTTGGTTTCTGACCAAATCTTTATTCTTTGTCTTGTATATCGACTGTTTGTTTCTCGTTGATATATAAAGATTGTAACCTGACTTGTCGTGAGGATGTTCGAGTGTCAAGTTCAGTCAGGAACTTCATGTGTTTAAAGTCCCCTCTCGTCCCGTTGATCATCGATTTGCTCGAGCAGGCGCCAGTAACATCTCCATTCGTCCCTGTCGCGGGTCATGGTAGTCCAGTGGGTCCTGCTCGCTCGAGGATCACGAAAAGCATCGAATCGATCGTTCAGAGATTTGACGAAGAAGTCGGACCAGCGCACAGGTGGGCGACCTGGTGTTCTTCTGACGTCCCGTGGAATCCAGTCAGTAACGGCTCTCGTCCAACGGTCGTCGCGGAATCGCATTACGTGTCTGCCCCACCTGACCGTCGACAATTTGAACCATGCGACTGCGTCTCTGATCGTCAACTGCCGACGTTGCTCGGAGCTCCGTATGCCGTCTCTCGCCTGGATGAAGCGAATCACTCCGAGTATCATTCTCTCTATACTTCGTTGCGCGACGCAAATCGCATGTTCATCCTGCTTGCGTAACGCTCAAGATTCTAGAGCGTAGGAAGAACCGTGGGGTCGAACAGATGGACGCGGAGTCGGGTGTTCTTCGTCTTCCTCACTACTTCAACACTCTTCAAGGGCTTAAAGCAGGGCTAGATATTACTTGCGTGGGTTTGTCTTTCAATCGCGAATTTAACATCAAATTCTAACTCGAATAAAGGTAAAGGAATAAAGGTAAAGGTAAAGGTAAAGCTTTGATCAGTCTCCTGAGGACGCGCCGCCGCATTCGTGTTCCATTCAAGTCGTAGAAGCATAGTGAATGCGTATTTGGCCTTTACAATGACCTGCGGGGCCAGCCGCTATACCAGGTCAGTGTATTTACCTTCCCAGACAAGTCTGGTACCAATTTACCCGACCCCGGAGGGATGAAAAGCTTGGTTAGCCTTGGCGGGGATCGATCGCTTGACTGTGCGTGTGTCAGCAGCGCCTCTTACCACTGTCCCACGCGGGCCCCCTAACTTTAATACATTGATGTAATTCGTAAGCCCGTGTAGTGTTTCTCCGTTGCAAACAAAAGGATGATTCAGCACTGTCTGATTGTTGAAAAAGCCCAATTGTAGGCTGTGACCGCATCTGACCTGAACGCAAGGTAATGGAACGGTTGGCTGGGCACGAGGATCGATGGCCTGAGCGTGTTAGTGAGAGGGGCGCTGTGTACCACTTCGCTACAAGTCGTTGCATAAATAAGCTGTTGACATTAAAATGTGTGTTCAAAGTGCAAAAAGAACTACACGTGGTAAACTACATAGAAGTGAAATGTTAAACTGGACGTAATTCTTCGTTTTCACCTTCACGCTCTCAGACAAGTCTGCTACTGATTTAACTGACCCCGGGGAGATGGAAGGCTTGGTTAGCAAGGGCGAAGATCGATCGTTGATCAGTGCGGGCGCCAGTAGCGCCTCTAATTGTTATACCGTGTATTGTGGTTATATAAGTGACGTTGATGGAGACGCATCAGTTGAACTGAAGAATAATATTGAGCTTCCCACGCGATTAAAATGTATCATATTGAGGCAACTTGATCCTCGCCGCACAGCAATCTTTTAGAGGATGAAGATCTAAAATTTAATCATTATCTCTGTATTTTTGAATGACAATAAGCGGAAAGACACCGATTTTTTCGAAGAAATCAACCATTTGTTATCGATCATCTATCAACTGAACTTTAACATGTAATTTTCGAAACAAGGACTGTCCAGGGGGACAATATCGAAAGTTGATGTCATTCTGACCTCTGGAACCACATTAACCTTCCTTTACTTTTTTCGTGTAGTGGCACGGCACAGCTCGGTCGGTTATGAGAAGTGGTTCAGCCGGATATTACCCTCATCAATAGCCGTTACCGTCCTAGTTTCCTCAGAGATTCGACGAATATTATTCAGTTAATTGCTGCCGGTGACAGTCCAAAGCGAATTCCTGCGAAACCAGCGATCAGACTCACCACCACTCAGCAACGACCACTCGACCTCTTCGGGCTTACGAAAATCTCGCCAGATCGAATCGCTCTGATTGAGGTCAGTTCTATTTAATGTGAACAGGAAATGTTGCTCAGATTCTCGAAGCAGACAACGGTAGTATAACACCTTTCCGGAACGTGTTCCAGAAGAATTTCCGTCTCGAGTGACTACGAACTATGAAATTACACAATAAATATAATGAAAGATGGTTACGCTTTCTTATGAAATACGCCCTACAGGGAGGAGAGGGTGTTGACAATATGTGAGCAGAATCATTTCTAACATTTCTTTCTATGCTTTTTATATTTTATCGAGGATGCGAGGATGGATAAGATTTCTGGTACCTCGACCTTGTGATTCATTAACCGCGAACTACGTTTGGGTCTCTGGAAACGATAGGGAATCGAAAACAAATCTTCTTAGTAAAAGTTCATTGTAACAACCTTGTGAGGTAGAAAAATTCAAAGAACAAATTTGTCACTTTAGTATCGAGGCTTAAAGAAGCGAGAGCTTGAAGTATATAGAGTTTCCTATTTGTTTTTGTTAGTTTTGCCTCTTTCCAGAGCAGTCTCATTCTTATATCAAACTCCCTAACTTCATCCTTTGTTTTTATCAAGAAAAGTAAGAACCTCAAGAGATAATGCCGCAAAATGGGAACATTGTTTCCTTCGAAAGACAAAGGTGTTAAGAAACTACCGTTCAGTCTACCTCCATTCATCCTGGTTAGTACACAGCATCGGGCATCGCTCGACGACCCCCCCCCCCCGACCGTGCTATCTCGCGGGGCCTTTGTTGGGCATGCCGAGGTAGACTCGGAGTGGGTCACCCCGTGTGGATCCTAAAAACGGCGCTTTTCGGCGCAAAATTGCGCCGCTGCCGCCGTTTTATTTATTTATTTATTTATTTATTTATTTATTATATTTATTTATTTATTATATGCGTACAAAGACGCGCCATGACAGTTTATCGTTGCGACACGTCCGGTACTGTATGTATACATATATAACTCACTTCTTCTTTCTCTATTTCCATTTTGCAAATAATTCCAACAAAGTCGCATTTTATTGGAAGTAGGTAGGCGAAGGAGTACCTTCAGAATTGATTGAAATTATCCCTCAATATGATGTCCAAAAGGTGACAAAGAGTGACATATTTTTTTAGCTGTCACACAAGTTCCACAACACTCCTATCTCGTCAAAATATTAAATATTCTCAGTTTGACTAGACGCATTTTTGTGAAAGATACGACTTTTCAACAGGATGAGGAAGATTCACAATCACTGCAAATTTCTGGGATTAGACAACTCCATGTTTCTTGTTCTTTATAATATGAAGGAATCGCGCCTATGAGCGTTGGAAATTTACAAGGAAATAGTTACTGATGCGGTATTGGACAGTCCCTTCTAGAGATCCTTGTGTTTTCTACTATCGTTAAAAGTAAAGGTAAAAGTAAAGGTGTCGGCGTTGATCTGTCCCCGAAGGACGCGCCGCCGCATTCGGGTTCAATTCACAATCGTAGAGGCATGGTGAATGCGTTTTTGGCCTATACAATGACTTGCGGGGGCCAACCGCTATACCAAGTCAGTGTTTTTACTTTCCCAGAAAAGTCTGGTACCAATTTACCCGACCCCGGAGGGATGGAAGGCTTGGTGAGCCCGGGCCGGCATCGATCGCTCGACCGTACGGGTGTCAGTAGCGCCCCTTACCACTGCTGCACGCGGGCCCTTTTTGTTTCTTGTCGTTAGATGAAAAAAACGCGGAAAAGTTTCGATGACTTGTGAGTGGGTGAAACATTAATCCATTTAACGGAAACGTTTTGTCGTAAACTCTCTAATTGCGAACGGGACTCCTCAGCGTCCATTCTGTCCGTCGCTGCAACTACATTCCTCTACCAGATCGTGAAGGATTAAGCAAAGATCGTGAAGATGCAAAGCAACTACTCGGATCCCGTTTTGAGGACGAATTTCGCGTCGCACGTACACATACACACATACTTTCGTTCCTGATCTTTCAGCGATAGATGTGAAAAGAGGGCGGAGTGTTTTCAAGCGTATAAAAGGAATAGTATTCCCCTAGACGACACCTCACTGGCGAGTTCGACATGAAGGAATACCTCGTGGACGATGCTGAAGCCGAAATGCTCCGCTTCAGGAGGTAGTCGAACTTCATTTGCTGTTTTTATGCATTCTATTCTTTCTTTGTTCACGTTTTTTTCTATTAAATTGAACTTACCTAGGTCGGCCTTTTCCGCCGTCACAATTTCTACCGTGACCATCCTGGGCTGCATTGTTCTCATACCGCTCGCTTACCAGAATGTTCAAAAACTTCACAGCAACCTGCTCAACGATGCCCACTTTTGCAAGGTGAACTGAGTACACAACCCTTTAATTTAGTAAGTTTTTCTGGTATTTTTCCCGGAAATCATTTTTCTTTGCTACAGAGCAGAAATCGCGATCTCTGGGGAGAGGTGGTCGCCGTGTCGATGGGCAAAGGTCACCACGATACCGTCGAACGACTGAAGAGGCAGACTGAAGAGCAGTCGAACGGCCGCTGGCTGTTCGGTCACTTCATCAGCACTAGCTCAAGGTCAATAAGCTCACTGCTCCAAAATGATATTTAAAAACCAAAAAAAAACTTTTCTAGCCGCAACCGTCGACAAAATTACCAGGAGAAGGCAGCCGGAGGAGGGGCAGGAGACGGAGAAGGTTACCAAGGACCAGCAGGTGGTGGAGGAGGAGGAGCAGAATGTTGCGGCTGCCAGACTGGTCCACCTGGTCCACCAGGAGATGCCGGAGAGCCTGGAGAGGACGGCAAGGATGGTCAGCCAGGAACCAACGGACAACACGGAGCAGGTAGAATATTTTGAGGAATATCTTGTTCGATCATTATAAGAACCGTTGTTTTTCCAGACGCATCCGATTCCTACATCGAAAAGCAGGCAGAACCTTGTATTAGATCATGCTCACCTGGACCCCCAGGCACACCTGGCGCCCCTGGAGAAAAGGGACCTCGCGGATACCCCGGAGAGACTGGAGAGCCAGGAACTCCAGGAAGACCCGGCGAAAAAGGACCAGCTGGTAAGCCAGGACCAAGTGGACCTCCCGGATATCCAGGACGACCGGGAGAGAAGGTATATACATCGATGTAATTATCGAACAAACTTGGCAGATTTTCTATAATAATTCTTTAGGGAGACAATGGAAAGAGTCTTCTGGGAGAGGCTCCAGCTGGTCCACCTGGAAGAGCAGGAGAAATGGGTTCAAGCGGTCCACCAGGACCGCCAGGAGCACGTGGACAACCCGGAGTACCAGGACCCATGGGACCACCAGGAGATCAAGGAAACCCAGGCCTGTAGAGCTCAGCTGAATCATCGGCTTCGTTTAACGTAGCTGATAACGTTTTGAAAATCTTTTCAGGACCGTACGGTAAACCCGGAGCAGCTGGACCACCCGGACCAGATGGAGCCCTTGGAGAACGAGGAAGCTGTGAACATTGCCCACCTCCAAGAACACCACCAGGATACTAAGAATAGCATCGTTAATGTACTTCGCTCTCGTTTCATGGCGAGTCACCAGGGTGTCCACTGTGCTCTAACCGTTCTTGCAATGCTACGGTTACGGATACTCCAATCTAGCTTATAAATGCACAAAGTTACTGTACCTCCAGCTGTCGTGAAATTTGTCGCATATTTATTACTATAACGGTTACATCGCTGATATCATGTGATAAATGTGAGTAGACGACCATAGTTGTTGCTGGCTGGCCCTCATTCGGATTCTGAGGCTTTTTCAATGTAGGATTTGAACTCTGAAAAGATTAAGGTTGAGGTAAAGGCAAAGGTGCCGGCGTTGATAGGTCCCATAAGGACGCGCTGCCGCACTTGCGTTCCATTTAGAATCGAAGAGACATGGTGAATGCGTATTTGGCCTATACAACGACCTGCGAGGGCCAGCCGCTATACCAGGTCAGCGTCTTTACCTTCCCAGACAAGTCTGCTATCAATTTACCCGAACGAATAGGATTGGAAAGCCCTGACGGGGATCAACCGGTGATGCGCGCGTCAGTGGAGCCTCTTACCACTGTCAGTAGCCGGTGAATGCTCTCTGTTATCACCCATTTCGTACCAAAGTGAAATAATACATCGGTTCGGATTGGGCACTTCCCCTATTGCTCTTGGCTAATTCTTCATTCTCTTCACTCTTTCTATTCCACACAATGCCCTCAGGAAAAGGTACGAAAAGTCATCTTACAGTTACCGATTGTCAATGCGTATTGCTCGGAGCACTCCATTCTATCGAGTGAGCTTAAGGAAAAGTCGTTATTGGCTAGCTTAAAGGGCATCGGCTTCAACATTGCAGCCCTAAAAACTATTTCCACTGAATGAAATAAGGTAGAATCAGTGATTGAAGACAAAGACGAGGCAGATTGAGGATTCAATACGAATACAGTAAAGTTTCTCAAGGAAATAACTACTTCCTCAAGTGTTCTGAGGAGGCTTCATATGGAAAAGAACCCTTGAAAGTTACCCTTAGGCAACGGAAAGCCAAAAATCACCCGCTGTAGACAGAGGTCCGCAGAATTACATTGCTAAAATCTATTATAGCACCTCCGAGTTCCAAGTACCTTAACAACAGGAAGTTGTCTCCCTAATCGTAAGGGGGCATGCAAAGTTCACATGTTATCATTTCAAGAGAAGAAGAAGAGAAGCTAAGGTGAAAAGCGCAAATGGATCACCTTCAAAGCTAATCTTCATGTCGCCGTCCTTGTCAGCCTGCTTGATAACGTTGATCAGGAACTTCAAGTGAGTCTTGAAAACGGGGTCTTTCTGCTCGGTCTGCAAGGAGAACGTGTAGTAATGTATCGAAAAAACAGTCCGACAAGCTAGGGGGGTCATTAGGAATCTACGTATAAATGAGCTATGTACTTTCCGCCAACTGTCATTGTAAAAAAAGTTCTGAAATATCACGATTTCTAAATTGGCAGAAAAACGACTACGCCGTAATGTAACTTCTTCTTTATGATGAATAAATTACCCTATTTCTGGAAAAAGAGCAGAAAGAACTGAACGTTGAGTTTGCGAATACTTGGAGTTGAAGTTGGTGGATTAAATTTAATAGACAATGAATGACGAATGACATAGCCGTTCTTTGAGTTCTGAAACTATCCGAAAGTTCAACTGCCGACCTTATCTGCTCCGAGCAGCATGCAGAGCACATCGTCCTTGCTGATGAATCCTGACATATCCTTATCGTGGCTGCGGAACATCTCTCGGAGTTCTTGATCTGAAAAATCGCACCATCACACTGCTAGCTATTTGCCTGCATACTTGGTTTTGTTTTTTCATCTGTTTTCCATTGTTTTTTCTGAGCCTTACACTATTTACCTCCTAAAATATCGTCTTGTTATCTTCTCCAGTTGACAAGCTTTCCTTCGACGCTGATTTCGTTCGTTAGGTCCTACGCCACGTCAATTTTATTTGCATAGCTCTTTGCTCGGAGTTTTTACCAACATTTGAATGAGCCGCACTGGATTACACACTCAGTAATGTGGCTGGAAGAAATGGAAAAAAGAAAAACTGTACCTAATCACCATGTCGATACCTAAGCACCATGCCATTATAAGTAGGGACTGCGGGTCATGGCCCTATGCTTCGATAACGAACCCCGAAGTGATGAGCTATTATTTAGGCGGTAGCGAAAGCATGCCGGAGAAGTTCCCTCAGCGTTATTTTGAAAGGCTTGACCACCGAACTCCAATTATTTCGCCCATCTTCGGATGGATGAGACGGTGTCTTCATTCAATTTTAGGCTCCAGTACAATCTCCATGGTTAATCTTACCGATTTGATCTGAGAAAGTTCAACCTCTCTGACGATAATTCATACTCACGAAGCAGCGCCGCCCCTGAACGCCATTAAAGCCACTCTTTTCTTCGCCATGTGTTCGTTGGTTTTAAAAATCTACAAATTCTCAACTACAGCACCTTGTGATATATTCCCTCCATTCCTGTCCTATACCACACAATTACTATTCTGCTTCGCTGTCAACTATGAACGAGCCCTTCGTCGTTTCCCTTATTTAGCTCTACCTCGAAAACGACAGTGGGGGACAGTGGTGCGCTGGAAAAGTGGCATATCAGAGTATTTACTCGGAAAATCGTGGCTACGGTGGGAACCAAAGAAACAGGATGCTTGATCATCCACCTAACAGCCTATTTACTTCTATTGAAATATGCGGCGCAGAAAAAATCTGGGATCAACTCTTGAGGCCCATAAAACTCATAAAGTATAACACTTTCGCTCGATGTTGCCTTTGGTGAGTTCTAGAGAAAGTACAGGGTAGTGTGCAGAAGCCTGTACACGTTACGATGGAGCAATTAGCGGAATGAACTTGTTCTCATGGATAAAATCCCCACAAATGAGTGAGACATAAAAAATCTTTCTTTACATAAAAAACCGATATCAAAATGTGTCGGACAACTCACCCCAGGAGGCCATCGTGCAGAATTCTCAGAGGACGAGTGAGCACTCCGACGGGGCGGAAGAGGAGAGCGACCGCAAACATTGACTCCGTCTGGTAACACGGTCTCACTGTGTAACGTCACGATTTTCTCTCCTTGCCGTATCTCTGCTTAGCCCACCGGCGAGCTCAAGTGAGTCTGGATCAGCCGGCACCGTCGTCGACAAATATCATTATGACAGCTTGGCCGTGAACAATTCATGGAATCGGTTTGATTGGAGCGTGATCCGCCTGATCGACAGCGGACAGACGGCGCCGCTCTTTCATCGCTCGACTTTGAAGGAACCAATTGCTTCTCTCTGGGCTTTAGAGGTGATTATAATGGTGACGAAGACTGTGATAACGAAAAAGCCATCCGAAGAAACTCCAAATAAAGGTTTTGAATAATGACATTCCACGTCCGGCCTAGATGAACGATGGTAACAAGAACTCGACGGTCTAGCCTTTAAACAGCCGAATTCTATAGTCAATCAAACCCAAACCAGCTCTGAGTGCTTAGCAAAATGAAGTACTCCACTATATGAAGGCTCTGAAGAAGACGAGGACGCCAAAATGTCAGCTTGAATAAAGTTATCATAACAATCTTCGTCTGGCTGCACAAACCATTTACTGTTTGCTGTTAACACGTGCAAGGTGAAGGTAAAGGTGCCGGCGCTGATCAGTCCCCTTAGGACGCGCCGTCGCATTCGTGTTCCATTCAAGTCGTAGAGGCTTAGTGAATGCTTATTTGGCCTATACGATGACTTGCGGGGGCCAGCCGCTCTACCAGGTCAGTGTCTTTACCTTCCCAGACAAGTCTGGTACCTATTTACCCGACCCCGGAGGAATGGAAGGCTTGATTAGCCCGCGCGAGAATCGATCGCTCTGCCGTGTGCGTGTAAGTTGCGGATCCTACCGCTGTACCACGCGGGCCCCTGTTAATAGGTAATTCTGATAAACCCAACAAGAGCTCGTCAATCTACGAGAAGGAAAAGTAGGTGAACAGTTATCGCAGGAAAAAAGTGATGCATCCAAGAATCTATGGGCTTAAGTAACATGACACTTACGTGGAACAACTTCACAAAGTCTTGCTGTGATCCAAATGAGTAGAAAATGATTTTGAGCTTTTCACAAATGGCTTGATAAAGGAGGAGCCAACAGGTTGAGCGGCTGCTTGCCACTCCCTCTCTTTCTCTCTTTCTATGTGAGGATCATCACCAACAATAAAGTTCGTTAGGCCAACGGTGAGCTCCACATCAGGCCCAGCTCGTGAACAATGGTCGTCAACTCTTTTCAGAGGGCTTACTACATGTTTTCGACAACGCAACCTTTAAAGAAAACAAAGAAATGTTATCGACAACGCAACCACTGAGTTCACCTCTGTTTGCTTTTCGTTGTTACTGTTTGGAAATGAAGCACATGTCATGGAATCCTCCGACCATTAAGCAAGAGAAAACTGAAGAAATTGTATGTCCTGAAATACGTCCCCACATGTCACTTCGCTATACCAGTGAAAATTGGAGATTATAGACACGCTTCATTAGTCTGAACTGGAGTCAAACGATCATTATCTCTCCCGCAACACTTCTTCGATGGAAACATTTGTTATGGGTGAAATGACATGGAGGAACGCTGAGTCATTTACGCAAAAAGTTGCGAAGGGCGCGCGTGGTGTAGAGGTAAGAGGCGCTGCTGACACCAGCATGGTCGATCGATCCACGACCCCGGCCAACCAAAGTCTCCATCTCTACGGGGTAGGGTTAATTGGTACCGGACTTGCCAGGAAAGGTAAAGTACGCATTCATCACGCGTCTACGATTCTGAATGGAACACGAATGCATGGCACGTCCTTCGAGGAATGTTCAACGCCGACACATATACCTTTACCTTCGTACAAGTTGCAAGAGTATGTGAACCTCATGAACCATCACCAGAATTTCCTCGAAGAAACCCTCTAAATTTTACCGTAAGGGAAAAAATCGCCTCCTAGATTTTAGCGAACCGGTATATATGATCAGGCCATGACAGCATTCTACAGATAACGGTGGCGCTCACATTGTTGATGGAAGCTACGATTGAATAGAATGAAAGTTCTTTCGTTTAGACCATAAGCATTATTCGAAGTTCTAGAAATTCAAAAATTCCAAAGAACTACAATAAAAATTCCAAAGAACTATAATCTACTTTAATCGAAATAATTGATAATTATAATGAACCAAGGAATGTAACCAGCACCACACAATTCTCAATGTTATGCTCTTCTCCGAGCATATGTCAAAAAGTAGCTGAGTAGGAAGCTCTTCTAACAGCACCAAAGCTGATAGGCTCAAATAGGAAGTACTCGTTGCTCTTCCTAAAAGTGTAGGGCTACAAGTGTTTCAATCTTAATAGAATCAACGTCCTCTAACGTTCTACTCACACCTTGACGCCTTAAGATTGCCGATCCCTCTATCTCTCAAAGAACGGGAACCTGATATTTCTGGCCTTCAAACGAACCGGATACGCTGACGCTGACAAAAACCTCACCTGTGGTTATCATTTGTTGTGCTTATCACGAATTTCATGTCACTTTTCCTAATCCCGAATAAGGACCACCCATATTGTAGAACACATTGACCAGGGTGGGCGGATATGAACGACTTATTTCTCTGGAGACTCGTCCTTGGTCGGTATTTTTGATTTGCGCTTTCAGAATTTCGATCGAAAAGCACCCATCTTACCATTCATTCGGCTCACCAGGACCGGATCACCGATCTAACGAATCCTACTTCCACAACGCTCTGATTCTAATAGTACAGACGTTATTCCGAAGTTGTTAAACAGACGTCAGTTTCTCGAGTACCACTCCAAACACTCTCCCTACGAAATTTCAGCGAAAAATAATCCCTTCTCCCACGATCCGATATCATTGGACGGACCTTCTACCTGAAGCCTATTCTCCTGTCTTGATGTTAAAACCCCGAATCCCTGAAAAACACCTATCCTTATAAGGGAATCTGATCCCTTCGATATTTAGGACTCGGGCGCGGATCGCAGCCTTTCGTAGCAGCCCCTTCAACACGCGCGCGCACTGTGCCGCGTCGTATACTAGCGTAGCGGGTTCCACGCAGCCACGCGATTTGCAGAGGGCGCACGGTTTTCCCTCGCAGATTTTCCATGTATTTTCATGCTGTTTACGTTTATATTCTCGTTTTTTGCTATTTCTTTGTTTACTAATTAGATTAAGTTACATTCGATGAACAGCTGGTGTCCAAACTATCTTAAGCTTCATTTTTTGGGAGAGAATAGTCGATTTGAATTACAATTTTACAAACAGATTCACACACAGTGACATTGTACACCGATGAACGTGAAAACACGAGATAATATGCTCCTGTAACCTTAACATATTTTGGCACCGCGTCCTTTTGAAATATCTGTCGAATACTCCAGAGTCGAGAACAGGATTATGACGTACACTGAGAACCAAAAATCCAATCGATCATAATATACACCTGAATAAGGGATAGCATGACATTGGAGAAGGATAATATAACTGCTAAGCGTTCCAAACGAATTCCAACGACTCGCCAACATAACGGCGTCCGTGTCCACTCCCGTTCTAATGGCGTGAGTAGCAGCTACCCCTCTAAGCGAATGAGTCGGACCTGCATGGAGGAACACCTTCTTAATGCCTCTACTGACAAAAAATCCCTTGATGGGTTAGGCCCGGTGCGCGAGCAAAACAAAAACGAATGAGGCAGCAACGGCCTTTTGAGTCTACAGAATTGCTGCCAAAGCAGGGTTTTCTGTGAGGCCCATTTGACCGCGACTTACACTCCTTGACCAGCTTGAACAGTTTTTTTTTTTGACCAAGCAATCAGTATCCACCAAACCACGTCGCTTTTATAGCTGAAATAATTGAATTTAAGCACACATAGTTCGTTGACTCTGAAAAGACCCTAAAAGGCCAACAGGATCCCGGTAGAACCTACCACATGGCTCGGTAGAGAAGATCTGAGAGCAGAAGAAGTAATTACCTGGATGTTATCTATTGAAGCTTCAACACGGGGCTGCACATGCGGTCTACGCCTAGATGCGAGAAAAGAAAAAAACAAAAAACAACACTACTAGATGCGAGAAAAGAAAAAAACAAAAAACAACAGATGCGAGAAAAGAAAAAAACAAAAAACAACACTCTCAGCACTTCCCCATCCTCCTGGGGGAGAGGAGCAAAGAAATGAGAAAGCGCGCTAACGAGATAACCCAATGAACGTACCTTGCCTAAATGAATCCAATGGGCAATGAAAACGTTCCTGATCTAAGGAATGGCTTCGTAAGGTACTCGAAACTAGCCACAAATGTGAAAAGATAAAATTCTTAACCGACCATGGATATTCAGAGCGGCATGCATCAATTCTGAATAATTTATGCCGCTTCCTTAAGACCAATCAAAGAAGCCGCTTGCGCTGTAGATATAGATATCTTGTGACGCGGAGAAAGCCCTGCTGAAGAAATCACTGTGTAGAAGAATAATACCACCACATGACACCGCATGACGCTTGCGTATTGCCTGAATATGGCATTGCCACTCAGAGAAAAAAAGAAATACCAAGGGAGGGAGGGTGGGGTCGCTCCGACGAGAAAAAGCCGGAATGGGACTCTTGCTCCCTCGCGGTCCGCGACCGCTCGTAGTTTCGCAACCGCTCCACCAGCAGTTTCGTGTCCTATTAATTTATAGTTTGTCGTTTGTCGCTGTAAAGTATGCGTTCATGACTACTTAGTGGCGCTTTCTTCTAGAAGTTGTATACGACTTCCTTTTTGATCATCAAATTATTTTACAGCGACAAATGACAAATTGTAAATTAACAGGACACGAAATTGCTGATAGAGGGCTAGAATTTGTTTGTACAATCGTAATTCCGATCTTCGATTCTCTCTTAAATAATGAAACTTAAGATAGTTTGCTCTCGGACTGTTATCGAATGTAGAAGGATCCAAATGGAATTCGCTTTGAGGTGCACCAGCAAAGTTACTAATAGGTTTACATTTCAGGGTAACATGTTAGTATTATTTGAAACAGCGGCAGGATATGCCATGTTCAAGCTGTTAAACGATAAAAAACTGAAAAATGTTGATAATATTTACGAAGAATTCAGCACAGCAGAAAAAGCGCAGGAAAGGTGCGTTTGAACTTAAAAAATTGTTCTTCACGAGTTGTGTTCAATAATTCAATATTTATTTCAGCCTGGAATTGGTTGCATTCAAGAAATTCAAAAGCACAGCTGAAGCGGTGGATAGCGCCTGTGCGTTACACGAAGGCAAGATGAACAAGACTCTGAAGAAATTCCTCAAAGGCAAAGTTGCTGAAAGTGAGCAACTTGCTGTCGGTGATGCCAAGTTAGGAAACCTCATCAAGGTAGAGCTTTCAAGTTTTTTTTCGTAATTTTTATGTTTTGTTTTTTGTGGTTTCCTCATATTTCCATTCAATAGTGCTTGCTGCGTGGTTGGACGTAAAACCACCTTTGCGAGGTACAAGAAATCACCTTAATCTTTTCTAGTGATGCTTTATAGTGGAGCTAAGATATTATCCTTCATCCGGCTACAGAGCGATAGTCTAATGAGGGTTTTTCGTGAGCGTGCTTATTTCATTCATAGCTTAGCCGTGTAGCTTTTAATCATGTCACCTCACATTTAGGGCACCACCTTCATATATCAGCACTAAATTGGTCTTCGATAAATGCTGGGTGATTAAAAATTCAATAGTAAGCTTTCTATTAACACTCTTGATTCTACGTTAATCTATTAGAATGCTACAAGGGAGGTGCTTCGACGACTTCTACACTGTGGTAGGGCCCTTTTACCGACTTATACAGCTTTGAACCCTCTTGACAAAAACCTTTCTGCCTAAGTCCATCTAGGAGTGTAGATCACATATCTAGTATTTGTTTCTCGGTGGTTTAGTATGCAAGTAAACCAAATTTGTGGTCATCTGTCGTCAATATCTTTTGATGTCTTCAAAATTTTAGGAGAAATTGGATGTGCCGTGCGTACACTCACCCGCAGTCGCTGAGCTAATGAGGAGTATCCGGTCACATATCGACTCGTTACTTGACGAACATAAGACGGAGCTTAATGCGATGAATCTTGCTGTAGCTCATTCACTGGGAAGGTACAAAGTCAAGTTCAATCCTGAGAAGATCGACACCATGATTGTGCAGGTATGTTGCTGTAGTTGCTGCAGTGTTTGTAATACCTTAATTTTCCTCTTTTAGGCGGTCTCACTTCTTGATGATCTCGATAAGGAGTTGAATAACTACGTGATGAGGTGTAGGGAATGGTACGGGTGGCATTTCCCCGAGCTTGGAAAACTCATTCAAGATCACCAAGCATTTGCAAAGGTAAGACGTGAGAGCTCCATTGCACTGAAAGCCTTGTTTACTGTTTATTTGTTTTAGGTGATCAAAACCGTGGGTATGCGACAAAACATGATCAACACAGACCTTTCTGCTATTCTACCAGAGGAGCTCGAAGCTAAGGTGAAGGAGGAGGCCGAAATTTCAATGGGAACGGACATATCAGAGTTGGATCTCATCCACATTAGTGGTCTTTGCGATCAAATAATTGAACTATCGCAATATAGGTGAGGACCGCCCATTTTTGAGTTTGTTGTTATCTTGATTAATTCCCGTGTATTTCTAGGGCTCAGCTTTTCGACTATCTGAAAAACCGCATGACTGCTTTGGCACCGAATCTCACCTGTCTTCTCGGTGAACTTGTTGGAGCTCGACTCATCTCACACGCCGGATCTCTCGTTTCATTGGCTAAGGCGCCAGCGTCAACTGTTCAAATTCTCGGAGCAGAAAAGGTGAGGGCCTGAGTGATTAATAGCGTTTGTTTAGTAGCAGAATCCTCGCCTTTTCACTCTTGATCTCTCTATCGATGTTTAACTTCAATTTTCCACGCTGAAATTTTCATCGAAATGCCGACTCTAGCTCGACCGCAATATACAAAGTTTTTCGAATTACAGATACACTGATTTAAAGTACGAAAGCGTCAGTGTTTCCCCTTAATATCTGACCTTGAGCCGTCCAGTCCCCTTTCTAAATTTTGAGGCCGTGCTATATGTTGTTCAAGGGTTAAGACGTAGAAAGACGAAATACCCATTCTCCAACCACCCCTCTGCTGAGGGATCATGGGGCCTCTGGCTACGGCAAAAGGGTCGAAACGTTTGGCCAAATAAATTTCATTACCCTACTAATCTCGTTCGGCACAGTAGCATATGAGAAAACTGACGTAATTATTCATTTTTATAGTAGGTTTGTAGTTTCTAATTCCAGAGGAGGAGCAGTGGAATTGTTGCCTGACATATCTCCACTTCATATTCTTGATTGTGAAATGCCGTTTTTAGGCATTGTTCCGCGCTCTTAAAACCAAGAAGGATACTCCAAAGTATGGTCTGATTTATCACGCTCAACTCATCACACAAGCTCCGGCAAAGCTTAAGGGAAAGGTACGAGAAGTTTGAATATGCTACAATTTGGTTTTTGTTAATTTTTAGTAAATTTCTTCAGATGGCTCGCAAACTTGCCGCGAAATGTGCACTTGCAACGCGTATTGATGCTTTGGCTGATGAATCAAAGGGAGCTGAAGTTGGATTGGAATGCAGAGCTGGACTGGAAGCTGTCCTTCGTAGCGAGCAGGAGAGAGGACCGAAGAAGATCAGTGGTGGATCTCATAAGCACGAGAAGTACCACTTTAAGAGGTATGATTTTATTCCTCTGTTTATTGGTGAATCACAATTCATTTTATGGTTCTAGTGAAACGTTCGAGTACGATGCTAACAACGATGCTCCGAAGAAGCCCCAAAAGCGAAGGTTTGAGGAGGACGAGGAAGATAATCAACCGAAGAGGGTAAAGGTGAGCTGAACATTCCGTACTTATATCTAGAACAAAACTAAGAAGAAATTCAACCTTTTGTCTTCAGGTAGAAGAGGTCGAGGAAGCTGATACATCAGAAGCACCCAAGTCGGAGAAGAAAAAGAAGAAGAAGGAGAAGAAGGTGAAGGCGGAAGATATCGAGGAGGAAGAGGAGGAGTAAGCGCGTTATTTGATATTGTTAAATGATTCTCACGTCGTTGTTATCCCCTTTGTTATTAGCTGCCGAGATGGGGTTTTTATTGTGTTGTTCAAGATTGTTGACTCTAATTGTTGTCTCTGATTGTTAGATGTTTCAATTTCTCATGCGCTGTATACATTCGAGGAATCATAAATTGTCTACTCAGTTTGCATCAGACTAACAATAAGACTAAGGGAAGGTTTAACCAGAAATAATTGAGAAACACATTTATTAGATCGTCTTTCACGGTATTTGTACTTCTTTCGCGGAGTGACGATTGCCTCGCGGAGTGCTTTGCGGTGCGTGCAGGTCCTCATCGACATCGGCGGCACTGAACTTTTGAGCCACCTGAAAGGATGTATGTTTGCCTTTTTAGAAACCTTGGCAACCAATCAATCTCTAAGATTTAAAATTTTCAAATTACTGACTTGTTCTTTCGTCCACTTTTCTGAACGTTGTGTGTCTTGCTGATCAGGCTGGGCATTCCATCCACCTACGGACTGCTGCCTGGAAATAGGATCGTTTTCCTCTGCTCACCCCCTCCCGCTGGATTTGTGCAAGTGCCACTTCCACCCTCAGAATTATGGAAAGTTGCTCTCAGTGTAACGTACTCTGTAGTCTCACCGAATACCGCGATTTTCCGGAACGTTGCACAAGTTCGACGAGCAGCAGCATAAACTGATTGGAATGTTTTGGAAGGTGGTTGAGACGCACTTGTCGCGAGCTAGCTGAAATGGCTCTCCGTAAAACATTTCACTGTCTCAAACAATAACGAGGCTTGTCGAGCTTTTTAACACGTTGACGACACGTGACACAATGCTGCGCCACGCTCAAGCGGCCGCGTGGGACCATGTGGCGCAATGCCGCGCCACAGTCTTGTGTTGCATTTTTCTCGACATTTCATTTACATTTCAGAATTTCGAAGGGTGTTTTCGTGCCACTTTTTAGTAGACGTTAGCACATTGTTATAGGAAGCATGGTTCATGAAAAAGATTCTTAGCTTCTGATTTACTGGAATTTTTGATTGTGCACTAGTTTTCTTTACAAGTAAAAACAAATAATGGTTATTGCAAGAAACAAATAAATGCAAACAAATACTGTATACTGAAACAAACACATAAATACAAACAAATATTGATTATTAGAATAAACAAATAGTGAACAATATACAAATTACAATTTTCTATGAACCTGGAAAGGGAAAAAGGAAATTCTGAAAGCTTCCAGTTGTTATTTTTCTATTTTCATTGCAAAAAAGGAATAGTCACAATCCCCGATATCACATCACTGTATATGTATGTAGTGTTCGAGATTTACTATTCACTTCCATTTTGAAAAAAATTCGCCGTATGCCAACATCATGCCACAGCCTCGACGCGGTGGAAAATCGGTTGGTCCCTAGGCCAGACACGCGAAAAAGGCGCTGTCGTCAACGTGTTAAGCCATCCATTAGAAGTAGTGGGCGGGTGCAGCAGGAATTAAGCTATCTTTACCTGGGGAGTCAGGTAAATTGGAACCGAACCTGTGTGGGAGGGTGAAAACACTGACTTAAAGAGCAGTTGACCCGCGAACGTCGTTCTACGATCAGATACGCATCATCTCATCATTTGTCAACGGTTCTGGATGGAAGATGGCTGCATGCAGTGTCCTTGGGGGAGCGAGCAACGTATACTAGTTTACCTTATCTTTATCCACTTTCTAGCTTTGTTAAACCGGTCTTTATCAGCGTCAACATTAGTACTTTTACTGTACCTAGTTAAAACTACGACAAAGTGGTAGTAGGAGCGCAATCTTATGAAAAAAGTAACGAAAAATAGATCGTCTTTGTATGGCAAATCAAAATCAGTAAAATTGGCTCGTTCACCATGCATCTCCACATCGAGCATCCGACTTTGACGACGTCAATCAGGGCGGCTGCGTTCGCGGACATATTGTAGCAGTAGGCCTGACTGTTGTCGCAGTTGATCGTCTGCGTCCCCACCGATTGCCCAGCGATTATCTTCAGTCCCTATAATAAACTCTTCTCAAAATCTACTGCCTTCCACCTAGCTAGTTGCCCACATAGAGCATTACATGTAAACAAATAAACCGTTCTGTGATCATTATCAGTGTTCTGTATTCTGCCTTGTTTTGTAGTTTTATCCGTCGCTGTAGGTTTCACACCTAATTGCGATAAACCTTTTACACTTCTTATTGGTCGGGTGAGAGTCACCTCTCATAGCCTGATAGATCTCTATGATCGAAACACTTGTTGTAAAAACTGAAACACAACAGTGTAGCGCTATTAGGGAGGGGGAGGGGTGGCAAAAGTAAGTATTTCCACTTCTCTCCCATATAACCCCCGACTGGGGTCCCACTATATGCTCGTCGTATTTATGGGTCTGTATGCTACTCACTTTAGACCACTTGAAAATTCATCACTTCATCGCTTTTCAGAAATATTTGAAGTTATTGAGAAATAAACAAGTTTGTTGCATTTTTGGGTGCCAGTTCTAGGTCGCGCGATATTTCAATATTCTTTGAAATTCAGTTTTAACTGGGAATCAGTGGAAGGAAAACTGGAGCATGCCGTTTCTGAACTGCACACTTTAGCGTTAGCTAATTTATAACAGAAAGCGGTTACCGTATAGCATTCTATTGCGACGCATGTGGGCAACAGTAGTACCAATAATGACGGGACGAAATAGCTGTGCATCTGAAAATGAGCGAGTGACTTGTAGAAAAAAGATGTCTCATAGTTTCGCTCATCATCACTATCACATATTGATGAATAATGAGTATAACTGATCGGACAACATGAGTCACTGGGTCGTAGAAGAGGCAGTTTAATTCTAACTATCAAGTCGCCTTTCATTTATTTGTTGTTCTGCGGTCAAAGCTGTGCCAGACAAATGATATTTGGGAACTGGCACAAACTCTATGATAAAAAGCCATAAGCAAACATATCCACTCTAGAAAAAACAGATCCAATTTGGATCGAAATGAGAATAGTTGCATGCAGTGAACCTAAGTGAACCATCCAATCAATGCTATGACAAATTAGTTTCTCCTCAATCGTGAAGAGTCTAGGGGGTTTAATCGATCGGACGTTCACTTCGCGGCGATTTATTTTCATAGGATAATCTTGTATTAGCGCAATCGACCGCGATATTAATCGCATAGCGCCAAGGCTTTCGTTGCAATGCTGAACTGCCCGATCTCGTCATGATTTCAGTGATACCCTAGTCATGTTCATCCAAAAAGTTTCAGATCTTGCAGTCTCCGATAGGCGACAATTTGTTTTCTATTCAGCTTTGAAGCGATAGAAAAAGTAAAAAATGAATAAAACATGATCATTGACCCCGAATATTGAGCAAAAAGGATCTTCCAATTATTACCAATTCGATTAATAGAATAGAAGACAAGGAAAGCGAAAAATCAGTGACAAAAGTGGTATTGATCAGCTGTTTCTGAAAATACAATAATTTTTAATTTTGGCGAAGGGGGTTTTGGAAAGAAGAATACCAGAGGCCTGACAGGTAAGGTTCTGCGCGTTGCGCGGAAGAGGGTTTTAACATAGCACTTGAACAACAACACTATGATAATTATTTCATTTACATTAACAATAATCCTTATTATGATTACTGTAAACTCATCCGAACATGGAAGAAATGGAAGTAATCAGTGTCTGGAGGAGAACGATGGAGCTGCATGTGTCAACTGAAAGTGCCTTTCAGATGGTCAGCTGTTGACTTCTCAGAACAGTTGTGACATTTCAAACGATAAGTCGCCAGCCGCTCACCGTGAGAGGCTTCAAATTATTTTCGGCTTGTGGTCGTTCTTAGGAAACATTGGCCGATTAGGAATCGAACAACTTCTCAAGAAACCATCGGCAAAAAAGGAGAACAAATCTTCTGTCAAGAGGGAGGAACTAACGACTGCGACTATGATTGAAAAACAAAAGCGTGAGTGAACTTCTGGGTGAATTACTTTGAGAAGAGAAGCTCATTCCCTGAATGATTCACGGGCTGAACTTCCTGATTCATGTAAGAAAACCGGTTTCTAGACAGATCGGAAGTTTACTGCCCGATGATTACCTGTTGCCACTACTAGACAGGAGATCTACTAGACAGGAACCGCTAGTGGATTCATCTACATTGCCCATCCCGGATGACTGCTTGTACCTATGAAGCTAGAAAGTTTGGAAGCTAAAATTGCTGGACAAAATTTCTAAATAATATCGTAGAAAGTGGTATGTCGTGAGACTTCTAATTGTGACGTTTCTATGTAGTTACGAGTATGAAGATTCCGAATGACATTGTATATTGCTGACGCAGTATTCTATTCTTTACTAACGAATTCGCGCTCTAGATTGAAATTCAAAATATCGCACGGTACCGAAATTCGCCGAATTCTTACTGCTTTGACTTCGGAGAAACGCTGAGTCTAACAACTCATTCTCTTATCTTATAAATTTTGAAAAAGAAAAGTGGGAGGTCAAAGTGTAAATCAAAATAGGACAAATTGCTCCTCAAAGCATCTTATCTGTACTAAGACTAATGAAAATAGCTAAAAGAATGAAAAAGATTCCGATAGTGAGATGCAACGGTTAGCGACAGATCGATATGTTGTAAGAACGAGACGGGGAGGAGACAGAAATACCTGTCGGTGACCTGGAACGGACAAGGTCCTTTGTTGTCTGCTGAAAAAGCAGCCGCGAAATGGTTCATGGAGATCAAAAGCCCAGTCCTCTGAATTTTAGCTACTTTTAGGCCTGATTTCACATGCAGGACATTAAAGCTTGTTTGTTAAGAACACCGTTTACGTACAGAGGTTGAAGCTTCGAACCATCTAATTATGCCCGCATTGTGGAAGATATTCGCAGAGGTTCAAAACGCGCTCGATCGGCAAAACTAGTTTCATTAACTGACTAGTTTCCCATAACTGCCCCCCTGTTCTGGTACCTCAGCCGTAACGAGTGCCTGGAAAATTTCGAGAAAAGAAGAACGTATCTGAACAATTATCGAAGCAAGAGCCTAAGGTGAGCTGAACTGTAGAAAATCATAGGTTATATTATGCAGTATCCCCAAGATAACAATAACAGATCGATGTTGACCATTCGAAGTAAGGGTCAATAGTTTGAATTAATTTGAAGCATGCTAATACAAGGGAAAGATGGACACGTGAGGCCAATATATTTTTATCCAGTTGCTACCCTCGGCACAGCAGTAGATAACGATCATGATATAATTCAAGAAGAGAGAACTTTAGAGAATTCTACAATAGATGTTATTACAGTTACCTTTTCCTGCCGTTCTGAAGAGACAATCTAATTAAGACCTGACATAAAGAGTTACATATTTCTTTCTCGCTATTTCTTTCAAAACAAATTTATCATCGATTGCGAAAGTCTGGAATCTTTTTATGAAGCAGCCCTTTAGGTCGCAAAGGTAAGTGCAAAGGTTCGACCCCGCTCGAACCCCACCAAGCTTTCCGTTTCTCCGCTGTCGATCACCATGACTAATAAATACCAGATTTGGCGATAAATTGGAACACTTGTACTCAAGTCGGTCGGACTACTCAAGTTGTTAAATGAAAAATTAATCATATAAAATTTCTATTTGGTTTCAAGTGCAAATTCAAGCCATAGCCTTTCCCATTTGAACTGCTTATCAAACAGACGACACGTTGAACATCAGCAACACCTTTGAACGTCCTAGAAACAGCTATTTGCAATATTGCTCCGAGATAAGGAAGCGCACATCACAATGTCGCAGAGAAGTAATAAGCGTAAAATTCTGAGTCTTGATACGATATGATTTCTGTCACTGTTCAACTGGGTCTGATTTCCACCTGAACGATTGTCTGTCTCGCACCTTCCTTCTTGAAACTGCTTCTTCACATTCTGGTCTTCTAGGAAAGCTTAACCACTTCTTTCCAAAAACTTGTTCGAAGGAATTTCACCTAGATCATTTTATTTTCTCTATAGGATGAAATCATTGAGTAGATCCGTGTGGAACAACCAATCAACATTCATGTAAACCAATCAGAAAAATACGATGATTCCCATAGTGTAGAGTGTATCACAATAGAGGTTCTCAGCCCACAGTCTGTGTTTATGAATTAGGAAATGAAGGCAAGCAGCTTCGGAGGAGAATATGTCGTGTGTCTG
Source organism: Nippostrongylus brasiliensis (assembly GCA_030553155.1). NCBI lineage: Eukaryota > Metazoa > Nematoda > Chromadorea > Rhabditida > Heligmosomidae > Nippostrongylus > Nippostrongylus brasiliensis. The sequence goes on along the minus strand of CP130732.1, from coordinate 30,567,275 downwards.
AAAGCGCTATGAAACAAAAACGGAAGCTGTCTCCCAACCATGGGAAAGAGACGACACATTATACATTGACTCATCCTTACACCGACATCGTCATTAATTATTGGAAGATTCTATCATCTTTCGATAATTAATGACGTTATTTCAGCCCTCTCTTTGTGGGGTCTCGCCAAAGAACAAAAGATTAGTCGCCTGGAGGGTCAACCACTCAATGAGTTTCAAGGTCGCTTTTGATTTGACTTTTCCTTCGGTTTTAGACACCTTCAATTTATTTCTAAACTGCTGCAAAATATAAAATTCCAAAAAGAGATCCTGATCTATGGTAAATACCGATCTATTATATATTTGCCCTCAATTGCCTGATTTGTTGTGAGCTAGAAATAAGACTTCATCAATAGTGAAGGGTTTTATGACCTCAACTTTTTATTGAACCCTATTTCCGTTCTTTTAGTATCATGCTTACATTTCGGTCTAGATGATACTGACATCCCTGGCAGCTTATGAATGAGTGAATAAATAAATGCAAACTATTGTAGTGGTTCATAAAAAGGAATTAAGACTGGTTTAAGGTCTAGAGAATTACTTGGACTGGAACTAGACGTGCACTGTCTGCGATCCCATGTTGTTTCTAAAATCTAACATCATTCCCAGTAATACCGTTAGTTCTTAATCTCAGTGAAAACACATCCGAGGAGGCAATCTTCACCTATATCGACCTCCAACGGCAAAGAAATTAATAGAAAACACTTGGATGTATTTGTTATTTTCCACCAGAAGAAGACCACCAACTTGACCCTTTAGTTTTCGAAGCAACCCACTGACCAGTAGGCTATCCCCTGTGGGTCGCACCTGACCTGTGATAATCCTTTGCGGTGCGGCATGAACCTGACAACTCCTCGGGCATCGCCTGCAGCCTTTTTAGGGCGACAGGGTGGCCTCGGCCGAGTTCTGGCGGTGTATCGGCTAGATTACTACGCTATTCGATTCGATGCGAACATCAGAACGAGTGGTCGTGGATCCTGCTGTTTTCTCCAGTTGCCTGAACTACCGCTGCTACTCTTATCATCATGACGCAACTCTGTTCTTCATATATAAAGTAACCTATTTCCCACTAAGAGGAGTGACACTAGTTATCTCTATCAAAAAACGGTACTGATGATTCTCTTCTTCTACCTTCTGAAATTAGCAGAACCCTTTCGTTGAAGTTACGCTGGTTTAAGTTTCTTATCAGCGACCGACGCACAGAGTGGTCAGACCGCGTTTATCGGATGATCTGGTAAACAAGTTTCCGATATCGAAAACGCTTGCTTTGCCCGCTGACCGTTGAACGACAGCGATTTGCTGCTACGTGGACATCCTCTCCTATGTGCGTGTCAAAATTATGTAATATGCTATATTATCTTGAAATGTGAGACTTCTTTCCAAAGGATATTTCTACAGTTGTTCAGATGGGAAGTTCACTGTCTGTTCCACCTCTTGACAATCACGTCTTTTGCCCATCCGTTTGACGTTCCCAGTTACAAATCGCAATATTGAGGGCATTTTCTATATTTGATGAAAATAGAAATTGCTCATGAGAAAGGCAAAGCGGAAGGACGTAGGTGTTTACTACAAATTGGTGTTTTCGAACACCAGAGCTCCCCTCTGCATAGCTATTTATCATACACCCGTGGAACAAAGAGAACGATGAAAATATTCATGTTCAAGCTCATTCAAAAGGCACGTAAGAGCTCACATTTAGCTCCGGATACCTTTGTTTCTAAAGCTGCTCTCCGATTAGCAAAATTCCTGATACTCTTGATGTACTATTGAGATCTAAATGTTCATTCTTCTTCCTCTCATTCTTTTTTGATTTACTCTTCTTTTTCTTTTTCCTTTTTCTTTTCTTCATTCAGTACTTACCTGTCATACCGATTTCAAAGTCACATTATTAGAATAATCCTCTCCTATTTTTAGCACGTTCATGTGATTTTCAGAGAAACGACACCCCTGTAAGTCCATGAAAGTTTTTTCTAGCGATAGAGCGATAGCGATACTTTTTTGCGATAGTTTTTTCTCAAACGGTCTTGTACTTATTTGCCGACTGTCATGGGGTATTAGGGTAGTTTTTATGAAGTAGCATCCTTTTACGAGAAGAAAAGGGCAGCACTCGACCAGAAAGTGAATCCTGTTGTTTGGCTGCCGCAACCGATTTTCCAATCAATATAAAAACACCGACTAGTCATCGAAAAAATGATGGTTGACAGTGAACTAATGGACACGCTTTCGGTTCGGAGCCCGAACAGATAAGGCACAATGGTTCTTAGAGGAGGCATAATGAAAAACCCGGACCTCTTTGTAGATTAAACTGCACTGGGTGAAGTGAAGCTACAGAGGACGAATGATGACACAAATTGCTTCTCTCAATTCTACGGTCCCTATTTTACCAGCTTCTACTGGACAAAGCTCGTCGGCACTTGTTAAATATTTCGACTCCACCGACCGAGCTTAGGTCAGAAATTTAGTTTTCGCTGGAACTCAGCCTATGGGAGTGATGTGGAGCGCCAATCACGAATCTGATGTCCGTTTTCCGATTTTCGGCCGAGTACCACCCATATCGCTTGCTGTGCTAGCAGGGTGGTCCAACTAAGATCTTCGATTTCATTGAAACTTCGCTTACTGTCGTTATTTTGCATGCTGATAACGAGTCCGGCGATTATTTTGCGAATTTCGGCCGATTACCATCTATATCGTGAGATTGGGTGATCGAGTCAAATTTACCGATTTGGCACGAAAATTTGTCACGGTTGGAACTTCGGGACGCTGATTACGGATCTGAAGTCTGCTTTTCACATTTTGATCGATTTTGGCACATTCAGGAATGTAGGTACGCTTCAGCGCCACCACCCTGACCCCGCCTCATGGCTCCAATGCTTGCCTACCTCGACGGAGTTTGAGTCAAATCTGAGAATTTGATCAGACCCCAAATCGACAATATCGAAATTCAGAAAACGGGTATCGGATTCGTGATCAGCGCCTCAAATGACCCCAATAAGCGAAGTTTCAGCGAAAATTACATTTCCGACCTGAGTCTGGTCGGTGAAGTCAGAGCTTAACTTAACAAGTGCTTGTTCGTCTAATAAATTCCAGACGCTATTAACGCTCGTAATCACAGGAGGGGAGTAGCCCTAAGCGGGTGAAAATGGCTCGGTAAACAACCGCTAAGAACCGCCACTGAAAAAAAGGGACTAAAATTTCCCCGAAAACCCATGAAAAAATGATTTTTCATTCTACTGGGATTTACTTTCACCTTTACCAGAAACTATTTTTCATAGCCAGTGGCCATTTTCTACACAAATGGAGCGCTTCAGCGTCGCGTTACGTCTAGAAGATCTGAATGACTCCCATTTTTTTCCATGAATCTCTTGCGGCTCATTTCTCGTTGTGATTGATGAAAATCGCAGCAGTTTTACGATTATTTTAGAATTTCACGCACATGTGTTTGATACGAGCAAATTTTGATGTATTTCTCACCTTGAGTACTTCGCCAATGTTTTGCCCTGTGTCACTGACTTGAGGTCTATCTGTTCAGAGGATCATAAATAGTCTAATACTTTTCAGATATGACTGTTAAGAAAATAAATTTTGGCGCCGGTCCGGCGAAACTTCCTGAGGAGGTAGCGATTTGTGTTTGAATGAAGGCTATGTAGATGACAGTACATTTTATCTCTAGGTGCTTCTAAAAGCTCAAGAGGAGTTGATCAACTTCAATGGAACTGGGATCAGTATTCTGGGTACGTTTTGTGCAATCGCTGCTACTTCATCATCTTAATAGAAGAAGTTTTTAACTTTTTGACAGCGGTCTACCAGCATCCCGAAAAAATAGCAATTTTCGGATTATACGAGAAACATTTGATTTTTAGAGATGTCCCATCGTTCCAAGGAGTTCGCCGCGGTGCTGCAGGAAACCAAGCAGCTACTCAGACAGCTGATGTAAGATCACAATTTCAATAGATTATTGTTAGATTTTATTAGATAGTATTCACACATTCCAAGCATGATAATGAAAGTTAAGAACACCTGAATATCGTAACCGCTAAAGAGGAAGTTTGTGGATTTTCATAATTCTCATTGCAGGCATGTTCCAGACAATTTCGAGATTCTTTTCATGCAAGGAGGTGGCACTGGACAGTTTGCAGCCATCCCAATGAACATTAAAGTTAGTTTAGATTCGAACAAAGAGATGGTTGGAGACAGAGACCAGATCTTAATGGTCTCAAATTTTTGTATTTAAAAGGAGAAGCTAATTAGAAGTTGAGGTCATGAGGAGAAGCGGAAAGCAATTGTGCAAGTCGAATTGTTCAACACAGAGCTGTGTAGCAAACAGAATTTTTACCTGACCCATTTTTTACAGAGCAGAATTTTGCAAAAAAAAGTTGAACTCCCTAAATTCTGTGAAACAAATTCGATCAATTCTTCGTCTAGGGTGACCACGATTTCGCCGACTACATCGTAACTGGAGCATGGTCAAACAAAGCAGCGGAGGAGGCGAAGAAGTACATTCGAGTGAAGAAGGTAGGTGTTCATCTTCTGATTCAAAACAGAAGCCTCAAGATGGTTTCATATTTGATCCTTGCCCAGCTGAAGTCATAACTTCAGGTCTTTACTCCGAACAAGCCATACGTTACAGTTCCCGATCCGGTACATTGGGATCACGATGAAGTTTGTTCATTTAAATATTACATAAATATTTTGAAAAGATTCAAAAAGATTGCTTTTAGAAAGCCGCTTACCTCTACTACTGTTCGAACGAGACGGTTCACGGCATCGAGTTCCACACTCCTCCTCACTCGATCCATGGGGTACCTCTTGTGGCAGACATCTCGTCCAACTTCCTATCGCGACCGTTCGATTTCGCTCATGTAAATAATTTCAATATAATTTGCGGCACTTGTGACGGTAATGATTTTGAATATTTAGCACGGAATTGTGTTCGGTGGAACGCAGAAGAATCTCGGAGCTGCAGGTCTCACAGTGGTGTTGGTGAGAAAGGATCTCATTGGAAAGGTAGGTTGGACGCCGCGAGCGGCTACATCAAAGAAATCTGGTTGAAATCGATAAACATTTTCAGCAACAAGAGATTACTCCAGCCATCCTCAACTACAAAGAGATGCAAGATAACGACAGTCTCTACAACACTCCTGCCGTCTACGGGTGCGGTGGAGTTTTTTTAATCAGTAAATGTTGCTCTGATCTCAATCGCGTATAAATGAACCATTTTTGAGCGTAATAATCTCTGGTTGAGCTTAAAAATGCCTTAAATTGGCACAAAAAAAATCAGAGAGAAAAGTGTTGTGGGGATAAATATAGCTGGTAAGGAAATCTATGAAGTTCAATTACTTCTGTCGAGATGATTGACAACTGTTTTTAGCAAGTTGCCTTCTCTTCAATGAGAAGTTGCACAATGAAAACTTATATTAATTATCATACCGACCATCAATGCTATATCTATGATAATAAATACTACTGCTTAATAATATAAGATTCCACTTAGTCTGACCAAATTTCAGAATGTACATCACCAATTTGGTGCTGAAATGGATACGAGACAAAGGAGGGGTTGACGCGATCTTCGAACTCAACAAGGTTATTATTTTCAAAGCAAAATTTCTCAAGAGGGGAAAAAATCAACGAGAATTTCAGAAAAAGTCGAGCATGCTCTACCACATCATTGACGAGTCCAACGGATTCTACACTTGTCCGGTGGACAAGAAGTACCGCAGCTACATGAATATCTGCTTCCGAATCAGAAACGGTGATGAGGCGCTGGAAGCCGAGTTCCTGAAGGGAGCAGCCGATCGGGGGATGATCTCACTTAAAGGACACAGGTTAGTACATCAGCACACCTTTCGATTAGGTTAATTCTTCTCAAGAATCTTATATAATTGAAAAAGAAACTGGATTTTCTAGAACATAATTATTAAATGTTCCAGATCTGTGGGAGGAATAAGGGCCTCACTCTACAACGCGGTTACTATCGAGGAGACGAAAGTTTTGGTGGATTGGATGCGGGAGTTCATGAGCGCCAACGCTGCATGAAATGTTCGTGTTGGAAAAGAAGATAGAATTTATCTATTACCTGTATATACAGTTTGTTGAACAACTGTATTTTATTTACGATTTGGGCGTTTTGTTGTTATTCATATCCAACAGTTTGATTACTGGTGCAAATAAACGGTTGTACTGAAGTCGTTTCCATTTTTCTTGTTGTGGAGTTGATTCGAAAGCTGAAACATAATCCTGCTTTGTTTCTATATACTACTGTAAACACCTTACTTAGACTCACAAAAATTGGCGCGGAGATTCAGTAGTCTTGAGAAACATTGAAAGATCGTGAAATGTCGGAAGGAGGTAACAAAGAGCGGAGAGTAGCGAGTGCAAAGGGATAAACGGAATTAAAATGGATTAAGAGATAACCGAAATTAGGATACTCTTTGAAAGTTTTCCTCCAAGCTTTTATAAGGAAAAGCAACTTCAGGGAAAGTGAAAAGCCAGCGGAACTTAACATGTTTCCCAAAGCAAATAAACCAATAAAGGTTAAATGAACGTGAGAATGAACCTGGGAATGAAAGGAATGCGAAACGTGAAAACCGAGATATAGAAATAGCGTAGAAAAGCAGAAAACTAGGTGGCATTGCAACTGCAGAAACTGTAGAAAGGAAATATGGTTTTGAATTTGGCTACTATGATCTAAACAGATAATTCTTTTTGTCTTTCTGATTTTTTTCTTTAATTTTGCGATCCGAGAGCGCATCACTTACTCGAGTGTCTTAACACTCATGTAATAGACACACATGCGACACATTTAATTTTTCACGGTTGAAAAAATATAATATACCTCTTACAGATTTAACTCGTGCGACTGGCTTCCAAATTGGCTATAATGTGGCGCTTGGAAATCAGTCGAAATCCGCTTTTTGCCAGGCGGAAAGGGTGTTTCTCGTTGTTCGCTTCAATGACCGGAAAGACACTGGGGCGTGGTCCTTCAGACGCCTGGCTGGAAACGCCGTCGGCTATAGCCAGCCCACCGGAGCCAATCGAGCCCACCTCGCTCAACCACCAGCCAACATACTGCCGTATAGATTACCTATTATAGTTATAGTGTGAGTTTAGATGCACTTACAACCCACCATCTCACTGCAGGACCGATTATGCCTCTATCCATAGTTTCAGATTAGCGATGGAACTCACAGAATCATCAGAACGGCCACCTGGAATTCTGGCAAACGCTCTCTGGGAAATACGAAATCAAAATGGAAAAGTTGGTCTTTTAAATGATTGGGGGCTTCAAAAGTTAGTCTAAATGAATTTTCAGGACCCACCATTCCCTTTTGTTCGACCGAGGGCTCGCTCGGTGGACACCAGACATGGCCTGTTGGCGTCAGGACTCAAAGAAGTGAATGCTGCTCTGAGAGACTTGAAGGCAGACAGGTACTGTCAGAGTGGGAGACTCTATCTAAGCGGAATAATTGCTTTCTTTCCTCTTTTCCAGAGAAGAAGTTAGCACAAGGGTTGGTATTCTCGGAACAGCACTGGAAGGAATGAAGTCAATTCCATACAGCGAAGCGGTAAGGATTTTACTGATTCTTTCAGTAAGCTCGCATAGTAGCTCTCGCGTTCCTCTCTTCTGACCGAAGCCAAAATAGAGCGAAGCTTTGAATTTTCTTTTGATTCTGATTCTTGCTATACGGACTGAATGATTACATTTACATTTCTTTGGTGTAAAACTATCATATTTCGTAATCCTTCCGAAAGTAGGCGTCCGGCGACATTATCATTTATTTCTTGGTTATTTAATAAAATCTTAATAAAACCTTCGCTTCAATTTTTGTGTAACCGAACTAGAATGTGTGATATAGCGCGAACAGCCGAAATGTAAAAATAAAGTAGTCGTCGGTTCGCAAAGGCGCGCCAAGCATCCGTTTTCAATTCGGAATCGTAGAGGCATGGTGAATTCACCCAATGCTATCACTTCTGGTGGGCCATTGTCTATTAGGATCAGTATCTTCCCTTTTTTAGATACGTCTGGTCCCAATTTATCCTAGGCAAGGAGGGCTTGGTTAACCTGGACGAGGACTGATCGCCAGACTATCAATAGACTGTCTGTAGCGAACATTGCCCAAGAGCGTGGTAGTTGCGAAGAAATCAGTCCAAGTCTACATATAAGGTGCTTTGATTCGTCCAAAACAGATCTTTAGATCGTTGTTAGGACAAAGTGAAGAAGTTTAAAGCGGAATTAAAAATGGGCAATAGTGAGGAACCGATATTATTTTATTTTTGCAGTACAAAACAGAAATCCGAGCCAGAGAAGAAGTTCGGCGTCCAATGTCTGCAAACAACAAAGGAATGATCGGACTTCTTCTGCAAAACATGGACGATGACGAACTGCGGAGCTTGGGAATGACGGTGAGTGATTTCATCGCGGAAACGTTAAGAGTCAGAAAACAACGGCAGCGTTTAAGGAGCTGAAAAGACGTGGAAGTCGGCAAGTCGCCAATCACGTTGGTTGGAAGCCACCCACACCAGAGGAAAAAGCTGAAAGTCCACCGTCCGATGCGCCGAAGGACACGCCGAAAATCACGTTCGTGCCAAAGCGGAAGTCTCGCGACAGCGTGTCTTCAGGGTCTGATGAAACCAAAGCCCAGAGCCAAGAAGCCAAAGTGCAGCACACTACGGTTGAGGTGAAACCCAGAGAGGTCGGTTAACGAGATTAGGTGAAGAAATGAAAATTTATCAAATTCATTTCCAGAAGGAATTCTCCTTCCGTCGACAGTCCACGATATCTAGAGGAGAGCCGACTGCTCTGCCAGTCAAAACCTTCCCGCGAGACCTACGGCGAACAAGTGAAGACGATAGGAAGGATGAAGAGAAAGCATCTCAAGATCTGTACGAAGCCCCAATCGATCTTACCATGGCCGATTTTCAGACAAAGGTTCCACTTCATTCGTTACCCGAAAAATGTAGCAAAAAAAACTAAAAATTCAAAGAGTCGTTGTTTTAGGTACTTTACTTTGCAAATCGAGATCAATGGCAAGCAGTGGAAACCGAGTTAGAGAGCAAGCAGAAGAGCGACTTTTCCATGGCGGATCGGGTAAGATTCTCTTGTTTTGCTTGGTTCGTTCTTTTTAAATTCCATGTGCCATGACAATCTGTTACTGGATTGAGATTTTTTGTTGGGAAGGTTCGATGAAATCTGTTTTTTTTTTGAAAAATTGTTCAAGGCATGTCGTTTGGATATATTGCATGTTTTCGAACAAGTTGTCGTGTTTTGAGAGTTTCTTCCGTTTATCGACTTTTTTTTCCAAAACTTATCGTGTCCATTTTGTTTTGTTTGGGGGCGAATATCAAAAGAGATATACTAGTGATCTGCTCTTGGTCTTCCCCAATATCTCTGCACCTAATTGATTGAACGACGTCGCGCGACTGCCCTGTACCGTCTTTTGACAACACCATGTGCTTGACAATGTAATAACATCATTTTTAGTGCTATATTATTATTATTATTATTGTACTATATTATATTTATTTACTTTTCTCGCTCATATGCGTACTACACTGTGCTATATTCTGCTTCGTTTGATGTATTGCGCTTAATTGTTTTTATTTTATTATCTGTTGTCAAACTTTTTTGAAGCTTATAAGGCTTCAAGCGGAATGGACAGTTTTTTTGGACAAGTATTTGTTATTTTGGACCCCAATTATTTCTGGTTAGGAAGATATAAAAAGTACAATGACTACAATATCACCTTCACTCATTTCCATTTGTATTTTCGTACTTCCTTGCTACTTTTAAGCTTTTTGGCCAAGTTCATTATCGGTTTTACTTGAGAAACATCAATTATTTTCTCCGTTAAGGTTTTTGTTCTTTATTTCACACTTTTCGTTGAGCAGGCTCGAAAGTGAATCTTGTTTAGACCTAGGTTATACGTGAAGATTAAGCCTGCTGACTGGTTTGATTTCGTTGTGCTTGTGCTATCCACCATAGGAAAGCCGTTAGATTATTTTTGCGTTTTTTTGATTTCATAGCAAAGCCTCCACTAGGAATAGCTCCGAATACCCCTTTCGAGAACGGAAGCTTCTGGGTGGTCGCTCAGAATGTCTATTACAAGGCATTGCTTCCAGAATGGGTTCACTGCACTCATGTTTGCCGTCAAAGAAGGAAAACGGGCGCTGTTCGAGAAATTGATCTCCAAGGGAGCCGACATCAGCGTCGTCACAAAGGTGAGTGCTAAATGAATGAAATGGTTGGTTAATGAAGGATCACAAGATAAATGATAATATGATAGATGAAAATAAGTAAATTATGAACGAAAGTATAGATGGAATCGTAATGAAGGAGAGATTTTCAGGACAACAGAAACGTGGCTCATATTTGCTGCATGTACGCCGACAAGGACATGTTGGACGCAATCATTTCGAGGAATCGAGATCTCCTCCGACGACCTGGAGGGGTAAGTTTTTAGAGCAGAAATCGAAAAGGGCTTCAGAACAAACTTCAGTTCTCCGGAGACCCTTCAAAATAATTATACGCTTCTTTTTTCCTCGACTTTCTTAGAAATTATTCAGTTATTTACTTTGATACTCTTATTACTGCGTTTACTCATTTCTTCAACCCTTCTCTTTCTTCTTTTCTCTTCTTGTCCCACCACTTCGCTATGGTGGAAGCTCTTGCTAGTCAAGTCTCGATTTCCATTTTACGATCTTTCATCTCTGCCTTTCCTGAATTTTGCTGCGAAGGTGTGGAAGTTGATCTACGGAGTTATTAGGATATACCAAAAGCTTGAGAAGATCTGAGAGTTACATTCAAAAGTAAATAACAACAAAGAGAACAAGTGAAATCTTATTGCTGTAGTTTCCATCTATAGCCACGACCTTTCACCAACGAACAAGCAGGGCGGCGGTCCCATTTTTCAATATTGAAGGGAATGCGGGAAGATAAATGAATCGTCTTTCTTAACAGCTATACAAAGAATTAGTTCTATCTAAAATTCTATTTCAAGAACGCCTGGGGCGCATTTTCTCTGACGACGATTTCTAAGCGCACTTGAAATGATTTCCGGACTGAGGTTTCCACCTCGTTACGTCTCGGCACCGGCCGAAGTCTCTCGTCGCACAACTAGTCGTTCGCTATACAATGGTGTCGTGGACGGAGCGCTGAGGTCTGACCACTGGTCAACGACAATAAATGCCAAATGGCTAGTGAAAGAGCTGAAATTGCTGCAGGATTCGACAAATTAGGCTTTAACCCGCGAAGGTATATTATTGATCACAGTCACCTGGCTTAAAAACGGGAACTAGGGGAGCAGAAGGGAAGGGCTTTGTCGCAAAGATTCACCTTTTACCTTTACCACTTCTCTCCAACATCTTGCATGGATTTTGGTATGTGCTCCGAGCGAATTCCAGATTTCACAGCAATCTATTCCAGGAGCAGTAGTTGTTATGCGAAGGCGGTCAAATTTATTGACGAACGCCTTAGCAACCAGAGACGCTCAAATGTGAGGTGAGAGAATGTGCCATGTAAATGCGAGAAATTTTCAGCCTCTTCTACAACTTCCCATACATCTGGCATGTGAGCGACAATCGAAAAAAGCGTACTACATTGTGAAGCGCATTCTGGAGGTTTACGAGTACCAGAGTCTGGAAAGGGATAGTGACGGGTCGCTGCCGGTTCACCTGGCTCTGAAAGTTCGTTCCGTCATTCTTTCATAAAAATTGTGGGATTTAATTAATTTCCGTTTAGGCTGGGAATATTAACACGGCTGAGCTCTTGCTCTCATACCACACCGAACAGCAGAGTTGCGCTGTCGACGGAGCTGGAGATACACTGCTGCACTTGGCATGCAGAAGTGGCAGCATGGGTGAGTCATCTTTGTTCTGAGCTTTTGCGACTAAATAGTGGTGCCTGAGCGGATAGCGGAAATACCCGTCAGGTCGTATATCTGCTATTAGAGCGAGTCTGAATGGCTTCTCGTTGTACCTCTCACCTGAATGAAGTGAATTCAGATGCGGTCCGGGTGGCGATCGCTTCCGGATGTGACGACGCAAATATGCAGAATGCTGTGGGACGCACTGCCTTGCACGAGGTTGCTTACCTGGGTGATCAGAACCTGCTAAAAGTCATGTTCAAACTGAGGGCCAACGCCAACGTGTTGGACAAGGTGAGTAGGAGACAGAGGCGGCAAAACATTCAAATCATTATAAAACATTAGACAAGCTAAAATCGTAAACATGAAGTGCGCTCTTGAGGATATTACTTTCCTTACGATTAGTCTTATAAGTTATCTATTTTCTGAGATGTTTAAAAATGCGATAACCGCTCTGCCTCACGAGACGCCAGACCCACCTTGGTGCATGGGGCATTGTCTCAATCCAAAAAAGCACATCGTCCAAGTTCTCCGTTCTTGAAACCTCGGGATGATGATGAAGGTCTCGAATGCTTCTGTGTCGAACGAGGTTAGTAAGGTGGATTAGTATCTATTTGTCCTAATGTTTCGACCCTTTCGTCGTCGTCAGAGGCCTAAAAAGTAGTCCGAAATTCCTTGACCCCTGAACTACACAACCAAGCGCCGCATCCTCCATAGCGTTTTCGACGAACTTGAAGAATCCCCCACGAAATTGAGAAGTCAAGAGAAATTCACGTCATCCAATCAAACCTCGTACGCGGAGGTTATATTACATATGACCTTCACCACAATTCTCACTCTGACTGCTCTCCATCTTTTAACGATAGTTCGGGTGCTTGGGTCAGGTCCACTATTTCCGCCAGAACATTGCATCAAAAATGATTGGGAGCCAGACGTTTGTCTTGAAATTTTGGCCGATGAGAGTGTTACGCTAAATATGGACATCGGTTATCGACAATGCCAGTAACGTACTGTATGGTTTAGTGAGACCAGAATACGAGAAAACGTCAGTGTTCTGTTCCAGGTGGGTAGAAGACATGACCTGCTCCGGATCGCTATCTAAATGAAATGATGGGCGTGGCATTCTCTCCCTGAATTTACTGTCGGAATTAGATTGCGTTCAAGAATAGTGCAACTTTATTGATTGTCAAACTTTATTGCGTGATTAACTCGCGCAGTTACCGATGGTCTGTAATTGCGGAGAAGGGTATAATGACGTCGGCCTAATTAACTCGCCTCTTTGGCGAGGTCAAGAAGCGTTCGCTTCAGGGCCCTTACAGACCCGACGACACGACGACGAGCATTCTCGTCCAACGCGGCCGACCGCGCGTTGCAACGCGGCATCGATTGGAGCAATGCGGCCGCCGCAAATGCCGCGTTGGACGAGAATGCTCGTCGTCGTGTGCTTCGCTCAATTTTATGCTCAACGGCTAATTCGTCGCTCAAATTGCACTTCGTCGGTTCTGTAAGGGCCTTTACACTAGAAAATTTTAAAATTTTGAGCATTTTGAAAACCAGGAGATAGGCTACGTTAGTACGATTCCAAGCATGCATTTTTAGACAAAATGAAGAGAATTAAAGACAAATGTGATGAGGCAGCACATGCGGCGGCCGCTTTGGCGAAACATTAGTGACGGTATTGTTGCGTCTGTCGTGAATTTGATATTTCTTTCTTGAATTTTGTGCCGTTCAATTATATTACAGCGGTTATTGGTAACATTTGTGTTTAGGATGACAAGACACCTGTGCATGTGGCAGCCGAGCGTGGTTTCACGTCAGTCGTCGAGCAGCTCATCGACAAGTTCGGCGGGTCGATCAGGGCTCGAACCAGGGACGGCTCAACGCTGCTGCACATCGCCGCCTGCTCCGGCCACACCAGCACCGCACTCGCATTCCTGAAAAGAGGTTCGAAGTCCAAATTTTCACCGAAAGTTGCATATGTTTCGATCCCATTCGGGCCCACAAACAGTAGGACTTCTTTGGTTATAAGTCATCTCTTGCATTCAGCTGTGTAGCCGATTATTTGCTTTATCTGTCCCACTGATTCAAAAGCTCTTATTGATTGAAGAAACGAGGAGCTCAGATTTGAATCAGGTCTGCATCTTTTACAGGTGTACCTCTATTCATGCCAAACAAGAAGGGTGCCCTTGGACTACACTCAGCTGCTGCCGCTGGATTCAACGAAGTCGTTAAGATGCTGATTGCACGAGGCACAAATGTTGACATTCGAACAAAGGTAATGTACAAGAGTGGGTGGAAAGCGAATGGTGCAAATCCTAAAGAAAAACAAGCTGTTACCTAGAGGAGGTGGTACAAATCCTGTAGCTGAAGGGATTGGAGCGAGAGAAAGAAATGGATGGAATCCGTGGTAGCTAACAGAAATTTGCTGCTCTAATCGGATCTCTGAATACAGACATGTAGTTGTGGCGCATCTGTTCTGACTTTCCTTAGAGGGATTTTTGCTGCTTCACAGATATTTTGATGTTTCAGGACAATTACACGGCGCTGCATGTGGCTGTCCAGTCGGGAAAGGCCTCCGTTGTGGAGACATTACTCGGCTCAGGTGCTGACATTCACGTCCGAGGAGGAGCACTTGGGCAAACTGCGCTTCATATAGGTAACAGATTTCTTTTTTAATAATCTGGTACTCTATCCTTTACATACTCTACTCTACTCTATCCTCACTGTAGTAAGTGAATTCTCCGTTAAAAAACCTAATTTTCTCGGTGCATGAAGTGGTAATCGTGAAGTGGCCGTCTAAAGTGGTTCACCTAATACCTTATTTGTTCCTTTTCTTGTTCCTTGTGAAGTTCTTGTAATGTGAAGTTCTACTTAGAAAATAAAAAAGCTGTTTGTTCCAGTGTTCACACATTTCTAAATTCAATCGTTTCTGAATTATTCGTAAAAAACAAAAAAAAAACAAGCGAGATAGGTGATAGGATTTCCCCTCTCGGTTTTTTATCGTCTCGGTTTAAGAAGTATGAATTCCAGAGTAGCCACATGTCGAAATTCACTGAAAATCAAACTTGCACGTTAATTTATCAAATCGTTCGCAATAATTGAATTATAAATCTGAAATGGAGTTACAGCTGCGTCGCTAAGTGGTCCAGAGTCCCGCGAGTGTGCGATGATGCTACTGAAGTCTGGTGGACAACCAGACGTCGCCCAAGAAGACGGCGAGACGTGCTTGCATCTGGCTGCTCGAAACGGCAATAAAGACATAATGCGGTAAGATTATCTTGTTTTCTGCGTTTTCCACTAACTTCAGATGAAAAGTTTATTCAGACTGTTGCTAAACGAGAATGCCAACCTTCAACTGGTGTCAAAAGCGGGCGAAACACCGTTGCATGTGGCGGCGAAGTCCTGCAATTTCGAGGCGGCTCAGATGATCTTCACTCATATGTCGCAGACGCTCAGTGCCGATGAAATTCGGAAATATGTGAACACGAGAACAAACGTAAGAACTACACCTTTTAACCATTCGATATAAGGGTAAAAGGTAAAGGTGTCAGAGTTGATCAGTCCCCAATGGACGCGCCGTTGCGTTCGCGTTCCATTCAGAATCGTAGAGGTATGGTAACTCCCTATACCAATGATTTGCGGGGCCAGCCACTATAAGGAATCAATGTCTTTACCTTTCACACAAGTCTGGTAGCAATTTACCCGACCCCGGAGGGATGGAAGGGTTGGTTGGCCCGGGCGAGGACCGATCGAGTGTCAGCAGCTCCTCTTACCACTGCACTGATTCGTATAAGAAATTGCCATTCAGTTTGTCTAAAAATGTATTAGAAATTCATTACTTGTTTGGTGAGTTAAGTGTAGCCTTACTAACGGAAGGTACAGGAGAAAACTGGAAGTAAATAAACTGAAGAAAGAATACTTGGGAACGATAACTCTTTAACAAAAGAAGTTAGGATAAGACTGAAAATTAAGTGAATACCCAAGGTTTTATGGAAATGACGAAGCTAGTGAGAAGGCTAGTTCGGTTTGCTTCTCAGACATCTACTCTTCGTTAAATGTACTTTCATAGTATCCTACATACATACCACTTTCTATTAACGCCTCCTAAATCGTTACTGCAGAAAGGAAGTTTCCAAACCTTCTCTCTCTTTGATGGAACGTCGTTCTTGAAAAGATTGGCGGAAGAGAACAGAGCAGTAAAAGCGGGTGACGGTTCTGAACTGGAAAATAGATGATATGAATTGTTGTTGAAAGTTTGAGTGTTATAACGGCATTTGGTTTAGTCAACAAGTAAGTAAATAAATGGATAGAGATAACGATTTTTTATGATCGATCTCATGCAGGATGGTTTCACGGCGGTACACTACGCAGCGGAGATCACATCGAACCAGCTACATTTCCCCGGAGAAGACGCAAAATTGATGAACCTTCTGATCGACTACGGTGGCCAGGTAGGAGGAATGCCCCCTTTTTTCGTTTTTTTTCTGCAGATGCCCCATTCTAAATCATTAAGGTGGACCTGCAGTCGGGGCTCAGCAACGAGACGGCAATGCATATGGCTGCCCGATCCGGCAATCAGGCGGTTCTGCTGGCGATGGTGAACAAAATAGGTGCCGGTACGGTTCAGATTGTGCAGAACAAGCAGAGCAAGGTAACGAGTACTTCTTATCCTTCGTTCATCATCGAACCATTCATTTTTCTGTCTCTTTTTTTCCACAACGTTTTTATCCCGATCAGTTACGGGGTACGTCTTTCATGATAGTCGCTCCGTCTTCTTTCTCCTTGGTGCTGCTCCCGCATTTGTTGAGGTGCCACACTGCCATCTTGTCTCAGTCTTGAGCTCCTTGTGGGGTGGCCATATCGTCCTCGACTGCAGGTTCTTGAGCGCCGCTTCCTTCCATGCGACCATCGATCCATCTTGTGATCGTGACAGTTTTCCTCCATCAGCCGACCTGTCACACGGGCCTGACGCTGGTACCGACACCCTTTTCAGCTACTTCTAAGCTAGGCAAGGGTTTTTGCCTGGGACGGGATTGAACCCTGATCATCGAGATCTTGGGCCTAAGCTCTTAACCTCTCGGCCATTTTTCTGTTTCTTTTTATCATGACAGAACTCTTTTAGAATGGATGGTCACCACTGTTGGAGGCGTGCTCCAGAGGACACACGGAGGTGGCGAAAATTCTTCTGCAACATCACGCTCGAATCGACGTCTTCGACGATAACGGCCGTACAGCTCTGCACTTGGCCGCACTCAATGGCCATCTGCAGATTGTGCATCTCCTGCTGCAGCACAAAGCGTTTGTGAACAGGTACCGTAATTATTAAAGCTTAGAATTAAATCATTCTGACCACTTCACTGAGAGGAACGCATATAAATTGATATAGTTATGTAAAAAGTAGTAAGCTAAACCGTGAAGAAATAGCTCAAACAAAGACCTGTTCGGAAAAAGGTAATATCTGACAGGATGGAAGGCTGTGAAAAGGAGAAGGAGATGTTAGAATGTGAGTTGTTCTCGAAAAGTAAGCAAGGTAAGGGTTCAGGGTATTAGGTGAAGGGTATCGACCCGAAAGTTCGGATTCAATATGAGAAAGATGCCTTTTAAGAGGCCCTTATTCCCGCGCTTCTTTCTCCTGAAATCGCTACGGTATTATTTATTTATCTATTTGCTTTTATTTTTTATTACAAAGCCCACCGAACTGGGTCACATCACTGGTTGCGCGCACCTTTAGCTCTAGTGGGTTACGGTATACAGTAAAGCCTGGTTTACAGTACTGCGCCCGCTCACAAGCCGCGTCGTACTGTAGACCGCAACGCAGCTGCACCGCGTTTGTCTAGTTTACGGTAGAGTTACAGTACGGTGCCGTACCCAATCACAAGCCGCACAGTACTGTGCGCCGCGACGCACCTGTGCTTACGGTACGGCTACGGTACGCCGCATCCGCAACGCGTCCACCATGGAGCGCGTTTGTCGCCGTGCCGGTTACGTTTAAGCGCGGCAGTTTTGATGGGATTTACTATATACCATTACCTTGATTATCAGTTGCTTAAGACTGAATGCTCAGGTTCTATTAACCTATTTCCTCAATGACCCGATTCAGCAAATCAAAAACTGGCGAGGCACCGCTCCACTTGGCAGCACAAAACGGTCACGTTCGAGTGGTAAACGTGCTGGTGCAGGACCACGGAGCGAGTTTGGAGGCCATCACTCTCGATAACCAGGTTCGACTACTAGTAGATGATTGCTTGTAGCCAAATTCTAAAAAATTCTTCTCAGACGGCACTTCATTTCTCTGCAAAGTACGGTCAGTTGGTGGTCAGTCAGACACTGCTTGCTCTCGGTGCAAATCCAAATGCAAGAGACGATAAAGGCCAAACGCCGCTTCACCTGGCTGCCGAGGTGCTGTTAGGAACCACTTGAGCTACTCAGCTTTTGAATACTTGAGTCCAGATATAATTTTCCTGATATTTATTTAGAACGATTATCCTGATGTGGTAAAGCTGTTTTTGAAAATGAAGCAAAACAATCGCGGGGTACTGACAGCCATCGATCACAACGGATTCACTTGTGCTCACATCGCAGCCATGAAGGTGAAGCTTTATCTAGTGGTTGAGTTTTTAAAGTTTTCCCTGGTATCTGGATTGAGTAAGTTGATCGTTCAGGGTTCCTTAGCTGTGGTGAAGGAGCTGATGATGATCGACAAGGCGATGGTAATCCAGGCGAAGACCAAAACGCTTGAGGTGAACATTTTACAGCATTTCAGATTCTTTTCTCATGTTAATGTTTATCTTTATACTTTATACTTTAATTTTTGAGAAATAGATTTGCAATATCTTCCTTGTCTGTTAGAAGTTTTCTGAGCAACACGGTTCCGCATCAGGCTTGGCCGAGAACTCTGGCAGGAGGGGCCTTATCTAATTACCATCCAATTGTTAGGCTAACCATGAAGCCTTACAGCCCACATTCACGGCTTTATTCAAAATTATACTTATCTCATGATTTACAAAATTAATCGGTTCTGAAATGTCCGTGCGGATTCACGAAATGTCCCTATATTTCAAGCTTGCACCAAACATTTTGAAGGCCAGCATGGAGGCCTCCCATGGGCCTCTCGAATAGGGAAACCTTTGGGATTAAAGAGCACTTGATCGTTTTTCTTCTATTATATTCGCAGAGCTGCTTTGTTTTGGGTTTCATTTTATTTATTCGTACGTTTATTAAACTTTATCAAACTTCAAATGTTTATCTATTGTTTGTGACACATAGTAGCCAAACACTGTACCAGACTATTGTCTATTGTTCATTACATGTTATCGGGACATGCAACCACAATAAATCAAAGCACAAAACCAAATAGTTAAGCGTAAAATAAAGAGCCTAACATACGAAGGGGAAAGTATGTAGCTATGAGGAATAGAAAAACCAAACAAACAAAAACACGGATACCCCAGACGGAATTGTCAGGTGTGGCACTATTGGAATTTCATAAGAGGTGGACCGCTTATGCAGGTTTTGATACGCCCTACCTGCCCTGTGAACAGAAAAGTTTGCTCTTACCGAAGACCTGACCAGGGGAGGAAGATTTTTTATCGACTCACCCCTAGTTATGGGAGCATGCAGTTGAAGGAAATGACCCTTGACTTTGATAGGTAAACATATGCGATAGCATTGCAATTTTCAATGTAACTAACAGATGTTCAAGACGGCACTAAAGTTTACGTTACAACTGGGTTATGAATAAGTCGAGTAAAATAGCAAAAAATATAAGTAAACCAAAATAGCAAAAACATAAAAATAATAAAAATAAAAAATAGAGATTTTCTTCTGTTTGTGATCTGCACACTTTTGAAATGAACCTTTTAAGGCTACTACGCTTCACATGGCCGCGGCTGGAGGTCACACCAACATCGTAAAAATTTTGCTTGAAAATGGAGCGAACGCTGAGGATGAGAACGCGGTGAGTTTTTCAGGTGCATGGCTTATCCATGAGAATATTCCTTCAGAAGAACCTTTGACATTCCAGCACGGCATGACGGCACTACATCTCGGCGCAAAGAACGGTTTCGTATCCATTCTGGAAGCGTTTGACAAGACGTTGTGGAGACGATGTTCACGGAAGGTTCGGTATACTTATCGGGTTAATTTTACCTTTAATGATTGAACTATTTTAAATGAACTCTCTCAAGACCGGTCTGAATGCACTGCATATCGCGGCATACTACGGCAACTCGGATTTTGTCAATGAGATGCTGAAAAGTGTACCGGCGTCCGTACGGTCTGAACCGCCGATCTATAACCACCATGTTGTCAAGGAGTTTGCCACTGAGGTAGAAATATTCATCAATAAGGGTTTGAACAAGCTTAATGAGGAGGAGAGGAATATAATTCTAGTACGGCTTCACACCGCTGCATCTCGCCGCTCAGTCTGGACACGATTCTCTGGTGCGGATGTTGCTGAACCAAGGCGTTCAAGTGGACGCCACCAGCACCACCATGGTAGAGCTTTCACTGTTTTTATTGATTGATTTTGTTTTGATATAGATCTTTGGTGGAAATTTCATCTAACTAGGTGAAGAGTTTGATGAAACAATCCATGAAAGGGGTGGGAAACTTTAGTGCAGCTTCGCCGATCGAAAATAAATATAAAAATTGTGAGAATGTGAAAACTGAATATATTTGTCTGATTGTAGTAATGCTATTCTTTTGAATTAATTACTTACTAATTAACTACTGAATTAATTACTTACTAATCAGTTACTTACTAATTACTGATTAATTTTAAATTACTACTTACAAAATTGATACATTTTTCATAGAGAGAGTGTATCACAAATACCAGCCAGCACTATGTAGATAGTCAAATCGTAAAGTGATTGCCTCTAAGAGAAGTTCAGATATTCGTATTCTCTGTATTTATTCGTCCGACCTAAGCAAGGCCATATGTGGAAGTTTTATACACAAAAGATGTGAGAAAACCAGCAGTTGATATAAAAGAACCCGTAAGAGCAGAATAGGCAAACCCTATAGTAAATACTATAGGGTTATAGTAAATATATGGATGGATTTTTGTTGCATTATTGATTTTTCAGTAGGCAGGTTGATAGGATCGTGAACACGCGTTGGAAGTAATCCAAGTTAACGTGAATTTAAGCAAAAATATCTTCAAGACCTCCAAGTGAGAACGAGGTGGAGAGTGTTGTCTTGATCAAAGATTTTGTCTCGAAAAACCGAAATATACTGTCAACAGTGGATGACAACTTTGACCCTAACACTTGTCATTGTTCCACCGAAAAATTCGCTCAAAAATCTTGACAATAGCTTGCTCCGACTGCAAATGTGATGTTCTACCGTTCTTTCATGGAGAATGTCTGATGATCTTTGTTTTTGAGTCTTCTAAATGTCTTCCATTGCTGTGTTGCCCTTCAGAATGTGATTCCACTGCACCTGGCTGCTCAGCAGGGACATATTGCCGTGGTCGGCATGCTGTTATCTCGTTCAACTCAACAGCAACATGCCAAGGTGAACTGAAATTTGATAAGTATCAAAAATTGGCACCCCAAATTTTGGCATCTTATCCTAAATGAAAATGTACATCTCCAGGATTGGCGTGGACGAACTCCACTTCATCTGGCAGCCATGAATGGCCATTATGAGATGGTATCGCTGCTCATTGCTCAGGGGTCCAATATCAACGTCATGGATCAGGTTAGTTAATACCCTTCAAATGTGAAAAATTGGAAGAAAATGATCAAGTTCCTGACAATTGTACTTTTCAGAACGGATGGACCGGAATGCACTTTGCCACGAAAGCTGGTCACCTCAATGTGGTGAAGCTATTTGTGAAAAGTTCAGCTGATGAACTGGCGGAGACCAAGGAAGGAAAGGTGAGGGCCTCATAATTAAAAATTACTATTTTTATTCTGAATATGGACATCTTTTCAAGGTGCCGCTGTGTTTCGCTGCAGCGCACAATCACATCGAATGCCTTCGGTTCCTTCTGAAGCAGAAGCATGACACCCATCAACTGATGGAAGATCGCCGATTCATCTTTGATCTTATGGTTTGTGTTCGTTGACTAGTTACATACCTCTGGTTCAAAGAAAAACCCCTCTTAGGTTTGTGGAAAAGGTAACGACAACGAGCCGCTGCAAGAGTTTATTCTGCAAAGTCCTGCCCCTATTGATACTGCGGTAAAATTGTCTGCCCTCTATAGGTGAGTCGTCCATTTTGGCCTCCCATTAGCCTTTATTAGCCCATTTACCCTTAAGGGACATGTCCGAGAAGGAGAAGGAAAGGGCTAAGGATCTGTCGAATGTGGCCGTGTTTTCCGAGAATATGGCTGTGGAACTGCTTGGAATCACCGCCACCGAGTACAATGCGGCCATTTTGCTCAAAGCAAAAGACAACCGAGGACGACCACTGCTTGACGTGTTGATTGAAAACGAACAGGTATACAGTCCTTGGAAAATGTAGGAAGAAGTCTATAGATTTATTATTTGATTAATTTATTTAATGAGACATGCGATATAATCACATGTAAGGCGATCAATGTGACAGTATCACCATCGCACCAAAGAGTAAGACATCCTAAGAGTTCAGACAGAGGTAAATAATAAACAACACGGAACCACTATGTAGTAATTTTTTGCTTATGATTAAGGACTTCTTAGTCAAAGTAATCTTAAATCATTGCCTTTCAGTGACGCTACCTAATTTGGTGAAAGGGTCTAGTCCAATTCGTATGCTTCAGCATACTTAACACTCTACCTTCAAATACCCCAACGTTGACCCTTTTGATACACGAGGCCCAAATAAAAAACAGAAGAAGAGAGACAATCAATTGGGAGCTCGAGGTATTCTTTGAATAATTTAACCTGGTGAATGAACCATCGACCAACGGAAGCGCACTTCTAAATGTCCTTTTACGCTTAATTGTCGCTCGAGTCACCACCTTGGGTGGCTGTATACCTTAGGTATTCTAGATCCGTGAGCGTTTGGGAGTTGAGACGATATTTTTTATTTCGTTGTTTGATTGTTACCACCTCCTTCCGTGATTTTATTGACTTACTGAAAAATTTATTTTAAAAGCTGGTCCGTAGTGTGCCCCTATCAAAAGGGTCTCGTCGGTTCAACGTAATATGAAAAAGACGACAGAAGTTAGTTCAGCGGGTCTCAGAAGGATTCGAAAACTACTAATAATCAGGTACGCTTTGGGAGTTACAGGTTGTTTGAAAGTTTAGGTAAAAATAGAGAAAAATTGATGTGAAATCCGAAAAAAGTGAAGGTCACGTACTGGTTAGAAATTTGTTGGTTCCATGATGTGCCAAGTGTGGCAGGACAGTTTGGACTGTGCGGGGTTTTCGATCAGCTGCTTACTATTTGGGTGGAGAACACTCTTTTTCTTATTGAAATGTCGAGTCTTTATCTACTGAAATATTTATTTATTTATATCCTCAAGTATGGATACACTACTCAATATAGTTGTGCTCGAATGAATATTCGAACGTTCGAATTCGAATAATTCTATTCGATTTTCGTGAAATATGCATTCACTACTGAATAAGGAAAGTGTGTTAGATGGACAACAATGCTGGGCATATACAAAAAAAAACGAATTTTTTCAGAGATTTTATACATACATAGTTGTTTCAGAAGGAGGTCGTCTCGTACGCTTCAGTGCAAAGATATCTCACTGAAATATGGACAGCGCGAGTCGATTGGTCATTCGGTAGGTTTTCAGCAGATGCATTAGGTGGTTACCTCGGAAAATGACAAGAAATGAATAAAAAAATCAGAGGAAATGACATAAGGTATCTATGCGAGAATGTGATTGTGGTGCTCGTCTCAAAGAAAGAGAACCCGTTGTTGTTGATTTACAGGAAGAAGGGCGTTAGCTGTTTATATGAGAATTGTTACTTCTTCATGGGGTTCTGTGCCGAACTTTTGGCAGTTTCGTTTTAGTAACAATACAAAAGATCCAAAAGTTTCTGGTCGGTGGAGCCATAGTCGCTGGCCAACAAAATTTTCACATCTTCAGGAAAAACCGTAGCCTTCTCGCTGTTTGTTTTGATCTGTCCGCCAGCTTGGTTTTACTTCTCCTTGCCTTTGGATAGCAGAATTGGTATGCCTCAATTAAAGGCTATCAACGTTGATAAGAGGAATTTAAGGTCAATTTTTCAGGTCGGGCACCTATCATCAAGTTCGTTTGCCACATCGTGTCACATGTGTACTTCACCGTATTGCTCACCGTCGTGGTGCTCAACATCACTCACAAAATGTAGGCTCATTAATATGAATAATGAAATTATATTCATTCATTTGCAAGAAAATAGTAAGAACAAGTTCAAATCTGAAACAGACAACGGTGTTAATCATGAATTAGTTCAATAGTCAATTACTTACCAAGTAGTTAATCACCACAACTTGACCTAAGTATGCCTTGGAAATGTAATGTAATGTTTGTTACATGAGTGTTGAGACAAATATGTAAGAGTAAGCAATAAGTTTTTGGATCAGAAAATCAAAAAAAAAAGACTTAAACATAGAAACACAGGAACATAACGCATTCCCTAAGACAGATAAAACAATAAAACAAAGAAGTAGAAATAAATCTGAGAATGAAGCTATGAATGAAAGACATAAGGATCATGATGGCTATCAAAGGTGGTTAAACTAGCTGGTGGGTACGGAAACAGTCAACCGTTTTCTTTCTTGAAATCCTAATATTTAGAAGAACATTTAGGTACGAAGTGACGTCCGTTGTTCCAAATCCGGTCGAATGGATGCTGTTGTTATGGTTGAGTGGAAATTTGGTGTCGGAATTGTCGAACGTGGGTGGAGGATCCGGGCTGGGAATTGTGAAGGTGAGCTGAGCTTCTCTTTTACTTCGGAAGTATAGACTTTTAGATTTGTACGTCCAATTCAAATTCAAATTTATAGTGTACTACAAGTGCCGTTCTGCAGAACAAAACGTAACGGATAGGGAAAACATTAGAAAAATAAAAATACTTTCACTCAACTCAGTACCAATTATCACTCTTTAGTTTAGTTTACAGTTTTGGTTAATAAACCTGTACCCTCTCGCCTAACTGGCTTCCGTTTGCAGTATACTATGATATTCATTATACCAATATTCAACTGCTGTCGTTGATTCATTGAATATCAGTCTTAACTTTCCAAATTCTTTGGTCTCATAAAAGTCACAAAAATGCTAGCGCTACCGTATCAGGTGCTCATTCTCGTCCTATCGGCGGCAGCAATAGCGGTGCATGTGCTGGCGTTTCTTCTTCCCGCTGTTGTTCTCACACATCTCGACAACGACGAGAAGTTACACTTCGCAAGGACTATGCTTTATCTGAAGGTCGGTTAGAGTTGTTTTATTTTCACACTTCTGGGAAAGAACAGGAATAAAATCAATACGCTGCGATTCTGATCCATTTTTTCATTCTTTGGGGTGGAGTCTCTTACTTAAAAGGCCCATTTTTTGTCAAGTTTTTACTTTGTCTATTCCCAAGGGTAACGATTCGTCCGTGAGGCAATTCGCTAACGACCGGCTGTCAGTACCTGAGGGGTCAGTTAACAACAGCCTGCCATGTGACAGAGTCCACAATGAACACATGTCGTCCCTCCTCCTTGATGAAGGTAAAAGGTGAAGAAAAGACCCGCCATGCGCTCGACTTTGATTCGATATCGTAGAGGCTTGGTAAATACGTATACTATGATATTCATTATGCGTGATTTTTACGATGATTTGCGAAGGCCAGCCGTTGTTTAAGTCAGTGTCTTCACCTTGCCGGACAAGTTTGGTACCAGTTCACCTGACACCGGAGAGAAGGGAGACCTAGTCAGTAGAGTGCATGGTAAAGGTAACAGGTGAAGGTGCCGACGTTGATCTATCCCCAAGAACGCACCGCCGCATTCGTGTTCTATTCAGAATCGTAGAGGCGTGGTAAATGATTATTTGGTCTACATGATGACTTGCGGGAGCCAACCGCTATACCAAATCAGTGTTTTTACCTTCCCAGAAAAGTCTGGTACCAATACACCCGACCATGGGTGGATGGCGATGGTGAATTGGCTTGGGCTATAAATTGGTTTGCGGGTGCCAGCCGCTATGCCAGGTCAGTGTCCTTACTTTCCCAGACAAGCCTGGTTACCTATTTCCCGACTCCGTAGGTATGAGAGACTTGATAAGCCTGGGGGGACCGATCGCTCGACCGTGCGGGTGTCAGTAGCGCCTCTTACTACTGTACCACGCGTACCAATTAGTTGAAGCATATGCTACTCTGAGCTCTGTTTCTCCCTTCGAAAAATGCGATAATTTATCAGTCACAGATTTCATCACTCGGTTGCAAATAGGGCTGTAATGCGAGAAACAAAGCCCCTCCAAAAATTCTAAAACATAAATCCTCTTTTACAAATGAGAAACATTTTCACTCTAGTGTTCTATTTCAGAACCAGCTCTTTGCCTTCGCACTGCTCTTTGCGTTCGTTGAATACCTCGACTTTCTCACAGTGCACCATTTGTTCGGTCCGTGGGCCATCATTATCAGGTAGCTAATTGGCTGAGGGTACCTGTACAATCGGTGACATCGACATCATTTCAGAGATCTTATGTATGACTTGGCACGTTTTCTTGTTATTTTGTTGTTATTTGTTGCCGGATTCACATTACACGTTACTTCGATTTTCCAGGTAAGGAGTAGCATTAAATACACTTTTTAAGGAAATTAAAATAAGATCTAAATTGGATTTCAGCCCGCTTATCAGCCGGTTGACGAGGACAGTGCAGAGCTGATGCGCCTTGCCTCACCTGAACAGACTCTTGAAATGTTATTTTTCTCCCTTTTCGGGTGAGTGTTCCTTCAGTGTTTGAAGTCTTCTAAAATCCTTACTCTGTCACGAAAGCGGACTGAATTCCTTCCTCATAATATACGTTAAGTATGGGAACCCGCGTAGTGCAGTGGTGAGAGGCACTGCTGACCCCCGCATCGTCGAGTGATCGATCCCGGCTCGGGGTAGTAATCCCTCCATCCACCCATAGTCGGGTGTATTGGTACCCCGCTTTTCTGGGAAGGTTAAAACACTGATTTGGTATAGCGGTTGGCTCCCGCAAGTCATCGTGTAGACCAAATACTCATTTACCACGCCTCTACGATTCTGAATGGAACACGAATGCGGCGGCGCGTCCTTAGGGGACAAATCAACGTGGATAGTTTTACCTTTACCCTTACCTTTTACGTTGGGTATACTCTACTAATCATTTTTAATTACTGACTAAACTCCATCAAGATATTGAATTTCTAATTATCATTCATTTCATGAAAAAGTAAATTTTTTTCTCGCGATTGTCACACAGTTTTTTGGACGAAGCTGTGACCCTCGAACTCGAATCTGTAATCTCTCGATGGTGCTTCACCCTCAAGCGACACTTTTTTCAAGAAACACTTTTATTTCGCATTCCAGCGTTCTTGATGAATATCGATCACCCTGTTCTGAGTAGCGGAATGATTTCTTTCAAACAAACTTCATTTCAGACTCGTCGAACCGGACAGTATGCCCCCTCTTCACTTGGTGCCTGATTTTGCGAAGATCATACTCAAACTTTTGTTTGGAATTTATATGATGGTCACGCTCATTGTAAGTAGAAAGCAAAAATGTTAAGTTCGTACTGTGGATTTATCAGGACACCAGGCAGAAACAGAACGAGTACAATCATTTGAAACCGTTCACTATTTTCAGGTACTTATTAACTTATTGATTGCTATGATGTCAGATACATATCAGAGGATTCAGGCTCAGTCGGACAAGGCGAGTTGAAAAGTGTTGAAATGTATTCAAAATAGCTTATATCTACATGTTCAGGAGTGGAAATTCGGTCGTGCAATTCTGATCCGTCAGATGAACAAAAGAAGTGCCACTCCGTCTCCAATAAACATGCTCACAAAGCTTTTTGTCGTTCTCAAAGTGACATTCAGAAATCGATGTTAGTTGCATTTGAGCCTTTGGTATTATGCTTATTTTTCTGTTCATTTTTTTCTTATAAAAAGAGAGTTTTCGAATCTGTGTAATAGCGGCGCATTTTCCGTTTTTCTCCCAGTTACTTCCACCCTCCCCTTCGAACTTTCATATGTTCCAAATTTTGAGGCAGAAGTCTTCTTACTCTTCGATTCGGGGATTTATAGAAGCACGATAACTCAAGTGAAATTAAAGTATGGGGGTATTCGCGGTACAGTGGTAAGAGGCGCTACTGACGCTCGAACGAACCATCGATTGATCCCCGCCCGAGCTTACCAAGCTTTCCATCCCTCTAAAGTCGGGTAAATTAGTGCCGAACTTCCTTTTATCTCTCTAGGGTCGGGTAAATTAACACCTAACTTGTCTGGTAAGGTATGCAGACAGAATTGGTATAGCGGCTGACCCCTCAACGTATAGACGAAATGCGGATTCACCACCCCTGTACGATTCTGAACTGTACGTCCTTAGAGGACTGATCAACGCTGACCTCTTAACCTTTACCTTTACCTTTTACTCCCTGGCAATGTAAATCTATAGAGGCATATTATAGAGATATAGTGACTGATTTCAGTGCGAGTGTGTACACAGAAAGCCCAACAGGACCTGCGATTCGAGGAGAACATCGACGCATTCTCTATGGGAGGTGGTCATCAGGGTAGGACAAGTCCCACCATGAGAGAGGACGAGACAGGTACCTACACAATTCAAAATTTCAATAAGAATGCACCATTAGAACAATATGTTGCAGATATGCGTGGAGAAGGCGGTGAATTGGGCGCGAGCAGCGATTGGAGCATCGAAAGGGTGATCGACTGGAAACGAATCGTGTCGATGTACTATCAGATGAACGGGAAAAGGGACGACGATACGGAGGAGATCGATGAGCGACCACATTAAGTGCCAATACTTGCTTCGATTCGATACAGAGATTAT
The DNA here is from genome assembly GCA_030553155.1 of Nippostrongylus brasiliensis. NCBI lineage: Eukaryota > Metazoa > Nematoda > Chromadorea > Rhabditida > Heligmosomidae > Nippostrongylus > Nippostrongylus brasiliensis. The sequence continues at coordinate 30,538,425 of CP130732.1, read as the reverse complement.
ACAGATTTATCATCATCGGTGTGTTGTTGCTCATTCTTATAATGTTCTGTGATTACTGAACTTCGCAGCAGTTAAAGGTGAAGGTAAAGGTACCGATCGATCAGTCCCCTGAGATCGCGCGGCCGCATTCGTGGTCAATCCAGAATCGTAGAGGCATGTCTAATGCGTATTTGGCCTATACAATGACATGCAGCGGCGAGCTACTGTACCAAGTCAATACCTTTGCCTCCCCAGACAGGTCTGGTACCAATTTATCCGAATCCGGAGGATGGAGGGCCTGGCTTGCTCGGCCCGCGATCGATCGCTTGACGGTGCGAATGTCAGTAGCGCTTCTTATCAAGCGTACCACAAAAGCTCCCTTTAGAACTACGTCAGCAAACAGTATGCGTCGCATGTGTACGAGCCACTGAAAAGGAAAGAAATATCTATTAAACGTCTTTATTACCAAAGGTCTTTTTGTATTTATCAAAGGGAAGAAGTATCGAAGATGATGCGAAGGAAAACGGAGGAAAATTCGATCCAGAGAGAGTTATTCAGGGCAAATATAAAAAAGGTATTTCTAGAACAGTATGTAGGGCGTTGGCTGATCAAATGCAAAGCTTCTTGGTAGTGTTCCAATCTTTAAGATGCTTTCATCCACCCTTCTCGATATCCACTCTTAATCACTACCACATGGAAGGGAGAAATCTTGTGGTTTCTACGTCAAATAGCTAAATCATATGCTACTATGGTATGTAATAAGCGGAACGAACACTCCGTTCATTCACTGACCACTATCAGTTGATTGGCGGTTGATACCAACTGGTAAGCGCTCAAATCACTTTGTGCTTTATTCATCCTACATTTCTGAGTGGGGTTTGGTTCATACGTTGATGAATCGCTTGACGGCTAGTCGTTAACATTATGCCCACCTTTTATTTCAATGCCATGATAAGGATCTTTTTATTTCCAGTTTCTTAATTTCGTAGATGTTAACTGACGAAAAAATTAAGAGCATTACAGATTGTAGGAGAGGCGTTCAAGTCCATCGCAGGGCTTTTGTACCAGTTACCTTATCGAGTGTCTATAATAGCTTTATGTTTTCAGGTTCCTAGTACGTAGCTTTAATGACTCCCGTTCGGTCAAGTGATCGATTCTCGCAGGGGCTAACCAAAGCTTCCACTCGTTCGTGGTCGGGTAAATTAGTGCCAGACATGTTTGGGAAGGTAAAGATACTGTCTTGGTATAGCGGCTGGCCCCCGCAAGTCATTGTATAGGCCAAATAAAACAACCACCACGCCTCTACGATTCTGAATGGAACACGAATGCGAATGACCTTAAGAGACTGATCAACCGGATACCTTTTCCTTTACCTTTACATAACCTGTTGATACCGATCAGAAGTATTTATTTAAGTGAATTCACCACTGACAACTGCAAGCGCTGCAAGCTGAGATTGAGGGTTTAATCAGGCCAATTGCTGAGGTACAGTTAGGTGAGTTTAGAAGGAAGGTTGATAAGTCATGAGTGTTCTATGGGTAGCTATTAAAGTATTTCGAAAATACTGGCACAATACTTCTTTGGGCCAAAGTTAGACAAGAAATTTGCGGATTGAAATCTTGAAATCAGTTGAGATTCCTGCTTGCAAACATGTGACAGAAATCGAATTCTGTAGTTCGACTGGAATAGTAGAAAACTTAATAGGGCAGCGCAGCACCAATGACAAAAGAGTGAGGTTAGAAGTCGAGTAAATAAGAAAAATTAGGATATGGTGAGTACTCCAGCAGCCAGAGCAAAGCCCATTTTGCCCTTTAAGCGAGGCCTGAAATGAAAAGATGATAGGAATAACGGTGGTAGACGAGGAATGGTACTGAACTTACCCATTATCAGGTAGGTATCAACACGAGTTCACTGAGGAGCTCTCACGAGCACCGTCCACCGTTGCCCAAGTGTCGTCCAACAGGGCATCTTCACCTTTCGTTCTTTCGAGGGAGGAATGCGATTTGGAGATTCGAACTTCCGCGATGCTGCTAGTTTGCCATTTTTCTACTGTGGCTTGTTTAATATTAAGCATTTCGTGGCTTGTTTGATGTTGAGCATTTCGGCGGCTTTCAAGTTGTTCAGTGGTGCTGTGCAGTAGCGAATCGAAGTCCTGGAAGAATAACAAGTGCAAAATGTCGTTACTAAGTGCCTTTAGGAACAATGTATAGCAGTCGATCAAGCCTCCACGACGTGCTGCTCTCAATATACTGCCGATCTTGAGCCAAACTTTCCAGAGCCGCCTTCTGACTCTTCAGTTGTTCAGTGGTGCTGTGCAGAAGCGAATCGAAGTCCTGGAAGAATAACAAGTACAAAATGTCGTCACTCAGTGCTTCTAGGAACAAAAATTCCCCACTCGGTGGTCAGACCGGTTGATTAATAGGGGGCATCTTACCGATAGCGTAGCGGAGATGAAGGGAGATCTGCTTCCAGCTTACCTTAAGGGCCCTATATAAGCCGATAAGAAGATTTGACTCACTCCTCTCTATCGAATGCTATCTCGATGTTTTTGGAAGCTTCTCTACTAGGCGCACAACAGAAGCTTGAAAAAAAAACGGCAAATAATTAGTTCACAACCTAATACTTAACCGATTAACGGTTATATATCACATCACACAACACAATTTTCATTACTCCAACAGATCCCCATCAGCTCACAGCCTCCATGAATACTTCAGGGCTCAAATTCATGAACAGGAGTGGGGTAAATTATATTCAAACCTGGTAGCTTAACAGTTACAATTCATACATTCCGATAGTAGTGCAAGGGCTGTGAACACAGTCGCTACATGAATGTGGCCGTGGTTTCGAAATCAGGTGTGCGCGCCAATCGGGGTTTATTCACGAGTCTATAGCGGTGATATCGATGATGAATCTGCGAACTGCCGATCTATGATTATTCTGTGACAATGATTTCAATCAATTCATTGGTCATCTTGAGAACGGTGACCAATTCAGAAATGGTCCCTTTCGACTAACAAATGGTACATGCGGGCTCAAATTCATGAACAGGAGTGGGGTATAATACATAGCTTGACAGTTACAATTCAGCCGCCTCGGTAGTAGTGCCGCTGTGATCACAAGTGGCCGTGGTTTCGAAATCAGAAATGATGGGGAACTGCTGATCTATGGTTGTTTCGTTATTATCTAACAAATATATTGCCAAATCGATGATGAAGAAATGATTTAAAATGAGATTTCATCTTAAGAACGGGAACGAATTTGGAAATGTTCCTTGCAGATTACCAAATGATACTGCGGAACGCTGAAAATGGCAAAACACTTACCAGGTCAGAAATGTTACCAGATTTCATGTGTTTTCGCGACTGAAGGATCTTGTTCGCAAGAACCTTGAATGTTCGCTCGAGGTGTTGCTCTGTGGCGAGTTCTGCGCTCAGTTTCGCTTTTGCTTCCTGAGAATTAGGTGCGATCCATTCGACTGGATGTTGAAGTTACGGTGCTATGGTGGCTGGGGGTGCAGCCAGTAAAATTCCAATTCAAAGGCTAAAAATTGTTTTGAAATGTGTATTTTTGAATCCCCCACATTCGAACACTAAATGGGCAAGATTCTGTGAAAAAAGGGTCTTGGGAAATTTCAATGTTTGGCTGCAGCCCCAATCCACATACCGGCAAATTGCTGTTGATCTGATAGAGCTCACCAGATAGAGTAACTTCAAGGAGTCGATGTCCACAGCAAATGAGCGAAGAATTTGATCCACTCGTCGAAGGTGGCGCAGAGGCAGTGCGGCATCATCCAGGTCTTTCATAGCACAGTACAACCGCTCGACATCATTATGAGTGCCCTTGAACAGTAGCTTAACAAAATATAAAGGTTTTCATAAGTCTCAATTCAGGGCGATTTATTACGACCGTAAAAGACAGCCGGTAGACAACAGAAACGATGAATGGAATTTTTTGAGAACTTATTGCTATTATTACACTAAAAACCCATTCAGAGTCTGCGGCATTGCGGCGCGGCTATGCTTAAGGGCCCCTTCAGACTCTACTGCGGCAGTAAATCGAAGTAGAGCAGTCAAAAGGGACGCGCGTATTTCTCCAATAGCTGCGCGCTTTTCCTGCGCGCTTTTCCGAACGTCCACTGGACTGTGGTTAGTCCAATAGCAGATTGGGCAAGCGCGACGGCATTTACCGCGGCAGCAACGGCGACACCGTGGGCGGGCAAGCGCGGCGGCAGTTATCGCGGCGGCAACGGCGACACCGTGAACGGACGCGTTTAGGCCCCTCTGGACTGCTGTAGCAGCAAAGTAAAATGTAGCAGCAAAAAGGGGCATGAGCGCATTTCCGCAACGGCTGCGCGCTTCTGCGGCGGTTCACTGGACTGTCGTTGTGTCGGTAAACCGCGATAAAAAGCAGGAAATGAAAGGGATCCTCCGTGTAGTGAGGTGTGATACGCAAAAATTTTACAGACGTCAGTGTACATCCTACTCCCCTCTCTGTAACAAACCCGCTGCCACAGCAGGGAGCGCCCCGGGACCATGAAAGCGGCGGTCCCTATCCTTCATCATTACTGCTGTAGCAACGCAATGAACTACGAAGAGGTCTCCAACGTTCGCGAATGAGTACGGTCCTATCGCGAATGCGGCAAACGCAGCCGTTCCGCCCCCCTTGCCGCATTCGCGATAAGACCCTATTCGTTCGCGGTGAAATTGGCGGCGCTGCTGCCGCAGCCCAGAATGGATCTTAATACTTGAGGAGAGCATTCTTTGCGAGGTCTTTGAAGGGTCCAAAAGTATTGCAAGAAGGCAGAATTTTAATTCTTAGTGCCAAGTACAATGACACGGCTTTTACTGTAGACAAATGAGCCCTGGTTCCTAGCCCCCATCTTGGATACCACATTATATTGCCATATAATAATACATCATCAATCTTGTCATTACTGTAGGTTTGCGATTGCTGGGTGGTTATCCGCATTATTGCGTCGACTGCAACGTGTTATCATTGTCATATCTTCCATAATTTACGATCATCTTGGTCTGTTTTAACATGTTTGACATGTGACTTCTACACATTTGTTCACACCCTAACAATGAAGCAGTGATAGATGTGGCAATGATAATTTGTTTAACAGCATGGAGTCGACGCATTATTGCAGACCAGCACGCTGCAACTCCCTACCCGCATAGCACCTCATTACTCACCTCTAACCGTCTCAGAAGAACTTCGCCACAGGCGGCCGAGTACAGTCCGGATGTGGGCTTCGTTTCCCGAAGTGCAATTCGGACCGAGTTCAGTAGCTCTGTTGCGTCGATCGCCTCTCGCTCAAAGTTCTCCCAATAAAACGCGTGGTCAACAAGGTCCGGAATGAGGTCGTGTGCCTTGACCATCGTCTGCCGAAGATCCTCTGCCCTCTCACAACTTTTGTGAGAACACAGAGCTTTTTCTGCGTCGCTGCACTTGTGAATAATTTCCTCAAGACATGGTTTGTACCGACTGGGATCTCCGTCGGTGTTCTCCATTAGGCGGCGAGCTTCATCGATAAGTTCTCTCAGTGTTATTGAAAGATCTGTTTCCGGTTGGCTATCTTCGGCCTCTTTTGGAATAAATTGGTACTCAATCTCTGACATGGCTGAAAGAACTAGGAACATTTAAATTCCGGTAGTGATGAAATGAGTGAATAAAATAAATCAAATAATACCCACACCTGACGGTTTTGGGCTAGTACTCGCAAGAGCGCTGGTGAGATGCTACACTGCAACCTTCCGCTGCAAAAGGAGATGTTTAAGGAGAATTGACTGATTATCGCCTATCACTGCTTATAAATGGACTGATTATCACCTACAGTTCTTGCTTGTTTACGACAATACCTCTTCACCTCTATGGTTTAATTTTTATGGGAATGTTGATGTTGGCGGCAGAACTTGATGATAATAATTTCATGCAGCTGCTGAGTTTAATGCTAATTAAAATCGGCTCTCTCCTACCTACTTCATCGTCATTGATCTTCTGACAAAGGCAACTGTATATTTATTTCCATAAAAAATTGTTTGCTCTACTTTTCCTATTTTACCTGCTGGGCCCAGTTCGTGAAACTACTCGGAGTAACTTCGAGACCTCAGAGCACTTTAGTGAATCAGGGTTTGTGCCCTATTCAGAGTATCTGGACCTTCGTCAAGCTACTTCGTTACGTTAGAATTTATTTGAACACTAAATAAACTATGCCTCAACTTTTGTGGTAAATTTCAGGCTTGATCTCATGTCAGTCGGGTATAACGGATCCTGGATCCGTGGAAAGTTTTCCCTCTTTTGGATTTTATTTTCCGCATTCTTAACGGTGCGGATATAGTTTCTTGGGCCTCAGTAGCCTAATAGTTTTAGTGTTTTGGATTAGTGCCTTAGAGAGTAGCAAGATACTGTCGGAGTTAGGATAAAGGTAAAGGTAAAGGCGCCGACGATGATCAGTGCAGTAAGGACGCACCACCGCATTGGTGCTTCATTCTGAATCGTCAAGACATAATGATTTGGCTTCCCTGACAATCTGGTACCACTTTTACCTTACCCCGGAACGATGCAAGGCTTGCATATACCGGGCGGGGATCGATTGCTGCAATGGAAACTGACTCCGACACATAGGGTGGAACGTTCTCCTTCTTACAACATTCGTTTCCTCTGTTTATCGTGCAGTTGCTTGTTGCAATAAAATTTTGCACGTTGAGAATCCGCTCGGCGTCTGTAGTTTTTCAGCGTCGCCATCCATCATTGTTAACTCCCTTATATGGCAGCTGCGACTGAGGAACTTCTTCCTCTAAGCTCAGACGTTCTTCTGTTCACGTGGCTCGTCTCCAAAAAGTTTTTGCCGTTTTAGGTACCAAATTAGTGCTGGCACGCCACCAAAGAAGTCGAGAGCCGAAACAACGTCACGGAAATGATAACGTTGAGGTTGATGGCAGGTGTAACGTAGATAGATCGTAAGACGAACGTTGAAATTAGACAACTTTGGGTTTGGAGCGGCTCCAATTGCTGTCAAGCATTGTTAGTCCTGTTTGAAGTGGTATGGGCATGCGCCTCGAGTAAGAGATGACCCGGTATGCAAGATTAGACTCGGTCTCGACATACGAGGGACAATTTATTTATTTATTTATTTATTTATTTATTTACGCCTTTTCATAGACGTGCTAAAAACTGGTTAGCAGTACAATGAGCAAGAAATAATCAAAAAGAAAAAAAAGAAAAAAAATGAAGTGAAACAAAGCTCAGCAGATTACTAACTCAAACAGTATAACATTCAAAACAATTCAAAACAATTTAATTCATCATTTTTCTATTCCGTATGGGATGTCAACTATGTAATATTGAAATCTACCGAGGCCAGATAAATGTAACGGATTGTTGTGGGCCATGGAACAGAAAAGAGAATATGTGTAGTACTGATTTATCCATCGACGCACATCTACGTCTGCAGCAGTTTTCTATTTTTGGACCACCTCGAAAATGGACTCTTGAACTTTTTCAAATCTTGCAATTCAAATTTTCATTATAAAGGCTTCTCCTCGTTACAGAAACGTTGGCAACGATGTGTTGAATTGCAAGGCTCTTATTTTGACCAGTAAAGTTAAGTACTAGTTGAGTTATGTAGTCATGAGCAACGACTCTATTTCGGCCATTAATTTTGTACCAACCTAATAGATCTAAACCCAGCCAGTAGGAACTCATCCGAACCTCTCACGTGATAAAGCGGTGAGGCGTCGAAGAATTTGTGGAGCGAACCATACTTCCATTCGGAATAGATGCTGAAGAAGAAAATATATCAAACTAGCCCTAGGAGACAGCTTGACTGTGCTTGCAGAGGAACAGTAGAGGGAGGAGCCAGGGATCGGCTTCATCTCACAGTGAGAGACGAGCATACGGCCGAGCTCTTTGATGTTCGACGTGAAGTTCGAGTGTGGTCATACCGTTGTTACGGATTATCGCTAAAACAAGAACCGTTTCACTCGAGAGAAGTTTAGCGGAGAGTTGATGACCTTCCAGTTTATGGGCGAGAACGTGCATTATCGCCTCACTATCACGATGACGATGTTAGTCTGAAACAAGGGTTACCAAATCGGCTAAGCAGTGATTTTTGAAAGCTATATGGTTACTTCCGACCAAGATAACCAAGCCTTCCATCCCTCCAAAGTCATATAGATTGGTAGCAGACTTGTCTGGGAGGTATGAACACTGACTTGGTACAGCGGCCGGCCTCGCAAGTCATTGCGTTGGCCAAACACGCATTCGCCATGGCTCTACGATTCTGAATTCAACACGAGAGGAGCGGCGCATCCTCAGGGTATTGATCAAGGCCGACACCTTTACCTTTACCTTTTTTCCTTATACCCCGGATTCTTTGACAGTAGTCTGCCATGCATATCAAATTATGTACTTATTGCTGCTCATTTTATTATGCTTACGTACCGCTCGTAACCGAAGATAACGCTCCTCTCTTTTTTCTTTGCATCACAGCCCCCGTAAGTCATTGCGTAGGCCAAATACACATTCACCAGGCATCTATGACTCTAAATGCAACACGAACGCGGCGGATCGTCCTTGGGGGACCGGAAAACGAAAATAGCTTTAAGTTTTATGTTTTTGCGTTTACAACGAAAAGCTGATTTCTGCGAAGCCTTCCGTTCACGCGGGTGAATTCGGCGAGCATTCTCACGATGTTGATGTGAGTGTCTCCTGGGCATCCACGTGCAGCTACGTCTTCGGCTGGCTATCTACCTGAGAAGGAGACGATTCTCATGGAAGTTCAACCGATTCGTTGTCGGATGGCCCAACGAATGCGCCATGCGTTGTACAACGACGTCAATGGACCTTCACCTGATTGTTTGACTTTGCGGATTTGATGTGTTTAGGCTGGTATCGTCGTCAGCTTGTGGCCTTGACGGATGGATAGCTGCAGCCGACGTCGTGCCGCTTCGCTTCGACTGCTGCAGCTCCCAATTTGCGGCGCGAGATGGGCGTGGCGCCGTACAGGTGCGCCCGACGGCCTTCTCGTACATCACCCAGACAGTCGCGTAGCGCCCTCTAGTTCCCTATGCACACCTTCTTATTACTTCTCTTCTTTACTACACAGGTAAGAATAAGGCACTATCTAAGCGTTTCATTATTCCTTTTTTGTATTTTTCTACTTTTTTCCCCCACCCATCACTAACCACACAAACACCATCTCTTCATTTAGTAGCTATTCTCCACGCTCTCTCGCTATCGTTTCTTTTATTGAATCAGTTCCAATTCCAAATGTGCTGTTATAATGAGGTTTCCGTTGTAACAAAGCCAGAATTCTAGTTTAGAACACAGTTCTCTCTCATTTCGCACTTTCTCTTCAGAAACATGACTTCTCAAGGGGCACGTTAAATCACTGAGAGGTGTTTTTTGACTAAATCTTCCTTTCCCAACTTCTTGTTTTTGACATTAGACGTTTCACTATTCGACTTTCGCCATATTTAATTTTCAATATTCGAAACGTTCGTATCATGAACTCGTAGCCTACTGATATTTAGAAGTCGTGCAGTTTTCTTGATCATTTTATCCTTGAAATACAGATCCATTATCGTCTAATGTCAAAGCGAAAAGAAACTTCCCATTATTTCATAATTTTTCAGAATTTTTTGGCGTATATTAACTCCGATATTAATTTGATATGACAGTTCCGAAGCAATATATATGCCTTATTCTTTTTGTCGTTAAGTTTTGCATTTCTTGTTTTTCATTCCTCGTTTATTTTTTGAACAGAGTCTTGCTTATTCTTACTGTGTAAAGTTCTCACTCCAGTGATGCGAAGAATCCGTTTCGTCACGGAAACGGCTGTTCTCGTAATGTTGCACCAATCGTAAGAATGTTTTTTTTCCGTCGTTCGGTGCTGCTTTCGCAGACGTGGCAACATTAGTGAGAAAAGTGCTAAGAGAAAGATGAAAAATATGAGTTGAAGGAAATTGCTCTGAGAATAGCAGGTCAAGCAGGTTCTAAGCTCATAGGTTCAAGCTAAGCCCATGAGCCACATGGGCTCAATTTGTTGATTTCTTCTTGTTAGTTCTATTTAACTTATCACTATGACACTTTACATCCACTCCTTTCAGGCTCTTTTTCTGTTATTTTTCCTGCCAACGTTTTACAATTTGCAAAGACACTTTTGGTTAGTTTTCACTTCAATGTCTTTTCTAGAGGAGAGAGATGTCGGTGAAATGATTGTTCCAATTTTAGTTCTCTGTCAAGTTTGTTAAAAAAGAAACAAAACAGAAATTTACTGCACCTACAGAGCTGGGCGATCTGAAAAAGATGTGGCTGGAAAGGTCTTAACATCATCATCACCGTTGCTTCCACATTCTCAGATTTTAGAGAGAAGAATGTCTATTTATTCTTCTTTTGTATCTTAGCGTTTGGCTTCAATAGTAATCCTCCTTTCGTCCCTCAATTGATCTACCACCGCTAGAAATTGTGTTTTTTTGATAAGACGGTGTTGCTTGGCATCATCGATGTCGCTCGATAGAGTCGTAAAGTACAAGGGACAAACGTAGGGTGGATTTTGATCATGACGGCTTTTCCTGAACTTTGTGCTTCCTATATCTTTCTTCTTTTTATGTTCTATATGAAAACATGCAAAACAAACACCTAAATTGATCTATAGTGGACAGCGAACTTTGCGAGTAACAAAGGGTGGAACTAAGCAGAATCTCATTTGCAGAACTTCCCACAGGTCCATTTATCTACAGTGGCGATAAGTTAGTTTTTCAATGGTGTCAGAGAGCATTCTTCGGTTTTCAACAACCACAGTCGGCCTCGCAGATTCGGAAACACTTGGAAATAGGTCGAGTATCGACAAGTCCACCCATCCTGTTTTATGATTAATACCCCTTCAGAAAATCGATCAATAGCGTCTTTCAAAATTTCCAAACAAGGAACATATCTTCAGCTTTTCATTCCTATCACATTGTTTTGAATACTAAAAATGGCAAGCCTGAAATGTAGAAAGAACTTTAGAATCCTGAATCAGCTAGAAATCTGGTAAAGTTTTAAAATGAGAATGGTTTTGTGAACAGTGATGACACTCACATTTTATGTTTATTTTTATTTTTTGTGGTCAGTTTTGTTAGGTATTATTAGCTCTGCTGCTGTGTTTTTGTTCAGTACTGACATAAAGATAAGTAAATAAATAATGATGGGTCAACGCCGGGCTTTTCCTCAATTGGCAGAAATCCAATGGACAATGCATATCAGGTAGCTTTTTCGATTGTTTTGAATTGGTTTTCAGTAGTTCCTATCACTCGTGATTACATATATTGTTGACTTCCTTCGTGTTCCTCTAGCCTATCCAGCGTGTCATCCGTACCTGTCTGTCTTCTTTCCCAGACTCTGAATTGCGTTCAAATATACAGTTTTATCACATTTTTCCCGTGCTGTTTTAACTGCATGCACCTCCATAAGTTTTTCATCCGAAAGTTTCAGCGTAGCGTTGTTATCCTCGTGTTCAAGCGGTGTAGGATGTAAATATGAATATTGGTGCTCGGCATAAAAACCTCTGCGAAAGTGCCATTATGACTGCAGAGGATGATGACGTGCAACATTCCATTACATAACATTCTTCACTGTGAACATCTTTTGTGAGTCGATGGTAATAAATGCAAACGAGCGTAGGAGTAATGGGACAGAGCACTCGTAAAGCATACTTTTTACTCAAAACTGCCACTAAAAGTTACACTGGGTGAGCCCATCATAATCACACTCTGTTTAACTGACTATGACTGATCACCGTTTGTGACGTGCACAGCCTATCAATCAAGTGTGATCTAGTCCATTTCGTCTTTCTTCTTCTCTTTCACCTTCCTCTTCTTTTGTTCTCCTTCTTCTTCATATATTCCTTTTCCTTTTTTCTTTGTTTTCTTTGATCAGTGCAGATTCTCCGTTTTTTCTAGGAGGCATGAAAGCTGGTACCGAATGGATTTCATGTTCAGCTACACCATACTTTATAGATTTCTATGTTTCTAAATGTTTGCTATGTATTCCGGATTTCGGAACGAGAGACCCCCAGTTAGAACGCAAACGAATTACGTCTCTGTAAGGGAATCTCACAATTTAAAGATTTTTTTGCATCATTTTGAGAGGGGAATTCTTTCGAGTTTCCTTTTGCTGTGGGCCACCCTCCTCTGTTTTCAAAGACGAATGAAGTGGATTCCATTTTTAGACTCTAAATTCAGGACGAGCCTGGGGCGTTTATCCCTTTCCATCACACTTAAAAAGAAAAACTAAACTGTGTTTTGGAGTTTAGTTTTTCTTTTTAAGTGTGTTTCGGTCTGGTTTTGTTTTTGGTGCGTCCTCGTAGTTAAATAAATAAATAAATAAATAAATAAATAAACAAATAAATAGTCAATCTAGTAAAGTGCGACAATATTCCAAATCTTTTCGGTCGTTCATGTTGTTTATCTTCTTCCCTGAATTTCTCACATGTGTTTCTATTTTCTGAACTGATCTAGCCGATTCATCTCCGTTCGTGCTCAATTTCCCTCATTCAATTAATTCCGAGCTTCTAACGCTTGTTCGCTTTTTGTAGATGTGTTGTCCTTTTTATCGTGGCAGTAAATCGCACTCGAAATCTCACCGAAACATCTTCGGACGCCGACTGTGATCTGATCGCTATCGTGGTTACTTCGGGTTGCAAAAGAAAGTATTGCAGAGAAATTCAGCAAAATCACGATGACAGATAGTATCCATTCATCGTTGTCCTTCTTTTTGTTCACATTTTCCGGCACAAATGGATGCGAAACAAATGTTGTGTAGTTTCTCCATCGATGTTTCCATGTCGAGGGAAAAGTGGTCGCGCCGAAATGTGAGAGCGTCAGTCATCATCATACCTTTGAGTGGATTCTCACCTAACAGGTTTTTTGCCTGATACGACACTGATGACGGGAACGAAAAGAAAACGCACAAGATAAACCCTCAGTCGATGTATCAGCTCCATCAAAGGAATTAAGGACTTAGAAGGGAATAGTGTGATGATACAAAAGGTAAAGGTAAAGTTTTCACTATGGCGTTGATCAGCCCGCTAATGACGCGCCACGCATTCTTCTTTCATTCAGAATCGTGGAGGCATAGTGAATCCATATTTGACCTATACAATGACTTGCGGGGACCAGCCGCTATACCAAGTCAATGCCAACATCTTCCCAGAGAAGTCTGGTACCAATTCACCTGACCCAAGAGTAATGGAAAGCCTTGTTTGTTGAGATCGATCGCGCGATCAATTTGCTCTTGATTTCCTGATTATAATGAGTGTGAAAATGTGTTACCCTTCATAAGCCTTCTGATCACGAACCTTCATTGGTACAGGTGGAGGATGTTGAGTTTCATGGAAATGACCAATACACATTCTTTACAAACTTATTCATTTAGGTTTGAGGAGAAACGAACGCTTTTCTCACTTTTTGTTTACTTTATTTTTATTAGTAGATTATCCCTTCCACTGGCAGCTAGACCAACTTTAAACAAATTCACTGTGGAATTGACCAATTGGGATGAAAGCGATTTCTATAGAGAATAAAGAGAAATTATAGCAAGACATATAAGGCGAACAATTATTATCATGGAAGATATACTGAAATTGTTAAATAGTAGACTTTCATCATTGGTTGTGGCACTATCGAATCTGTTTACATCTTCTTTTTCTTTTCATCTCTTCCAAGATGATGACGTATCCTTCCTCTTTCGTTCTTCTAAAATTTATTTTTAATTCCTTGAGATATCTTCATATTTCATTTTATTTTGTAGCAAGTACCAGTGCTTTACCAGAGTGGAACTTACACCGTCTTTTAAGTACGGCGTTCCTTCAAGTTTCAAAAATATGATACTAATCAAATTATTGAAAACCCTTAAATTCTATTTCTACTACCATGCTTACCATTAAGGACTCCAGAAGTAGATTTTGTTGTGATGGAACCATGATCATCGTAAAAATCAAAAAAAAAAACAAACTGGATTCGAACCAGCGTCACGGGATCGACTATCGGTACAACATCTACTTCTAGAAAAAGAGATAGTCATTTTAACACCGACACCTTATTATATTTTAATTTTCACATCTAAAAGGGAGGCGGCCGAGATGGTGGGTGCCAGCGGAATGCCTTAATGTGGGGCGTTCACCTGTTCAGCACGCGCTTCTCTCCCGGGCGTCCGTTGTTTCTGCTTTTTCACTTCTTTTGTGTAAGCAGGTAACGCGCCGCTGGGTTCGATCAGTAACAACATTCAATAAGATTCACATCAAAACGACCACAAAAACTGGACAGAGTTGACAACGCCACATGCCATTTTGCAGTCATTAGAACAACGGCATCGTGTCTCCGATTGTTGTAAGGAAATGTCGTTGTGAGGAAAGTTTTTTGTTGTTAACACCAGGTTATTCTGAGAGCGGAGACCAAAATGCTTGAAAAACATGCAAAGGGTACAGTTTCCAAACATTGTTGTCACTATTTCGTGCTTTTCCAATGGTAATAATGCGTTTTTATAGTTGTTGGTTGCGTGTTGTCACAGCTTTTTGTATTTTTTCATAGTGATATAGCTGTTGGCTGAACTTGCTTCGGAGTTTGTTTTACTTATGTGTTGGATCCATGCCCGCGCTTTAAACAAAAAGTAAAATAAATGAATATGGCGTGAACTGCTCAGCCAACCAAATATTACGGTATTTATTTACTGTTGTCTCGTCTCTTTCGCCCTTGAAGGAACACGAAAAGCCAGGAGCCATCTATACCACAAGCTGTACGGTCTATTATGCCAAGATTAATGAAATTTCGTCTGCGAACGTGAGTGACTTTAATTGCATATAGTTTGCAAAGAAAAATGAGAAGCATCTCTTGCAAACTAATTAACAAATGACATCGTTACATTATGCCACCTTACATCTCTTCCGGTCTTAATATCATACCATTTGGGAGAAATTGTACCAAGCTTCTATGCCGTACCTTGTTATTATTAAGATCAAAAGACAAGGCTTTCGTCCGTTCGTAGCCGGGTAAATTGGTACAGGACTTGTCCAGGAAGGTAGAGATAGGGCTTAGAACAATGGCTGGCTTTCGTAAGCTATTGTATACATAGACTAAATTCGTATTCATAACCACCGTACGATTCTGCATGGAGGACTAGTGCGTGGCGCGTTCTCAACGTGCTGATCAAAACCGATTATTTGGAATTTTGTAAAAATTACGCTGCTGTCTGATTTTCATGTAAATTGTGTGTTGATGAGATGGGCTTACCCCTATCAAGCTTCATCCCCTTCTTCTTCTATCATGTATTGTGGATTTCTCTAAAATGATCATATAGAAGTAACAAAAGTTTGGTTTTTCTTTTTAAGTGTGTTTCTGTCTGGTTTTGTTTTTGGTACGTCCAGACGTAGTTAAATAAATAAATAAATAAATAAATAAATGAGTAAATAAATAAATATGAGGTGGTCATATCAGTGACGGAGCTCCTCCCACATGTGTTATCGCTAATATTCTGTGACAGTTTGGCATTTTTTTCTAAACAGCACTGCTGGTTGACTAGAATATTCTACTTATTCGGTAGGGCATCCATATTTGAGGATGTGCTGATAAATAAATGAATAAATCAAAGTGTAATCGGCGGTAGAACCGTAAGCTCCAGAACTTAGTATACCTACTGGAATTGACCGCCCATGGCGATCTGCCTTCACAAAAGTCAGTAATGTAGTGCATCTTCGCGCACAACTTTTCGTCGTTCATCAATTTCTCCCGTTAGCGGCCTTTTCGAGTGCAATTTGTTCTCCTTTCATTGTAGTTCCATTAAAAAGTGCACTACAACGCGCTGAAACAACGGCGGTCGAACTGCCCCCCCCCCCCGCTGCTGCCACATTGATCCAGTTGACTGCTGATGGTGGTGGTGTTCACCAACGGTCCAGTCCACGACATCATGTGAGGGGTGGAGGGGTAGGGGGGGGCAGGAAGTTAAGCGAAAACTGGTACTGTTCAGCAGCGTTGTTGTTCGTAATTGATATCGACGACATGACAGGCCATGGACATCGTCCTCAGCATCGTCGTGAAGGGGGTCAGTAGGTGTTGTGCACCAGCTGAACGAGGTTTACGAGCTTTCTTCAGGAGTTGCGACACTAAACGCCATCATTGGTTTACTTTGGTACGAAAAAACGAAAGAAAACTAAAGGTCGAGGACGCCAGAGAGCTGCAAGGCTATTGGCGGTCGTTACACTCGCATAATAGGTTTGGAGCAGAAAGAAACCGACGATCTGCTCGAGGTTACCCGATCGGTTTTGCGGCATTTGAAACCCTTCAACCGCTGATTTTTCGCTCATCTGCCTCAATCTTCTGATTTCTGTGGCCGTTTGAACGTTCCACTCGAGTTTCGCCGAATCCCTACAGCAGTCTTGCAGCAATTCCAACGAATAAATTTTTAAGAGGACCGATTCATGACTGCTGAAGGTCTCTATCCACCAATTGTTATTAGTGGTATTTGTTCAACACTTTTTCTTGGGAAAATGGGCACTTGTTGAAAGGTGCTACTCCACCGACCATGCGTAGGTCAAAAGATTAATTTTCGACGAAACTACTGCATCGAGGGTTACTTGGGGTGCTGATCACGAATCTGATGACTGTTTTTCGAATTTTTCCCGATTTGGGCCGTAGCGGCAGGTTCAGGTAAACAACGGGGGCGTGGTCGTGCCGTGGGGGCGGTGTCGAGGTGGTGGCGCACAGGAGTACATACCTGAATCGCTTGACATCGAACGAACTTTGAGGGAAAGACAGCAGATTCGTAATCAGCATCCCAAATGACCTATCTAGGCGAAGTTTTAGCCAAATCGGTAATTTTGACCGGACCACTCATTGTGGCGATATGAGTTGTCTACGGACGAAGTTCGCAAAGCAAACGTCAGGATCGCTATATATAGCATGCAAAAAAGTTCAACCAAATCGGAGATTTGAAGTGAACCACCCTGCTAGCCTTGCAAGCGGTACAGGTAGTCCTTGACCGAAATTCGGCAAACGGGCATCAGATTCGTGATCAGCACGCCAGAAACCCCTATGAGCGAAGTTTCAACGAAAATTTAATTTTTGACCAAGCCCAGTCGCGGGAGTCGGAACTTCCAACAAGTGCCGAAAATGTTGCTCGATTTTTTCGTTGGAAAGGCCAGAAAGTTTCGATAATGTTATTCGATAATGTTATAGAGAAAAAGAAAAACAAGCAGTTTTCTATTCAATTACCCTTCTTCCCGAGGTTTTTAAGTGGAAAATTCATTTGGCACCATAAATGTTGGCATTTTCCTGGACTAAGCCTGTTTGCTTGCAAGAAATATATTTAGCAATACTTCCTTAATGTTAATCATCTCGTAACTGTTGTGACATCCTTCGGAATGCGAACGATTCATGCAGCGGTTGTTTTTCGTCTCACTCGATGAACATTTCCCGTCCTAAACAGGCTTTCGATTCAATAACGACGCCTATCGAGCGTTCTTAATTCTTGTCTATGGCGGAAAATATGTAGACAGGCATAGGAACTTGCATCATGTTGGAAATTGAAGAAATAAAGTTCAGGTTCTCTTGAGCGAAGGCCGGTTTTAGAAAAGAGTTCCGTTTTCTATTCTGTTTGAAATGTTTTCTTTTCCATTCAATTTGTATGAGGCAAATATTAGCGTTATGTTTAATAAATATAGCTGAAATGGGCTTGCCTCCCAAATCTGTCCGAATCAAGATTAATTCCTCTTACGTGTTCACATAACCTATAATATTGCCTTTTTAAGGCGGAAGGATGTTTAATTGAACAACGAATCAATACTCGATTGGAATTCAATTTATTCGTTATATCGAAATATTTTCAGATTCGACGACATAAGTTTTAAATTACAATTTAATTTATTTTAATTGTTAACTTATATTCTTAGTTCAAATTTGCCCACTAGAACAGGGTCGTGGAAGGATTTCCACATCTTTTCTTCTGACTCATAGACAAATGGTAGGACAATGAGTTACTTATGCATGACAGAATTTCCTTGATTTCTTACTACTGAATTTCTTGATATCCTATTTTTTTGAGAAAATTTTTTAAAAAAATAGAACACAAAGGGTGATCGTATTTTGAATGATGGATGTATCTGCTGAAGAAGTAATATACAACCACATTACATTTGTATGTAGGTAATTGAGAGAGTTCCGTTGCGCTTTCTTTTATGGTCTTCAAAAGAAAATGGGCAAAGATCCGCTCTGCGAGCAAACAGCGGAATGATATATTCAAATGCGTTAGCTCCAAAACAGCTGATAACAATGGCGACGTAGACGCTAAGGAATTCATGGTGATATTCATTCTCTCACATGTTTCATCAGCATTCCTTTTCTGTCGATGTTAGCAATCACCTCCAGGATTCACCGTTCCACGCGACCCCATCCGACTAATTCGTTCTGATGATTTGATTAACATTCACTGCGACAGGTTGAAGCTGCGAATCGCCAGATTTCCTGTCGTTTTAGCAAAGTTGTTTGGGCTACTGCAAGGAGGTATGAACTTGATAAGCTCTTTGGTGCTAAATTTGTCAGACTGTTAGAGATAATGGCCATCAGACAGAAGAAAACAGTTATAAAATCGTAGACTTTTTATCGTATCATGACCCCCAACTATGATACACCTTTAAATAAAGGCGCACATATTTTAAGCGACTATTATGGATACCTGAAAACTAACGATAAGATCCCAGGCTTAGGAGCTAGGACGAAGATAACTAATTGTAAGAACGGCACTGGCAGCTTCAACTGAAAAGATCGTTTTTCTTTTTCCCAAAAAATTGCCATAACGCCCAATGAAGGCCCTGATGAATTAATATCTGTCAAAGTTTGGCAAGTTCGAGGTCCTCATTTTCGTGAGGCACTTTCGTTTCTAGCAAGATTCTATCGGCATTCCTTCAGCTTGTCTTGTTGGCTTTGAACAACGAGTGGTCGTGACCCAACGGCTCACTTTACGCGTTCGAGTCTCACCAGAGTGACAATTTTGGCGACAAACATCAACAAAAAGACTACCCTTAAGCTCCGTATTCCTAATTTGAGTTTTATCTTCTAATAGTTTTAAGCCCAATATTTGCATGCAACATTGTTACGTTCTTTTTTGCGTTCGGTACTGTTGACTGGAACACAGTAAATAAGTGAATAAATAAATAAATAATCAAATAAATAAATTAATTAATTAATAAATGAATTAAAATGCAATGGGAAAGTAGTGTTTATCAACATCTTCCACAGCTGGGGTGCTGATCATTTCTCTTGAAAAGCGTAACCTATAAGTCTAGTGAATCGGCTGGTTCCTGGGTTTTTGCCCTCGTTTTAGGATATGGTGCGAGGTTTACGATCGTCGTTTGGTGTTGACGGGGAGCGGAAGCCGAAGAGGGGGATACAGATAGGTGTTGGTGTGCTGTGTGTAGTTCGATGCCGTTGATAGCCAGTTTCCGTCGGCGGGACGTTGGCGAACTCGTCTTCGTTCATATGCGCGAAGAGATCGCTTTAATTATAAACCAGCACATATTATCGCTGAGGGAGAGTAAGAGACTTCTTAGCAGCACCTGATGAAAGTTAGTGGATTCAGCACACACATTTTCCATTGCTCTGGCACCCTAATCGGTGATCTGACCCGAAAATAGGTGTTGGAAAGCTATAATGATCCCCGCCCGGGCTGACCAAGCCTGCCATCCATCCTGGGCCCAGATTAATCATTGGTAAACCCCCGATAAACCCCGAGGTAAAGCCCGAACGGCGCCCATCTTTGTCTACTTATCCTAAACTTCCTATGCTAAACGCAATCTCTCATCGACTCTGCCGTTTGGTTCTAGCTGCGCCGCGGTTTCTGAAACCGCTCGTCCATGCATGAATCTGGGCCTTGGATCAGGTAAGTTGGTACCAGAGTTGTCTGAGAAGGTAAAGACACTGACCTGTACCGCGGCAAGTCTTTGTATAGGCCAAATACGCATTCTCCATGCCTCTACGTTTCTGAATGGAACACGCATGCTACGAGGAGGTCTGATCAACGCCGAAACCTTTAAATTTCCCTATAAAATCCATTACTGAATGTAAAGTCTGGTCATCTAGCGCGGCGCGAAACTGTGTCCGAAAAATTTGTGTTAACTTACCTTTCTTCTATTCTACTTTACAAGGTTGGTAGGTAGAGGCTCTTGTAATGATGTAATGTGAAACCCTATTCTTCCTCCATTGAGGCCACTGCTCAGTGATAGCAGCAGTTACTATGCAACAATTAAGATGCTTATACTACGCACTTACGAAGGTTAGTAAACATCAGCCGTATAGAACTGTAATCTCTTGGCTAGGTCCAGTAATCCAAACTAAGATATTTATGTTGAAATGGATTCTGTCGAACTCTAATAAATTCATCTTCGATGGAATCCATCGAAGCCTAGAAGAGGTGAATGAAGTAGCTACAAAAGGAACAAGAAGAGAACATCGTAGTCAACCCTGTCACAGAATCGCTTTTCTCTCATGTCAGAAGTTCGCACCGTATATGATCATATTTTCCATTATACAGAAAACGAACTCCGGCCCGTTTTTTCTCAAAATGGCAACTCACTCGCAATCATTTTATCGCTTATTTTAATCTAATATGGCTTCTAACTGAAAATCGTATACAGGTTCCCAATTGAGAAAGGATAAGATGTTAGTGGAGCAGTGGTTACGAGGATCCTGTACTTTATGAATACTCCAATGATTCCGAATCTGGGTCGAGTAGTCCGATCTTACCCTATTGCTCGACGACTCCTCATCATTTGGGCCAGTATTTTCAGAACCGGATCATCTTTTTGAATAGGTGAAATCTCTGACAGAGCTGATGACATGTCGCCTGCGACAGGTGAGGGATAGAACTTTTTCATTCGTCAATGGAATTCCGCCGAGCAGCGTCGAGATTCTAAAATCTTGCGCGAGTGCTTGGCGACAAAATCTCATAAGATTTTCCATTGCTTTCAAGGTCATCTGCATAGCGCTGCTAAAGTCGGCTGAATGACCTAATTTCGATGCCATTCTTCCCTCTAACCGGCAACTCGGAATGTGAGCGTAAGAGATTTCAGGGAAAATATGTAGTTACAACAGCTACTAGTGGAGCATTCCCATTATTTTAGCTCTAAGTTTTCGCCTTCTGTTGCTGCTCTAAAATGAGCCGGCATTGTCCCTCCGTTCCAACTTCTGTTGCCCGGGAAAGCAGCCCATAAAAAAGGCTCGGTGGTGGAGATAATTTACCGGCTCGAATTTCGCCTTAAAAATGTTTTCTCGCAGCTTGAGGTTTTTTGAAAGTTACACAGCGTGCTAAAGCTGCATGTTTAACAAACAAACCATGTTAGGCAAGGTGAGAGAATAAACGATGATGGAAGACATGCGAGCTGGAAACGAAAAACTAGATCAACTACAGATCTCAAAGAAATACTCAAATGCCGACGTTGTATGAACTAACAAAGTTTATTTAATCATTTACAATGGTCTAATCACCAGAACACACGTAAAAATGAGTGAACCAGTGGTACATGTGGCCACTGAACGAAAAATCATATGTGGTAAGGTGAACAACAAATTCAAATTTGAAAGTGATCCTCAAGAATAAATGATACATAACGAAACAAACATTTCTGCATTGCTTTGGTTTTTTTGGTGCCGAGTTTAATACAATTCTCGTATTGTACTCTTCAGTGCTCTATTTTGATATACATCATTAGTCATTCACGAAGCAGCGTTACGATGGGTATAAATAGCCAAATCCTATTCCCTTACTTCAGATACGATGTCATTTTCACAAGAGCATATTTGAGCCCTCATCTTTAACGGACGGTGACACAGCACTGGAACGATGGAAACCATTCGCAACATCAATGCTGTATTCACAGAAGACTCCACAATCCTCAGCATCGTCGAGCTCTGGTTATCTCGCTTTACAGCTTGAGACTACGGCTTCAAAGGCAAGGCGCGATTGGGATGGGCTCCAACGGTAGAAAATTCTACCTTTCTCGAAGCTGTCGCAGCGGATCCAGAAAAAAAGCGCTCGTACCCTTGCAAGAAGACTACGACACACTCATACTACAGTTACTAGTTGACTCCATTCCCTAGTTACAGAGAAACGCTGAGTGGACTGAGCTCGGACATCCCGGCCGACAGCATTCGGTGTACACTCGCAATGATGCAGCAGGACCCTATGACGATAAAGAGACTAATAAAAATTTGTATTCTTATTCTTACGATTGAACAAACGAACACGCAATAGATAAATATATAGATAAATAAATAAATATTATATAAATAAAGAATAAAAAATAAGAAGAACCTGTTTAATGGGACTGTACCGTAGAACTCTTATTTTACTTCTCGAAGCTCTCTCTCTTCTTGAAACCTCGGCATTGTGTTAATCTTATATTGTTACCAGCCGTTCATCAGCTTATCGGCCGCCAAAAGCCTGTTCGCCAGTTTCGTTAAACAAATAAATAAATGAATAAATAATAAATAAATAAATAAATCTATACTGCTTACCGAGATAAGCCACACTTCGATCAGTTGAAATTTCGACAGTGTCCCATGTTTTGTCACATTTTCAACATCTTCATCGAGTTTTCGCTTTCCTAACTTATCCCGCTTTCACTCATTCATACCCCGCCCCCTTTGGCTCAATCCATCTCAAATGAAATAAGACTGATCTCGGAAAATTATATAGGGTAGATGAAGTGTGAACGTGTTATTATAGAACGTGATTTTCAAAATGATTTCACTGATAAGCAGTGATAAAACTACCACCAACCGCCACCACCACCAATCGTTTGAAAAATGAATTGACATCCATCCAAACATCCATCCGTCCACACATCAGAATAAACAACTGGTCTCGATTTCTGTATAGTAAGGATGCTGCTGAGCCGCACGAGGTTAGTACGTGTATCAGACTTCATTCGCTTAACGTTTCGATCCTTCCGCCGTCATCAGAGGCCCCGTGATCCATCGTGAGAGTGGAGCCGAATAAAGTTTGATCCACGTACTATCTCGCTCGGCGCAACTGCGTTACAAAAAGATATTCTTTTACTCTTCTCGGATCGTCGGAATCTGTTAATCACAATGCTGTTAACTGCACTCTTCCATCGCCCTCGGAAACCATTCCGTCCCATTATCGCTCGCAACGTGTTCTCGCCCGGTTTTCGATGTTTTTGCTGCTGATTCCGGTGTGTTGACAGTAC
Source organism: Nippostrongylus brasiliensis (assembly GCA_030553155.1). NCBI lineage: Eukaryota > Metazoa > Nematoda > Chromadorea > Rhabditida > Heligmosomidae > Nippostrongylus > Nippostrongylus brasiliensis. The sequence goes on along the minus strand of CP130732.1, from coordinate 30,515,204 downwards.
GATGCGCCGTGCTGAAATTGCAACATCACCCGTTCGCTGGGGATCACAGCCTATTGGTTTCCAATGATAGCAGCGCTCTAACTATCGAACGAGGTTCCACATCACTGAGTAAGAGTAACCAGATCCATTGCGCAGGTTTTGGCGTCACGGATCGAGGAGAAAGCTTGCTACGAAAAGAAACTTGAATTCTCTGATAGTTACTGTTGGTGGCGGAGGAATGAAAGAGGGAGGGAAAGACGATATCGATTATTAGGATAGGTTCAAAAGAAGAAGGAGAATAAGAAGCGACATGCAAGACTGATTCCTGATTCCAGACTAATAACTCAATTATCTGGAACACTGACGGTTCTCTAATGACAGAACGCCATTTTTGCTCGCTTTTTCTCTTGAATTCCTCTTTACCAGACGGTCTCGGCTAGTGTGATTTGTGGCATTGTTTCTTAGCGAATCTAGATGAAGAAGGGTGAGACTTGTCCACAAAAGTGTTTTGACAAATGGAAAGATCGCTGCTCTGGAATGCGTGTTCCAGATTTTTTAGACCTTGGAGTCCGTAATCTCAACATTTCAAATCACCGAACGCTCGATAATTATGGATAGTTTTTACGTTCAAGGATTAATGCGAATTGTATGTTGTATCACACGTTTCGACCTCGATGACACTCAAAATAAATAGGCGAAAAAACATCGAGCCAAAAGTCTTTCGCCAACTTCGTTAAATAAATAAATAAACACTCTGCATTTTGCCGGACCGCATTTGAAATTTCGACACTGGTTGATTTACACCACGGTGGTCGAAGAATATGGATTTTCTAACAAACAGCCAGCAGAGAAGTAGAATCATTGTTAAGACATTACAAATGGAGTGCTCAAAGTAGGTCGAATGTTCTTCAAATGCGTATTTATTTTCCATTGTAAACACCAGTCAAGAAGAACTTTTTCTCTGGCTGAAAACACCTCTTTCCCGCAAATCACATGATTCCTTCCATCTGCATGCAAAATAAATTGCCTAGACCAAGTATGAGCCAAATATGGAATTTTCACCTGATCACCCTTATCGTTAGACGAAGTGTAAGTGCGTTGTCATAGGATGTGATTTCAAAAAGGATTTTAGTGATAAGCAGGGATGAAGCCACCACACTAATCCCATAGAAAAATGAATTGAAACAGCAGAATATCCAGAGAATATTTGAAAGCTTTTACCAATCTGGAAAGTCAAAAAGGTCTGAGAGAAAAGCTTCAGGACCTTCACTGCAACGTTTTGATAGTTTCGGACAACTTCTTTTCGTAAGCGATATCAAGTGTTGTTGCTTCCTCTCAAAAGCCGTTTTCATAGCTCCCAGGAGGTCGACGTTGTATACGATTTTCAATCGTGATAGATGCAGTGATCGTTCAGGTGACATTGACCCAGCCAGCTGCGTGGAAGATGGAAGGATAGAAAGAGTTTCATCTGCCGGCCGCATTAATATGTGCAGCTAATAGGTCATTTTCAGACATATATATTATATATTGCATATATTATATTATATTTCATCCATATAATTTTCATTTATTCCTTTGGTTTTGAGGTTCCAACAAAAGAGATTCGAGAACAGTAACTTTTCGATATCTTGTAGAAACTCAATACGAAAGTATAAAGTGGAAAATGGCCCACGTGTTTCTGCCACCTTTACTTGGCAAAATTTTAGAACGAGTTCAGATGCATTCCGAGTTTGTTGGTAGCCAGTCTATAACATAAGAAAGCTCTGTAGGTATCTAGCGCTCTAATTTGTAGAACAAGGATGACACCATTAGCGAAACTCCTTCGGTTCACCAGCGAACCGGGAACGCTTGCCCGGGACCGCGAACTAATTTCGATCGAGAAAATAGCGGTTCTTTGTGTAATCGTCGCCAGAGCGACCTTTGCAGCTCACCTCGACGTACCTGATCATTCTGGATCGAATTACCGCTTCCAGCCGGTTGGGAGAAACTGTGTCGCGCCGGGGAGTGGTTGTGGTTTTCATCAAATTATTGAAGCTCTCGCTTCCGATAACAATGCAAAACGAGATCGTCCGGTTTGACGCCGATGACACCTTTCGCCGACAGCTCGGAAGATTTATCTTCATGCTCAGCATAGGGGATAAGGAAGGGAAAAATGATGTGATAGAAAAGTATGATAGTAGTGGACGAGAGGGCGCGGTACCATGTAATTTTGAGGGCAAATAGTTAGGAATTCCAATTCAGTTGTTCAGTTTTATCTATTTATTTATTTATCTATCTTGACAATCGTAAGAATGAAGAATGATGTACGTATATCAAAATAGAGCACTGAAGAGTACAATACGACAAATGTACATAATATCGAACTCAGGAACAAAAAAAAACAAAAAGAATGGAAAAATGTTAGATTCTTTATGTAACTATTATTCCAATTAAGTTATTCTGTTCTGTTGTCCTTTGTTCTGTACTCTTTGAACCGCAACATTAATGTTGATTATCGTTCTAATTCACTGAAAAAGTTAAGCAATATTTACTAAACAGCCTTAGTACCGAATGGACAGATAAATAAATATTCCACCCACCCCATCATGTGCTCGGCATTGTTTTGGTCTTGTTGAACTGGCTATTTCTCTTTTTCCTCACACCTTGAACCTCCAGACCTCCCCTTTTGTTTGAAAAAGAACAATCGAGCGCCTTTCAAGCGGTGATTGTTCGCGGTGGTGGAGACCAATGATTTTTACTCAAATGTTCCATGTGACCTCTACGGACTGAGCTCCATTCATTCTATTTCGATGGATAGCCACTTCTGACTCACATCAGTGATTCATTCAAAAATTTCGAAGCCGCGCAATGAATGAATGGCCTTGGCCGAATCATTCGCCGCCACCGTTATTGGCATTTAAACTGAATCGTTTTCCGCTCAATCTCACCTCGGGGACTGTAAATAGAGATCGTCGTCTTTGAGATCTATTTTGCCAAAGGGACAATCTTCACGGCCAAGGTGTAATGATAGGAACAAGTCAATTCAAGAGCAATGCTCTTCGTAGTCGTCGAAATGACTGATACGTGAGAGACCGTTAGTCTGAGCAAGCTCAACCGGACGAGGTAGAATTTTGAAGAGATTCCCGCAAGGATGTGGAGGTGTCGTTGAGTATACATGCAAAATGCAGGGGTAGGAGGCGCTACTTCCACCCGCACGGTCGAATGATCGATCCTCGTCCAGGCTAACAAATCCCTTCGTCCTTCCACGATCTGGTATGTTGGTATCCGACTTGTCTACGAAGGTGAAGACAGGTTTGAGCAACGGATAGTCCCTCAAATCACGCCTTTACGATTCTGAATGGACGGCGAGTGTGTGGCGCGTTTTTAGGGAACCGATAAACGCTGACTGCTTACTCATCATATACTTTAGCCTGTGAATCTTGGGAATGCCGTAAATCGTTTTCTGCAGTACGAAAATGTTATCTTACAATGTGAAGTGACAGATCTAAAGCTACAGTATTTCTCGATGTTTTATTGCCGACAAACACCTGTATCTGTGTAAATCGTTCTCGATTCACACACGATTCAGTTTTGAACCTTGAAATCTGAACAGTTTAACATCGTAACTGGTGTTGTCGTGCCGTTCCCATAACAAACCGAGCGTGAAATGGCGACAGTGCGATATCTTTCGCCAACCGGACAAATGTTCTAATCGATGACGATCAATCACCTGCTGCTGATTGGAATTTTGAGGGAAACCTGTGATTTTCTTATCGTTTTGAGGCCAACAATGCAGGAAGGTCTATAGGGAGTGCCGAAAGTGAGCTTGACTAGTGCTCAAAATTGGTGTCATCGTACCCTCTTAGAACAGTTTTAGAAGTTTCCTTTGTAGGCGCTGTACGGTAGATTTCTTTCCACTCATCGTTTTGCTCTTCAGCTCTCCTGCCACTTACAAGAGAGGTCAGTGAACTTCCCCCGACGATTCTTAACAAAACCTATAAGATCTTATAGAGCTTGAAGTGTAGATCACAGATGTGTAGTTCATTTTTGCTGAGTGGCAGTGGGTGGTCCGAAAATCGCCAAAAACCACCGCTCGTTAAAACGATCGCGCTGAATAGTCAGGTGACGGTATACAGGTGGACTCTCGATCAGATGGCTAAGGGTTTGGATCCCGTCGGTGTGACTTTGTTTTGCTTCAATCCCATTGCTACCAAGTGGGGCTCATTTGCCATTTTTTCAACGAGATTGAAGAAAATCATGTTTGGATAAGCTCATAGCGCACAAATTTTAGTAAATGACAACATTATGTGATATGGATAGCCAATATCTACGTAACTTACCTTAAATAGACCCCAATTCAGAAAATAGCGTTAGATTCGTGATCAGCGCCCCAAAGACCCCCACTCATCAAGTTTGGACGAAATCGGTGATTTGGACCCAGGCACCTCACTCACCCTTACCATAGCAAGGGTTCACCAGTCAGAATTGCAGAAGCAAATGTAGAATTCGTGATCAGCAGTCCAGTTGAGACTCCCAGGCAATTACTGGATTGAAGGTAGTGGATGCTGGAGATTTTCTGACGGCTAGAGTTTGAATGGTGCATAATATTATCAGTAATTCACCAGCCTTGGACAACTCTACCGACACCTGACATGAGGTTGGAGACACCATGTTCACCCATTTGCCCCAAACTTTGCGAATGAGACTTTTGAGACGCTGGTCACGAATATAGCATTAGTTTTGTGATTTGAAACAAGTGAGGGTATCTAACGACGGGTTTGGTTGTGTGTGGGAAGGTGAGCCCTTGCTTTGGTAAGGGTGAGTAAGTGAGGTGCCAAGGTCATAATAACCGATTTCGTCCAAAACTTCGTATTCGGGGGTTATTGGGTCGCTGATCAAGAATCTAACATTAGTTGCTGAGTTTACGTCAGTTCAAGGTAAGTTACGGCAAATCCATATTACATAACGTTGTCATTTACTAAAATTTGTGCGTTTTGAGCTTCCCAAACATGATTTTCTTCACTCTCATTCACAAATTGGCGAAATGAGCACCCATTTGGTAGCAATGGGATTGAAGCAAAGCAAAATCAGACTGACGGAATCCAAGCCCATGACCGTCTGAACGAGAGTCCACTGCAGTAACGTTGAGCTACCGAAGCACAGTCATGTGGGCTCCTCACCTCGGCACCTCGGTGACTATTCAGCGCGATCGTTTTAACGAGCGGTGGTTTCTGGCGATTTTCGTACCACCCATTGCCATTCAGCAAAAATAAACTACCTCTCTGTGATCTACACTTCAAGCTATATAAGACCATATAGGTCTTGTTAAGAATCGTCGGGGGAAGTTCACTGGAAGTTAGTTTCTATTTGTCAGAATCCAATAGTTATACGAATTATACAAATTATGTTGTCCAGTCAGAAAATATAAGAGGTATAAATTACAAAACGGGTCGGCCTACTAAGATACGCCGTGCTTTCGCCTTCTATTGAAAATCTGAGAACTAATTATACTACACTATCACTTATAGGCGCTGTTCTAGTACGAATAAGGGTCGTCACCTTCCGACACAAATCTGAAAGAAGCCCGACCGCAGAATAATGCAAGGCTTGGTTAGATCGATCCATCGACCATCCGAGTGAAAATAGCGCTGTTTGCGAAGGGTCCACCAACTGTCTTAACCAATTTAACAAAAATGAGATATATGGGTACAAATAAGTCAACTCATCCACTTCATTCAGAAAAAGTTAATAAACTGGATATTTCTTTTCTAGAGACTAAATTGAACTCTCTTCAGAGGAAATGGAGTTAAAAGTAGAAGTTAAGGTGATGTGGAACACCACCTGCAGCTCCATCGAATGGGTTTGCTGGTTTGATATGGGTGCCGCATACATTTTGAACATTTTTTTTGAAGTTTATCGTAAATCTGTTTGTTGAGGAATTTTCTGTGTTTCACACTTTTCGAAAAAACACATAGGACATTAATTGTGGACTGAGCTATGACCTGATCTATTGGAGGAACGCGTTACCCACTATCGACGTGTTCATGTTTTTTAATGTCCCAAAGTGTTGTCGGGCCCATTATCGAGCACTGTTCGATTGTTGTGCAGCTTCTGCACGCTATTTTAAGTGTTCAATTTGTTCAGCAGCTTTCAAGGTGTTCACCAGCCTCTTAAAGTGTTTTGCAAGTGTTCGAGAAAACCGGTTGCTGACCTCACGCCTAAGTGTGTGCGCTGCCGCCAAGTGCTATTGTTGTTGTATTTTTTTGCCACAAAAGCGTGCCTTCAATCGTTTTAATGTCTGGCGGGTCACATTCGATGGCAAAAACCATCTTCCAAAACCTGAACCTTTTTTCGCTTGGTGGTGGTCATTCAGGAAAGGAAAAGGATGGAGTTTTTCGAGACGATGACTCCTGAAACGAGGTCATGTAGGCGGAAGGTTTCATGGAGAATATGGATCTCTTCCCTCTCGTCGAATTAAAAAACATTTGATAGTGGAAAAATATTAAAAAAGCTTAGTATTTACACTGATGACGGGGTTATTGGTGCACCAAAAGCAAATTTGTTGCGAGACAGTTGAAATTGTATTAGATTGAGACATAAGTAATCGGACATTTCTGCATGTGCCCAAACTCATGATTAAATTTTATGACAGCGAAGGCACATTTCAAATCGAGTAAGGTACCTCTCGATAGAGGGAGAAAAGCGCTACAAAACGGGTAAACCCTTTTCCTTTCGTGATGTTGTTCTTCGTTACAAAGGCTCAGGAATTGCACATTTCCACCAAATTGGGTGCTTGTGAGGTTTTGGAACGCCTTCTGCCTTTCCACCCTTGTCGACCAATTGGACACGTCTGGGAGTAGTAGAGTAGAGCACACATTTTTCATGGCCAGTGGCTAGATTGTTCAGTAAATCATTCCTGTGCTAATAGTAATACTCGTGCAGAATCTTGTGTTTAAGCTTTTGCTTTCCCATAGACCAGCAAAAATATGTGTGATCTACCCAAAGATCAGCTCAATACATTTGTGTGATCTACTCATAGATCTGCTCAAATGTGTGTGGTCTACCCATGGATCAACACAAAAAAACGTTTTGACCTGCAGTACTTAAAGGTGGCAAAATGCACCTATCTGTTGCGTTTTTGAGTACAAGACATCCTCTCCTTAGTCGGCGATGAAGACTCTCACCTTCCAGTAATTTTTTTTCGGCTGCTCATTCCGGACTTTTTCTATTTTGCTTTCTCCGTACTACATTCCACGCTCCTCATAATTTTCTACTCCTGTTCCGTTCAATCTTTCTCCGGCTGGCTTTGCGTGTTATATTCTTTGTATATTCACTGCCAACTAGTGTGCTCAACGAAAAATATAGGTTTTAATCTATGTATTTAAACAAAAATTCAATTGAACTTCTTAGTAGAAAATAAAATGAAAGAACACGAGGTAGGGCCATGAAAGCTATGTTGCTCGTTTATGGAAGTGGCCGGATATATTTTGATGTATATCGTGAGCGCTCGAGGAGAGACTGTCTGCATGATCTTGAATTAGAAGTGCCTCTTGACGATCGAATCTATAGATGCCGATTCCGCTCGAATGATGCCATAAGGAAATGATTGTATGTGACCGAATGATATGCAGCCGAACAATCGTGCGGCATTGTTTCGTTGTCTCCAGTGCTGTCACACCACTAATAAGTGTGGCTGTTCTGTTCCTCTTCATTACTTCTCAACGAACAGGTTCTCATCGCACTCGATTCTTGAAAGGCATCGATGACTTCATAACACATTGTTGTTTTTTATAAGCTATTCGATAAGTTTCTCAGCTTTATGTTGTTATGGTTTCGAGGTGTCCTTGATTGGCCGTAGCATAGGCTTGTCGCGAGTTTACGATTTTACGGTCGAAACGGAACCAGTTTCGACCAATCGTAAACGCTTTGTCGTCGCCTACGTGGAGCCGCTAGCACCATCCCGTAGATATTGGCATATACATATACGGCCTTCGCCCCTCATAAATGATGGCCTGCTTGAAGCAGTACGGGACCGAAAAATCTGAGCTAATTTTTTATTTTTTATGTTTTTATTCAAAATATCGACAACGTAACGTAATAACTATCAGAACCAAAATGAAAGAGGGAAATGAACGAAAGAGCCGAATAAAAGGAATGTAGCGCATTGGTAGAGACCCTAAATAAAACATGAAAAGCTCAGTTCCATCCTAAGCATCCCAATGGTGCTGAGCTGTTAAAATAGGGCAGCCGCTATGAAGGTCCAAGAGAGCAACAGTCAAGCCATGGGCAAGAGCGAATCGGAAGGTCCGATCATGAGAAACAATAGGTTGGCAAGAGAAGTCAACATGTCGACGGTATCACCTACTGCATGGAGCTGAGTCGGCCGTAGAATTTGAATATAAGCAGGTTCTGTGCATCTGAAACTTCGGGTGGGCTCTATACCTGTTTGCTTTAGTTGTAAAAAAAGAAAGAAAGGTAAAGATAAAGGTAAAGGTGTCGGCGTTGATAAGTCCTCTGAGGGCCCGCCGCCGCATTCGTGTTCGATTCAAGTTGTAGCGGCATAGCGAATGCGTAAAAAAAGAAGGAAACTGTGGGAAATAGGAAAATCTAAGCATTGCAGTGAAGTTGTAGGAATGACGGTGTCCCCCTATTTTCACTCGATTGAGCAGTGCTATAAAAACAAGTTTGAGGCTCTAAATCTGAAAGAGACTGTGATTAGTTACCCAAGTTTGAGACTCTGGACTATATTCGGCGAAACGTTAGTCCCTTTGAATAGAGATCTTACCAAGCTTGATTCTGAACTTCAACCTGGTAGAAATATGTAAATCACCGTCATACCGAGATTAATCGAAAGCCTCATATAGCAATTGCTCGATTGATCTGACTATGTTGAGTGCAGGCAATCTGCCTATCAGTGACAATGTTGCTCAGGTGAAGCAAAACTCGTGGATTCTCGCATAACACTTGTTTCCAATCTTCTACTAAAAAATTGGAGTTTTCAAAAAATCCAGTTCAGATTTTGGGCAAATGACAACCTGACTTTGCTGTGATTTTGCCACCCCACTCTTTTCACTGTTTTTCCAGAAATTTATGTGTAGGGAAGATCCATTTTATTCTGTAATGCAGGAAGAAATAGGTAGTGTCAATTACGGGGATGTTTATCGAAATCGTTGACCTTCGAAGAGCTGACATTGTCGTGGTTAAATGTGATCGAGTGAGATTCTACACAGTCTATTCAATCATACTATTATATACGGAACGAAGCTACATATTGATAAGCAACGTAGGCATTATGAGGACTATTTTTTCTCCTAATGCGTTTAGTGGGGAAATACTACTTTTCGAAATCAGGTGTGATTTATGGATGTTAGAGTCAAGTATTTTTGGCACTCTGTAGCTGTCTAGTATCCTAATCGTGAGACAAAACTTTGAGTCGCATCTGCGGCGCTTTTTTGAGTAACCTAGGATTATGAAAACACCAACCTTTGTTCTCGTTAGCCTCTCTAAAAAGTAACCAGAAAACGATAAAGTAATAGAAAACAGAATAAAATAACGCTGTTGTTGCAATGAATTTCTGTACCTGACGATTGTTTGCACCTCGTTTTGAGATCATTTTCTATTTTTTTGTTAATCTCAAACTACGAACGGATCTGTAGAATGATTGCTCCAAAGTATTTTTATCCTCGTGTGTATACCGAATCTTTGGACTTTTCTTTAGGGTCAGCTTTCAGTCACTTTCTATGAATTTCCAGAGTTTTTTGTCGACTGTTCTTCTTTTCATAGACTTCGATTGACAGAACTGTACGCAGCAGCACTCTTCTGAATGCACCATTAACTATTTAATATCCACTAACCTTCTCTTTGAAATGCAATGATTTGCATTCAAATGAAACTTTTAAATGTTCAGGTGTATGGTTCGGCTTACTGGGACGAGTACGAAACCTGTAAGGGCGATGGCGACTATGGTAACAGAAGTCTGGTGTGCGATCCGTCACATCGACTTGCTGACACGACGACTACAAAGTTAACGGATATGCTGCGAAAGCTGCAGCGAAGAATAGGGTCAGATTCGAGTCACTTTCTTCTCTTTCTTTTCTTTTTCTTTTCGACTAGTTCTCGGATCATTGAAGCAATATAGGTCCACGTACGCAGTGCCTAAGACTGGGAGGTTTTCTAGTAGTGTTGCGAGCTGTTCGGCCGATCAAGGAAATATTATAAACCAAACGAGGCGAGTAGGTCGGAACCGGCCTAAATCCCATCAAGGAATTGTAGTTTTTTGGATAGCTGAGCGAACAATCAGTTGGAGCTGTGGTCAAAAACATACAGCATCCCGTGATTATCGATCTCCCTCGTACGACAACTGAACGTCAAGCTTTCCCTGAACGATTGAGAGCCATTCATACTTGGCAGCAGAGCCGAGCTGTTTCCTGTACCTCAAAAGTCATGCTCTTTCTGGGATTCTTAAGAAATCGATAGAAATAATGGAACTTATCTTAATATTGCTTTTTCATCGTAAAATAGCCAGAAATTTCACCTGCTATTGTAGAGCTCTCTTCTGCCGTGTCCTTTTCCTATAAGGTCAGGCATGGTTATTACTGCGCCATTTTGTTGCCGAGTATTCAGGCCGAGTATATGTGGCCATTTAGAGCGTGCGGGAATTGCACCCTCTACATCCATATTTGTGCCTTGGGGCATCTGAAGCTACTACGAGCGAACCTCCTGGAATCGCTCGAATATCCATTCTGATCTCCTGTTTTCCTCCGGACCACGCTTATAACAAGCGCTTGACTCAGTCTCCTGTGCTTCGAAATTAGAATCAGGGAAGAAATCAGCGTCAGGAATTAGAAATGAAAATGAAGAAAACCCGAAAAACCGAGAGTAAGAACATTGGACGACATTGAGCATCAAAATGACAAAAATGTAGTGAACGTAAAGGTGAAGGTGTCGGATCAGGCGTTGATCGGTCCTTTGTGTTCCATTCAAAATCGTAGAGGCTTGGCGAATGCGTAGTTGGCCTATACAGTGACTAGCGGGCTCCAACCGCTATACCATATCAGCGTCCTTACCTTCCCAGGCAAGTCTGGTACCAATTTGCGCGATCCAGGAATGATGGAAGGCTTGGTTAGCCCGGGCCGGTATCGGTCGCTCTAGCTTGCGTGCTTCACTAGCGACTCCTATTAGGTTGGTGCAAAAGTTCTCGGACATTTGCGACTTCTTGAATTTGAGAAGGATTTTTACCGCCATTTTCGGCTCCACTCAAAACATGCTATAGACAAGAGCTGACCATTGATATTAACGATGCCTACTTAATCTGACTCCTTGCTATTGTTCAGATATTATAAAATAAACTATTTTGTATCTCAAATGTCCGAGAACTTTTGCACCAACCTGATACCACTGCACGACGCGGGCAGTTGAAAATGTGAAAAAATGGACTAGATTTTTGAAGTTGCTGTGAATTACCGGTTTCTGACATTGCAATAGAACGTAGCACATAAACCGTCAAAAGTGACCATTATTATAGTATTCTATTATTACTTTTATTTTTACCTGCTACTGACGACTATTATAACCGATTACTACCGGTTTTAGTTTGCCATTATCCTTCAGCAGAACGCCTTCTGCAAAGTAATCGTTTAATTGCAGATGTGAATGTGTAGATGGGTGTCGTAGAGAAGATGGCCGCGACGAGTTCATTGGCTTACTTCACGTTACGAACACGAAAAATGTTGGTTTCTCGTAGTTCTTCGTAATGTAGTTTTTCGTTTGCAAAATAAAGCCAGTTTGTGCCAGTTCGAGGCAATTGTAGTACGAGAATGGCTGCCCCTCACTCACTTCGATTTCAGACTGACGACTTGAAGACCGACATGGAAAAGGAGTACTCGGATGCGAAACTCGGCAATGTCACCTGTGACCACGGGCTGCTGCTCGTCTATTTGAAGGACACCCAAAAGGTATGTGAATTATGATAATAGTTATCCTATCATATTATCTGAAAGAGCCATCAAGGAATGACTACAACTCATCGGGTGTCATACCACAAGGGTCCATAAATTGGAACGGATTTGCATTTTGCATTTTCTGCGTCATTGCCTGCAAATTTAATTGTGGTTAGTTGAGCGTTTCGGCGGGTTTCGGCGAAGGCTCACGCTTTACCTAAAAGAAAGCTCCCTCAATGGATTCGATATGCACTGTGCAAAATCTAAAATTGTCTGAAGAGAAACCTTAAAATTTTAGTATTTCTACGTTTCATCATGTGTTCTTCCAGCCAATAAAAATATCTAGGTATTCTATCAACAGAAATCATATCATTTCCTTTGGAGATGCTATGCGAAGTGTCACTATCTATCACAGATACAATTCCCTATCGAAATACGATAACATTAGAAACAATCCAGAATTTTTTTCGCACTAAACCAATGACTTATTGTTAGATCACAGGCTGACCCCCACCTTCTAGCCCGTCGCCTTCTTTTACATCGGATTGAATATTACCAAGCATCCCACTGCGTGGCGCACTCCTAGACCCACTGATCATCTTGGTAAGTGTTACAGGTCTATAAGTACAATTCCCGCTAACCCTTTTGAGGTTTATAGGGTATTGAGACAAAACAGAATAGTTGTAACCCTTTTCATACTGCACACCTTCTTTACTATATATCCAAATTTTGCAGCCGATAAGTGCCCCACCGATCTCCGGCAAATCTTCACAATGAGTTTTCGGCTGTCTAGTTAGCTGAGTGAAATTCTCAACGACCTTCTTGTCTCACTTTCATCACCCGAAATGAGAGGACGTAAATCTGTCTGCGGAGTTGACGGATGAGAGGTCGACGAAGCCCTCTCACCGCCACCTGCTGAGGTACAGCCGTCGGTTTTGGCCTTGCCATTCAAATCCTCGAAATCGTCCAAATTGGAGCGATGAGCGGGGGAAATGCCACTCGCAAAAATAATTTACGATATTTATGTATTTATTTATCTTTACGTCCATAGGCAAAATCCTACTTAATATAGTTTGAAGAGCAACTAGGCGGAAACAAAACATAAACGCTTGGTACGAGAATGAAGAAAAAGAATTAGAGGATCACTAATATTCAAGAAGCAGAACAAACTGCTTCTTATTTGAGGTGAAGATTTGGCCAAGACCTGTTTTGAAGACTTGGGGCGGTCTACAATCTGCTAAACAGCAAACTACCGTTGATCAATTCAACAAGGTTTCCAGTGAAGCAGCACTTTTGATAACAAAACGTCTTGCTTCTTTGGGTATAATCAGCGTTATTACCGTATTTTGGGAGTTTCTAAGCAGGTATTCTTGCTCGAACCGCAACTAAGGACCGGCGCTGGCAAGAAAAGTTGCTCGTAAAACCAGCCGTTCAAAACGCCGGAAGCTACCTAAAGGGGGGCCTAAAGAGGGGCAGCCGCGTACGGTTCTCACTACTTTAGCTATAAAGTTCAATGGAGCAGTGAAATATCCTTGCGTAGGGCACACTACATTTGAGAAAACCAGTTAAGCGTCGCACCTCGATTGCAGTCCCATTCACACCTTCTTCGGTCTCTCGCCGGCCACTTCTGCGGGTAACAGAAAAATTGGAGTAGGCGACTTCTGCTGATAATAGGTCACGTTCAAGGCCGGCAAACCGGTCTTTCAATATGGCCAAAACTCTGACTTCCTGCAGAAATATATTGTCGTCGACCACGACGAACTGATCAAAAACCTCATGAAATCGACCGTTTGTCGCCAATTCAGAGTACGACGAAACACGTTTCGCGCAAAGAAACCCGTGACAGGTCCGCTGACTTCCACCTCTTTTAACGCCCGCTACTTGGACCAACTTTTTGAGCAGCGGTTCCCAGCTTCGTGGACCTACATTGTGTCATAAAGACAACCATCCACTAATTTTTATAGATCTTAAGAAGGTTTTAAGAACTGACAGCGTGAGAAATAGGACAGCTTCATGAGAAACGATGCGCTTTCCCCCGATTCGCTGCCGTTTGTGGACGTTACGGTTGCCGGTTTATCAATCCGTCGCACTTGCGGTGTTTTTCGTAAAATTGGCCAGCCATTGTCCGCGTCTCATCTCATCTGCTCTGGTTCATGTTATCTTTTTAATCACCTCTAATTATCATAAATTGTATTAGATTTACCCGGAAGCTGTGCGAAGAAACTCAACCGTAACGCTACGAATTTTCGGGCACTAGTGTACGGTATATGTATCTAACACCTTTGAGTATTTTCCATCAATTCACAACCTTGGTGTCCTCTACGTCTTCCTGTTAGCATACTCTAGCGATGCCTCTCGATAGTGAATCCACCAATGTGATTGAAGGCTTCATAAGGTATGTAATGGTAAATGGTAAAGGTGCCGGCGTTAATCAGTCCGAGTATTCGTGTTCAATTCATAATCGTAGAGGCATGGTGAATGCTTATTCGACCATTACAATGACTTGGCGCCAGATGCTATATCAAGTCGGTGTCTCTACTTTCCAGACATCTGTAGTATCAGTTTACCGAACCCCGGATACTTTAGGCCTGGGCGGGGTGTCAGTCGCGACTTTAACCACTCTAGGTAGGCAAATAGGTGGACGGTTTCCGGAGATTCTGTTTCTACAACTTTCCTGTACCTTTTACTTCGTTTTTGTCAACTTTTGAATTGAATTCTTTATCCACTCTCACGATCAGGTAAGCATGTCATGATATGTGAATGATAAAAACGCATGGCATGAAATGTATTTGGATGAGGGGGTACAAGGACAAAAAACGAAAAAAAGCAGGAGAAAAAAAGAGAACAGGTATGTGGTGGCCAGTGGAGAAGGAAGAAGAGATGTTGATGTGTCCGAGAGAATTTCGTTATTGATTTTGGTTATTTTGCACATCCATGTGGACGTGGTGACAAGTAATCACATAAATAAATAATTTATTTATTAAATTATTAAAAGAGGGCCCGCGTGGTACAGTGGTAGGAGGCGCTGCTAAGCTGACATTGACACGGTCAAGCGATCGATCCCGGCCCGAGCTAACCAAGCCTTCCATCCCTCCGGGGTCGGGTAAATTGTTACCAGACTTGTCTGAGAAGGTAAAGACACTGACCCGGCATAGCGGTTGGCCCCCGCAGGTCATTGTATAGGCATTCACCAAGCCTCTACGACTTGAATGGAACACGAATGCGGCGGCGCGTCCCAGGGGACTGATCAACGCTGGCACCTTTACCTTTACCTTTCATTTTATTTATTAAGAAAGCTTCTGTCCTTGTTTGCCACGCTCATGGGTATGTGGGATGAACCTGGTGAGGGTCTGAAGCCTAACTGTGAGCTGGAACCGATTCAACTATCTGCAGCCGATCACCAAGGACAAAGAATGTAACTCACTAAATCTGGTTTAGTGGCCGTTGGCAATGTTAGGGAAGAAAAGGCCGAACATCCGCCGAAGCCACGACATTGGAACGGCGACAATTAAAAAAGGCAAAAAGCATGGGCGGATTGGGAACGGTGGAGCGGCCGGTGATCTGTGTATGGCGCTGGATTTCGCGCAGCCATCCGGGCTCCTCTCATCCTCTTCCTTTATCCACCCTTGTCCTCGTAGGTCTCCAAATCCGAATATTTTTATAATACCATGAAACTTAGATATTATGTTTTTTCATAAATATGGTCAATATAAGTTGAGGAACACATTTGTAAACCTTCTGGTGTTCGAATTCTACTTCAAAGACTTCCCAGCTCTACCATGGATGGCGCCCGCAGTCTTTGATAGAGTCCTTATTTGTTCAACCGACTAGTGGTCCTTTTCCATCTTTTCTTAAATGGTAATCGCGCTGTTGTGCTGATCAATCACTCCAAAGAGTCGAGAGAATTATTATCTTGTTAAGGATAAGAACCTTGTCTCTTCCACTCGTCGTGAATATCTTCCGCACCGAAATTTTCTTCTTCAACTGAAACGCTCACTTAGGGTTTTGTGCGTAACGAGCTATCAATGGTTTCCTGGATGTTTCGGAACCTTGAAAATCGTATTCGACGTCACACCACTCCATCATGGCGGCTCTATATCAAGCGTGAACGGCATTCTCCTTCAGGTTCTGGATGGGCGGTTTGGGTGGGCAAGACGATTGTGGGCTGTTGGCTAGTCTGTGACGACGATCCGCCAAAGAATAAAAAGACCTTGGTTGTCACCACGTTTAGAAAAGAACTGGGCGATTTGTTCCATAGAACTAAATTTACATGATGGAAAAATTAGACAAGTGGAGAGGGGTATTCTGCTTGTGATGTCCAAACTAACGAAAATATTTCCCGTATGTCCGTTGTCTTAGGCGTGCAACGGTAAGAGGCGCTACTGGCACCCGTACGGTCGAGCGATCGATCCCGGCCCGTGCTAATCAAGCCTTCCATCCCTCGAAGATCAGGTAAATTGGTACCAGGCTCGTCGGGGAAGGTGGAGACACTGGTTAGGTATAGCGGCTGGCCCTTAGGGGACTGTTCAACACCACCACCTTTACCCCTACCTTTTACCACTGTGCTGAATTTCCCTCAAACTACATGCTCGGGATCACATTCGATACTCGTACTTTCTATGAAAAAAGGAGCCCTCAATTACGGTTGCTAATGAGGTGAAATTTCGAAAATAAGAAATATTATGAATACAACTCCTTTTTGGACGAGGAAGTGCAAAAGAGGACGTGGTCTTTATATGCTTTTCGATTATGTTGGGCGACGCTTTTGATAACAATACAAAGTTGACAGCCGTCTAAAACTGGTAGTTCTGTCGGAACACATTAAATTTCAAAATGATTTACATGGAAAGTTAATTGCTCCAAACGCTCACGGCCCGTTTATTCGCCGCAGTATTCCCTTCCCCGTCTCTAAAAAAGAATATTGTCATGAATCCTCATGCAGGAGTAATTGCACATTAATCGATTTGTCAAGAATTTCTTCTCTAAAAATTCTTGTACTTTCAATGAGGCACCTATTGCAAAAGGGTCAGAGAGTAGTTAGAAGTTATCACTACCTCAATGTAAGGTTATTCTGAAGCTTGATAGGCACTTCACAGTTTCTTTCCGCGTAATAGTCTATCAGTAATATCAGCAGTAGATAAGCTTCTCCGTGACATAGCGATGCTTTCAGTCCATCCGTAATTTATACAAAATCGTTGAGAGTTTGCTTCACCAAGGCACTCGGCTTTAACGACGTTCATGTCGGAATAGCTCAGGTGAACGACGGGACAACCGTCGTCGCCATCACCGCCACGATGATGCCAGATGATCGTCGTTCACCTGGCGCAGTTCCCGTTACCCTCTTTTTTGGTGGTGGACGGAAAACCAGTCGACGGTTTTTCATCGCTTTCCATTTGCACTTGATCCGCGTAACGCTGCGTTCAGAACGAGCTCATTTCAAGTAGTTTCTCTCGGCGACTTGGCTTATAGCAGCAGAAATAACTGTCATCATTAATTTAGCTTCCCGGGCATGATTGAATTGTCTCTTCCCCGTCTGAATGTCTCGCATTCTATCAGCCATCCTGCATATTCTTTAAGAAATTCCAAATGGCAACAGCCGTGCTTATTGTAGAAAGTTTTTGGAAAATCACAAAATTGCCTAAAGTCATGAATCAGTGTATTCGAAAGTAAAGCAAAACTATCAATCGGATCAGGATTCCTTCCAATTCAGGCGACTTATACTCCAAAATGCATGGTATTAGGTTGGTGCAAAAGTTCTCGGACATTTGGAATACAAAACAGTTCGTTTTGTAACATCTGGACAGTAGCAAGGAGTCATTTGAAGTAGGCACCGTTAATATCAATGGTCTTCTCTTCTCTATAACATTATTTGACTGGAGTCGAAAATACCAGGGAAATCCCTTTCAAATTCAAAAAGTCGCTAATGTCCGAGATCTTGCACCAACCTAACAACATATCTTTTTGTCTGTACTGCACTTCTGTGTACATACTTTATGGAATTTCTTCCGGAATTAACGAACTCCAGGTTCTCTCACATTAAGGCTCCCTACAAGTAACTTTTGTTGTGGTTGGCATGCCTTATGCCTTCAGAGGTGCTTAAGGTATGATTTCTCAAGGGGAAGCGAACATTACATCAGATTAGGGAGGACATAGGAAACCTGTAGTTGTCGTGTTTTTATTAGGTTGGTGCAAAAGTTCTCGGACGTTCGTGATACAAAACGGTTTATTTTATAATAAACAATAGCAAGTAGTCATTTGAAGTAGGCTCCTTCTAATATCAATGGTCTTCTCTTCTCTATAACACGTTTCGACTGGAGCCAAAAATGGCGGGGAAATCCTTTTCATGTTCAAGAAGTCGAAAATGTCCGAGAACTTTTGCACCAACAATGGCAGATGAGCAGCCTGTTCAACAAAAAAATGATCCTATTGATAGTAGTCGCATTAATCCATGTAGTGATTCCCTTGCAATTTCTAATTCTTCGTCGAAGCACCGGAAGAGCCGCCTCTATTGAAGGTCCACCAATAAAATCGTAATAATTTTGCGATACGCCGAGCTCTGTGATTCCATCGACTTTGCATCGGACAACCATAAGAAAAAAGTTGGGGAGAAAGACCCGTACAGGTTCATGGGCCAATGTTTCCTTTGTCCATTGTTGAAAATTTTAAATTCTATCAATTTCTCGAAAAAAAAACCGTAGAATTGTTCAAAGTAGCCACTGCCCTGGCTCGGGATGATTTTCTAATTATTTTTTCCTGGAAAAATGTTGAGTCGCGTGTAATTTAAGTTTTATTTCTCCACCGAGAAAGTGTTTTAGTATGAGTACCTGGATATGCCATCTAAATTCCCTAATAATAGTTTAGAAAGAAGACATTTTGTTACTGATCAGTGGCGATTACGAGCGACTCCTCAATCTCCTCTATTCTTTCTCTCATATTTCCTCTGAGTCTCCTTGACTGTTGGTTCTGCGCAATGTTGGGTCGTTATATATTAATGCTCAGATTCGAACCTCAGATGGCATTTCCGACTGCACTATTTCTCTCACTTTTTGTCATAAATTGCACTAGTTTCATTCCTGCGTCGTTGGAATGTAAAAAGTTTCCCGTTTGAACCACCTTAAATTGCCGCCATCTGCCGACTTCTTCGTCTCGGTCGGAGACTTTTTGCTACTCTGGCATTTTAACATCAAACCAAAGTACGACGACGGAGTAACGGTTTTCAAGGGTATTTAACGACAGGAAGTGTTCGGCAATCGAATGAGGGTTGTTAGGAGATTCCAAGAAGACGCTTCGTAGAAGTCTATTGGTTCTTGCTACATCTGCGGTAAACCTACAACTAAAAAGATTTGAAGATCTAAAATCATGAAGTGAGCTTAAAAATGATGCACAAAGTAACAAATATTGAATTAATTGTTACGCAGTAGATGTTGTATTGACTTAAAAGTCGGTGTGCGAAGTATACATATTTTAATTGTTTCTATTTCGATATAATATAATATCAGTTTTGATTTATTTACCCAATTATTTGTAAACAACCGAAATTCCAATGCACTTCGCCTAAGACTTTGTGCAGCAAAGAATGTACAGTCGTGCAGAAAATGTGGAAAATATCGAACTAGCTCAATTACTGTAAGTAACTAATTAATGTAAGTATTGATCTCGTAGTTATTTTAAACGTCATTTAGAGTCATGATATTGGATTAAATAAACCATAAACTCCAAATGAATGTACCTTAGCAAAGTGGAGACAAAGCTGATAAAATAAGAAGAGGTGCTAAATAGCAACGAAACGCTCTATATTTATATCCAAGCTTGTTGCCTGTGCAGAGGCGGTCTTCCCCCCTCTTTCTTTTCTTTTCGCTTTTACTATCGCCAGATCCAGGTGAAGAGACTCATTTCTGGCTGAGCCGCAACTGCGACAATCAAGCCGTAAAGCCAAATAGTAGTCCGATTCCGGCCGTCTTCAAATACCTCCTACTACCACCACGATTTTCCCTGGATCGAATGCTGACTTCTCGTTGGGTTAAAAATCTAGCTCGGCGAAGAGGTTCCGTTTTGGTCTTTTTCAACTATGATTCACTGCTTGCTGAAACAATGGACATCATTAATCAGCATTTGCTCATGTTCAATGTTATCGGCAGTGCAAGCGGCTGCTCTCCTGCTCTCCACCCTGATGGCCATATTTTGCTGATATTAGGCTGTCGCAAAATTAATTTCGGTTTCTGAGTGTGTTCAGAAGAAAACTTTTTTACGCCGTACTATTTCGTCTCAAGGAAAGTCAAGCATACTGTCAGGTAGGAGATGATCCGCTCTATCAAAAGCGTACATTACCGTCTCTCTAGTTTGTGCAGTCGATTTTTCCCGGGGCTTCATTCGAACATGAACCGATGCGACTTTCGAGTGCTCATGCTTTATGAATATAAATTGGGACATCCCGTGGCAGACGTGGCACGTAACCTTAGCAGAGCTTATGGGACGGATTGTTCTTACGAACGGACAGTGCAGCTCTCGTTTAGAAAATTTGCTTCTGATGATTTTGATCTCGAAGGAAAAGCTGATCGTGGGCGCAAGTGGTCCCTTGATGAAGAGGATTTGATAATAACCGTTGAAGCAAATGCAGAGACTGATACTCGTAAGCTAGCAGTAGACCTCGGTGCACATCACTCTACAGTTGCAAGACATTTGGACCAAAGCGGCAAGGTGAAGAAGATGTCAAAATGGATTCCTCATGAATTGACCGATGGGCAGCGCCTTGCTCGTTTTGACATCTGTTCGAATCTCCTCATTCGTCATAAAAATGAACCGTTTGTCAACCGTATTATAGCTGTAGATGAAAAATAGGTTCTTTATGATAATACTAAACGGGAATTTTCTTGATGTGCTCCATCAAAATCTTTTCCTAAACCAAGACAATACCCTAAAAGGGTTATGATTACTGTGTGGTGGTGTAGTAAAGGAGTCACAGCTTCATGCCACCTGGTTGGTCAGTTACAGCAGAGTCATACTGTTGTGATTTAGACAAAATATACCCCAAATTGCAAAAATTGTGGCCGACACTAGCGAACAGAAGCGGTGCGATCCTATTGCAGGACAACGCAATCGCACACACCCCGAAAATAACCCGACAAAAATTGACCCAGTTAGGCATTGAAGTTCTGTTTCATCCTTCCTATTCTCCTCACCTGTCGCTAACTGGCTATCACTTTTTTCAAGCATTTGATTCTTATTTGCGTCAGAAAAAATTCTCTAATGTGACCGATGTTGAAAATGCCTTTCTTGCTTTCGTTAATTCCCGTGATCCTAGTTTCTTCTCTAAAGGTTTGAATTTATCACCACATCGTTGGCAGAGATGTGTAGATGATGATGGTTTTTAACTTGATTAATAAGGTTGCGTTTGAGCTGAGTTATTGCGGTTTGAACTGAGCGGTCCATTTCCGAAATTAATTTTGCGACAGCCTAATAAATAATTATTGCCTTTAATTTATTTCCACCACTTTTACTTCTACTATGAAAAAGATAAAAGATGATGATGTCGGTGTTGATCAGTCACCTAAGGATTCGTGTTCCAGAATATAATTGAATAATGCTGGGTTTTGAGACAATTCTAAATGGAACACTTCTACTAAAACTTTTTATACGTAAATGCCTCCTAATGGGTTAGTCATTCACTCTCTTCTACCTGATTCATAGCAAAAGCTACAGAATACTTGCATAAACTCGGTTTTTCTCAGCTTTCGGCGAATATACAATGTCTGTTGTATTATTTTGCCCTAGTCCTTGCTTTGTAAAATATGGCAGCGTAGAACTGGTTTACGAAAGTTTTCTTTCTTGTTTTCTATCACGTGATTATTACCGTTTTCTTTGTTTCATCGATCCAATTTCACACACTTTTCGGAGCACAAAATCATTGAAAGTGATGTTTTCCGCTATTCGTGACATAAAGAGCCCATTTTCACCTCAGAATTATTGAAGAGCTTTTTTACGAATAAACGCTTCCCATCGAGCCGTGGGTTCGAATCCCTTCTGAGCCACGCTTTTTGTGTGTTCCTAGCATCATCGTTACTACATCAACTTCTAGTATAATATGCAGTAACTAGCAAATACAAACAGTATATAGGTGATAAGATAACTTCGCGATAAATGGTGGACGCTTTGTACCACTCCATTGTTGGCCATTTTCGGTGTCAACTATGCTCAAACGCCTTTTTTTACAGTTGGCAACCTATCGTGGAGGTGATTCCTTCGTGCTGCTCACCGACGAAGATATGGAAAAGCTGCACGAGCTCGCATCAAAGGTAGGATTCTTTATCGGATATTATATAATTAATATCTATTCAACATCTCTGTTCATACCACTGTTAACGAGTGTTAGGAGTTTTGGTCTGCGGAGCGACAGAATTTGGCTACATTTTTATCTGCTAAACTACGATTGAAAAGTGAAGAAAATTGACAAGCTGTTTCAGTTCCGAAGGGCAAGTAGAGAAAAGCTGTAAATTTTCTCAAACATAGGAACGGGTTGTAGTGGAATTACGAGAAATCCCAGTTCTGTCATCAGGAGCAGTTGCTAGTGTGAATGCAAACCAGATGTCAACATCAAAAACAGCAGTAGCAACACTAGTGATGAATAGTTTTGGAAGAAACCAGAACTATTAGACCAAACTGCCTTGAACATCGCTTATTGGAAACAAGTTGTTCACGTTTCCGAAACGAGTGGACAACGGTTCCATAAGGAAAAGAATGATGCAAAGTAACAAAAAAAGAAATGATGAATGATCTGAACTGAATTCTAGTAAATTGAAAGAAAGAACATAGAAATACGGCGAGTGAAATGCGTGGATACCAGCTCTAGGATTCAGCATTCTACTATTTCGTCCTGGGCTGTCATTTTCTTTTCAGAGCGAATTTATTATATAATAGAATTTACCGTTGGCAGGGTCCTTGCTGTCAGCTTATCAATGAACTAGATTTCCTAGTTACGACTGATACTACTAACTGCTTGCGGAAAATAGTTGGACGAAATTATGATGTAGGCGTGACCTACGACTGAATGTTCTGATGCAGAGAGAGAGCTGTTGATATGCTGGTAGCTGGTTAGCTGGTATCATACCCACACAAAAAGAGCTCGTCCTCGAGCGATAGTGAATCGTGGTTGATCATGCATGAAAAATCAGTTGCGTTAAACACAGATGATACCATTTACAATCGTGAAGAAGCTTATCTCATAGACAATTATAAAATATCAAAATTATTGTTCGTAAGGCTTCTACTAAAAGAACTATTCCTAGTAAAAATTATGGATTATCATTATGAAATGGGTGTCAACAATTTGGCATGAGAAAAGAACTGATGGTTCTAATCAGCCCATACGTTGCATTCCTATGCTTTAAACGAAACGAATATTGATCTGGAAAGTTATCGCAAAGCGATCAATATACGAGCGTGCTTAGAGTGAAAATCTGTTTTGTTAATTGCAAAAGTGCGTTTTCAATGCTATGCCCTACATTTCTTTGAACCGCCAACTCAAAGAAATTTGTTTTGTTTTTTTATTTTACAAGATGCGCTATGCGGCTGAAATAATCCAATCCTATCAATCAGATTCGCTCTGATCCGAACAAACTGATTCTGTTCTCCTTCTGAAATTATATTTGTCCTGCAAACGGCGTGATCGCCTAATTGGTTGTTCAACGACTTCCGATGTTTCCAAACTCGTTGGAAGTGATTTTGATTCACCGTTGTACTATATTTCGATTTTCCTTTGTTCCTAAAAATTGGAATTCAGTTTGATGCGAACTGTAGAACCGAAGGGTCAGATTTTCCCGCTTTTATTTCTATTTCCTTTATTTTTCACATACGTGTGCCTACCTTTTTTCAAGGTGTACATACCTTTTTTCTATTTCTTTTAGTTTTTACGTCCGTGTACATCGGACACGACCTTGTCCTTTGGATTTTTTGAGTTACATGTAATTCAATTTTTCCTGTCAACCAACATGTACTCTGTGCGCAGATTAGTAATTGTATCTATTTTTTTCTGGTAAATTTTCAAATTTTTCAAAGAAAGAAGTCGTTAAAGAAAGAAATCCATGTGGTGTGGTGGAATGTTTTTAGAAACATCTGTCGAAGCGCGTTAAAAGAAGATTTGAGCTCTTCGGAATCATTGTTCCAATTCTAGGGACAAGAATCCGACAGCGACAGCACGTTGGCACTTCAGTTTCTTCTCAGCAATTACAAGGAGGTGGTCTCGAATCCTGTCCAGAGAGCCGAATCATGGCTGGTGAGTTCTAGCCGATCTTTGTGGTTGCACATCAGAATCCAGAAATGGAGGCATTTTTGAGCTTCTCTCGACTTTTGTACTTCTGGATTTTCGTGTGTGTTCGAGGAAAATTTTTGCGCGCCCTGGGACAGGTAGTGAGAAAGCAAAGGTCTTACCGTACTGTTTCTATGACTCAAATACTTCGTGGTAGACTTCGCTCAATTATAAATTACAAGCTGTGGTTTCCTCTAGTACCCGATTAACAAGATGTCCCTCAATTCGCTTTCAGAAGAGATGAAAGCAAAGTAATTTTTTCTTTGGATACTTGAAGGCGCTGGTTTCTTCTTCCCACGTGAAATCCTCTGAATTTAATTGAAAACGTTATGCGTTACCTAACTATTAGGCTGGCAGAAAAGTCTTGAGACAAAAAAACCAATTCTTTGTTGTTACATAATTTTAGAAAGACAAACTAAGAACCAACAATATATTCACCATGAAGGGTCATAACCTTCTCCAATCTGTGTGGCAGTTCAGTGATTCCTCTCGACCAGAATTTGGCAGACTATGACTCGAAGAAGTTGTCGACTGCCGTTTTGAGGTCGTTGTAATTTTCGAGTTTTCTCCTCTCAGGTGATGCTTCAGCGGTCTGAACAGGTGGTGGTTCAATGGCGCAAGGGCCGATGAATACGTTGGAAGGGCCAGCGGATGCTAACCGAGTGCGCGTATCTTCCTGCGTGTTTCGAAAGCAACATGTGGGCGAGCGTTATCGTCCAACAAGTGGACAGTTGACCTTCTTGGCCTCTTTCCGCGAATTGCATCAACCAATTCTTGAAGCTGGCTGATGTACACGGAAGCACTGACTGTCTTGTTTGTAGCCATCAGCTCGTAGTTGTTAGGTTCTTTAGAATCCCACCAAATGCATAGCAAGTGGTTGCGTTGGTGAGGGTTCTGCTTCGGCTGGGCTGGAGGCTCTACTTTGAATGGAAGCCACACAGCTTGACGTGCACTGTTATCATGGAGTATCCAGCTCTCATCACCAATCACCAGATCTTCAAGAAATTCCTTTCAGTGCGGCTGGACGATGAGTGAATGACATGTGATCATTCGCGCTCCCTTTGAGCCTCCGTCAGCCGATGAGGGATCCATCTTGTCAAAACTCTAGGATAGCCAAGGTCTTGGAGATGCAGCTCGATAGTGACTTGGGAGCACCGAAACTTCTTGCCAATTCCCGCGATGTTGCTTCTGGATTGGACTTGATCGCGAGCTCCAATTCGTCATGATCGATGACAGGGGGTCGTCCTTTCCGCTCTCCATTTTCAAGGCTTGTATCTCCTGACTTGAAACGGGTGAACCAGCGGCTCTCCTTGGAATGGCTCACGGTCATTTCTCCTAATGCATTGTTGATGTTACTGACCGCTGTGCTCGCGTTGGAGCCTCGACGCCACTCGTAGAAGAAGATCACTCAGAGTTGGTGTTGGCTTGACATGCTTCACATATTACCAAAATGACGCGCGTGGGCATGGATACACTCACTCAGCAAAAGTTCAAGAACCTTCTATAGTAACCTTGCACTCCCAGGAATTCGAAAGCTTTCTTCAAGAAATTAGGAAGATTTCAAAATTTCGTCTCAAGACTTTTCTGCCAACCTAATATTTAAGAGGCCGGCACAGTCTTTCTGGGTCGTTTCTTGTGTTTTGAGTTCAGGTTTTTCATTTGTTGTTCTTCTTTTTACCCTCTGCTATTTTTGTTTTAGGCGCGTCATTTGACGCATTAAATAACAAAATAAATAAATTAATTAATTAATAATTCAAAAAAGGGAACAGTCGGCAAGTCATGTTCAGCCGTTTACTTGAGGATGAATAAACTACTAAGGTATAATGGGTCAGGTCCGCTGAATTACCCAGAAGCAAAGACTGCACGGTTTAGTGCTTTGACCGAACGACCTCACTATAACGCCCTCCGTAATTACAGCCTGCGCTTAAATACGTAATTGAAACATTAAAGTTGCAAGATTCTTCAACGAAATCAAATAGTATAGCGGCTGCATAGATATCTTCGCATCCAAAGTACATAATTATGAATGCTGATTAATATATTTGAATATATACGTTACATTTGCGCTAGTATCTCAAAAGGGTGTGACACCAACCTCACTGAAGTTTTCTGAATGTCAAAACATTACACTCACATTTCTGTTTGGTTAATGAACCCAACCTAAGTTAAGAGGAAACGCCTATGACCGACTTCCGTGCTTCCGTTATGACCGCTATTTCCGTGGGCGCTATACATAGCAAATGCACTTGCTGATTAACGAGCAGGTGGCAGAGAGAAGGGCTAGTTCTGGTTTTCGGCTGAAGCGTCCTTTGATCAGAACTTCTCAGCTCTCTTTGTTGCATCCAAAATCGATTAGGTATACGATCACGATGACTGCAACATTTTCAGAAAGAGGAAAAGCTTAAAGAGTCGATTTGGTTTTAAAACCTTTGGCACAATTGATTTGATTGATTTGGGTGGAAATTTGGGTGCACGGATTCTTGAAGTTGCGTTCAGTCAAGATCAAACATGATGCCTTCCATTTTTTCGAATATTTTGGGAAAATTTTGGAATGAAAGAGCTGTTTTAAAATGAAGTAAATGATAGTTTTCAGTGGTGTAATGTAGAGTAAAGTGATCAGCGTTGGTCAGTCCACTGAGGGCGCGCCGTACCTTCATCTTCCATCAAAAATTGCGGAAGCATTGCTAGGGTAAAGCTATAAAATGTAACGGGGCCATTGCTATAAAATTGTACCCCCATCTTATATCGAAAATAACGGAAGCATTGTTATGGTCAATACTATAAAATGTTACGGGGGCATTGCTATAAATATTGAGATAAACGGGCTGGTTTCACCACTTCCTGGGGTTCTTCTTATCCGACAAAGTGCTGCTGCTTGACAAGCAAACCTTTTTGCTCTAGTTTACTTTCTTCATGTTTTTTGCCTGCGTGAAACACAACCGTAAATTATCTGCTCGTGTTATCAGTCTGACAGATAGCATCTGAAGGCGATCTCGCCTCGTAGCGGAGATTTTCACGACTTTTTGCCGTCTCTCTCTCACCTTGGGCTCGATGCTGGCTGGCGTGCTCAGATCGGCGGCGATCTGACTTCCATACGGCTGATGGCCGACCTTGTCGCTTGTCAACGAGCAGTCCGAAACGTCGATGTTCCTAATTTATGACCGAAAGAGACCGCAAGGTTAAGCGATCGCGCTCCTCGTCAGGGACGCTCTGGTAAATCGCGTTTCACATTATGCGGCACAAAAAACCATTGGCTGCAGTGGGAGTGATTCGAACCAGTTAGGATTTATTCCGCTCATCCTATGAAAAGGATTGTCCTTTTTTTCGGAGACGAGCACTGGAACGTCGTTTTAGTTGAAGTCACTCACTCGTAACTTCTATCACCGGTAATGGGTACTCCCCGACGGATCTTTTTCATCGGATGCGTTCATGGCAAGAATTTTGTTCACCCCACTAGAAGGCGTGCTGAGTTCAGAAATGCCCTTGATTTGATCCACCTTTTGGTTACGGCCTCTAACTGCTTGTATTGAGTTCAAAATGAGTGACGATCTCCCGACCCTTTAAAAATGTGTCGAGTGTTTAATTTTTAAAGCCACATACTACTTCAATTTAGTGTAATTATGTACGGATCTCTTCGTTACTGACCGCGACGTAAGAAGTTCTTCCGCAGTTCCATGAAAATCAGAGATTCTACGGCTCATCCAGTTGAATAATATCCAAGGTGCTTTCTGGTTTTGTGGTCCGAAGTGTACAAAATCCGATGATAGCTTGGCTTCAGCCCTTTTCGAACGAGCATTTCATCTCTTATCCTCATGAATGCTCCTTGTCAAGAATCTGGAACCATGGCTCAAGTTTTGCACCAACCTAATAGCAAAGGTAAAGCAATAGAAGTTCTCCATCTTTTCGTCCCAAAGTACAGGGTGCGTCAAAAGTCTTTGGACTCAGATAATTGGTCGCCTTGACGGCAATTTTGAAGCAAATGAAATGAAATTTATAACATTTATTACTTTAGACATTACACAAACATGGTCAGTTTCGAAACGGCCTTCTTTGGCTCGAACACAGGCCGTACGTCTCTTGGGTAACGCATTTACAGCAGCGCGCAGGACTTCTTCATCAATTTTTCCCAGGTTTTCTTCAGAGCTCGTTCGAGCGACTAAATGTCTCTGTGTGGTGCTGAGCAGTCCTTGCTCTTTAATATAGACCAGATTGAGAAGTCCGTCGGATTGAGGTCTGGGCTGTGTGGTGGCCATTCTTTTGCTGAGATGAAATCGGGAAAGTTGTCGGCGCACCACTTCTGTACGACTTTGGCCCTGTGGGCAGGTGCAGAGTCCTGCTGATATGTCCAGCTGGTATTTTCAAAGTGTCCAGATGCCCAGGGAAGAATTTCCTTTTTTAGAATGTCTTCGAGGTAGTTCTGACTATTGATTTTGAGGCCTTTATCCACGAAAATCAGTGGCGTTTTCCCATCTGCTGTTATCCCTGCGAAAACCATCACGAACTTCGGATGTCCTGATCTTTCCGCCACATTCCCGTGCTGATTAGCTTTTCCTATATTTCTGGCAAGAATCGTGTCGTTTTGGTGATTGAGACAATCGTGAAAACGGACTCGTCGATGAACAGGATCCTTCGGTGGC
The DNA here is from genome assembly GCA_030553155.1 of Nippostrongylus brasiliensis. NCBI lineage: Eukaryota > Metazoa > Nematoda > Chromadorea > Rhabditida > Heligmosomidae > Nippostrongylus > Nippostrongylus brasiliensis. The sequence continues at coordinate 30,486,369 of CP130732.1, read as the reverse complement.
GCGCCGCTTCGAAACGCTTCAGAAGCGCTTTACATTTTTTACCCTTGCAGCCGTTGTAGAGTTATCCAGTAGCTGTGCTTGTCGTATTTTGTACGCACGCATTCCGAGCTTGTATTTGACAATTCGTCTCTCGGATCGCTCGGAAATTGCTCCAGTACGAGAGAGTCCTCTCATGGATCTTCACGGATTTCGGCGCACTTTGTC